>CM038727.1:16923572-18188304 GCA_021613375.1 Megaleporinus macrocephalus
TCCCTGTAAACATTACAAATCAGCACCTTATACGCTCAGAGGCAGAAAAAGAAACGGGAGTGGTCACAAACCCTCAGGGAGATAAAGACAAAAATGCTAAAACAAATGTTTCCAAGGAGAAACAAATTGGTGAACAGCTATCTAAGTCACAATAAGAAACCTATCGTGTTTATCTGGCAGATCACAGCAAAAGGACAGTTCAATAAATTATAATAGCAAAAAACTGCTTACAGAGTCTGGTCAAATAAATACAGACAGTTTAAGATCTTCTCGCGAACATGATTCAAGGCTGGTCGTATTGCTTTGATTTCATCATGGTTCATAGTGTTCCCACACTAGAGCTGATTGTATTTCGTTCCATAGTTAACAGTACAGGTGGAGGAAGACCTTATCGACTGTCCAGATTTTCGTTCCTACAGTGTCAGGTCTAGCCGAAAGCTGCTCAACTTTGTTGTCTTGAAAACACTCTGGAGATTGCCAAAAAAAAAAACATAAAACACTGAAAAATTCCCTGATTTCTACTCCGTCTGAAATCTTTGTTCATGCATACAACAAATTAGGTACACATTTACCGACAATTTAGAACACTGTAACCGGAAAACACGTCAGTGTTGGAACTTCAAGGCACCGCAAGTTAAGATACTGATTTCTTTTTATTTTCAGCAATTATTTTCTCTCTCTCTTTTTTAATATTTTACAGCAACTGGATGCACTCCAGATCGTACGGAATATCTCCGACTAGAGATGCTCGTGAGATGACATGCAAGCAGAGAAAGTGACTTTGGTTTTTATACGGATCAAAAATAGGTCAAGATTGTGATAGAACAAATGCGTCATATGAACACAGCCTGTCTTTTCCTGTGAATTTGGTCCAAAAGGTACTTGTTATAGTAACAATAATAATTATTTAAAATAAAAAAAAAAAAAGGTCCAGGAATATTGGGAAAACAATGGCCCATACGACACCCTTTCAAGAACCTCTACGTAAATGTAAGCTGTAAACAAGTGTGAATGTTCAAGTTACTGTCAAAAAGTGAATCCCAGAGTAAGCCTGTTGGTAGAGGAGAAACAAAAAGACAGAAAAAGGTTGAATTCTAAAAAACTGCTAAAAACATCCAAGTAGATACCCTCATCCTATAAAACCCGGTATATGAAAATGTATTGGAAATGCATGGGGAGTGAAAATTCCTGAAGAGTGTAAGGCATTTGTTCCAGAGGTAGATGGCTTCACGGAATTTCCATTTCACGCTCAATGCCCACATACTTGAGAGCATCTGCTTGACTGTATCTGAAATAAAAACAAATAAAAACAGTGGAAGAGCATTACTCTCTCTCATTATATATATATATATATATATATATATATATATATATATATATATATATATATATATATATATATATATATATATATATATATATATAAATATAAATAAAAGCACAAAACCTAGCCCTAGACCTAGTTTTTAGAAAACAGGCAAACTAGACAAATCCCCATGTACCCCCATACAGGTGAAAGTAACATACTGACTTAACTGTGTTCGGAAATGAGCAAATTCTTACCTGTAGTCAAAGAAAAGCTCCTCCCCAGTTTGTATGGCTCTCTTAGCAAAAATGCCTATTCTGTGATCCCCATTAACCATCATCACTGTGAATGAAAGAAGAGAACATATGAATACTAATGCGGCTCTCTTCCTATTTCCTATTATAATGTGGAGCATTTCAGAAAACCTTTTCACCTTTTGCATAGCAGTTGGGGTTCACAGAGTGGTTGGCAAACCTGATCTTGTTGCCTTTCCTTGTTGCGTCAACAACAAAATCTACATCAAAGAGAAAGTGTTGCATTAAAAATGGGTTCTCTTTAGATAAGCGTTAATTCTGAAGATGTGAGTGGAGGGGCAGAAAACGTACCGTTGTTCAGATTAAACAAGAAACTGCACATGTACTTGTCGTAGACCTTGCCTCTGCGGTCAGCCTCATCCTGGGAGATGATCTACAGAAAGAAACAAAGTTACTGAAGACTTAAAGTTACTGATATTTGGTCCAACTCTAATGACACCACATTAAAGAAGTTAAAGTGACTGAAGGGGACGCTGAAAGCCCTGTGTTATATTATACTGGATTTCCTTTAACTGGACCGTACTGAATTCCAATTAAATACCCCTGGTCTACAGCCTCACACTGTATGAAAACACTCAGCCCAACTGACATGCTGCACCCTACAATTTCCAAAACAATACATCTGTTTCAACCAAAAAACAATATGCTTCATGTCTATTTACTGATGTGTGGAGAACTGTGCTACAGAAGTTTTACTAACTCGTGCAATTCCTATTACGTTAAGCATACACAGAATCTGCTGTGGAAAAAGTGACAAGTCTTTAACTGTATAACATGAGTGGTTATGATGTCTGTGTGGTTTGCGTGCACCTTTGAAAATTCACTTTGTGAGATTTTCTCAAATAACACAGACAACCAACATCTCTCATGAAAACTTTGTCTGTCTTAGCAACAGTGAGCCATAAGACCAGCTTGTTCCAACAATTAAACTACTTCTACTGTCTATTTAATATTCCATTCATGTGTTGTCAACATCAGACCTTCCTGGTCGTCTGTAATGTGATGTGGTATGTGAATATTCTGGTTTGAACCACACTTACGTTTGGTTTCTAATTTAAAGGAAAATATGTTTTCAGGAATCAAAGTCATGGTATGAATTTATTATAAAAATCTAAACATTATTACCCAGCCCTGTTTCAAACGCTTCATTTATCAATTTGTGTCAATGTCTAAAAAGGACTCATAATTCTGAGCTGGATCAACAAAGACCTTACCTCTCCACAGTACTCAGAGATGAACTCATTCTTCTGAACTGGCTCCTTGATGAAAATGCCCCATCCTGCTACATCAGACGGTGCCAACAGTAAGTGCTAAACAAAAAAAGGGAAGGTCAAGAGGATGAATTGACGATCACACTAGAGACATACAAGGACCATTCCAACATCCAGAATGAACTGTAACATGCAACCTAAGACTTGTTTGTCAGTACTATGGTACTGAGGCAAAAGTTTCAGGTATAGAACTCTACACAACACAGTTTGTACATATATTAAACATTAATTAATTATTATTTCACATTTTCATTAAGTGTTAAGTACTGTAGGCACTGCCAAGACAAATCTCTTATAAATAACATTTATAATAAGATAATAGATAATGGTTTATTAGATTAATAATAATAATAATAATAATAATAATAATAATAACAATAACAACAACAACAATATCAACTCTAGAGTCTGAGTGACTGACCTTCTTGGCTCCTCTCTGGATGCTACAGTTTTTGCAGGAGACGTTTTTGCTGTCCCAGTGATCTGCAGCTCCACAGGTCAGACACAGGTCAGGGTCACACTCACGGACAGCCAAATAACATGGACACTGCTTGGTGTTGCACTGGGCCTTACAGCGGCAGCCTGGGAACCGGTTCTGACCTGCATTTTTAAAAGTTGCTTTGTTTTATTGCAGCATAAAAGCTTATACTGTTTATCGTCTGAGGCTATTAAGCGACAGGTTCAAAAGAAGGTGCAAATGTTAAAGGTATAAACAATAATAATAATAAAAAATGAGAAAGAACAACAACAACAACAACAACCACAACCACCACTTTACTGAAGAATTACTTAAAATCATAGAAAAAACTAACAAATTTAAAAGCTAAGCAAGCCAGAGGCATTAAGAACCATCTGGGTATCTGTTTTAATTAAGCCTTTAATAAAAATGTAAATGTGAGCACTGAGTTTAACAGTCTCACTTCATGTTTTCTGTATTAGACAGAGGGTATTTGCAGAAGGACAATATCTGCAGATCTAAGATCACAAGCTGGAACAGAGACATTCTGTGAGATACACTGGTGCCTTAAAGCTATTTAGAGCTTTAAAACTAGCAGAACTTTGAATCTATGTTGAAAGATACTGACAGCCAGGGTGGTTCTTTCAGAACGTAGGGCATATGAGCTCTGTTCTTCTGAGGATCAGTGTTGCTGCATTTTGTATGATTAGTGGAGGACGTGTTGTTTTCTCCAGTAAAGAGCAAATTGAAAAAATGAAGTGTGGTTCCAATCATTTCACAGCGGTGTATGCTGTGAACAATCTACAGCTGTAAAATCATGAGGAGCTGCCAGTTTATGTAATGTTAAAAGCAGAAATTCACTTCATAAGCAGCACTGCGTTGTCTGATCAGCCGACTGCATGTTTTTAGCCGGCAAGCTGAAAAAGGCCTTGTATATTCAGATTTAATACTTATTTAACAACCTAATGAAAATAAACACACGCTCATCTCTCTACTGAGTTTCTGTGAACATACTCACATTCTGAGCTGCACTGACAGAATTTCTCACAGAAGTTTTGGGCAGTAACACACGGGCAGGAGCTGTCACATGGCTGCCTCGGGTGATCACATGGTTGGTAGTTGTACACGTGATTGGAGGAGCCATCTGTGGGGAAAAGAGAGATTGTCCATCACGATCCACAGTCCTTTGTAGTACAGATACTTGGTCCAGTACGTTGCTCATATACTTGTATTCATACAAATGTCTTTTAAAGCCAGACGTATGCTTTTCTTTGTTTATCATAAATGATCAAAGCCTTTGGTTTATAAACGTACACCGTGAGCCTGCTCAGACTGTTAAAGCCATGTCTTTCAAAAGACCACACTATGCACCAAGTACTGAGCAAACACACTGAGCTATAGCAGTTCTCCTAACCCTGTGCACTGAAGTACGTCTGTAGGACAATGCAGTCCATCTACAACCTATTTACGACGCACAGTTCTAGTCCGTCAGAAAAAGAGAAGTTATATATATAAACTTTGGTGGCAAATGTTGACTTACACCAGGCTTACATCACATGATACTGGATGTATCAGATGTTGGTATTTATATACTGTACGGCGTAACTCTGGTATCGGGCCAGTGCACTATACTAATATTATAGGTTTTAAACACACAGGCTTGAGTGCTGGAAAACAGTGGTGCATTACAATGAGGTGTAGGTAAATAAATAAATAAAACATTAAATACATTTAAAATACAACACAAATATACAAACATACATTAAGCACTGCCACTGAAATACTTGCCAACCATTCTACTGCCTACAGAAAAATCAATTATGGGTCAACACACTAAGCTTTCTCACTCTAAACAATAAACTGCTACAAACCTTTCTTCAGTTGAATCTTTCGACAGTGAGTGGCCCACAACCTACAACACAAAAGTGTTTGTTCAACATAAAACTCCAACAGATGAAAAAAAAAAATACAAAGCCACTTAAAGCAACTATCATTTTAGAAACATACCTATGTTTTCTCTTCTTCTTCCGCGGAGGCGTGTCTTCATCTTCTGCAGGAGCACGTGCAATGATGCTGGACTCCTTTACCCTGAATTCATACACCTGACCAAAAAGAAACACCTGCATGTGAACTATAGATATTTTGAGTTGAAAGAGTTGAGCTGAACAAATAACAAACGTGTATCTTTCTCACTTCCTGCAATGTGTGAAAACCATTTATATTACAGTGAATCTCATGATTGTGTTTGAGATTTTTAATAATAATAACAATAACAATAATAACAATAATAATAATAATAATAATGCCAGTTATGACTGTTGACATCCTGTCAGTGTAGTTCAGTGCTCTGCTCTTCTCTAAACACAGTGACAGCTTACCTGTCTGCAGGTCTTTGTGCCGATGAGGCGAGCGATGGCGCAGAAGTTGTCGTAGTAAGTGCCGATGAGCACTCTGAAAAGAGAAGCCTCCGCTCCGCTCCAGTCCACGTTCTCAGGAGGTTCGGAGCTCACTTTCAGCTTCACTGGAGTCTGACAGCGTGAATTTGCCTCTGCATAAAAACAAGCATATATACACACGAGCATTAACAGAGAGTGGAGAAACAAACCAGTACATATGATCCTAGATGTACTATCATGTATTGTATCTACAATTAAGTGTAGGTAAAAGGTATGTGGATGTAATGAACGGACAAGTTTGTAAACAATACTGTAACAGAAAGGGCAATCCTGAATGAAGGCTTAAGGATGCAAATGATTAATTGATTAACCATTAACAGACTAGACCACAGCTACTGGTTAAAAAAAAGCAAAACAAACTAATTCACAATAAACAACAGCTGCTATATAAATATGTGGGTTTATCGCTTAAAGTTAAAGAACGCTTCTGAACCATACATAAGGGTGCAACCGGCAAATAGTAGCTAGCGGTAAAACTGAAGCTTACAGCTAGAACTAGTGGGTCCACTTTTTAAAAAAATATTGAAATATCGAATAAAAAACAGTATCGATACAGATTCCTGGCAGACAGTGTAAACCTCAGTGTTGTAATCCATTTTCAGCTCCACTCCAACATCAACAAGCAGCATAAGGGTGCAATGCTATTGTATGCATTGACAAACCTGTTTATATAGTGGTGTCTTTTAATAGTAGGATTTGAAAAAAATCACAATATATCCCCTTGCTAGCAGTTTTGCAATATATAACAATATATTGAATCATGACCGCTGTATCACAAAACATATTGTATCACCAGGTTCTTGCCAATATACAGCCCTAATAATAAACTATTGGTAACTGGTTGGCATGTAACAATCGAATTGCATATTCCAATAATCCAATAATGCAATCGCAGGCTGACTAACTGGAGATGCGTGGCTAAAATCCAGATACTACTCAACAAGACATAGCCAGGTGTCTTATAAATGAGGTTAATAAAGAGTAGTAAACAGAACCCCACATATTCTTATTCGTACCCGATGAGCTGGTAGTCTCGTCCTTCTTGTCATCGTCGTCTTTGTCGTTGCAGTCGTTGCTGTCTGTGCCACCCTCTCTGTCACTGTCTGTGTCTTTAGTCTCGGCGTTGACAGTGGGAGTGCTCGGCCTACTGTTGCTGTTGGGGACCCTGCCCCTGCGTCTGCCGGCTGAACGCTTCAGAGGAGTTTTTGCTCGCTCGGCTACGACGCCAGCCGGGTACTCTCTCACTATACCATCCTGAGAAAAAACAATAACAGTCCAGTCAATATGTTACTATTTGATCCAAGAGACGTTGAGTCTTTCATATAAAAGACAAACATCAGAACCGGAATCAATTTATTGACCAAGTACACATACAAAGAAAAGGAAAAAAAAAAACCAAGAACTAACAAAACAAGCTATAATAAATCTGTACTAAACAGTTATAAAAGTGTAAAAAAAAAAAAAAAAAAAAAAGAAATAGGGACCTATTTATATTAGTAAAAGCCTTGTAAATTTTTCACACAATGCAAAGAGCATAGGTCCTTCAAATGCTACACTTTATTTTTAATTGTTATTAAAAAACAAAGATGCAAGGCTTTGATGAGCTACAATAAGTGAAGTAATGATGCATAACAAGATCGATGCAACCATGCCACGACTGAAATCGATTGAGATATAAAATTAATCGATATTCTTTTGAAACAGCAGAGGGCACTGGCGCTGTCTACCTAACTTGTTAGTATGGCGTCACATCAGGTTCAAAACTAGGGTGTGCAACAACAAGAGGTGCAAAAATATAAACCTGCATGATTTAATGTAAATGTTTCACTTGTAAAACTCGTGAGCAAAGAAAGAAGAACTGCACGCGCACCCTTTAATGTTATTTACGATTCGATATTTTCCTCACGCAAACTGCAATACCGTCGGCTGACCTCTGCACTCTAGAGAGCATTCAGTGCTCGAGTTTTCACAGGGGGTGGGTTTGACAGTTTGTGGGCGAGACAAGGGCTAACCGCTATTGAAAAGATTAAGCAAAATACAGCATTGTTGTTTTGTTGTAGATACATAATAAAAGAAAACTTAGTTATGTGTTCAGTTTGACTTAGTAAAAAAATGAAATAAATATAAATAAATAAATAAATAAAACAACAACAAATCAGGAGAGAATCAAATTGTGAGGCCATAACTGTTATTAAATTGTGGAAATACTGTAGTAATTAAGTTGTACGTATTAATTTCTACAGTATTCCCACAATTTAAAAACAATAATGCACTTATAGTACAAAGTTATTATATATTATGCACTGCTGAGGCTCATGCCTGTTTGATCTACGATTAACTCATAATTTATTAAATTTTATAACATGGTTGGTAAAAAATAGCAACGTCTCAATAGCAACAAAAAGAGGCCAATCTCTGAGATTTACTGGTACAGCCCATCAAGCCATTGTGAGTAATCGTGAATTCCAAAGCAAAGAGAAAGTCTGCTTACCTGAACCAGATACATATAACAGTCAATGCCACACGGTTTGGAGTCCACCATATTCTCCAAGTTCTTCCGTTTGTACGTGTTTGGGGTTGCATGGAAAGCTGAAACATACACCACAATCATTATTTAAATAAAACTTTAAAACCCTCTTCTCTAAATAGCAAAGGAGAATATGAAATGCAGACTCACGGTGAAGGAAGCAGTCATATTTAAAGCAGCGCCTGCAGAACAAGGTGTGAAAAGAGTGCAAGCTCTGTTCCCTCTGTACTGACTTAGCGTTTGGTCCGTCAATGTTGGGGGTACACTCAGGGGGGAGCGCTCCAGGGAGCTGCTGCTCAGTGAGCTCTTTATACCTGCAGATTGATTAAGGAGAAGGTGTTACACTGACATCCGCCAGTCCTCATTCAGAAAACTGCTTACTTTACAGACAAAATAATTTTCAAAATAACACGGTATCTCCAAAAACAGGAAACAGCACCAACATTCTTAACTTCCAGTGTGAAGAGATTTTACTCCAAGCAATGCTGGAGCATCTCTGGTGGGCCATTTGTGAAGGACAGCTGCCACGATCAAACGATGAAGAAAAGTTAAAATCGGAACAAAATAAACACATGTTCTTCTTTGGACTGGATGACAGACTGTTTCACGAGGCAAAACAGCGATCGCTCGGCACTCATTCATTCACATAGTATGAACAGCTGACAGACTCTTGCTTGAGCCGTTTATTTGAAGTTTATAAAAAAATATAATTAAGTTCAGCATTTAAACAATAAATAAAGTTAAAATATATTGAACGGTATTTATAATTTGTCTGTATTTCAGTTGTTGATGGTATAAGATGCTGATACTATAAGATGCGGTTACTAGGCTACTTCAGTAAACAGGATATGGCACTGAATCATATAACAAGTTAGAAATGATGACGGTCTGGACTTTGGCCTGAGGAAATCTCCTCTAACTGGACTTAACTGAACTCTAATTAAACACACCTGATCTAGCATGTTTAATATCTAGGCCAGTCGGCGACTGTGAGTCAACAGCAGCGTCTAGCTACAGCCAATGGGATCCTGTAGAGAGAGAGAACCGTGATGCAATCTCTCGGCGGCTGCGGGCTACATGACGGTCGGGGAGGGGTATGCAAACAGTAGTAAACAATGGCTGCGAGAGCCTTTATACATCTCATCCATATTCATTCCTTTCTCTTCTTTATTTCGCCACTGCAAATCAGGGCAGTAACAATTTGTATCGCTTGTTTGTTGAAGTTCGTTTTGGGAATAACATATGTTCTACGTGTTGTCGCTAGTTCTCACGTGTTCTTGTTTTGGTTCCCCAAGGCGAAAATCGTGTAATTGGTGACTCTTTGTTGCGGATCATGTAGTCCAAAGACCTGACCAATCAAACAGTTGTGTAGTATGAACCAGACATTAGTCATCACTAGGGCTGGGTATCACCACTGATTTCCCGGATCGATTCGATCCCGATTCACAAGGTCCCAATTCAATTCGAGTTCCGATTCGATTCAATTCAATATCGATTCATTATATATTTCAGTTACAATAATATGTTTTTTTTTTTATATGAAACAAGATTTTCAGAAAACTAATGTGGTAAATGTACAAGGAACACTCAAACTACCATTACTAAAAACATTAGTGTTTATTTGTTTATATACAATCATCATTTCTAAATCCAAAATGTAGCCAGGCATCTGCTTTCTAGTTCTGGGGCACCTTCACTTGTGCTCCAGCCATGCTTAACTGATGTGCGTCCCCAGCCAGATCTTATTGCGCGAAAAACAATGGCTGATCACGCGAGACGGGGGGCAGGCAGGGGGCTGGAATGCTCATTTTAAAGGTCGATCTCAGGTTTATGCGAATCAATATTGGATTATTCAAATGAAGATCGATGTGAATTGAAAAATTGATTTTTTAAACACACCCCTAGTCATAACATTTTAACACAATGAAAAGGGCAACTGAAGCGAAGAATCAAAAAAAATATAATAAATACAGTGACAATATGCTCAATACACAAAAATAAGACATTTATGAGAGTCTGTATACTTTACAAATAAAAGCTTGGGCTGAAATATGTAAACCTAAAGACAAAACTTTTAAAACTTCTTTCTGAGGCTTGCTTTGTCTACATCACAGCTGAGTTTTGCTTCAGTGAACTCCAGCCTGCAATGTGAAACACTACTTCAGCATGCTCAACACGAGGCCTCAGGACACCATAACCGGTTAATAAGAAACCACTTCATAACTATGTGTGAGACGCAGACAGAAAGTATGTGTCACATTTTTTACGACTTACTTTTCTTTCAGTTCTTCTGGTGAACCTTTATCAGGAAACATAGAGGAGATGGCTTCAAAGATTTTATCAGAGGGGAACTTCTTAGAACAGTCGCTGCCTCGACCTGTAACGACAAACACACAAGGTATGAGATCCGTTCAAAAATAACAATAATTAAAAAAGCACAGCTGACCTACACAGGCTGCGTATAGCACAGCTAGAATGCTATACAATAACATGGAGCATCAGTGATTAGCTGATCTAGGTCTGTCTTGGACAGCGGACTCCAAAACTCCTCATACTCTGTGTGGTGGTTTGTTTGGAGATGATGTAACAGGTTAGTTGTGGAGAGATCTTTAACGGTTGCTTTTTTACAAAGTCTGCAAACTGCCGTCTTCTGAGTAACAACAGTCTTTTCTGATCCAAACCAGCTCCACACGAGTGAAGACAATTCCTTACCTAGGAGTTAAATCTAAGGCAGTAGACTGTGAGACTGGTGGTGTCTGAGTTTTTCTTCCCCTGGTGCAGTGTGTTCACTCATTTTCAGCTTTAGGTGTGTTGTTTAGGTAGCTTTAGACTATGCTAGCACTCAGTATGGGCGCTCTCAGAAGCATGGAATAGTGAGCGTGTGGAGTCCAGGCATTTTGATTGTTGTTTTTCCATCAGTAGCATCCTCCATAACGTCAG
Source organism: Megaleporinus macrocephalus (assembly GCA_021613375.1). NCBI lineage: Eukaryota > Metazoa > Chordata > Actinopteri > Characiformes > Anostomidae > Megaleporinus > Megaleporinus macrocephalus. Next base: position 16,934,844 of record CM038727.1, read on the forward strand.
CTCGCAAATTATTAACACAGCAATTAAGATATATATCACACAGCTACTGGGAAATGATAAAAAAATTTTTTTTTGAATGAATGAATAAATAAATAAATAAATAAATAAATAAATAAAAATACTCCAGGATATCGAGAGCCTAATACTGCCTAAGATCTAAAACTTGGAACCATAAAATCAAACCCATCAATACTTGGTAGATGTAATGTGGTGTAAACGAATTAAAACCAAACGCCGGGTGGCCATACTTACTTTCAGAGTTGAGTAGCTGGTCCTTGCGAGAATCGTCAACGTCGTCCTTCCCATCACAGACGTCCATCTTTTCCAGTTTATAATCATGTTGATCCTCGTCATCATCATCATCTTCATTGTCACTGTACTTGTTCAGCGCATTCACCAACTCCACAAAAATCTCATCATTTATAAAGCCGCATTCTACAGAGACAGACACGTTAACTTAAGACAATTCGGGTTCCTTAATCTCAGCAAGTACAACCTGAGTGCTGCAAACTGATGCTGTACATAAATACTTTGTTCGCAGTGATGGACCTTGTCTCGTCACCACTGCTGTCAATACAAGTCCAAGTGGAAGAAGTTCAAAACAATCCAATGCCAAAGACTTTACAGAAACTAACAGAAATGGCTGATAAACTGGAGTTGGTTTCCAGCTAATTGGTTTTACATGCTGCAGCAGTTACACTTGGACTCTGATACTTCGAATAAAGTCTAAAAAAAGAAACTGTAAACATAGTTTACCTATAAAAAAAAAAACTCCCTTGATCCAAAAATGTCTTACATGGTTTCTTGGAAATGTTTAACGAGAAGCAAATGAGCATCACAGTAGAGCTATAATCAGCCACTGGAGCTGCTGGACAGTTAAACATGACCCGACACCACACTTCTATAATTTACCCACTACACTAATGAGGGTACTACACTCTTTTACATTCTTTATTATTTAGATTTCAGATTTTCATGAAATTCACACACAGCTTTTTCCTTTTACAGGGGTCACCACAGTGAGTCGACTCGCATGCTAGATTTGGCAAAATGTTTTACGCCAGTTGCCCTCTCTGACCCAACCCATGCCGTGTACCAGGCTTGGGACAACACACACTCTCAGCTCTGGTCAATTTAGAGTGGCCGATTAACCTAACATGCATATGTTTGGACTTTTGCACACGGAGGAAAACCACACAAGCACAGGGAGAACATGCAATCCGTATTATCTTGCTGTGAGGCGACAGTGCTAACCCCTACATCGCACATTTTCATTAAATTCAACAAATCAAATACGAAACCAAAGCAACACACTAAGAAATGCACTTTATAAAGGATTCTGAACACAGCCAAGTGCTGGTTTATGAGAAAATAAAGCCACATCTATGGTCTTTCCTAAATCAGATGTAGCTTTATTTCCTCGTAAACCAGCACTCTGCTGCTAAAAGAACTTCCACACAGAAACGGTGGCAGCGCAATACAATACTACCACAATGCTGGCCTTAAAAATCAGTGTATGTTTTACTGTGAGCTGTAAAGATCCAGACCAGTTCCAAGTTGCTGTGATTTGGGGAATCAAGACATTTATGATTTATCTTGGGGAGTAACAAAATATGGCTGGTCAGTCTTTCATCATGGAGGGTCTACAAACTTACAAACTGTAATGCAGATCATGTGGCAGTTTGGAATGCAGCAGTATAATAATACTTCATTAACATTACTGCAATAAGCTTGTATTATTTACCTTCAACACAGGAAAAAGTAATATGGTATACCTGTGTAGTATATATATTACTGCTGCTTTTAATGTTGAACACATTTCTACCCCCAGCTAGAAAAACCTTGCTAGTAAGAAATTCTCCTTGTACAAACCTCTATCCCCATGGACTTTTCCATCATAGTTCTTGATAAGCTCTTCAATAAAGGTGCCATCCTGGTCTAGGATTTCATCTCCCATGTAAGGGATGTTGTGCAAAACCGTCTCATCTTCAACCTGTAACAAAGAATAAAGATTTAGTTTCGCGTGAACCAAAACAAGAACATCAGCTTGTTTCAGACTCACTGCAGTAGAACAGTTACAGCTACAGCCCTGGAACTTTTCAAGGTAGAGCAAGTTCCCCTGATCCCTTCCTACGTCCACAAAAACAGTAACAAATAAGGTTAAATACCATGTACAGAATCATTTATTAATTTTTAACTATTAAAACAATCCTCACTGTCTATGAGCTGGGTTTGAAACCTGCAGGATTTGCCATACGACTTACAATGTTCAGGTAAAGTTAAAATAATAATTTAAAAAAATTAAAAACATTATATAAATATGGATTTTCCAGTAGTATCTATTAGGGCTGAACACGAATATTCGAGTATATGGATTTTTGCTTGTTGAGCAGGTATTCGGTTTTTAATTTTGGTATTAAAAACCAGGTGTTCGGTCTTTAATTTTGGTACGAAAAAAACGAAGCCTACAGCTGCTATAGTAGTTGTTACTCCTGTTCCATTGTTACATTTCTTACAGCTGGTATTTCTTTCATTTGCTTGCCATTTGTTTAAGCTTTTATGTAATCTATAGTATAGGGATTTCGTTTCAAGTTATTAAAAGTTTGTTGTTTACGGAAAGTGTTTTTTAATAGAATGAAACGCTGAAAAATTATGAGTTACTGTTCCTTGTTTCTACATAAGGTCATGCTTTTCTTTTTCTTATTTCAATTTTGTCCCTACCTTTTATTCCCTGCAGTTTACATAATTAAAAAAAACAAAAAACAAAAAAAACAAGGCTTCGAATATTCGCTACCAATCAGTGCTAAATATCCAGAGCTCAGAAAGTATTCGGGCAAGCCCTAGTATTCATACTTAAGCTTCAGAGTGACTGACTCTGCTACAATGATGGAAAACAATGCAAAATATGCACACATTATATATAGAGAGACTGTTTTCACTCTTTAACTCAATCCTGTATCCTAATGTGTTTCACTTACCATAAAATTCTGTTGGAGCGGGGACCAGGAATACATCACAGGTACAGATGCTACAGCATTCAGTGTTTTGAGAGGAATGACTTGCTTGGAGAACTCTGCGAAGCCACTGTCAACTGTGCACTGCAAAACAATAGCAAAAATCACGCTGTGTTTTTGAAAAATTCTGTTTCACTAGGTAACGATGCACTGCGAGACAGTTAATATTCAATGCGCTGGCACGGTCTACCTCACTTGGTTGGTGCCAGTACATCACTTTATTTGAATGTACGGCGTCACATCGGTGTCAAAACCAGGGCGCGCAAAAACGCATGGTGAAAAACACAAACCTGCATGTTTTAACATTTTACACACGTAAATTTTTTACTCGTGTAAAAGTGAAACTCGTGAGAGCAGAAAGAAAAACTGCACATGCCTTTTTCATAAACACGTCTCATTTATATCCTTTACGATGTTTCTCTCTCTATTTCATATTTTTCCTTCACACACATAGTGAACTACCGTCGGCTGCTCTTTGTGCTCAAGTTTTCAGAGGGGTTTAACAGTTTGGGGGCGGGACATGGACTATTGGCTTGTGGCACCTGGTTTCATGACTGGCTGCTCACTACGAACAGCCTCTCTCACAACAACAAACATGGTGGACGAAAAGCAGCCGACAGGAGAGACAGATTAAAAGTTTGGTTTATTTAACTTAATAGTGATTTTAATAGTCTTATCACTTTTAATGAGTTCGTATTTGCTTCAGTTTACTGTGACAAAGAAAAGCAGAATACAGTTTTTTTAGTTTTGTTATAGATTAATAATAAAAGGAAACTTAGTCACAATTTTTGTTCCGTTAAATTCTGTAAAAATAAATCATGAGAAAATCGTATTGTGAGGTCAGCATCGTGAATCGCAATGCATTGTGAGTATAGTGTATCGTTACATCCCTATGTTCTGCTGAGTCATGTTAAATTTTAACTACAGAGCCCCCTCCCCGATATTACTGTTAAGTATTCAAACACAAAGAAACTGTGGCTGGGAAAAACAAGCTAGCAGAATATTTCCAACCTATGTGGAAAAGTGAGTGTGCAGTGCACAGCTGCTGGAGAGCAATCAGGAGGAAAGTGCACCAACCTCTCTCGTTCCTCGTAGGGAGCTCACAGGTGTCATGATATGCACAGGCTGAATCCGCCGCAGTTTCCACTCCTGATTAAGAATGTCAGTGCGCTCCAGAATCTTCTGTCTGTTGGTGTTGAACATACTCTGTGGAGATAAATAAAAAGAAGATACTATTTTGTATTCATTGCACACATAAAACAAAATCATAACAGTTTTAGGAAGCAATTTATGTATTTTTTTTACAGACTTGAGCAGTTCTGTCTGCACAACAACAATATCTCATCAGTATCTGCAGATATCGAATATTGGGATATTATGTTTTTGATACTGTATCGATTCTCAAAAAAAAAAGATACACAGACTCATTGTGTGTTTTGTTTAAACCTCTGACCACTAGATGGCAGTGTTGTAATCCATTTTCAGCTGCACTCCAACAATAACAAGCAGCACAAAGACGCAGTGCTATTGTAAGCATTGGCAAACCTGTTCATATAGTGGGGTGTTTTAATAGTAGCATTTGTAAAAACTTAAAATATAACTTTGCTTGCAGTATCGCAGTATATCATGATATATTGAATTGTGACTGCTGTATCATGATACGAATTGTACACAGCCTTAGTGATTAGAGTTTAATGATATTTGAGAAGCAGAGCGTTCAGTGTTTTATTATTTGTTTCTGCTTTTGTAAACTTCTACAAACAAATTTTCATGTTATGTTAATTCCAGGTAGATTCAATTTCTACATTTTAACCAGTCACTTTACTGAGGTTAACTTCTATTTACAGACTGTAGTCCATCTGTTTCTCTGTATACCACCTTTACCCTGTTCTTCAGTGATTAGGACCCCTACAGGACCACCACAGAACAGGCATTATTTGGGTGATCATTCTCAAAACTACTGGTGCTGTGTTGGTAGTAGTGCGGCTGGAGTTTATTTTAAACACTGTCCACTCACAGTCCTCTCTAACAGACACTCACACCCTGTTGGTCCACCCTGAAGATATATATATAAAAAATAGAGACACTAGCTCATCTGTTGTCACACAGTCTGTGCTAGTCATCCACTAAATCAGGGGTATTTAATTAGCATTCAGTACAGTCCAGTTAGAGGAAATTTCCGCAGGCCAAGGTCTGGACCGTCATCATTTATAACTTGGTTTATGATTCAGTGCCATATCCTGCATACTGAAGTAGCCTAGTATAAGCATCTTATACCATCAGCAACTGAAAGACAAACCTATTACTAATACTGTTCAGTATATTTCAGCTACATTTACTGTTTAAATGCTGAACTGAATTAATTATTTATATATTTGTTCCTCACTTCAAATAAAAACTAGGGCTAAGCCAAAAAAAAAAAAACCTGTTGGTTTGGAGCTGCCTGTGAGAAGAATAAACATATACGTCTCTCCATTACTGCCTCAACACACTCAGCACACTATTCTTTCTGGCTCTATTCTCCGACTGCTGCTTATCACTTTATACCTCGCCTGTGTGCCCACTGCACTCCTGAATCTGCACAGATCAGATTGGCTGAGGAGCGCCTTTGGTGATATTACAACGCATGTGATTGGTCTGTAAGGTTGCTGCGCCGCAAAGCCTGTATACCGTAAAGACAAGAAAAGTTCCGCCGCTTAAACACTGTCTATATTAAATCATTCTTAATAGTTTATCAGTTTGGGTCCGCATTGGATAACATCTGGGTCAGGACCCCGAACGTGGTCTGCCTATTAGTGACCTCTGCTTTAGACCTTCACGGGACTATCTTTAATCAAGTCGTGACACTGAGGTGTTTACAAGTCCAGCAGCACTGGTCCACTCGTACCGACACAACACACACTTCCACCACATCACTGTCACTGCCATGCTGAGCCTAATACATCACCTAAATAACACCTTCTCTAAGGTGGTCCTGATCATTAAAGAACAGGGTAAAATGCGACCCTAAAAAAAACCTTGTATTGTAAGCCAATTAAAGCTAACCGTTGTTCATCTCTCTTGGCTGTTATTACAGTCTATGCAGCTTAATTTATTTTCTCCTTGCTTAATCGTATACAAAGCTTGGATTCAGAAAACATTGAAACTTTAGGGCTATATGTTAAGATAGTAAGTGCAACCTTAATGCATACTTAAACAATCAGGGTCTAATATACAGTAAACTTAGAAACTTGGCACAGAAGATACAGCAAAAATGGCATGGGGAGGAAACACACAAACGTGATTAAAAAAATGTAGCAAATTTTATTTCACACATGACTTAAGTGAGAACGACACGAGTATCTTGTGAAGCAATCAAATGTGTTGCATGCAATTTTTGATTTTTCATTTTTAAGTAGTGTACAACACAAAAGCACTGGAGAAATATTCCACCATGTACTGGTTGCAAGTTGTATAAAAAGCAACCACTGGTGTACAGCTTTTACTTGTGCCACCAGTGTAAACGCAAGGCATTTCGTCCTTCAAGCTTACCTTCACCTCATCAGCTCTCCTGAAGCGTTTCAGCTGCCGGAGCCGCATGTACACAGACTTCACTCTCTTCCTCCAGCACACTGGGCCTTTCTCCAACTTCTTCCCAGTCAAGCCCATGATTTCCCTACAAAAACACACAGAATACACATTTGCTAAATGACAAACTTTTATTTTTTAATTCAGCATCTGAAAAACTAAACTGTTCATAAAGCAAAAAGAAGAAAAAATGTTTTAAAGAAGTGTTAAAAATATCACATAATAGTATAACAGGCTAGCGGCTAATCAGCTACTTTATTTATAATGTATCATTCATGAAAGAGGATATGGACACAAATATACATACATATACAAACAAATATAAAGAAGATGGGGGGGACACTAACAAGCAAACAAGGGAAAAAAGAAAATCAAAACATGAAATATAACCAACATATTAAGACCATAGATAAAAGAAGATAGCATTAAAAGTATTTTGCAATGGAAAACAAGAATACATAGTAATCAATGTGTGTGTGTGTCTACATAGAGAGGTATTATCTAGCAGGCTCTCTAGAAGTGGTTTAAAACTGTATTTTTAATTAATCCACACTGCTGTGCTGTTTATGTACTAACCACACCCAGCATATACTCAGAACAGAGAACTGTGATAGAATCTAGTGCAATAATAAACTGCCAGATGGCCACACCTATAGTGACAACTTATCAACAGGTGTTTTGAACATGGGTAAAAATAATAAGTGAATATTACATAAGGAGTAAGGACATTTTTCTTAGACCCTTTACATTATATGGAGGTTCTTGAAGCTTTTTCAAAAGCGCAAGGAAAATGCATGGCCATCCTTGTGATCTATAAATGGTTAAAGACTAGAAGTCTACGCCCTGACTCGACTTTCAGGTAGCCTACATGCCTAATGGACAAGAAATCAGACAGTTTGTGGGCTACATATTGTGGCAGAGAGTCATTTACGAAGCAGCTATGTGTGTTTTAAAGCTCCCGTGGTATTGAGAACAGTCTTGGGGTATCTGCACTGGTCGGTTAAGAAATGGTTAACAATGCAAATTTACACTACTAAAAGAAACATGTTACACGTGTTAATAATCTTAAAATAATCTGCTAAGATAAGAAAAACAGGTAAACAGGTGCTGTCCTGCTGCTGTGTTGATGAAGCTCTACAGGATGTTTGAGCTTCAAGGTCTCGTATATAGCAGTTGAACTGTTGTGATCATCTCCACTGTGCAGAGCTGACAGAGCACCACACTGTTGTGTTTCTGTGTGAAACACTCCCACAACTTTAGATGCACACGAGCGATTGTTTGTAGCTGCAGCTCATGCTCCTGATAAATCCACGCTTTCAGTAGGAGCGGCCATTTTTGGAACGCATCAACGCACGTTATGCTATTTGATGTAATTTCGTAATCAACTTTTATTTATTTGGGGTTGATGAAAAATTATTTACTTGTCATTTACAGTAAAAAGGAAATAGTGGTTTGATTTATATTGTGATATATATCGATATTGACTGATATGAAAAAAAAAAAAAAAAAAACTCACACATTTTCATTCACTATCATAATTAATTTGATGAATTCAACACGTTAAAAAAATACTCCAAAAATGTGGCCAGTGCAAAAGTTACGCCACATTTTATCAGTAAACAGACATTCTGCAGTAAAGTTTGCAAAACGTACTCTAACTCAGAAAACTAAACCTTTGCATACAACTGTATGTCATGCATCCTTGTGGAGCTTATTACATGACACAGAGTTTGATCAAATCCATAACACAGGACAACACACCAGTATTCACTTTTACGCTGGAACACTTTCCCTGACAGCATGCGGGCCATTTCTGGCATATTGCAGTACTTTATCTCTTTTGGAAGAAAACGCAGCAGACGCTGACTAAGCGTCAGAGAACACTGACAAATTCGCAAGTACAGCTTGTCGAGCAAGTTTTTCAATGCTTTGCATCCAAACGTTTTACAAAAAAGTGGAAAACTGAGTAAAAAAAAAAAAAAAAAGCAAAAATAGAAATAGCCATCTGCATGTCTAACAACACCGCTGAATAAAACACATTGAGTCAGACAAACAGGAGGAGCGGGATGCCAAATAAAAAAGTCACAGACCGCATGAGTTTCTTATGCAACAAATCCAAAATGAATATTCAGGAACCAGAACAAGCTGTAGTGAATATAATATTTGTACACCATGTTCATCTGTTCCTCGTCTTTGTAACATCATTTTTTACAACATGGCCGTTACTGCATAAGCCACTCTTTGTTTTAAGAGAATGTGAATGGAAAGTCATAACACATGTCCCTTTCTTACCATGACACAGCGAAACACGCTATAACAGCGAGCTGGCTAAGCATATCCTCTCTGTGATCAGAGCGGTGGAGGTGAAACATCATACTTCTGGTTAAAAGTATGAAATATATTGGTTAATTAGTAACATTGGTTAATTTCCCCTGTGACGTGATCAAAGATCAGAAGACATAAGAGGCGGGACTACAGTCAGTTTGATGAGCGATAACGAGAAAACTTGACACAAACAGTAACGTACACCTAACAAGGTAACAAAATAAAGATCTAATTCAATTTCAAGTTTGCCTGTACGACTGATATTCACACATTAAAACCTTTTGCATTGTGTGAATATTTAATAATGAACAGACCAACAAAAAGGTCCAAATTGTTATAGAAAAATTATGTTAACTACATTTAAGACTATTTTCACTAACCCTGAAACGTTGATACACCACATGCAGAATAATTTCTGTACATGTTTCAGTCTATTTCTACTTATTTTATATCCTGTCTTGCCTGTCTAGTTCTTTTTCGGGACTCTTGTATTGAGTGTATACCGTAATATTCAGATTTCTTGTTTTATTTATTACTATATAATTTTGAAATACAACATAGGTACTGAGAAAAAGGCTATAATAATAATAATAATAATAATAATAATAATAATAATAATAAATGAGCAAACACATTATAGGGGAAACAGCACCTCAGTTGGCAAATATATTTAGGCTAGCAACACTATTGGTTGCAAACTACCCTACAATACACACTGCAGACATTTCACTCTAAAACAATGTAAATTAAATTTACTGCACATACTACTAAATACTGACACTGCATGAAATAACCTGGACAACGAAAGTACGACAAGACTAAAAACATGTGTAAACTGTGCAGTAATAATTGTTTTTCACACCATAAATACACAACTTATATCACAACTCATAACGATCATATTCAACACACAGTAGCAAAAAAAAGCTACATTGTTGGGCAAACAAGAAAATTTATGCTGAAGATAATTAATGTGACTGATTAATCAACAAATTCTGAGAAAGCTAATCATTTACAAACCAGCATTTAACACTTTAAACATGAATATTAACAACAGTCACAGCATGACATCAGGTATATCATCAAAACTGAAAAAAGACAAAAACATTACAAAAAAATGACATAAAACACTGTCCAGCAAATAAACTAACAAATCTGTGCTGGTGCGGTCATATCTGGCCCAGGTTTCTTTGCATACTGAGTCAGTTTCTCACCTACTAACCTGACATCCCACCTCACAGACACAAGAACTGAGAATTCTCAGATTAAGATTCATTTTAATCCAGCAGCTAAGATTAGTGTAAGGAAGACTGAATTTGTTCTGATTGGTCTATCTGTTGACAACATTGGATTTTAATGTAAAGCATGTTTACCAGATACACCAGAAAATGTGTAGAAATGGTCGATTTTTTTAATTGTTTTAGAATAAATTCTGCACTCAAACATTATGTATATTTATTTATTTATTTATCAGTATTACCACATTAACAAAAAGACTAATTTTCAAAATAATAAGTGCAACTCCCTTTCAGTCCCATGTTTTAATTGCTTTGAACATTTTCTTTGGAAATGTCTTCAGGCAAAGCTCAAATTAATACATTCATGTATCCACATGTTTTATAACAAGTCAACACTGCGCGCTCATTTCTGAATTTTTAACACAGCTGCCATATTAGCCTGAATGCTAACTTGTTTGAACTGAAAGTTAATGATTAGCTTAGCATGCTAACCAGTTAGCATCCACTTCCTTTCCACACTTCAGTGTAACCACCATGGCTGTAAGACAGGAGTGACCCTTTTTTTCCAGTTTTATTTTTTTTCTGCTTATTAACCCATTAACAATATTATTTTTAACTCACATCAACTAATTAATGTCCACAGCTGAGTCTTTTTTTTACATTCAAAGACTCCATGGTCCATTTTCTAAGCAAACTTATGCACAAACCTGCAAAATTACTCAAACCACAGTCAGTCTTTTGGTCACAGATACTGAATATTCAAAATAATAGAAAATACAGACTTGACTGTGAACGAAAGTATCAAAATGCTTAGCAACAGAAACAAACATGTAATGTTAGATGGTCATCCAATCTATTACTATATAAATTATATATATATATATTATATTGTTAGGCTTCAGAGCAGAGCAAGGCATTCTGTGGCACTCAGATTTGAAAACTGTATAACAGGAACGGGTTAATCACAGCCTTGTGCCAGCAAACGCAGCGCCAATGTCAGATAAAGATGTGTTTCCTTATGTTCCAACTTTTTCCTGCAAACACTTTCACACTTGATCAACTACATCTGAACATATGCAACACAGAATATGACTTATTTGAGGCCAAACATACTAACAAGCCCACGTACAGAATTTTAAACATTGTCATAAACGTACAGATATACATACACACACAGATAAAACAGCTCGTCTGTGCCAGTCTGGCCATTTCTGGCAGGTTTATTTATAACTTAGCTGTTAACTGTTTTTATTTCCACCCAAACTCAGTCAGCTCGCCACCTGCTTTCAAAGTTCAGAGCCCACTGATAAAAACAGGTGAGCAGCTCAACAGATCGGAATATTTACCGACTATATTAATTCACCATTCTCACATAAGAGGCTGACTGGGTGCACTTCTCAGCACTTATCATTAGCTTAGCCACCAAAACTGAAAGACAAAGCACTTTTATTCACATATCGCCCTGTTGCTCGCCTACCTGCAGGAGTCCAGTCCACATTAAATACAGCGATTTTTTTGTTTTCTGTCACAAAGTGTAAGCGACCAGCGGCAGATAAGAAATGAAGCTAAAGCTAGAGCTAATGCTAACGCTAACTCCGCTAACACTGGAGGGAGGCGCTTTCTTTCTTTCTCTCTCTCCCTCTCTCTCTCTCTCTCTCTCTCTCTCTTTTAACCGATACCGGTGAACGAACTCAGGCTGATAAACAAGAACTAACCGCTTCCTTTCGCCGCCTCTGCACCCCGTCCGATTTCCTCACACTTCGGACTTCAAATTCAACCCGGGCTTCGGTTAAACCAAGTCCGTTTTGTGTGAAATAATCGCCGGTATTCCCGCTCTAACTCTGCCCGCTCTCCGCGCTTCTCTCTCCGCCTACTGCACAACCGCCGACCGCCAAACGCACAAACCAATCGGAGTCCGCCGCACTCAAGCTTCTCACAGACACAGCCTCCCATTGGTCACGTCGTACCCGCGGACTGTCCAATCACACGCGGGTCTGCAGCGGGGCCCGGAGTGGGGAACATGTGGAGAAACTCTCTTTGTTCTTCATTTTCAGCAAACACTCAGTTTTACACGAATAAACGGCCGGAGCTCATTTATATGTGTTCTCGACATCTCTCAGCTAAATTATAAACCACGACTACGGGCACTGTATGTATTCCATTACCTGCCATCGTGTATCATACCGATACTGGTATTTATGATGGTAGCGCGTTATTAGGATGTAATATAATATTATTATAATATTGTATCGGCACCTCATAATAAGATACATGTACAAATTCTCTCCGGTTATCATCACGATCATATGATTCAAAAGCCACAGTCCTGTTACAGAATCAGCCAAACAACGGGTTGATCTTATTCGAAACTAAAGGCTGTAGTTTGTGTGCATGGTGTTGATGTAAACATCATCAGGTCGTTTTTTTTAATCCCTGAATTTTTATCCCTGGACTCAATGAACCCGTGTCAACCGGTTCGTAAAGCCCCGCCCACTTTAATGCGTAGCCATACGTCAGCGTTCCATATAAATGCAGTAAAGCCATTTTATGAGGATTAGCAGCTTTAGTTTGGAGCTGGGGGAGCGTTCAGCTTTCACCCCCAAAAACAGGGAGCCACCTTCAGATCAGAGGTCTGGCAAACTGCCGGCTTCCCTCCACAACTAACACGGCGATGTCCATTGTGTTTATTATCTTTATTAATTACGCATAGTCCAGAGTGCCACTGATCATCTGAAAATACAACAGCAAATGGAAAAGTGAACTGAAACTGTGTTCCTGTTTGTCTTCTCCATGTGACCTTTCCCAGTTTTACAGCACCAGTAAGACTGTGTCGACCAGCAAGACGAATAAACCATAAACCTTAGAAATGAGTTTTAATCCTAAATAATCTCTGAACGGTTAATGGGAAACATGTTTCTGGAGAGGATCTGAATGCAACACTAAACAGTTATAATGTAGTCTGTTATCTTTTTTAACAGTCAGTGTTATTGTTCTAATGATAACTGGGAGAAAGTAAATGATTTAAACTGTTGTTTTGTGATGTAGGTTTTTACAAATAAATAATCCAGTTATTTTTGCTAGATAGTTACTGAGTCACAAGATAAAGAAAAACATATCAGTGAAATTATTCAGAGTGGTTTGGTGTAAATGCTTTGCTCTAGAGTAACTTACTGGATCAGAATAGATCACAGTGGTGGTGAATGGAACCAGATGTTTGAGGAGTTGAACGCCTGTGAAAGCACCTTCATGGAAAGCTGTCACGTGAAATGGTTCTAAATGCACTGCCTGGTGTCTGTGACTTTGTTTTTTGATAGCTTGGTGATGAAGTTTTGTCAAGAAATCTTTTTTATTCCATTTATTTTTAATGCTATCATATAGTGCAAGTTTTTTTTTCCCAATAAAGTGACCAGTTAGTGTAGGTACAAGGCCTGTGTTTCCAATAATGGGGCCAGTTAGTGTAGGTGAAAGGTCTGCATTTCTAATAAAATGGCCAGTTAGGGGAATTACTAGGTAGGTGTTTCTAATAAAGTGGCCAGTGAGTGGAAGTACAATGTAGGTGTTTATAATAAAGTGGCCAGTTAGTGTATGTGAAAGGTCTACATTTCTAATAAAGTGGCCAGTTAGATAAAGTATAAGCTAGATGTTTCTAATAAAGTGGCCAGTCAGTGGAAATACAAGGTAGGTGTTTATAATAAAGTGGCCAGTCAGTGGAAGTACAAGGTAGGTGTTTCTAATAAAGTGGACAGTGAGTGGAAGTACAAGTTAGGTGTTTCTAATAAAGTGGACAGTGAGTGGAAGTACAAGGTAGGTGTTTCTAATAAAGTGGACAGTGAGTGGAATTACAAGGTAGGTGTTTCTAATAAAGTGGACAGTGAGTGGAATTACAAGGTAGGTGTTTCTAATAAAGTGGACAGTGAGTGGAAGTACAAGGTAGGTGTTTCTAATAAAGTGGACAGTGAGTGGAAGTACAAGGTAGGTGTTTCTAATAAAGTGGACAGTGAGTGGAATTACAAGGTAGGTGTTTCTAATAAAGTGGACAGTGAGTGGAATTACAAGGTAGGTGTTTCTAATAAAGTGGACAGTGAGTGGAAGTACAAGGTAGGTGTTTCTAATAAAGTGGACAGTGAGTGGAAGTACAAGGTAGGTGTTTCTAATAAAGTGGATATGGAGCTACTTTGTATTCACAGCTTGCACCCTGATATGCTTGCACACTGGTTTGCACATCTTGCACAAGCTAGCTATCTGAGTGGATGAATCACCTCACCTTGATTTCTTGCACAGGAAGGTAAGCAGATACTTTAAAGTCAGGGTGTGGTAACTGGTGGGATATAAACTTACACTGGTTGTTCGCTACATTAGCCTTATAGCTGCCGTGCTAAATGAAGGAAGATGATTTTGGTTTAAGGTGAGTTTCTGTGGATTTTTGGTCAGAATGTAAACAATTATTTGGGTAAGAAAAAAGAACGTCTAGTGCCAAACCATATCTTTACAGGAGAGGGCAACCACATACTTCACTTTCAATGTAAGCCAAAAGAACCAGCGATTTCGATGCATTTCTATCTGTCCATCAACCAGGAAACTTTTATACAATGTAAACAGCAGCTGTAGAGATGTATGTTTTTCTTTGGACAGCCAGCGATGATATATTCCAGGTTATGTCAATTATTAATATCAAGCAATATACTTGCAGTATGTCATCATGCAGCCCTAGTTTACTGATAAGATTAGAACATTTTTTGTAGTGGTGTCTAGTTTATATACACACTATGCTTGGCCTGCATGTACAGGCTGATAAATTATAATATATCTCTAATCTACTTAGTCCATGTATGAAAACCAATTAGCGAAACCAACCATAAACCATAAATATGACAGGTTTCAGACAGGCTGTAATTCAGAACAGCCAATCAAAACAGAGGTAATTTTAATACCACCCTTGAAAGCACAGTGACAAAAAGAGCCAGTTTAAGAGTCAAAGATGTGAAAATTGTATGATATCGTGGCAGTGCAATGAAAAACAATCTCCAAATTTCAACTTATATGAGAGAACAAAAAAATACTTTACTTCCAATGTAAGTTTGTCCAAGCTGTTTTGGAGCACTTCTATTGGTCCATTCATCATGAAATTTTCAGACAATGTAAACGACCATTGAAGAGTTTAAATAATGTAGAAAACTCAAAATCACCAAAAATGGAGATACATATGTTTCATTAGACAGCGAAAACATGTTAGTTACTGGTATCAAATGTTCACCAGGTTAATGCAGTGTTTCCCAACCCTGGTCTTAGAGGACACCCAGTCCTACACATTTTAGTGTCTGCCTCGTTCCCAATACACCTGATCCAGCTAATCAGTTAATTAACGAACCCATACTAAGTTTAACTGGGTGTGTTCTGGAAGGAAAATACAAAAGTGTGTAGGGCAGGGGGTCCACAGGACAGAAGTTGGGAATAACTGGGTTAAAGAATTTTTTTTTTATCTGCAGCCTATGCTTGACTACCACATGCATTTCAAAGTGTTTCCTCTGAACTTCAAAAAAGAGCTGACAACCTGTTGACTCTTATCTCCTCCCACTCGCAACCCACAGAGACAAAGAAAACGTGTGGGCAGGATCCACTACATCGGTTAAAAGCATATACAAATTAAAGTGACTTTCTAAACAAACTGCAAGTCGAGCTGTAAACAGACCTAAACTGATCCAACAGAAAAAAAAGTCTTCTAACGTCTCAGAAAGAGTCTCCGGAGTGAAAGTTTTCAGTTTTAAGAGTACGAAAACCCCTTCTGGCGATGCATCTTGAAGGTGGGCGGAACGCTTGGAAAAACTACAAGTGTCTGTACACTTGGTACAAGCACGGTCTTAGAAAACCTTAGAGAAAGAAATACTTACACTAAAAACTTTGCTGCTGTTGGAGAGTTGCATAAAAATCTGCTTCAACACCTGCAAATCAGCATTACAGTCACATTCCCAATGTTTATTCACACCCTATTGGCCTCTATTAGAATCAGGTTTTGAGTCAGTGTGCTTTCTGTTCTTATTCCAGCTACAGGAAATGATTTAGTGTGACGCTGCAGGTGCAAGAGTTGTTTCAAGCAGAATAGTCAACTGTCATCATCGCATAGCCATGTGAAATATAATCAATACTTCATATGCAATACTCTGTGTGTTTAATACGTGCAAAATATTCTATTATGTAATATTATTTTGCTTTTGTTATATATATATAGAAAACAAATCATGACATTATAGAATGTCATACATATACATTATATATATATATATATATATATATATAAATACATAAAAACAAATGTGTGATGATATCCATTTACAGGATATAAGTATCTCCCCATCCATCCATTATTCTCCAGTCAGGGTCACAGGGGGAGTTGGAGCCAATCCCAGAGTCATCGGGCGAAGGCAGGGCTAAACCATGGAGAGGTCACCAATTTATCCCATGGCCAACACACACTCACAGGCAATTTAGACTGATCAACCTAACATGTGTTTGGACTGTGGGAGGAAACCAGAGAACCTGGAGGAAACCCACTCAAGCACAGGGAGAACATACAAACTCCACACAGAACATCCCGGATTGGGACTAGAACCTGGCTCCCCTTGCTGTGAGGCGACAGTGCCAACCACTACACCACCGTGCTGGCGCCCTGTGAGCATTTGTAAATAAATAAAATCTGTAGTATTATATATATGCACTGTCTACAGAGTAATAAGCAACAAATAGTAGTCTTGTTAAATAGCTACTCCTCTTTTTGCTATTTTTTCTTTATTCTTGTTTGCTCTGCTGCTGCAGCACTGTGAATTTCTCCTTTTGTGGGACTAACGAAGGATTATCTCATCCGGTCCATATACTTGAGAAATATGCATTACATGCTGCATCAAATTCAAGCTATGAAGGCCACTGACATGACATCGGTTCTTAACGAATGTATACTGTCCTGCACGTGTGGGGTCTTTTTAATGAAAGGGTGCAACCTCAGAGAGACCAGGCGTTCATTTCCCCCATTTTCACATTTTCCTTTTTTATTTAAAAAAAGATTTTTGAAAAGAAACCTAATAAACAGTGTTTCCTGTGGAATGGAAAAAGAAGACTCTGCTTTCAGGAACAATGGATACAACAAAATCAAACCAGACTTCCATGGTCTGCATTTCATCAGCCACTCCAGATCACTTCCCGTATCCGAAGCTGTTAAAGTTCACGGTTTCCCCAAGAAAACCTCTAGAGTTCGTCTTTTGATTGTGATAGTTTTGTGGCATGTTGCTCAATGAATTTACTCAAGCTCTCAACATTCCGTTCCCCACCTTCAAACTTGATGGGACTCTGCTTCTTGTTGCTGGGAGCGAAGTATATTGTGGGGAACCCTTCTACTTTGTAGCTGTCGTGAGGCACGTCGTTGGCGGTGGCGTCCATTTTGGCGATCACTAGGTTTTTCTCGTTCTTGTATTTCTTCCCAAGAGCGAGATAATCAGGCTCTAGCTTTTTACAGTGACCACACCAAGGGGCATAGAACTCAATAAGGACGTCTTTCTTCGTATCCAGGACGATTTCATCAAACGTTTTGCCAACAATCACCTTCACAGGCCCCTTGTTTTTGGGAACTGGTTGCGACTTGATGATAGGCTTTAGTTTGCCTGTTAAGAAAAACATAAAATAGTTATGGTCACGAGCACACAGAGATTTAACAATGCAGATCACACTGTAGCTCAGGGTACGGTGTTGTAGTATCACCACTGACATTAGATCAGGATACTAGTTCAACTTTTATTTCAGATATTGTTCATTTATAAACATTCTGAATGCCATCATACTAAAAACTGACAAAAACTGTAAAACCATAAGAAACTTTTTTTGGACACTACTAATTTCTTGCTGTTAAGAAAAAAATATATGAAAATAAAACTCCACTGCATTATTTTTAAGATTATGAAATATAATATTGAAAAAAGCTTTTAATTGTAGCTGCTACCAACAATCATATATGCAGATCCCAGTGAATTAAAATGTGTCTATGATGCAATTGCAAATGAGCATAATGGCATAATGGCAAGAATATAATAAGATACTAGAAAACTACCCCATTAAAGAGACACATTAAAAAAGTAGTTATGTTTTTATTCAGGAATTCATAATGTATATTACTGCAGGAGTAATATACATTACTATAGCGTATAATACTAATAGATAGATATATAGTACTTAGTATAGAAGTGACTAGAAACATTTATTTACAGTAACTACAGCCTTTATTTACCAAGTGCACAGTATCTACAAGCACAGCATATGGACGAAGGAATACCTTTTTTGAAGGCCACAACAAATTCCCGAAGCACATCCGCGTCGAATTCCTCTGGCTCCATTGCATACTTCTTTCCTCCTTCACCAAGAATAGCGACATTAACCTCCTCCCCACTCTCACTCAGACCAAGGCTCTTCAGCTCATCAGCATAGTCTTCCTCATCCGCAATTGCGAAGGTGTACTCAGGGAAGTCCTTCGCCACCTCCAGAACTTTGCTCCTCCAGAACTGAGTGGCTGTGCCCAGAAAAAAGTGACATATTAGAAGCAGTCATTTGCATTTCTGTCCAGCAGGTGACACTGTAGCACCAAGTTAGGGAGCTACCTTCAAAAGCTCTACTATAAAGCCTGGCTGAAACTAATGGATTAGTCCAAGCTGATAATATCTGAAATATAAACAATGTTCAGGGGCCCTTTTCACGTAATCAGACGTCTGATTACGTGAAAAGTAATCAGAGAGTCAGACGTCTGAAGAGCGTATAGCCTCTAAAAGCTGCCTCACAGAAAGTTATTACAGAAAATGGTTATGAATACACTGCATGTTAACCGAGACCTTACTTTCTGATCATTTGGAGAAATACTGTAACCCAAAATATATTTTAATATATTTTATTACACCGATCAGCCATAACGTTAAAACCACCTCCTTATATCTACAAACATTTTCCATGTTATCAGCTTTACTTGCCATCTAGGAGCACCTTGTAGTTCTACAATTACAGACTGTAGTCCATCTGATTTACTGTATACATTATTTATTATCTTGTTTCCTGTTCTTTAATGGTCAGGGCCCCCACAGGACCACCACAGAGCAGGTACTATTAGGGAGGTGGATCATTCACAGCACTGCAGTGATACTGAACGGTGGTGGTGTGTTAGTGTGCCTTGTGCTGGTATGAGTGGATCAGACACAGCAGTGCTGCTGAGTGTTTGAACACCTCAGTAACATCTAGCCATCAGTGTCCTGTGGGCAGAGTCTTGTGTCCACCGATGAAGGACTAGAGGATGACCAACACAAACTGTGCAGCAACAGGTGAGCCATCATCTCTGACTTAACACCTACAGGGTGGCCAACAAGGTAGGAGTGTCTAACAGAGTGGACAGTGAGTGGACACAGTGTTTGAAAACTCCAGCAGCACTGCTGTGCCTGATCCACCAGTACCAGCACAACGTACACCACAACGTCCGTATCACTGTAGTGCTGAGAAAGACCCACGGCCCAAATAATATCAGCTCCGTTGTGGTCCTCTAGGGGGCTTGACCATTGAAGAACAGGGTGAAAGGTAGTAAACAAAAGTATACAGAGAAACGGATGGACTACAGTCTGTAAGTGTATAACTACAAAATGCTCCTTGTTGTAAATGGAGCTGTGTGTAGATACGTGGAGATGGTTTTAATTGTTATGGCTGATATTAGTACGGTGGAGAGGTACCTGCAGGGTGATGTGAGGCAAAAACAGTTCCTTCAGAAACTTTTCACATATATCACACATCATGTGTTTCATACACAGCACACACCGTTCCACATACACTCATCCACAGTTTGTCCTTTAGAGAAATGCAATTTCCTGAGACTCACCAACTCTATAGTCAAAACTGAAGTCAACTCCATAATACACAACCACCAGTGGCCGCTTCGTGTATCTCTTCGCATCATTGCTTTGTTTTCTGTGTCCGACCAATGGCAGGGTGTGCTTCTTGAAGAAATCTTGAAGTTCTGCAGCAGTTGTGGAATCCTGAGAGGAAAGAAAAAAAAACATGTAAAATTAAAACACGGCAAAGAAAAATTATTTTTAGATTTTTCAGCACTAAAACATCAGAGAACTTACTTTAATAGCAAAGGAGTAAGACGAAGACTCAAACTTAGATCTGAACTTCTCAGGCTGGAGCATGACCACCTGCCCAGGTGAGGCCTTGAGGAATTTGGCTATTTCACTGCTGAATGTGTGCCGGAATTTGTAGTCGTCTCTCAGGCCGTTACCTGCCATCAATCAAACAAATACGATTACTATACGGATTTGAGCAGCGCAACACCAGAGAGAGAGTGCGTTATTGTGAATAACACCACAGTTGTTACTTGTTCATATTATATATACTATATTATATATATATAAAACAGCAGGTGACTTCAATTCTAAGTATTAAAGATTCTTACACATGTGTAACTTTCACTAATCAAACTCCAATTGTTACTTAACTAGAGTGAAAAACTAGAGTTAGAAAAACTCTATATCTGATCAGGACAGAGGGGGTGTTTTGGAGATAGTGCCACAGTAGAGGGTGTTTTTTGGTTTTTTTTTTTAATAAGGAGCATCATGTACCCTGTATCGGTGAGGTTGCAGACCCCTTCCTTTTTTAGGACGATAGGTTTTTTGCTGTCACCTGTCCCGAGGTTAGTTTTGCCTGTTCAGACTTTTACTTCTTTGCTTTATCTTGTATTTTTGTGCTTAAATAATACATAAAGTCACCATTTGTCCAAATCTGGGGTCTCAAAACCTATACAGGTAGTTAGGGCTTAATTTTTAATGTTCATGTTCATGGCAGGAAAGGTTGCAATCTGTCCTTTATTTACTTATTCAGTTTTATTGACTTGGAGAAGTTGTGTCTGTTGTCCATGTATGTTCACTTATATGTGTTTTTTTGTTTTGGTAATGACAGGAATTTTAGGAATTCTTATGGTCTCTGCTGATAAGATCTGTTGTCCTCGGTTACAGATTATACGTTCCAGCAGTGTTTAATTATAATCTGTGTTTAGCATGTTGCACAATATGGGACAGTTTTGCCTTTTATCAGATACATGTGTGTTAGTCTAGTATGTCCAATACAGCATCTTGTGTAGACTGCCTCCCAACGGTTTTCGAGGTAGGACCATGTTTTCTCTCCTCCCAATAGTGGGATTGGCTTTTTATTTATTTATTTATTATTCGGTTGCGTTTTCTAGTCGTTTAGACATTTGTCCTTAATACATGAGCAAAACTTACATAAAAGTAAGTAAATCAATTCATTAAAACATCTGTGATCTTTTCTATTAAACTTGTTCCATTAAATGGCACCACAATGTACATACAGCACCACTCAAGGTGGAATGGAGATAAATCTGAACAGAAGCTTTAGATTTTTAGTTTTAGTGCTGGTAGTATTTTAGATACTGAGATTAAAAAAACCCTATCAAAATTTCCTACCTAGATTTTATACATGGAGCTACTGATAAATATGCACTACAGTCTGATACTTCGTCAAGGTTTCTTTCTTTCTCTTCGTCTCCCAGCCGGTGCTACAGCATCACCAAAATACAAACTGCCACTTCAGCTTAAAAATGTGAAAGGCTCTATTTAGAGGCTCTCTTTATGTCCGCTCAACATGACAGCTTCCTTTGCAAGAAGACCCGCTCATTCCAAGCTAACAACAACACACCGTTTCATAGTGAGATTAAATTGTACTTTAAAGTAAACATTTCATATACGATATATCAGCTCTGATAATTGAGCCCCTCCCAAATACACAATTCCTCTAAGCTTTTGTTTTCTGACAGAAATCAGACTTTGAATCAATGTTGCCTGATTCGGAGAGGTACGCAGAGAGGAACTGGCACTCACTGGAAAGACTGTTATAGTTAAAAAACATGCTGCTAATTGACATCGTAAATGCTAGACGTAGTAAGTTCTCATTTAACCGCTGTGTAATTATTTTATGTAGAATGCTGTAACCAGAGCATTTTGAAGGTCTACTAAAAAATGAATGACTGAGCGTCATGAGTATTGCTGTATTTTAGCAGTAGCAGGACTAATAAAAAAATAAACTTCTTTTTGCCGCCTGTTATTGTCTATTACAGTAAAAAATTAGTTAGTAATAAAGAACCTGCACTGGTACTTACATGCCTCCTGATAGACCTCATAGACGGCATCCTCTTCACTGGAGAACACACCAACAATCAAGGCATCATCACCATCTTTCAACAACTCCTGAATTTGTTTCAGTGCCTGGACTTGCTTGGATGGAGTGCCAGCTTGTTCACTCATGTAATCAACAATACCTGGACAAAAACAATTGATCTAATCAGTAATCCATAAATTATTGTATATGTATAGACATGCAGAACTTACACTCGCTTACCCGTCATACAGTCAATCAATGAAGATATGTTTGGCTTCTGGCATTTGCCTCTTTTATTAAATGTAGCTAACAAGTAGGGAAAGCTTGAATCCTACCAATTAGAAGTGTGTCCACTGTGTGTTTCAATTACTGATTATCTTTAAAAATGGATGCAATATATCACAAGTATATATGAAAACTTGACCAGCAGTGCTGGAAGCTTCTATTCCTAGTTAATAGGTACTAAATTAAGATGGTAGCTCTGTTGCAAAACTAAAGAAGCAAACTTTGCTGAAATTCTGGAATCTTAAAGCTACTTGTCAGCATGACATACCAGATTTCTCTCGTGGTCCGTTGTACTCAAAGGCCTTGCCCTTCCTGAAGATTTTGAGTGTTGGGTAACCGGTTACATCAAACCGGGAAGCGATGTCACTTTCTACGGTCGCATCGACTTTAGCCAGCGGTATAGGAGGAGAGCGGCTGCTAAGCTCTTTGGCTGCCTTCTCATACTCAGGAGCAAGTCGTTTACAGTGACCACACCTGTGTATTAAATTAGGCAGATTAAATTAACAGACAGTAGAACAGGAGATGCGCTGCGCACATGGTCAACATATATAAACAGACAGAGTACTGACCAGGGGGCATAGAATTCCACCAAAATGATGTCAGCGTTATTGACCACATCGTCAAAGTTGTCCTTCGTGAGCACCAAGGTGGCCTCTGGAGGAGGTTTCCAGTCCGGCTTCGCGACTTCTTTCACCCGCTCAACAATCGCTGTGAGATTAAAGTTACAGCCATCTTCAGTATTAGTGACACAACCAAGACACCGAAACTAATAATCATCGTTTCATCCTCTCTGCACTTAAACACAGTGACAAGAAAAAGTAGGTGAACCCTTTAAATTTACCTGGTTCTCTGTATTAATTGGTCATGAAATGTGATCTGATCTACATCCAAGTTCCAAGTATAGACAGACTCAATGTGCTTAATCTAATACCACACTAACAGTTATAAGATTTAATCTCTTTATAAGACACATCCATTAAACATTGACACCTGGCCATTTCAAAGGGGTCACATACTTTCTCTTGTCACTGTATGATTGAAACTGAAAACTGTAAAGGCTTTTTAAGTTCATCTGTTTTGCACTAAGGCTGCATATAGTCATCTAAAAACGGATGAAGGGATTTTGTGTCCATATATGAAAAATAAGCTGCAAGAACAGCTGATTTTGAACACATGGTTTATGTGATTTCCCAAAACACTTTGAATATATAAACTGCTGTAGACTGAGTAGATGTGTATGTATATACACAGTACCGTTTCAAAAGTTTTAGGTACTTACGGACATTATTGTATTTAAAGCTATTTTCTTTTTCAGACAAGAAGCTTTTATTTACTCAGTAAACACTTTATTATTTACATATTTAAAGTGTTAACACAGGAAGTAGTGGTTTTACATATGCTAGAGTTTTTATTTAACCCTTTCAAGCTTCTCCTTGTGGAAATAACCCAGTAATATTTACAGTTCTCATCTAAAACATTTCAGTCTGCTCAATACTTCATTAAGCTAAATCAAGATTGCTGCTGAAGGATTTAAAGACATTCATATAATGTCTGGGGCGTTTGCAGAGTAGTGTACATCTATCTATAGCAGTGCAGCTGTACAGACGCATGCAAAACTTAAGACTGGACTTATTTTTTTAAATAAAAAAAAATATATATATATTTATTCTAAATGAGCCACAAAATAGAACAGTCAATCAGAATAGATTCACGACTCACATATATTTGACTTTAGGGCACATAAACAAAAACAGCCAGTGTTTTGAGCCATTAAATAAAATCATATATATATATATATATATATATATATATATATATATATATATATATATATATATATATATATATATATATATATATATAAAATTATAACATATAAAAGTGTTCAGCAGACTCTGCTGATTACTGCCAAAAAAGCAGTAGGAGAACTATTATGAAATACATCATCATAATGTGAACTGCAACTTATCATTGCTGACTTATGTAAAAGACATCAAGTAGCAGAAAGCTTTTAGTGCTTGATTCAACATGCTCACCAGTTTCACTTCGATCTCCGTCATATTCCACCGGCTCTCCCTTCTTCAGAATTTTGAAGGTAGGATAGCCAGACACTTCAAACCGGCTCGCAAGCGCACTAGCTTTGGTAGCGTCCACTTTGGCCACAGGGATTGGCGGATCACTCTCTTTGAGTGTCTGAGCGATCTTCTCATATTCGGGGGCAAACTGCTTGCAGTGGCCACACCTGGAGGGGAACAGGAAGTACTGTTTGCACAGTGAAGCACTTCAAAAGGGCACAATCTCTCCATGAGCAGCTTATCACTGCACTCACCAGGGTGCGTAGAACTCCACCAGCACCGTGTCTTTGCCTTCTACGAAAGTGTCAAAGTTGGCATCGTTTAGAACCAGCACTCCGTTCTCCTCTTTGACTTCAGTGCTATCTTCCTCGTCGTCGTCATCATCATCGTCGTCATCATCATCATCATCTCCCTCTTCCACCTTTTCACCAACATCATCTACCGAAATCAGGCATTAAATGATCTACTGTGGACTACTATAAATCGACTGATTGATTCATTTATTGCCACGCAGCGTGTCGGCGGGCTATGTATGCAGTGCAACAAGATGCAATTTAACCCTGTTGTAGCACAATACACACAAAAATAGAACATAATAACTCAGAAATTAATCATACAGTCATTTTAGCTATGCATTCTTACAAGGGCTAAACAAATTAGACAGGGTATAATGATGTTCACTACTCAAGAATTTAGAATCAGAAACAACACCACAGCAATATTAGTTAGAGGCAAAAATATTATAGAGCTATAGGCATATCACTGCTGTCAGAACCGAGCCCGTATCTACATCATTTTTCAATGACATCGTCGCCGTCCAATGAAAAACAAGTATCTCAACTTCCAATTTTACAGGAAAGACCAAAAACTTACTTTACTTTCAACGGAAGTCAATGGAACCTTTCAGAGCTACACTGGAGCACTTCTATTGGCCCAAACATCATGAAATTCAGAAACAATGTAAACGACCATTGGCGTGTTTGAATGATTTAAAAAAACTCGAAATTGACAAAAATGGTGAAACGGAAACGGTGAAATGGTTTTTCATTGGACAACAACGATATGCATGTCTAATTATGTCCCAAATAGGCAAAGCACTTGTAGACTCTATTATAACTTCTTAAGAGGCCATTCCACCCATTGAACATTTCTGCAACGTTCAGTTAACATATAAACAAATTTCTTCAGAGTGGTTTGAGGTGAAATGCACCTGTTAATAAGGATTGTGGTCGTGGTGGTGATAGGAACCAAACATCCAACTCATAAAGCTCCCACCAAAAGTTACTACGTGAACTGGTTACACGGTGGTTTTGGAGAGTAAAGTAAATTGGCTACATCTGTGCTGTAGACATAATGACCACTGGCTACTACATAGTGACCTCTGGTGGAATGCCCCATTAAATAGAAATGGATGTTACAGAATCATTCTAAGTGGTGGTGATAGGAACCAGACGTCCAACTCATAAAGCTCTCACACAAAGTTATTACGTGAACTGGCTAAATCGTGGCCTTGGATAGTAACTAAATTGGCTACGCTGGTGGTGTAGACATAGTGAGTCCTGGTGAAATGCCCTTTAAAGAGAAATGGATGTTACAGAATCGTTCTAAGTGGTGGTGATAGGAACCAGACATCCAACTCAAAAAGCTCCCCCACCACTTTACTACCTGCAATAGCTTTTGGTTTTGAATAGTAACTAAAATGACTACTTTTGTGCTGTAGGCGTAGTGATCCCAGGTTCCTATCAGCACCACGGTAAGCAAATCAGTCAGTATGTTCTTCTCCTGAAATATTTCAACACACTCTGAATGCCTGTTTACATTTGAATTACGTCAAAACTTTAGAAAACTCTTGGAATTCCCCTTTAACGTTGTGTTAGTATGTTTAGTACATTTTATACATACACAGCTGTATTTCTTGCTCTGGACTTTTTTAGGCATCTGTTTATTAAAAATAGGACCATCCTGATAACGGCCTATCTCAAAAACAAAGCAGCGGCGTCACGTGCATCTGTTAGCATTGTTGTTAGCTTTTTTTCCCCTCACACGAAAAATGATATTAGCACTCCGAAAATCACTGATATCCTCCTTAAACTGGATCCGATTTTTCTGGAAAGGCAGCATTCGGTGGGACAAGCAGTCCACGCATCCATGCTGCTTCCTATGTAGACTAAAGCCCAGCCCAAACTCCAAAAGCCAGGTTACCGTAAAACTCGGAGTTTGCTGGACAGGCTCAGCTGCTTGCTTTCTGAAGTTAGCTCCTTATTCGAATTCGCCGCTCCACCTTAAATTGTGCATCAGTTATATTAAGGAGCCCCAGGCTTACACTAATAGTCAGACTCGTTATTAGGTTGCTGGACAGGCTCAGCTGCTTGCTTGCTTACTGAAGTTAGCTCCTTATTAGAATTCGCCGCTCCACCTTAAATGGTGCAGCCGTTCCGTTTTGACGCCTGCCTGCTGCACCATTTAAGGTGGAACGAGGAATTCGAATAAGAAGCTAACTTCAGACAGTGCTTTCTTCAGGTTTAGGCTCAATAACAGGTCCCGTGTTAGCATGCTGATAAATCTCCAAGCTGTGAGATAGCCAATGCCCTGCTGGTCATCTTAGAGGTGTCTTACCATCTTCCTCACACCGACTGAGCGCCATAAAATGTGCTACTCCCAGCAACACGATCAGCAGAAGCGTGATCTTCTTCATCTTCTCAGTTCTTCGCCGGCGTTTCTCTCCAGCTCTGTGTTCTCGCTCCTTTCTTTCTCCACGCCAGCGGCCTGCACTACTACTGTTGTGCTTCTTATCGCCTTCTAAGTCTCGCACTGCTTCAGCTCACTCCTGAGTCCAGACAGAAGCAGGTGTAAAGCTGAAGAACGCTGAACTGTGTGATGCTCCAGCTCTAAACTGTCTGTCTGTATTGACTTTTCTCTGATCGCTCTTTCACTCCTGGCCACCAACTTGTCTGACTTGCCACGCGCTGATTGGCTGTAGGTCCCCCAGCTCCACCAATCACATACCGCCACTCAAGTTCGTACGTTCAGAGCTGCTATTGGTTGACGAAGAGTGACAGGGGCAACTATTCAAACCGAGATTCTTTTCATCTGTGAAGGAATGTCTTTTATAAAGAGGAAGAGAAAATTAATATTAATATTAGCAACACTACCAAAAAACACACACATGGATGATAAAAAATCGTTGCTCTCCAAAAACAACCACAAGAAAACCAAAAAAACAAGTATTTCCACAATAGTAATTTTACAGGATCTTTACCTTTCGTGTAAGTTAAGGTAACCAGATATTTTTCAGCTTTTTTGGAGCATTTCTATCAGTCCATTCATTGTGAAGTCATGACACAATGTAGCTGTCATGTTCAAATGATATTAAAAAAATAAAAATCAATAAAAATGGAGATAATTTTTTTCTTCAGACCGCAACAGTATGTATGAAGGTGATATGTAAATGTACAAATGCTTTATTTATTTCAGGCTTTATTTATTTATTTATTTATTTATTACAGGCTGATTTAATTCAGCTTTTGAGTCCGAGTTCAAGTCAGTTCACTTGTCATAGAATTCAGTGACACTTTTTGGGGATTTGTGCTTCATTTGTGCTCGACATGCGTATCTAGAGCTTTTATGGTTTATAATAATAAAACACTTCATATTTCTGTGTTGCTATTAAAGGTGGTCAGATCATTATCTATGTCAAAGTTTTGACAAACACGTGAATCTAACACAAACGATCATACGTTTCATGTTGTTTAATTAAGTAACATCCACAGTGCAGACTAGAGAAAGTAGTAGTGCATGCTGAAATGTTTCTTGGCTCATCAGAACTGTACAGAGTGATTATTTGAGTTACTGAGTTTCTGTTAGCTTAAACCAGTCTAGCCATTCTCCACTGACCTCTGTCTTTGATAAAGCAGGTTTGCAGAATTGCTGCTCACTGGATGTTTTTTTTCCTTTATTTCACTGCTCTAAGAAAACTCATAATTGAAGGTGTACACGTTTCTAGTAAAGTGCTCAGTGAGTGTATTTCTATTAATGCGGGTTCAGTCTGGCTGTGCGGTTTGACATTGTTCTCTGTTCTGTCTGTTCTCCAACAAATTGCAGGCCATTGCTCATCCTAGTATATCACTGCAATGGGAACCCAGCAGTACAGAAAGCTGGCAGTAAGGAGTAAAGTGGTAATATGAGAAATATATAACTAAAACGAATAATGAAATGTATATATTTGAGCTAGATATTAGGATCCAGTTTTAAAAGATTTGACAGTAGCTTGCTCACTCTGATTAATTGAACTAATTTGATTAACCACCGGTGGCATCCTGCTCCAAACCCACACTGCTGTGGCCATTTTTTACAATGGCATCGGTTCTGCTGTTTAGTTTGAGCCAGAGTCTGATCCTGAAAGTCGGTAGACCCAATTTACTTCGCAGGCTGTGGGGCAGGAGGAGTAGCAAGTTTTATTTTTTTTACTCTCTATGTATTTTTACTTTTTTAAGCTCCCTATGTAAGAGTGTGCCAAGCTCAGTAAGGACTGTGTTATGAGATGATATCATGTTGTACCAGAGAAAAGGACTGTAATTCCAATAATACGTTTGCAGACTTTTTACATACACATAAAGCTACAAAACACACTAAAGTAAAGGGGAAAAATGAAATATGTTCTCTTCCACATCACTTTATACATGTTCGGGGCCTATAGACAAAAACTGAACCAGTTTTAAAAACGAAATTGTTTTACATTCTTGTAACGGTGGAACCCCCAAAAGGAGATGCACCTGGATTTATGTAAGACCATGTAAAGTACCATGGGTGTGGGTGTGGTCACGAATAGACAAGGTCCCAGTTTCCAAGGGCACAGGTGATTTACACACACACACATACACACACACACACACACACATACACAAAAATAAATGGAATAGTCGCTTCACAGACTCGCCGTTACAACAGCAGCTAACAGCAGTACTTTGTTTAGAGGCCTACACATCACTCCTCCAACAGGTAGGTGAGAAGATCCCAGGTGATTGAACCCCAAGAGCTCTCTATTTGCAGAAGCCACGCCCCGACTACACTAATACCGCACATGAGGGCTGAGGTCCCAAGATATTAATTACACACATGCATACATACACAGTGCTGTAAACATTGTAACATCTGTAAACATTACCAGTAAGTATTCTCACATGTCTTCATTTACTAATTTACGTTCTCTTTTACAGGCTTTACCACCCCCCAACCAGGACACCAAGCACCCTCTCCCTCCCTGAAGGTGGCTCCGCCCAACAGGAATAAGAAGTCCCAGCTCCCTTTACCTTCCATTTGCCCTGCATCCCCTTCTTCAACAGGACATCAAGGTAAGTGAATACAACCGGCAGCATAGCATTTTAAGTTAAATATTCAGGTTGGTACTGTTAATACTGGTGATGGGACAATTCTTTTGTTGTACAAGTCTGTGCAAACATACAGGATATTCGTTGTCATAGTTTAAGCTTAATACGACATGTTTTCAATGACAGTGCAGACAGGCCAGTCCATAATCTGCGGAGAATGCGGCTTTGTTGAAATAAGTTGAAATAAGTAGGAACATCATTGAAAAAAGAAAAGCAGCATATGTTGCTTCTAAATGTCCTCAGCATTAATGACGCTTTCACAGATGTGTAAGTTACCCACTCATACTACCACAGACCACAGATGCTGACTTTTAAACTTTATGCTGGTAACAATCTGGATAGCCCCTTCTAGTTTGATCACATGTTTCCAATGTGCATCAGTCCAATCCAGATGAGTTTGAGCTCAGAGAGACTGGCAGTGTTTCTGGACATTGTTGACATATGGCATAATGCAGGCTTACATTAGTGAATGCAGTGACGGAGGGTGTTTACCGACAATGGTTTTAGCGAAGTATTTCTAAGCCCATGCTGTGACATGCCAGTTTTTGATGCAGAGCTGTCAGAGGGCTCGAAAGTCATGGGCATTTAACTGGTTTTTGGCCTTTTCCTTTACACGCAGAGAACATTTCATGATATTATGCGCTGTGGAGGGTAAAACACCTCGCCCTATCTCAAACATATTTACATTATCTGTTTAAAATGTGTTCCTAATGTTCCTAATCTTACATTATGCCTGTCCCAGTCATTTTTGTAAAAAGAGTGTACATTTATAAAAACAATGAGGTTGATTAGATAAAACATATATTGTTTAAGTATAGGTCAAAGTTGATGTATAAATTATTAATTTCTGTTTTAATATGCCTTTCACTTTATCCAGGATAGAATAATAATAGCATAACAACATAAAGGTGTAATAACACTAATAATACAGTTGCATGACATTATACAGTGTACAGCAATAAAAACAATTAACTGAAATATATGGTACAGTATTTAAGAGGGCTGAAGATAAAGTAATCTCTAATTAAATACTTGCGGGCCTGTTTTTAATATTTAAAACATAACAATGTTTCAAAACAAAAAAACAGTCTATTGCAAAGCATATGGAAATATGTACCTGCATGTATAATATGCTGATGTACAGTTGTAAGCAAATGTTTGGGTGCCCTATTCAAATGACGTGCTTTGTTGATTATTTTAAGAACAGATCATATATCAAACTGCATATAACTGATCTGTTAGTAGAGACGCCAAAATATGCTACAAGAGAATTTGAGATTTTAGCTTTTGCTTAAGGGAGAGAATTTTTTAAATTCTGGATATTTCAAAGACATTGTAAACAAAGTAATTCAGATTGGTTTGGTGTGAAGTGGTCAATACTAAAGAAATTTACAGAGTAACTCATGGTGGTGATAATGGGAGAAGAATTTAATGCCACTAAAAGCTTCCTCACAGAAAGTCATTATATTAAGGGCTTATGCAGTTACAAGAAAAGATAAGTGAAGCCAGTATAATTCCCAGGATTTCTGCCTAGATTACCATTAATATATAGTCTGATCGTTATCTAAGGCACAGTCATAGACAAATATGATCTAACTAAACTAATAACAAAAAACAGTTCTACTTTTCATGTCTTATATTGAACACAGGCCCTGGGGTATCAAAGCAGCTCCAAACCATGAGGCTCCCTCCACCATGCTTCACAGTTTGGATGAGGTTTTGGTGTGCAGTGTCTTTTTTCTACAATAGTATTGTGCATTTGTGCAAAAAAGTTACAATTTTCTCTCATCTGTCTATATAACATTTATAACATTTTCCCATAAGCAATGTTTTTCTAATAATGGACACACAAACAAAGGTTTTAGCAGTTTGTCGATTCTTCTGTAGGTCTTGTGCTGTTAGTCTTGAGTTCTTTCTCGCCTCTTTCAAGCTCCTTGTATTTTTGGAGTGATATTAACAGGATGTCCACTCTAGGGAGAGTTCTGAATCTCTTCCATTTGTATACAACTTTTCTAATCATTTACTGATTTACATGCAGTTCTTCAGCAATGCTTTTGTGGCCTTTCCAGCTTCATGGATCTCTACAACACACCTTCTGGAAGTTGTTTCCATGGAGGCTGGAATCACACTAACCCTTCTTGAGAGGAGCAGATTTGTTAGTAACCTGACTTTGTGTGCTGTCTTTATTTACTGGGTCAAAAATATGGAGTGAAATCAGTGTCACCAGAACTTGAAATAATTTTTTTGAAAATTTAGTATTCTTAATTTTACCTGCAAAATTTCAAATTATGATCTTGGAATTTCAGATAAAAAAAAGTAAAACTGTTATGTGTTATTACTTCACTTAGAACGAGTTTGTCTACAGTTGTGATTAGATACCAATCAGTATTTAGTAGTAAAGAAATAAAATAAAATATATTGGTGGTGTGACTCCTGGTTCCTGTCAAAACTAAAAAAAAAAGTATGTTTGAGTGTATAAGTTACTCTTTAATGAGACATTTCACATCAAACCACTTTGTTGTTTTGAATTATTTTGCTTACATGGATATATATATATACATATAATCTGTGGAACTGAATATACAGTACATTGAGTTTGAGTTTACGTTAATGACATCTTCTGTTGCCAGACTTTGATAAAGCATGTCCTTAACAACACTGACCTGGTATATTTACAGCTTGTTCTTCAGAATAAGTATGTGTTGAGTCATACATACAGAACTGTCTACATGCTGTTGTGTGAGAAGAACGAGTGGTCCTGATGTCTTCGCAGGTCAGGTTAAAGCGTTTATCTCTATTTGAGCTCAGTGTGTCACTACACTCGATCTGAACACTGATGCAAAGTAAAGCTTGCGAGTCCTGTGGCTTCTTCCCCGTCATGTTTCTGTGGATCCTCTGGTCTGTGGAAATGGGTCTTTCATAGGTTGTTCCTCTGCCTCTTCCACAAGGCTGGAAGGTTTTCCAGTCCAGTGGTGACCTTGTAATGGCATAAGTACATATTTACTGAGCATATATTTGCTTTGGCATTAATGTCAATTGCACCTTGATAGAGCCTGAGGAGGGCTTTACCTGAGACTGTGTTCTTCATCTTCTTCATGAATGTATGAAGAAACACTGCATGCACAAGAAGACTCCAGCTCCACTGGGGTCATAATTTTGTCCCCCTCAGCATCCTACAGCAATAGACATTAAAATAACTGTTATATCAAAACCTCGCTTAGTGTTTTTAATGTATTTATTTTTATTTCATTTAAAAATATAGAAGATGCTTTAAATGTTTAATTTTATCTGTGATTACTGGGCCTTTCAGACTCACATATGTAAATGAGCTCTGTTTTAAGTGGCTGGTCTATATTGTGCCTCATTCAGTCTGTACTGAACTGCTCCATATAACTCTTTCCTGAATAGGTGGAGCTAAACTGCTGGCTGTTTAATGTGTACATTTAAGTTTAGGTTAAGATTTAGTTTAGGACTACAGTGAGTATTGGGTTTAGGGTAGGGTTAGTGTTAGGTTTAGACTTTGGGTTGAGGTTAAGTTAGAGTTTTGAGTTCAGGTTAAGGTTTAGTTTAGGATTAGAATGAGTATTAGGTTTAGTCTTTGGGTTAAGGTTTAGGGTAGGGTTATTGTTAGGTTTAGTCTTTGGGTTGAGGTTTAGGGTAGGGTTAGTGTTAGGTTTAGTCTTTGGGTTGAGGTTAAGTTAAAGTTTTAGGTTTAGTTTAAGGTTTAGTTTAGGATTAGAGTGAGTATTAGGTTTAGTCTTTGGGTTGAGGTTTAGGGTAGGGTAGGGTTAGTGTAAGGTTTAGACTTTGGGTTGAGGTTAAGTTATAGTTTTGAGTTTAGGTTAAGGTTTTGGAATGAGGTCTGAATTATTTATTATACACTCACTATTTAGATTGAGTGTTAAATTTAAGTTTAGGTCTTTGGCTGAGGTTTACATTAAGATTAGAGTAAGTATTAAGTATTGTGGTTTAAGTTAAATATGTGGCAATTGTTTACTTTAGGTCAGAGTTTGAGTGAGTGTTAAATTTAGGTTTAGTTTTGAGCTTTTGTTTAAAGTGAGTATTAATTAAGGTTAAGATTTTGGGCTGAGGCTTATGTCAGGATTAGAGTGAGTTTTATGTTTAGAGTGAGTGCTAAGTTTAGGTTTTGGGTTGAGGCTTATATTAGTATTAGAGCGACTGTTAGGTTTAGGTTTGGAGTGGGTATTAATTCTAAGTTTAGGGACTGATAAGTACAGGTTTTGGGTTGCAATTTATGTTAAGGTTAGAGTTAGGTTTAAGTTTAGGGCAAAAATAACATTAACTTAAGTTTATGGTTATGTATAATATACAGGAAATAAAGAATGCAGTAGAAAAGCCTGAGCATCAGAATAGTCACCTCTGAACTGTAATCATATGCAAAACCGAGGCATCTCTCATTCTCGTGGTTTTCTTGTTCTTGCAGGGCGTCGCTGCTGGAAATCACACTGAGCCGCAACAACAACTCATCAACAAGATCCTCGAACTCCTCCAGGTACAGATTCTGTGTAAAGAGGAAGAGTTTCTATGTTGTGTGTGATCAGGCTGGGAATTGTTTATTCTAAAATTCTCATTCATTAAAAGATAGTTCCGCTGTGTTAGAAATTCCTTACATTAGTGTTATTGTGATTTTCCATCCAGTTTCTCCTGCTGTTGCCAACGAGAGGCAAAGCCAAATCTCTAATGTAAGTAAGCAGGTCAGAGACAGACACATGAGGTTTTCTTTTTTGGGAATTTGCTGCCTTTTTCACAAAGGAGGTTACTGCACCAGTCACCTGCGAAAGAAGGTACAACTTGAATGTTACCCATTTTAAAATGTAGTGTATTACAATAAAACAAAAATATTATTGGTATTTTACCAATGACAGGTGTAACACCCATCAACCAGCCACTTCAATGAGCGCAGGTACCTTCATTTTGTACACTTCTTTCCATTTAGTTTCATCTGTGTATGTGTATCTCTTGTATGTGTTGCGCTAGTGAGAGTGGATCAGACATAGCAGTGCTGCTGGAGTTTTCAATGTGTCCACTCACTCACCGTCTACTCTGTCCACAGCTACCTTGTTGGTCTATCTTGTAAATGTAAAGGTAATTTATTTAGAAGATGGCGTTGTGAATGGTAGCCATAATGAGAAGCTTATGTTCATTAACATAACGTATATTGTACGTCAAAGGTGGTCAGCTGGACCTTCAGGGACAAATGTTTCACCTGAAAGTGTTCCAGACTTATTTGAAAAACCTTTTTGTTTTTGGAAATCCTCACACCGGATGCACCAATGCTTTGTGGTCTGGCCAGAAGCTGATGGAGGGGCGGATGGGCAGGTATGTTTATACTCCTGAGACAAGTTGGGTTCCATACACCTTTCCCGTCCATATTCCTCTCCAACCTGCGAACCCTCGGAAATGGAATAACTAATTTTCAAACGCATCTGCTTTACTGAGACCTGCCCTCCTGAGCTTCTCCAGTTCCAGGCTGCACAGAGCACACAGAGACATGGAGCTCAGTGGCAAAAGCAAGGAGGAGAGATCTGCTCATATATCAATGAACGCTGGTGTAAAGATCCTCTAGAGTCACTTTTCATCAATGGCAAACCTTTTTTACTCTGCAAGAGAATCTTTTTCTTTTGTTTTGGCCTGTGTTAACATCTTGCTGGACACACCCACAAGTGACTTGCAGGAACAGCTGGCCGGTCAGATAATGAAAGGAGAATCTGTACTCACTCTGACACTTCATTCTGAGGGGGCGTTAACAGTGCAAACCCAAGAAAATGCCCCAAAACAGACAGCCTGTCACTTCTTCAAGAACAGGGAACCTTTTAATTTATTGCTACATCACATATTAAAAATGGTTATCGAGCCACTACATGTGCAGCTCTCAGGTAATCGGACCACAGTCACCTCATCCCAACATACAGGCAGAAACTCAAAACCAATAAACCTGTCAATACAACAGTAAAGCGGTGGAGCAGTGGAGACACTGGAAAGCAGAGAGCTGCTTATAACTTTTTTCCTGAATAGGTGGAGCTAAACTGCTTGAAGCTGAAAGGATAGATTAATGTACACATGACTGCACAGATACAGTGAGTTCAAAACAGACTGTTTTTGCAGCTTAGTTGTCATACATGGGTTGTAGTGACTGGGGGTTAATTATATGTTTTTATATCTCATGAATTAGTGATTATTAGACTGAGCACGAGGTTTAGTCTTTGGGTTAAGGTTTAGGGTAGGATTAGTGTTAGGTTTAGTCTTTGGGTTGGGGTTAAGTTAGAGTTTTAAGTTTAGGTTAAAGTTTAGTTTAGGATCCAAGTGAGTATTGGGTTTTGTCTTTGGGTTAAAGTTTAGGGTAGGGTTAGTGTTAGGTTTAATTTTTGGGTTGAGGTTGAGTTAGATTTTAGGTTTAGGTTAAGTTTAGGATTACAGTGAGTATTAGGTTTAGTCTTTGGATTGAGGTTTAGGGTAGGGTTAGTGTTAGGTTTAGTCCTTAGGTTGATGTTGAGTAAGAGTTTTAAGTTTAGGTTATGGTTTAGTTTAGGATTAGAATGAGTATTGGATTTAGTCTTTGGGTTGAGGTTTAGGGTAGGGTTAGTGTTAGGTTTAGTCTTTGGGTTAAGGTTGAGTTAGAGTTTTAGGTTAAGTTTAGGATTAGAGTGAGTATTAGGTTTAGTCTTTGGGTTAAGGTTTAGGGTAGGGTTAGTGTTAGGTTTAGTCTTTGGGGTGAGGTTAAGTTAGAGTTTTAAGTTTAGGTTAAAGTTTAGTTTAGGATCCGAGTGAGTATTGGGTTTAGTCTTTTGATTAAGGTTTAGGGTAGGGTTAGGGGTAGGTTTAGTCTTTGGGTTGAGGTTGAGTTAGAGTTTTAGGTTTAGGTTAAGTTTAGGATTAGAGTGAGTATTAGGTTTAGTCTTTAGGTTGAGGTTTAGGGTAGGGTAAGTGTTAGGTTTTTTTTTGGTTTGAGGTTGAGCTGGAGCTTTAAGTTTAGGTTAAAGTTTAGTTTAGGATCCGAGTGAGTATTGGGTTTAGTCTTTGGGTTGAGGTTGAGTTAGAGTTTTAGGTTTAGGTTAAATTTAGGATTAGAGTGAGTATTAGGTTTAGTCTTTAGGTTGAGGTTTAGGGTAGGGTTAGTGTTTGGTTTAGTCTTTGGGTTGAGGTTGAGTTAGAGTTTTGAATTCAGGTTAAGGTTTAGTTTAGGATTAGAGTGAGTATTAGGTTTAGTCTTTGGGTTGAGGTTTAGGGTAGGGTTAGTGTTAGGTTTAGTCTTTGGGGTGAGGTTGAGTTAGAGTTTTAGGTTTAGGTTAAAGTTTAGTTTAGGATCCGAATGAGTATTGGGTTTAGTCTTTGGGTTAAGGTTTAGGGTAGGGTAAGTGTTAGGTTTATTTTTTGGGGTGAGGTTGAGCTGGAGCTTTAGGTTAAAGTTTAGTTTAGGATCCGAGTGAGTATTGGGTTTAGTCTTTGGGTTGAGGTTGAATTAGAGTTTTAGGTTTAGGTTAAGTTTAGGATTAGAGTGAGTATTGGGTTTAGTCTTTGGGTTGAGGTTTAGGGTAGAGTTAGTGTTAGGTTTAGTCTTTGGGTTGAGGTTGAGTTGGAGTTTTAAGTTCAGCTTAAGATTTAGTTTAGGATTAGAGTGAGTATTGGGTTTAGTCTTTGGGTTAAGGCTTAAGGTAGGGTTAGTGTTAGGTTTAGTCTTTGGGGTGAGGTTAAGTTAGGGTTTTAAGTTTAGGTTAAAGTTTAGCTTAGGATCTGAGTGAGTATTGGGTTTAGTCTTTGGGTTAAGGTTTAGGGTAGGGTTAGTGTTAGGTTTAGTCTTTAGGTTGAGGTTGAGTTAGATTTTTAGGTTTAGGTTAAGTTTAGGATTACAGTGAGTATTAGGTTTAGTCTTTTATAAAGATACAAATATGTTTCTTAATCTGAGTGTGTCTTGTTTATTTTACGTGTGTCCACTAGTTAGTAAGTAAACGTTGTTAAGTTTTATTTTAAGTAGGAAAAACCCTTAAACCTAGTCATATACTTTAAAGTACAACAATAATATAAGAAGTAAATTATAAGTATTATGTTCAGTTCACTTAAAGAAAATGTACAAGCTAGTAAACTAACAGTAAACCCTTAAGTTTACTTTTAGTGTAGTTGCAGTACAAAAGATGTAACCTAGTTGTATACTTGGTTTACTACTCTTACACTTAAAGTGTACTTTTAAAAACTAGAAAGTGGGCCAATTTAGTCCCAAGAAGTATTAAAATAGTACATATACAAGTGTACTAATAGTACATTAGTATAGTAACTGCATAAAGTATACTTAATAAAATGAACTTTAAGTATACTTACTTTCTGTAAGGGTATACCAAATATTAAAAATGGTTTTTGCCACCACAACAGTAAAGGGATGGAGCAGTGGAGACACTGGAAAGCAGAGAGCTGCTTTGAATTCACAAATTGGACTGTTTTTTAAGAGGCGACGGACACACTTGACGAATACACAGACACAGTGACGTCATACTATGAGGACAGCTGTATTTCAACTGAAGCATGTGTGAAACACAGCAATACTAAACCATGGTTTTCAGCTGAAGAGGAGGAAAAAAGGTGACAGCTTTCAGAAACAGGGACAGAATTCTCTATAAAGGCAAATACAAGCTGGGGAAAGAAAATGAAAGCAGTAAAAAAGAAATACTCATCGCCACATTGCTTCTAATGACCCAACATCAGTCTGGAGAGGCCTTGAACAGATCACCAACTACAAGTTAAGAAAGACTCCTCTTCTCCTGAATGACCACCAGCTCTCCAACAAACCAAATGAGCCTTACAGCAAATTTGAAATGGTATATACAGATAATATACAGGTCTTTATACCAATTTCTACCAACACTTTCCTACAACCATGCATCAAGCTAAAAACAATTTAGGAACCTTTACATTTCAGAGCAAAGACTTAGATCACACTCACCATTGCTTTTAATACGATAGACACTGTACACAATAAGACTCCATAAATGCAGAGCACCAAGGAAGCCTGAGTTTTGTGATCAGGTCCACAGAGGTGTCTGAGCTGTCCCCAGCCAAAGCAGTGAGAGATAATCCAATAAGCAGATCCTGGTAAGGTCCTGAAGGCTGAAGTGTTGGAATGGAAAAGTAGGTTCGCCAAACAGGAGAAAGCAATAATGAGGATCACACCAGCTATCTGAAATAACAGGAAGAAACTAGGCTTTTAGTACTGCTACACATTCACAATAAATCAACAGACAGTGAGCACTCTGGACTCATGGTCAGTCCATTGTTCTGAGAACACCAGCCGCTTCTTTGTTTGATGTGGCTGTTTCTTTTTCCCAGTAAGAGTAAGATTCCTGAACACATCATTTCAGAGTCTTAGCACTTCAAAGTAAGTTTACTTCTCACAATGGATGGATGGATGTTTTCAGATCTGAAGTAAGAGTAGATCTTAATATTCTCCCTCTCAAAAACGAAAGCTTTGAATGTTGTTTACAATCTAATAGGGATGGTTTTAGTGGTCTACCAGGTTTTTTTTGTAAACCTTATGCAAGTGGGTGTGTTACTTTTAACCTTCTCAAAAATATCTCCTTAAGAAACCTTAAGAACTTATACTTCATAGCCATTTTGATTGGAAATTAAATAAATAAATAGAGGTCTCTGACTTCAGCACATTACTGTACCTCCAGAGCAAAAACTAAGAAACAAGTTGTAAATTAGATTTTTGCTTTTTAATATCTACAAGTACATACGTACCAGTGGCCACAGCAAGTTGGAGAAGATCATTGCCATTGTGGATACTGCAGCAGTTGTCGCTTTAACTATGCGCAGCATAAAACAACTCTTCATCAGAAGAAGGAACACAAGAATACCGTGAAGCGAGCGGGAAAACTGTGAAAGATACAAAGACTCCTCAGATACTCAATTTCAGTCATGTCTTCATATAACAACACATTCCATTACACTTGAACGAATGACTGCTTTAGTGTGTTGTCACAGTTTCACAGTCCACTCCATCCCAAATTCAAGTCTTGGCATATGCAGATTGTATAAGGTTTGATTTTTTATAGTCTGGACAGCAACAAAAAACACATGAAATAAAAAAAAAAGTACAATCTTTTCTGAACGTCTGTAAAAATACGATTGGAATCACATTTTAAACCATCTCCAAATGTGCTGAGAATGATCTACCCAAATAATACCTGCTCTGTGGTGGTCCTGTAGAGGTACTGACCATTGAAGAACAGGTTAAAATGGGGCCACAAAGAGTTCAGAAATTGTATTGTAGAACTACAAATTGCACCTATTTATTTTAAACCCATTCATTATTTTAGAGAAATGATTAATTAATTTTGTACAAATAATAACATGTAATAATACTGTATTATGTAATGTAGCTTATGAACAGCAGAAATCTTTTTTTTAATTTATAAAATAATCTACATTAAAACTTATATAAGTTCAGTATATTTAAATATGATATTTCTTAATATTTGAATATGCAAATATATGAAACGTGCATATCGAAGCACATATCTGTTTTATGTTAACAAAACATGTGCATGTATGTTTAAAAATCAACTTCTTTTTCTCCCTCTCTCTCTCTCTCTCTCTCTCTCTCTCTTTCTTTCTCTCACTATATATATATATATATATATATATATATATATATATATATATATATATATATATATATATATATATATATATGAAAATTGCATGAAATGAAATTCTAAAGTGATCCTAAACTTTTGAGCGGTAGTGTGTGTGTAATATATATATATATATATATATATATATATATATATAATATATATATATATATATATATATATATATATATATATATATAGATAGATAGATAGATAGATAGATAGTGTATCAGTCAGTGATCAGTGCCATTGTCAGTGCAAGCAACCATTATATGACTATTGGGTTTATTGAAGTGGTGATATTGAAATATCTGCTTTAATCTGGTCTCTGTGAATATGTTTATCTTAACTGGCAGTAAAACCAGTCTGGTTTTGTTTGAATTACCTGTTCCCAAGAGGATACAGGACTAACGTCAACAAATTTCTTAAAATCTTCCTTCTGCAGGTGTTCGATTGCATCTGTTCTGAGCGTGAAGTGGTGCACGGTACAGATGAAGCTCAGAAAACTAATCAGAAGTGACATCACCTTTAAGAAAAAACACAAGAGTTTGGAGACAGAGTTTGTGCAAAGCTGTCAAAGTGATAAATAAAAAAAAATATAAAAAAACCCCCAAATGCTGATGTTCACCTCCAGCCAGTTCCACAGGTTTGTCCAGTACGGCCATGCTCTCTGAGCCATAGCACAAATTTGAATGTAGAACTGAAGCAGAGTGAGGAGCAGGAAGAGAAGCTGAGGTGGCAAAAAAGATACAGTTGTTAAAACCATAAAAAAAGCACCAGACGTGTGTAAAGAAATAGTGATGTATCTTTAATTCCAGACACGCGACAAGATGCTTCTCTGTCCTGGCACCCAGATGCTGGAACGAACTTCCACTGGCTGTCCGAACAGCAAACTCTCTCGCGGTCTTCAAGCGCAGACTGAAGACCTATCTCTTTGTAAAGCACTTATAAACACTGATCTACTAAACTATTGGTATAAACTGTAATTGCACTTTATCTTCTAGGAGCACTGGCTAAGTATTGCACTTGTACTGTATGTAGTCTTGTATTTGTTCTCTTCTCTGTAGGTGTTCCAGTTTTGCTAGGTATTCCATTGTCTTTTTTCTAGGTATCAGCACTGGCCCTGTGTTTATGGTAGTGTTTGAGTATAAGAGTAGTTTGGACTTAAACCTGTTTGTACTAGATAGAGATACATACTGTAACCGAACACTAAGCACTATTGGATAAGAGCGTCTGCTAAATGCCATAAACGTAAACATAAACGTAAATTCCGTTCTACAGAAACTCACCAGAATTGTTCACAGTGAAGGTGACAGGGACCAACCATCCACCTCTACAAGCTCTCTTACATAATGTGTAGTAGTTGAAAAAATAGTTATGAATATACAAACATGCTTTTTTCATCTGATCAAAAGTTTAAGACCACCGCCTTTAAAAGCCAAACTGCACAAAAATTTGGATTTTATGTAATTTTCTGTCAAGTATTCACACCGTCAACCAAGAACAGATTAAGGATAGTCTGGGCCCCTGGGCAAAAACTTTCCCAGGGATAAACCACCCCACTCCCCCAACCCTGCTCTTATGCCCTGCTCTTCTCTAGGGCCCCTTGGTAGGGGCTCTCATAACCAGGGCTCTCTAAAATGATGCACCCTCTTTCCTAGAACACCTTAATAGCCAGAAGTCAAAGTCAGAGCAGTGCCACAACACCTCGTCCATTTTCATAAGATGCCCAAAAGCATGGCTAAGGCCCAAAAGCATGGCTAGGGCCCCCCAAAAAGCATGGCTAGGGCCCCCCAAAAAGCATGGCTAGGACCTAAAAGCATGGCTAGGGGCCCCAAAAGCATGCATAGAAAGTCCCTAAAAGTCAGAGGATCCTTAAAATGGAGGGCCCTTGGAAATAAAAATATATTGTATCATAAATGTTGATAGGCATCGCAAAATGTTTTGGGCCCCTTGACCTCAAAAGCCCCTGGGTGCTTGCCCCACTGGCCCGGTCAGTAATCCAGCCATGCCGTCAACACCTCCCGATGGCAAAAGCAAAAAAGCTCACTGACTTTGAACGTGGTAGGACTTTTGAGCTGCATAAGCAAGGCCTGTCACAACGTGCCATCACTGCTGAGGTTGATCGCAGTAAGACAGTCATTTTGCATTTATTAAAAGATCCTGAGAATAACGCCACTCTTTTGGAATATACTGCGTGTTCCCTGATCTAAACCCAATTGAGAACATTTGGGGATGGATGGCAAGAGAAGTTTACAAAAATGGACATCAGTTCCAGTAAGTGGATACCCTTCACGAAGCCATCTTCAATAATTGGAGCAACATTTCCACTAGCCTCCTGAAAACACCTGCATCAAGCCAGTGACCAACAAGAATGGTGGAGCTTCTCATTACTTAGTCACTTT
This sequence comes from Megaleporinus macrocephalus, assembly GCA_021613375.1. NCBI lineage: Eukaryota > Metazoa > Chordata > Actinopteri > Characiformes > Anostomidae > Megaleporinus > Megaleporinus macrocephalus. The sequence continues at coordinate 16,977,969 of CM038727.1, forward strand.
TTTGATACTTTGATTTCTGTTTTGAGGTGTTTTTTGGTTTAGTTTGAGCTATGGTCTTAAACTTTTGATCAGCTGATGAACAGCCAATTTCAGTTAAATTGTTGTTTTCAATAAATTGGCTGATCAATTTATTTTGTCTTTTGCTTTCTTTCTTCTTTTAGCTTTGTGAAGCTCTATTTAGAACTTTCTTAAGATCCAATAGTGCAAAATGCTAATTCTTGCCATTTTTAACTGGTCTTATGATTATGATTAGGAGTGTATATCATATATAATTATCAACATTGCTTATAAAAATGTATAGGTTTACTGGTGGTAGAAAGTAAATATAATGGCTACATTTGTGTTGGAGACACAAATCTGGTTCCCATCACCACCACTATAAAGAAATCAGCATGATTCTCTAGAATTCTCTAGAAATCTCTACAATTGCCTATAAAACCACTCTGGTTGAACGTTTCACACATTTTATATTCTGAAAACTCATCGCAATTCTTATTTCACAGCTGTAAAGCCCAGCATTTACTGCCATTTATCATATTAAACATGATGTGTTGAACCTTACCTACACCTGTGATCCATGTTGCTGTTACTTTTTATATTTATATTTTATTTATTGTGTTTCCTTTCTCATATATTTTTTGTACGGGATATTTGTATTTGGGGGGAAACTGGGACCTTGGGTACTCAATTTCGTTCCATTTCATGTACCACATGTACCACATGCTGCGAATGACAATAAAGTCTCCTTGAATCCTTGAAATTTACCAGGTCGGCTTGTATTACTGATTTAGACTAGCTTTTGATTAGCATTTACATGCGAATAATATTCTTAATCAATGAGATCTGCCAAAATGGATGATTCTTATAGTTTTATAACCAACTCTAGCTTCATTATATATCCATTCATAACATGTATAGTTCCCAATTCATTAAATCAATTCATACTTATATATATATCAATTCATACTGATATAACTCTGATCAACATTAAAGTCAATAGCCAAACTACACATAATGTTAAATTATTCAAAGGGAAATAATGCCATTGTTTTAGATAAGGAATAATTTTTTCTCACTGTCAGCTGCAGTATCTAATCTAACCTTTGAAATTATGGCTGCCACACACTGCTGGCTATCAAACGTCATGTGATACAGTAGATTAGATAAGCTGCAGCTGTTGTTTTCCTACCTCTGCAGCCATGAGCCAGTAATCAATGCCAGTGGCCGAGTTATAAAGCTGTGTGGAGTGGATGAAGACGGCAGGCCGAAAGCCTCCTATGAGCGGCTGTTCTTCCAACATGGTGACCGTAATGAAGAGATTGTAGGCAGGGCTGTATAAGGTGAACTGGACTATCATGGCTTTGGTGTTACTGTCCATCCAACCTGTAGCCTTAAGCTTCTGGAGAGTTCTGGACATTTCAGACCTGCAGAATACAAGAAAACACATGTTTGTTTTTTAGAGCAGTTTGTTTAGTGAAGGCTGCACGATATACAAAAAATTGCAGCACTGCAAGTATATCGTGGCATATTGTGAGTGTTTTATGTTTTGGAAAATGTGGTGAGTAGGTCATGTGATATAGTCAGTGTGTATTGTGTAATTTGGACCAGAGTAATTTACCTCAGGGCCTCAAAACACCCACAGCTGAGTGCAATGTTAAATATCGTGATAATGATTACCAACCAACATATTGCATAGCATTGTACTATACTGCCAATCTCCTTAAGCAATTACTTTATAATATATATATATTATATTATATATATATATTTCTTTAAAAAACAAGAGATGATTCACCAAAATAACTTTCTTTACTCATTATAAAGTTATGTGACCCAATAAGCAGCTTTATTAAGCTTTATTACTAAGCTTTATTATAAGCTTTTTGTAACATATGTGAATAACAGTTTTATTAAATTGACAATGCAGCAACTGGCTTAAGACTAATTAGAGGTGATTGTAATTAAGTTGTGTGGTTCTTTAAGAGGTGATTCACTGTTGGCTTTGGATAGTAAATAAAAGGCTAAAATTAAACTACTGTAAATTACTTTGTTTCTCACTTGTTCGTACCATTATGATGGTTATGATGGTAACAATGGTTTAGGTACATGATAGGGGGCAGTCATGGTCTGGGGTTTAGGAAACCATCTTTTGTTTGCTGGTTTGATCCCATGAACCGACAGGACACGATTGAAGTGCCCTTGAGCAAGGCACCTAACCCCTAAATTGCGGATGGGGCTGCCCACCGCTCCGGGCAAGTGTGCTCACTGCCCCCTAGTGTGTGTTCATTAGTGTGTGTATTGTACAGATGGGTTAAATGCAGAGGTCTGCTGTGTGCAAACACAAGTGGCCAAACATTGTAAATTCTAATTATACAGTTTTATAAATGTAGCTTTTAACACAAAAAAGCTTTTAGTGAAAAATAAGACAAAAGCATGTGAAGGCAGCATAAAGCTCCGAAGCCCCGTTTTTGCAAGTATTTAGAACCATAAATAGTTAGTCATTTTCAAATATTAATAAGAAATTAACACCATCATAAATACCTGAAAGTAAAAATGCCTGGTGTAAATGTTTCCTTTTCTAGTTCAAGTGATGCACTGCTCATGTTTTTTTAAGCATTACCACGTTTACATAAAAAATAAACAAACATTGAATAATATGAATGTAACCTGTTCTTTCCTAGATGGACATTAATTCCTGCTCCTTCATAACATCCTAGTTTCCCACACAGGTGTGTATTGTTGGAGAGACCTGAAAATCTGCAAATCTGGAAAAACTGAAAGGAACCACATCAATATTAAAACATGTATCTCAGATTTTTTAAACCTAAAGTTAAACAAATAAAAAACATTTTTTGAAACTACATTAGTTTATTTGTGATTCTAATGTTGAAATTCTTCAGAGCCTCAGAGCTAGCCATAATAATTTACCTGAGATGATGAGTTTTCATAATGCATTTTTTTAATCACAGGATCTCCAATGCAGGAGAAGGTTCCTCTAAAGGTTTTTGCCTGTGAATATAAGAGCATCAATAAAAAAGCAGCAACGCACAAAACCAATTCCAAATAACTAAATGTGAAATGCTAATAAGAACATAAAGCAGGGATTCTGTTTGAGGTGTGTCTAGAAAACTCAGGACTTTGATGATATGTGGCTTTCAGTGTTTATTATACCGTCGTTACTAGCATTTGTGGATGCAGTGATAAACCATGTTTATTAACAGCAGGTTTACAAAGTATACACAAGCCCATGCGGTGATATCTCTCATACTATTTAATGCAATGCTGTCTGAGAGTTCGAGGTCACAGGTTTTCTGCCTTTTTCTTTATGCACAGATGTTTCTCTAGATTTTTCATTGTATCAGGTATAATAGAAGATAAGACACCAACATTATGCTTCAGATGGAATTTTTGCAGATGCAGTTTTTGCAAAGTAGCAAGCTTTGATCCATCCTCATGCTTATAAAGGACTAGGCCTTTCCTGGGTGTTTTGTTTATACACAAGCTTGATTGCATCACCAGTTTAGGATGATTTTTGTTTTTTAATATTTGTAGTCTTAAATTGCTCCTGTCACAGATTTCTTGGAATAAGCTTTAATTTTAGAACGAGCACAAACTAACAAAAAACAATTCAGTTGATGAGGTAAACATCACCTTTCTTTGTCCTGTTTTCATTTAACTACAGGTCTAAGTGGATTTCTTCAACTCACTGTTTTTTGTTTGACATGCATTTCACATACTGTCCCAACTTTTTTGGAACTGAGCTTAAATTATAGGAATAAAGAAAGTATACTGAGCAAAACGTTTATTGTTTTTCATAACTTACACTGTTTTCCATTCCATCATAAGACACATTCTGCTGATAGAGCCCATATAGAAGAGCATTTTCTGCCCAATCCCACCAGCTCCCAGGGTTTTGAATGGAGTTAAGTGGTGTGTGCAAATACCTGCAATTTAAACAAAGTGTATTAGCATGTCAGTATAAACAAAAGCATCTAAATCTTTGTAGGTATTTACTGATTGATTTTTTTTTCCATAAACCCCTTTAATCCATTAATTCCATTGATTGTAATGGATTACATATGATAAAGGTACAATTTTGGAGATAGTGTTTTGTTCCGAAAGTGACAACACAAATGAAATAAAAAGATACATTATTTTAACTGACACTTGTGAAATTTACCTTGCGATGGAAGTCCTGACTGCCTGATTTAGATACACTGCATCATTCGAACATTTTCCATAAGCCACAAAGCCAGCAATAGACAAGGTGATCATGTATAACACCAACGTCCTGTGAGAACAAGATGACACTTTAAAGATATAATTAGTCTCTAATGCCTCGACTTAAAATTCACATATTTAAAAAAATCATCATTTCCCATATTAACATTATAATACATCAATACAGAGCACAGCATGCTCACTAAATCCATTCTAAGACCTTTTAACTAAAATGGTTTTAGCTTGTATTGATGTGTGTTTATTAATAATGATGCAGAAGAAAGAGTGACCTTATAGTTTTCTGAATGAGGGTCCTCTTTCTAATTTGGCGTCTCACAAGTTTTAGCTGTGCTGAGGTGGGCGGGCGTGCGAGCCGCAGGTGTCTCTCTCTTTGACGGGATGCCAGCACCTGTCAAGCAAAGACACCAAGGAGGTGAATTAAGTAGATCTCTAGGCACTTTAACAGACGTTTCACTTCACAAACAGAAGAATAGCACATTAGAGTAATATCTGCTGTGGGACAAGCCTTTACTAGTGTTATATTCAAGAAATATATATTCATTAATGTAATTTAATATATGCTATTAAATGCTTAAATGCTGAGAACAATGGGGGGAACCAGCGCTAATGGAATATTCGTAACTTATAGCTAGCTAGGTAACTGCTGGGCCATGCTCCTGAACTAGGGGTACACAAGTTCCCATTATGAGTCAGCAAGAACATGTTTGCAGACACAGCATGGGTGGTTTGTTTGTTAGGGTGATCAGTAGATGCACCTCCTTGCTCATGGGCACTTCAGTCATCCCCTTTTGGCTCAAAGAATCAAACTGGGGACCTTCAGGTCACAAACTTCCAGCCTTCGACTGCTTCAAACAATCGACTGCCTTAAGCGAGTTTAATGTGTGATTGAAACAGCGGGGAGAGCAGTAACTTTATATGAGGGATAGAGACGTGAGGTGGCACATACAAATCGCTGATCACCTAATTCTTAATTCTTAATTGATCTGACATCACCTCTGCCAAATTTAGTCCTGCACAACTTTAAACATAACAGCAGAAGGTCATTTATAATAATCTCTAAACTTTGTAATCATAGTTAGAAGAAAATCCTAGAAATTAATAGACAGGGCATTTCATTTTATATAAAATTTTATAATTATTACAATATTATGGGTAATACTGCATTTCGATGTGGGTAAAAACCGGAGGTAGGAGTAAGTCACACATGTGCAAGTCACAAGCAAGTCTAAAGTCTTAACCTTCAAGTCTCAAGCACTCAAATTTTTGCTCAAATTTTCGGTATATATACACTACCGCTCAAAAGTTTGGGATCACAGTGAAATTTTCTTGATTTCAATGGAGTATCTTCCTTTCTTAACACAACAATGGACTGACGGGTCTCTAAAGAAAGTTGTTTCTTTCTGGCCATTTTGAGTCTGTCAGCAAGCCATCAACTGCTGATGCTTCAGATACTAAACAAACCTAGAATGTTATTCTCCCTTTTATACTCACTTTTTAGTAGAATGTTTTGCAGCTGTGCATCACAATTGAGCAAGAGTGTCCTAACAACCAGTTAGCCCAATAACATCCTTAACTTGGATTGTCGGCCGTACCAGGAGATTTAGGCAGAGGACTGAGAATTGCTATATGCAAAATAAGCCTCTATACAAAAATAGGCTTTAATACAAACATTTTTATTCTTTAAAAATCATCTAATACACTTAAATGATTGAGAAATAGACAATATTGTTTGTGAATTGCATGAAAATTGCATGAAATGAAATTCTAAAGTGATCCTAAACTTTTGAGCGGTAGTATATATATATATAAATCGAATTTATATATATTTATATATATATATATATATATATATATATATATATATATATATATATATATATATATATATATATATATATATCCTTTCAGTATCTACAAATACATTTAATTTAAAAATACAAGTAATTTTGTTCCAAGTCTAAGTCAAATCTATTAGTCATAAATATTAAGTCAAAGTCAAGTCGAGTCTTTTATTAATGTTTATCAAGCAAGTCTCAAGTCCTTAAAATCATGACTTGAGTCTGGTAATAACAATATTATACATCAGTCATATCAAAGTCCCAGTACAGCATGTGTTAGCATTTAAAGGATCAGAGCAACAGTACATGATCTATACCTTCTCATAATGCAGACTGATCTCCTCAGGCTGGTGGTGGGTGCAGGATGTAAAATGCTTGTCGAAACCAACTCTGCTTTGCTTATTCTGTTTTAGCAGCTCAGCGACTGGCTCATCGAAAGTGGAGGTCTGGTAAAAATAACTTTGCTCTCCACACTTCAGAGTCGCGCAGATCGCACTGATAAGAATCTGCAGAATATAGAGAAATATAGAGAAAACTTGTTTCACTGCAGCTAATTCTAATCATGTCCTATAACTGACTACCACACTAAGAAAAGTAATATGATAAATATATATATTTGTACAAGATTTCCACATAAATAAATATATAATAATATGAATACTATAATATACAGGCCACTTGATTATGTTCATGAGTTCAACAGCTCTATCTAATCAGCCACTCTTATGACAGCAATGTAATGTATTTAGACATGTAGACTTGGACAAGATGACCTGCTGAAGTTCAACCTGAGCATCAGAATGGGGAGGAAAGGTGGTTTAAGTGTCATGACACGGCTATTGGTGCTGATTATTTCAGAAACTGCTACTCAGATTTTCACACACAACCATCTCTAGGGTTTAAAAAAATGGCCCATGAAAGAGAAAATATCCATTGCCTTGCAGTTCTCTGCCTTGTTGATTTTAGAGGTCAGAGGAGAATGGACAGACTGATTCAAGCTGATAAAAAGGCAACCATAACTCAAATAACAACTGGTTAAAACTTGTTGAACATCTCTGAACACACATCAAACCTTGAAGCAGATGGGTCATTTTTTATACAATTTTTTAACAATTTCACATAAAGCCAATCTGAATAATTTTTCACTGAATTATTACCTCAGTGATTGAATTAAGCAGAAACGCAATCTTCACATATATAATGATAACATGAAAGGTGTGTTATTATCTGATACATAACAGCTGGATAGTGTAGATGTCTTTGAACAGCTCCACTACAATGTCTGGAGTTCTAATGGCACAAGTGTGAATGAGGATCTGTAGATTTACCATTGCTGGATGTAGTGCAAAAGCACAGAAGAGCAGAGAGAAGAAAACTGATTGAATCCAGAGAAGACTCTTGGTAGAGTTGAACCTGCAAAGGGAAAATGTTTGCTCTTTCAGTTGATTTGCTGTAAAGCTTTACTGCCATTACTCTTAATGCAACATAAAAGGAAGTCACTAGTATTAAAGACCTACTTTAATCCCAGAATTGCAGTGATGACCATGAAAGTGATACACAAACACAGCCAAAGAGCCCATGTTGTGTAGTAGCACCACACCTGTAGAGTGTAGCTACTGCTTCTGTAAGATTGATGATTTTTTGAGGAATCTTTTACTGCAAACACAGAATAAAATAGATATTCTCTTTTTTAGTTCAGTCAAAAAAAGTGAAAGCTGCAGATTCATACTCGATAAAAATACTCCAATGTTAATACTGTCAGACTTACAGTGGTAAAAACTACACACACTGCAAATTCATACTGGATTAAGATCACTCCACAATGATTACTATTAGACTGTAAAAACTACACACACTGCAGTTTCATACTGGATTAAGATCACTCCACAATGATTACTATTAGACTGTAAAAACTACACACACTTTAGATTCATACTGGATTAAGATCACTCCACAATGATTACTATTAGACTGTAAAAACTACACACTGTAAATTCATACTGGATTAAGATCACTCCACAATGATTACTATTAGACTGTAAAAACTACACACACTTTAGATTCATACTGGATTAAGATTACTCCACAACGATTACTATTAGACTGTAAAAACTACACACACTTCAAATTCATACTGGATTAAGATCACTCCATAATGATTACTATTAGACTGTAAAAACTACACACATAGTAAATTCATACTGGATTAAGATCACACCACAATGATTACTGTTAGACTGTAAAAACTACACACATTTTAAATTCATACTGGATTAAGATTACTCCACAACGATTACTATTAGACTGTAAAAACTACACACACTTCAAATTCATACAGGATTAAGATTACTCCACAATGATTACTATTAGACTGTAAAAACTACACACACTTCAAATTCATACTGGATTAAGATCACTCCATAATGATTACTATTAGACTGTAAAACCTACACACACCGCAAACTCATACTGAATTAGGATCACTCTACAATTATTACTATAAAACTAAAAAAATACCCACTCTGCAGATTCATACTGGATTAAAATTGTTCCACAATGACTACTGTCATACAGTTCAAACTTACACACTGCAGATTCATACTGGATGAATATTGCTCCACTGTTATTACTATGAGACTGTAAAAGCTACACACACTGCAGATTCATACTGGCTTCTCAGGGAGACACAGCTCCGGTAAGGTTTAAGTCTAATATATGATGGATGTAAAAAAACCTCTGGTGGGGCTTGATTGGAGATTAAGTAGACTGCGTGTGAAGCTTTGGTCTTGAAATTTCTCATTGTTCTCGGTGATGTTTTCTTCAATGATTTCAATGCAAGAGCTGGAGTCCAAGGCTCTCTGCAGCTTGGAGCTGGTGGCCAGTTTGTTGCGGGTTACACACACAGAATCATGGTTATTTTTCCAGTTCTGGAACTCCTGCTGAACACGTTATTAACATTTTACTATGCAAAACAAAAACAAATATGATCCATCATACGCAAACACTGAAGTACAGAACACGAGAAAGCAGTCAGCACTGGTATCATCTTCTTTTAAAGGAATAGAAGCTATCTTGAATTGCTAGCTGGGCAATTCATTATCCCTAGCTGGTAACTATGCAAAAGTTTGGGCATTCTTGGTCAAATGGCATTTTGTTGATTTTCTAAGTAAAACTAAATGAACACATCCTCTACAGAGAACACACTTCTGTGGCATAAATGACTAACTAAAACATCCTGGTTGCATAAGTGTTCATCCCCTGTGCTGTGAAATCTTCTAGTTTACACAGATGAAAGATATTGCTCTAACAAGGACACAGCTGGTTTACAACTGGCCTCTATAAAAAAGGCACTTTTAATTTAGGCTTTATTATTTAGACTGTGAATCGGAAGAAAAGCTATGTCGAAAGCTATGTGAAAGGGAAACTGCATCATACCAGCCAGCCACAGCCTAGACTAGGAAACTCCTAATAGCTCAGCATTATATTAAGAATGGGTTTTGAGATGGAAGCCACAGAGAGGCCAACAGTCACTCTGTAGGAGTTACAGGTGGATGTGCACCAGTCAACATTATCAAGCATACAACTGGCCTATAAGAGAGAAGACTAGAAAGTAGCCAATACTGAAGACATCAAAAACATCAAGGCATGTCTGAAGGCTTTGTGGACAGATAAGGAGCTATTTGGACAAAAATGCTTTGTTTGGTGCAAACCTAACACTGATCATTCTTCCTGTGGGGGGCAGCAACATCCTCTAGTAATCCTCTAGTGACTGAGTACCTTGTTAAAATTGAAGGATGGTGCAAAAAACAATGAGAAACAGCAACACAACCTGCTTCAGCCTACGAAAAATCTAAAGCTTGGGAGAAAACACACCTCTCAGCAGGTGCCAATGCCAAAGCAAACAATATGGTGAACGAAAAATGAATGTTCTACAAGTCCAGCCTCAGCAAGAATCTGTGGCACCATTTGAACATCACAGTCTATCACCAGCATTCAACCAGCCTGAACAACCTGGAGCAAATCTGCTGGGAAGAATGGACAAAAGTGTCCCCCAAACAGTGAGCAATGGAGGTAGAAACTCACCCCAATGTACTTAAAGCTGTTATTGCAACAATAGGTGGATCTACCAGCTACTTGTCTGCAGGGTTTGAACACTTACGCAAAAAGCATTTCTTATATTTTGGCCGGCAAATAACAACCTTGCAAACTCTAGATAATTCTGATGACTTTTAAGGGAGTTGATTTCTTTTTCCTTTTTTTTTTGCAAGGCATTGTACATGTCAAGTTCTCCCTTTTTTCACCGTACCTCACTTTTCCCTCTGTTCAGCGTCCAGGAAAGCCTTGGCTCAGAAAGTCTACCCCGCAACAGAAGGGCGTCATGATGATCTGTGAAAGAGTCCATTATTTATTACGCTGTGTTGAACAATAAGACAAGCAATAATAATCTTACTACAAAGGAGATCCTGCTTATGTATATACATACCTTCCACAGTGTAGACACGGGGCAGTCTCACCTTATACTGATCCCCAGAGTTGCTTCTGCTTTTGTTTGGCTAGAAATGTGATATAGAAAAACAGGACCGTCAGCAGTAATATCAGAAATAATGCAGTATGGTTATACTTACAGGTCCACACAATATCAAACTACTTCACTTAAGCGTAGTAGGTGTATTATTCAAATAGCTGTACTATAATTATTCAGCAAGTTTAATTAAATTAATGAAAGGTTCTTTTTTTTCCAAAAAGAACAAATTTACTTTATTTCACATTTGAGCTCTTCTAAACACTTCATATGACTTCCAGGCACTTCTGACAGCTTTGTCGTGATAAATTTTCGAAACTCTTTTTCAAATTGTTTTTATAAAACAGCCGCCACAATAACAATATATTGCCTTGTTCAGACAAAGGCTTTGAGTTCAACTGTCTGTGCATTCACGCACTAGGCAACACGTCTATGGGTGTAATCGCATTGGGGAGCAGCCTGTTGGGAAAAGAAGACTTCTACCAATCATAGCGCTAGTTTTTTTTTTTTTTTTGAAAAGCTTTGGTGTTACAGCTGTAATGAAAGGTTCTTAAATGTTTCTTAGCTTAGACCACCAGGCCAACCAGGACATTTGTCACGCCCTGCCTGTCCTCGTCTGTTTGTTTACGTAGCTTGTTGTAGCCATGTGCTTGTATCTGTTATTGTTATGTGCTCCTGTGTCTCCGCCCTTGCTCCGCCTCCCGTTTAGTTTGTCATTGTGTTTGTATACTTCATGTTTTGTTTTTGTTCTAGTGTTTATTAAGTATCCTGTTTAAGCTTGCGTTTGCGTCCACCCCTGCTCTGCTTCTTGTCTGCTCCTCACACCCTCTCCTGACAACATTCTTTTTTTTATACATTCTATTTAATTTTAAACAAGATCAAACAATACACACAATGACCAGACCGTAACAACAGTAAGATGTTAATACAAATAATATATATTTAAAGAAAGAAAGAAACAAACAAACAAAAAAAAATGATATAAAAAGAATATTACAGCGCTTCTAGCTTACATATGCATGGCATATGTAAGTACTGTCGACAGCTTACCCTAAGACACACAGCTATTAATAACCCAGAGACACAGCAACTAAATTTCAAAAAGAAAAAAAAACAATTAATCAATCAATTAGTTAGACCTATATGCTCCCCATTCATAGACATATACATCACGATACATTACATTACCCAATGTCCGACAAATACAGAACACTAATAGAATCCTTCTTTATTCTATGCCCGCAAAGGATTACATTTCCACCCTTAAAGATAATTTCCCTCAGACTGTGTGGCAAATAATTCAGAACTGGAGACCAAATCTTGTCATAATGAGTATCATTTCCTTTCATCTTTGCTCCTGACAACATTCTGTTGACACATTTCTGAAAAATTTCTGAAACAACCAATGTCTATAACTGAACTTTGGAAGTGTGGGATATATCTTTTCTCTTTTCTTTATTGAATGAATGAAACATGTAATAAAAATACAAATCTAAAAATATAAAACATTTAGTGATGTTGTGAAATAAATAGATTTGACTTAATAACCATATTGACTGTAAATGAAAGGGACTGTAAAAGAGGGCTGCTTTCTTACTTTTGCATAGTTCTGTACACCAATCAACCATCAAAGATAAACCACCTCCTTGCTCCTGCAATATCTGTCCAATTTTTCAGCTCCACTGACCACACAGGGACACTTTATAGTCCATGTGCTTCTCTACATATCTAGTTACCCCAGAGGACCACCATTAAGCATGCGTTATTTGGGTAATGGATCATTCTCAGCGCTGCAGTGACTCTGACATAGTGGTTATTTGTTAGTTTATCTTGTGCTGGTACAAGTGGATCAGACAAAGCAGTGCTGCTGGAGTTTTTAAACACTGTGTCCACTCATTGTCCACTCTATTACACACTCCTACCTTGTTGGTCAACCTTGCAGATCATTTTTGCTCATCATTTGCTGCACAGTTTGTGTTGGTCATTCCCAAATCCTTCATCAGTGGTCCCAGTGACTGAGAATGATCCATCACCTTAATAATACCTGCTCTGTGGTGGTCCTGTGGGGGTCCTGACCAATGAAGAACAGGGTAAAAAAGATAGAGAAACAGATGGACTACACTCTGTAACTGTAGAACTACAGAGTGCTCCTATATGGTAAGTGGTGCTGATATCATAGAGGTGGTTTTAAGTTATTGCTGATCGGCGTATGTGTTAGCTGTTCATCATTATTATATTAATGTTATTTATTACTTAATATGTAGGTTCTGCAGTTGTGAGAGTGACAAGCTGAAAAGAGAACCCACATACAGACAGAGTTTAAGGGGTTAAAAGGACTTTCTAACCTCACTGATGCGAAACAGGTAGGACACCAGACTCCCCACTGGCAGCAGAGTTAAGGCACACAGCCCCGTTACCACAGAGACCAGCGACACACCAATCAGGCCCAACTCTGAGAAGTACTGACATAATCAGTGAGAGAGAGAATAACATGGCACTGTTTCAACACGGTGGAACAGAAAGATACATTAATAAACACACTCCTTCTCTGTGGCCTAACTGATGCCAGGCGGCTAGCATTTGCCTCTAGCGTCTGCAGAATATATATTTTTTAATTGTTAGATCATATATTCTACAAATAACAATGTAGTGCTTTGATGTATAATAAAACATATCGCCTCCGGATTCTTTACAGTGGTGGTGATAAGAACCAAGGATGATGATGTCTGCGACACAAATATAGTGATTTTATTTGCTATTCAAAACTACCAGGGAGTCTACAGGTGTTCTCAGTTTATATGTATAATGTTGATGATGGTAAAATAGTCATAAATCTGAAAAAATATATTTTCCTTTCAATGCTCTGCATATACATCTCCACTATGAATGGATTCAAAAATATGTTTAGGGCCAAAGGTTATGCAAAACCAGAATTCAGGCAGTCTATTATAACCATTTCCTCAACTTTCTGTGAGGAAGCTTTTAGAGGTCTGGTTCCTATCACCAACACTGGGAACCATTCAGACTGTAGAACGAAGCATTTCACATCAAACCACTCTGAATAACTTGATTTAACTTGATTTAATTTGTTTTCTGTACATAATTGTCTAAATAATAAAGCAGAAGATGTGACAAGTAGGTGGATTTTGCCTTTAATTGTTGGGTAATGAGGTCATATGAATGTAATATATAGTAAATATAGCATGTAATATATAGTGAATATAGCATGTAATATACAGTGAATATAGCATGTAATATATAGTGAATATAGCATGTAATATATAGTGAATATAGCATATAATATAGTGAATATAGCATGTAATATATAGTGAATATAGCATGTAATATATAGTGAATATAGCATGTAACTTAGGGTAAACCTCAAAGATTCACCTGCTCCTCCTGCAGATATACAAGCACTGTGTTTGCACACATGTAAGCCTGCAGAAGCAGAAAACACACACTATAGCGCTGAGTGTGTGTATGCTTGCTGTATGATGGACGGCTGTAGACAGACAGCCACGGATGGAAATCCATGAAATATTCCCCAAGCTTCAGATACAGCAACTGGACAAATAGAGAATTTTTAGAATATGATAATAGGCAGAAATAACAAAGAGAATCTAACTCACAGTCTAACTGCTGTTCTAAATGACATGTGTGTTGTATAAATATTAAATAAGCATTATATATTCAGTGGTACAGAGTATGCAATATACTATAACAATGCAATATAAATAGCAGCATTTCCAAAACCAGTGAAGAAACAAACTCTTTAGTCTTTAATAGGGTGCTAATACATTTATACAAAAACTTTTATATATAAAAATACGTTATACTGAGAATGCACATTAACAGAAAATTACAGAAATCTCAACAACTAAATATAATGTGAATATTTTTTTGTATTTAGTGTGTCTTCTCTTTAGCTTTATTCCAGCCTAACTCTCTTTTCCATATGGCAACATTTACTTTATTACAGTAAAAAAAGGAAAAGTCTGTGATATAAAATCCATCTTTTACTGTTTAACTGTGGAAAATAGATATTTTACTTTGAAAGGACAAATACTTGAAGACACTACATGACCACAAATGTGTTGGACACCTAATGCTATGAGTCCTTTGGTCATGACCTACTCAACGTTGACTAACTGTGCAATATTTAGGCAAAATGCCTTCAAGAAATAGTATCTGGGTTATATTAAATGTCATTAATCAAACCACTTGATAAGTTTAAAACTAGATACGAATACGGTAGTGATCTGTGTGCATTCAACCTACTGGACTGTAACTGACTCACATAGCACTAGGTCTCTCTATGTCTATTTTTGATTACATTACAAAAGTGAATAAACAACTGTAACTACATTTTGTAATTGTATTGTATTACCTAGAATATAAATTACACTAGTTCTGTGTGGAGTGTGTATGTTCTCCCCATGCTTGTGTGGGTTTCCTCTGGGTATTCTGGTTTCCTCCCACAGTCCAAACTAATGCATGTTAGGTTGATTGCTCACTGTAAATAGCCCATAGGTGTGAGTGAGTGTGTTTATGGTGTACCATTTGCCCGATGACGCTGAGATTGGCTCCAGCCCCTGTGACCTCGACTAGCGAGATAAAGCGGAAGATAATGGATAGATGGAAAATGTGATATCCAGTTCAAATGATATGTTGGTCCACTGTGTGTAAATTTCTAGTCAAAAAGCTCGTACGGTTTTAACAATATTATTTTCTTCCTAGATGACAAAATATTGCAGATCTTTTACAGCTGGCCAGTATACTCTAGATAGTACAGTAATTGTAATTGTAATCTTATTATGATATAATTACCAAATACTCACAATAATGAATAAAACTCAATGAATTTAAGTGTTTACATATTGGGATATACATTTAAGTATAAAGAAAAAACTGATTTTATTAGCCTTTTCACGATTGTGCAGTGTTGTACTATGGCAACAATTTACCAACTACCCCTCTTCAAAGGGATTGGTAGGCAATTCTGATTCACAAAACACATTAAAATATTTTTAGAATGTTTAAGTAATAATTCATGTTATAGTAGGTTAATTCTTTCATTCATTCATTCATTTATTCAGTTTCAAAGAAACCTGCAGGGATATTCTTCACCAAAGTTCAGTCTAGAATGTTGGTTTAGGATTTTCTGCTTTTCTCCAATCCAAATAATTTAAACCCATTCAATGATGTTGAGGTCTGGACTACAGGGTGGTCAGTCTTTTGATATTCTCAGCAGCAGGTTGTTATCTTGCTGTAGAATATGATTCTTCCCAACCAACTTTTCAGAAGGGACTGTATTATGTACTAAAATTAGTTTGTACTTATCAGCATTCATGAAGCGGGCATGTAAGAACAAACCCACCCCAGCTGTTCTCTCCAAAGCTGCACTGGTTGTTCACCATGATGGGCTAAAGAAGTGAGTCTATAAACCTTACGTCACATGGGAAGTGTCAGTGTTCTATTATTCTATTCTATTGAATTATTATTTATAGATTTGACATTATACTTTGTTGTTGAGGTTTCTGTGTAATGTTAAATGTTTCCTCCTTTTTTCCTGATGCCGATTAAATAAATAGTTTCTACTTATTGCGCTTCATCATAATGATTAGCAATGCTTAAAAAGTGTGATCACATCATGCAACAATTTAAACCGATTCATTCTGATGGCCACCTCTCTGAAAGTGAGCTTCCGTTCTAAAGCCTGCAGTCTCCTCTCCACCCGGCAGTCTCCTTCATCCACAGCCAGCCAGCATTGAGCCTGGAAGATCCAACTACAGCCCTGCAGCAGGTCCTTCACCAGCACGTGGCTCAGATACCAGCTGGGAGATGAGCCTGAACCATCGTGCCACAGACGCACCTGCCGTACACGGCCCAGATCGCATGCAGTGCTGAAACAGTTAGTATTGAACTAAAAATGAATGTGAAGGTAGTGATTCAACAGCATTCACTTTTGGATAATTGGCATTGATTATAATAAAAAAATAAATGTTCTAGTTTTGTAAGTGGTACGCAGTATAGGAAGGTGTTACCTTAGGATGAATGTGTTTGTAGAATTGGAAGTAAAGAGCTTGTGGTCCGAGCTGCTCAGCTCCCTTGTGTGTGAAGCTCCGTTTTCACCATACAAAATGATATAAACCTAAAACATATAAGTGAAGTGTAACTGAACAGTCACTGGTCACTGCATTAAAAACCCACCTTATAAATCCACCTCAATGGAGCTCACTTAGAGAGTGTAGGTCATCTGCTGGTGCACAGTTTGTATTAGCCATCCTCCGGACATTCATCATTGGTCACTTTCTGGCTTCAGAGTGACTCTTGGTTGGACAGTTTTCAGGAGTGGATAAGTATAAAACCCAGAGAAACTAACTTCCCATAATATATGGACAGTAGTTGTCCTGTGACACTGATCAATGATGAAAGGGGCTGATAAACAGAGCGGCAAGAGGTGGACAACTACCTGTAACTGTACACCTATAGTTAAGTAGGTATTTTTAATAAAATGGCCAGTGAGGGGAAAAATAAGGTAGGTGTTTCTAATAAAGTGGCCAGTGAGTGAAAGGACAATGTAGGTGTTTCTAATAAAGTGGCAAGTGACTGGAAGTACAAAGTAGATGTTTTTAATAAAGTACCCAATGAGTGGGAAACAAGGTAGGTGTTTCTAATAAAGTGGCCAGTTAGTGGAAGTACAAGGTAGGTGTTTCTGATAAAGTGGCCAGTGAGTGGAAAGACAAGGTAGGTGTTTCTAATAAAATGGCCGGTGACTGGAAGTACAAAGTAGGTGTTTCTAATGAAGTAGCTAGGGAGTGGAAAACAAGGTAGGTGTTTCTAATAAAGTGGCCAGTGAGTGGAAGTACAAGGTAGGTGTTTCTAATAAAGTGGCCAGCGAGTGGAAGTACAAGGTAGGTGTTTCTAATAAAGTGGGCAGTGACTGGAAGTACAAGGTAGGTGTTTCTAATAAAGTGGCCAGTGAGTGGAAGTACAAGGTAGGTGTTTCCGAAAAAGTGGCCAGTGAGTGGAAGTACAAGGTAGGTGTTTCTAATAAAGTGGCCAGTGAGTGGAAGTACAAGGTAGGTGTTTCTAATCAAGTTATCACCAAATGGAAATACTAGGTAGGCACTTGTAATGTTACCTTTGCTGTCATACTGCCTCTGGATCTGAGGCCTGTGTGGACGGTAACGGCGTAGAGGAACTGGTCTGAAGGATCATTATCTGGCAGGAGGAATGATCCTGAGATCTTCTCAGTACGAACATCAGCATATTTACAAAAGACTAACAGGACAGCATACACAACTACTGACACTCCGATCAGAATACACGACGTCAGGCTGGAACGAATGCTGAAAAGCATAACAGGGTGGGCCTCAGTTTAGATCAGGCCCAACAATGAAGCACAGAGGTTAAACAAAGATTGACAGTTGTGTCACCATTACCTCGTGTAGTCAGTGATGTTTGTGACGCTGTAATTGCTGTGGATGGTCTGATGTGTAACGGTGCATGATGTCAGGTGGCTGCAACTGAATGATCAAGACCCAAAATTACTGATGTAGTCTGACTGTCTCTTGCTTTTCATGATTCCATATTATAACTGCACTGAAATATGATGCAGTAATGGATTTTTCAATCCGTTTTCATTGGAATGTTTTGCAGAAGCCTATTTTGTGGTCACTGTACTTGTGGTAAATATTTAATATAAGGTTTAGTCTTTCCAAAATGTTCAATTAAGCATATGACTTTTTTATGTTACCCTCACCGTTAATAACAATGTTGCTCTTTCCATTCTGCAGATATTTATTTATAATTTATGACTGTAACAATAATTTTATTCAATTTAATCATTTAATATATGCCTATTACAAACTACTTGAAAATACCTTCTGCTATGTGATTTGAAAAAGTATAGTGATAAAAGCATACCTGCAGTTGATTCTGGTTGCAGTGAAGCCCTTTAGTACAGAACAGCCATTGGGTCTCCACTCGCTCAGCCCGTCCCAGGCCAAACACTGAGTGGACTCAATGCTCAGTGTGTAATTCACAGCATTTGCTATGTACTTATTGGTAAGACTTTTATTGTAGTCAGCATTGTGAAGCATCAAATAGGCCTTCCCTGCGTCTGCCCACCAAAATTAAAATGACAATGTTTATTTAAGGTCAGTGGCATTTTAATTCATAGTGCATAATCAACATCTCAACATCTACAGTTTTTGTGCTTGGGGTCCCCAAAACTGCCTGTTGGAAATTATATACATTATATACAGTATATATATATATATATATATATATATATATATATATATATATATATATATATATATATATATATATATATATATATATATATATATATATATATAATTGACTGTTTATGTATAAAGGGCTTAGACATATATGCTGATAGTAAGAAAGAAACCATAGTCTTTTTCAATTAATTTTGTTTACACTAGCAATTTTTCATTTGAAAAATAATGCTGGTTTCTGTTATCCTCTATGGGAGTTCCTATGTTATGGTAGCATATATATATTCCAGTTACAGAGACTAAATGTAGACCAGTTAGTTGCATAGAGCCTGATGATGCTCTTTAAGCAAAAATCCACATTCAGCAATATGTATGTGTGACTGGAAAATAATCAGGTGATAAAACACCTGTTCACTGTAAATTCCCACATACGAATGATAAAAAACAGATGCCTGTGTGGCAATATGCAAATCCAGCAAATTTTAGAATATAAAGCAGTCCAACCTTTCAGAGATGAAGGGGGTAGGAAGATCTGTGCCATCTGTTCTTTCCAACGATACACTTTCTGTATGTTGTACAGAGATAGTGTAGGTTTCTTGTGCATCCTATGACACATCATGAGGAAATATCATTTGAAAGATGAACAGTGTATTTATGAAATCCAACACAGACAAATGTTTTCATTATTATGTGTCAATTACAGCATAGCACAGTTTCAGAAGACACCAGACTTAGTCTGCTGCAAATGTTCAGCAACACACTAAAGCTAATTATATTCAATCATTATATTCATCTCCAAACACAAATATGAGCTCTCATCTGACTAAATAAGATCAATAAACAGTACAGAGACAGTCTTTCACCTGAAGAGCAGCATGATGGGAAATGCCCGCTGTGTTGGCCTGCTGAACTCCACTCTGAGCTGAAGGCTCTTCTGGAGGAGCTCAGGTGTTATGTTAAACAGGTGTATGTTTGCTTCAGAGCGAGCTACAGTGAACTTCATGCCTCCACTCTTCTTCTGGGAAAGAAGTCATCACATTTTCAGAGTAATGTACTGTGGACACTCATTCATACTGTTTCAGGGCAGCAGCAAGTTGAAAATTCCTATTGAAAAGTGTACATTTGTCTCTGCCTGCTTCTGGAACTCCATCACGACTGGAGAGGACAGGAATCTCCTTTTGATCTCTCTTCTGCTGGTGCAGTTAAAGAGTTTCACTTCAGCCACGTCTGCAGTCAGCTGTAAACCACAATATCATTTACATGTTCATAAGGTGAAACACATGCACTGAAATCATCTGTTATCTTCAACAGCTTACCCGCTCAGAAGTCCTGGTCCAGTGATATGGGCTCTGTTTATATGTTATGAGCTGAGTGATGAGACATGATCTTTGTTCATCAGTGTATCTCCCTTGTTTAATCTGTGTGTCCAACAAATTGGGAATGTAAAATGTGGTCCTATGAACAGTTTTCACTGCCGGAAGTGAGCTGGAATGCTGCCAAGCAATCAGATTCATGGTGGTGGTGTTGACACTGTACTGTGGGCCTTTGCTGAAATGCATAAACATCTAAAAAGAAAATCAAAGGCTGATAAATGTTACATATAGCATTTATATACATAACTGTCATCTCTAAACATTTTTCAGTTAAGTGGAAATTTTAGATTTTTTACAGTGACTCTAGCATTAAAGAACAGTATTGTATGATACAGTTTTAGTACTTTTAGTGTTTTCCACATCTAAAAATATCATCTTGTGATCGGAAGCGTGCCGGTTCGATCCCCGGGACTGACAGGCCACGACTGAAGTGCCCTTGAGCAAGGCGCCTAACCCCAACTGCTCCCCAGGCGCCGTGGATAGGGCTACCCACCACTCCGGGCACATTGTGCTAACTGCCCTCTAGCGTGAATATTCACTAGTGTGTGTATATGTGGGTGTTTCACTGCACCGATGGGTTAAATGCGGAGGTCAAATTCTGCTGTGTGCAGCTAATTCTAGTTCTAAATTCTGAATTAAAAAAAAAACTCTAAGAATATAAAACATACATTGAGACTATATTGTTTGTATATCATAATGCATTCAAGTTATTATGACATAATATAACGTAATATGATATAAAATAATAATAATAATAATAATAATAATAATAATAATAATAATAATAATAATAATAATAATAATAATAATAATAATATAGAATAGTATATGGTATAATATATGGTATAATATATTATGGAATTGTCAACCTTTTCCAAGTCAAGGCCCACCTATTTATGAGTGGATAGCATGAAGACCCAAGAAAAAAATAAAATTTCTTGCTTAAAAAATTCAACATAGTGATGTTTAGGCTCCTACCCCTCCAATATGACATGTGTATCATTTAACATGAAATAACAACAGATTATAATAATATATGCTTATTTTGTGCCCAAATCTGGTGGAATGGTAGCTAAATTAAACCAATGTTTCTCTTACACTTGTAAGCAAATGGGGTGTATTTTCTTCTAGAGTTTAGGGGCAAAAACGCTACTGTGGTACAGCTTGCTTTGATATTATTCACCATTTAAAAACATTTTAGATTTCATTCTGGTTATTCTGTCAATTATATATGATGGCCACCAGAGGGTGCCCAGTGGTTGAGAAACCTTAAAATAGTGCTCTTTTGCACAAGGCAAATATAGATAGATGCCCAGATTAGACAGATTAGTAATAATAGCTTTCAGTGCAGCTTCACCTTCTGGTCTTAGTTAGAATGGACGGTTCCATGTTGTTAAATGTGGAGACAACCGAGAATGACAAGTATGAACAGAAAGGTAAGCAGTAATCTATATTATGAACCAGAGGTTCTTCGGTGTGCATTTCTGGATGATGAGAGGGAAAATGGAAGTACAGCAGAGAATCAAATAAACAGTGACAAATGCCAAAAGTTGGTCACCTCACACGACTAATGCTAACTTTATATTACTTACTATTTCCAGTTATCTCGTTGCTCATTTCTTCCTTCTATGTTACTATGTACCACATTACCTCACTACACTGTCAAATAACTTGTTTCTGCCTGTTTGAAGCATATTTCTTAAAATAAACCAAATTATTTGCAAATACATTCAGATAATTTAACTTAATATGATTAATTATCTTATTGGGCTCTTTCAAGGTCCAATTGTGCTTTGATCCTGTCTTATGGACTGCTGTACATGTGCAGTTGTTGAGAAGACAATAACAGAAGCCATATATATATATATATATATATATATATATATATATATATATATATATATATATATATATATATATATATTAATATATATAACTAAGTTTTATTTATTGCATAATTTTTTGGTTTTTTTACCTAAAATGCCTTAAAATTTACTGAAATATTGTTTGTTTTTAAGCCATAAAAGTTTCATTGTTTGCTAAGCATTTGAATGTGTGTAATTTAATAAAATGTTGTTGACTATATAGACTATACTGTACTGAGGTAAGATTTGCGGTTACATGACCTTTACCTTCCAGAACAGCTACAAGACTGTGTGTGACGAGGATGTTACAGTTTACACCGCAATCTTTTATAAGTAACACTGGCAATTATGTTTCATTCATTGCTAACAGTGTTTGAAACTAGAATTTTTAAAACAGTGGTTCTTTCCATGCTGAACTGGTTTTTCTTGTTATATCTATCTTGAGAGACCCATGTTTGTTGGTGTGTGACATAAAACCATACACTTAATAAAGCTTATAATGTCCTGACAACAATCTCATTATTAAAGATATTATATTTAGTAGATATATGCATAAAATAAAAATTAGCTATAAGCTCTTTTTCAGATATTTTTTCAAAGATTTGTTTTTGATAGTCTGGTCTCATATGTCTGGAAATAACCGGGTTAGGGTGACATTGCAGAGATGACCGAGTGAAAATAACATGCAATTAAGTATTAGAAGTTAATTAGAAGTTAATAAGGCTAAATGTCTTCAGCAAGCTGTGATAGTTCAAGAGAAGTGAACTTCTACTGTAGCATCTACAGGCTGAAGCACAGTAGTACAGTACAGTACAGCATTATAGCCTCGAGACTGCTATCTATATTTCAGGGACACTAATCTTACCAGCACCGAGTCAGTGATGAGGTGAAGAGTATTTTGCGTCAGCTGGATTCCCGGCCTGGAAGAAGGGATTGGAGCTTCCAGGACATTAGACAGAGCAAACACCACTGCGTTCACCACATTCACATCCAAAATGTGACTTGGAGGCAAACTGGACTCACGAAGCGATGTTAAATGATAAATATATTTTGTGACCATTTTGGCGCTTTCAAGCATCACCTAAAGAAGGATAATATATATGTAAACAATCAACGTTGTTTTTCTAATAGAGGCATAAATCGTTTGATTGTGAAAAAAATCTTTACTTACTTGATTAGAAACATTCAAAAGATCTGAGAGAGTGTGAAGAATATCAATGAACAAATCCTGTAAGAAATAATAATATAATAAATAATAAAGTACAGAATATATAAAATAATATATAGTAAAATACAAAATATGAAACATATTTTCTGCAAAATCTACTAAATACTGTTCTGTCTAAGATGAACATGTAGAAGAAATGTTACATTTGATACCTACAAGTCTGTCAGACAATTTTAGCTAACATTACTGGATGACTGATGCATTGGTCTGACTTCACTACACCTTTCATTCTTTCTAAATCCTGATAGAAGTAAACACAACAGACAGCACATTGAGAGTTCGAAGGTCAGTGAGAGAGACAATACCTTGCTGGTGATGGTCAGCTGACACACTGCTGAAATTAAAGTGGCTCGTGTATGAGTCTGCAGTGTCATGGATGATTCTGGGTCCAAACTCAGCCGGTTCAAAGCCGCAGTGAGAAGATAAATGTAGTTGATGATGTCTCTGCTGTTCCTCATTAGCATCAGACTAGTTAGATTTCTGAGGCCATAAACAAAGCTGGAAGAAGAAAATTGTTTTGTCTTTCTACACCAGAGCTGCCAGTGTTATGCTATTAGTGTTGTGCTAATTGCAATGCCTTAATCATCATACTTTTACTTCAAATGTCTTCAAATGGTTAAATAATCTCTAATGGGCTTCCTTCTGTGCTTTCTGGCCCTTTATGCCTCTCTGATATAAACATGGAGTATAGCTAACACCAGTATAGCTAAAACAGCAATAGAAACCAAGAAAATATATCGTCACTGTCCAAAGAAAAACATATTTTATTTTTCTGCATCATGTGAACGCGACAGCTGTTAAGTATATTATGTAAAAGTTTCATGATGAATGGACCAATAAAAATGCTCCAAAATAGCTTGGAAATAATTCTGGTTCCATTGACTTACGTCAAAAGTAAAGACAGTTTTTGGCCTCTCCTGTAAAGTTTCTATTTTAGAGATAATTGTTTTTCATTGGACAGCAGCAATGTATATTTGTCACTACATATAGACATAATATAGCTTTGATCATATTTAAGGAAAAGATGGAACTGTGAACCTAACTTAAAATAAGTGTTTTCTATTTCTTACAGCTCCTGGTCTGGATTAGAGGAGGAAGTTCTCCGGAAACTCGGCTGGACTGTGACCGTTATAGGGCACGGTCTCGTAGCTGATCCAAATCTATTCCGAATTTCAGTGTAGATTGTGACTGTGATACAAAAAGCAAGGCAATAGAGAGAAGCAGACATGAGAAATCATTGAAATATAAAAGGTTAAAGGGCAACTTGAAGGGCAACTCTTACTTTTGGTCAAATGTATATGTAATTAGGCAGTTAAGATGTCAAGAAATATTAACCGGAGTGGTTTGGCGTGAAATTCTGAGTCAGGATTGTTCACAGTGGAGTAATAGGAGCCAGATGTCTAAAGCAGTGAATTACATAAAGTTTATTTTATGGTAATTTTGTAATAAAGTGTTGGTCCAAAACACATTTCAATCCATTTATTTGAATCTTTTAATGGTGAAGTTATATGTGAAAGGTATTCTAAACCAAATAGTCCCTAAAGTGTGTCAGCATTTCCACTATTTAAATATACTCAACATTAAACATACTCAAGACCCAAACTTAAAAGGACACTGCATGTTCACTGGTGGTATGGACAGTAAATACTGGACAGTTATATTTGTGTTGTAGATGTTTGGAATGACTGGTTCCTATCACCACCTCTATAAAGAAGACAATCAGTACATTTCCAACAATATATAGTTTCACAACAAACTATTTTGATTGACTTTGTCATCTGAAGATATTTTGAAAATGTTAAGGTTTTGATGATTTACTATAATGTCTATCTTACATGATTATATTATGTTTAATCATATATGTAATTAAATATTTTGTCCCAAAACAGTGTAACTGGCTTGTACAACACAAAACAATCCCACATCAAACATAAAACAAGAGTACTCCCCGTCAAAAGCCCTTAGAAAAGCAATATGAAAATGTATTTCATGTAGAAAAATTAGCTGAATGTAGAAAAATTAGTATTGATTAGCTGAAAAATTATCATTGACAAGCCTTTTAGCCAATCAGTTCTCTGTCAAAATAAAGAGAAACTTTTAAGCAGAACTCTTTAAAAAAGAAGCAGCAGTGACTTTGGTCGTGGCAGTGAATTAGTTGAGATTAGTAGAGTAAAAATGATGGAAACTTATGCCTGACTTCTATTATCTGTTTGTTTTTTTTTTCTTTTACTAGCTGTTTTTTATTTTATTCCTGAAGCTGAAAACGTTTTGGATGAAACTCTAATACAGACTCTGTCTGACTGTAAGGTATGATAAGCTTTAACTGGGGTTACTGTGTTTGCTAAAAAATCGTATTGATCTGAATATAATTTCTAATGATCGATAACTTTAAAGAACAATATTGAGATCTGTTAGCTTTTCTTTGCTGATGACAGCTTGATTAATCAGTCTAATTAAATAGAACACACATTCATGATGGAAAAATGCTGTGTAAATATAAATATTAATACACTTGCACACATGCTGTCCTTTGTATTGCTCACTAAAGCTCTCTTAAAGATTTTTTCAGCATCTAACTCAACTCTGCTCTGATTTGCTCCAGTGTTAGATTTAGCATTAGCTTATCTAAAGGGTCAGCGATGGTCTTTCCCTTATTAGGCATGAAAACCTGATGCTTTCAGAGTCACCAAGTGTGTCACACATACAAGAAATTTGTCTTGGTGAAGGACACATGTATGACATGTAACATTACACTGAGGGAAATGTACTATAAGATACAATAAATAGAATAAAGAATAAGAATAATACGAGTGATATAGAGCCAGGAAAGTGTCTAATGAGATATATGAATATCTGTGCTTTTATGTTTATGGATACTCTACACATAAGTCACTCTAAGAAAACATATATTATAAGAGCTGAGTATATATATATATATATATTGTTTGAATGAAAAATGTTGCAGAAGTTCTTTTCTGTGTGCCTCTTAATGTAGCTGTGTGCTGTTGGGGCAGTTGTGGGCTGGAAGTTATGAAACCAGCCTAGACTGGAAGGTTGCCGGTTTGATCCCATGACTGAGGTGCCCTTGAGCAAGGCACCTAACCCCTGTCTGTAAATGCAGATATCTTGAATTTCCCTTTGGGATCAATAAAGTATCTCTTAAGTATCTCTATCTGAGGTGTTGCTTATGCTACCAGGTAGCCAGAGCTGAAAGTTGAAACTTAGAGAGAGCCTGTAAACAGCCAGTTGTATTTAAAACAGCTTTGATTACCTTCATAATTATTGTAAGGGTCTCCAGCTGGAAGAGCAAAGAAATGTTGGAAGTCTCGGCCCTCGTAGAGAAGCTTTTTTGTAGAGTTGCCTACTCGGAAGCTGTATTCATACAACAGATCCTGATTAAAAAGAGACGGGCATAAAATTATACAAACTCATCAAAGCTTGGCTTCAAATTTTGTCAAATATGGATAAATCAGTTCTAATGCTTTTGTAACTACAACTAAAAAATTGTCGCTGTTTAAAGATAACAAGATCTCCAAATGTTTACAGGAGTGGGTGAAAATATTATTTACTTTCAATGTATATTAATATGAAGTTTTATTTTTAAGTGATTTTGAAACATTTCTGTTCTGTTCATAATTTTATCACACAATCTAAAGGGCATCTGCTTTCTTTAAATGGGAGCTAAAAACCGGAAAATTAGATACATGTTTTTCTTTGGACAGTGACAATATGTATTATTTGTGTAGCACCTCATTCAACAGAAAAAAACTGTAATAAAAAAAAAAACAAAAAGAAAGGATAGACATAGAGACCTGCTTTCCTGAAGTGCAGAAGATGCTGAAGTGCGTGTTTATCTCCAGGCCTGTGCTGGGCTGGACGTGGCAGGCCGTTCCCTCAGGAACTGAGTGAGTGTTGAAGAACAGCTGGGCTTTCCCCTGCAGAGCCTGATCAAAACCTGACAACAGGAACGAAGAGAAACGTGTCAGAAAAGAGAATTATGTTTTATATTAGACTGATTTTAGAGTATTTCACAGAATTCAATTGGGCTTTGTTGCTTTTACACCTGAACAGTGTTTTCTCACTGGTGAATCATGAACTGTACAAACAACAACACACACACACAAAACAAGTAGAATACAGCAGTGCTTACAAACACTGAAGTGCAAGTCAGTGATGAAAACTGCAAGACACTCCCACAGCAGGGGTTCCTCAGGCCAAGGTTCGGACCATCATCATTTCTAACGTGTGTTATGATTCAGTGCCAAATCCTGTAAACTAAAGTAGCCTAGTATCAGCATATTATACCATCAACAACTGAAAGACAAATAAATGACTAATACCATTCAGTACATTTCAACTATTTTATTCCAAGTAAAAACAAGGACTACTTTAAAAAAACAGAACACTTAGAAAAAAGTGCTTCTTAAAGTGCTTGATTATAGAAAAAGTAAATAAAACATGCGTCTTCTTGTTAACTCAACTCCACATTTTGACCTGTTGGTTTGAAGCTGCCTGTGGGAAGAATAAACATATACGTCTCCATTCCTGCTTAAAAAAGTTGTTTTTTGCCGACAACTTTTCTTTTTTTAGAGCATGTTATTCTTTCTCTGACTCGCTTTATTCTCCGACTTGGCACCTCGTCTGTGTGCGCACCACACTTGCAAATCTGCACAGATCTGATGGCTGAGGAGCACTTTTTTGGTGATCTTGCAATGCATGTGATCGCTTTGTGTCCACATTGGACAACAACTCGGTCCGGAACCGTGGCCTGCCTATTAGTGACCTCTGCCATAAAGAGTTGGGTTCTAGCACAGGACCCATGGCAAAATTCTGAAAGGAGATTCTTCATGTGGAGTCCAGGACTAGGCTTAAATTTCTGTCCAAGAAACTGACCCATAGTTGAACAAAACAGCGGAGGGAATAGCATGGTGCCTCATAAGTTTCTAAAGAATTATATAAAAATGATACAGTGGGACTCAATTTACATTACCCAGTCACCTTATGTTAAAGTAAATGGATGTGGATTATTCTCCGGAACTGGAATTTAAACAGACCTGAACATTAGCCTAAAATGTTTGTTTTGCATGTCCTTATACATTAATTATATTTATTGTATTAAAAATAGCTTTTACAAGATTGACAATGTTCCCTGATTGTACTAGCCAGTACATGTCTACCAAACACAGCTTTGTGGTTAAGACACAACAAATTCACCTCATTCTTAATGTTCCACATGTTTATTTCAAAACAATGACATCTAGCTGCTCACCATGTTGGCATGACGATCAAAAATACCAAATTGCAGGAATTAAAAATTTTAAGTAATATTCTCACAAGTCAAAATGTAAGGGATAAGGTTTGTCAGACACCTCTCAATAGAAAGTGTCTTATTAAATATATATATATATATATATATATATATATATATATATATATATATTTTTTTTTTTTTTTTTTTTTTTTTTCATTTATATTTTTTTAGGTTTAAATAGATTATAATAATTAATACATTCCAAAATTCCGAATGATTTTTATTATTATTTAATTTAAAAAGTCTCATGAAACCATAGAAATTGTTGAAAAGCTGTTATCTGGACAATATGTTTCTTACTGCTAGTGGCATCAATATAAATATGAATCAACATAAATACGGTAAAAAGTAAGAAAGTGTTGTTTTCAGTAAAGATATAAACATTAGAGCTTTGGATATGGATAAGCTTACTCACACCAAATTATAACGGCTTGTTAATTTGTTTATTTTGGTTTATTATTATTGGTGTTAATAAATAAATGTTTACTGTCCAGATAAATAGCATTACAGATAATTTTCTGACATCCACACAGTTTACATTAAAGTACAGCAACTTTACACTTTCTGCACCAAAGTTGAGGTGTGCCCACAAGTTACCATATTGAGACCACCAGTTATTTTATCTTAACTTCAAAAATAAAGATATTCAGTTACGTTTCTTGTGGCTACAAAGTAACAAAGTAACAAACATGAAGTAATATATTGCGCCCATTGTGACACAAATCAAGTTTCTTGTGTCACAAATATATTAAGACCATGGATTTATATATTGAGGTTATGAATTAATATACTGAAGCCACAAGTTAAGTTTTCTTGTGGCAACAAATGAACATATTGAAACAATTAATTAACATAATCAGGCCAAATATTTATCAGGGCTATGTGACCTCATGACCTGAGTATATTCACTCATGGCCAATATATTAATTTATGGCCAAAATAATCACTGTGTTACCTTAGGGGCTCTGTGTCATATGAGGAAAAGCACAGAAGAAATATCACAAACACCAAAGTCTGATGAACTTACTTGCAGAGACCTCCAGCATGTAAAGGCTTTTGGGTTTCAGCATAGTGGGCTTAAACGTGATAGCCAACGAGGACTTCCCTAAAACATTAAAACATATAGCACAGACATAAAGACTGTTATTGTCATGGCTTCAATGTATAGAACAGATCTAAGCTTTAAAGGGCCCTTATCCTAATTTATTACGACATTTGTGCAGTTTCATGTACTAAAAACAGTATCTTTTTATTATATAACCATTTTCCAGCCTTTCTTTATGCGTTAGAACTAAACAGGCTGTTTTAGATTCCGTGCCTTTAAGACAAAGGTAGTGACAAAGTTATTGGATGGAGCTCGATCATTGCAAAGAATGCAGTTTTACTTCTGAACAGCCCCGGTTCACATTAGAAGAGATGACTGGACACATTTGGAAAAGTAATGTATATTGAATGGTATTATACTTTACATTAATGTCTATAGATACAGTCATAGGTACCTGTGAATATGTAAGACTGAAATAGGGCCGGCTGGACGAGCTCTCTATTCAGGTCCAACAAAGTTTTTTCAGACATTGCCACATGACCGACATTGCTGGGGTCCACCAGGTTGTCCCCCTCATGCTTATCTGGGCGAAGGATTACATCATCTAAATCGTAGGGGCCTGAAAACAATA
Source organism: Megaleporinus macrocephalus (assembly GCA_021613375.1). Lineage (NCBI taxonomy): Eukaryota > Metazoa > Chordata > Actinopteri > Characiformes > Anostomidae > Megaleporinus > Megaleporinus macrocephalus. The sequence continues at coordinate 17,008,276 of CM038727.1, forward strand.
CATAGTCCATTAACTGCTTTTTATTTGTACTACTGTTATGGCAGATTGAGCGTTGTCTGTATGTACCTGTTGGTCGCCCGACAGGCTTCCCTGCTTCAGCCTCTTCTAATCCAGAATGAAAAAACTCATAGTCTGGAAAAAATGCATATAAACGTAGCATTGCATGAACTGCCTGGTAGAATGTGCTTCAGTGCCTAAGAACGTTTATCTTCAGAACAAAAACAACTGAGTTTTCTTTTTCCCACCTAGTTCTCCATGAATACTGGAATATTCAGAGGTGACATTGTTCTTGCTGAAGATTTCATCCTCCACGGCATAAAGGTATGGAAAAAAATAATCCTCACTTAAAGCTCCCGAAGATTCTGCCTCTGTGAAGAACAGACAGAGACAGAAACATGGTTCTGAGTGAGGTCACTCCAAATGAAGAAAGAAAAAAATTTACTGCCAGTCAAAAGTTTGGACACTCCTCTCTGAATGCCTATTAACTTCTGCACAGACATTTTGATCTAACGCTTGATGCTCAAATGTTACAGAGCTGTTTATGAGACTATTCAATGCATATCTGCACATTTATTTCCAAAAGAAAAATAAATATTCAATAATATTTCAAACAATATATATTTTTCATGTGTTTTAGTAAAAGTTAGAGTTAGAAAATGTAGAGCTTGCGCCACAATCATTATATCAGCCTAATTATTACACCTGTATCTCCAGTGGCACCATATTTTCCATGTAATTCACAATGTACTTAATTAAATGGCTTATATCGTCGCTGTCCAATGAAAAACATGTATTTCCATTTTTGTTGATTTTGAGTTTTCTACATCATGTGAACACAGCAATGGTTGTTTACACAAAATTTCGCAATGAATGGACCAATAGAAGTGCTCCAAAACAGCTTGGGAAAAAAATCTGGTTCCATTGACTTACATTGAAAGTTAAGTATGTTTTTGTTGTCTCTTGTAAAGTTGCAATTTTGGAGATACTTGCAATGATATGTATTATATCACAATTTATGGCTACAACATTAATGCTATATTTGCAAAGAGGAACTCATCACGAATGAACACATTACATTCCTGTATATTAAACTATATGTCTATATACTATTTATCTCATTAAAAGTGAATTAGCAGAAAGCCAGCTATCATTAATGTGTTTCATCCAGTCTGATTAGGAGGCTGTCTGGTTAAATAGCTATATTTGGTACAAAGCCAATATTTCAGACGGGAGTAATTCCATAGGAATAATTACTGTCACAACAAGACATTGTGCTTTTTTTTAACATATTTCCATCATTTGAAAGTTAGTTTGCATGAATATTTTATGGAAAATCAAACAATAAAATTATCCAATACTGCTTGAAATAATTAATGAGCCTTATTTTAGTCACACCCCAGCGTTTCAAAGCAGGACAAGAGAAAAAATATTAAACAGTCCAACAGTTCAAACACTCATAGCTGTATGAGTTGTATAAAAATTAACTAATATGTAAAACAATGTTAATAAAATGTAATGTTGACTTGTTCTGTTAGTAATTTATATAATCATGAACTGCCACAAGGGGGAACCAAATCTCATTCAACACTTAAACATGCAGACAGTTGTTCTTATAAGGCCAGTTCATGAGGACAACTTAAACCCAGGTGTTCTATACTAATATTATTTTTCTTATAACTGTACATTCAAGCCAGGAACAAGAACCAGGTATACAAGCAAAGCTTATTTGAGCAAAATGAAAAGTGATGAGTCTTTGCTCTTTAAATTAACTCTTTTGGCAAGAACCGTGCTTCGAAAAACCTTAAATCGGTACAGAGCTCATACCTGAAGCACTTTCATAACCAGACAGAAGATCAGGAGGAGCTAATGTTTTCTCTTGGTGCTCCACTGATTTCTTGGATCTGCTTAGGATCCTTTCAGACTCCTTTACTCCAGCGAAAGGCAGAGAGTTGGGTAGAAGTAAAGGAAATGGACTGGTGGAGGTCAGTTCTGATGCTCTGCTGACAGTATTGTAAGGTATGTCAATCATATCAGGTGAACGATCAGAGCCACTAGAGATTTCATTCCATATCTGAGCCAATGGAACTGAACCAGTAGATTTGTGAAGCGGCTGGAGAGTGAACTGGTTGGAGATCTGAGCAGAGCGGCTAACAGGTTTTTCAAACAAAAGCATGTCCTCCTCCATTTTCGAGGATAAGCCTATATCCACACTGCCGCAGAAGGGACCTGTACAGAAGAGAGAAGAGTGAATTAGTAAATGAAACTTGCACAACAACAAATAGTCATAATATATAAAAACGTGTTTCATAGATACAAAATCATCTCAAAGTGTTTCCTTTTACTGTAAAACAGTGAAAGCACAAACACAGAGGGCAATTGAAACCTGTTTGCTTAATCAAAGAAAAAAATCACTAAACATTGTACCTTCTGGGATTGTTTTACTGGAGGCATTTACCAAGTACAGTTTCCAGGAATAGGTGACAGTTTCTGGACAGCTTTCACACAAAGCAGCCACAGAAAACAGCTCATTCCAGTTAACAGAGTTTCCTCTGCACTCTTCGCATGACATATGAACAAGGCTGTGGAGGAATCACAAATGAAAGCTGTGTTCTAATATATAACCGTTCCACCAGTAATCATACGCAGAAAAATGGTGTCATTGTGCAAGACAGAAGATCTGAGAGACAGATACATAGTTTCACTACCGCTCAAAAGATTAGTATCACTTTAGAATTTCATTTCATGCAAATTTCATGCAATTCAATTGTCCATTTCACAATTAATGTAAGTGTATCAGATGATTTTTAAAGAATAGAAATGTTTGTATTAAAGCCTATTTTTGTATAGAGGCTTATTTTGCATATAGTCTTATTATCAGCAATTCTCAGTCCTCTGTCTAAATCTCCTGGTACGGCCGCCAATCCAAGTTAAGGATGTTATTGGGCTAATTGGTTGTTAGGACACTCTTGCTCAATTGGTATGCACAGCTGAAAAACATTCTACAAATAAGTGAGCATAAAAGGGAGAATAACATTCTAGGTCAGTTTAGTATCTGAAGCATCAGCAGTTGATGGCTTGCTGACAGACTCAAAATGACCAGAAAGAAACAACTTTCTTTAGAGACCCGTCAGTCCATTGTTGTGTTAAGGAAGGAAGATACTCCATTGAAAACAAGGACATTTCACTGTGATCCCAAACGTTTGAGGGGTAGTGTAGTAAGGTAGACAGAGACGGATAGACTGATTGTATGTATTAAATATTTTTTATATATTATCGCTGTCCAATGAAAAACAAGTATCCCCAAAATTGCAACTTTACAGGAGAGACCAAAAACATACTTTACTTTCAGTGTAAGTTAATGGAACCAGAATGTTTTACTAGCTATTTTAGCGCACTTCTATTAGTCCGTTCATCATGAAATATTCACACACTGTGAACGACCATTCAAATAAACGGCGTGTTCAAATAATGTACAAAACACGAAATGGAAAAAAAATGGAGATACATGTTTTTCATTGGACAGCGACGATGATGGCAAAATAACATGAATTTTAAATGAAAGTGATTAAAGGTATAAAAACGCACCTGGTTGGTTTTGATCTCACTGTGATGAAGATGTGGGATGATGAAGAGCGATTAGCACTGTGCACAGTCAGAGTGACTTTGAACAGATCACAGTCAGGCTGGAGAGCGCCGGCAGGAAACGTCAGCACTGCAGAGGAATCTGGAATATTCTGTCTGAAACAGGAGCTTTCGGCTGAGTTTACCGGTCTGCACTGCCACCTGTAACTACAAGGGGGGCGATTTTATTTATTGATTTGTTCATTTACATATAAGTTTCTTAGTATTTAGCACTCATTTTATGTGTTACATGGTTTGACATTGACTGTACAAACAGGTTCATTTGTTCTTACTACTCAGTACTACTCCATACCTCATAACATACTCTGGGTAATCTGGGTCATATGACTTTTGTCCACTCAGAGCAATGTTGCTGTTGTTGGTGCGGCTGACGAACAAATGAGTGCCTCCACTGATGACACTGACAGGAAGGCTGGACATCACCTCGATCTCAACGGAGTAATTGCTGTAAACTATGCTGCCTACAACCTCAACCTTTAGGATAAAAAAAGAAAGCTATTATTTAGTATTTTACTTATCGTCGCTGTCTCCACATGTTTGTCGATTTTCATTTTTCTACATCATTTAAATACAACAGCTGCTGTTTACATGAGGTAAAAAAAAAACAGACCAAGAGAAATGCTTTAAAATCACTTGGAAACAATTCTGGTTCCATTGACTTTCATTAAAAGTAAAGACTGTCTTTGGCCTTTCCTGTAAAGTTCCTATTTTAGAGATACTTGTTTTTCTTGTTGGACAGCGACGATATGAAAGATTCCCATAAAAACTCATTTGTAAAGGTTTTGCTTATTCCAGCTATGAGGCTTATGCTGCTAATTGGCTACAGAAGCTTCCACCCAACAATTAGCACTGCACTCAATTGAATCATATAGAGGTATTAAGAGGTATTAACTCTGTTGTAATGTGGGTTATGATACTGTTATCTATAAACAATAATTGTTATGGAAAGAAATATGTTTTAGTGTATTATTAGCTACATTAGCCTTGTAAAGAAGCAAACTGCACACACTAAACATGTCTTGACCGATTAATTGCATTACAGGCCGAGAACAAAACTAAGAAAAACTCAGAACATTTTTTTTCTAAACACTGTGGAAACAGAAAATAAACATTTGCACCTTTGCCACCGCTTTGTAAGTGCCATAATGAAGCAGATACTCTGGAAGTACGAGATTCTGACTATTTGTTTGAATGAGTGAGATGTGGAGCTGCTGTCCAGTTGCTTTATAGAGGAACCACGTGTAGAGCAAACCGCGGGAGATGTTGCACTGAATCTGAGATTCAAAGGTCACACCAAGTGAGACAGGCTGGTAACGCCACACCTAAAAGTAGACAAAGATTTATTAGTAGCCATCGTATCTCAAATTGGAAAAATTAGAAAAATGTTATTTCACCATTTCATATGCAGTTCTGAGCAAAAACACAACATTCACCATTTCTTAGTGAGAGCTTCATGACCTCTACTCTCCTTTTTCTTAAAGATAAAAGCTGCTTAAAGTACTATTGTCTGATGGGGACAGTTTTGGTGGTCTACCAGGTCTTGTTAGGAGTCCCAGTCACTTTTTGAACTCCAGTTTTGGAAGCTCCTGTTTTAAATCTTACTTTCGCCTTTTCTAACGCAAGTGGCTTATCTTATATTGAATGGCCTCAGAAATAAAATGGTTTAGAAATAACAGTTTTTGCACTCTGTCAAAGATGTCTGTGTATCACGTTGCTGAGATAGATCTCTATTTAGCATGCTAACGTCTCATAGTACCGCTTTGTTCCTCAAGAGGTGATATTGAGTCACTGTAAGGTCGAGTCTGCCTTCAGTCCAATGAATAGATCAGTAAACATAATGCTAGCTAAAGCTCTTGGCAAGCAACCATTATACTGGCCACTGTCTCTTACTCTTTTCAAGAAAATATATTTGTCAGCAAACAAGAGAAGTGATGTAAAGAAAAGTAAAATGAGGGACAACATTATTGGATTCCACCACTAGAGAAGCCCTTGGTAAGCAAAGGTATGAACTCGCAACAGTTCTTCTAGACTTGTAAGTACATGCTAACATTAAGAAGGAGGTACCTGTTTATTATGATAGGGGTGGGCACCACAACCTTCTGGTCATATGTTGCCTGCTAAAGTTTGGAGTATGAATTTGACAGGTTGTGTCATCTCACAAATTGCTCTTTTAAATAACTGAAGAGTGGTCTTTGACTTTCACACAGTGATGTATATCTTACACTCATGTTTGTACTGGGTTGCACACTTATACAATTACAGATTGTAGTTCATCTTTTACCACACAGTTTATTAGCCTCCTCCTACATTGTCCACCAATGGAAAGAAACCACCACCACTGTTCAGATATTATATGGGTGGTGGATCGTCCCAAGTAGTAACACTACCATTGTAGTGTATGTGGTGCTTGTATGTGTTTAACAGACACAGTTGAGAGAGGACCACCTAAAAATATCCAGCCAAAAGTGTCTCTGTGGTCAGAAACTTGAAAGGTAACGCAAACTTGTGGACAGATGAGCTACAATCTCTAACTGTACACCGACATACAAGAGCAGACATTCTGATAGAGTGGCCAGTGGTTTTTAGTAAAGATGTTCTCGCCCACTGCATGTTTGTGCTTTGATGTATCTCTGACCTGTATCTTGCTGGGGCCCATGTTCTTCACAGGTGGAGGTTGGCATGGCTCAGAAACTACAAACAAATGTCCTTTCAACGAGGCGGAACTCACCAAGTTGAATACAGTTACGTTTACTGTGAACTCTCCAGTTCTAAACAGAAGAAATATTATAAAAATAATGAATATAATAAAATGACCACAATTGCCCTGTCTAAACACTGTACACGCACATACAGTCATATGCAAGACATTTTGCTATAAACTGTTATTTTCTGCTATATTTGTTGTGCAATTTCTATTTATTTGAGTTAACAATATTAAAAAGAACATAAAATATAAATACCATGTGTAAACATAAAAAGTCAGTGCACACTTCCTGCTTTGCATTGCTTATAACCTTGTACATCAACTGATACTTACTACTGTCTGCTTTATACTCATTACAGTATAAATGATTAGATTCTACCTGTTAAACACATGTAGCTCAGTACTGTGTCCCACCCTCTGAGTTCCGTCACCAAAGTCCCACAGATAGGAGACGTTAGTGCCGGCATCGATTCTGCAGCTGAACTGCACCGGAGTGTCCAGCAGCACAGAGCGCATAAACACCAGTCTGTTGGGCTGGACTGCTGTTTGAATCACCACTGTATAAACCTCTGAACTAGCAGAGCGAAGCGCATTGGACACACGGACAGTAACATTATACCTGAAACAGAAATAGAGTAAATATTAATCACATTCATATTGTTTTATTCATATATGTTAAACTTTAGTATTGTATGTACAATTATAGGAGCATTCTTTTAAACATCCTCTTAAAGAAACTGGACAACTAGCTGCTGAATCATTTTACTCTCCTTACATAATTAGACTTGATAATTAGTCCTACTATAAATGACTCAGTAACTGGTACACATGATTCGTCATCTACTAGGAAATATTAATAATTATTGTAAAATGTTCCACCCATATATAATATTCAGGAACTGCTATGAATTATGCAATAACTACTACGAGTTACTAAATAACTACTAAGATATATTAAATAACTACTATAATTTATTCAGTAGATATTAACTGAAATATGACATAATCAATAAATACTGTACAATATTCATGTATAAATATTCAGTAAATATGATAAAATATCGAATAACTACTGTGAATGAATTACCAAATTTAATATTTACTATAAATTACTCAGTAGCTATTATTATTATTATTATTATTGTTATTATTATTATTGTTATTATTATTATTATCTAGCCATTATTATTAAAATAAACATTACATTTCTGTAGTCACGACTGTGAGAAACTAAACTGTATTTGAAGATTGAAATGAAGCACTTTAGAAGAAACCTATCCTCATAAAGGACTTATGAATGATTTATTAATAATAAGTAACTAGGTCATAAATACCTTAAAAGCATTAATAAGCAATAACACATTAATAACAAAAGCAACAGCGACGTTTTCTTGTAAAGCCACATTTTTGTTGAAGCTCAAATTTTGATGTTTACTTCTTGGTCAGTCAGCATTAACCTGCCAGCTTTTACATAGGAAAGCTCATTTTTGGCCTTTTATTAATATGTTGTGTTTTAATGCAGTGTTTATGTCCCAACTAAATCATTAATAAACCAATTCTAAATGATTTGTAACCCCTTTATAAGCATAATCTTATTATTAAGTTATATTCATTAAAATACTGTACATCAGATCACTAACAGACGTATGTTTACCTCCCAGGAAGGAAGAATCTCTTAATGAAGGTTCTAGATCGAGTTGTAACTGTGACTGAATCCCCAAACTGCCAGTGAAACTCCAGAGGATCAGCTGCTTCTGTCTCGGCCAGGAAGGTTACATCAGTTCCTGTAGCATACGTACGCTTCTCAGTGTAGATCTGAACAGCTGAGAACCAGATTTAAGCTCATCAGAGGTCAGACATTACTACAAACATTACTACAAATGTTGTTCATGACTGCACCAGATTTTTACACCAATTATTCTAAAACAATTACTCAAATCACCCATAACATACTCCTGACTGGGTGATGTGCTGATTTACAAAAGTACCATGTTTCAAATTTAAAACTGAATGTTGTTGGTTCCTGTGTCACGATTGGTTACAATATTCAACATTAAATCTGATGTTGAATCATCTAACCTGCGTCTCGTGAAGATGATGCAGTCAAACATGCTGAGAGTTGTGAGAGGGGCTTTCCAACTTGCAGGCTGTCAGTCAAATCCTCCACAGCAACATCACGAACATACGGCCCATCACCCAAAACATCCCCATGGGGAACACATCCAGAGCCGCGGCATCTGTCCAAAAACCAGGAGGAGAAGACAAAATGAGTGCAATCTTTTCATTCTATCATGAAGAAATAGAATTAAATATTGTGCTTTGCACTTCTTTGTGTTTTAGGCAACATCGCTGTATATACATTGCTGCCATTATATGTGTTGCTATTCATTTTTAATATGTGACTCAGTATAAAGTGTCTCTGTGTTGTTAGAGATGATGATGTGCATAGTGAGAAACTGCCAATTCAATAAATTCAATCAAGCATAACTCAGTTCATATGGAATTTCATACTAGAAACAAAAGGTTAAAGCTGCAAAAAACAACAACAAAAACAACTATATTCTATGTACTATCAATATCAGGTCCTCCACACATTTGAATGTGGTAAAGTCCAAAGTTTCACACATCTTTAACAGCCAGTGTGAACTGTTTCCATGTAGTTACTAAAATATGTATTTTAAGGGATGTAATGGGACTAGAATTTTGAGGGTTGGCCGGTAATGCATTATGCCTGCATACACTGGGCTGCATTATTTACCCGTTTTTAGACTGCTGGGTTCAACTTTCTCAGATATCTTACATTTCTGTTTTACTTAAATCTTTCAGAATGTGGTGCAGGTGAAAGAGGGGCATCTTGTCACTTTGGTAAGTTATCATACTGTAAATATAACATCAGGCTCTGCTACTTAAAAATATTATATGCTATTCTATTCTATTCTATTAAACTCTACTCTACTCTACTCTACCCTACTCTACTCTACTCTTCTCTTTTCTACTCTATTCTATTCTATTATATTATATTTTAGTTTATTTTTCTCCACTCTTTTCTATTCTGTTCTACATTTTTCTATTATCTTCTATTCTCTTCTATTCTATTATACTCTACTCTACTCTACTCTACTGTACTCTATTCTATTCTATTCTATTCTGGTATATTCTATTTTTTTCTGGTATATTCTAGTCTACTCTTTTCTGTCCTGTTCTACTTTTTTATTTCATTCTATTCTATTCTATTCTATTCTATTCTATTCTATTCTATTCTATTCTAATGTACTATATTCTATTTTATTTTATTTTATTTTATTTTATTTTATTTTATTTTATTTTATTTTATTTTATTTTATTTTATTCTGTTCTACTCTATTCTATTCTACTGTTCTATATTCTACTCTATTCTATTCTACTCTACTCTACTCTATTCTACTCTACTCTAGTCTTATGCATCTACTTTGGCTGATGTCTATGCTGGCTGGAAAAGTCCAGATGAGTTTAATATGAATTGAAACCTTTTAAATATTACTTAAATGCCATTTGCAGATTTGGACGAGTTGGCTAGAATTGGTAATTTTGGAAATACTCTCACCGATGCTGCAGACAGAGCCTGGAGCGTGAGGCACATTCAGTCTGTTGGTCAGGTGGGGACACCTGTAGACCCTGGGCAGAACTGTGGTTGAAGCAGCCCAAACACTGAAACACTGGAAACATGAGAAAGTGCAGAACATGGTCATCAAATTGCATAGCTTATTATTCAGTACCATGGAACTAACATGTATCATGAACAGCTGTTTTGTATAATCTTTTAGAGGCATTATTTTAAAGATAATAAATGCATCAGATGCCTGGTTCCTATCACCATTAGTGTGAACAATCCAGACTCTATGTTTCTCTAGAACAACACATTTCAAATTAAACCAGTCTCGATGATATTTACATCTTAACAATTAAATACTAAAACAATTAAAACAGGTGGAGATCCCTTTTAATACTTATAATCAAACCCACATACAGATCCTTATAGTGTAAAACAAAACATAGCTATATCATTCACATGTTCAGACCTTAAGGAATCAGCTGATGCATTACAACACGCTAAATACAGCATTCTGATCGCAACTTGGCACAGAGCCAAGTTTTGTTAAACATCAGTAGTGTGCACATTGAATTTGAGAACAGATAGCATACCAGACTCTGAGTTCCCCTCCGTACGCTGCAGGAGAAGAAGAAAGAGAGTTAAAAAACACAGCAGGTGCAGCTCTGACCATGGCAGCTTCATACTGACCACAGCAGGGGCCTCAAACACCTCACACATTACAGCAGGTTAAGAGGCAGCGGAGTTATAGTGCTCAGCTAAAGCAGGGGGTGGTCTCTCTGTTCCCACCTTTATCACAACCTAAACAAGAAAACTGACTCTAGTGTTTGTAGCGTTACAGGTGCTCTTTGATATGCAAATGAACCAATTGGACTGCAGGTTTATTATATGATTAATAAATCTTACTGGAAAATGAATACAAATAATAAATAAATGACAGAATTGTTTAAATTAGTTATAAACAGTGTTATTCAAAGTGGTTCCATGAGAAACAGCTGTAGAGTTGTAGAGAAGCCTACTGTATTTCTTTACAGTTGTGATGGGAACCCAGGGTCCCTATTACCGCAACACAAACATAGCCATTTTATTTACCATCCAAAACCAATAGTGAATCTTTACATAATGTAATGTTGTTAAAAGGTAGTGAATCTCACAACACACTGCATCATCACCATGATTGGGTCTTACAAATATATTTTGAGCTTAAAACTTCTCAAAACAATATCACAGACATCATCATTTCATGTAAAGTCTTTCTGTTAGGGAGCTTTTAGAGGCATTGAACTCAGTCGTCGGGTTCCTATCACCACCACGTTTCACTTAGCATGTCTAAAACTGAGAATTACATCTTACATCCATATCAATAGATCAACAATGATAATAAACGTCCATGCTCACTTCTACTTATGTTACATTTAAATCAATAAAGTTTAAGAATGCAGAAAAAATCAATACAGTCTGATGTAGCGCTGTGCCAATGTTTAGTTGAATAATACTTAAAGGTCAAGGTATCAATGTTTTAACGCAAAATGTTATGCACCTTAAATCCAAAATCATAATGTGAAATAGATACAAGGAACTCATGGCAGGTAGAATAAAAGAGATGAATACTTCACTCTTTACAGTAGCAGGAAGTGAGTGATGCTTATATTCTAAGTCGTAGGGTGTCAGAGTGAAACAGAGGAGTCGACTATTTATTACCCTCTGTTTACAAATGTACTTCCCTGAACTCAAAGACAAAGAACAATGACTGTGAGCTTCATGCAGGAAGACCTAGAGAGATTCGTGAAATAAGCAGCAAGCCTACGAAGGTGTTTTTGCAGAACCAGAAGAAAAAAAGTTACTCCATTGCAGGTCTATAAATTACTCAGTGTTTAAGTAGTTTTTGGATCTGATACTTTTATGCTTACTTGTAGTTTTTTGTACTTCTTTCCTTTTTGAAGATTTTTATTTTTCTACATTGTTTGACCACTGCAGCTGTCCTTTAGATTGTGTAGGAATTTTATGATAAATGGAGCAAAATAAAAAATGGACCAAAATACTCTGAAGGAATTTTTTTTTTACATTAACAGTTAATAAAGTTGTTGCCCTCTTCTTTAAATTTATTCATTTGGCCAGCAACAATTTGTCTTTCTGCATGTATAACTTACAGGCCCTATTGACAACAATATGTTTCCTTTTTAAAAGAGCCAATCAGAACAGAGCTCATTTACGCAATCCAGTCTTAAGGTGCAGTAACAAAACCAGACAGCTTAATTCTACAAGATAAAGAGAGGTGGCCCACACAGGTGGATCTCAGAGGGACAAAATAACATTTTCAATACCAAGAACTTCACATTGTGTTGTGTATGGTTGCACCAAATTATGTGGATGTCAGTGTACATCCAGGTGGGGCCCATTCCTTTTTTTACTGGAGCCCCAAAATCCATCCTTGAGCCAAAATGAGAGTAAAATTCATGAACTTCATTGACTATACTGAGAGAGCTGTTCTGGTGATCTCTTACTATTAATATGTGAAGTGTTCTGTGTACGTTGAGGCTGGTGATAATTGAATAGTTCTAGTTTGACTCTCTGAAGGCAACATCATCTTCAGGGCGGCAAGGGGGCATGCAGGGCCCCTAGTAATAAGCAGCACTCATCCCTATCTACGAAAGGAATGGAACTGTCTACAACCTACCCTATCTGAACCTGAGGTTGAAGACGTGGAGATTGTGTTAGCCCTTGTGTTACAACAAAATCAGGTCAATGAGCAAAGTTCATTTCATTCAACTATTGTTTTATAAAAATATCTTCTCAGCACTCTTCTTGCCCATGTCTTCTCAAAACTAGAAGAGCAAAGCCACCTAACGAAGAGTTTTTGAAGATTTAAAGGAAAGCAGTAAGCCGTATATGATTTTTCTCGTGTATTTTCTTAATGCTGTATATTCATATCAGAGACTCTAACAGTAGAACTATGAATTTACGTTGCGGGTTACGTTTATGAAAGTTAACTGCGCGGAAACTGTAAAGGTTTGCAATGTCGCGCGTCCCCGGCTCTGTAAAGCTCTCGTGCTGAGTATAAAGCAGCGTGCGCGCGCTGTAAGCTGGTTCTCAGTGAGGAGTAGAGCTGCTATGGCCTTTAATTAAGCTTATTCGACACTACAGCTACAGATATGGGCCAACTAACACCGGGGACGTGTTCAAATATCCACTAAATGTACATGAAATTAATTTTTTAAAAAACATTCTAAAATTATACATGCACCACATTATAGGCAAAGAAAGCATTCTTAGTAAAATTGTCTAAGATATAAAGTACAAGTACAGGTGCAAATTAAATCACGTCAACTGCAAAAACAGTACTACAATAAAGCATGGAATAAAAAAGCTACGCTCTGAAGTGGGAAATGTGACCCAATCAGAGCAGTACAAACAACTTAACAGCACAACATTAAACCATAATGGACCAAGTAACTAACCTAAGTCAACCTAAATAAATAAATAAACAAATAAATAAATATACAAGGAAATGGTGACAGGCTTTCGATATTCTCGTGCCATTTATTTATTTATTTATTTATTTATTTATTTATTTATTAAGGTTGACGTGTCCAGTAAAACTAAACAAACATGGATAGCAAGATAGCCATGCGGTTTTCTAATTCGCTAAAGGTTCACTAACGATGTAAACAAAGTCATTCGGAGTGGTTTGATGTGAAATGGGTCATTACAGGTCACAATGCCAACAACGCCAATATATCCATTTTATTTACTATTCAAAACCATCACTGAACCTAAAACGTGTCTTCAGAGTTTTTATACGTCATGATGATGGTGATGCATTATTGGCGAATTTGAAAAATACGTCTTCTTAACGCCCTTAAATGTACCTCTCTGACATAAATAGGTTTTTAAAAAAACAGGCCAAACCCATCGTAAACAATGTGTCCGACACCACGCAGCCTATTAATAACCATGTAATAGTATACATTTCTGCGCGGAAGATTTAAAGGCATTCATTGCTCCCTCAGACGTCTGGTTCCAGTCACCACCACTGTGAAAAAAAACCTCACACTAGAGCGAAGCCACAGTGTATGAGCGTTCACATTTTAACAACAGCGTCGTCAGGAAATTTTGGAGTTTCGGGTGGCATTTCCCTTTGAAAGAAAATGGCAGATGCAGAGATTAACATTACATTTCACACAGATACATAATTCCTCTCCCGTCACCGCCAAGATGTACAGACACACGTTAAGCCTCCTCGAGGATCTGTTTTCTCAGATAGAAGCTCTGTTTCCTTCTGAAAACTCACCAAACACACTACACACACTGCTCATACACGAGAACAGCCAGCAGGAGGGATATTCACCTATTTATCTGAATTAGATCGTTATATTGTTTGTTGCCTGTATCTGAGCAAGGTGGCGTAGTGGACAAAAGCTCTAGAGACGGGAAAAATATATAAAAAACAAAGCATTTAATTGACAGCGTAACCTGACCGAGACCAGAATTAATAAACAAAGAAGGGACTGCCATATGTTGAACAGCTGCTCGGTCTTTTTTTTTTTAGATTATTCACAAACCTGAAGGCAGGGGGCGATATGGAGTCTTAAATCAGCACCAGATCAAGCAGAGTTTGACTGAAGGTAAAAGTCAGACTGGGTTAACGGGTCAGTGAGCGGATAATATGACACTGATGACAATATAGATGAAACCCATAGAGTTTGTATGGGCTGTGATGAGAAAAATAATCAAGCTTAAACCAAAGTTTCAACCAAACATGTTAGCCATGAGCAGGAGCTGCATGAGATGCTCTAATCTGGGGATATGAATTTCATGTCCAGTAGGATTGCTGTACCACTGTAAATATGTAAAGTACAGATAAAAGTTATTTAAAGTTTAGTTATGTGCACAACAGTTCATCTTGACACATAATCATCAAAATCCAGGCTTATTCATGAGTGATCCATAATGAAAGAGACTATTTCTATTTTTTACACACTCTGTATGTATTCTATGAGTCATGAAATCTACAAAAAGGTTTGTCCGTTGTCTGAACATGTGGACCTACTTGTGGTGTTGAAGGACAAGGACATAGTATAAACTTAATATAAATTATTAACCAAAAAGTATATCTAAGAAATATAAGAAGGTCTCTAGAAACCTAATGCCATATGTGGTCAACACATGTTTTTTAACAGGTGATTGCATTGTTTCTTAGATTAAAAAAAAAAAACCCAAATAAATCATCAACTGACCCAGAAAATCATTGCTGTAGAGATTAAAGATAGGCCTGGTTTATTTGTAGTTTTGAGCAAAATACTGGAGTCAGTTTTGTAGGTCAGTTTGTAGGACCTATGTGATAGTTACATTGGAAATATATATATTGAAATAAGTTTAAAAAACAAAGGTGGTATTATTACAGCACACGCTGGCCCCCTCAGTTATAAATTTCATCTCTAAGGTAAGACAGTTAAATAGCAGGCCTGGACTGAAGCTCAGTTAGCACTCAATAATAGAGGCTAAGTATTGCAACTGATATGATTGTTTTTTTTGTAGTTTAATTTGATGCGAATCACATTTTCTTCATTAACCTAACTAAACTTTAAATAAACTCAGTAAACTTTAACTGTCAAACTAACAAAATCGCGAACCTACATTTCACTGTTTGTCTTCTGTTTTGACATTAAAAGAAAATGTCTTTAAAATGTAAATTAACCTATTCTCTTACACTCTGCCTACTTTAACCTCCAGTAGTGAAGCAGGTGGTAACAACAGAACTCTTCGTACTTGCTTGTTTCATGAATAAGCAGTCGATTTCTTTACTACTGTTATTTGTAAAAAACTAAATAATAATATAATAAACAAAAAAATCTGAAATCTGAAGACAAGCCTCCCTTTCAATGTGAGGATTTTTAACAAAATTTCTGCAAACCATTTAGTGGCCTGTATTTATCATGAAACAAGCATGAATAATAAATTGGCAAACCTACCAATGATGTAATGATATAATCACATATTATAGTTCATGGGAATGTAATGACTAAAGGATTAAAGGACTAGAAACAGCTGATCTACCTAGAATTTGTCTGACATATATGCAAAGCCTAATAGATAAAAATCAGGAGAACACATTGAAAAAAATTAATAAACTGAATAAAAAAATTTAAATACATAAGAACATTTAGAGGAATATCTTGTAACTTGGTATTCAGTGTAGGGGACATTATAAAGCCACTGCAAGCCTTAACAAGTCAGTAGTTGATCATTAACAATGCTTATTATCACATTATTAAGCAGTCCTTACAGTTAAAAATATATTTGTGTATTATAGCATCAATGCCATAGATGAATGTTCTTGGTCCTAAATAGATCATAAACAGCCGAGTGTATCATTTTATTCATTTATTTATTTATTTCCTGTTTTCTTTTTCTGTTTTGCCTCCCTTGTAGACACAGCTATGCAAAATGAAGTGCAGTTATAACCTTGGTTACTACTTATACCAATAATCACAACCAGTTAATTATAAGTTAGTATAAAAACATTATGAGTATGAGAAGTTGACAAGTAGTTTACTTCAAAAAGCTAAAAAGCTTACGAAAGCATAACCTATAAACCTAAATATTTGATAAACTTCTGCAACTGTTCATATATAGACATACATGTGACATATATGCCAACTTGACCATTTTCAAGTATGCGACATATATTTCAGTAACATAAGAACACATGCATACATATATTTGTGTAACACATTTATTTAATAATATGTTATAGTATATATAGTATATATTCATACTTAAAATGCACATACTACTCAAATATACTAACTTTATGTTTAAAATTTAAAATAACAATAACATTTTGTACATATTTATTTATTGCACATTTGTATACAAACTGCACAACTAAACTCTTAAACATAAAAATAATAAACTATGCAGCAAAAACTTAAATACAGTAGTCAATATTAAAATGAACACAAAACATAGAAACAATTAAAACTTTACTGCTATGTGTTCAATCATGTATGACCATATATTGTACAATATTTGATACGTGTATAATATAATATAAAAAGCAACTTTACAGAAGAGAGCAAAACCCTTCTTCTCCTTTAATGTAAGCCAATGGAACCAGAAGTTTGTACAAGTGAATTTCTGTTAGTCCATTCATCATCCTCACAATGTAAGCAGCAGTTTTTCTGTTCAAATGATGCAGAAAAATAAGAATCAGCAAAAATGAAGATAAATGTTTTTCTTATATATATATATAAAGAAACATAATTTGATAAAGAGCAGCCTATGATTACCCATCACAGTGTTGGCAGATATCTAAAACCAGTGATGTTCTCTGGACCAATATTGCTTGTGCCAGCTCTGAAGGAACAGTATATTTTAGAAAGGTGCTCTTCATTCTGGACTGAAGATGTGAGCTCTGACAGTACACGGTTGTTGGCAAGTTACAGTAACTTATTATCTGATCTGATGTGGTTTTGGTTTCATTAACAGACACAAGCTGCCACTTTATTATTATTTAGACTTCATTCACTGGTACATCTGTGCACCTTAACGTGCAGGTTCAGAGTTCTGAAGAGTTTGAGGAGCACACCGTTCCAGCTGCAGTGCAAGCATGTTCAAACGTGCACCAGTGAATCTGTCCAGACTTTGCCTGCTTAGCCTGTCCATCAGAGAAATAGTCAGCTGTGGCTCCGCCTAGAGGGGTGGATTAGAAGAAGGAATAGGGAATGCTATAAAAGGCCCATCTCCCTCACTTTGTTAACAGAGTTTGATGTATTATGTTTTTACAAAAGAAAACACATTTGTCTCTTCAGCCTATATATATATATATTCTATAGGATAAAGATAAGAGAAGAATAAAGAGAAGAATGGTCACATAGAACAGCATTTTGACTGTTTTGGTGTATAAACAAAAACAACTGTTGTCAAGGGAAAAAATAAAATAGAAGAATAATGTAAGATATGATTTTAAATGAGGTAGAATGACATAGAATCACAAAATATGTAAACAAGTGAGGATGCCATAGAAAAAATGTTTTTTGGTTCCCCAAAGAATGTTTTTAAGGAGTTTTGTAAATGTAAAGAATATTTTTAAAGACTTCACATATACACATATATCTTTTAAAATGTAAAGGTTCTTCAAACACATTTAAATAAAAAAATGCTCCTATTTTGTGCATTGGGTGGTCCATGGTGGCACCTGAAGATTCTTTGGTTGCAAAAGACCATCCTTCAGTTCTTAGCAACTTGGAACACAGTTGGAATAGATAATTTACATCATGCGCACTTTTTTCATTCTTATTTACAAAAAAATCGTTATTTAAAGAACCATCTATTGAAAGGTTCTTTAAGAAACCAAAAGTGGCTCCTTAATGGCATCGCTTTAAAGGACTGTTTCTTGAGCATGAAGTGGAAACATAGCACCAAAACTTGACAGCTATGGATACGTTTAGAGACTGTGCAGCCACAGCGGCCTATAGCATTGTAATCCCAGGCAGACAGGCGTTCCTCCTAGAGTCCCCGAGGTAGTCAATCACAGCTGCTGCACCTCCACTACCATCTGGGGCAACTAAAGAGGAAACAGAGAGAAGATACAATGCATCTTGAGGTGATTTAGTAGGTATGTTGTGCGTGTGGCAGGTACCTCAGGGGCGTGTTTTGTCATTTCCCGAATCACAACGTTGACGTTCTTCCTCGCATGCTTACCTTGGTCCTTTGGGCAATAAGCACGACTAAGGAGATTTCAGCCTGTTTATCTGTTTCAGTTCAGATCAGTACATTGGAACAGCACTTTTCATAATAGACATTGTTCTATGACATCTTAACATCTTGGCTGAGAGCAAGTAAAATAGTGGAAAAGCAGATGACTACTTAGTAAGCACCAGGTGGCCAGAGCATGCATAAGACATCTCAGTATGCTGTGCAAAAGTCAGAGACCACACTTAATTTATTTAATTTCCAATCACAATGGCCTAGAGTCAGCAAAGGTCCAGAAAATATATTAAACATAAAACTACATAGCAGCAACTAAATAATAATAATAATAATAATAATAATATCTCATTTTATTACAGCTTCCATTCTGTTCGGGAGGCTTGCTTTCAGTCACCCAAAGTTTCCCTCCAGTAAGTAATACTGTGGAGCTTGACGACTTGAGTAATACAGTGAACTATTCAAATCTTCAGAAGAATGATAGTCATTTCTCAGCCAACTGACAACAACAAAGCCATTCAGAGTGGTTTAATGTGAATCAGTTCATTGTAGAGACACTTAACAACTTCATTACAGTGCTGGTGACTGGAACTAGGCATCAGTATGTCCACAACAAACAAGTCACCAGTTGTATCACCACCGGTAAACCTTTTTTGAGTTTGTGTTGATGATGGTAAAATAGCAATAAATCTGAAAACAAGACAGTTTTGCTGTACAACATCATGCATAGAGGTCTCCGCCATGATCGGATTTTAAAGGTGTGTCTTAGGGTTCTGTTCAAAGACCCTGCTCAAGATATCTACCTTCCTGCAAAGTTCCAGCCACTATCTGCCACACCTGCTCTGGCTAATTAACTGCTTTAGCTGCTTTCACAGAGTTTGGTCCAGTGGCTGGACCAAACTCTGGAAGCAGATGATCCAGCCACCATGTTAGATATTAGATAAGCCAAAAGCTTATATTAAAACAATGTAGAACAATAAAACTGGACAATGGAGATCCCACCAAGATGGTCATGCTCATTTTTAAACATTAAACAGAATAACAGAATTATTTACTGACCTAGAAGTTAAGTTTGACACTATAAATAATGGCTGCACTGTTTTTCTGAACTTTATTTTATTGTCTAGGTTGAGGTTCCAGGAACACAAATGAAAATTCTTGGAAAGTTTGTATAATGCTAAATTTGATTAAAGGTGACAACAGCTTAAAAACACTGCCAGACAACTTTCCTAGAGGTAAAGAGGGATATTTGTATGCTTTTTAAAGCTATGTTGGTCTTGGGAAGTTGGTGACCTCTCTGGTAAGTATTTGTAATTGCATGCAATGTACATTCATTTATAACACTGCTTGTGCATCAGACCAAGTCAAACTTTGGCAAAGGACATGTCTTATGTGTCTTTCATTTCTTTCCCTCATGACTCAATAATGATACTCCTCTAAATTTTGACAACAAGAAAAAAAAATATATAGCACATATATAAAAATAATGCCCCTGAGGATACAACCACAATGATAGTGTTTGTACTCATAAAATTACTTATTTTGTTTCATTTTTTTCTGAGGGTAAAGCTGTGAAGTTACCCTGACACATTTTGCAGCATTAACTGCTTTCACAAGGGTCTAAAAAGCTAAATACAGGCTCATACCCATTATGCTGGATGATGAAGCCTCTTTCACCGCAGGATCTTTCTCCTCCAGGGAGATGACAAGAGCGTCTAGTGCACCACGGTCCACCAGTCCACTTAGGTCAGCTCCCGAGAGTGCTTAGCAACCAGCTGAAGAACAAAAGCTGCTACCTTCTTGTAGCAGCACTGCAGAACACACTGTAATACCAGATAAGAGGATAAGGAAATCACCTGATATCAAAATAAGAAATCTTAAGCTGTAACATCTAGACCTCCTTAATAAGTCCCCATTAATTTCATATGAGGGTTGCAACGTATGTACAGTAAGCTTATACCTTTTAACCTGAGCAAATGCCAATCGTTGGAAGGTGTTCAACTTCTCTGAAGGGGCCTCTTTTAGACAACAGTACTGCTTTACAAGGACCTTCTAATAAAACCTCTTTTACAAAGGCCAAATCTTTGGCTAGAAGCATCAGTGACTGATTGTCTACAGTGTTGTTGTTCTTTTGGCTTAGTCTAAGATGGCAGGAAAACAATGAAGGTATAGACATCTGTATGTTCTATAAAGGGGAATTTCTGCACAATCCAGCAGCTGAGGTATGATTCATTCAATCAATTCAGATTGATTTAATGTGAAATGGTTTATTGTAGAGAAACCAGCCAACATCGTCACTGCGGTGGGGATAGGAATTAAGGGTCACAGTGTCGACAACCATTTATTTGACTGACCAAAGCAACCAGTAAATTTGCCTGGTTTTTATTTTTTTATATGTAATAATAATGTTGCTAAATAATAACTACTACTATAATTTACAAGACCTGCCTGTACCTGTCTCTGCCATTAACAGATTTAAAAAAAACATATGTTTTAGGCCAAAACCTTCT
This sequence comes from Megaleporinus macrocephalus, assembly GCA_021613375.1. Classification (NCBI taxonomy): domain Eukaryota; kingdom Metazoa; phylum Chordata; class Actinopteri; order Characiformes; family Anostomidae; genus Megaleporinus; species Megaleporinus macrocephalus. Next base: position 17,029,433 of record CM038727.1, read on the forward strand.
CAAAACCAGCATAAAACAATGTTTCACATCACTCTGTGCTTTAGTGTATTTTATATACTACATTATTGTCAACAAACTTTTAGAAGCAGTAAACACTTCAGACATCTGATTTTTAAGGTGGTCAGTTCTAAAACATTTTACATCAAATCACCCTTAAAGATTTTGTTTAAAAGTCTTACATTTTGCAGAATTTTTGAAATCATGTGTGGAGTTCAAATTAGAGGATAAAATTTGTTTGATTGCCTGTTACCACATAACATCATTTTTTAGGCTGTATCAATAAAGCACTTTTTATACAACACAAATATAACCATTTACTTTACAAAACCACCAGTGAAGCTGCACATATCTTCTGAGTTTTGTTGATGCTGGCAAAAACGGTGACCCATCTAAATAATTATTATTATTATTATTTAAAATTAATTTTAATTTTGTGTGGTTATATTATCATAAAACAATGTCTCAACCAACAGAAAGTATATTCATAACTAGCCATTGTTATAACTTTCTGTGAGGAATATTTTAGAGGTGGAGGTCTGGTTCCTATCACCAGCACTGTGAATAACTCGGTTCTCTGGATCAGAGCATATCCGATCAAACCACTTTGAATGACTTTGTTTACATCTTTATGATTGAACTGAACTTTGAGATGTGAATAACATTCCCAGAAAAAAACACGTATTAGCATGTCAGAAACTATTAAAAAAGATTAATCCATGTTACTTTTAGACCTACTTTTACGTTTCACAAAGTCATGATAATCATGACCCTACGAAAGTGGAGGGTCTCCTCAGCTTGGAAAGTGATCTGGCCACAAGGAAACCCGCTCCTAAAAGGCCCATCTGAAGTCTTACATTCTGCTCAGCCAGGGAATAGACAGGCCAAGAGAGAACGTCTCCCTTTACTACTGCCTCAGCCAGGCCATCGTTATATTTGGCAAGCCTTTCAAGAGCCAGAGCAGCCGTCTGTTGAATAGTTGGGATCGCGTCCAACAGAAGAGGCCTCAGAAGGGACATTACACCTAAGCCAGAGAGCAAGAGCACGTTTGAAAGAAGAGGAAAACAGGAGGAAGAAAACACTTCTGCTTTAGCTTTCACTCATACTGTAGTTTGAGTGCAAGAGTATACATGTGGGAAATGCTTCATAAAATATTATTCTAATTAGTAGTCCTACTTTATAGCAAGTCAGCGTGCACCTGTGTACTTAATCGCATCATTTGTTTCACAGCTTTAAAGCAATGCATTACACACACACATACATATCATCACTGTCTAATGAAAAAACATGCATCTCCATTTTTGTGGATTTTAAGTTTTGTACTTCATTTAAACATGCCAATGGGCATTTACATTGTGTGTAAAGTTTCATAATGAATGGACTAATAGAAATGCTCCAAAATAGCCTGGAAAAAATTCTGGACAGTGACAATATACATATATATATATATATATATATATATATATATATATATATATATATATATATATATATATATATATATATATATATATATATATATATACTCCTGATTAAAATCTTAAGACAAGTTAAAAAATTGCAAGGATTTGCATTATTGGATCTTAAGAAGGTTCTAAGTAGAGCTTCATGATGCTAAAAGAAGTAATGGGAGCAAGAAACAAAAGATTTTGAGCAGCCAATTTTTTGACAACTGCATTTACACTCAAACATGCTTTTTTCAGTTGATCAGAAGTTTAGGACCACCGCCTTTAAAAGCCAATCTCTGTGGATTTCATATCATTTTCTGTCAAGTATTCAAACTGGCAACACCTCCTAATGGCAACAGCAAAAAAGCTCACTGACTTTGAACGTGGTAGGATTGTTGAGCTGCATATGCAAGGCCTGTCACAACGTGCCATCACTGCTGAGGTGGATCGCAGAGAGTCATTTTGCATTTATTAAAAGATCCTGAGAGGTATGGAACAAAAAAGTCAAGTGGTAGACCCAAAAAATTTTCACCGGCGCTGAGCCACAGCATCCAACTGATTGTCCGTCAAGACAGGGGGCGATCCTCCACTCAAATTAAAGCCATTACTGGTGCTGGCTGCAGCTCAATAACCATCAGATGGTATCTGCGAGGAAAGGGCTTTAGAAACAAAAGACGTCTTCAATAGGCCACGTCTCCATCAGTGCTACAAAACTGCCCGTTTAGACTTTGCTAGGGAGCACCACACATGGGACACTGAAAGGTGGAAGAAAGTTTTATTCTCTGACAAGAAAAACTTTAACCTTGACAGTCCTAAAGACTTCCAACATTACTGTCATGACAAGGAGATCCCACCTGAGATGTTTTCTACGCAGCACAGTGGAGGGAGTGCCATCATGATTTTGGGTTTCCTTCAATGGAACAATGGAGCTTTAGGGTGTGCAGGGGGGTCAAACAAGCAGCTGGCTATGTGAAGATGTTGCAGTGGACTGAGGGCCCTCGTCTGTGTGGTACTGACTGGGTTTTTCAACAGAACATTGCTGTAGTTCACAATGCCCACCTGACCAGGAGAATAAAGTCACTCTTTTGGACCATCCTGCATGTTTCCCTGTTCTAAATCTGATTGAGAACATTTGGTGATGGATGGCAAGAGAAGTTTACAAAAATGGACATCAGTTCCAGACAGTGGATACCCTTCACGAAGCCATCTTCAACACTTGGAGCAACTTTTCCACTAGCCTCCTGGAAACACTTGCATCAAGCATGCCTAAATGATTGTTTGAAGTGATCAAAAAGAAAGGTGGAGCTACTCATTACTGAGTCCTTTTTTGACACTTTGATTTCTGTTTAGAAAGAGTTTTAGTTTTTTGGAGCGGTGGTCGTAAACTTTTGATCAGCTGATAAACAGCCTGTTTCAGTTAAACTGTTGTTTTCAATAAATTGGCGTATTTCTTCTTTTAGCATTGTAAAGGTCTACTTAGAACCTTCTTAAGATCCAGTAGTGCAAAATGTAAATTCTTGCAATTTTTAAATATATTTTAATATATACAAATTTTATATATATTACTAAAAACACCACCTGTAATTCTTTGTACATTACCTTTTTGTACACTCTTTCTTTGTTTCTCTGCCTTTAAGACATGATATTAGTCAGTAGTCAGTGAGTGTACTGTGTCTGCAGATCAGGCTGAAACCGTTCTCATACATTCAGGTAGAATGGGTGAGGGGGTGGCTAAATGGCTGCAGGCTGAATAAGTGCATATGCCAATGTCGTCAAAACAAAACCTAGTATTTTCAAAATGAATTCATAGGTCAAGTAAAAACAAACTTTTAATGTAAGTCACTGATGCCAGATGTCTTGTCAAGAACTTCTGGGTCATTTCTTTTGGTTCATTTATCATTACATTTACACACAATATATAATAAACATTTTAAAACTATATAAAAAACTTAATGCCATCAAAAATTCAGATTTTTGAGATTTTGTTTCCACAGCAGCAATATGTTAAATTGTTTTTTTGTGACAACACATATGCTGAAATTAAAACTTGTTTCCACATATAAACTGCTGCTGACATTTGAATCCTGAACAATGTCCACATATTACATCAAACTCTTCAACATTAAAAAGTGAGATAAATCAGTTTTTCATGATATGAGCGCCTTAACAAAAACTAGATTTAAGCAGAACTGAAGGCTTTTGAGGGTAATACGCTTACAGATGGTGTAATAAAATTAAACTTAATGAGAAGATTGAAGAAACAATTTTTTTTATATAAAATAGTACAGTATACAGAATAATTTACATTTAATGATACTACTTCCATGTGAAAAAAAACTAGAGTTCAATAAGAGATTAAAAGCTACAACAAAGGGACTCCCAACAACCCCCTGAAAGATCTGGAAAACCACCAAAACTGTCATAATTTGATAAACAGTACTTAGAGCTTTCATCTTTGAGATAAAGGAAAAAATCCGCAGGTGTTTCTGTACATCCTTCGACTGTGAGAAACAAGTCAACACTATGTGTCTGAAAGAGTTTGTAGCTGTCAAGAGGCCCTTACTAAGAAAAGGAAACAGCCCAGACCTCAACATCAATGAATAAACTTTGATCTTGAAAATGAGAAAATGCTAAACCAACTGCTAAGCTTTCTGGAGGTGTGACTGTAGATTTTTTTTTTAAACTTGATGAGTCTCCTGAAAAGAAAGGAAACTGTAATAAAGGCAAAGAGTGGGCACACTAAACACTGCAAAACACTGAAAATATGATATTACATTTAATTGTCAAGACTATTTTTCTGTTAATATGCTTTCTGTTATTTTACCTGACACTGAAAAATAAATAACTGGTACCTGATGGCTAATTTTACTGGAAGTAAATAAACATCTTCTCTGATATTTGCAAAGCAATGTATATATCCATGTTACTCTGCTGCTAACTTGGTGTTGGCACAAGTACACAAGAATAAAACTCTTTAAAATACTGTTACATTATTAGGTGCTCCATTTCATATTTGTCAGACAACATAAAATAGTTGTCATCTGTATTGACTGCTTTCATTTTTTTTTTCATTTCGGTTAATTAGAAAGAAAATCTGAAGGAAGGCTTTCTATGTAATCTATATAGTGCTGTGATTTTCTTTAAATAAAACAAGGCCTACTGAAGACATTTTTAATTATTTACTTTAGTATAAAAGGTGTAGTTACCACTATAATTGGTGAAACAAGCAGATAATTGCTCTCACCATAACACTGATGTCTCTCTCGTTTTTTGTAGGAACAGCTAAAATATTAAATTGCAATAGACATGACGTAAGAGTCTACTGCTTGATTGTACAGTAGAAGTCTGAATGAGAATGAAAAGATAAAGAACGGAAGGAATGAGTAGGCGTAATCGTGTGCTCAGAAAGAACCGAAGCTGAGCATCGTAGTCGGTGGGAGCAACAAAAAAGCCAGTTTGAAACTAAAAGAAACATCTAAATACGATGACGAAATAAAGGAGAGAGACGGAGGCTTCAAACATTTTACAATCAGTCACCACACGAGAGGCCTAACGATATCCTGAGTTTACTTCAATCCTAATCTGCATCTGAATAATCCAGACAGGAATATTACATTTGGAGTTAAATGGCTGGAAGACCAAAAACAAAGCTGGGCACTTGCGACCAATGTCCAGTGTGAACAGAAGAAGACAGATCTTACAGAGTCTGTGGCTCATACAGAAGCCTAGGTTTAGCCCAGGTTCGCAAAAGTATAGCTAACTAGGTTCATTTAGTTTAGCTGACAATAAGGCCATCTGCCACTCCAGCCTTAAAATAATACAGTACAAAAACAAGACAAGAAAAGCTTTTAAGCCTTGAGGTAACCTTCTATTTCAGTGTCATACCTAGCTAGCTACCCGTCACGCGGCATTTTTTGCACCCGTTTTGCGACAAACCCCGCCTCCCTTGTAGGGTTGACTGTTTTCCCTCCGATTGGTGGACCACTTGAGAATATAAACTACTAACCAATCCCACCCCAGAAGGCCTCAGAGTATTAGCCAATCATGTTGAAGGAGGAGGGCTATTAGCCAATCCCTAGGCAAGGGGCGGGCTAATGACCCGTCCTTAAGCAAGAGTCGGGATACCAACCAATCCGCAATCAGGAGGTGGGAATTGTAGGGTAGAAAAAAAAATTGCAGCGCGTCATGGTTCTACCACTGTTGTCATGGTAACAACCCGGGAGTAATCGGCACTGGACTTGTTTTACAAGATTTCCAAATTCTCTGAAAAGCGGCGCGTGCGGTGAAGGCCGGAGCACAAAACCTGGGGGTTTATGGTAAATGCGCAGTGGCTAATTTTGAGAATGGGCTTTTAAATCAGTTCTGTTTCTCCATCTTAGCTCTAAGGAGCGTACAAAATCTGAGAGACAGTTTACAAAATGTAGACTCGTCACTTAGTAAGAAACGAATAAAACATAAATAAAATAAAATACATTCTAAATGACATCTTGAAAAAAACATGCTGGCTTCAACTTTTTAACTAACTGAGCCCACTGAGCGCTTTAACCCCTCTCATTCAGAGCGTCGGTGAAGATAAAGCCAACTCCGCTTAACGGTTTCTTTTATTTCGCAAAACAACACGAGAAATTGCTGCGTTTTGTAAACACCGTTTTGTGTTGACCGTTTTCTTGACGGAACTCTGGTATGTAGGACGTTTAGATGCTGCGTGTTTCAAACAATGACCAAACAATGTTTACTTAACAAACTCTAAAGATCGCTCGTCTATGCCTACTTTCACATAAGGCAGGATCCTTAAGAACAATGCATTTTAAATAAGATCTTATCTCTCTTGTTAATTTATTTAAACTTTTTTTGTGTAGAATATCAAATCAACTGTTTGCATAAAGGTACTTTAGAGTGATATATTAAGAGGTGTGTAAACGTGTTTCGGCCTAAATAAGTATATTTGTTGAATCTTTTAATTAAATGTTTCATAGACTTTGTATTTTTACTTGAGGACTAAATACCTGTATCCTATCCAGTTACATGCAGCAGCCAAAGTGGGCTAAGTACCGTAAATATGGTAGCAATTGTTTTTTTAATTGAGTAATACGACATGTTTCTCCAACAAATACACCCTTATAGCTTCAGTTTAAAGGCATTTTTTACATTACTGTCACACACACGCTGATAATAAATACATAAATAAATGCGGTTGATTCAGTAACTAACGCAGATTTACTCTACTAATTGGTCAGTAGGTAGTGGGCCTAAGACTGTTAGGTACTATTTAATCTAACCATACACTCTTCAAAAAGATGTTTTTCAAAGGTTCTTTAGAACAGACAATAGCAGATATTGGCCTCATTCGCTAATACCTTCCTGTTTTTTTTCTTAATGCTGCTCTTAAGAATGGTCCCAAGAAAACGTCTACGTCAGATGCCATGTTCTTATACCGCTTAACTGTTCCCACTTTGTTCCTTTAAGTGTGTAGATTCTGTTCTTACCTGAGAACTAATAAGAAAAAACAGAGAACGTTAGAGTCTTCGTGAAAGCTACTTATGTGGGCTTTAAGAAGATTTTTTTTTTTTATAAAGGCTTGGTGAATGAGGCCCAATGGTCTTATATAAAGCGATGAACAGTCAAAGAACCATACAAACGCTAAAACAGTTCTTTGCATGTTGGCATGTTGACATTCTTCAGGTTAGTAAAGAATTTGTTGTGCGTGGTTCTACATAACACTAAACAGGGTTCTTCTGTTGTTACAAGCTTGAAACAAGAGCAGAAGCCTTTTGGTGCTATATGGAACCACATACAACTTCACCAATAAACAATTAACCTCACGGCTACAGATAGTGCTCAGTGGAGAATGCTTGTGTTAATTATATTTTTGAGTTTTGTAATTGATTGAGTTCAGAGCTAAACTTAAATTTAGATATGATCAGTTGTTCGTCCTTCACTTCACTGCAGCCTGTACGAAGCATTGGGCACAAAAGGTCACATCCAAAAAACGAGAAAGGAAGATTGTACTGAACACTGATAATTAGTATGCATTGCTCATTTGATGCATTTTAACTTGCGGGCATAGAGGTTTATTATAAACCCTTTGCCAAAGTCATATACGGCCTTAAAGAAAGGAAGGAAGAAAGAAAGAAAAAGAGTAAAACATTTTTGCCTCTATTCTATTTTCTTGTTTAACTGAACACAAAGGTTTTCATGACAGATTACGGTTGTATGTAGGATTTGTAGAAATGTATGTAAAAATTCCATATTTTGTTGATTTCCTAAGTGAAAATAGATTAACAGAGGACAAAGCCTACAGAGAACACACTTACAATTTGTAGTATTTTTCTGATACTTTTAGAGCACAATTTCCATTTATTGCTGAGTTTGACATATTGGGAAAAATAAAACATAATCAGCCCAGTACAGTTTTTATTTCTCCTCATTATGGAGGACAGTAATTGTGCATTTAAATCTGAAGTTCTCTGTAGAAGCAACCTATTTTCTTATTCACACTGAAACTTTTGTCATGAGACCTGGTTTGCACACGACTATTATATTCTCAGCACAAAAGTTTGGGTTCAGCCTTAACACAGGGGCTTTCACAAAACTCCTTAAACTTGAAATGACCAAGAAATGCAGAACCTTGGACATTGCTTCTTTATTGCACTTGTCTTTAAATTTTCTTCATTTTATTTTTTTATTTAAAAATGAAAAATTTTGTTTCCAGGTTTCAGTGGGGAACACAGATTTTCAAATGTGATCAAACATTTCCACGCAACGAAACGGATGTATTAAATTCGGGTTTGTCTGATTTTTTTTTCTTTTTCTAATGCCCGTTGTCATTTAGATGCTGTGGTCATTTACTCTGTATCTACTGCTAATGGATCAATTAAGTCTTTAAAATCACCTTAATTTAAAAAAAGAAAAAAAAGAAAGCCATTCAAAAAGAACCCGTATGTCGATTCGATTTTTTTTTCGGTCTTAAAAAATAGATTAATAAGTTCGACAGCAAAGCTGCTTTACCTTTAGAAATCATGAAGTAAATACAAATATATGCAAGTACACGTTCTATTTACATGAGCTGATTTTATTTTAATGCATTCTTTTTCTTTTAAAAATTTATCACGGACAGAGCCGCAATGGTTCTTTTAAATTTAAATGCACACGCGTTCAGTGTCTCACAGACAGGTGGCGCTGTGGTCTGCCTGTACATCGAGTATAGGGACAATTGATTTGAAAATATGTCTATACAAAAATAATAAGAATATTAAAACGTTCCTTTTAATTTCTATGTAATATGAGCTATTTTATGCAGGTATTCGCCATAAAGAAAAAAATAAGAGCGGTTCTATTTGCATGAAATGAAGGTGGAACCTGCATTACAGCGCTTCATTTCATTCCTCATGTAGATACATGTATATCTATAAAGAGAACGTGTTGCATTCGGTCTGCGTATGAGCGAACAATCCTACACGTAGTAGAAAACATTGCGGAAAGGTTTTAGCGGTTCAGTGTGCTAGTGGAACACCAGTTTTCAACTTCTAACGGCCGGGATAAAATACAGTTACACGTTTAATCTTCTTGAATTGTACCAGTATAAAGATATAACAGGGGTCAACGGGGTTACGTTAAAGCGATGCCTTTGGAGAGGAACCTTGAAAAACCGTTCTATTGATTTCAGTGATCCATAATTTTAAGTGAGGTGTTCGCGTGAGAAAAACCAGAAGCCAGGAATCATTTTAGAACCTTTACTAATATGTGGCAAAAGCGTTCTCTGCAGAGATTCCACAGATGTGTTTTTTTCAGGAAACCACTGTTGCAAAGCAGATTTTTAAAAAGTTCCACCACGTAATGTACCCGCTTTTTTACCAGTTAAAATTTGAAGATAATAGTCGGGGCTTCTTTGGAGCGAATAACTTTGCGGGAACTTTCAATGGTTGCTTTTATTCTACCTCCTTACAATTTTGTGGAAACCACTGTTGTAAACGTGACTTTTCAGCGATAACCAATTTCCCCCCTCACGGTTCTTTACCAGCTAAAGGGTTTTAAAGTCAATAGTCATTTAGAAGCGTTATTTTTAACATGGATAACATGGCAAATGGATCTTTGAAGCAATGCTATAGAATAATATATTTTTTCTATAGTTTATTCTATAGATATATTTCAGTTGATAGGTTTTTAGTACAGTGAAATGAGACGCAGAGATTCTTGTTTAAATAAAACATTCATCCACAAAAAGAAAAAAAAAAACCCAAACAGTTCTATACCAGGTAAGGGGTCTTTAAGCCAATAATGCATTTAGAACCTTTCTTTATTTTAAACATGCCATAGAAGAAGTAAGTCAAACCACTCAAATAATAACCAGAACCATGTTTAGTTTTCAAAATATAGAAGATTTAGGTCTGGTGCAATATATATACTGCAATTAATTGTGCTATAGGAATCTTTCCATGCCAAATCAAGAACCACAGAAAATCCGCGTCTAGTAACCCAAAACATATTTTACAAGATGTAAATAAAAGCTCACACAGCAGGTTCTAAGCCATTCTAAGCGTTAGAATCAAAGAACAGCTGCCCTACATATTTTTAAACACATTCAAAGTGGCAAATAAAGGTTTTTAGTAAACAAAAGCCATTAAAAAGCCTTTAAACTGAGGCCTGCAGAGAAGAAGCGTCGAGATTTTCTTCCACAAGTAGAAAGCAGAGAATGTGAAAGTGTAAAATGTTTTATTTTGACGTTTTATACTGCGCAACAGTCACAATACAACAAGTTACTCATACAGTTGACCAGTGAGACACATGAACTCTGCAGTATTTAGAACTTGTCGTCCAGAAGATGAGGGGAGATTGGGGGCCTGTCTGTCCGCGCGGGCCTCTTCGCTGAACATAAACACGTTTCTTGATATGTTTCCCTCGCAAAATTTCGCGTAAAAAAATTAACACGCTACAGCTTAACGTTAAAATTTCTCCCTAATTTCTTTCTCTAATACATACAGGCCTTTATTCGTCCGTTAAAATGAACTAAATATATAGATACTTCTTTTTCTTTTGATACAGCTGAATATAATCAGGAATGTTTAGTAGGCCTAAACTACCCAAGATAAGGCAAACCAAAAGTCAAGAAAGTCATGCTTTTTAAGAACATACACGCTTAAAAATACAATTAAGCAACACGTTTTGGATTCTTTTGTTTTGGGAAAAGAAAAAAAAAGTAATAAATGAAGACCAAAGTAAAAAGGACATATACATATTTATATATATAAAAATCAGTCTGTTATGCAAACAGCTGCGAACACCGTCTCTTCGCAGCTTAAGAAAACGAAGCTCCAGCAAATCGGGTGAAATGCGCCACTTCCACTATGTTAAAGTTACACGTGTAGTATGGTGGATGTTTAGAACCATAAAGATACGAAGACGCGACGTTGGCGTGGAGGCGGCTGCCGCTCATCACCCCGACGAAGTGGAGGAGCCGTTCAGGGAGGGTTTGCGCACTTTGTTGCCGAAGGTGAACTGTCGATTGGGGCTGGTCACGGAGGAACCGTTGACTGGGTTTGGCATGTGGGGGAAGTGAGGATGCGGGGACTGGAGCGGCGTGCTCGGGCTGGGCAGCGGCGAGGAGGTGGACGGGGCTCCGGCCGGACTGCTGGCCTTGTCGCTCGCGGAGTCGCTTTCCGAACGGTTGGTGCAGTTGAGACCATCCTGAGGGTGGGCAATCTTCATCTTTTTGCAGTTGGGTCGCACCCGATACTTTAAGGGCAATGGTCCGTTCTATGAAACATATATTTTTAAGTCAGTGTTTTGCAGAGATAAAAAGAAGTTCCACCCAACTCCCAAAATCTGATAACAGTTCTATAGTTATACGATGTAAACGGTCGGCTTCGTACTAGAGGCAGAATAGTTCACAGTGGTGGTGACAGAAACCAGACGACCACTCTAAAAGCTCCCGCAAAAGTTAACACGTGGAATGGTAAGCTGCCTGACGCCCCAGACTTTTTTCGTAGTAGTTAGAGCACTTCGGGGTACATTTATAAAGTCGGGAAACAGAAACTACAGTTCAGAAATGTACCCTCAAAAAGTTACAAAAATAGTCCAAAGGTTCAAGAAATATTTGGACATTTTAATAACTTAATGTTTGAAAGTTAAAAGGCCTGAAGCAGAGCAGAGGCAATAGAGTATAATTCAATGCAATCGAATATGGCTCCATGAGCCTTATGTTCTCAATGTGTACGGTGCTGTTAAGAAAACATATTTTTCCATTTATTTTATTTATTAGCTCACAAGACAGGTATAAGTCCACTGGTGATTTTGGATAATAAAACAAATGGCTATATGTGTGTGTTGTAAACACTGTAACCCCAGGTCCCATCACTACCACTGTAAAAAAAAAAATAAAAGTCTGTAATTTTCTCTATAATAAAGCATTTCACATCAAAGTACTCTGAATAACTTAACATTTCAATTACTGTATCTGAATATAAAATAATAAAGATGTGAAACTGCCCTTAAACATATACATTCAGCAAAATCTTGAACAGGTTTTTTTCTGGGGTCCTACTCACCCTTCTCCATGTGTAAATGTAAGCAATGTCCATTAACGTGTAGTAATCCTTCAAAGGCTCGTCCTCATACATAACTTCAATCTGTGAAAAGAATGACATCAGACTTTGTCACCGACTTCAAACTGGAATTCTCTGGAATTTGTGAAAATGAAAGCCATAAACAAAACTCCAGCTGACATTAAGTCAACAAAGGCAGGTTATTTTGTCCAACCAAAACAAAGGTCTGGAAATCAGATTACCTGGAAAGTACAGGGTATATCCATCTTGCTTCGCAGAAATTTCCTCAAATGCATCACAGTCATGGCAGCAGGACACTGCAAGTACCTCTTATTATTTACCTTGGAAAAAGAAAAGAAAATACTCAGACAAAAGGAACTAGAAAAATAATTATATGGTTTGGGGGGAAAAAAAACAAATGGACAATGTGGCTCAGAATTCGGTTACAATAACAATTTCATATGTATATATATTTTCTTATTTCAACATGATGAAATGGTTGTAAACAAAGTCATTTAAAGTGGTTCGGTGTGAAATGCTCTGCTCTAGAGAACCCTAGTGAGTCAGAATTGTTCACAGTGGAGGCAACATCCAACAGTCAGTCACTTCTAGAAGCTCCCTTACAAAGTTATTATATGAAATGGTTATGCATAGGCTGCCTGATATCTGAGACTTTGTTTTTCAGTTGTTCTGACAGATACAAGCAAAACTGTATCCAAAGAAAACTTTTCCCCTCAAATCTGTTACCCCCACAATAATCAACAATGCACAAACAACTCAGAAGACATTTTAGAAAATAAATAAAAATGACCATTTTTGTATGGCAGACATTGTGACCCCTGGTTCCTGTTGCCAACCATTTCACATCAAACCACTTCACCCCTTTGTTTACATCTCAGGGACTAAAATCTGATATACCAAATATTTTACCTCTTCTTTTGTCTGTTTGTCTTCTGCAATGCTTTGCTGTTTGGCCCTGTAAAAGAAAGAAAAGTCAAAACATAAATAATTGAATATATGAATCAGATGTGACCAGATGACCAAATTTTAAAAACTTATTTTACAGTGTATATTCACCTGGGGTCGAAAAACTCGATCGAGAGACTAATAATCTCATCGTCTGTGATGATTCTCTTGTCCTCATCTGCAACCTCGCCACGATCTTCATTGGACCCATTTGCAGCTTAAAAACAAGGGAAAAAAAGGGTGTAAAAAAGGCTATACATGTTATATTTTTATTTTTTCCTCCCCCAATGTAGGAGTAATAGGAGGAGATGTTTAACATGTATGCTATCTGTCTCTTTTGTGGGAAGGGGACAGTAAAGATGTACCATCTACTGACGGATGTTCAGCATAGAAATCTCTCCGCCTCTTCATTTCATCTGCAAGGAAAAGAGTTCTCAGTCAGGACAACTAATGATTGGACTCATTCACCATGTTATATACAGCGATCTAGAGCAATGACAGCATAGCTTCATGCATTATATGTACTTGCACCAGTTTCCTTTCAATGGTTATTTAATGATGCTTACTTTTGAACAGTCCTGGAACCAGTTTGTACACAATGTCCTGGAGCGTTTTATCCGACCTGAGGCAGTGGGAGGAAAAAAAATATATATATTTACACGATTCACAACTGCCATTTGTGTGCAAAAGTTTTGACTGCCCTTAGTCAAATGCCCTGTTCTATTTGATTTTCTAAATACGAAAAAAAGTTCAAATAATGTGCTGTTTATTTGCTGAATTTAATTTACTGGAGGAAAACCCCACTTTTTTTATTCAATAAAACAAATGATTAAAATTCTGCTCAAACAATATTTCAGAAAACCAAAGCAACATGACATTTGACCAGGGATGTTCTTATGACTACAAATGCCATTGATACTATTACATGGTAAGAAACCACAAAAGAAAGGAAAATAAACAACAGCATGCATAACAACAGCCAATGCTGCTATTGCTTTTCTTGTCCATGCAGAAGGAGTTTAAAAGGAAAGAAACAAGCTTACCTAATATTGAGAAGAGGCTTCGTTTTGTGGACCTGGACATCACATATGGGGCAGTACTTGCTGGTCTCCAGGTAGCGGACAATGCACATTTTACAAACTGATAATCCAAAAGCAGAAGAAATCCGTTAGGAGAGTTACTCATGAAGAAGAACATCACTGGTGCATGCAAGCATTGAACCTGTAACTTACACGAATGCAGGCATTCTATGATTGTGGTTGCATCAATGAAGTATCCGCCACATAAGACACACATCAAATGTGGGTTCAGTTCTGTGATCTTGATCCTCGTTGTGCGATGCATCGTCATGGAAAGGTGAGATCCTGAAGAAAAAGCAGCACACCAGAAGGTTGATTGGCTCGTTAGAGGCAAGATGTGGATGAAGCTCTCACACACACACACACATACACACACACATATATATATATATATATATATATATATATATATATATATATATATATATATATATATATATATATATATATATATATATATATATATGATTGGAAACGATCTCATTTGATTTCCAAGATAGATTATACACTAATAGATTATACAGGTGAGATGCAAGGCATCTCGCATCGGGTTTGGTGCCCAGACAATAACAAGGAACAGAAACAAGCCAGTTCTCCATCCTGATTCGGCATTTAGCTCGTATTTCCCTGAATTGCTACTTTATCGACCAGAGCCTGGAGATGCTTTCTGTTTCTATAGCAACTTCGGTCCCTTCCACGTGGCGACAAATTAAGTCGCAGCCATGAAAACGCACCCAGAGAGCCTCTGCTGAAAGGGGAACACACTAAAACGTCGCTGTACCGGACAAATCTATCCAATATAAGATGCTCCATCGACAAATCCAACACGGCGCTCCTGGGCTTCGTAATTAGACAAATCAAAACAGGATGAAGCGGCGCCGGTACTACAGTCAAATGTCAAATGCGTGCGACCACTGGCTAACAATAAATAAAAATAAATAAATAAGCATGAAGACAGAAGTTTGCCCAGCAGCACAGCGCACACCGCGCACAATAAGGGCGCAAACGCGGATCAATGTGCCACAGGCTTCCAAAAATTCTGCGCATGCAAGATTTCAAGAGTAGATTATCTTACTGCTACCACTAATGTCACAACCCCGACTACGCAGCGTCAACAGAGTATAAAGACCGTGTCAAGGCGAATGCCAGAAGCAGGCATGCATTTAAAAGTCACGTTCACCGCTATATCAGATCAGACCGCGCTTCCAGACTCTCCAGCAGTGTTCTTACTACGCTTGTCACGCGGATTGCAAACGCAGAAAAAAATGAAGAATAATCGCCGAACAGCTGCACATTAGCTGAAGAGCGGCCATGTTGCACCGGTGTCTGCCTTAAATCCTTGGCTGGGAGTCAGTGGGTTTAGATATGGGCTGTAAAACCTCGCAGATACCTGAGAATCAAGCGGACCAAGTGCATCCCAGCCTAATTCAACAGAAGACCAATGCACCACAATGAAGCGTCGGTTATGTCTTAATTCAGATTACAAGTAGCTCATGAAGCGTGTAAGCAAAATCACCTTTGCTGCTACGTATATTCCAGATAAGCAGAGGTGTGGTTGAGTAAACAGACGCCCCCCATAACGTCGTCTATCTATCCTAAATGACAAAATGCTGTGGGAGCAAACAAAGTGCAAAGTGCGCACACGCTGCACAGGCCTAACCTGGTTGAGAAACCAAGTCACCGCAAGCCCCCAAGTGAAGCGCATGTCAGTCCAGTTTGTTTTGTTTTGTGTTGTGCTTTTAGCGTGCAGGCAACACATGAAGCCAGAGGGTAAATAAACCACGCAGGTTAGTCAACGATTTTAGAATAACACAATGCGTCGTTTAAAGCATGCCTTGTTCAGGGGCCACATCAGACCTCCGAGGACTGGAGAAGATGATATCCACAACTCAAAATAACGAGTTCAGGACTTTAACAAATGCAAGCAGCAAATAAGCACGTTAACCTTACATCAGAAGCAACAGCCAATGTACAATAAACATGCACCAAATCGGGCAGCTGTTTAAATAAATGCCCCCAAAATGTGCGCAGTCGTTCCAAATACATGCAACCATAACAAGTAAACAAGGTGCAGCGCACTCCTCTTCTTATACCTGGTAGTCTAAAAACGGCACCAAACTCCTCAATCACCAGAATTCTATACAGTTTTATTTATTCGCCTTTATTATTTACAGATTCTTTAATTTAATTACGCAAAGCTTGTCCTCGAGCCCTTTCGCTTCAACCCCCAGCTGTCCCGCCTGCAGCTGAATTTAAGTTAATCCAGGGCGCAGGACACGTTTATTCTACATTTCCCAAAGCACTTCGAGTTCTATACATCCTAAAGTTTCAATCTCTATAAAATGGAGAAACAGTTTTAGCGCGGAATAAGCGGAACACGCGTTTGATCGCGCGCACATCTGAACCGATGCGGACAGCCAGCCCGCTAAGATCGGCCACAGAGCTTCAACAAAGCGTGTCGACGCAAGAAACGGCCAAAAAACAACTATGAAATAACTCAAGCGGTGATTAAAGGATGCAGGCGGCGTAAAAACCTGAGCGCAAATATAAACAACTACTAAATACAACTAAAAGCGCGTCGCCGAGCGGAAAACACGCACCCATGTTTAAAGCTCAGACACACACACAGTCTCTCTCTGGCACATACGCTCTAAACCTACAGCACACGCGCGCGCCGCGCACGCGGTCCAAATAAATAAATATATAAATACATACAGCAACAGGGCACGCGCAGAACAGAAAGGACGCTCACCTGGCAGCTGCGGTTCGGATCCCGGAGAGCGAGGCGAGTTTTTAGACCACGAAAGTTGCAGGAGGGAGGGAGAGAGGGAGGAGGAGGAGTGGGGAGGAGGAGAGGAGGGGAGGGGGTGGAAGTCGATCAGCAGCAAACGAGTGCAAGCCGAGCGGCCATCTTGAAAACGGAACTGCTGCAGACGCTGTCAATCGCAATAAGAGCAGCAACGGCGCATTTCGGAATAAAAGGGATGCAGAAAAACGCCTCGCGCTGTCCTCTTCCGTGCCCGCGCCCCTAACCCCGCCGCTCGGAAGACGCTCGCGACGGCTCGCCTCTCGAGCGCGCGCGTGTTTGCGGAGAGCTGTACGGAGATGGCCGTTTTTTCTCGCGGCCAGATTCCCCCCTCCACGGTCTCGGCGCTGATGGCTCGGTGCAAACTGACACCGTCCCCCAAAATGGCTTGCAGTCCGCCCGCCCCGCACGTCACGTGGTGCCGCTCCTTAAGGGCGGCCTGGGAATATGTGTCGGTGTATTAGGGAGGGAGGAGAGAGGGGGGGGGTTAAGAATTGCGCCGATTAGAAATGCAAGCGCGAGACTAATTTTCACGCCGTTTTTGTGGCTTCTGCTTTGCGCGCTTAAGTGTTTTAGTTCGGTTATTTTATTTCCAGCGTTTGGTGTTTGGAGACATTTGGTAGAACTGTCCAACATATGACTTAGTTTCTGATGAAGAACGGGTGCGGGAGCGCGTGGCCCCACTTTATTTGGACAGGCCCCCAGTACGTGTAAATTATTTTCAAACTTCTCAACAGTGTTACGAGGCTCGCGTTATTATGATTGGGGGAGCTTGAGGGTGAACCGAATAGACACTTAGCTGAATATAAGTTAAAGAGTAGATAATCATCTCCTAAGCGCGTCCAATTGAAGCCGATGTTTTATATGAAAGGCTACGCTGACCATAACAGGTCAACCAGCCTGGGGTGATGGACACTTTCCGACGTCTTTTCATCATTATCTGCGGTGCTGGTGTCAACATCTCCCTGATATATGGAATGTTCAGCCTGTTCTCTGCACCGTTGGATCTGCTGCTTATAATTATACTTGCATCAGCATTATGTTTCATAGCATTTAAACTCAAAATGTATGAATATTTGACACATAGGAACTTGTTGTAAAGAACACAATGTAAACTCAAGCGTTTTTATAATGTTTTATTTCACGAAATCAGAAACGCATAAAGAGCAGAAAAGGAAAGCGCCGTCTCCGGTGGGACTGGACTGGAAGGAAGGGGGGGGTCTCGTCAAGGACGCCTGGGTGAGGGGGTTACAGCTGGGTGGCTCTCTCCACGCTCTTCGCTGCGTCCTTCATCTTCCCCACTAAATCCTGTACATGGTTCAAATCAGAGCGAAATTTTAACTCTCGCAAGCAAGACACAGATTTCCCATAATGCGCCATCCAGCAATCCATGTCTAGTATATATAAATAAATAGATAAATAAATCAATAAGGCTGGGCATGAGACATGCGGAGACGAACTGAAACAAGCTCGGTTTCGCCAAAAATAAATAAGCTGTGTTTTTTAATTGTTATATAATTCTCAGATCAAGCAACGCAGGCGCTCAACATTAATTCATCCGCGTGCTAAGAGTTGGGTCGGAGCAAAACGTGAACAGTTTGGGGGTCTCTAAGGAACAGTTTGCTTTAATTAACCCACATTTTGTTCTCTAATTTGCCCAACATCAAAGCAACAATGCAACGCATCTGTAAAGAAAGGCCTCATCACGTGTATTCATTTAGATCATGTCCATATATTCGCATGCAGATTCCAACAACACCACCACCACCGACTCAACTGATGGAGGAAAAGCATTAAAAAACTCTGACACGTTCAACAAATGATGTGAAGCAGGTGGGCCCAAATTTTTCGCCTTGTGCAACGACATAACGTTTACAAATAAAGACGGCAAATGTATTAAATTAAACATTTAAAAATATGCTCTACAACACCACCACATCGGCACATTAAAAAAACAACAACTTTATTAAACCCCGTCTTCTCCTTTTAAAATTATATAGAGAATAAAAGAGGCTTGGGTGAGCGGGTGGGGTTCGGGTAACTTTCCGTTGGGTCAAATCAAACCCGCGTGTCACACTTTGAGAGAAATGCTCTAGATAATAGACTCTGATCAGATTAGAATGATCTGTAATGAGAGGAATGGTCCATTAAATCAGTTGTGACGTTTTAGGCACACAAAAATATATTCAAAAACAAGTTGCTCAACATGCAAATACTGATTCAGACACTCCAGAAATCAATTCCGCAAATAAATGTTCCTTCTATAGTCTGACGACCAGGCACATAAACAAATATCCCAACTTTACCGTCAGGAGACAACACAGCAGCATCCAGCTGAAGGGAATAGTTTATAAGAAATTGTCAACAACAGAGATTGCAGCTCGAGGCCTAAGAAGCCAATAATCACACTGTGCACCAAAAAAGCATCTAAAACAGCGCAACTGAGCCTTTATATTAACTCTAATGCTTAAAGGGAAGCGCTTGTCGTATTGCGCAATGTTCACACGCGTGGAAAGCTGAATAGTTGAAAACTAAAGAAAAAAAAACTAGGCACCGACTACTTCTCAGCGGTGACCTCACTCGGTGTTGTTTGCGACCTAATGTGCAATATTGCATTAACACGTATTTGTAAAATATTTTGAAGCTCTAGACTAAAGAGAATTTAATCAGGTTACTGAGACAATGTTCTATATACCCAAAGACAAACGCTTACAAATTTCAACCGTTTCCCCTCAGACTGCTGTCAGCATGACAGTGCAATTGGTGTCACATCTACAGGCTCATCTACAGCGCCAAGAGAAAACTTACTTGGGCTTAGACTACTTTAACCTGCATCATGACAAGCTTACAATTTCAAGTTTCTTGTAGCATCATGCTTCAGAGGAGGGGGAAGCCACTAATGTTGCTAAATAAATGCACAAATAAATCTCTATTTTCAAATCTGCATATATAAATCTAAAGAGTGGATTAAATTGTTATTAAAAGGTTGTGGCTGTAGAGCTTGATGCCTGAGACACATGTCTATAAGTTTTGAGATTATAATGGATTTTTAATTTCATTCATGTCAGATGCTTTAAAGCGAATGTAAAAATCCAAAAATAATCTTTCAATTTATCACAATTCTCCCTCAACATTACATATGGACATTGTCTGAAGAAAAATATGTATCTCAGATTTATTTTGTGATTTTCACTTTTCATTTGAGCCGTAGTTGTCCCTCCTTGCATGAGAAAAGAACTATAATGAATGAACCAACAGAAGTTTTTGCCTTTTCCTGCAAATATTATAAATATTTATATAAAAAGGTATATACAAATATAGTTTTTCTTTTGACAGTGACAATAAAAACTGTTTAGGGTCACTGGTGTTTTTTCTGACCCTGGTTTCCATCACCACCACTGTAACGAAATCTGAAAGAAAGTCTTACAGTCAATCATCAAGCATTTCATATCAAGCCACTCTGAATGACTGATGTTAACATGTCAACCATTCAATTTGTCACCCAGGTTGAAAACAAAAAAACAAAACAAAACAAAAAAAAACTTTAGCCCGTTTAATGTTGTACCCATTGGTGTAACCAAAATGAATGTGCATGTTTGCATCAACTCATCTACAACTTTTTTATTGATCACACTAAAAATGGGATTACACATCATGTATAGAAATCATGACAATTCTAACAGTCTCCTTCACTGTTTTAGGCTTGTCATTGTGAATATCTTTGAGAATTATGGGGAGTCTACCTTAAATGCATCATCACTGCATTGACACCTATATGAGCTTACCTGGTGGCAAACATTTTTTTATTAAATGGTCTTAATATAAACAAAATGATTGGCATGATTTAGATAACATGTTTAACATTACCTGAAGCTGCTCCAATGTGCAGCTAAAATTTACTTCTGAAGATGTTCCCCCATTTCTACCATTCTGCAAAATGAGTTTCGTGTTATTATTAATGCAGTGGAAAAAGATAAACAAACAACTAATTGCTGCACAGAACAGATAGACACATACCTCAGTATTAAAAGAAATCAGGTAGGATGGCTGATTGACCTTATGCACATGGCCATTCTAATAAAAGAAAGGGCATAAGTAGTTTAGCATGGCATTAGTATTGGTATCTTTGTTTATAGTTAACATGATGACTGACATACTACCTTTATGCAATACTCCAGGCGCCAAGCGGCATCTGTTATATGAGGGGGGCATCTATCAATACTAAAAAGGCAAAGGCAAAGAAAACCCATGTTAAAAATCGGTAAACATTAAAAAACATTAATTATTAATCAATATGGCATTCAGCATTAACTTAACACAGGCTAGTGTCATTATTAGTATCATTATGACTTACCCTGCCAACAGATCCTCCAGGTTTCTTTTATTTTTCTAAAAAACAAACAGAAAATAAGGCAATTAACAACATTACTCCACAAATTAGTAAGAATCACACAATAAATAAAAGGAGTGCTCACCTGGTATGAGGTATAAAATATGTCCACTCTGTCTGAATCAAATTTGACATCTTCAAGGCATGAACTGTAAAAGTGAATGCAGTTTGTGAGAACCCTAAATCCATAATGGAGAAATAAAGTTTAACAAGGCATTAAACATTACCTAATAGTTGACTTGTCTGCGTTTTGCTTTACTCCTTCTAGTATAAATGTTGTTGCTGCAATGTGACAGTGTTTCAGGAGGGCCTTATCAATGTTCTTCAAGTCTGGGTGATCTGGGAGAGATAGAAACAAAACACATTGTCATTTTAAGCCTAAAATTATAGACATTTGCTTTACTGCAGTAACAGTCTCTCCTCTACCAGGGTTGCTTTATATCGGGTGCTGGAAGATTGCTGAGGATTTGATTCTGTTCAGCTGTAAAAGCATTAGTGAGCTCAAATGAAGTTAGATGATCAGTTCTGGATCATGCCAACTCATCCCAAATGCATATAATGGAGCGCCATCACCACAAAGGACATAGTTCCACTGCACTGCAGTTCAATACTGGGGGGCTTTTTACCCCCTAGCTGATGCCTGGCATTGGCCATGGTGACCATAGGCTCATATGAGTTACATTCTATCAGTAAATACTTTTCTACGGAGGTTTGTATGCAATCAAACATAGGGTGCACCAACATTTTTCTAAACTTTTGTTTAGTATAATGTAGTAGGGTTAAAATACTCTTTATGAGAGTGCAGAACTAAATTGCTGTAGGGTACATAGGTGGATATATACTTATGGATACTCTATTTTTATACTCAGTGTATTCATTTTTAGCTCCTTTTATTGTACATATGCTTGTAGCTCTACAATTACAGACTTCAGTCCATCTGTTTTTCTGTATACTTTGTTATCTCTCTTTCACCCTGTTTGGTCAGGACCACCAAAGAGCAGGTGCACTGCAGTGATACCGGTGTGGTGGAGGTGTGTTAGTGTGTGTTGTGCTGGTATGAGTGAATCAGACACAGCAGTGCTGCTGGAGTTTTTAAAATACCTCAGTGTCACAGCTGACTATGACCAACTATGAATACACTGTCAACAGCGTCCTGTGACCACTGTCCTTGTGACCACCGATGAAAATCTTGAGAATGACAAACACAAACCGTGCAGTAACAGATGGTTGCCATCATTATGTCTTATCCACTCGCACTGGCGTAACATACACTAAAAGTGTTACTGCAGTGCTGGGAATGGTCCACCACTCAAGTAACACCTGCTCTGTGGTGGTCCTGTGGGAGCCCTGACTGATGGCAAACAGGGCGAAAGAGAGATAACAGAGTAAAGTATACAGAGTAACAGATTACTCTGGACTACACTCTGTAATTGTAGAACTACAAAGTGCTGCTTTGTGTTAAGGACCTAATGAAGTGCATGTGTTAGATTTAGTGACTTCACAAAACATAAAAATGGGTCGTTGTAGTAGGTTTGTTTTCATATATACACTAACCGATACATTACAGAACTTCACAGATGGAACTCTTTGTTTTTAAAGAATACTAAAGAGAATTTAGTTTTCCATGATATGGGTCCTTTACAGTACCCATATTTACTACATGTACGCTGAGATACTCAACCACAGCTTTCTGAAACGGCTAATGAGCTTCTTATATCCAGCTGGACAATAATACACTACACTGGTCAATCTGTCCAACATGTCCTGTATTCAAGTGTTTCTGTCCAACAAGCTATAGCGCGCGTGCTAGTCTGTGAGATTCATTAGCGAGTTTACGCTGCTTTCATCACAAACTGACAATGTAGGTCAGTTCAGCAGCAGTTTATACACTGCATGCGTAAAAACACAGCACCGTCAGAGCCTGCAACAGTAGCAGCAGCAGCAGCAGCTAGACGGGCATCTTCCTCCTCCTCCTCCATGACTGCAAGCAGACGGAAGTTCTCGAGCACAAAGGAAAGAAAGAGCCGTCTTACCCAAAACGCTGTCGGTTCTGGAGGTTAACAGACTGTCGAAGGCCACTTCGGTGAAGGCAGTGAAAGACCTGAAGTCGAAACAGGCTGAATCTCCCAGCGCCTGAAGCCCCTTCAGCACAGAGTCTGACAACTCCATTTTGTGCAGACGGGGGTAGTCGCGGTCACGTGACCGCGTCAGCTGATCATGAAGCTGAGTCTGAGGCTGCCTTATCGAGCATGTTAAACATTGACTGCACATTGTAGCGCTTTGTCTGCACCAACATCTCGGGTTTACCTTCTCGAACGAGGCATAAACGAGCCGAGGAACTGAAAACAAAGCGTTAAAAGCATGAAAAACTGAGGAGAGCTAATGCCCGCGTGAGCAGCACTCCTAAATTCCCCAAAATTAACCACACGATTGACTTCATCAGATGTTTTTTCATTAGATTTTTTTTTGGAGGGAGGGCAGTTATTCTAAATGGCTGCAACTACGTTTCTGCTGGGTGCAGCTGTGCAGACTGGTGAAAGAAAAATGTAAACATTTTTAAACCTCCTTGCAAACACAGTTACGTTGTTACAACCTATTGTTTCAGTGCCCACAACGTTGATATGTAGCTTCTCACAAAGCTGTGACACCGTTATCTGATAACGTTGTAAGTACGTGGTCACAACCTCCCAGAATCCTTCATACGTTCCATTATATCTGAATGAAACTCAATGGATTTTTTCTAAGGTTCCGAAATAGCATGAACGCATAATGAAATATCCTAGACATAATAACATGAACAACGTCATTTAGTAGCTGTTCAGACAACGTAAAACGCACCGTCACAACGTTGTGTGTTTGCTGGGAAATCAGTGAAACAGTGATATAACTCTTAGCAGATTGAATCAGCAGCCCCAGCCTTAAGTTAGTTCAGAAATCCAGTTTTGTGAAATAGCCCCTGGTCCTGGAGACAACGTACAGAGAGTCGTACCAACACTCTGTATAGGATATCAAGGTTTTAGTCGATTTTGCAGTCCTATATTGGTGGGTGTATATTTTAGCAACCTGCAAACAAGCATGCCTATTGGACTCTTGACTATTAACAAATCATTAACAGTAATCAATTGATCTGGCTAACGGATAAATCCTGCTCATCGACTCCCTCCAGAAAATCTGAATTACTTGCAGAGTTCAGTTCCAGCCTGCTTCTAACTTGCTGAACCCTCTTTACCCAACACTAATACACCCATCTGATCCAGCCCTCCAAAGACTTCCGAGGAAGTCTGTTGTGATTGTGGTTCAAACTACTCCACAGTCAGAGTTAGTGACCACTACTACACCCTATACTGCTCCCAACTGAGGTCTATGCATAGATTCATATGATGTTAGCTGGTTAGTTGAATCAGTTAGGGTTATTGAAGAAGGGTTGGGAGACTAAGGACTGGAGAGCAGCAGAGTTTTTGCTGATCCTTCTGCTCAAGCACTCTAACTAAACCTGGTAATTGACTGGTTAGTTTATTTGGCTTTAATAGGAAAATCATGAAACTGTGCAAATATCCAGCCCCTTAGGACTGGTTTAAATCAACTCCTGTCGCATGAAGATGAAATCAGTACTATCAGCTCTATGGGATTACTATGATTATGATTACAAGGCTATTTGTGTATACTATGACTGGACAGACTGATTCACTGTTATAAAGAAACTGCTGCTACACCCAAACTCTCTGCTCTCTTGAAATCAGTTTTTGGGGCATTAATCCATCTTGTTAATTTATTTGAAAATTTACTAACTGAACACATATCTATGGTAAAGCGAAAGTCACGTTCAAAGGTTTAGCATCACATCAGCAGAAAACAGAATGGCAATAAAGTGCATTTCCTTTTAACTACTTCATGGTGATTTGCAGTGAGATGCTTTGCAGTAAGATGGGCATGATTCACTGGACCTATACAGCAATTAAAGAATCTCCAAAGTAATTTGAAGTCCAAAATAGCAGTAGTTTTAATTTAATATTATTTTAAATAAAAGATGCTGTTCAAGTGATTCTTATTCCAGCATTATTGTTGAAGTCCTGTGTAAATATGAATGTGTATATAAATCTAATGTAGATTTAAAACTTTAAAAGTTATTATCTTAAATCATGTTATCTTTAAAAATGTATTGACTGTCTTATTGCCCATCTCACCTTATGTGTAAATGTAAAACCCAAGCTTGTTGAGTTTATGCCAATGATTTAGGGAGGTTATAGACATTCAACTGCTTAAATTAAAATGAAAAAACTACTCAGTTACATAGCCAAGCAAAAAGAATTGAAACCTTAAATTGTTTCAATGTAATGCCTTTAACAGGGACGAAATTCTTGTTTATATATTTTTTTCTTTTAACCACATTTTTGCATAACTTAATGGTCAAAATGGAAACATTTCATTTAGAGTTATTTGATGTGAATTGTTGTGTATTGTTTTAGAATCAGCATTTACCCAGATGTGGTCATAGAAATGAGAGATCCAAAGAATTTTATTGACACACAAAGCTCCCCCATACAAAGTTATAACATAAAATTGCTTAAATGCGGCCTGTAGTTCCAAAGTTCATATTTAGGATTGTGTTGCCCTCATTAACACTACATAGGCCTGTAAGAACTCAGAAGACACATGTAGGTTCACTGGTGGTTTTGGACAGTCTTTGGAAAGACTTAGAAATGACAAATAGCAGTCGTCATTAGTGTTATTTGGCTGCTTGAAGAGCCTCTAAAAGCTGCCTCTCAGAAAGTTATTATCTGATATGGTTATGACTGTGCTGCCTTATGTCTGAGACATAGTACCACTATAATTTCTAACATAATATTTTGTTTTTAGAATGGATAAACATCATTTTATTTTACAAGGAATTACACTATTTTACCATCATCGACATTACATTATAAATGAGAAGACACGTGTAACTGGTGGTTTTGGTTAAAATAAATAAAATGGCTTTATTTCTTTTGTAGACATCGTGACCACTGTTTCCTATCACCACCACTGTGAAAGACTGCTTACATGTTAAAGATATAAGATAAAAATATTCAGAAATATAGGTGACAAACCATTGTACTGAAGCGCGTACCTGGCTTCTTATTTGTATGTCGTTTGTCTTATTGGCTCGCGGCCCACCACAAATATAGCTCTTTGGCCACCCAAGACAAAAAGTTTGGGATATTCCCAAAAGCACCAAACGCCTCGCATGACCTTTGTTTGTGGCCTAAAACGAAACGAGTTGGTTGGTTAGATTGGCATTAAAAACCTTTTGTCACATGGTGGAGGCTGTAGAATATGCATGATGGTCGATATTTATGTCTTACACGCAGCTGGATTCACACCACATGTGGAGAAGGAAAACATTTTTTTTCCACTGACTTCACTAGCCTGAGCTCGAAATGTTTATTAATGATGGCTTGTTAGACCGGCACACAGATGGTGAAATAAATAAATAATTAAAAATAAATAAATAAATAACCTACTTAATAATCTCGGCTCTGAGCATTTTTGAGACGTAACGAGGTTGTAATATGTTTTGTCTAAAAGGTCCTGAAAAAAAACAGATTGAAAACTACTAATAATAATTATGTAAGTTATACATCAGAGACCACTGTAGTTTAACCCACCACTCCTGTGTTACTTTACCACAGGCGTTTTGAATATATGCTAACATCCTGAATTATTAGTATTTGGAATGACGCCTCATACTTAAAGGGGAATACCACCTACATTTCTCTGCATAAGTAGTTCATAAATATGTCTTATAGAGTGGTTTGGTGAGATAATCTTAATTCTCGAGAAACTTACTGGCTCAGTAACCAGACATCAACCTCTAACGGCTCCCTATTAAAAAAACGTTTTACGTGTTTAACAGTAGTTTTGAGATCACATTTTAACCTAAAATCTACTTTCCAAATATTCTAGACGGGAGAGATATGCAGCTGTAA
Organism: Megaleporinus macrocephalus; assembly: GCA_021613375.1. Taxonomy (NCBI): domain Eukaryota; kingdom Metazoa; phylum Chordata; class Actinopteri; order Characiformes; family Anostomidae; genus Megaleporinus; species Megaleporinus macrocephalus. Next base: position 17,056,626 of record CM038727.1, read on the forward strand.
GGCGAAACAGTCCGTTTTTCCATCATAGAAATGTTGTATTAGAACTCAAATGACATGTGTATGTTCACACAGTAAAGAAAATGGTTACATTTGAAGGACATTAGATTTAGAAAAATCAGTGAAATTCATAGAACAGTCATATTAGAGAGATGTTGCTGACCCCGTACAGCGGAGCAGCCCTCCTCCTGTGAATGGCCGAGAGTTTCAGCAAAATGGATGTGACAGATTGCTACAGGCATCCAAATAAATATCCCGGCATATGAACTGCTGGCAACAGCAAATGTTTTACAGTAAGTTGATGATAGGCTGATGTAACCCGTTTGCGCGCTCTATTGTTTTATTAGCGGGGAGGCGCTCGTGCGGGAAAGTTCACCGCACCTGTTTTACATTCATGCCTCCTGAGGTGATAAAACATTGTAGAGCTTGCCCACGACCCCTGCCTTTAAAAAAGAGCCCCAGACCTTCAGATTATGTCCAGTGCAGACCGCAATGACGCTAAGCCGCCTATTCCTACAACAATCACTTTTAAAAGGGATTCTCCGGAGAACCACAGTTGGTAATCTAGAACCCTTTGGCGGATGGTTTAAATGTGATGTGCGAAGAACCTTATGGAAGTTTAAAGAATCTTTCTGTCATGTAAAGGTTTTTATAACATTTAAAGTTCTTTCCTGGAGTTCAAGCCAAAAACCACTCAGGTATCTTTGTTTGTCGAATAGAATAGAATAGAATAGAATAGAATAGAATAGAATAGAATAGAAGTAATGTTAGGTTTAGGGTTAGGCTTACCGTGAGCTCTCCACGATCTAAGCAGATAGAATCCAGAACAAGATACTCATTCTGGAAGAGCTTCGTCGCTGGGCAAAAAAACAAAAAAACAAACAAACAAACAAAAAAAACGATAACAAAAACATGATGCGTTCCAAAATGACTTTTACAAAAGACAGTAAATTCTAATTACCATTTACCACCTTTTACACAATATAAAAGACACCTGTTGTGTTCAAATGACGTAAAAATTTGATGATTTTTTATTTGTTTGTTTTGAATATGGACAGCATTATAACAAATACTATATGGACAGCATTATAACAAATACTAAAGGTAAAAATCAACCATGGGTTTAAACATGAGTTCATGATCACATCGCCCTGACAGCATGGTCGAAAACATTCTCTTCCTTCTTTCATGCGCGGCATTGGTATTGCACTATACTGGGCCTACTTTGGAAAAACTAAACTCCACTAACCCTTAAATGTAAATCTGTCTAAACAAATCCTCCATAAATGTTGTCTCGTGCTTTTTTCCGGAATATACTAATAAATAGTTATTCAAAACTCTAGTATCATGCCATCATACTCAAAATGTTCCTTAAAGAACCATGTGCATCTGTATTCGTATAAAGAAACATAGAAGCATTTAAATGGTCACGGTTGCATATACCACCTCCACTTCAGAACCCTATAGCCCCTCCAAACAAAAGGTCGAGCACCCTTTAACCAAAAAAATCTTCCATTCTCCTTTTTCGAGTTTTGTGAAGTCTACTGTTTAGATATAAAATATAAAGATATAAAGTCATGTTTAGATGTGAGCAGAGGAGGATAGTATGCGCTTTAGGTGCTGGTCGGAGATCAATTCTAATTGACTTGCGCTTTCTTGACAGTTTTCAGATAATAGTTTTGCTTTCCTTATCATCTGTGTTTAGTCTTTGTTTCTCTGTTTTCGGGTCAATTTCAGCCTCTTGCTTGTTCTGCTCCGGGAGATTCCGCCTTTTATTTTAAACTAAAATAATCCAGAAGGAGAAGAATGCAACCGGTTATGATAGGTGATAGATAAGAAGCCCATCGGGTCTTTAGATTACTTAATGCTTCAGGGGAATTCCACCAATTCTTAACAATTTCTGAATTGAGAAGTCAATAGAGTCATTCAGAGTGGTTCAATGATAAATGGTTCAGAGTGGTTTGACGTGAAATTTACAGGCTTAGATTTTTTTTTACAGTGGTGGGGCCTAGTTTCAGGGGTCACGATGTCTGCATTGCAAATGTAATCTTCCAAAAATCCAGCAGTAGACATCCATGTGTCTTTTATTTTTTATGTATTGCTGATCACAGTGAACTCCTTGGAAAATGTTGCATCACAACGCCCTGCATGTGCATCATAAAATAATTAAAATACACAGCCGAAACTTTATCACCAACACGATAAAACAATGTGTCACTTATTGGGTAGCATATTCAGAGTCATTAAATTCTGACGTCTGGTTCCTGTCACTACCACTGTAAACAAGTCTGACTCGGCAAGTTTCTCTAGAACTGAGCATTTCACACCAAACCACTTCGAAGGACTCATCTCAACCATTCATTAAGTAGACATTTGGAAACAGTTTATGAAGTTCCCCATAAATTAGTTATACGTTATCTGGATAATTCGTTTTAGCCATTATTTCAGTAAAATAACGTTACTGCTGGATCGTCTTGGTGTGACTTACTGTTGGAGTTGCAGACAGGTTTGCACTAAAAAGACACCAGCTCATTTGTCACGGCGATAGACTTTGAACCGCAGCGATCATTGCATTTTGTCATGGGGGAAAATATATTGAGTGAAAACGAAGTATAAATAATCGTTTTCGCAAAAAAAAAAAGGGAAAGTCAGTGAGTCTGAAAGTTTGTAGGCCTAAACACAGTTTTACAGCCCATCGTTTTCAATAATTTATGCTTAGCACATTTTAGTAAAGACTTATAATAAACACTTGATAATTACTCACTTTACTTGCAGTCTCAGTAACTCTAGAGTAAAGAACGGACAGTAATCCGTAGAATTATTTATCTTTTAAACTGTTCACATCTGTGGACTGAAAACAGGTAATTCTTTGTATTAGGCACTTGTATTTAAGCCTATTAATTTAGGCTAGTGAAATGCAGTAGGCCTCGATAACAGGGACATACATAATTTAAATTTAATCCAGTTTCAGAGCAACCACTCCAAATTCTGACTGGTTTTAGGTTTACTTATAATTAATTAGGTTACGTGAATCAAAATGAAGGATTATGTGCAAAGCTCAATATTTATTATATACAAGCAGAAAGAAGACGATGAAGAAGGTAAAGAAGAATGTTAAAGACAGCTGAAATACGGTCGTATATGGAAGTTTTGGCACTAGTTTTTATTGATAATAAATGAACACATCCTCTACAGAGAGCACGCTTCTGCACATTTTAATGTACTATTAAAATACTATTTAATATACTACTGCTTATTTGCTGCATTTATTATTTTGGGGGAAAGTTAACATAAAACATGGCGTGTGCAAAAATCATGGTACATTTCATATATTACCAATATGTTAAACTTATCAAATAAAAATCATTTGTGCTCTACAATTTGCAGTAAAAGATCATATTTGAGTGTGTCCTCTGTAGAAAATGAAATAAACGAAACATGGCTTTGGTCAGGGCTGTTTAACCTGTTGCATACAACCTATTCACTATAAACTCTACATGATTTTGATCACAAGCTGTCCAAGTAACAAAACACTGCCTTTGCTTTGTAATCACAGAAATGTTATTTACAAATTAAGAAGTTTGTTTATTTGTTATTTATTTATTATTTGCTTTCTTATTTGACTTTTTAACGCCTGTTTTTTGACATTCTTGGTTTAATTCAACTGAACAAACCAATTGTTTAAAAAAGAGAAAATAAATATATAATAAGACAGCTTATTCTTATGACCAACACAGATAAAACATAAAATATGAAATATATAAATCGTGCATTTAATCTGCTGTTTTTGGGGTTTTTTTGAGGGTCAGATTAGCCAGGCTCAATCAGAACTGCATTATACTTGACCAGCACTGCTTCTGCAATTGCATTATGCTCTTTTTTCCAACCTTTTACTGAGTCTGAAGCTGTTTTGGGCTTTATGGGGAATGTAACCCAGTATAGTTTTGGTTTGGTAGGCCTTTGGGCATAATAAATAATACAATATACTGAATACAACGGCACGTTCAAAGGTCATGTAAAATTAGTCCCCTTTAATGGCGAATTGTGTTCACTGTGTTCAGTTTGCAGCCATTGCTGAGTGATCTTTATGTTCCAGCGCGAAGTTGTGTGGTTTTCAGGCAAAAGATTGGTCTGAAACTTTGACTGTAATATGCACATAGAAACAAGCATTCTGGACACAAAAGAGAAAAATGTGTTAAACAGGAAAAAACAGAAGAAATAAAAAAAGTAAAAAATAATAAAATCAATTAATTACATTACCTTTGCCCTATTTAACAAAATTTCAGTAAATAAATTGACTTTATGGGAACTCACTAGGGAGCTGGCAGGGGGTTAAAAGAGGGTAGTGGTGTGGTGTGCTGGCAGGGTGGCTAGTTAAGGCAGAAGAAAGAGCTCCAGCATTTGTCCTGAAATAAATGTCTACAGCTATTACTTGAATTAAACTGTTTGAAACCGTCTCTCTGTAAAACATGAGCTCCCAACAGACTGACACTTAGCGTTTAACAAAACCACATATCAGGTTGACACAAGGAGGAGAAAGAAGACGCTCATATAAACAAGCTTTTAAAGTTGAAACGAACAGATTTATCGAGTCGTCTATTGAGCTGAACAATGTGTTATATTTTATTTAAGTGCCAGTTCAGTCATGTAGATGATGTTCATGTTCCCTGCAGTATGGTTGTTTTAGATTCTTAAAAGCAGCGCTGGTTACCCATAAATCATCTTCATAAAACTGCACATCCTGGCTAAAACGATCACAGCACGCATGACAGACATTCATGCGATTTCTTACTCAAATCCTTATGTACGTCAGAGCAATCTCATCACCAAACCAGATAAATAAGCATCATACTGTTCATGTTGCAACAGCAGTCCAATAAAACCAGATGGCTGATACTGTGCACATGTTCTTTTAAAATTCAGACTATTTCAGAGCTAAACTGAGAGCAGTTCAAATTAAAATACAGTTGAAATACAGACATTCAGTTCAATTCAGAGATACATTTAGAGCTAAATTCAGAGTCAGTTTCTGACAGATTTGAAGACAAATTCAGAGAGATTATTTTCCGAGCGTTTTTCCCTGTTCCTGTATGACAAGACCCGGATGGTAATTACTTTCCCCCTCTGTTTTACGAGCCTTCCTGTTTTTCATCCCTGGAGCTCTGAGCCATTTATTAGGCAAGTTTGAGGAAACCTGGTGTTTTTAACGTTTGTCCTTAAATCCCCAATCATAATCACTACGGCTACCAGAGAGAGGGAGGTAAGGAGAGAGAGGGAGGAAAAGAGAGAAAGAGATGTTTATGAAGAACAGAAAGCTACTCTCCCTGTCTCTCGGTTATACCTGTTTGTTTGTTAAATGATTATAAATGTTTGTAAATGATTATTCAGCTAGACTGTTCTTTATATTAATTAATGTTTGTCATTTGTTTCTTCATTACATTCCTAATGCGTGTTTGTGAAACCTTGAGGTTTATATGAGGGTTACTGGTCTCCTCCAGGCTCGATTCAAGAGCAATAAAGGACCAAGATCGAGTCCAGGCCTCTGGTCACTTCTTAAACGTTCTCTGAGAGTCTTTTGATCAGCAGGAAAGCCTGAAGGTAGACATTTAAAGCCTTTTATTTCAGACTAAAAGAGAGTGTAGGGTGTTTGTGGGCGTTAAAGCGGGAGGGGATGTATGGGAGCTGCTGAGTGTGAAAATTAAAAAAAGAGTCTATGGGTCATTCTGCCCCCTGTAGGAAAAGATACAATTCTTCTGATTATGCTCTGAAGGTCAATAGCGGATGTCCTGCTGCTAAAAAGTAGAATGAGTCTTCCATGTTTTTGTTTGCTGTTTAAGTCAGTAAACAACATTTATTGTGATGGGGATATTTATTATTATTATTATTATTATTATTATTATTATTATTATTATTATTATTATTATTATTATTATTATTATTATTATTATTTAACTTCACAATCAATTTGGCATGTTCTATTGTTTTGCTAAAAATCAGTAGTGTGAATGTTGTTTAATAAATTTGAGACATTTTTCTGATTCCTGCTCTGGCAAACTGGTGAACATATACAAATTCACATGTGGAAATTAATGCTCTGGAGGTTAATTTGGGTCTCATTGTTAACTGTTTAAGCAAATAAATAATTGCAAAAAATACATTCTGTAGATTTATCTAGTGCTTAAAACTGTATTTAAATTTAGTCCTACAGGATTTTAATGTAAGTTTCTAAATTAAAAAAGAAATGTGAAAAAGCATTATGCTATAACCAACCACAGAAAAATCATTTTGCACGTGTTTAATATGCACTTATATTAGCTGGTAGTAACTGTGCACACAACTATATCCTTTATTTTAGAATTGTAGGTTAAGATTAAGATGCATCTTACAAAAAACACATGTGTCATAAAGAACCATAAGCACTATTTACAGTTGACAAATTATCAGGGAGCTCTTTTGGAGGACTGAAGAATACTTTTCAGTTGTAAATAAAAATCCACAAGAGTAGGCCCAAGGGTGGAAAATGTTCTTTTAATAGTATACAACGTCATAGAAAAAGTAAAAAAGCATAGATCGGAGCACACAAAGCACAAATCATCATTCTTTAGAAGTATAAATGAGAAACATCTGTGAAACATGGTGAAGATAGTTGTATTAAGCCTGTTAAACTGTCTCTGGGTCATATTGGGTTCTCTTACCACAGAATTAAGTTTAATCAATTTAATTATTTTTTTTAAATGACTTTTATGACTGACTAAGTAAATAATTAATAATTTAGGCTTCACATAAATGAAGATAAGAATGAAGGCTACACAAGATATGTATTGCACTTATGTCTTAGGTCTGTGCTTCACATTTTATAAAACTAGCCTTGGTTTCAATAAAATAAACACATTTCAAAATAACAGGGGACAACAGAAATTAAATAGAAAAAAAAATCTATTAAAATTAATACATTTTCTACTGTATATTTAAACCGACAAAAATTTTTGGGACCAGAATTTGAAGCTTGAGCTGATGTAAAATTTTGCTCTTCTAAACTAAAATTTAGCTTCACATTATTTTTTGTGAATTATTTTTTATTTTACCACATTAAGTATTTTCAGGTTAAACGCTCAAGCCGTTTATACACAGTGTACTAACACAGTGCTCGCACACACTCGCGCACACACATATATATATGCACGCACGTGCGCGCCCACACACACACATACGTTCTCTCGACGCGTGTGGGCGGGGCGCTCGCGCTGCCGCATGGTGGCAGTGGTGGGGTTTGATTGCACGGTGGAGAAGGCGAGGAGGAACCAGGCTTTTAGGCCTCGACGAGGAACAAAGACTGAGAACCTGAACACGCTTCCAAACCACACAAGGCTGCGGAGCTCCGTCATGCCTTTGTTTCGACCACTGCCAGAGCAGCAGTGACCTGTTTACCCAGCCATCTACCGCAGTGAAGTGGTTACGCGGGAACATGTGGTCAAGCCCGTGTAGGCCTATTCAACATGTTGGCCGCGCTGTTGTATTAAAAGCTTCATCGCGAAAGCTATAGATATGTTCTCACACAGGGTTTCTGAGCTCTGTTACCCTCCAGAAACGAACTAGGCTTAGTACTACTACTGAAATAGTCAAATTCACACAGCAGATCAGCGAATTAGGGCTTAAATTATATGGAACCATTCGAGACGTCTATTATGTTGGTGTACTATAAATGATGTTGTGCTAATCATGCCTGTTGCTTTTATGTATAATTCTAAGCTTCAGGCAAGTCAGAAAAATTGGCAAGAGGTAGCTAACAGAGACATACACCACCAAATGAAAGCTAAAGGTATATGTATATAGTTATTTGCAGTGTTGCTAGCGGCTATGATACTGTGCTAACCATCTCTTCTGTTTCATGTATCAGCCAATTACACACACACACACACACACACACACACACACACACACACACACACACACATATATATATATATATATATATATATATATATATATATATATATATATATATAGTGCTAACCATCTTTTCTGTTTCATGCATCAGCCAATTACACACACACATACAAAAATAAATAAATATCATGCCTGCTGTTTCTTTTATAGTATTTATGTAAAATGAGAGACATACCTGGATATAAACCTAACGCTTATATCCAGCATTTGCCATGTTGATTATATTCACACACACACACACACACACACACACACACACATATATATATATATATATATATATATATATATATATATATATATATATATATATATATATATATATATATATATAGGTGTGTGTGTGTGTGTGTGTGTGTGTGTGAATATAATCAACATGGCAAATGCTGGATATATATATATATATATATATATATATATATATATATATATATATATATATATATATATATATATATATATATATATGATAATGTTGCTAGCATGATAATTGTGCTAATTTTGCCTGCTTTCTTTATGCAGCATCCTCATAGACTACAAATCAGCCTTTAACAGACATGCCTACTCCTAAATTTAGTTATATGCAACCGTTTGCGGAGTTATATTGCTGGCATGACTGAAATTATGCTAATTATGCTTACTGTTTCTTGTGTAGCATCCTAAGGCTCAGGTAAGTGGAAGAAATAACTAAAACCATACCACTTAGAAGATTAGCTGTGTTCATTAAGGTGGCATGACTAGTGGTAGTTTTCCTTATGTTAGTTTTCCTTATTCCTTAGTTTTCCTTTTGTAAAATCAACAACCAGCCAATAGCCTACAGCTAAATACATAGACGACATGATATGCAACCATGGCAATGTTGACTACTCTGTTAGTATGAAAATGAAAAAAGGCGTGTGGAAATAGCACAGGCCAGCGTGGCTGGTCACCAGGAAAACCCTTAGGACGCTAAAATGCTGGTCAACCAGCAACGCAAGTAAACATGCTGGCAAAAGCCAGTAGAGATAAAAACATATCACTATATGAACGATAAAGTAAAAGCGGCGCTAACTACATTGTTAGTATTATAACTAAGTAAGAACACCAGCGAAAACCAAAATTCCCTCAACAGAGTTGGACTCCTGCGATGGTGTATACAGTGAATGCGCCGGAGGTCTTGCTGTACCACACGCTCAGCTAAACCTGGGCAGTCTGAGCTAATGTGACTGGCTTTCTCTTTGCTTCGACTCAGTCGGTGTGCTTGTACTAATCCGCTGTAAATATGAACTGTATTCTGTCAGAGAGCTCGACAGTAACGCGGGTACAGCAGCGCGTGTCCGACCTCTCTCTGCTATTCCCCTCCAAACAGCAGCCCACCACAACGCTGATCTTCACCAGCACCTCTCTCGGTTTTGAGGAGCAGGCCTTCTCTGCAAGTCTCTCTGTATATCTGTATTTTCAGTCTTTATGTAAAACAACGCTGAGCTCTTTCTTACGTTCAGAGAAAAAACAGGAGCCACACTGAACAACTTGAACAGGACAATGTGGGCTACAATCACTGAATGTAAATGAAGAAGAAAGCATGCGGAGAAACAGAATGAAAAAAGTAGTAATCTGATGATTTATAATTACAGTAAATTAAATCATAAATTTAACCAAATTACACAGCTTCACTATATATATATATATATATATATATATATAGTGAAGCTGTGTAATATATATATAGCCAACTGTACAATTCTGACTGCGTGATTGCTTCATGTTCAAAAGCTGTTGTTTGATTTAGTGCTGTTAGCTCTACAGAGGCCTACACACGGGGAAGGTGTAGAGCAGTTAAGCTGAAGCTCAGCTTTACAGTCTGGATCACAGCTGAAGCTCATGCGCGGTGCTGGTCTGCGCTGGTGTTCACACAGTATCAGTAAGTAAAGCTGCACTTCAGTCAGACACGCAGGCAACAGTGACCAGACTGAGGCTTAGATCATGTGAGCTTTCAGAGGAGCTTGTAATGTAATGAAATAAACGCAGCCGGAAAACCAAGTGAAACACACACACACATACGCGCGCGCGGTGTGACGTTCTTTAGAGGCTGCACGTCCTGCAGGAATGTCATGAATGTCTGCAGTTACTGAATGTAAGAGATCTGCTTTGCTCGGCTTGCACTGCTGGGTCTCGTTGATTAAACCGCTCTCAGTTGGTTTACCCATTTACTTCTGTGTTTCAGTCTAAGTAAGACAATGTAATATTATTTCTATTTGTAATATTTACATAATTATAATATTTAAATATGTTCTGCAGAAATTAAAAACTGAAAATTATAGAAACGTTTCATAGAAAATATTGGGATATGAGTATGATTCATTGTAAATATCACACACACATATATAATTCTATATATTATATTAAATTGTATATATATTACAAAAATAAATAAGCCAGCATATATATATATATATATATATATTTATTTTTTAAATTTTCTTGCTTGCTTATTTCTTTGATTTCTTTAAATTTCTCATTAGTAGGCTTCTGTTCTCCTCCATCAGAAGTTCTGGACCTTTGACCCCTTAACCTATAACACAATAACACAGAGCAGCAGGACATACATAAAAGCCCTGACTGTTGCTCCTCCTCTGGTACTCCTTCTTAAACTATAAGAAATAAAATTTATATGTAGTCATACGCAAAACTATCTATTCAACGATATAGATAAATAGATCTATTTGCATTTGACTACATATAAATATGCATGTATGTATAGCATTATATATATGTATGGTTTCTATTGGGAGGTGGCTCCCACAAACCCTACCCCTATGCTAAGAAAGAAAAGGAAAGAAAAAATTGTTTTAATGTTTTTTTTATTTTTTTTAAAAGATACATTTTATTTACAAAAAAAATCTTAAATTGCCCCAATTTTTTACACTGAAAAACTGTTCTAGTTCATATGTTTATTTTACCACAACCCTGAATCTTAGAGCAGGAAAAAAGACTGCATGCCTGTCCCTCATGCCCACATGTAAGCAGTTCCCATTGTTCTGTGCCTAAAAAAAAAAATCTAAATAATTACAAAAGGTCACTATTGAAACTCAGACTTAATGAATGTATGTTTTTCAGTTTGTGTTGTAATTAGAAATGTTATGATTTATGTTTGCTAGTCACATATTGCCTAGACTCACAAAACTGTCACTATTGAAAAAGTTACTACTAAAACTTCTGGTTAAGTTGTTTTGTATGTTTATTTTAATAAAATAAACATAATTAAGGTGTACAGTCACGCAAAGTAAGAGAATATTAGTCAGAAAGTAAGTCAGGACTTTCATACGTTTGAAACATATTTTCAACTCTGAATCAATTCAGTAGAATTATCCATATACAGAACATTGATAGAAAACACAAGTTTAATTCAGTTGTAATCTAAGACATGTGGACTGTTTGTTTTATGTTCTGGTTACAGTGCTGTCAGTGTGTGTGGGTCAGTGTTGGGAGATCATGCAGTGGAGTTCTCATTGTGTGTGTGTGTGTGTGTGTGTGTGTGTGTGTGTGTGTGTGTGTGTGAAAGGGTGAATATTTTTCTACCCCTCTCCCATCCCCCATCACCCCATCCCCTCTATTGACCTCCTTCTCTAATCCTTATATACTTACTGCTGTACTTAAGTCCGAAAGACTACCTGCAACAGCCTCAGGTAGGTTTGAGAGAGAGAGAGAGAGACAAAGAAAGAGGGAGAGAGAGAGAGAGAGAGAGAGAGAGAGATGTCCTAGGTAAAGCTCAAATCCTGTAACAATATTTTTTTTCTCATTTTGAGATGATTGTAAGAACATTACTACATTAACACATTTTATTACATTTAATTAATAAATATTATCAATAAATATAATTAAATAAATATGATTAAATAAAAGCTTGAACTCCCAAAAAATCTTGTCTGCCAGTGTAACTGAATTTCACACACAGGAAATAAAACAAGATTAAAGGTAAATATACACTTTATATTTTCCTGTCTTCCAGTATTTTATGCTCTAATTAGCACTAACATTAACTTAGTTTAAGATCTTCTCAAGATAGAGGTTTTGCAGAAAGAGGGTGGTTAAGCTTACCAAACTGTTCTACAGCCCTCTGCCCTCAAAGCATTGAATCTTTTAAAAGTCATTAAATTGAAGATCACTGTTCATATAAATAAGATAGGTAACCTTCTCCATCTTAAGGCCTTTCCAACGAGGACCTGTAGTTTTCAGATGAATAGTATTACTAATGAAGATAATGTATGTTGACATTTCTGATAACTAGTCATAGTCCATTTTATTGTTTGCAAATTAAAGAATTTTGGCCAATCACAGATTAGGCCTAAGATTAAACTAAACATTTGCCGCAGTATTAAAGGTTTTCATGATAATGCCTTAGTATTAATAACATTTCCCCTTTAAGGTCAGTTTCCAAAGCCAGACCCAAATTTAGGCCTAAAGTTTGTCTCCATAGAATTTTTAATAGTGAAACCCCTACGACACTGCAGTTTAGTCCAAGATTAGGCTTAATCCATGTTGACAAATCCTATTTTGTAGGATAGCACTTATGTACCTTCTCAAGACCTTTAGTGTGTACATCCTATTTCAGGGAGTATCTTCAGCAGATAAGATCCGTTGATAACATTGCTGCTGTTGGAGTAAAACCCTATGTATCCAAAATGATGAAAAAATAATTTTACAGTAGACAAAAAACAACACTTTACCTATAATATAATCAGTGGACTCAGAATTCTTTCTGGGACTTCTCTCTTGGGATTATCATGAAATTTCCACAGTGTAAAGGACAACAGCCAGTAAAATGGAGACACAGCAGCAGTATTTTAATATATACAATTTATTACCAAAGGCTAATAACACCTTTTGAAAATGATGTTAATATTCATTTAGTATTGAAACATCAACACATGTGTTTATGATTTCAAACCTTTAGACATTTCTGAAATATGACAATATTTATGATTAAACTTTTAGAAGCAATAACAAATGATATATAAATGAACATATCGTTGCTGTCCAATTAAAAAAAGGGACCTCGAAAAACATATTTTACTTTCAATGTAAGTCAATGGAACCAGAATTTTTTCCAAGCTGTTTTGGAGCACCTCTAATGGTCCACTCATCATGAAATCGTCACACAATGCAGATGGCCATTGGTGTGTTCAAATGATGTAGAAAACTTAAAATCGACAAAAATGCAGATGCATGTTTTTCATAGGACAGAGATGATATATTGTACATATTCTGTATGTAATGTCATATTGTGTTTCCTTAGATCATCATATATAGACATTCACATATGTATGGATATTTACAGACTCTCTTTATGCTCCTCTGTATTTTTCTTTCTTATTCCATCTTTCTTATTTTTTTCCTTATTTATTAAACTTTATTTGTGCATTAGTTAAATGCTTGTTGTGTTGTAACATAGTATGTAACATGTCATACATTCACACACACACACACACACACACACACACACACACACACACACAAACACACACAAACACACACACACACACACACACACACACACACACACACACACACACACATATATATATATGCTATATGTATATATGTATACAAAAATGCTGTATACATCTACATATATATATATATATATATGTGTATATGTATACAGCATTTTTCTAATATAAAATTATTGATTGTGACCGCTGATTGTGATTTTACACAAAATGGATACATGATTTTACACAGTGGTGACACACATATTTTACATATACAACTATATTGATAGTAGTGAGATTTAAGATTGTACAAAAAGGCAATAATATATGTTAGATTTAACACTATAGTTCAGAATACTTATGATTTATTTTTTTTGCATTTAAGACTTTTTAAAAAATATATACTGTATAATTATATAAAATATATAATAATTTAAATAAATGATTTTTATTACTTTCTTGTTTAAGGCATGTTTATATTTTCATGAAGAAATATATCAGAATGTATTATAATTTAAGACTTTGATATTTAAGAATATTTACGGTAGAAGTATTACAGACTTTAACTTTAACATCTCACTGCTCTTTTAAATTATGTAAAAAAAACCCCTGAAAAATGAAAAATTTGTTTCAACAGCAGTCAATTTTTAGAATGTATACTTTAATAACTTTGCATCTGAGACTTTTCTGATAGCATATATTGGAGTGCATGGCTGAAGAACTTAGCATTTAAGAGCCTTTATGATTTAAAACCTTTTCCCTTTAAGGCCTTCCGTGAACATAGAAGACTTGAATAAAGACTTCAGTATTTAGGGGCTTTCCAATTGCATGTATCATAAGGTATAATTTAAGGCCTAATACCTGAGAGTATTTATGAAATAAGTTTTTATGATTTAATACTTCAGTATTGAAGAGTGTTTATGGCTGTGGACCTTTCGTCTATATGACCTTTATCCGGTTTATGGTCTGTTTATGATGATATCCTGATCTATATATGGGTTTTGGTTCATCCTACTGCTTCTGACTGACCTTCTGTGTATTTTATTTTATTTATTTTTCATCCTTTCATGTGCTGTCACAGAGTTTTGGCACATGAGCTCCTCTGTCTTCTGTTTTACAGCAGCTTTATGACATAAAAGCCTAATTTTTTCTTCTCTCTGCAGTGAAATCGAACAATCCCCCATCTCTCTGTCTGATTCTGTTCTTTGCACTTCAGCTATTGATCCTGTCCCCTGCCTGGGTGTGCATACGATTCTCCATCATTCCTCTCTCTGCAGCCACGTCTCTTTGTCTATCACGCTCGTCTGTCCATGTCAGAGGTTGTGCAGTGATGAAATCTTTGTCCCCGTGGCAACAGGTGGCACGTGAACTGAGGCAAGTACAAGCACAGGCCTGATCTATGGTAATGTCCATTGATAGGAGAATCAATGAGCTATTGATCCACGGCCTGGAATTTTGAGCCACAGAGTACAGCAGGAGGTGGGGCTGGGGGATGAAAGTGCTGGCCAGAAAAACAGAAACACCAAGACCAGAATGAGCAAGGCCCAGGATGAAGGAGTGAGCGAAATGAAGGAGTGAGACTGAAAGAAGAAAAAAACAGAGAATCAGAAATAAAGGTTTGGTGCTTCAGATGGCTCTGCTTTGCTTTCCCAGTAAACGCCTCTCCGCTCCGCCGGCCCTTTATGTAGAAGGCCCCACAGATCCGAATGGAGAAGAGGGGCTTCAAATGGAATTTGAGATGAGGAGGGACGAGGAAAGAGGGGGGGAAAAAAATCAATTTCCTCAGAAACTGCACAGCCTAATGGTGATCTGGAGGAGAAGTTCGCATTTTTCTCCTAATTGCCTATTCCCAGAACATGGAGGTCACTCTTTAAGACCACCAGGTCAATAGACCATCGCAATTAACTGATGGAACATGTTCTTTAATTTTATTCATTCTTGTAATACAGGAAATCGAATCAATTTATTTTTTCAAAAAAGAAATGCTAAATGTTCCCATCAAAGTAAAACATCTTACAGTGATGAGCACAACTGTTGTTACAGGTCTTCTGTATAATTATATTGCTATTTAAATTAATATCTTTAGTATTTTAGAATGTTATACAGTCATTGCCACATGCAGAAGTTTGAACACCGCTGATTACATAGTTCACCATATTAGAAAAATTCAAATATGCTGAATAAAATGTGTGTCTGGTTATGTTGGTTTTTTGTTTACCTCCAACATATAAAATTAAGCAATTAAACAGCAATTGCACATTAAAAAGGAATAGAGAATGTGACAAACCTTAAATATCAGTTTTTGTTGTCTCTCAGTTTATGACCAAATTTGAAAACTCCTGTTGTCTTGTACATTGTGTGTAAATTTCATGGTGAATGGACCAACAGAAACGGCAAAAAATGTCTGGAAAAACAACATGACTTACACTAAAAGTCTTCTCCTATAAAGTTCATCATCATCAAGATACTAGTGTTTGTAGCAGCAGCAACATATATGTATAAATTAATTGTGCAGCATAAACATTTGGCAGCAATGTGTGTCAGGACTGAAAACAGTATGTGCAGCAGTCTATTCAAAATATAAACATAAACACATTTAACAGTAATTTTCTGTTAACATTTATGTTCTGAGAGCATCAACAGCTTCTTTATTTTGTATGTCTGTTTCTTTTTCTCAGTAAAAGGATGGACAAAACACCTGTGGATGTTGATTTTCTCCCCTCTGTATATATATATATGTATATATATATATATTATATATATATATATATATATATATATATATATAAACTCTTCAGTCTAAAACAAAGAGGACTGTAGGTCAGATTTTCATCTTTTCTGCCGGTATGTTTCACACAGGAGAAGCAGGAGAATGTCCATGCAAATTGAAGCCATCAACAGCTAGTGATGAAGTGAGACTTCATATTGTAAACAGTGTGTGCCGTTGCTATGGCACCCATTTTCACTTCACAAGTGGATAGAGCCAGAGCGTGTGTGTGTGGCGGGGAAACAGCCTCGTGTGTCTCCATAGTGATCAAGATGCCACGCAAACCTGCTTTTCACCACCACAACTTCAGCAGTCTGCACAGAGCAGTACATTCTGAGAAATTCTGGAAGAATACAGCACCGAACAACATCAGAGACCACCCTTCATTTATTTAACTTCCAGCAAAAAAGTACAGGAGATATTTCTGGGGAGATTACAGATTTGATAAACTACTTACATAAGGAGAAAGTCAATATAACTCTAACTGAGAAACGAAGACACATTAAACAATCAGCTGGTGTTCTCAGAACAATGTACTGACCATCCCAGAGTCCAGACCTCAACATCACTGAATGTGTCCAGTATCACTTAAATTGTGAAAAGCAGAAAATGTAAAACCAATTTCTTTGAAAAAATAAAAGTGAGCTTCATGAAAAAAAGGGGAAACTGTAACAAAGGTAAAGACTGGACACAATAATACTGAAAAAGTGATAAATGTAATTGTTGAGGAACAAAAGTGTACCATATATATATTGCAGATTTAAGTGTGTTCTCTAAAGTCAAGTGTTTTGAAAGACGGCATTCAAACTCTTGCTTACAACTAAACATATTTTATTCTATTTTATCTAGCCTAAATTAATTTGAGTAAAATTGGTCACATTGAAAATGATCACAGTTATATTTTATTGGTTTTGTTCAGGCTTCTCCATTTTAAAAAGTACACCCACTGGATAAAGAAACCATCATTTATGCATAAGTTCCAATTGTGATAAGTGCAACAATGAACACTCACTGAAAGTAGTTTCCACTCCTGCAACCTCTTCTGTACTTTGTCACTCAGATAAAAAAAGAAATAACACGTTCCTTTCTAGAGCAGAAGATGAAATGAAGGGAAGGCTGAGGAGGTGGACAGCAGTGTGCTGGACCCCACGCTGGGCACAATGTAGGCAAATGGATTCCTTACCAGGAAATCCATTAAATTATGGCACACCACTGGGCCAGACACACGGCCACTGTCTGTTTTTAAAAATTCCTTATTAGCTGTAATTCAAAAATTACAATCAACATGGCTTGAATGTAAAATTGATAATAATAATAATGGTAATGGCAGTAATGATATAAAGGCTGGTCTAGCAGCTGGTATAAGGCTTGCCAGGCTGGCTAATAGTTTGAATGCTACTGCTGCTGGCTCCATATTGAAAAACGTCTTGCTAGCAAGGCCTAATGGTTAATCTAGCCCTCTGTCCGTCCATCGTGGAGTTCTGCCCCCAGGGGAAAAGAGAGAAAGAGAGAGAGAGAGAGAGAGAGAGAGAGAGAGAGAGAGAGAGAGAGAGAGAGAGTATGTGTGGGGGGGGGTTATCAGAGTTAGGGAGGAGGTTAATTTGCACATATTAGAGAGGGCAGAATTTCTCATTAAAAAGAGATTGAAGTTGATATATGCCCGTGTGTGCCTGACACACTGTACATTCTGATCATGATAAAACACTGACAGAACAATGAGGACCAACCGCACACACTCACACTCACACACACACACAGTCTCACAGCCAATCCCAACTCAGCATTACAAGCACACACACAACCGTCACCTGATACAGAGCTGAAAAAAAAACCTGAAGCCCATTTAATCCACTGAAATTTTAGACACTTTGAAGAATCATGGAATCCATCTGGAGAAAATGTTTTGTTTTGGCGAAGGTCAGTTTTTATCTTGTAATGAGATTTATTTAATTTGTTTCAGGAAACTTGGAGTTGTTTATGTCTATTTTGAGTCTTGGAAATTCCATACATTTCTATAACATCTTCTATAACATCTAATATAACTGGCCTTTATAGTAATTTTATTGTTATGTAAAAGTAGTTCTTGTTGCATCAGGATAAATCAAATCTCCATCTCTCTGCCTGCCTTTCTGGCCATCTGTTTTTCTCAGTATGTCTGTTTGTCTATAAATCTATGATTTATTCATAAAGCACATTAAAATACATAGTGCTGGAGATAATGTAAATATAAATAGGTTTAATTAAATGATAGACAGATAGAAATGAATAGTTCCACAGTAGAGAGGTGGTTAACTGTGGCTAGACTGAAATCACAAGCACTCCAATAGTAAGGAAAAAGAAAGATTTACATTTCTTTGGCTAAAGGGTTTGGGGGCTGCGCTGATGTAAGGAGAGACATTAAAACACATCCAAAACCAGCAAATGGACGTTTTTAGTAAGGAAAAAATGTGAAAAGGACCACAATCTAGGTGAACGCAGCCAGTTAGCTTTTAGCAGCCGTAGCATTTTGTGAACGCAGAGTCGTTAATGGACTCCGGCGTTTAGTCAGCGTGTTTCTTCCACTGAAATTTTCTATTATAAGTTATGCAATCACGTCCTTTCACACATTGTGGGGGACGACCATCGCGGCTTTGGGTGTCATTGTTTCTGCGCTGAAAAGAGGGTTTTCTCTCTCTCTCGCCATGGCTGTGGCCATTATGTGTCCTGTCTAACAGCCTAGCACAGACAAAGCCCAGCGACTGCCACTAATTGTGGTGTTGTGTAGTTACTCATGTTAGTACAGCCCCTTTACTGCAGATCCAATACCAGCAAAACCTTCCACAACCGACTGCGGAGAGGAAGAGACAGTGACGGGAGAGAGAGAGAGGGAGGGAGAGAGAGAGAGAGATGTCAGTTGATATCAAGTATAAGTAAATCATATTTTAGAAAAATTAGTACTGACTCACCATTGACCACTTAAACCACTTAAACATCTTTCTCTTAGCCTAGATGACGCAGAGAAAACTACTCTAAACACTGAAAACCATAATCATTACAAACATCAAACCTACATCAAACATTACAAACAAGTCAAACCACTCTAATTATTATAAACATCCTAAACTACTCCAAATATTAAAAACACCCCAATCTACCCTGAACTACCCAAACGATAAACACCCCAAACTACCCAAAAAATAAACATCCCAAACTACCCTAAACTACACCAAACATTACAAACATCCCAAAGTAATCCATACACTGACATCCAGTAATCCAAACACACCAAAACATCCATAAATATCCTAAACTACCCAAACATTACAAACACACAATTAAAACATCCCAAACTGCCCAGAACTACCTGAACATTACAATCATACCAAACAACCCTAGACTACACCAAACATTACAACCACCCAAACAAAGCTGAATTACACCAAAAATCATCCCAAACTAAAAAAACAACACCAAAAACATCCCAAACTATCCATAGCTAACCAAACAACTACACTGCATCACTCAAATCTCAGAACTAACATAAAAACCCACCATAAAACACCACTTCCAACTATCCAAGACCATTAAACACCCCCAAATTCCCACACGCACCCACATTCACCTCAAACCACCCAAGTTACTCCCAACTAACCAAGATCATTTGAACTCCCAAACTACATCAAACTCAACTATCATACTAAACTGAACCAAACCACTATATTCACCTCATGCCACCTAAAATGAGTTCTAACCACCGTACATCAAATAAAATGACCTAAATTGACTCAAACATCACTCCAACACACTGAAGTACCCCTAAACTACCACATTCAAATTAAACCACTCCCAACTCACTCCTAAGACAAACTACCACAAACAGCCCAAATTACCCAATATACCTCATACATGCAAACAAGCCTAAGCCACCAAAAAATACTCCACCAACCCCAAACTACAGCAAATTACCACAACCCCCCCCCCCCCCATTTTTTAAATATATAAAGTGACAAACAATATTTACTTATAACTCCACAACAGTTACACATTCCTGTGTAAGGCCTGATCCGAGTGTGTGTATGCAGGTTTGTAGTGGTGCAGCTGCTTAAGGCTGGAAAGAGAGAGAGAGAGAGAGAGAGAGAGAGAAAGAGAGAAAGAGAGAGAGGTTTAAAGCTGAATAATGAATGAAGCTCCTGAGAGGTGCAGCCTCAGCCCCATCACACATCACACACACACGTTTACTACATTGCTCACACACACACACTGAGGGGGACGTGGTTGTTCCTGGGTACTAATGTTCCAATGATGAGCTCCAGTTCTAATGAACATTCTTCTAATTAACAGCTTTGTCTGATTAGCGCACAGTGAACAGAGTTTCTTGTATGAAGAGAGCGTATGCAGTTTACAGCTCCTTTTTAAAATTGTGGGAAGAAGAATAATTGAATATAATCCATTTTATTAATGATTCTGACGAGCACTCAAATAGGTTCATGATGTGATGGAGTAAAGGTCCATTTATTTGTACCTGATTATTTTAACCCTATATCCTGTCACATTTTTCATTTCTCTTCTAATTATAATCCGTCTGAGTCCGTCTGTGTAATTAAGCTTTCAGACCTCTCTGTGGACCCAGCACTCTGCTTTCAGAAGCCAGGAGTGAGAACACATGACATTTAAATATTGCTTACTATTATTATTATTATTATTATTATTATTATTATTTTTATTTTTTTTAGTAGTACTACTACTAGTAGTATTTGTGGTGGTGTTATTGTTAATCAGCAGTAACACATTGCTACACTTAATAATGTTTTGCCCATGTTATTATTGTTATTAATAGTAGTAGTAGTAGAGGCAGTAGTAGTGGTAGTATTAGTAGTATTAGTAGAATTATTTGGGGTGGTGTTATTGTTAATCCACAGTAATATATATTGCTACTCATAATTTTTTGGCAATGCTATTATCATTATTAGTATTATTATTAGTAGTAGTAGTGGTAGTATTGGTGTTGTTGTTAGCATCATTAGTAGGAGTGTTTTTAGGAGTATTGCTAATTATTATTGTTGTGGTCACTATAATTGTTAATTATTAATAGTGGCATTAATATGAATGAATAATCATTAACATTAGTATATTTGTAGTAGTATTGTTTTTTTTTGTTATTACTGGTGTCATCATCATCATAGTTATTTATTATTAGTACTAGCAGCACAGCTGTAAGATTAGCAGTAGTATGGGTAATAGTAGTAGTATAGTTATTATATGATCACCAGTAGTGCTGTAACATTAGCAGTAGTATGGGTAATAGTAGTAGTATAGTTATTATATGATCACCAGTAGTGCTGTAACATTAGCAGTAATAGGGTTAGTAGTAGTAGTATAGTTATTATATGATCACCAGTAGTGCTGTAACATTAGCAGTAATAGGGTTAGTAGTAGTAGTATAGTTATTATATGATCACCAGTAGTGCTGTGACATTAGCAGTAATAGGATTAGTAGTAGTAGTATAGTTATTATATGATCACCAGTAGCGCTGTAAGATTAGCAGTAGTAGGGTTAATAGTAGTAGTATAGTTATTATATGATTATCAGTAGTGCTGTAACATTAACAGTAGTAGGGTTAGTAGTAGTAGTATAGTTATTATATGATCACCAGTAGTGCGGTAACATTAGCAGTAGTAGGGTTAGTAGTAGTAGTATAGTTATTATATGATCACCAGTAGTGCTGTAACATTAGCAGTAATAGGGTTAGTAGTAGTAGTATAGTTATTATATGATTATCAGTAGTGCTGTAAGATTAGCAGTAGTAGGGTTAATAGTAGTAGTGTAGTTATTATATGATCACCAGTAGTGCTGTAACATTAGCAGTAGTAGGGTTAGTAGTAGTAGTATAGTTATTATATGATCACCAGTAGTGCTGTAACATTAGCAGTAGTAGGGTTAGTAGTAGTAGTATAGTGATTATATGATTATCAGTAGTGCTGTAACATTAGCAGTAGTAGGGTTAGTAGTAGTAGTATAGTTATTATATGATCATCAGTAGTGCTGTAACATTAGCAGTAGTAGGGTTAGTAGTAGTAGTAGTATAGTTATTATATGATCACCAGTAGTGCTGTAAGATTAGCAATAGTAGGGTTAGTAGTAGTAGTATAGTTATTATATGATTATCAGTAGTGCTGTAACATTAACAGTAGTAGGGTTAGTAGTAGTAGTATAGTTATTATATGATTATCAGTAGTGCTGTAACATTAGCAGTAATAGGGTTAGTAGTAGTAGTATAGTTATTATATGATTATCAGTAGTGCTGTAAGATTAGCAGTAGTAGGGTTAGTAGTAGTAGTATAGTTATTATATGATCATCAGTAGTGCTGTAACATTAGCAGTAGTAGGGTTAGTAGTAGTAGTATAGTTATTATATGATTATCAGTAGTGCTGTAACATTAGCAGTAGTAGGGTTAATGGTAGTAGTATAGTTATTATATGATCATCAGTAGTGCTGTAACATTAGCAGTAGTAGGGTTAGTAGTAGTAGTATAGTTATTATATGATCATCAGTAGTGCTGTAACATTAGCAGTAGTAGGGTTAGTAGTAGTAGTATAGTTATTATATGATTATCAGTAGTGCTGTAACATTAGCAGTAGTAGGGTTAATGGTAGTAGTATAGTTATTATATGATCATCAGTAGTGCTGTAACATTAGCAGTAGTAGGGTTAGTAGTAGTAGTATAGTTATTATATGATTATCAGTAGTGCTGTAACATTAGCAGTAGTAGGGTTAGTAGTAGTAGTATAGTTATTATATGATCATCAGTAGTGCTGTAACATTAGCAGTAGTAGGGTTAGTGGTAGTAGTATAGTTATTATATGATTATCAGTAGTGCTGTAACATTAGCAGTAGTAGGGTTAGTGGTAGTAGTATAGTTATTATATGATCACCAGTAGTGCTGTAACATTAGCAGTAGTAGGGTTAGTAGTAGTAGTATAGTTATTATATGATTATCAGTAGTGCTGTAACATTAGCAGTAGTAGGGTTAGTGGTAGTAGTATAGTTATTATATGATTATCAGTAGTGCTGTAACATTAGCAGTAGTAGGGTTAGTGGTAGTAGTATAGTTATTATATGATTATCAGTAGTGCTGTAACATTAGCAGTAGTAGGGTTAGTAGTAGTAGTATAGTTATTATATGATTATCAGTAGTGCTGTAACATTAGCAGTAGTAGGGTTAGTGGTAGTAGTATAGTTATTATATGATTATCAGTAGTGCTGTAACATTAGCAGTAGTAGGGTTAGTGGTAGTAGTATAGTTATTATATGATTATCAGTAGTGCTGTAACATTAACAGTAGTAGGGTTAGTAGTAGTAGTATAGTTATTATATGATTATCAGTAGTGCTGTAACATTAGCAGTAGTAGGGTTAGTGGTAGTAGTATAGTTATTATATGATCACCAGTAGTGCTGTATTAGTGCTGCTGTTGTTCATATCTCTCCTGCGCTCGTGCACTTCCTCCGCTCCGCTCTGAGCCCATGTGATGTTTAACACGCGCTTGGGGCTGCTGGCCGCGCGCGGCTAAAATCACTCCACTTTAAACGCTTTTTAAACACTGTAAACTAAACATGCGGCCATTTCTCAGCCTTTACTACACGAATCTGGAATTATCGATTATTATGATCGAAGTAATGAAGCTCCAGCGCTGCCGCACGAGCGGGGAAAAGCAGCAGCAGCGCGCGAGAGAACGAGTGTGTGTGTGTGTGTGTGTGTGAAAGACAGACTGTTATTCACGTACGCGCCTGCTGCTGTTTCACTCGCTAACGTGTGTTATTATCTGTAGTTCTGTAGAATTGTTTTTACACTTAATCAATAAAACAGGGATGTTATTACTTTTGCATAAAAATATACATAATACACAAACATACACACACACACACACACACACACACACACATATTTGTCTTACTATATTCCATAGGTTTATATTAATCTTTGTATTACTGCAGTTAAATAATACTACACTGAATCAGAACTATAATATCAGTGTCCAAAGGCTATTTATCTGCTCTCTGATTATCTCTCTCTGATTAGATTTTCCAAAAAAGTGATTTGTGGTAAAATTAACAAGTCCTCACTTTACCACATTTTTTTATTGTCCTATGCAAACATAACACCACAACACAACACACACACACACACACACACACACACACACACACACATTTATATATGCATTAAAATAATATGCTGAAACAGACCTCGTTCTGAACAATACATGTACTAATTTACTAGTAAATGTATAAATAAATACATAAAGAAAATATATGGTGAGAATTTGAGTGTTGACCCCAGGGGTGGGCTGGCTGGTCCCATTGTCCAGCAGGAAAGGAGCCCAAACAACCAACATCCCTCTACCCCCCACCCCCTGCACAAATATGGTGCAGGACATACACTAGAAAGCAACAGAGAGGAGAACAGCAGTCTCTTGCAGAGGCCACAAAGACACAGGGGGACAAACTCAGGGAAGCATGTTGAACAGTCCAGTTATGAAAGTTGGGAAAACAGGGATGAAGGACAAATCTTTTAGTCTCCTCAGTCTGAGGGTCTTACTAACCTGTTGTATGTGTGTAGATGTTTGTCAGGTTTATATGCACATACTTAAAATGTAAAGCGGTTTGTATGAAGGTAGGTGGTTATGTAGGTGTGGAGCTTTGTACATTGTGTTTCTGGACTGATTTTGGATCAGGCACTCAGCTGGACAGAGGTGGTCCTTTGGATGGGTGGAGAGCGGTGGGCCGATTGAAGCCGATTGATGACGGATGAGAGTACAGCTGGGGGGTGGAAGGGGGGGGGCGCAAAGGAGGGGGGCAAGAGGTGACTGAATAAAGCTGGGAACATGAGGGGGCAACGAGAGAGAGAGAGAGAGAGAGAGAGAGAGAGAGAGAGAGAGAGAGAGAGAGAGAGAGAGAGAGAGAGAGAGAGAGAGAGAGAGAGAGAGAGAGAGAGAGAGAGAGAGAGAGAGAGAGAGAGAGAGAGAGAGAGAGAGAGAGAGAGAGAGAGAGAGAGAGAGGCATGTTTAAACAGCAAGGATGTGACTGACAGGTCCGATAAGGCAGGAAGGGTTTGGTGGGGTTTCTTTGGTGGGGGGGTTTTGGTGGGGGGAGAGTGAGCTATTAATTACCAAAGCAGAAGCAGATGTAACAGAATTGTGCCCTCTGTGGGCAGTGGACAGCTGGAAATCATCAGTATGGAGAGAGAGAGAGAGAGAGAGGGAGAAATACAGAGAGGTAGGGAGGGGGGAGTGAGAGGGAGAGAGAGAGGGAAAGAGAAAGGGGGTAGAGGGAGAGAGCGAGCAAAACAGAGAAAGAGGGAGAGAGAAAGAGATACAGAAAGAAAGGCAGAGTGAAAAAGAGAGGGGGGACAAGGACAAGCTGAGCAGCGAGATGACAATTCAATTCCATTTTTTTCCAGTTTTGTAAAAAGGTTTAATCTATTAATGCCTTTATCTGACTTGAAAAACCTCCTCCGGTCCACACGTTCTCTCATCCCGAGTGGAAATCGAACACAATGACAATCACAATGGTTTTATCACCTTATCATCATCAAAAAAATAATAATAAATAAATAAATAAATAAAACAAAACAGACAACTGAATGTAACTTTCAATATAAGTATGCAAATCAACTAAATAATAACAGAATAAAAATTAAATAGGCCTCATCCAACACATCTCTTCAGGCGAGGGCTGAATACAGAAAGGTTTACATGTCATGGTTGCCCAAGCCCTCTTTCCTTTTTGCAAGTATGAGAACAAACAAAGCTGTGCGTGTTGTTTATTTAGATTTATTTAGTAAATATTTGCTAATTTTTCTAATATTAATGTAATTACAAATAACAAAAACAGCCAGAAGTGATTTTACAGTGATCTGTAAATGTGCTCATTTAACTAACTCCCACCCTCAATGGAGGATGCACAATATTAATTACAGTTTATCTAATCAATACTTAATAACATTAAATCAGGTGTGGCTAGCAGAACTGAATAAATCTATGTGATGCCCTGGGCTGTCCAGCAGAAATCTGGAGCCAACCTGTGCTCGTCTATCTACATCAGAAGGTGTGAGTTACTTTTTTTTCTAGAGTTAATTTTTGTTACATTTTACTGTATTTGTGTTCAGTGTACTGCTCAGGTAAGTGTTTTTAAACAATGTCAGTAGGTACTTTAGACTCTCACACAGAAAAAGGTATGGTTGTCTAACGATCCCATAAAAATCATGCTAATACTCACTCCATTATAGTTCCTGTAAGGCATAAATACTGCAGAGCTAAACACTGACTGAAGAAGTACAGTGTGACCAGAAGATCCATCACTGCATCTCTGCGGCAAACACAGCACAGCAGCTCATTCGAGTGATTGAAAAATCTAATTCACAGTAAAATAAAACCATGTGTGGGCAAAGAGAAAAAAATCTAGACAATGTATTTTTGGCATAAGGAGACTTAATACACATTCTCACACTGATCTCACTGCACAGGCACATCACCGACATCTGAAAGAAGCAAGAGTGTCAGTAGAGTCATTTCACTGCAGGACATACCTTTATGAATAGAAGTGTATAGAAATAGAGAAAGTGGAAAAAAGCAGAGGAATGTGAAAAGGAGGAAGGAAGAGGGACGGTGGGTCAGTGTGTTAACAAACGAGTGTGGAAACGCATGAGGGATATATATATATATATATTTATTTCTTTCTTTATTATTTTTGAGCATTTCTGCCTGTAAAATAGGAGCAGCTAATGTGTTTTAAAAATTTGTAAAAATTTAATCAACAAAAATAGAGATACATCTTTTTCTTTGGATCGCAGCAATATGTGTTTGTGTTGATATCCACAACAGTCCCAGTTTATATACACACAGTCATTTAAAAAGTTTGAGTGCCTCAGATTTTCTATTGGAAAAAGTAAACACATCCTCCACACTTTCACTCATTTCCACACACACACACACACACACACACACACACACACACACACACACACACACACACACACATTATATATATATATATATATATATATATATATATATATATATATATATATATATATATATATATATATATATATACACATATATATAAGCTATTTTAGAGCATTTGTGTTGTTGTGGTGCTTTCATCATGAAAATGTTATACAATGTAAACAGCAGCTGTCATGGTGAAATGATGTAGAAAAATTATATATATATATATATATTGTCCAAAGACAAACATACATTGTGTAAAAAAAATTATGATAAATGGACCAATAGATATATATATATATGCCAACTTTACAGTAGAGGCCATCTCCTTTACTGTCAGTGTAATTCAGTAGAAGCAGAAGTGATTTTGGAGCATGTTTGAACAGAATGATAATAAAATCCTGGCGTGTGTCTGTGGGATTTTTTCTGATCCTGGACACTGATGCTGATTAGGTTGTTTGATGGGGTGGAGGTCAGGGCTCTGTGTGGTCCGGTCAAGTTCTTCCATGTCAAACTCACTGGTCCCACAGTGCTGGAAACGTACAACTGTACAAAACATTTTGGTGTGCTAAAGCATTAAGATTTCCCTTCCCTTTCCCTCAGTCAACTCCCGAAAAACAGCACCACAGCCTGCATTATCCCCCTTTCACCAAACTTTACATACGCCACAATGCAGTCGGACAGGTAATGTTCTCCTGGCATTTGCCAAACCCAGACTCGTCCATCACACTGCCAGAGAGTCAATAATTTATCACTCCACAGAACACGTTTCCACCAGAGTCTACTGGCGGTGCCTTACACCATTCCAACCAACACTCGGCACTGTGCTTGGTAATGTAAGGCTTGTATGCAGAGGCTCAGCCATGGAAACCTATGCCATGAAGCTCCCAGCACAGTTTTTATGCTGAAGTTAATGGCAGAGGTCGTTTGGACTGCTGCAGTTACTGAGTCAGCAGAATGTTGACAATTTCTACGTATAGTGCGTCTTAGCACTTGACAACCCTGCTCTGCAACCTTACGTGGTCTATGGTTCTTAAACGTTACCACTCTGAGACACTGCTCTATAACTTTATGTGGTCTGTGGTTCCTAAACGCTACAGCTCACAGTTGATCTTGGAATCTGTAGGAACGAAAAAATTTCATGAACTGACTTTTTGTAACGGTGGCATCTTATTACAGCACCACACTCAAATTCAGTGAGCTCTTTAAAATGATTCACTGTTTCACAAATGCTTATGAAAGCAGACTGCAAGGCTAGGTGCTTGATTTTAGATTTCATATATATAAAACATGTATCTTCATTTTTGTCAATTTAAATTTTTCTACATCATTTGACCATGACAGCTGCTGTTTACATTGTATAACATTTTCATGATGAATGCACCACAACAACACACATGCTCTAAAATAGCTTCATTAAAAAATAATGAAAAATACACTGTTTTTGTTCTCTCCTTTATGTACTATACATATATATATATATATATGTGTGTGTGTGTGTGTGTGTGTGTGTGTAAATGTGTGAAATGTGTTGAAAGTTGACTTTTTCCAATAGAAAATCAGAGGCACTCAAACTTTTTAACATTGTATAACATTTTCATGATGAATGCACCACAACAACACAAATATCTAAAATAGCTTCATTAAAAATAATGAAAAATACACTGTTTTTGTTCTCTCCTTTATGTACTATATATATATATATATATATATATATATATATATATATATATATATATATATATATATATATATATATATGTATATGTATATATATGTGTGTGTGTGTGTGTAAATGTGTGAAAGTGTAGACGATGTGTTTACTTTTTCCAATAGAAAATCAGAGGCACTCAAACTTTTTAAATGACTGTGTGTATATATTCATATTGACATAAACACAAACAAAGTTCATTTTTGTTGATTACATTTTTTTTAAACACATCAGCTGCTCTTTACATCCTGTTTCACTGACAGAAATTCTCCAAAATAAAACCTCTTCACATTAGCTTATAGTGAAAGTACAATCTCTCTCTCTCTCTCTCTCTCCCTATATATATATATATATATATATATATATATATATATATATATATATATATATATATATATAATGGGTATTTGTTTTCACCAGGTGTCTTAATTTTTTCCTCAATATGTTACATTGAGCTAAATAAACAGTAGTCATGTATTAAGTTGTGCAGTAGTGTAAAGAGAATGTGTTTAATCTTCTCCACTAGAAAACTTCAGTTATATCATAAATATAACTATATTATAAATATTATTATAAATAATTATTATACTATGACATTATACCCACATATAACGATACATCCTGTATGTGTAATACATAAGTTTGTATATGTTACTGTTTTGGAAACACGTGCTTTTCTTGGCACAGTGAAAATATATTTGAGTTATTTAAGCATCTGTATGGAATAATATTGTAACCTTATAATAAAAAAAATTACAAAACATTTTTGCATTTTCACTAAAATTAATTGATAAAATAAACATTTGAGTGTTTGTCAAAAATGCACTTTATAAAGTAAGAACTGTTTTGTAGCCACTGTCAATCTGGGGGTCTGGGTTTTTATTAAAATCAGGATCATATTTGTATTGGAAACAAACCCCTTTGGCACCGCAGTGAGCAGTGTTCCCAACGTCGCTGCTGATGGCACCTTGAGGGAGATTTAGTGTCAAAACACACATTCGTAGCAGATTAAAAAATATTTCAGTTTGATTTGGCCGTTAGCGTTTACGGTTCCACTGAGAGCTGAAAGAGAAAGAAAAGGACATAAATCACTCAGTTTTCCCCGAAGCTCCATCAAGCAGCGGCTTCTGTTACCTGCCTGAAAGCTGAAGCCGCTTCTTATAGGCGGCGCGGGTGAAAATGAACCATCCCTCAGGAGTTCCAGAGGGATTTTTTTTTTTTTATAACCCTCCTGCCTCCCCACACCCTCCAGCACACCTGGGAGAGGAGGAACAGGGAGGAACAGGCCGCTCCATCCTGTTCCTTAATAGTTCACCTTAATAGTTAATCTGCATTCAGCACAAACCAGAGCAGTAAACTCAGAACATCACCAACATCACAAACATGCACTGAGTTTACTGTAAACATGAATAAAAGACTTTTATGACTTTCAGTTGACTTATTCTATTTCCTTCAGTGAGGTACAGATTCAAATCAGGTCAGTAACTTCTTCCTCTAGTTTTATCAGTGGGCCTTTAAAACTTTTTTTTTATTATTATAGAATTAGTGTAGTTACTGTGTAATAGGCCTGGTGTTCAAAAAGTTAAGGGGGAATTTCACCAATTTTCCAAAATGTCTGTAAAAATCATAAATAAACCTCACTGACTGTGAAATAGTGATAAATCTAAAACAGTATGCATTCAATGGGGACTACTTTGCCTGAACACACGCTGTTAGCATTTTATATGCCATAAATGTTTTGGACCAAACCTTCTCAAAACTACTGTAAAACAATGTCTCAGGCATCCTCATAACTTTCAGCTTCCAGACGTGAACGTCTGGTTCCCATCACCACCACTGTAAACAATTCTAAACAGGGCATTTCCCATCAACACACGATTTATAAACGATTCAGTTAAGAAAGTGTGGAAGATGGCAGAAACTCAGAGTTCACTTGGTGAAAACCAGCCTTTCAAACATTAGACAAATGTGCATCTTCACTTTCATCTGTCTGGAATAAAATCTACATTTTTCAAACATGAAGGGTGTCAGTGGTCCATTGTGTGAGTTTTGGCCTTAGCGCCTGCAGGGGTCAGGGGTCAGTGGGTGGGCAGTGGTGTGGACAGCATGATGGAGCAGAAAGGCCTGCTGTTCCCACAGCAGGGACACGCTGAGCTGGGCTGGGCTGAAAAGAGGAGATCAGGTCCATCAGGTTCACCCTGAAGACTCCTAAAGTCCATCTATGGCGCAGAGTGTTATCAGAACTGTCTTTTACAGTCTGTAGTAAACATGGCTTTAGTCTGTGATCAATCTCAGTTTGTACTACAGCATGGTTATGATTGTGTACAACAAGTATTATATTATCTGTTCATTTGAAACATCAGTGCAGGAGAACTAATCAGGACTGCAACTGTAGAGATTATCACATTAGTTGCACCGAAGTCAGAAAATAATTAAAAACCAGGCAAAGATCTAAAGACAGTATTCAATTCTATAAACATATATGACTTTTATACACTTGATTTATCATATTAGAGTTGATAACTCATTAACAAACTTGATGGTGAATGAACGTATAAATGCCTGAAAACCAAAGAATAATAGTTGTTGGATATTAGTTAATAACTCATTAACAAACTTTGTGAATGAACGTATAAATGCCTACAAACCCAATAATAATAAAGTTCTGTTAGATATTAAGGTTTATAACTCATTAAAACTTTGTGAATGAACGTATAAATGCCTGCAAACCCAAGAATAATAAAGTTCTGTTAGATATTAGAGTTAATAACTCATTAACAAACGATGATGAATAAAAGTATAAATGCCTGCAAACCCAAGAATAATAAAGTTCTGTTGGATATAAGAGTTGATAACTCGTTAACAAACTTGAGGGTGAAAAAAAGTATAAATGCCTGCAAAGCCAAGAATAATAGTTATGGTGTATATTAGAGTTAATAACTCATTAATAAACATGATAGTAAATACATGTATAAATGCCTAAAAAAATTCAAGAATAATAGTTATGTTAGATATTACAGTTAATAACTCATTAACAAACGATGATGAATAAATGCATAAATGCCTGCAAACCCAAGAATAAAGTTAGGTTAGATATTAGAGTTTATAACTCATTAATAAACATGATAGTAAATAAATGTATAAATGCCTGCAAACCCAAGAATAATAAAGTTATGTTAGATATTAGAATTTGTAACTCATTAACAAACATGATAGTGAATAAATGTATAAATGCCTGCAAACCCAAGAATAATAAAGTTATGTTAGATATTAGAGTTAATAACTCATTAACAAACATGATAGTGAATAAATGTATAAATGCCTGCAAACCCAAGAATAATAAAGTTATGTTAGATATTAGAGTTAATAACTCATTAACAAACATGATAGTGAATAAATGTATAAATGCCTGCAAACCCAAGAATAATAAAGTTATGTTAGATATTAGAGTTAATAACTCATTAACAAACATGATAGTGAATAAATGCATAAATGCCTGCAAACCCAAGAATAATAGTTATGTTAGATATTAGAGTTAATAACTCATTAACAAACATGATAGTGAATAAATGTATAAATGCCTGCAAACCCAAGAATAATAGTTATGTTAGATATTAGAGTTAATAACTCATTAACAAACATGATAGTGAATAAATGTATGAATGCCTGCAAACCCAAGAATAATAAAGTTATGTTAGATATTAGAGTTAATAACTCATTAATAAACTTGTTTACCCACAGTGTAACCGAAGTCCAAACTTGCCCATCACCACGATTTTATCCATCATGCTAAATGAAGCTGCTGGACATGACAAGGTTAAGTCAGTGAAGTTGCTATGACTGATACAGAGTACATTAAAAGAACACTAAGGCAATAAAACAGTAACTAACAGGAAAAACCTGCAAACTTAATGATGCTGCAAGTACATGAGCAAGTTTCTATGACTTCATTTCATGAACTCGAATGACATACACGCTTACTTTCAGTTCCAACATCTGCTGGAGGAGAACAGAATACAACAGACTGATACTGAGGAAGTTAAAGACTAAACCAAAAGAAAACACTTAGAAAACATCTCGAACTCCGACGGCTTACGTTAACGCAGCCACTGTTGCATTTGTTGCAGTTCTTGGTAAGAACTTAAAGTCTGCTTCTTAACAGTTTATTAACTATTAGTAAGCCATTAATAATGCCATAATAAACAGAAACATATCATTTGTAAGCAAGCTTATGAATGTGTTATTTATATTATGGATTACAAAGGTTTTCTGCAAGTGAATTGTAAAGAAATTGTTAAGTAAAGCATTAAATAATAATCTTTCATTTAAAAGTGTACTTGAACTTGACATGATAATGGTCTAAAATCCCACAGAGCAAACAGTAATGTACCAGTAAACAATCATAACATTAGCAGACACTTGGATACTGGAATACAATTTACAACCCAATCTAAATCCAAGTAAAATTTTGATTTAAAAAAAGTGATCCCTGTTTAACGGTTTATAACCTGGAAATCTTATTTATACACACTGTCAGGCAGCGGCTATTAAAATGATTAAATTCCAACTTAGTTATGGTTGTGCAAATTCATAAGATCTTATAGATGTAGCTTCATGTAACCTTGTAATTTCCAGGTAAGCATTTAATAACAGTTATGTATCAATAAAGTTCTACTTTAGTTACAGCCTTGCAAAACATATTTTATCATTTGCATACTATCTTTAAGTAGCATGTTTTCATTTGTAAGCTCCTACTTTAATCCTACTTTGATCAAGAAGGCTGACTTCAGGCTTAAACAGGCTTCTTGTTTCACTTACATGCTTTGTTTAGGTAGTTTTCAGTCTACAGCACATTTGGCTTGCTTTTAAATATACTGTGGGTGTTCTAGAGGCATCAGCACTTCGTTATTTTAAACATGAAATGAATGAATAACATGTAAATGTATATTTGCACTTAAATTGGACTGAAATTAGACTTTTACTCGCATGTACTTCCATGTTTGGTCATAAAAACTAACTGTTGTAGGACATCACAGAGACATTTGTAGCATATTTCTAAACTTACAAATGTTTCTGTTTATTACAGTATGATCGACTGCTTACAAAGTTAACAAACTGCATGTTAACATAAAAAAAATCATTATATTATTATAATTATTAATAAATAGAGCTTAAATAGAGCTTAAAAGAGCTTCAATAAAGCACCAACAGTTGTTACTTTATGCAAATGGTATAATAACTTATTTCTATTCTTTAAAAATATACATACTTTGTTCAGCTTTGCATTGTAAACAATATTGAACAAAATTCCAAAAGCACCTCAGATCATTGTAAAATGATTTTAATCACTGAAAAAAAACTCTTAACGCTACAATCTCTGTGTTCAGTATTTCTTACGATCATTAAGAAGCAGGACTTGTGGATTTACGTTTGGTATTCTTAAATACAAACTTTAGGGGTTTTGCATATTCCTATACACATACAAGGAAACACGGGAGAAAAGTATAGGAGTATAAAATGACATCAATAAAATGGTGCAAAACTAACAAAAGAAAAAAAATCCTGTACATAGAAAAATAAATTAATAGCTTGCATCATTATTTTCCCTATGACTGTTAATTAGATCTGAACACACCACATGAGCCTCAATAATCCTTCACACCATCAGAGCAGGGAACACAAATACCTATTTACATCAGAGAGGAGGTAAAGCGGCGCTAACTAAACTCCAAACAGCTTATTCTGATAGCAAATATCATCTGCTCTGTTGCTTTACATGGAAAATAATGAAGAAAAAAAAACAACCATATTTACACAACCACGAGCCATTCGAGTAGTTTTTGATGCTCAAATACAAGACGATTTAATCAATAATCAAAATTCTTACAAGATCCAAAAAGCAAATGAGACAAAATTTTTGTACAGTAGTATAAAAAGGTTCCAAGAGACAAATTAGGCTCTAAAATAGAAATTCTCGCGCACATCACACAACAAAAAGAAAGAAAAAATGCAAATAAATACAAAGGAAACAAAAAAGAGTGGGAGGGACTTTACGGAAGTTGGCTTCGGAAACGAATGCAGCACAGGTTTCGTAATTGAACTCGATTTCAGTGTCGTCAATGTGCAGGCCCTGTGGACCCGTGGGTGACGTGGTATTGCCTGAGCGACTTTCGTCGACAATGACTCTGGATTGGTTTCAAACGGACTGGGTTGGAATAAAAAGGGAACCGGCAACGTTCTCCAGTGTGTAGCCTCTGGTCGAGAGCGTGGAGCGTGGTGCCAGGCACTTGGGTAAAGGTCCTGGTATTTCAGTCCTGGCTCTGAGAGGTAGGTTCTCGTCTACAGCAGGGTCAGCACGTCCTTTTTTTTTTTTTTCGATTTGTGGAATGCCTCGTGTCCAGAGGAAGCTGGAGACCAGGATGCGGAGAAGGCCTTCGTGGTGCACTGCTTCATATTTGAAACTTTCACTGCTTTGCTTTTTTTTTCCTTCCTCATGTTCATTCTTATTATTAATATTATTATTTTATTTTTTACATTTACAACCTCATACACAGTTTATTTAATCTCTTTTGAAGAGCGTCCTATGACAGTTCGTGTTAAAGGGGCTTTGGAGAGGTAACAGCGTTGAGCAGGAACTATTCCAGAAGCGTGCGCGGCGGGGCCATGGAGGAGAAAAAAAAAAAAAAAAAAGCTTCGTCCCGCACTTCAGTCTCCAGCAGAAATCACTCAGCACCATCCTCCCACAGTGATTCACACGAATGTGTCACCTTTACAACATAGACAGAACACATATGTGTGTGTGTGTGTGTGCGTGTGTGTATGTGAGTGTCTTGGCCTCTTAAGTGGCCCCCTGGGACCCTAACGCTTACAGCAAGTGATTTATTCCAATTCAGTGCAATGCTAGACCTCGAGAGTTTTTTTGTTGTTTTTTTTCTTCTTCAGCCGAATAGAGTGCCGGGTCGGTTCGTGTTTGTGTGCGAGCAGTGCAGTCTGACGGTGTGTTGAGCGGCAGGTTAGTTTGAAAGATGCTTCGATGGTTGGCCCCAAAGAGAGGGCGACCTCCTGCCCCCTCCTTCAGCAGTCAGGCTGGGTCAGGTTTTCTCCTGCCCAGTTACGGCTACGGCTTTCTCCCCCAGCCTCTGCACAAAGACCAACAAACCCAAGAAACATGAAATTACAACATATTCACCCCAGCGTGTACTTTGAGCATTTAGCTGTACAACTGACTAAATTACTATGAACACTTTCAGGTTTGGGCTACTTCAAAAGTTGTTTCAATGGAAAATCTCTACATAACCCCACCATGGGTGATCAAAGATGCAAATTAGTGTTGCACCGATACCGTACCAGCACCGATACCGTACTATACCGGCACTTACACACAGTATCGGTATTGGCAATAGAGAGTGCCGATAACATGAAGCTTATTGACGCATGCGCACCACTAAATGACGCTTGACTGAAGCCAACAGCGTGTCCGCAGTGTGGGAGTATTTCTCGGTTGAGACAGGCAGCAGCAAAAACGCCCGCTGCAAAATTTGTAACGCCAGCATTTCGAGGGGTGACACGACCAGCAATGACTTCAATACGTCAAATTTAATTAAGCATTAAAGCGAAACCACATCAAAAAACACAGCGACTTCATCCAATCTAGCACAAAACACAACATATAAAATATATATAGATATAGTGGAACACTATAAATACCAGGATTTATAGCCATATATTGAGCATTTAAGTCAGAGCTGGTATCGGTACTCGGTATCGGCAGAAAACTGAAAAGCTGGTATTGGCATTGGTATCGGTAAGGAAAAAGTATCGGTGCATCCCTAATGCAAACCATTCAGTGTGATGTACAGTACTCAATGCTGGTGGTGCACACAACTGAGAACAAGTTTAGTATCAGCCACAGACAACTGGGCTGAAACACTTCTTCATGTCAGCATGAAGCGGCAGAGCTAAACTGCTTCAGGCTGAATATTGTTGCTGTCCAACAAAAAATCTCAATTTTGGCGGCTTTTCTACATAATTTGAACGCAACAGCTGCCGTTTACATTGTGTACAATTTCCATGATTTTTTCAAAACAACTTGGAAAAAATTCAGGTTCCACTGACTTACGTTTAAAGGCCTGTAAAGTTCTTATTTTGGAAAAAACTCGTTTTTAATTGGACAGCGACGATATGTAAACTGTTTTCAGTGGGGTCATCTCTTTTTTTAACCATGTGAAAATACACGTTAATTACTCCGAAACATGCTGTACTTTAGGAAAACTAAAGCATGTAAATTTCTTCAAGTAGAAAAATGAGCATAAAAGGTCGCCTTTACAGCTAGTTCTAAAAAACAGTAAGGTACATTAAGGTTTCCATAATACGGGCCCTTTAAACAGCAGAACATAGGACACATTGGAATAAGAAGCAAACACACTCGACCAACACTCACCCCGGTCTTCTGGGCACTGCTGTCGTTGTGCATGGCCAGGAAGGGGTTGGCGGTGATGGCTCCCTGGGCGGTGGGCAGCAGGCTGTTGATGGGCAGCTGGGAGGAAGAAAGCTGCTGGAGCTGCTGCAGGTCGTGCTGCTGCTGCTGTTGCTGCTGCTGCTGCTGCATCAGCTGGTACAGCAGAACCTGCTGCTGCTCCTACATCACACAGACACACGAGACAACGAAAAGGGAGCCGTCACGAGAACATGGATGATGTACTGAAAAAGACTTGCAGTAAAAAACTAAAAACCAAAGCGATAGTTTAGCCGTTAAGTAAACTTTACACACTTTTTCCCGCCACCTCAAATCTAGTAGATCAGCTAGGACATGTTGGGCATCTGTTTGGAGCTGTTTATTCAGTTTTACAGTGGAGCTATAAAGCTAAAGTAGCCAAACAAATCAGGGAAGCTTGCTACCTACTAGTAAAGTGCTAACATCATGCCTAAAAAAAAATACAAAAAAAAAAATAAAAAAAAAAATCAGACATTTCAACTTTGTTCATTTATGCTATATTTATATTTATACTAAGAACCAGTTACAGTTATATCACGAAGCTCTGTCAGTTATACGTACTACATAGTAATGCAGTAACCTTTATGTGCTTTATAAGTAACCCCTGGCACAAAGCTATATTCCACTAGGGCCCCTATGAGAATCTGCAGTGTTGTTAGCAACAATCTACAGGAGCTACATATTCCCATGAAAGTTTTCAATCTCTAGACATTCTGGAACGTCTGAATAAGAAGCCTGGTTATTGAAGCAGCCTGTTGGCCTATTAGCTACCTGACTGAGCTCATCTAGTGAAGGCAGCATATTGTACAGTTACAGTAAACAAAAGAGTAAGCTGGTTGAAGAAGGCCTGTTAACTTTACTAATAATGGTAAACGGCTATTTCTTTATTGGTTTACAATTTACAGACAAATATCTCAGCGATAACATCCTTTTTCTACACTGACTGCACTAGAGGAATACTTTGGAGACAGACTTGGGCACAACAAAAGGACTTCACAGTGGAAGCAGTCAAAAAGAAAGCAAGCACTGTGTACATTTTAGTATGTAGGCCCACTTTTTTGGAAGTAGTTTTCCTTCCAACACATTGTCATTACACCTAAAGATTAAACCTCATTACCCCTGAAAGACACAAAGCTATCTCAAATAGACTTCATGTTACATTTCTGTCCATTTCTATGGCATGACTTTCAGGATTAGACTCCTCTATAACATGCAGAACATGCGTAGCGTGAAAATCACATCAATGATGTGTGAACGTTACCGGTAGAGGCTGCTGGGAGTTGAAGAGCTGCTGCAGTTGGTGCTGATGGAGAAGAAGCTGCTTCTGTTGCTCAGTGAGGAACCTCACCGCACTGCCAACACATAAACACAGACCTGTCAGCAAACTACATTCATAACAGCGCTGCATAAACACAAGCTCAACCACTCCCAGTCATTATAGAAACACATTAACCAGTGCAGCAAATTACAGTGAATAGCAAATGTCCTACAAACCCCAAGTGCATTCGAGCACACGTCTGCAATCCCAACAAACTGCACAAAATTAAACGTGTCATTTCCTTTAAAAGTTGTTAAATATAATTCTTGTATATAAACTTCTTAAACATATTCTACAGATTTAATACAAAAATATATATATTCATTTATTTTTGTTTATTTTAAGGAGAGAAGCTAAAATATAGCAATGCACATGGGATTATTTATTTAGTCTTGCAATCCTTTATTTGAAAAGCAACAACAAAAAAGAAACCAAACACACAACACTAATAATAATTTACACCAAAAAGAATGAGTTTAGAACGGGAAACAGACAAAGACAGAAATAATAAAATATGAAAACAAGCAAGCAAACATATACTAGAGGGCTGCATGGATTTGAAATTGAAGCCCAAACCCAAACTGAACCGAATCGTATCATTAAAGTTGAAGCATACAGTTATTACAAAAAGTGCTAACAAATAGATTACACTATGCCTCAAACACTACTGAGACAGGATCTGTACTCTGGAATTACTACTATTCTATCAACATAAACAGTTTAGTTTTACTGGTGGTTTTGGGCAGTAAATAAAATGACATCATGAGTCCCACCACTGCAAAGACATCAGAATGGGGTATTTTTACATTAAAACACTATAAATTACTTAATTTAGTGGTGTGTGTGTGTGTGTGTGTGTGTGTGTGTGTGTGTGTGTGTGTGTGTATATATATATATATATATATATATATATATATATATATATATATATATATATATATATATATATATATATATATATATATATATTAAATTTCAAATTTAGAAATGAGTGAGGCATAATTTTGAAAGATTTTGGGTGCATCTGAAATCAGATGAAATCAGTAGGCGAGCATGGCCAATATGTCCAAATCTTTTGAGCTACAGCTCAACACCATCTAAATATGGATGGAACCAAAAATGCAGGCCAGTATCACAAAAAGTAGCTAAAATGATGTCTGTTATGGGACTTTTAATGAATAGCAGGACTTTTACAGTGGTGGTCTGTCATCGTGCGTCACAGAACGTTGGTAAGATGGCGGACACATTGTGTATCCAATACTAAACACTCACATATTGTGACAGCTACTACTTTACCACTGGGGCAGTACGTACTGGCTCCAGTGGTACCAGAGGTACCTCTAGTACCTACTGACTTAGTAGGCGATTTGGTACCACCCCTTCTGTGGCCTTAGACAAACTTAAATAAGACCTTGTTGGATGAGTGAGAT
Organism: Megaleporinus macrocephalus; assembly: GCA_021613375.1. Taxonomy (NCBI): domain Eukaryota; kingdom Metazoa; phylum Chordata; class Actinopteri; order Characiformes; family Anostomidae; genus Megaleporinus; species Megaleporinus macrocephalus. The sequence goes on from CM038727.1 coordinate 17,096,748, forward strand.
TTGTTGAGTGCCAAATATTCAAAGTCCTGAGTTACACATAAAAATGACTCAAAAAAAATGTTCTGCCGGGTTTGGGTCGTGTAGCACATCTCCAAAACGCACACATACAGGCTGTGAAGGCCACAAACACTCCTCACCTGTTTTTTGCAGTGGTCACGCTGCTGCAGCAAGCACAAGCAAGAAGAGAGAGGTAAGAAAAAAGAAGAGATAAAGGAAGTCAACATGCAGGCTATTCTATTCAATTCAGCAAAGCAGGCAGCATGAAACTCTCCTGAAATTAAAGCATGGCTATGTCACTGTACTACAAGCTCTACACCAATGCACTGCTTCTATACATTCCTTATACGATTGAAAATCAGAGTCTGCTCAATTAATCCTATCAGACAAAAAACAAATTCACAGACAGGAAGCACCCAGCAACCAGGAAAGAAGAGTCAACTGCAGCATTACAGCAGCCTTACAAGCATCAGAGATGCCCTTGTTTAAAATGAACCTAAAATCAAGTATTGATTGGGTCTGAAAAGCAGTGCTGGAAAATTTAAGATAAAGGGAAGTGTCACATTCTAGCTTTGTTTGGCTGTTCAAACTTCTTTTAGCCTCCTTCTGTCTATTGTTAATTTGTTTTCAGTTAGTTATTTTTCAGGTGAATAAATTAGAACAGTTACTTCTGAAGAAAGAGCAGTGGCAACTATAAGCAGTAACAGTAAAGGGGCTGTGAACATGCTGTTTATGCTTTTAGCAATAGGCTAAATAGGCTCTTTATAACTTTATAATTCGATCTCTTCAACAGATAAATACTCTTCAAATACTTGTCTAAACCATGTTCCATTACTTCGCAGTCTTCATACCCCACACAGTCTTAAACCAAACTTCTTTAAAAATATTGTTTAGGATTCTTCATATCGTGCTTTGGTTAACGATCATCAAAATAAACAAGACTCAACATTTGCAACCGAGTTGCCAACCTCTTTAACAGCAGAGTAAGAAGCCTTAGTCTATCAGTAATCACACCACCACACATCTACTGTGGACGTACCTGTTGTTGAGGCTGCCGGACATGGGCAAAGAGGCGGTGGTGACGGTGGAGGGGTGCGGCAGGGGGCTGGAGTTTTGCCCCAGGCCGGGGGAGGTTTGGATCACTCCGTTTAGGGCGCCCACGATGCCACTCATGGCAACATGGCCGCCCTGCAGAGCACCCATCAGGCCGCTCACCCCCATGCCCGGCAGAGAGGGGTTGGCGTTGGTGTTGGGCTGCAGAGCCACACCGTTAACCTGTTGTTGTTGCTGCTGCTGCTGGGGGGGGCTGTGGGCCACTGAAGGGGGAGTAGAGAGGGAGGAAGTGCTGCTACCACTACTATGGCCACCAGACAGGAGATCCTAGGTTTGTGGTGAGGGGAGAGAAAGAACAGCAATAGTGAAGTATTTATTAAGTCTGCTCCACCCAACACCCCCAACAATATTTAAAAACATGAGAATGCTGCCATAAGAAAAGCTAGTACCTCCAAAACGGTAACTACACAGATTAAAACCAAGACTTTATTAATCTCCAAAAGTAAACGTCAACGTCGGTCATATATAAGAGTATAAGCAGGTATAGTTTGCATAGCCTGCATAAGCAGTCAGGAAAAAAAGGGGCATTAGTAATGTGTTATATGCGATGTGATTGTTATTAAGCTGACAGGCCTAATGCTGACAGATGGAGACATAGTAGCTTTAACAGTATGGATGCATATAGGCTCATTATTTTGCCAGCAACTGGTCAAGGTTCCTCATTTAGTTTGTTATAACTGCATATTAAAAATACACAACAAGTTTAAAGTAATTTATAACCATATAAAAGGCTAAATATGAGACATTTATTATTTTATAACCTGTTACTGCTTAAAATGCGCTAATAAGGCACTTATATAATGCACTGCTATGTTTTAGTTTCTCTCTTTGAAATTAAAATATAGAGTTGTAATAGAGTTACAAGGATTTCTTATGACAGCAATGAAAAAAGCATGTCACAGGCAGCAAACAGATCTACAGTTTTGTTTACAATTATCATTACACGACTGCCTGCACAAGTTAACAAGTGCATTGTGCATTCTATTGCAAGACTAGAATGTTGTACATAATAACACTTTGACTCAACTAAACAGGTGCTCAGTCCCAGCAGATCTCATCTGCAGAGCAGGGGTAGAGGGAGTTACCTGAGTGGGCAAGGGTTGAGAGGAGTCTGTTAAAACACTGCTGCCTAGCTGAATGCTCTTGCTGTTCAGCATGTCTGGAGGAGAGAAAGATTTTGCAACTTCACATGAGAGTGGTGACCAGACAGGCTAGAGCTGGGGGAGGGAAGCTGCACCAGCAGTGCAGTGGAGGAGGGGAGACACAGAGTGAGTGAGGGTAAGAGTGGCGTTTAGGTGACTGACTTAGTATGCTGCCGTCTGTGTGTGTGTATTTGTTTGTGTATGTGTGTGTGTGTGTGCATGCGTGCGGTTAGGCCTGCAGAGCTGACCCATATGCATGTGTGTAAGCCAGGGGTGCCCAAACTGTTTGTCTTGGGGGTGCAAAGCATTGTTTGCTAGAGTGACTGGGGGCAAAAAAAGGATAAAGCAGCTAAAGCAGCTGTCACAATATTTATTTTTGTATGATAAACCCAAACAAGAAGGAAAAGATCAGTGCTGGTGTTGTCATATAGATATATAATTAATATAATTATATAATAATATAATTACATTTCTGATGACTTACATATAGTTTTTAAAATAAAATCCACTCTGGATGCTTAAGTAAGTACCAAAGTAAATATTAAATATTTTGTTTTTGCAAACTAACATGCGCCTATACTTCTTTCTGACAGTAGCTGGCAAATAATGCTACATGTTGCTTTTTGAACCTCTTTAAAACTGAAGCTGGCCTCTTATTGGGCAGCTTTTACTTTGAACTTAAATGGAGACAGCAGTGGAGATAATTTGGGACATCTACAGACACCAGTGTAACTGCTGCACCACTGAAGGTGGGCAGGAGTTTTGAATTCCTCAAGTCATTTGTCTCATGCATCTCTGATCACCTGACGCTACTGCAAATTGGAAAACATTACAGTTAAAGTGCCATCAGTACCAGCTGATGGATGGCTTGTTTAACTCACAAGGACCTGACTGCAATATAGATCAACAATGAAAACAACAACTTCTAACCAACGGCTCTTATACTGCATTGACCTAAATCCTGTTAAACAGGCATAACAGACCTCTAAAGTCACGCATCAGTCTGTACTCAGTGTTGTGCCTATATAGGGACTACATTAGGGCTTGTATGCCTACACAATATTTACAACCAGGTATATTTTTGCCTATGTACATTCCCCCCGCCCCCAGAAATGCAGTTTTTCAGTGTTCTTTAAGTACTGATAATATTCAGAATATTCTTTACTGTCATTTGCCCACCCTATTAATTGAAATACAACAAACATGTTCCCATTGTTAGGCTAATTTAGAACTCATTTAAAGCCATTAGCCTGAATATAAATGTAAAAATCGCTTTGGCTTTAAACTCAGATTCTTTGCACCAGAGCTCTCTACAAAATTTACATTGCCTGTTATAATATATTTCTGTTATTAGTTTATAATTAGCAGTTACATTTAGTGTACTGCAAAACAAAATCAGAAAAGAAAACAAACAAACAAAGAAGTTTCTCTGCATGAGAGCGTTGGGGGGGAGGGGGTGGGACGGGGCAAACAGCTGTGGGCCTAACTTTGGGCAGCCCTGGTGTATGCAATGTTTAAATAATCATGGCCTGTGGTATGAAGACCATTCTTAATAATAATCTGCATGTTTGCATTGGCTAGAAGGCTTTGTCCTGCTCTATATCTGTACGCACTGCTGCCCTGAATGTGTGCGAGGCTAACCTGCGTGAGTATTGCTGGGGTACAGAGGGGAGGAGACGGTGGTGGCGGTAGTGCTAGCGGGGGTGAAAGGCACGGAAAGCTGGGCGCTCAGCAGCTGCAGACGCTCCTTCTTCATGGTCAGAGTCCGGATTTGTTCCTCCAGCCGGCGGTTCTCCATCTGCAGCTGATGCAGGGACTTCAGCATACCCAACACTGCACATAAAAACACTTATTAAGAAAAAGAAAAAAAAAAAAGAAATAAATCAGTGTGCTTGACTTTGCCATCACAACAAACCCATTTGATCATGGTTCTCAGCTCAAGACATAATCTGACAGGTTTATTCCACTGCGTTGTTTAGCCTATTTTTATCGTTTTAAAAGGGAAAAAAATCTTCCATACGCTACATCAACAATTATTATTTATATTAAAAACAATGCAGTTGCACAGCTACCTTCAGATTATGGTTGTTCGATATTGACATAAAATGATCTCAATATTTTCTTTAATTTTGTCTATAAGGATAATAAACAATGTCATCAATATTAGGGGGGGTGTATGGATTCAATCCCAGTGTTATCGGGTGAAGGCTCTTTTTTAGTGAATGAAGTTTGCTGAGTGTGTGTTTTGCCAGACACCTTAGCTGGTTTAGGTTTGTCTTGGACAGCACGCTCACTAAGCTCTTCATACTCCTAATACTCTCTTCATACTCACTTCATACTCCTCATACCCCTCATACTCTCTTCATACCCCTCATACTCTCTTCATACCCCTCACACTCTCTTCATACCCCTCACACTCTGTTCATACCCCTCACACTCTCTTCATACCCCTCATACTCTCTTCATACCCCTCATACTCTCTTCATACCCCTCATACTCTCTTCATACCCCTCATACTCTCTTCATACTCCTCACACTCTATTCATACCCCTCATACTCTCTTCATACTCCTCATACTCTCTTCATACCCCTCATACTCTCTTCATACCCCTCATACTCTCTTCATACCCCTCATACTCTCTTCATACCCCTCACACTCTCTTCATACTCCTCATACTCTCTTCATACCCCTCATACTCTCTTCATACTCTCTTCATACTCTCTTCATACTCTCTTCATACCCCTCATACTCTCTTCATACCCCTCATACTCTCTTCATACCCCTCATACTCCTCATACTCTCTTCATACTCCTCATACTCTCTTCATACTCTCTTCATACTCTCTTCATACTCCCCATACTCTCTTCATACCCCTCATACTCTCTTCATACTCCTCATACTCTCTTCATACTCCTCATACTCCTCATACTCTCTTCATACTCCCTTCATACTCTCTTCATACTCTCTTCATACTCCTCATACTCTCTTCATACCCCTCATACCCTCTTCATACTCCTCATACTCTCTTCATACTCCTCATACTCTCTTCATACTCTCTTCATACTCCTCATACTCTCTTCATACCCCTCATACTCTCTTCATACCCCTCATACTCTCTTCATACCCCTCATACTCTCTTCATACCCCTCACACTCTCTTCATACTCCTCATACTCTCTTCATACCCCTCATACTCTCTTCATACTCTCTTCATACTCTCTTCATACTCTCTTCATACCCCTCATACTCTCTTCATACCCCTCATACTCTCTTCATACCCCTCATACTCCTCATACTCTCTTCATACTCCTCATACTCTCTTCATACTCTCTTCATACTCTCTTCATACTCCCCATACTCTCTTCATACCCCTCATACTCTCTTCATACTCCTCATACTCTCTTCATACTCCTCATACTCCTCATACTCTCTTCATACTCCCTTCATACTCTCTTCATACTCTCTTCATACTCCTCATACTCTCTTCATACCCCTCATACCCTCTTCATACTCCTCATACTCTCTTCATACTCCTCATACTCTCTTCATACTCTCTTCATACTCCTCATACTCTCTTCATACTCCTCATACCCTCTTCATACTCCTCATACTCTCTTCATACTCCTCATACTCCTCATACTCTCTTCATACTCCTCATACTCTCTTCATACTCCTCATACTCCTCATACTCTCTTCATACTCCTCATAATCTCTGTGTGGTGGTTTGTTGGGAGATGATGAAACAGGTTAGCTGAGGATCTTTAACAGCTGCTTTCTGACTAAGTCTGTAAATTGCCGTTTTCTGAGTAACGTCAGTCTTTTCAGATCCAAACCAGCTCCACGGGAGTGAAGATGATCCTCACCTAGAAGTTAAATCTAAGGTGGTAGACTGTGAGGCTACAGTTTCTTCTCCTGGCGCAGTGTGTTCACTCATTTTCAGCTTTAGGTGTGTTGTTTAGGCGGCTATGCTAGCTTTAGCCTATGCACATAGTTTTTTTATGTACAAAAGTATGAAGTAGTGAGCATGTGGAGTCGAGGCGTTCTGAATGTTGTTGTTTTCCCGGTCAGTAGCGTACGCGATAACGTCAGCTTGTGCTTCGTTAACACGACAATTAAGATATTAACGCAGATGATATATCGCACACACCTACTTCAGACTGACGCATTTATTGTACATCCCAATAAACAATCACGTTACCTAAACACTACAGTTAGAACAGTCTCTCCCCATGTCCATCAACTCTTCTGATAAATCAACTAGCCAGGCCATTACTACTTTCACCACTTTATCTCACTTCTCCTCTTAGCTATTTAAAGCTACGGATCAGAATCATGGCAGATATTAGCATGAGGTTGACATGAGTGGTTTACCTACACATTTCAGAGCAAAATAAGACCAAAGGCAAGCAACCAATATTCACACATATATACATTTTCTTTCATAATTAGATGCCTGTTTAGCATGTGGTCATTGAACTTGATAGTTTGCTAGTCATTTATGACACTTACTTTAAAAAGGAAAAAAAACAATCAAACAAAAAAAAAGTTTATTGACAAACAGTCCATTTAGAGTGGACTGTTCTGAAACGGTTTCCTATGCAGACACTGATTTCTTTACAATGCTAGTGATGGGAACAAGGGGTCACAATGTCTACAACACAAACAGATTTTATTTACATCCCAAAACCAACCAGTATATCTACACGTGTCTTCTAAAGTTATGATGTAATAATGATGACAGGAAAATAGAGGCAGGCTACATCTGGGGACTACTCTGCTTACAACGTCCAACAAGAACGTATTTAAAAATTTTGTTTTAGTTTAATATCATTTAGAGGTCCGATGTCTGGCTCCTATTACTACTGCCATGCTGTTTCTCTAGAGCAGCACGTTTACACCAGACCACTCTGACTGACTTTGTTTAAATCTCAACCATTTACTTAGACTGAATTACCATTTAACCCACAAAAAAAGAACATGATTAAAAGCCAAAACTAGAATACATTTTGTTGGGTCTGTAGAAGTGATGAAACCACCAGCAGAAGATTAAAAGCTTGTTCTTGTACATTATTTCCTTCCACAAACAGTAAATAAGAGCCCTTTTCAGATGACCTGATTTAATACCAGTCATATCCAAACAAAACAAAACGTTAACACAAACTGCAAGAACCACAAAACTGGTTTCAGATCAGCCGTAAAAGGCACCTTCTACACAACCAGCCCACCACTTCCTGTTGAGGCCCCTCCACCCCGCCTGCAACACGTCCCCCAGCAGCCGCCAGTATTTCCTCTCATACAAAACCAACAGCTGCTACTCAAAGAAAAACCTCTGAAGCTCCATGTTCTACAACTGACCTAGACTCAGCTAGGCTACTCGGCAGCAGAGGAGAAGCTTTCCCTCCCCCTCCCCCACCCCTTCCCTCTCCTATTGGATAAATTAAGTGGGGAAAAAACCTGACAAGTAATAGAGCTTATAATTACTGTGGCAAATGCAATTAATTAATTAATTGGTAATGAAAAGAAGTTGACTTGTATTAGAATAAGCCCTGGGACTGGATGCAATTACAGACTTCAAATGGTCGCACGGTTTGTTTGATTGACATGCGGTGTAATGGGCCTTTTTATGACTAAAGGTGTAATTATATATACATAAAAAAGGATGTATGGACTCAATTATGCTGTCGGAAACACACAATATCAGAAACCTTTAAAGGCACAAAAGGAGATGTTTCAATAACATGAATGTAAAATATTATACAACTATAAAATTTTAAGCTAACAAACAATAAAAAAAAAAAACCACAAAAAAAGTGACAACTGGTGACTGACGTGCAAATCAGTGGAATTAGTCATCACTAGTTATTACAATAGATACCTACAACCAATCTACATACAGCTGCACACTCTAAAGTCAACAAAATCATTAAATAAATAAAGCAGTAACAAAGCAGAGCAATTCATTTAAGCTAACATATCCAGTGCGCGTCCGCATGCATGTGTATGTATTAGGGCTGTCATGATTAATCACTTAAATTTTATTTTATTTTTTTTTAAAGAAAAATATTACTGCTATTACTACATTAATGGTCTTAAAAGAAAAAAACAGGGTCTGATCGGCATGTTTTTGTTATGATACTGACATATTTTGAACTGCCAATTAAAAAAAAAAAAAAAAGTTTCTAAGTTTCTAAGTTTCTAACCATAAACTATTTTCCCCAATATAACTATTTCTCAAAAATGTATTTGATATTGCTTTAGTATTTTTTATTATTGTCCTTTTATAATCAACTTTATTATATACTAATAAATATTACTAATAAAATAATCAGTGGATTACTTATAATAATAGTAATATAAGAAATAGGGGCAGCTGCATTATGGACACATCTCTATAATGTATAGAGTCAATTTTTAACTTTTAACAATTTAACAGCAAACTACTATTTTAGGAAACTTTAAAAAATCATAATTTGTACTGCATTTACATTTATTTGTAGACATGTGCTTAGGGTTCTTAAAACTTTTTAACAGCACTTTATATATGAAATTAATGTATTCTTATTTATATACCACTAAATTAGTTTATTTCTCATTTTTTAATTTCCCCACTGTGGGACTAATAACGGATTATCTTATCTTCTACTTGTCCATTAATCATGAAATTATTATTATAATATATATATATATATATATATATATATATATATATATATATATATATATATATATATATATATACACACCAGCTTGTTAGATTTTATTTACATTTCATGACAAATAAACATATATAAACATAAATAAAAACAAAAGAAATGTGTGGACATCCTTACCATCTCCCTGCGATCCCTGCTGGAGGAGAAACTGCTGGCCTTCGTTCCATTGTCTCTCAAGCAGCTGTTCGATGCTGGTGGCCACCGGAGGCAGCGAATCTGTGCTGGACCCAAGCCCTGGCACCAGGGGCCCCGACGGGTCATAGCGGATATGCAGTCCGCTTAACGGCGAGCTTAGAGCATTGAGGTGGGGGGGTGGGACACAAGCATACAATACTGTTACTATTTAATACACAAGATCAGGGTAATGACTATGTACAAAGAGAACTGTAACCAAAAGGAGCCCTTGTGAACACAATGCATTAATTCATTCATTAAAATGCATTAAGGTGATTGGTTTGTAATCAGACCGGGACTTGTGCCAAAGGCTAAATTCCAGCCTCGCTTCCTCTGACATTCCTAGCAGTGTATTTGCAGCCTGGTGGAGGTTTCTATGGAGCAAAAAGGCTCTGTTTTATGGACAGACCTATCTAACTAAGAGTGATCTTCACTGCCTCTAATCTAGCATCACTTCAGCCGTCGCACTGCTCTTTCTTTAGCCCACTAGAGATGGCACTGATTCAATACTCTATAATGGGCAGCTATTAGGGAAGTAAACACTGGGTCAAATATTAGTGAGAAACAAAAAAAATCACATTTGACATAATAAAGTAATAAAGGACGACACATGGTCTAATGTTACAAACACAAGTAGCCCTTTATTATTATTTTACAATCATAACTATTTGAGCTTTGAGTTATGTTTGTTTAGTTGATGTTGGTTAATTGCATCTTCAGAGGCAGCTGTGAGTAACATTTGTTTATCTGATGTTTGTTAATAGCATATTCAGAGGGCAGCTTTGAGTAATGTTTGTTTATTTGATGTTTGTTAATAGCATATTCAGAGGGCAGCTGTGAGTAACATTTGTTTATCTGATGTTTGTTAATAGCATATTCAGAGGGCAGCTGTGAGTAATGTTTGTTTATCTGATGTTTGTTAATAGCATATTCAGAGGGCAGCTGTGAGTAACATTTGTTTATCTGATGTTTGTTAATAGCATATTCAGAGGGCAGCTGTGAGTAATGATTGTTTATTTGATGTTTGTTAATAGCATATTCAGAGGGCAGCTGTGAGTAATGTTTGTTTATCTGATGTTTGTTAATAGCATATTCAGAGGGCAGCTGTGAGTAATGTTTGTTTATTTGATGTTTGTTAATAGCATATTCAGAGGGCAGCTGTGAGTAATGTTTGTTTATCTGATGTTTGTTAATAGCATATTCAGAGGGCAGCTGTGAGTAATGTTTGTTTATTTGATGTTTGTTAATAGCATATTCAGAGGGCAGCTGTGAGTAACATTTGTTTATCTGATGTTTGTTAATAGCATATTCAGAGGGCAGCTGTGAGTAACGTTTGTTTATCTGATGTTGGTTAATTGCATCTTCAGAGGGCAGCTGTGAGTAATGTTTGTTTATCTGAAATTTGTTAATAGCATATTCAGAGGGCAGCTGTGAGTAATGTTTGTTTATTTGATGTTTGTTAATAGCATATTCAGAGGGCAGCTGTGAGTAATGTTTGTTTATCTGATGTTTGTTAATAGCATATTCAGAGGGCAGCTGTGAGTAACATTTGTTTATCTGATGTTTGTTAATAGCATATTCAGAGGGCAGCTGTGAGTAATGTTTGTTTATTTAATATTTGTTAATAGCATATTCAGAGGGCAGCTGTGAGTAATGTTTGTTTATCTGATGTTTGTTAATAGCATATTCAGAGGGCAGCTGTGAGTAACATTTGTTTATCTGATGTTTGTTAATAGCATATTCAGAGGCAGCTGTGAGTAACATTTGTTTATCTGATGTTTGTTAATAGCATATTCAGAGGGCAGCTGTGAGTAATGTTTGTTTATTTAATATTTGTTAATAGCATATTCAGAGGGCAGCTGTGAGTAATGTTTGTTTACCTGAAATTTGTTAATAGCATATTCAGAGGGCAGCTGTGAGTAATGTTTGTTTATTTGATGTTTGTTAATAGCATATTCAGAGGGCAGCTGTGAGTAATGTTTGTTTATCTGATGTTTGTTAATAGCATATTCAGAGGGCAGCTGTGAGTAACATTTGTTTATTTGATGTTTGTTAATAGCATATTCAGAGGGCAGCTGTGAGTAACATTTGTTTATTTGATGTTTGTTAATAGCATATTCAGAGGGCAGCTGTGAGTAACATTTGTTTATTTGATGTTTGTTAATAGCATATTCAGAGGGCAGCTGTGAGTAACATTTGTTTATTTGATGTTTGTTAATAGCATATTCAGAGGGCAGCTGTGAGTAACATTTGTTTATTTGATGTTTGTTAATAGCATATTCAGAGGGCAGCTGTGAGTAATGTTTGTTTATTTGATGTTTGTTAATAGCATATTCAGAGGGCAGCTGTGAGTAATGTTTGTTTATTTGATGTTTGTTAATAGCATATTCAGAGGGCAGCTGTGAGTAATGTTTGTTTATCTGAAATTTGTTAATAGCATATTCAGAGGGCAGCTTTGAGTAACATTTGTTTATTTGATGTTTGTTAATAGCATCTTCAGAGGGCAGCTGTGAGTAACGTTTGTTTATTTGATATTTGCTAGTAGCATCTTTAGAGGGCAGTGGTGAGTACTGTTTGTTTATTTGATGTTTGTTAATAGCATCTTCAGAGGGCAGCTGTGAGTCATTTTAAATTATTTAAGCCCGAGCGGTTTCTGTGGCCAGCAGAGAGTATTTGAAATCTAGGTAATAAATAGCTACTAAGTCAATTAAATATTTGCATAAAACACACAAAAAGAATAAATTGTGAATCGCAAACATGCAAGTAAATCACCTACAAAGATTTTGCGACAATGAGTAGCAGGCTAAGTACGCCAAGTTCTAAACTACAATTAACATAAAGTCTACTTTTATAGCCACCTGCAGTGCAGAAGATATATATTTTTTTTAAGAGTTTGTGAATAAATAAAAAGCTGAATTTTAGTTGAAGTCACTTTACTGCCAACTCCTTCCTGTCATACAGTGTCTGAGCAGCATACAAAAATTTATATGTGATCAATATCAGCATGAGCCGATACCCAAGGTTTCAGTAACAGCATCAGACAAAGCTGTAATGAAAAGATGAGTCCTGTGAGAAAGCGCCGGCCTAGATGCTCGGCTGTGACACTATAAATCTCAGCACGCTCTTGTTAGGACAGACAGCGATCTATGTTATTATGAAAGCGCCCAGCTCTGGGCTCTCCATCAGGGGCTTCCCCAGCACACGTGAATCCATCTCTGTGGTAATTAGGGCTGGGCACAGACCGGCACAGCGCGCTCGTAAATCTCCGCCAAGCAACCGGCAAGCCGTAATAGCCTGTGTGTCTGCTTCAGCATGGTTCAAAGAGATAAAACACGGAATGTTCACAGTTCAAGCACAGGTGTTGACCGAGGTGGAGGGTTTTCCATGTCGTTTTTGAATTCTTGCCATTCCTGCTTAGCTGACAGGCATGGGCATGCATACGCAAAAATTTTTTTTTTACTCTTCTGTAATAAAACTCAACACAAATACTTCTGCACACTAACAATACCTCTTTTCTCATCTTGCGAAACTAAGAAAAAACGACAACCATATAAATATTAAGATTTTATCCACAAGCACATGCAGCACATAGGCAATTCATACAATTATACAAGAAAAAGCACGCCTACAAACAAAGCTAGAATTAGCGCACCAATAACGTACGATTTGTTTTAACCGATTCATAACAAACATTCAAACTAGAACATACTAGCACAAGCCAGCTACTACTAATCTAAGCAAAGTACTACACTAAATAAACTTCATTTACATCCAAACAGCTTGGGAAGAAACACCTCCTTTAGCATAAATCCCTGTGATTGCTCTACAGTCTCGGGACTAAAACTGCAACTGTCGGCGCGGAAGTGTTCAAAACAACATAAATTAAGAGCTACATGTGCTAAAACTGTCCAATCAGGTACCTACGCTAGAAGCGTGAACGCTCATTTTCAACACCTAAACAGCTCAAACGCGTTCCTGATGCTCCTGTCATATCAAATCCTGCAAAACTGCTTCGTAACGGCGGCGACGGGGGAAACAGCTGAGTGTTGGAAAAGCCCGCCGGCCAGACAGTGAGTGAGGGAGTGAGTGAAGCAGTGTGAGCGAGTATGGGGCCAAGAAAGGGGGGAGAAAGAGAGCGAGAGAGAGAGAGAGAGAGAGAGAGAGAACAAGAGAGTGCCCAGAGGAGGGGAGTCCAGTGCTGGAATGTAAATAGGGGCTTACCGTGGGGAGAGGTTTGCTTTTGGTGGGGTTCCTCTTCTGGGGAAGCCAAGCCCACCATCCCCCAGCTCCTGATCTGAAAGGTAAACACAGTGCGGGATGATAAGGAGTCAATGCAGCGCAGATATGCTAGGGCAGCAGCACTGGAGGATCCTGGGAAATTAGGGGTAGGCTGGGGGAGGGGGGGCGGGGTGGGGGGCGTACGTCCCGGTCCGCCAAAGCAGTCAGAACTCCCTCGCAGAAATCCATCTTCAGGCTGAAGTGTTGTCTCTGGCAGCTCAGGCTGCACACTGACACCTCCTGAGTGTCAGTGAGACGCTTTCTCTCTCTCTCTCTCTCTCCACCCCTCCTCCCTCCCTCTCTCTCTCTCTCCCTCTCCCATAGAGGCTCCTGCTGCCCTTGCCTGCAGGCCCCACGCCAGACACCGCTTTTCATTTTCTGCAGTGAAAGTAATGAATCACATATGCGCTTAAAGCCAAGCACAACCCCCCCTCGCTCTTTCTCTCTCTCTCTCTGGTGTCTCCCCACCCCCCTCCAGTCACTACTAGCCAATCCCATTTTTCTCTCCCCCTTCCTTCCTTTTCTCTACACCCCTCCCCCACCTTCTCTCTTTCCCTCCCTCTTTTTTCCTCCTTCTCCCTTTTTCAGTTTTAACACTTTCCAGGCCAGCACATCAAGCTGGCCCCAGCGCTGCTCCTCCTGACCTGCCCCAGGGGAAACATGCTGGACCAAAAAACGCCCGACTTCACGGCCGGAAGCATCAGGGAACACTTTAGCGCACCCTGTGCACGTCTGTCCGAGCATTCCCCCACCCCACCAGAAGACACGCAAATAACTAACTAAGACCCCTCGCAAAGCTGATTGAAAACAAGGGTGTGACAATGAGCCGTCTATTAGTTCACTGAACACTCGGCAACTAACACAGGCTTTTTTTTTCTGGGTTCAAAATTTCATGTGTTGTGATTATTTTATTGTCTATATTGTCTATGCTGTTTAAATACAGTCTATATATGTAAATAGTGCTGCTGATTTTTATTGCATGTTTGCACTGCCGACTGCATAACTGCATATTTAAACTACCAAAGCGGTCTACACTGTTTAACTGCACTACTGTCAACACACTGTGAGACCTTGTTATGTTTCTATTTTGTATATCATTGCTGTCCAAAGAAAAACAAGTATTTCCAAAATTGATATTATATCTTTATTTCTTGTTGTAACTGTCCTGTTTCTTTATATCTTTCTATCTTCTGCACAAATTAACAATATTTTTAAGACAGTAGCTAAGTTTCTGTTTCTGGTTTCTAAGCTTATTTTGGCATACCAATAAAAAAATATTATATTGTAAATGCAAATAGTCACATGGCATTTCAGATGATTCCTTTTTTGCCCAGAGGCAGAGGAAACATGGCAGCAAACAAAAGCCAGGTGATCTCAGAAAGTAAAAAAGACCATACAGTAGTACTATCACGTTAAAGGTTTTGGGATGTTAAGTGAATACGTCAGTATTTCTCTGCACAATGTCTATTTAATTTCCTATCTGGAGATATTGGTGAACATGTGCAACAATAAAATACAGTTATTATTTTTATATTATTTCTGTAGAAGCCACATGTTTTAAAATTGCCCCTCAAATGTAAAACTTGCTAGATATACAGAACACTGTAAAATGTGCAATCCTGAGCATTTACGTTTACCACTGCATGCTATATCCACACTTGTATATTATTAATCATGATATCCATGAAATTAAACAAAGCTGATCCACATTAAAGATTTCTCTGTAAACACGTTCCATGTTTCTCAGAAGTGTTTTTATTTAGCTGATTGAAAGTAACCTTCTTTAATTTAGCTGAAGTTGAGATATTTTATTTATCTGAGGTTTGATAAGCAGCACCTGCTACATTAGAGCTGCTGAGTTTGTAGGCTGGGTTTTCTGCATGAGGAAGAGTGTGTGTGTGTGTTTTTTTTTTTAGGAGTTGTCTTTCTTCTATTGTTAGCTAAAAGACCCTATGACCTCCCTTTGAGGAGGGGGGCATGACCGATCCATTAGTTCTCAAAGGCCACATCCCTTTTCCCCCTTACACTCCTAAAAATAAACATTCCCAACAGGTTCTTGGCTTGGACATAAAGTTCTAGGATAAATCTTTGACTAAACTGTTCAGATTCCGTCAACAAACAGGCTCTCTGCAATGTTGTAAAAAATAAATAAATAAACAACAACAACAACAGAAGTTTAACCTAAAGATAAAATATTTGGACTCAATTCAGTGTCTTCGAAAACATATAAACATTTGAAGTGTGATAGTCGCCGCCTCAGACTTACCATGCGTATATGGAAGAGTGTACGTCTGTATCTATCACAGTCTTTATTTCTTATACTACTGGTATATTTGGAAAATGTTGCAACATTGATGTTTATTAACATTTATATATTTTACATTAATCAATATTTTTGTCTTTGTATTAATGTGCTTCAGAGGACTATGCAAACTAAGATTTTCACTCACTTTCAAACCTGTGATGTGGCTTGATTTTACTCTATTTTGTATGTGTGAAAGAAGAATCGAGCTGAAACATACCAAAATATCATTCATCCTCACAAGCAATTTTAAAGCTACATCATGTGGAATTTACAGTTAAAACTATATTAATGATGGCACTGCTGCAACAAATCAAAACCAGGTAGTTTAGAAATGCGGACAAATTTGCCACTGCGCTACGCAAAAAAATATATATAATAAAAAATTAAAAAATACAGTTTCACAGTGCATACACAGGACACATACTAGAAATTTATAATGAACT
This sequence comes from Megaleporinus macrocephalus, assembly GCA_021613375.1. NCBI lineage: Eukaryota > Metazoa > Chordata > Actinopteri > Characiformes > Anostomidae > Megaleporinus > Megaleporinus macrocephalus. The sequence continues at coordinate 17,112,913 of CM038727.1, forward strand.
TTCAACTTTCATATTAAAATTTAGTTGAATGAATAATTTGCTTAAACTATAATAGGGTCGTTATGGCTTTCCTTGAGTTTGAATTGAACCCGGCTCACACACATAGTAGAAAAGTAACTTAACCTGTCGGCCACTCTGACACATTCAATTGGTAACCTCCAACTCTACTCTAATCTTTTCTGCTCTAGAACTCAACTTTAACTGAATCTCAACTCAGCATGCAAAAAAAGGCTTGCCATGCCCTCCAGAGCCCTTCAAAATAAAAATCCTGGACCAACTGAGAACACAGTGAGAACTCTCTCAACCAAAAGCATGAACAACACTAGTTTTCAAATTGAATACAACCTGGCATGGACACAATTCTTTATATTTATTGTGTTTAATTATATTTAAGATATATATTTTTAATATAAATGTAATACATATTTGTTAAGGGTCTCTTTATAAAAACTAAATATTTATTTAGATACATTATTTATTTATTTATGGATTTATAGTAGTGGGACTGATTCGTATTTTATACAATAGTGAAGAGTGCTATTATAATTTTATTTTTTTTATAATTTTCAATAAAATGTCTATACTTGCGTAAAATCCAATCAGAGAGACACTATTTATTAAATAACTGCTTCTCAGACATTGTAATATCTGTCAGCTTTATCAAACACAAAATTGTGCAGCCCTAAAATGTAGCTATTGCAATATCAACTTTATTTATTTATTTATTTAATAACTAGCACTCTGAACATAGCATCGGTAGGTCAACTGGCATAGAACCTTTGTATTGGGCTCTTTATAAACGTCATTAGTAAATGTTCTTTAAAGAACTACTCTTCCAGAAACTACTTTTCCATGAAGTCACTTCACAGGACACGTTTTGGGAACTTTATTTATTTTTAAAAGCACTCTGCTTTTCTCAAGAGCCCTAAAGTCAAGGTGGGGAAAGACTAAGGGAGGGGGGAGGGTGACTCCAAGGTATGCCTGAGCCTCCTAACTCTGGGGTATCCCCACTGTGTCATTGCACAGTCACTGGCTAGATTAATGAAATGTTTGAGTGCTAACATGCTTCATTTAACAGGTATGCACACTTTCTACTCGTCTGTCCTGCAGAGTTTTGTTCTCTCTCTCCCACTCTCTCTGAGATTTGTGGGGAGGGGGCAGCAGACCACACATTCCACGGGCCCAGGCGAGCAAGGAGAATACAGTGAAGGGAAATGGAGGAGGAAGAAAACGAGGAAAGATCTCAGATAGTGGAATCCTTGCTACAGCATCGGTTTCTGTGTTAACTGCATTCCTGCCATTTGCTTTTTTTTTTGAGTCTATTAGAGTTGACGTGTGTATTGCTATGAGACAGCCTTCCCCATACTAAATCAATAATTGATAGAAGCTTGTTTTATATTATAATAAACAGCTACTAATAGGTAGACACTTGCTGTCTCCTAAGGAAGTTACATTACATTTATTACACTAATTACTGTAATAAAAGGCATTTCTTGCTTTTGTAATATCAATAAAATGCAACACATTGTATTATTCTTATTACAACATGCACTTAAACATTACACACAGGCTCAGAACAACAAAACATGTAAAACACATTCTAACCTATTTGTTAATATTAAAAATGTACAATCTGAATTATTACCGGAAAACAAGCATCTGGCAAAAAGCCAAATTATTATTTGACTTATTATTAACTTTTTTTTATAGAATTATTTGTGTGACTAGGGCCCATAGAAACTATTCTTTTCTATTCAAACGACCCTGTTCACTTCCCCACACTAAATTTAATGAAGGTATTAAAAAATATATGATGCAATAGATAAATAAAAAAAAACAAATGTCAATTTGGCTGGAAATCAGTCTATGTGAGAGGAAACGTGAGTAAACTGTGTTGGACCCTTACCTGCTGGAGAGTTCTCAGACTGAGCAATGAGGGCAGCCATGGCAGAGTTTGGGTTCAGCCGGTTTCCAAACATATGGGATGGTGCCAGGTTAAAAGGTCCTGGTAATGAGTTTGACTGAGGCTGAAATAGAGAAACAGGAATTAGGACTGTAATTCATGGTCTATATTAGTTATTAATATCTTATAATTATATCTAATTTCACCATTTAACCGTGTAGAGAGTTTAAAAACAGCCAAACACTGTATAGTGAGCTACAATGTGTGGCTACAAGAATCAGTGATGTTGCAAAAATGTATTACTATTATTGTTGTCTCATATTTTTGCATCACACACACACACACACACACACACACACACACACACACACACACACACACACACACACACACACACACACACACACACACACACACACTCTGTTGACCAGTGTTGGGTGCCATGGGGTTACAATACTAGATAATATTTACTAGCATGCTGTTTATTGAATTTATTTACATTCATACATGCTCAAAATAATAAACAACACACAGCCTATATTCCACAACACCACTGGAAAATAATCATCTAGGACCATAACTAAATTAAAAAAAGAACACAACTAGAACACATGAAAACATGAAAAGTGGAACCGTTAACTGATCATTAATACAGACGATAAATTATAATCAATATGTATGTTCAACTAAGTTCAATCAAGTGACAGTTTTAATATAAATAGAGACTCTCAAACGTAAGGGGGAAAAAGCATCACGTAATTTGTACGTGAGAGAGAGCGGGAGACAGAGGCTGTGTGTGTGTGTGTGTGCGTGTGTGTTTGGGGGGGTGGGGTACAAATGTGGGGGGTGGCTGAAACAGTCATTTAATAAAGCACCACAGTAGCTGTATTTCCTGTAAGCTCGGAGGACTGCTGGAGCCTGGGCAGACAGCAGCAGCACCAGCGACCACATGCTTCTAATGCTAATTATTTAATCCAATTAAACTGCTTTCCTAATTGGGGGAGGGCAGGGCGGGGGCACGACAAAATGGCAGCGCATCTTTATAGCGCATCTGAGAACTAACCTACCACAAATTACAATAATATATTCCATCTCTATCAGAAGAGTATTTCAAATACTAAAAGAGGGCTGTAATGATGCAGAGTATTTTATAATACAATGCACGCTGTGCTTTTTCCACCATGGAACGATATACTCTTAATATAAGTATCTAATCTTGTCTCTTTTAGGACTATCATAGAGTGATTAACAGTGAAAAATCTATTTCAGTATACTGATTATCCCATTTTAAGAGCATCAAGCCTCACTGCATTTACTTATTAATTCAGATTGTAATGCATCCACCTACAAAAACATTAATATGCAAAAATAACACCATTAACAAATTATCATTAATTTATAAAAAATTACATTTAAAAACAGGATAAAAATCAAGTCATTTATATTTATGTGCAGATTTTAATCTAACATCCAGTCATGTATATATATATTTTATTACAAAAAAACAAAAACAATTTTATATATATTTTTGTTTTTCATTTATGTTTAGAGGGCCTGGCTGTGTTTGGTATCTTCATCTCCTCCTTACATTCCATGCTGACTCTGTAACACTGAGCCTTCATTCTTTCCCTGTTAGAAACGCTCTCCCCTTCTAACACTCGCTCTCGCCAGGCCAGCGTCCGGGCCTTCGGCCAAAGATGTCAAGAAAAGCCCAGCAGATTATGAATGGAACCCATCGGAATCCAAATTTGTTGCATAATCCGCTCTGGTAAGGATGCCTTCACTGCGCCTTGATTCATATTATTTTGCTTTGGTTTTGTTTCATTTTCCTCCAGTTAGCTCCTGTCAGGCTTTCTACTCTTTATTATATCATTACTACGCAGGGATTCTTTTCAGTCGATTGGAGGGGCGAGTCAGAAGTATGATTCACCTTATTTATATGAAACGTTTCATTCCAAAATGCTGTTTATCCGCTTGCAGCAATTCTGGGTACAAAGAATAACAGCTAATGTGAAATGCAAAACACTTAACGTCTTTAATACTCAATGTTAAAAAAAAATGAGAGAATAAAACAAACAAAAAAGCTAGTAAAAGTAGCTCAAGTTTTTAATTCCAAAACATGTATGTATGTATTTTTAAATTAATGGAAATATTTAGCCAAAAAAATTGTGTGTATTCACAGAAAATAATGTAAATAATTGTAAAGGAAGAAAATACTGGATATATATTGGATAAATATTGGATTATAATATCTAAATAAGAATTTTATTTAATTGTTGTAGAGTTTCAGGAATATTCAGAAATAGCTAACAAAGCTTGGCTTCATAAGAACATATATTTGAAACATCAAATAATGGCAAAACTGATTTTTTTGTATTTCTGCCTCAAATGGAGGCCGGAAGCAGCGTGGAATAAATGCTGATATTGAATTCATAGTGGAATAATAATAATAATAATATATAATAACATTGAACAAAATATTATATATAAAACGGCTGTACCTCTGCATCTTCCCGACCTCTGCACCTTCAATGTTTACATGTGAGGTTCAATAAATATATACACAAAACAGTGCCAAAATATTGATATCGGCCTACAGTTCTTATATCAGTGTATCTGTATATATTGTAATAAAGAAAGCAAAACTAAACTCACTCTTAAAGACAAGACTTAATTTAAGGTACAGGGCACACAGCGGACATTCTTTAACTTGTGTGTTCCCACTATGATCTTTCACCTGAACTGAGCTCTGACTGATCTTTAACCTTTCCCCTGACCACCTGCCAGATCTGAGAGAAGATATTCAAAATATTTGCAAAAATTACTTTTTTACTGACCCATACATTCAGCCTGTTTTCTCTCCAAGTCGTGTGTCAGGGCTGAAATTATAGCAGCCTTTCTCTCTCTCTCTCTCTCTCTATTCTCACTCACAGTACTGTGCAATAATTACAGGCACCTAAACAGTAAAACAGTTATTTTTAAAAAGTCTTAGAAGCAAAAAAAAGATATTCTGAAGAACAAAGTTTGATTTCAGATTTCTACTGGACACCTTCAGCAATTGAGCATGGATTTATTATTCAGCATGGATTTATTATTACATAACTGCATCACCTGCATAGCTGTTTTAACATAACGCAGTACTGATTTGCTAAGGCAGGTATTGGCTGATAAATACAAATAGTAGAAGAAAATAGAAAATGGTTAAACAAGCATATTAATATTTGTTGTTAAATTTACTAAATGGGGAAATTTAAGTGAAGCTGGGTTACTGCACTGAAGTAAATGTATTTTGTGCTGCATTTGAAACCCTTTTACAAACAAATATCATAAGATTTTAATATTTTAAATGGTTTAGGTTTTGGTATACAGAAAATATCTGATATTGAAATTAGGCTACAGTTCACATATCGATGTACATCTACTAAAAACATTAAAGCAGTAAATACTAGTGAACATGGAGCTAACTGTAGGGCTGAATTATCACCAGCTTGCCTGAAATCGCACTACATAATCAGACGTACTTTATTCTGTTTGTTCTCTGCAGACTACATACATAAAGAAACTATCCATAAAAATGATTTTGGAGGTTAAGATTGGGTTTAGCTTTAGATTTATAGAATCTATTAATGATTCTTAATTAGATATGAAAGCAAGTTCAGCTGCATTTAACATATTTAGCTGAAAAAGCATCTACAGTGAAAACTCACCAAGTGTCACAAAGTAATGTATAAGACTTGCTTATGTGGTTTCTGATGCTATTTGACATAGCGTTATTTATAAATATAAAAAAAAGTATGTTACATATCTAAAAACTACAGGGAGCGTGTTCAAGCTTGAATCCTTTGTTAGCTACAGTAGCTAAAGCAACTAAAGAAACTAAGCAACCACACCTACATTTACAGGGAAGAGGTGTGTATTTGTATGTTCACAATAAAAAGATGGGTAAAAAAAAATGTAATCAATTAAATTTGGCTCATTGTTCCACATTAACCATGTTTTTCTCCTGTCGTGAACTTTTCTCACGTTTTTCATTCCATTTCATCTCTTTATAAAGCACAGTCCTCTCCCTCACTCCGGCCACCCGGCCCCGCCCCTCTGGTGTCCTTTCAGCCAGTGTGTGGAGGGAAGGGTGACCGCGAGGATGAAACAAAGTGTGAACAGAGCCCCTCGTCCCCCAGCACAGCCCCCTCTGTCCGGCCTGTCAGCTCCCATCGCGTCAGAGCGCTGTGCTCAAAACCCACGCAGGGCTGAGCGGGCCGGACGGATTGTTCTGGGCTCTCCGCTCTCCGGGCCATTGTGGGAGGGCAAGGTGTGTGCAGGGGGGACGGATGTGCGATGGGGTTCAAAGTTCAACATTGCGCTCCTTCATCCACTAAGCATTTCTCGTTTTTCAAACCCCGCCCATTCTGCCCACCGGGAGAGAGAGGGGCGAGTCACGAGGTACTGATCTTAAGGTGGAGGTTCATCTGTACCGATTTCGAAATATTAAAACTGATAAATAAGTTGATGAATTCTATAAAATCTAACCAAAAACATAAAGCTCTTTTTAACTCTGTTACAGCTCTGTTACACCAGATAAAAAGTTAACAATTGAAAGATGATTATTGTTAGAAGAAAGTTATCTATTTCTATTGTGCTTGGTTGTTATTTTATATATATATATATATATATATATATATATATATATATATATATATATATATATATACACACATATATATATATATATATATAGACACATATATATACACACACACACACACATTTTTATACACTTACATACTGAATTAGTTAATAACCTAAATTCTAAAACAAATTCTACACAGTCAAAGTTTCACATTTTTAGATATTCAACTTAATGAAATTCAATATTTAACATATTATTAAACATATTTTAAATATTAAATATATTACTAATACATTAAAAACAACACCTTTTAAGCAAATTTATTTATTCACATTGGATCATAAAACACCCGATCAGTCTCACTAAACACTCATCAGGGAGGTATCAGATTGATTAGGAAGTTAACAGCACTAACAGGATATTGAAATTTGTCAGAGTCTCATTTGCACATTGCAGCCTTGTGCAATATCCGTACTGCACAAGCTAACGCTGCAATGCAAACTGTGTTAAAAGGGTCCATATCCTACACCGCTTATGTTTTTTATTTTTAGATTCACTCATATTGTCTGTACGGATTTACATTCCAAAAATCACTATTCACTTTTAAATGAACATTTTAAATCTCCTTCTATCCATTAGAATTAAACAGGCTGCTTTTATCAGCATGTCTATAGGACTGTTATGTAATTAGTTCTACTGTCATTCTCAGCGCCAGATTTAAAAAGCAGTTAGGTTTGCAACACTCCTTATAACTTCAGAGTGAATGAGCGGGGCTAAACTGCTGTACGCTGACTAACACACCTGTAACAATACAAAAACACTGACGATAACGCTGACAGAACAGCCTCCACGCAGCGAGTTTTTAAATATATCCCCTTCAAGATATACGCACATATTAATAAAAACACAAACACAGTTAAAATAAGTAAACAAAACATGCCGATAGCACAACACAGCCCCACAGCCCGAGCCCCCGAAACACTACCCTGTGTGCGCGCGTATACAGAACCCCGTGCAGCCATACCGTGGGCCGCTAATGGGGGGACGCTCTTAAGTGCATGTCTAGAGTAGTCGGACCCCTGAGGGCCCTTCAGCGTTAAGGCCATCAGTGGCCTCTACACTTCATCTCCTAATGCCGGGCCACCCTGCCTACAGCGAGGGCAGCGGCCGCGCATACAAAAACTCGTTGCCAGGAGACGGCTCTCAGGTCAAGACAAAGATGCTGGGGATCAGAGAGCAGAGGAGCTGGTGCTCCGTCAGAGAACAAAAATATGCAAGAGGCCCATCTGGAACGAGCACGCGTTACGCTAAAGAGTTAAAATTTCCTGGCAAACAAAAAGTGAGTGCGACATGATGAGCAAGCAGAAATGCAACCAAGAGACATAGCAAGCAAAAAAATAAATAAACAATTAAAAGCTATTTTTTTCTAATATTGTTTCTGAAGTACTTAGTAACAAAGTGTGACTGCTGATGGCTAGAAAGACAAGGTGGTTTTAGACGAGCATCACAATGTTTACGTCCACACAATCATATGTTGAAACTTGATTTTCTATGTGAAAATGTTTTTTTTATTATATATATATATATATATATATATATATATATATATATAATACTTATAGTTGATTATAAATAATTTGAAATGCCAGTTTGCCAGTAAATTTTTTTTTTATAAAACTACTGGAGAGAAGCATTTATTTAAATAATGACATTTGAACTAAAAAAAGAATCAATAAATAAAAAAAATAAATAAAAAGAATAAATCATTTTTTTATTTTTAGTTTTTTTTTGAATGAGCACAAAATTCGCAGGGCTGCTAACAACACCGCTCTTTTCTCACTGCCCGAGCACACGTCACAGTCTTTATTTGACTTGCTGTCAGTGCGTGGCTTCACTCCGGCTGTGTAATGCAAACACACCGCTTCACTTATGTCACCGTTCACCCGCTGACCGCGCGCATTTATATAAACAGCCTTAGTCATAAACACCCGGAATTACTCACAACCATGTCTGCCTGCACTGAAAAATGAGCCTGGAAACGATACCAACTAATCTTCTCACTATATTATTCACCCAAGGAGAACCAATGTTCTTGGTATGCTGGTATGTTAACGTGCATGTACAACATGCCATATAGATCTAATGTGTCTACCAGGGTCCTACACAGAAAATACATCTAAATATGGAGAGAAGGCACCTGTTCTCTGCAAAAGATAATCAGTATCTGTGCCATTAAGGGGCGCCTACTGTTATTATCTCTGTACAAATTCCTGCTCTGTACAAAGGTAAGTATGATTTCATGTAATTGGACAATTCTGTGCGTAAACAGGCACCAGGCAGCTTTAGAAGCCCAAAGTCCAGCTCTATTAGTGTTAATATGACGAGCCCTCAACTTAGCACTACGAGTGCGAGATTCGGCAGAATATAAAGATATATATGGTACGTCAAGACATTTACAAAACAGACATTATGCCAAACATTAATTTTTTCTAAACAATCAAAAAAAAAAATGTTTTTTTTTATACACAACCTTTAGCTGCACTAAATCCAATTAAACATGACTTGTTTTGTTCTCTTGGCAGTGAAACATGCAGCTGACCATTGTTCTTAAAGCAGTGACAATATCTGATATACAGAAAGTTAACTGCAGTTTATGGTCAAATATAACCACATGTGTGGTATAATATGCAAATGAATATACGGGCACTTCTAGAAGGCAAATGAAGCAGCTCCAGCAGTGCACTAACCCCCCCCCAACCTTCTCCCCAAGTCCATCCCACCCACACCACTCCGCTGTGCTGTGCTAAGGTCTATACGTTATGCTCAACACAAAAGATAATGTTTTGGGTTTTTTTTGTGGTTGAACTGATTTCCAAATCCTATCCCTTAAGGAATGGTTCAAGTCATTAACGCTGAATCAATCATATAACCACCAAAATAAGTGACAAATAAGTGACAAGCTTAGCCAGGTTTGCTGTGTTTGTCCTTTGAGACCAGCTCTACAAAATCCCTGAAACAGTTGAATATGAGAGGCTGAGTCTGATATAAGGCAGTCTCAACATGTTTTTTTCTTCTTCTTTATTCCTGTTTCTGCAGCCAGAGCACCAGCTGTCTCAACATCTAATTACTTGTCTTCTTAAATCAATGTATTAGATGTTTCAATATGTTAAAAAAAATCTATATTTATTAAATATATTTATTAAAATATATTTATTAAATATATATATTTTAACTGAGAGTTTTAGGCGTCTACAAACTGGTGTTCCTCGAGCTTTTTATGCATCTGCCTTGCACATAAAGTTTGCTCTGCACTGGTAAATGCTTCCAGAGCTTTCTGAAGGTCAACAGTACTATATCTGGTTAATCTAACGCAGAGCTGTCCAAACTTCTCCGCAGAAGGGCTGGTGTGGCTGCAGGTTTTCTTTCCAACAAATTAGGAGATCACATGATCAGCTATTTGAAGGCTGAGCAGTTGATCAGTCATGTAGAATCAGGTGAACTCTTACTCATTTAGAATAAAAACCTGCAGCCACATCAACCCTTTCTGTGGATAGGACTGGACTGGACAACCTAATCTAAGGTATAAGGGCTTCTGTCCAGCACCTAAAGTCCTAGCTGATGGGAGAGCTCAAGTGGCTCCATCAATCTAGATACCACAGAGAAAAGAATTCTGATTGGCAAATTCTTCAGTGGGTGTTTTAGTAAATTAACACCACTCTTATCAACCCAAATTATCAATGAGATGAGAGTGTTGCAACAATGCTCAGACACAACATGCTTGATTGCTGTACTGATAACTATACATCACAGACATGTATACCCATAGGACCATTAACAAAGTCCACCAATAGAGACTTATGAGGTCTTATTCTTAGTTTTGTGTTATCTGATGTCATTTCTTTGTATACTGTTATATAACTGGGACTACAGTTGTTGAAATCGGAGCGGTGTAATTTGGCTGTGTTTAAATACTCACGAGTGTGGAGGTGGTGCTGGTGAATGGGGCCGGTGGGGGTAAGGACGTCAGGCTGGGCATTGTGGTTACTGCAGACTGCTGAGTGGGCAGCTCTGAGCTGGACACCGACAGACTGCCCCCCAGCACTGCGCTAGGCAAGGGGCCGGCTACATCGCTGCTGCTGGGGTACGTAGCTGCGAAAGGAAAAAGGAGAAAGTATTGAAATAACTTCAAAACACAAATTTAAATATGGTGGAACTGGCTTCTCAGCATCTCACTGCTTCTATCTGTATCTGTCTCTCTCTGTCCTAGTGTTGAACCCTGTGGACTGTGAGTAGTCTGTCCATCGTGGGCCTCTCATTACAGCAGATACAGGCAGAACACAAAGCAGATCTCAATGTACACACACACACGGCCTGCCACTGACCCAGAAAGCAGTGTTTAGAATCTGATGACTCACTGTGAGCTCTTTAGGCACAGCGGCTGGGGGAGGGGCTATTTACATTCATGTGACGGCCCATCACATGCACTCACTGTTTGTTGGTGTTGTTTTATTGATTTTTTTTTTCTCCCCCATTCCTTCTTCCTCGTCACCGCTCACCACCACCCCCACCCACCCCCCTCCGCAACATAAGCCCCACTGATGCCCCAGGCTGACCCTTGGAGGAGCGAGAGAGGCCCCCTTTGGCCCACAAAAGAATGAATGGCTCGCAGCAGTGAACATTCACTACAGGAACAAGGCCACATTGTTAAGCAGAGAGGTACCACGTGAACCCATTTACAGCATCAAGCACCAGCCCATCGGGAGACATCCAGAGAAAAAAAATATAAACTTGGTTCTTAGCCTTGCCCACCTTGCTCGTGTTGTGTTGGAATGGTACAGAAATGTAGTATTTATTACATGCAACAAAGTCCTCTGCCTCAAAATCAGAACTAGAGATGGTGCATGTTTATTGATTGCTATCAGGGCCGATATCAGCAGGAAATGATGAAGAAAGATGGGATAGTAGTTTCTGGGTACTTAGTTCAGGCACATTCTGGCCAAAACACAAATGCAACATTAGCGATACCGAGAGAATTCCCAATGGTTGCATGCTGGGTATTGGAATGTCGTGAAAGCTAATCCACAAAAAAAACCTGAATACTCTGTCAGATCAGTGAGGGTAGTAGTGCAGAACTACAGAATATTACATAACATTATATTGAAGTGGTTCAAATAAAGATATCATATTTTATGCTAGACAATCAACATCTGCCAATATATAAGGCTATAAGAACATTATCCAAAAAGCAAAAACGGTATCCTGCCACCTCTAATCAGACTAAAGAGTGGTATAGTCTGCACCGTCACATGCATCAGTTAGAGCAGGCCGAGTGGAGAAAGGAAGGCAAGAGGGAAAAGATGTGCATGTAGGGACGCAGAGGATCTGCGTGTAAAACACAGATGACAACACAGTTTCTAAAATATGGAGCCCCATGTTGACTCCATGTTAATCCTTAGTTTGCACAAACAGGTCCAGTAAGTTTAGCTTTGCTTATATCACGTGAAAAATGTAGTTACAGACCTTGATCTGACCTTATAAATGATAATATATATTATAATATTTATTTGGATGTAAGACAATACAAGTTATAAGCCACCTTAACCAACTACAACAGTAAATTTCTGCTTTTACTAGTGAAATACTATATAACGTGAAAATTAAAAACCTCATGGCATTGCAACCCTAGTAATGTCGTAGGTAGTGGCAGCCCCTCATATAATGTAGGGTCTGCTATTCCTAAAAATGTAAGTCATTTATTAGTTCAATAATCATATTCACCTATATTGATGGGTTATATTTGGGCTGCAAGCTTGTATATATTGATTTATTTGTTGCCGTTGCGGTTCAGTTGGGAAAAAATGTGAAACATGGTGGGAATTTAGCCCTTTGCCCCTGAGCTGAAGAGCAAAACCCCATTTATGAATCCTACAATTGCTTTTTTCAAAGTGACACAGAATATCAATCACCAGCCACTCACAGCACACAACTTTTAAAAAATATAAACAATTAATCAAATCAAAAATACCTTAGACTACACTGGACGCACAGACGATGAAAAAATTCTTTAAACAATCAGTTCAATCTGAAATCTGGTTAATAACATTTCCACAAAAAAGGTCAACTAAAGCAGCATTTGATTAGAGTTTACAAGACGTAGGTGGCCAAACAAAGCAAGGACACACGGCTCCCTGCTATCTGATGAGGATCGAACCGGCCGATCGATTAGGTCTTAAGATCTCCTGCAAAAAAAAAAAAAAACCTTCATCAAATCAGGAGAGAAAGGGGAAATATCAAATAAGATTAAGCAGCATTTCGAGTCAAGCTGCCATCCCCCCACTGCAGAAAATCCATGCAGGTTCAGAGAGAGGTTAATGATGAGGCTTAAGGCCTAACCTCACAACTTGCTCTCAGAGTATGTTCCTGACTCGACACGCAAAGCTCCAATATCAGTGCATTGGGTGGGTCTCTGCTATTGCTCTGCTAGTGAATGTGATTTTACTGACGTCGTGACCCAGCGGACAACTGCCGAATGACATTCTGTGAAAATCAGACCGGCAGGATTTGAGAGTTCTGGGAGATGGTGGTAAAAAAAATATATCACTAAATTTACATACCACTGGTTCAAAGTTTTAGTATACTTTTGACCGGTAGTGTACTAAAACTTTTGACCGGCAGTGAATAAATACATTCACAGATAAAACAGATCAGAATATATCAAGTGGTCATTCAACACACGTTAGAGGTCTAACAATGCACATTTTTAGGCGATTGATTCTGAGACCAAGATTCAATCATATATATTATTATATATACACCACAAAATGCCAAAAACACTAAACATTTTTACAAAACAGAGTGCAAAGTAGCATCTGCTTGTGTAACGTAGCCAATGTATAATATAGATCAGCATAGAACAAAAAATCTGCACTGCTAAAAAATAAAAACTCTCACACTTCTAATTGTAGTTTACATGAGTTCTCAGACACATCTGCCTGCCACACGCCCTAACTCTATAGACTATGAGCAGCATAGCAGAAGCCCCTTTATTCTACCATATAAATAACTAACATTTAAATTGCTGTTTTGTTAACTGTAGGCAGTTACATAGTATAGTGTGTAATATAGCAACTATTGCAGCTTTTTCAAAGGAATGGGATTAACAAAACCAGAAGTTAACTGGGATTTCGTCCCTGTAGGTCAGCAAACACAACAACTTTGATGTATATTAAGTGTTTTATCGCATAAAAATGCTATTAATATTATTGTTGTTGTTGTTTAAGTTGTGCAGGAGTGTTTGACATGAAGAAAGCGGCAGTTGGGCTCCAAGCTTCTTTTTAGCAAAGTCATGCTTGTGTAGAGATGTGAATTTCTATTTGAATATTAGCTAAAAATATCAGACAATATCAAATAATTTATTTTCTGCTAGGGTCTAGTAGTACGACAATGTATACTGTCATCGTAATGAGTTATGTCAAAATATAAAAATACATAAAAAATAAAAATAAAAATAATAGAAAAACTTTCTTTTAAGCATCACAATAGTTTTGTGATAGTTTATTTATAGGTCTCAACTCATGAACACAAATGAAAATGCTTGTTGTGACAGCAACTTTGGAACTTAATACTAATGAAAACTAAAATGAGGTGATTATGTAATAATTGTGCCAATATTAAAACCTGTGAATCTTTTTGCTAGTGTCTTGAAAACAAAACAAAAAAAAAATGAATACATAAATGAATTAACTGCCCCAAAGGGAATTTCATTTACCTCTAGCAGCAAGGCCATTGGGTACTGATGCTTATTAGAAAATAAGTATTTTGTATTTAAATTAATATTCTATTTCATAAAATGTTACCTTGGATACAAAACATTAATTGTCAAATGAGCATCAATATCAAACCCAAAAAAAGACCATTAGATGTATATAAACAACAAACTGACCAGCACAACAAATCCATACCAATGTACAGGAAGCAAGGTAAAAGCTTTTACTGCCCTTGGTAAGTACAATTCAGATGTTGGTACAGTTGGTAGAACAGTGCCTTCTGAGAAAAACTGCATTTATGAAATGAAATGTATTGCGTTTTGTTCCCTTACTGTGCTCCACATGTGCCATTAGCATGCTAAACACCAGCCCAGTCCACATAAACTTCCCCATGTCCAAAAAGCACGACCATTATGACCCATCTAAAGTAATGGCTGAGTGAACAGAGTAGCTTTTGGTACTTGGATGCAATTATAGTAGCAAATGCACGCATTCGGTCTTTATATGAGGCTACAGAGCTTCATCACTAAGTAGTGGATGTGGAGCTTGACCTGTGCACAACAGCGAAAAGGGGAGGGGGCGGCGATGACTGCGGATTAAAGGTGGACATTATGGCAAAAATATATAATTTCATTGCTTTTCACAGTAAATAATATGTATGACAATATTGAGGTCTTCTATCGGAATCTGTAAAACTATGTGCACAAGATATGTTGAAGTTGGTGTTATTAAAAATGAACTATTTAAGAAACAAATGGAGAGACAACAACTACAATAACTGTTAAAAATCAATAAATGAAATAAGAATAACGTATTTGACAGTTACCGGATTCTAAAATCTGAACACAAGATATTGGCTGATAATGAGTAGTGTCATGTTTTGTCGCAGCAAGATAAATAAACAAATGTACAGTTGAGGTTAATGTACGGCAGTGCAGAGTCATGCACCATTGTTTTAGGATAAAAAAAATCTAATGTTTATGCACACAAAAATGTTAAAATTACTGCTGACTGATCCAATATATTCCAATAGAACCGATAGTCGAGTGGACGATGGACTGCGTTCTGAGGGAAGTAAACACTAAGAATAAATATTTCAGAATACAGTTTAAATGTGGTTATTAAACAGCAAATGTGTGTATTTCAGGAATCTTTAGATCTTCACTTCAGTACAAACTGTCAGAATGGTTTTAAATAGAGGTTTTGTAAAGAAAAGGATTAAAATATAGTTAATAATATTAAAACACAGTTCTTTTATTGAATACTTTTTGCGTCGCCCCTGGTGAAATGTTTTGTATAAAGCAGACTTTTTAAAAAATGACATGGCCTTGTATACAATATTGCAATATATCACCAGATATCGAATCGTAACACCTGTATCATGTTTGGCATGATACTGTTAGATTATTGCCAATATAAGCCCTTGTTGTTAAACACGCAGGTGTGTACAGATGTGTTTTCTGTTATAACAGCATTTGTATGCAGGAGATGTAGGACTGTTAACCCTAACATGAGCTACTTAACACAGAGTGACTTAACTGGACAAGCATGGCAAGTGCTCAAATACTTAAAGAGGGTACTCCACAGATTTTTCTGTGTAATTTACCTGCAAAGATTTAAATGTTTAAGCCCAGCCTGGTGTGAAACGGTTAACTGCAGAGAAACTTACTGACTGGTTTCTTTACAGTGGTTCTGATGGGAACTAGGGGTCAGTTTAAGGCCAAAACCTTTGTAAAACATCTAATAAAACAATGTCTCAAGCATGAAGCAGCGTTTTCATAGACATTTCACGTAATAACTTGCTTTTAGAGGTGAACTATTCTGGCTCCAAGTTTCTGTAGAACTAAGTATTTTACAAGCATTAAATAAGAGTGACTTTACTTTCATTTTAAAAACTTAATTGTGCAGAAATCTTCAAAAAAAAAAAAAAAAAAAAAAAAAATAATTAAATCGCATCCGTGTGATGCTGAACAATGTAGTCATATTGCCCACCCCAACACAGAATTCTTATTATTAGATAATTTTTTACCAGCAAAAAACGTCTCCCCTCCAACCCCCTCAACTACAAACAGCACCCCGCAAAGCCTCATACCTCAGCCCCAGCGAGATGAATGTTTGCTTTTAATAATGGTCCCCGCTGTTCTGCCTGATAAAACCATCATAAGTCAAAAAAAAAAAAAAAGAAAGAAAAGAAAAAAAAAGGGAGGGGGGTTTTGGGTGGGGGGCAGTTCACTGTTCTGGGAAGCCAAGATGAGACAGATGAGGCAGAGTACCCTCCATTAGCCCTGGCTAAATATTTACAGTCCAGCCAAAGGCCAGCAACAGGTGAGGGGCCGGAGGAGAGGAGAGGAGGGAGAGCGTAGCCCCCAAACAAACAGAAAAAAAAGCCCAGTTGGCCAAGTGGTGGAGGGAACGGCGAGGAGGGCCGAACGAGGGAAGAACCACATTCATGTCTGAGGGGAACTCGGAAACATTAGTCTGGTTGCCAAGCAACAGCAAAAGAGGGAGCGGGCTCTTACATGTTAGTGTATGTGTATAAGAGTGAGTGTATGTGTGTGTGTGTGTGTGCGCAGGGGTGAGTGTGTGTGTGCGCATTGTGCTTCGGGGGGGGGGGTGCCAGGGGATGATAGGCGTTTCGGTGGGGCTGGGTTATGTGGTGGGAGTGCAGCCTCTGATTCTGTAGCAAGCCTAGTCTGAAATGGGCTGATGCCACGTGATGATTAACCGAAGTTACCGCGAGAGCAGCTGTACAACCAACAAGTGAATAACAGCTGTGATGGTAAAAACTCGTTATCATTCTTTGTTGTAATAAATCAACTTATTTACAGGAACCACAGAAACTTTGCAGGACCGCAGCACAAATGCAGGAACAGTGGGCTTGTGATTTTGGGAGCCATCGTACATACATTCATACAACTACATTACATGGTGTTCGTTTAAACGAGTTTTTCCTCCACAGGAAGTGACTGACAGAAAATTCTAATTGAACTGCCACTCCGACACGAACAGTTCACCTGATCCAACAGCCCAGTAACACCTTAGCCATCACCCGGGGTATTATGGCAACAGCTTTGTCAAGTCAAAAATCACAAACATTGCCTTAAAATTTCACCCTGCAAACCACAGCAAGGCTCCAGCACAGCCGCACGTGAACATAACTGAACATTTACACATGATGGTTGACGTGATATCCTACATTAATGCCACATTTTTTATTGTAAATAAGAATATATTCTTAATGACTTGCCTGGTTAAATTAAAGGTTAAATAGAAAAATATTTACTGCATCAGGTTTCAAACAGACTGAACAACTTCAGTTCTAACACGTGAGTAAAATCAGGTCTCTGAAGACGGGATCAAGCGACGACATCCGGCCACAAACAACTGGACGGTGAACTTCCTATGAGTTTTATAATTCTGTCATCAGTTAATTAATTAGGACGTCATTAAGACATTAATATTCTAGAACCACAAGCTTCTCAAGGCTTATAGTATGTCATTAGACAAAGCTTTAGGTCACATGCTCAGTGTGTTTGCTTCTGCAAGTGTCTGGTGTGGAGAGTAAAGCATATATGCCCTCCAACACACGTTAAGCCCCACTGTTTCATTTAAAACTGATGCAAATGCAATGTCATTGCACAGAACTACATGCTTGGAGGAGAACACTACTGCTAGACCTTTTTAGCATCATACTAAGATAGAGAGGTGGTAGGAGAACCATTTACCTACCCACCTACCCCAAAATGTCGAGTATGGTTGTGGCATTGCTGCAGACTGAGCTTGCAGCCTCCAGGCGACTGTGGCACAACACAGAAACATTGAAAAATAATAAAGCTAATAAAATTGCACTAGATTTGTAGGTTACGGTTGTCATTTGTTAGTTCCTGCAGAGTACTAGTGAGTTTGAGCAGTTCCAAGTTAACCAACTTAAGCACTTAATTTAAAATAGCTCATTTTAAAATTAAACAGTATCAGGAAACACAATGCTGCATTGTGCCATCTCTGGCGCATGTGTATAAGAAATCCAGGCGGTGACCAGCAAGCGCACAGAGTTGCTCCCGTTCCAGCTGAGCGGTGGAGGAGGCCAGTAGGGGTCAGGGCATTTCTAAACACCATCTTAAGCGGCTAAGTGAACTTGGCCGGCTCGCTCGGGTTCTCGAGCCAAGAGGCCCGGACGGGAACGAACAAATAACATTTGAACTAATTGCCTGTTTGTGGGCTCCTTTCCCTGCAAGCCTCCTTCGGGCTCAACAGGTTAATGTGCATCTCTATGGAGATTGGATGGGCACAAGCCACCTCTCAATCAGGTAAACATAGGGACACGCTTTATGGAGCAGCTCCATCCACTTTAAGGCTAATGAGCTCTAGAAACACACTGCCACCACCAAACACCACAACAACAGGAACTGCAGCCTCCTTCTATAAATCTCGACGGATATAAAACAATTTATGCTGATCATTTCTGAGAAGACCAAAACAAGCGAAAACCATTTCTGGATAAAACAGGAGTAACTCCTTTAACCCCCCGCTGCCAGCCTTTGATCAATAACACCATTTCTAGGAAAAAACTCGTAGCTCAAGTGTGACTTACTAACTCAAGCCAATACAAGCCACTTTGTTACCACCATATGTAAAAATAAGAGTGCTAAAGTGTATATAAGGTTTCAATGCATGCGGTCGTCTGCACAAAAAATATTAGGACTGCAGGAAGTTTAATAGCAATGAAAGAATGTGCATTCAAACAGCTTGAGCAGCAGATCAACAGTGAAACAACTGTACATTTGTACCTACACCACAGTTATGAGGGACATTACACTGATGACTGTGTGTGTGTGTGTGTGTGTGTGTGTGTGTGTGTGTGTGTGTGTGTGTGTGTATATATATACATACATATATACACACACACAGGAGATTTATATTTTACAGGAGAGACCAAAAACATACTTTACTTTCAATGTTAGTCAATGTAAGCAGATTTTTTTTCCAAGCTATTCTGGAGCACTTCTATTGGTCCATTCATCATGATATTGTCACACAATATAAACAACCACTGGCATGTTCAAGTAGTGTACAAAACTCAACAACGACAAAAATGGAGAGACATGTTTTTTACAAGTTTTGATCTATAAATGGTTAAAAAGTCTAGGCTCTGACTGGACTTTTAGAGGCACAAATGACAAGTAGCCTACACGCCTCACACACAAGTAATTGGACAGTTTGTGGATATATTTTGGCAGAGAGCCATTTGAGAACCAGTTACGTGTGTTTTAAAGCTCCCTGGGTATCGAGAACAGTCTTAGGTTCTACACTGGACGATTAAGAAACTTTTAGCAATGCGACTTTTAGTGACACTACTAAAAGAAACATGTTACACGTGTTAATAATAAAATAATCTGCTAACAATAATAAAAACAAGTAAACGGTGCGGTCCTGTTTCTGTGCTGACAAAGCGCTACAGTTATACTGTTGTGATCATCTCCACTGTGCAGAGCTGACAGAGCACCACACTGTTGTTTCTGTGTGGAACACTCCCACAACTTTGGAAGCCTGCGAGTGACTGTTTGTAGCTGCAGCTTGAGCTCTGGATAAAACTATGCTTTCAGTAGGCACGGCCATTTTTGCGACGCATTGATGCACGTTATACTAATTGATGTAATTGATGTAATTTCGTAATCGATTACGTAGACGCATCGCCCCAGACCTGCATTTCACACATTACAGTGTGAAATGCATCACCAGTGCTGACTACAGACAGTGTTAAAGCTATATTTACTCTTAAACAAAATAACTCTGTAAAGCTTGTTTACAGCCATTCAGACAGATTGCACTACACTAGAGGGGGCACAGGGGGGTTACATAGCTTTAAGTGCTTTGTTGCACCATTAAGGAAGAAACCACACAGACCAATTATAGTGGTGGCACTGTAAAGTGCAAGACATGTAATGGATAAATTACTCAATTAATTAAACTGTAGTTCATATAATAATAGTTATAACATATTACAAAATATATTTTGCTGCTGCCACCATCATAACACCGCCAGAACACTGTCTCTTAAAAACTAACATTCAACAAGAAATAATTGAATTAATTGTTTCGTTATAACTGAATTGTTTCCATAATAATTACATTTCTTTTCAGCTTTTTAACCACATTAAGAAGTGTGGACAATTCTATGTAAGACACATTATGACTTACTGTAATGCGCAGCTGAACACTGCAGGCAACCACTTAGACAACAGTGTCATACCTCCCTGTGTGTGAACGCAGGTAGTGCAAGCGTATGCATGTTCTCATTAGTGTGTTTTAAAATAAGCACATTAAAAAATGTGAAGACATCAGTGTCGATATGTCTACATGATGCGTTTGCATGTGATGGGGAGTCAGACTCTGTTGGGGGGGTCGGGGGAAGTATGCCAAGACCTTAATGAAGTTGTTTGTATTTATGGGGGGAAAAATGTGGGTGACTGTGTTACCTTAAAAATTAAAGAAGCAGAATTTGGACACCAAATGTGTCCTGGCTGATTGATTCCATCAGTGCTAGGTGGGAAACTGAAGATCTTTTTTTTCTTTCTTTCAACAAAGCTTTACTTTAAATGTGTGCACGTGCACATGCTAGCATTCTTCTCCATTACCTGCTCCAGCGGGTGGAGAGCTGACAGTCATGCTCTGTAAGCTCCCGTTCCTGAGCAGAGACGGAGACTTCTGAATGGCGAGGCTGTTGGTTCCGGCCGCTACGCTTCCCACACCTGTGCTGCTGCTGCTGACGGTGCTGGGACGGCTGGCCATGGAGGAAGACGACGGTGAAGGCGAGGTGGATGAGGGCAGCGAAGCTCCATGCTCGGGCGCTTCTGGAGTCTTACTCTCCTGGGTGGTGAAACACGGGCCGTAGCGGTTCCTCCAATTCCCTCGCTTCTTCTTCTTCACGCCGTCCTCCCCAGTGGAGGATGACGAGGCCGCGGACGAAGACGACGACGAAGGCTGGGGTCGTTTGTATCCGGTTGACGCCAGGCCGCCCAGCTCAGGCCCCGGGTGCGAGTTTTCGTAATGTTTTCCGGAGCCGGAGCTTTGGGGGAGGGACATGAGCGAGCCGAAAGTGTTCAGGGCCACCATGCCCTCGGAAGATCCGCCCTCGGAGCCGCCCTTCAGCATGCAGCGGCCAAAAGTGGGCGGGGTGTACGAGTCTCCACCCCTCAGGCTGGAGTCAGAAAAGCTCAGGAAGTCGGAGGTCTGCTGGACCACGGAGCTGCTGGAGGCCGTCTTACTGCTGCTGCTGCTGCTGCTGCTGCTGTTTCCCAACAGAAGACCTATGAAGGGAGGGACAAGACACGAGCATAAGCCAGAGAAAAGACAGGAACTGTTAAATACTTACACTCAGCTGTAATTACACGAGTAAACAACATCAGCCCTGTGGTTTAAAGGACAAAATACCCAACAATTAACAATTCTGCCCTTTAAAACACACACAGCAGAAGCCGAATTTGCTTGGGCAATTAAAACTAACTGTATAATTCTTCCCCCCCCCCAATAGAACACAGAGGAAAATGATATTGAAAGCTAGAAGCTGCTTAATAAAATTTACATATTAAGCAGCTTCTAGCTTTCAATTTCATGTGTTGTATTGTATATGCTGATGAGAGGTCGCTAGTTAAATGTTCTGATTAAGACAAAATGTTATTTTCTGTATTTACACATGCCCACATCAGTGTACAGTTATATGCAAGTCACATTTGGTTTTGTTGATTTTTTTTTTAATTATTTTTTTTTTATAAAAAATAAAAATGCATATTAAAATAAATGCATGTTAAAAAATAAAATAAAATAATATAAAAGTGCACATTTAAAAGTACAGTTACTGTTTATTCACTGCATGGGAGGGGGAAAGAAATAAACCCAACAATGTTATACACACAAATTCCACAAATTCAAACGTTTCTATATTGTTGGCAAATTAGCATCATTTATAATTATGTTCTTCATTGAGGCTGTGTTTTCACTAAAATCTAAGAAACCAAGGACTGCATAAAAACTGTTCAAAAGAGAGGACAAAAAAAATGTATGGGCTACTGAAATTTTAGCTTCTTAATACCAGTACCAGATGATTTTCATATTGGCTGGCCCTCCTTAATACTAAAATATACGGTGCACAGTAATATCTCTATGCACATTAAGTAAGAGAGGGTAATTCGATAGGGTGAAGACAGGCGTCATCGAGCCACTTGCAGCTGCACAGACAGAAACGCGGAGCAGCTGGAGCACCGTACTGGACAATGGCCAAGCAGGGCTAGCGCTACACTGCAGCTACTTAAGCACTGGCCTCAAGAGCCTTAATCCGCCAGTTTTTACACCTCAACACAAACCATTATCCTGACCAGCGCCGTGTGAGGTGCACTACAATACATAACACAACATCAATCAATGAAATTACACAATTTCTCATCTGGTTTAAAACAATTACAAACATTCTCTTCTTATGGAAACAATGTGATTTTAAAAAATGCTGCAATATGTCAAAGAGCTGTGAGGAGGATGTGGATAAATAAAATAAAATAAACAAATAAAGTTCCACCATAGACAACAAGATACTTTATGAAATACTGCGTGTCTAGCAGTTTGTAAAGAATGAACCAGCATAAAGATTTATACTAACGTTTTAACCAGCAATTACACATGTAAGTACTACTTGTTGTTCATTTTGATAAAAAAAAAAAAACAAAAAAAAAAAAACAGAAATTGAACACTAATGAAATGAATAAGCAATTAGGAATTAAACACTAAACAACTAAGTAAGTGAGCAAATAAATAAATAAATAAAAATAAATAAATAAATAAACATATGGCACATAATGTTTATAAACAGGCATGCAACAGGAAAGAGCAGGAGAATTAAAAAAAATAAATAAATTTAGCTTTCAACTTTAGATTCAGGCTCAACCAAACAAAAGAAATAATAATAATAATAATAATAATTATTATTATTATTATAATTAAAATGTTATGAAAAATGTTAATGTGTTAATTTTCTGTGCCCTTACTGGTTTCATAATAGGGTGCTGTGACCTTATGTCCCGATTTCACTACACTGCCCCCTCCCTGAATCTCGTAGCTCACTCAATCACAAGTTGACCAATAAAAATCTTCACAATTGCAACTTCACAGAAGAGGCCTTCACTTTTAACAGTTCAAGTCAATTTAATTTTTTAAGGCTATTTTAAAGCAATTCTATTGGTCCATTCATGATAGAATTTTCACACAATGTAAACATCAGATGCAGAATTTAATTTGTGTAGAAAAATAAAAATGGCCAAAAATGAATATACATGTTTTTCATTGAACAGCGACAATATGCTTCTGCCAACTGAACACAAACAGAACTGTTGTAATAAAGCTTTTACAGTGACTGAAATAAATCCTCGTTTTTAAAAGATTACTCGGTTTAAAAATGTACAATCTATATTATTAAATAGCAGTGATTGTGTACAGTGGTTCATTCTGTGTTGCATTTAAACCCCGATCAGGTCACTGTAGACTACTCTAAACAAGCAGCATACAGGTGCACTGCTAACACAGACCAATGCACCCTGAATCATGATCCAGGCTCTTGCCAATATACAGCCCTACTTCTCAAAGGGTCAGGATTACTGCTTTAACCCAACTCAAACCAAAACACAGGGACACAATGTGGGCTTGTCTGGGGGTCCCCTGAAGACTGGTTAAGAAACCCTGTTCTGAGGGACAATCAGAGGTAGTAAAGATTACATAAATAAGAATTATGACTGTTGTGACACAGAACACCATGTAAACTTCATAAGTGGACCACAGGGAGAAAAAACACTGGACTAAAATTTCAAGACATGACCTTGGTTTCTATGTTCTCACTGTGAAAAGAGGGGAGGAGAGACCCACACACCACTATTGGCCTCCAGATTACAGCGGCAGCAACGACGGCCTTATCTCACACTCTCACACACACACACACACACACACACACACACACACACACACACACACACACGCACACATACACATACACACATACACACCCCTCTGGACTCCATCCGACCACATCACACACACACCTCTGGACTCCATCCGACCACATCACACACATTCACCCAACCGTCACACGCACCAGCACTGAGGAATCACTGTTACTGATACTTTAATTTACAGCCAGGAACATACAGATTAAACCCAGTTATCATAGGTAGGTCTGCCTGTCCCCATGGGGGGGCAATTAACCTACAGATACACTGTGGCTCTAAATTCTTAACCTATTCACAAAACATCTGATGTTTAAATAGGCTCTGCGTTTCCCTTATTATAAAATAAACTTCCGCACCCAGACACATTATAGAGTACGGTACTTTGAAGGAACTGGCTTGGAGGTGAAATGAAGGATTGCACTAGGGCACACGCAAGTGACCTAGTAAACACATCCTGCATAAGAAGGTGAGCTATACAATGTGTGAAACAAACATGTTTTAAAGCAGTTTCTTCCCTTTTAAATCTGTTAGGTGGCAAAACAGGCCTAGACATCATTGTAAAAACCTCTGGTTCCCACCACCACCAATGAAATCTGAGTTTTTCTACTATGAACCATCACACTTCAAACCACTCTAAGCAACTTTCTTTACATCTCAGCTGTGCACAACTGGAACAACATTCTGTGAAAGCCACCTTAAAAAGTCTCGGCCTTAACTGGCGTAGTGCATTATCCCGGTGTTTAGCTGCGTGCAATGAAATCTATGCTAACAATGGACGTACCTTGCTGGAAGGGGCTTGTAGAAGACGGCGCAGTGGAAGAAGTTGCGATGGTAACAACAGGCCCATGAGGTTTTCCTGGGTTGGATTTGCGGCCCCTGGAGCCAGAGCTGGAGCTGTGGCTGCTGGACTTCTTGCTCTTGCCTTCGGAGCTCTTGCTGTCGGTGGAGCCGCCGTCCTTGGAGCTCCCGCTGGAGTGAGAGGGCACTTCCTGGAAGTTGGCGTTGGTGAAGCGGCCTCCGCTGTCGTCCATGCGCTTCTGAGAAGAGGAGATGGAGGGGACGCTGCCTCCACTGCTGTTGTTATAGCTCTGAAAAAGAGAGAAAAGGCATGAAGGCCTGTCTACAGAAAAGAGCGAAGGACAGCCGACCTGCAAACCATCAAAAGGGCTCTTGCTTTGTTGTTAAAATAAAACAAACATGTTGACTGCACTCCACGTTCACAAACCAGAGCAAAGCTGTCGCACTGCAGCAGCTTTTATGGTTTAAATTTACTTAAAAGACCTCAAATAAAACTCTTACAAATATCTTAATACTAAAATCATTTTAGTTAACAAATAATATGAAAAATGACTGCTTTGTGGGCTGAAACATCGGCATGGCTCTCAGCACATCGCAACCTTAATGTCCGTTTGTTTCTGGATAGTAAAGACTTCTAGCATTGCTATTAGGCTATTTCCAGACCAGTTTAGACTTTTGCGACATTGACCTGTTTTCCAAATGGCTCCCAAGGCCGTACTGTGCTGTTCTAGTAATGGTTTCTTTTGCCAACTGCTGTGCTGCTAAATTAGAACCAAGAAATACTCAAGAAAACCACCTATGAGTGGCTTAGCCATGACTAAGACACTAAACAGGTTTGATTCAACCTGCTATTCCAACACTGGCCACTTAATTTAAAGCTCTCAAAGTCTTTATCATCTACACGGTTGTTATATCTGTACTACGGTGGGCGGCCTGCTAATTAGCATTACGCTACCAATAGCCTAGTATGGGCACAGTTCACAACACTATAGAACTGGCTTCAGGTTCGAATTCAGGTTTACTTGATTTCACTCTCTCAGACACAAGGCCAAGAGTTTTTATGGCTTAGACTTTTAACATGAGAGCAGATGAAATTGAGCTGTGATGTTTGGATCTGTAGACCAACAATACAAGAATAGAGAAGCCCAGTCTGGTTTGTATCTAGGCTACAGATACAAACACCACATTACAGGTTTGCTTTCAGCTTTGTACACCAGCCACCTAATGCTGCTTCCTCAGATTTAAATCATTATCATTTAAACCAGCACCAGTGTAGCCTCTGGTAGTCAGAACTGAAACTATTTGGTCATTAACTAGCATTATGTCAGATGAGCTAATGTTAACTAGCGCCTCTCTCCTAGTTAGCAGTATCGTTTAACATTAAACAGTTGTACTTAGATTAATAGTTTGACATTAATCTGGCGGTGGATTAAAAATTGTGCAATGTTTTAATTATTTTGACCACCATGTAAGTAAACTAAACTTATTTGACTGTTTGACATGGTGACATGGTGGCACAAAGTCACCATAGAACCAGACTAACAGACACGTCACTGCATCATCCACCCAAACAGTCCTGCTAGTCCCTGGGCTCAGTTATCTTGCTGTGTGTAAAAAAAAACGCTGAGAACAGTTTGTATGTGGAAACATGCCTATGTAGAACATCAGCTGTTCAACACTTCTTTGGAAAAGAGCCCACTGTATTTCTTGGTATTACTTGATTACTTGGTTTTGTGCTACAAGGGCTGAAGAGCACCAAATTGCACTTAGGGTGTCTGTGGCAGGGACACAGGTGCCCTGTTACTTACCCACTGTTTACTTTAACTTTTAGTAACCCATCACAGCATATAATTCAAATTATGCCATAAATATTATTCTTTTGTTTAATATGTGCAGTTACATCAATTAAATAAAGAAATGAGAAAACATTGCACTGGATCATGGCATCACAAACGTTTGCATAAGACCCACCTTCTCTGAGGTAACCATCAGTGTAGGAACCAAGGAAGGGGACAGCTCCAAAGACTTTTTGTGCTTTGGTTTGTGGCGGTCTCGCTCTTTATGTTTCTGTAATAGCAAAAAAAAGAAAGAAATATTAATGGATGATTTCAAAATAAGAGTATGTGGCCACATCTGTGCGAGAAATAAACGAGACAGCGTTCAGGATCATCCGTGCACATGAAGGCACAAGGGGGCCACATCAGGAGGAGAGAAAGAAGTCACCAAGTCATAGACGCGCTTCTGCCTGAACATACCAACCCTGCATGCAATCATGTCAGGCAGGGTCGTCACCTCACCTGCTTGGCAATACCAGATGAAAAGATTTTTGTTAAAGCAGCCCAATCACAGACAAACAACTTGCATTGAAATTAAAAACAAAAAAAGAAGTTTATTGCAGTACATAAACATTGTTAAATCAGCCTGTTCACAGTCCATAAAGCAATACATGGCATGTAGCGCAAGAATTCAGTCTTTGTAATGTTACATAAATGTATACATACACTATACATACAGTTAAAATAAACAGTGGGTAAGTAACCTGTGTATACACACACACACACACACACACACATATAGCGAGACCTAAAGACCTAAAATGTGTATATCTATCTATTTATAGATATCAAAATACATGTATGTGTCTATATGTATATATATCTAGCTACATCCATGATTATTACATTGGAGAAAGTTCCACATATATCTTAAAGACAAGTCTGTTTAATTCTAACGGATACAAAAACAATGGAAATGGTCATGAAAATGTTCTAAATGGACATCAGGGAGAACTAAATCAAATACGAAAAACATAGAATATATAGGGCCCTTTAAAGACGAATGAAATAAATAATGTGGACGTGGAAGGTTTCGCCCGATGGCAAAGCCTAAACATGGTGTACAGCAGCTCAATTTACACCCCAGGTTGGTGACGCGCACCATATAGCTCCATTTTCACCCGAGAAGAGGGAGCGTGAACAAATTTACACCTCCTGCTCCAACCGCACACCTCCAACCTCCTCGCTTTCTGATCCTAAATGAAGAACTGTGAAAATATGCAGTGATCCTGAAAGACTCCAAAAGCATATTTACACATTCCCCACGGGAGCGACGTGCAAGCGGCCATCCTTTCTTTTCTTCTCTTTTTCCTCCCCTTCCCTTACCCAGGCACTCCCTCTGTTAGAACTGTCAATTATTCTGGAGGAACTGATAAGGTGATAACAGTTTATGCTTCTCTCCTGCGCAAGTGGCAGCAACAATTCCGGAAAACCCTCAGGCCCATTGGCATTGGATAAAAATGATAATGAGCAGCTATTACCTCTGTGCCAATTAGAAGAGCTTCCAAAAAGAGAATTACAAATGTCACATTTCTTAAAAATATATACATACAGCATACATAGATAAATGTAAAAAAAACCAAAAAAAAAACAGAACAATAAGTTATTCACTAAAAAGTCAATTTAATTCTAAAGAGAGGCTGAAAAATGTTTTTTTTTATTTATAATGAATTAATTGGTAAATAAAATTAACTTAATGATGTCCACTAGCTGTACAATACAACAAACACAATTACAGTATTCTGTCCTTACTCAGCTCTTTTTCATAAATACCAAAGTCCAGGTGCACTGCTCAAGATTTAACTGAACAGTGTGTCCCTGTAGTGCAAATATGGATATTTGGCTTAAAGGAACTGAACAATGAGGGCAAACATAATTACCATCATTTATCAATGTTTATAGCATACTGCAAAAATTCTAAAATTGCTTTAAAAAAAAAAAAAAAAAAAAATGCTAAAAGTATGTTAAGTTAAACAGACACTGCTCTTACTATAGCCAGAGATGCTGTGTTAAAATTCTGATCAAAATGTAAAATTATATTAAATAATAATAATAAAAAAAACTTTG
Organism: Megaleporinus macrocephalus; assembly: GCA_021613375.1. Taxonomy (NCBI): domain Eukaryota; kingdom Metazoa; phylum Chordata; class Actinopteri; order Characiformes; family Anostomidae; genus Megaleporinus; species Megaleporinus macrocephalus. The sequence goes on from CM038727.1 coordinate 17,141,895, forward strand.
TCCACAATAGAAAATCACACCAAAACAAATCCAAAAATAAGCCCAAAAAATGATCAGAATTGTAAATACGTGGGGGTGGGGGGCATTTTATTCCCAGATGCCACTCTCGGCTGCCTCTCATAGCACATCTGAACTGCCTGCAAATTGAGAAGCTTTTAGTCTCTATTGTTGTTTGGCCCCAGGGTTTGGAATTAGCTAGGTATACATCTGAGCCCCATGACCTTTGACCCTGGAATGTGGAGAAGGGGGGATGGGCCCCCTTTGCTAATGCAAATCAGGCACGGTAACAATAGCCAGGGCAGAGCGCGGAGCACTCCGCAACGAGCGGTTTAAGAACGCGGCTCTTACCCGCCTCGCCGCTCCACTCCACGCCATCTCAGCAGACAGAGGGTCAAACATTAGAACACATTCGGTTCTTAAAAACCGATCATAAACACTCTCTCATAATTAATTCCTCTTTAACCTGCATTACTCGGGCTGCTCCTCCAACAGAGCGTGCCTCAAAGTCACCACCTAACTTCTCTACATGCAAACTAACTAAGTTTTCTTGATTTTCTGACTGAAAATAATTAAACATCCTCCATACACACAGTAGAAAATGTGCAAAAACTTTCAAGTCACGTTCACTATGCGGTGTTTGAGTCAGCAAATAAACAGCAATTGTGAATTAAAATGTTACATAATCACTTGTACTCTGAAAAGTGACTGAATAGTCAAATTGAAGTGGGACGCATACACTTCTGCTCCCAAGACAGGCAAGAATGTTTGTGTTTACATCCAAAACAAACTCTTCTAAATAGGTACACTTTATCAGTCTGACAATGAGCCATGGAAATTGTATTATTAATTTAAACTGGGCTAAACACTAAGAAATATCAGTGTAATGAACCTAAAGTAAGTGTTTCAGCATATAACTCCCTACACTGAGAGATCTGAGCAATAAGTTTCATTACAACAACACCATGTTCGACCAAACGGACACACAGCTAAGATGCTAGCAATTTAATAGATGCCACATTATCAAAAACACAAATAAACATTACCAAAATTACTTCTAACCAGCATTTAATTTACGACAATGTGATTAAACACTGTTTGTTACAAAAATGTATAAGCAGTTTATCTTCAGGTCCTGAATGCCAAAGCCTTACAATCTCTGAATCAAAAGGACAATAGTGTTCTACTTTCCTTCCAGGTAGTTTCAGCACTACCACACTTGCTTTACGTGACTGGTGATTAAAGAAAAGCAGATGACATGAAAGCACACCAAGAATAAAAGCAGGCAAGTGTCATTATGGAGGCCTTGTTTAATGTGAACTACAGTGTAAACATTTCCACGGTTATGGCCATAAATGCTAAATAATGGTACCATATAAAATTAAATACAGCAACCTTATTAATAAAAGACAAATTTTGTTGATTTTGTAAGTAGAAAAATAAGTTAACACATTTTCTACAGTGTAGTTTTGTGCATAATTTTAAGAATTAAGTTAAATATGTTGGACAAAATAAAATTAAATGTGTCAACCTTTGTGCAGGCTTAATTAAGTTTAAGATTAAGAACCAGGTGTTTTTAGGGTAATTTGGGCCCATTTCTTTTGGTCCATTCATCATGAAATGTACACCCAATGTAGATGGCAACAGGGACATTCAAATTAAAGCAAAAATGGAGATATGATGTTCTGTTCTGACAGCACTGACACAAAACCACCATTTATGGGGTACTTTCTACTGGGAGGTGGCTTTTCTCAAACCATATGCCCTACATTCCAAGTTGAAAAAAAAGCCACGTATATTTCTTAAAAATTTGTTTGACTTCTGTTAACATGAATTTTTCTAATAAAAACCTAGAGAAAAAGTGCTATCCCACACCTCATTTAGCCTCACCCTTATATTTTGGAGCAGGAAGTGTGATTGCATCCCTGCACTTACATGTTACTGTAAATGTGTCTCAAAGTCTGAAAAATCTAAAAGAATGTCACCACTCAAAGACACATTTGCTAAAATTAAATGTTTGTGTTTTAATGAAAATTATTGTGTGTTCTGCTAATAATTATTTAAAATCAGATAGTGTTATGACTGTTTTGGTACTGACAAAATGGATTTTTACAAACATTTAAGTTAAAATGAGTATTATTGGGGTACCGGATCACTCAGAGCAAAGAGATTCCAGTCAAAAGTCAGTTAAAAATAAAAATAAATAAATTTAAAAAAAAAATCAAATAAATAAAAAATGATTTTAACTAAAATGTTCCATACACAGTTTGGCATAACTACACTACATTAAAATTCATGAATCCTAAAAAATAAAAAAAATTGTTTCAAAAATATGTGGCCAGTGATAGATGCTAGCGACAGGCAGGCAGAGTATGGTAAATGATGTATGGCGTTGGATAGACATGATATGCTCTTCCACACCTTCCACACTATGAGGACTGAGGTTACGGCTATACTCTTATTTTCATATGCAAGTGAGAAAGGGCAATTTGCATGCATTAGTCTTAAACAAATGGGTATTAATAAATGATGTTACAAATGCTTAATTTAATTAGGCTGGAAGTCTGAAGGTGAATTGCAGTGGATAATGTTCTATTCTGTGTGACATGGTTCAAAATGACCAGAACTAATGGTTATACTACCTGCAAATACTAATTAAACTAATTCGACATGGCTAATGAGCACGACTGATTCTTTGTCGGGAATAAAGCATTCTTTAAAACGACCATCCTTTGCATTGCCAAAGCAGTAAATCACTGCGCGTAAGAAATTCTTTTCTTCTTAGCTTAGCTGAACGTTCTCAGAGCAAAGTGACCGAGGTTCGTCCAATTTCCGCCAGACTAAATCACGGCAATGCATATTTTGAGTCGATCGCTTTTCACCTCATAGGCTGAATGTGCAAAGGAAGGGCATATCACTCACACATGGCACGAAGGAAGGTAGATGTGGAAGCTGCCTTACCTTCTTCTCCTTGTCATGGTGTTTATCCAAAGAGTGAGAGGAAGAATCACTTAAGCTTTGAGCCCTACTACCACGGCCTTTGCTCCTTCTCTAAAAGGTGAAAAAGGAACTTCGAGTTACTATATAAAATACGTCCAGTTATGTCTGTTCTGCTGACTAGCAAGAAAAAAGCCCTTACTGGAACAAAAAAAAAAGACAGTCAAAAAAGGCAAATGACTGAGGATGAGCTGTATTCTAAGATCAAACAGTCAAAACTACCAAAACCAGACAACGCAACTGCATGTCAAGTAAATTTAAATCTTAAAAAAAGTGAGATTTTCTGATATTTATTCGGATACTTAGCTACATTAAAGTCTTCCTTCTCCTATTTCCACACTCAGCAGCGAATCAATGTTTGTGTACACTGCAGCTGTCAAGGCGAATTAAAGACAAATAATTATATATGTCTACTCGGGATGCACAAAGTGCTACTGGAATGTGCAGTAGCATGCTGTAATTTGCATATTTGCATATTATCAAACCTCCTGGCTGCCAAAGCTTGCGCAGCCCATGAATCAATGCCGTAACAGATTTCTTCTAGTTGTATTTGTCTACACACATTTGACTGCCAAACTGTCAAAAGACAGTGAATGCAAGTATATGATGACTGAAGCGATATCTGCAAACTGTTTGTTCGTCAACTAATGGCCCAATTCAACAAACCGTATTGCTAAAACACGACTAGGGATGCACAATGATTTCATCAAATGCACGTTTAGACCTCACACATATTTCAAACCAATATTAATATGACGCATTTGCAGCACTGTGGAAGAGCAAAATGTTTATGTACTGGCATCAACATCTGCAATTGTGAAAAACACTAGATATTGTCCTACAGTTCTCATATCGGTGCATGCCTAATTGGTATTGCTATAATTAACTGCTACAAAATGCCAAACTATAGAAACAAGAAGTTGCCACCCTGCTGTTCTACATGTTATGTTAAAATACTTAAAATGTTAGTGAAAAAGAAAAACAGAGAATGTTGGTTTGCTGGTGAGAATTTAAAATGCTGCACATTTTCTTAAAATACACAGACCATGGAATTAGATTCAATGTTTCAAAAAAAGTGCAAAAAAGCACAGCATGGTGGTACCACTTCAATGTATTAGAATATTTAAATACTGTATAATTGAATTTGAATTTTTTGACACAACAAGAACCTAAAGTTGTGACATTACAGCTAAAGAAGTAAAGCAGTCACTACAGATTATATTAGAAATAAAGTAGTCAAGTTTTTACATTTAATTTAACAATAAACCATGCACAGCCTTTCAAAGATTAACACAATGTAGTGAAAAAAAGGAGATCGAGCCTGTAATACGACTAATAAAAAGAGAAAGACAAATGCTGATTACATGCTCATTACTGAGTACTGCAAGAGAGCAGGAGATTTTAAGAGACACATCATGTAAAGTGCCAATTACTCACTGCTGACTCATCAACACTAATTATTTTTCTCATCAAGTATAACTGATTCATTTGTGACAGCTGAGAGATTTTCAAAGCTGAAACGCATGCATGTGAAATGCAGACAGAGTGAAGCATAAATGTAACTTCCTTTCTGAACAGCAGCTGTACAAAAACTTTTCATACAAAAAAAATATTTGTAGCAGCAGCCCACTGAAACGAAGGTCTACATGGAGAAGTCAGAGGTTAGTAAAGTACTGTAGATCTATTAATGTGAGCCCAATCCAGTCAAAGGCCTGTAGAAAAGTCACGCCACACTCACTCTACTTTCATTACTCATACTGCTTTTCACCTGTTTTTACAGACACTATAACCAAACATTGGTAAAAAAGCGGGACCTGAAGACTTTTTAACTTCCGGCCAGAGCGGTTCGTTCTGACTTCACAGCAAGCTTTAAAACATAAAACCAACAATAACGATAGTAAACACTCGAACAGCGCTAGCCCTCCATCTGCACTTATTATGGACCCTCCACTAGGCCTTTAGCTCTGCCTCCAGCCCCTCTCAGGAGTAGAGGACTGCAGTCTGAGAGAGGCCTTTGTTGGGAAGAACGAACTCACGCACACACGCGCACACACGCGCACACACACAGATCTGTGAAGCAGCAGGGAGCTAAGGCTCTAACGTCCACTGCAGCACAGGGGTCGGAGTGTGTACCCCTCCTATCCCCAACAACACACTTACTTGTTTAAATACAATGTCAGGACATGGGGTCTTAAGTATGTCCTACCCGTAAGTACTTACGTATGTCTGTGTGTATAAATACGTGTGTGTGTGTGTGTGTGTGTGTGTGTGTGTGTGTATGTATATATGAGTGTGTTATTTATTTCATTTTTTACAGCTATATATATATATATATATATATATATATATCTTGTAGCTGGCCAATGGAAAACGAGTATCTCCAAAATTGGAACTTTACAAGAGAGGCCAAAAACTTTCAATGTAAGTCAATGGAACCAGATTTTTTACCCAAATGACTTTGAAGTATTTCTATTGGTCCATTTATCATAAATGGACAAAAATGGAATTGGACAGTGACGAGATATATATATATATATATATCTATATATCACTGCTGTCGGAACAGAACCTTGCTTGTCCAAATTAGTAACTTTACAGGAGAGGGAAGAAACATTCAATGTAAGTCAATGGGACCAGACCTTTTTTTTTTAACACAATTAATTCTGGACAATTTAATTTGGTCCATACATCACAACATTAAGAGCAAAAGGCATTTTCAAATAGTCACAAACTGAAAAACAACAAGAACAAAATGTAGAAAAGAGGTTAAGTTTCAACAGCAGTGACACTGACATTAATACATGCATCTAAATGTAATAAGAAATTCTAATCATTCTAAACTCTAATTTCAGGAACCAGAAATTATTTTTTTTAAAATCACAGCGTATTTGTAAAAAGTGCTTTGTAACATCAGGAACATTTTAAACAATGTTTGTCTTCACTTTTCTTCCAAGCCCAAAACATGTATGAACACACCAACACAAGAGAGAGGTAGGTAGAAGCTCAAACCTCCTGAAACTCCAGTTCTCTCTCTCAGAGCTAGAGATTAGACGAGGTGGAAGGGGGCAGGGGGGTGACGAAGAGAGTCCCACACATGGGTTCAGAGAGTTGCTGCTGATTGTCAGTGAGATTAAGGGGTTACAGGGGTTGTGAGGGACAAAGATGGGATAATGTGTGTGTGTGGTTGATTACGCCACAGCTCAGCTTTCAGCAGCTGTAATTGAAGGGAGAGTGCAGGTCATTCAAGAAATAAGAGATATTCCAAACGTCTGCAAACAGCACAACATACATACGCTGCACTGGCACAGGTAACTGCCACCTTACGCTACCTGAATGAAGACAACAGCCAGTTAAGTTCAGGTAAAAGTAAGGCACATGTACGGTCGCAACTTGGTGCTGTAACTGAACCACCATCATCCTGTAAAATAACATCCAGGGGTGGGGGGTCTGTCACAGTGCTGACTTTCATCACAGTCTTCGGTTCAATGAAACGTAACGTATGAAACGTAAAGTGTACTTGGTTGTAAAGGCCATTAAGAAGGTCATATAGGACAGAGGTTTAAAGAACGTAGTCTTCATGAGGAGTTAATTCAACATGTCACCAAATAAAGTCACTGAATCAAAACGGTTCAGAAATTTAAAAAAAATAATTAAAACAACCCTACTGAGGTCTTGGAAGCCTTCAGGATATTCTGGAAACATGCAATTCTTGAAACAGAATTTTCATTCAAAAAAAAAAAAAAAAAAATTAAGCTTAAGCATTGCTTCAGAAAAGCAATCACTTACCAGTTTGCTGTAATGGTACTTGCAGTATCCACAGTATTTCACGTTATCAGCGTCTGAGCCTTGCTCTTCACACAGCAACCCAGCAAACTGAGCACTGCAGGTAACAGGAAAAGAGAACCCTTCTTTTAAAAAATATTCGAGAAAATTAACAATCAAAATTCTGTGGATTCAGTTGTGAGTACATATTACAAATAAAAGAAAACAGAAATTTAATATTTTTTAATATTAGATTATTTGGCTGCTAAAAATGCTCAAAAGCAGGCTAATTGGAATGAAATATATTTTATAAGATATAAATAGAATATGTATAAGATATAAACATCCTGAATCTCCAAAAACATCATGAATATATTGTTTAAAAAATGCTGTGCACAGTAAACTGAAATGTGGGTACAAAAACAGCAGGTTAACTTGATTTTCTAAGTTAACACATCTACAAAGAACACACATAAATACGATATTTTTCTGTAGATTTAATGCACAACTGCTTTAAAATATTTAAAAAATAAAATATCCCAGAATCTTTTTTTATATGTTAAATTCATATGTTAAATTATATGTGCAAATCTGCATAAAACAAATGTTAAAGCTGTTCTTATGGGTGTAGAGGATGCATTAACTTACTTATAAACTTACTTTCACTTAGGAAATTAACAAACTGCCATTGGACTAGGGGCATCTAAACCCTTGCACATAACTTTATGGATATACAGACATACATAAGAAGTACATTCAGCTGTGTGAAATAATGCACATTCTTTAACCTACCATGTGACGTGAAAGGCTTGACGGCAGCCATGTTTGTTGCACGCCATGCAGGCTCCAGTGGCCGCCTTGCTCTCCCGGCCTTGTTCCTCACAGATGTAGCACGTCTACAAGACACAAAAACCGAATAACGTGAGCAGCAGAACACGCTACACACGTACTTAAATTTCACAAACATGAAAAGCTGCTGATATGATTAATATGGCACTACGCTCGGCTCGTTTGATCTAAAATCGCTGCTGATTTAACAGGACTCTGCAGAACCAGCCTTTCTAGTACCCTGATTATCAGGTGCGTAATAACCACGTCACTTCAAATTGGCTCTCCAGTGAAGACTCAATTATAGATGGATCAGATTAAATACTCAACTATTTCAAGCATGAGATTAAACCTGGCCCCTTGGTTATCATTCACATCAGACACAGTGTGGCTGCTAACTGATATATATTTATTTCATCAAGTCACAATCAGTGGAATCCACAGAAAACAGAGCTTCATTTTCAACGGGCTTCAGCAAAATCACAAACCATCTGCACCCAGCACATTTCATACAGATGGAAAACAAAAACAATTAACCAGTGATTAATACTGTTAGCACACATTAATAAAATCTTAAACTACCATAACGTTAGAATGACAAAACCAAGTCATTATTAAAATAATTAAATCATTTAGAGCTGCATAAGAGAGAGAACAGCAAATGTATTGGTACACACTGCATGTGTGAAAGTTTATTACAGGCTGCAAGTACTCATTCCTGAATACTAATAAGTATTCTCAATTCTCAAAATTCTTGTTATCCGTCTAATCGAACACGTTCTATTTTAAACAGGATTCAGTTCACACTCTAAAGGCACTTATTACATTCACCCAAACACAAGCATTTCCCTACAGCTATCCTGGCGAATCACCGACTCCCACCTGTGTTTTAAACTACATTTTAAATAATTATTTACAAAATATGTGTTCTTGTTGGTGTTGTAGTCTCAGAGCAGCTTCTGTGCTTCACTAACCTTATACAAAGGAGACTCTAGATATTGCTTTAAAAACTATTGTAATAAACATTGTTTATGCTTAAAACTTGCTGGGAGGATGTTTAATTAGAAAGCAGAAATAAAAAAAATACAGAGCTGATCCTATCTGCAGTTTGGTCAGATACTATTTCTATTATCTATTTCTTCTAACATTTTCGGTATATTAACAATAGCTGTTCTACCTAAAGACCTTATGTAAGTATACAAAGGAACAGTGAGTCGCTCTACTATCAATAGCACCATCATACCACATTTAATAGCTGAAATTATATAACGTTTAAAAACTTACCTTATTGTAACGTTCATGAGGGACAGACTGTAACACAATGGGCTCCATGGTGGCAACGTTGGCAAACTCCACCTCTGGAATGTAGAGGGCGCAAACCACATGGGCCCAACCTAAATAGAAAAGAATAAGATAAGAATAAGATAAGAATAAGGCCCCTGGCTTTGTCCAAACATCAGGACCTTATGAATCCCTGAGGTCCACATATGACACATGTGAGGGTTTTTGTACAGAAAGCCAAAATTCATGTACCCCAGACCATTTCTTCAACACTGTCTTTATCTCTTAGAGATTAAACTGGCCTCCACAAAATCACATTTCCAAACATTTCCTCACAGCGTTACATTTCTGCCTAAATCAACCACACTTAGGTTTTAAGACCATTCAGCAGTAGAGGGGGTGCTGAATGTTTAAGCCAAAACAATCACCAAAAGGAGGAGAATTACAATTAACCTTTAAACAAGTGTGCGGAAAAAAATGCTTGAGGTTTCAGGTTTTTCACATTTTCTAGATATCGTGTGAAACAAATGCACACATTTTCATTTAACACTGCCTGAGATTACTAACAAAATATGCAATTAAAATGGATTCTGTAAAAAAAAAAAAAAAGTCAAGGCACAAAACAACACTCAGCGGTCCATTCTATTCTGCCACAATAAAGTATTTCTTCAGTTCTAATAATAATAATAATAATAAAAAATACATACATACACTGTAAAGAGGTGAGAGCTATTTGTTCCTAAATCATTTTATTGACATTTAACTAATGACCCACAGTTAAATCCCAAGCCCTTAGTTTTAACCTTTGGGCTTAGCAGGCAACAAGGAAAACAAGGGTAGCTTACTTGCAAAGTATCGCTTCGGAAATATGTATTTCACAGACCACCAACAAAGCAACGATATAAGAGATATCTGTTAACGAGATGTCTAACGAGATCAGCATGAGAAAGAAAAAGACCTCAGTATTTCTGATTGGTGTCAACTGACAAAATACGACACACTTACACCTTCAATTAATATCTAAAGGTATACATTTTTTAGAATATAATTATATTTTTTTTCCCCTCAACATGCTAAATTAAGTAAATTAACAGTGCAATGCAAGTGTAACGTAAATGAGCATTAGGATAAACATTAAGGTTTTCTGAGAATACTGCCTAGTGTCCACATTACAATATTATGATATGCCAAGCTGCCCACCCCAAGTAGCACCCAAACTTTTACATAGAAATTTGACATTACATGTCGTTTTTTACAAGTCTTTATTACTCTTTTGTTCTTATTCTTTATTCTATTTATTGTATCTTCTTGAGCCTTTTTCTTAGTGCAACATTGTTCTTGATACATGTGTGCCTCACCAACACAAATTCCTTGTATGTGTGACATACATGGTGTAATAAACGATTCTGATTTTGATTCGGACACAAAGACAAAGCAAAACGTTGACCTGACGCATTAAGCAATATTTAAATGATTATTACTTGTACTTCAACTTCAGATTTGGAGAAAATGCCAAATTAAAAATAAAAAAAGTGTTAAACAGCTATTGTGTTTACAGGGACATCAACATGATGTTCATCTAAAACTTTACACTCACTTAAAACACATGCCATGCTCAAACACCTTTGGCAAGTTTCTTGGACTGGGAATTCTAGGTTGGGAATAAACTGAGATGCAAGTGGTGACCGACTCGTGAAAACTGACTTGTTTTAGTCCCTTGTGTTGGCAAAAAAAATAAAACATTTGGCTCCCTAAGAAACCTTTGAAATTGTTTCTATTTATTCTTCCTTTACAGAACCATGGCATCACTCCAGAGGTTTTTTATTTTTAAAGTATGTATGCTTACTGCCAAAAACACTGCTTTCAATTGAGAAAAACAAGAAATTTTAACCAGCTTAAACTACACTTGCTGGGTGTTCCGTCTAGACCAGGGTAGTGCCACAGGGTGTTTCAAACAACATGCTGCACAAATATCAAAATTACAGGCTAGCACCAGCCAGTACTCCTCCCTTTTCTCACAAGCCTCTATTTGACCACAAAACCACAAGACCAAAAAAAAAACCCAATATATTAACTTTATAACTATAGTTCACAGTGCTTATATGAGAAGGAGGTGGATTAAAAGGCAAAATTAAACTTAAGAAATGGGCAACCAGCTGGAGTCCTGTTTATCCAGTCAGAAGACACAGTTACAGCCCTAAACTTAAAAGTGAACCCATGAACTGTCTTTGACCTCAGTGTGCCAGGGACAGGGAGGTGGGTGTTGTTGTTTTGAAGTCCCTCCAAGAATCCTGCAGAAGCCTATAAAACAGGGCAATAAAAAACCCAAGCACACCCCAAAGAACTTCTCACCCCTTCACACACCACGCTGGCACAATATAAGCAACAAAAATGAAGATAATTCTAACCGAATCCACAAAAGCCGCATTTGGTTTATTGGAGCGTCGAGGGGAATGTTAAATACCGGCTAAACGGCGGGGGAATGGTACATCTATAGAACGAAAATGTCCATTTTAAAGCAATCTGACCTCCAAGAGCCAACAAATGGAGTTTACCTTTACTCACATTTACTACTTAACGCTCATTGCTCAGCTAGACATTTGACAAACAGCCAGTGTTATGATTACGGACTACCCCACAGGGACCGGGTGATTAAAGCTAATGTGTAATCATGACACAATACAAAAATAAACAAATAGCTTGATTTGGCAGCAATGTGCCCAAGCAAACAAATAAACAATGGAATGAATGGTTTTGGCCAGTATTTTTGTTCCAGAGCATCACTAATAAACAGATCAAATGAAGAGAGATCTTGAGATGAAGGCCTAGAAAGGAAGTATCCTTGTTTTCCCATTAAACCTTCTACACTGTAAAACAAAACCACTTGGTGTTCCAACTTAAAATATATACACGCCTACCTTAACACCTAAGATTATACAACTTCAATGTATAAAGAAACACACTGATTGTTGATTGGTTTTAAGGTTACCAAGTTACTCACCAAGCAAAATAAATTGTTATTACGGTGTACCACTCATTCACATATAAAACTGAACTAGTGCTTAGTTTTGTAACAGCACTCTACACCTCCAGTGCAAAACACTTAAACATTTTGGGGCGAAAAAAAAAAAAAAAAAGAAGATTACATAGTGTGAAACGACCAAAACATAAGCCCCAAAGTGAACTGATGTTTCCCTCATGGCCGTTTAACAGCTTTCCGCACTACAAAGGGGGCATGGTCCTGCAGCTGCATGTCCCAGGCAATGTTTACAGTCTCGGGCTTGCCCCTGCCGTGAACCCGGGCCATGAAGAGGAGAAGTCCCCTCGCAGCCCCGCGATGACCCCAGCAAGACCGCCCCGTCATAAAAAAACAAGGGGAGATAAACACACATGTTCACCCCTCCCATTTTTACGCACAAAAATAAGCAGCGACTAACCACATGGTACGGTACTACCTACAAGTCCAAGTTAATAACGTTGAGCAAAACATGGAGGCATTTCTCTTCACGTAACCAATAACGACCAACAGCAGAACTTTACTTAACGACTTAATGAACAATTTAACGTCTTAAGAAATTCTAGTTAAGAGATACGTTTTTGAAAGAACAGAAATCTCTGCAAATTGAAACACTGGTGCTACTATCTGTACTAGGACAATCACTATAAAGACTGATTTGATTAAGAAACTAGATTAAAATCAGCCTCAAACAATGAAAACAGACTTAACTGAACAACAAAAGTTATCCACTGATTCTCTTTGACCAATCACAAAATCTAATAAAACAGAAACTTATTTGTATGCTATATACAGTAAACTAATCTATAGCAAAAACATGCACATTAATAAGTGTATCCATCCAGATGTTCTGTTCAGTAGTAAAGAGCATTCATTTATATTAATAAATTAATAGAATTTATCATGCAAGCTGCACACCAATCTCTGGCCATTCACGAAGAATGAAAACTTCACTTAAAGCTGGTTCTTTCAGAAACTCTGGTTGAAATGTTCACCCAGTTTGTACAAGAACGGGCTAGAATGGACACGAACTATTTGAAGAGACTGCTGTAATCCTTTCCTGACAGGATGAGCGCTGTGAAAGCAGGAGGACGCGTATCCAAGTATTAGGAAAGAAATTACACTCATTTTTGGTCCGTTGAGCTTATTCACCGCTACTGTATGCAAACGCTGGCTGTAAATCAAGCGTGGATATATGCTTTGAACTGCTCTCTCTCTTTTCTTGCACAGTCTTTTCACGTGAGTTGATTTCATCATCAGTTCCTTTAACCTCCATAATTCGTCCATTTCTGATGGCTGGATGTCTTTGGTGGCCAAAGTACTGTACAGCAGTTTAATATGGATAATGACTGTTAATACTTGTCTTTAGATCTTTAGTCTTTGAACCTCAAAGAGTGAAAAAATAAAAACAAGGGACAAAGAATGATAGCGCAAATCATACCAGTGTTGCCAGACAATTGGCAATCAGCAACAGACAAAGCATGGGAGGAAACTGATTTTTATATTTAGAACTATTTAGACTGTGCTGGGCTGCTGCACTTTTTTCCTCGGTTACATTTCACAGTAACAATGTATATAAAATGTTTGAGCATAAACAAATATGTATGGATAAAAACATCAGACAGAATCCCCATTTCTGTGCAACATAAGGCTTTTCAAACATTTCATTACAAATGCATATTCAATAATATAAATATAATACCAATAATGGAAAACACAAAAGCAGGCATGCTTAAAAACATTTCAGCTGAACTTTTTTTTTTAAAACAGGTCAGGTAAAACTGGCAGCCTGCAGCATCAACCGGCAGCAATCTTATCTTCTTAACTTCACCAATAATTGTACATGTCCATGCAGGGAGACTGATTACTACACGCTTTCAAATTCTTTACCTCTAGCCAACTTGACCACACATTAAAAGACCAGTGGGCCTAAAGGACGACTGTACTGCACAGTTATAAATCTTCTGACTCATGAATTACACTATAATTATAGCACAAATAAGTGAGCAGAGAACCCAATGTAGGGCTGGGGCGACGCGCCAACATCATCGATTATGAAATTACATCAATTAGCACAACGTGCATTGACGCGTTGCAAAGATGGCCGCGCCTACTAAAAGCATGGATTTAACTGGAGCGCAAGCTGCAGCTACAAACAATCACTCGTGTGCATCTAAAGTTGTGGCAGTGATTCACACAGAAACACAACAGTGTGGTGCTCTGTCAGCTCTGCACAGTGGAGATGATCACAACAGTACAACTGCTATACACCAGACCTTGATGCTCAAACATCCCGTAGAGCTTCATCAACACAGCAGCAGAACAGCACCTGTTTACTCGCTCTTATTTTAGCAGATTATTTAAAGATTAGTAACACATGCAACATGTTTCTTTCAATTGTAGTCTGTGACTACGCATTGCTAACCGTTTCTTAATCGGCCAGTGTAGAACCTAAGACAGTTCTCAATACCACAGGAGCTTTAAAACACACATAGCTGCTTCGTAAATGGCTCTCTGCAACATATATAGTCCACAAACTGTCTGATTTCATGTCCGTGAGGCGTGTAGACTACGTGTCATTTGTGCCTCTAAACGTCCAGTCAGACTTTTAGCCCTTTTAACCATTTATAGACCACGTGCATTTAAGGTAAGGTAACATTTTAGTTTCTAACACAATCAGATTAGAGTAATCTAAAACTTAGTCATTAGATTAATTGCTTAAGAAATTAAACTTGCAGCTCTAGCCAAATATGACGATTTAATAATAGGACAACACTAAGATATCAGAAACTAAAGGGTATCGGCATAAAACTGAACAAATAAATAGAAGAGACTGATATTTGTTATTGATATTAGAGGATTTATTGGTTTTTAAACAGCTTCTTAAGCGAGGCTGGGAAAGTTCACAAAAATTCTGTATTGTATTCATTTTACGGCATTTAGAATTATGCATTTAGCAATGCTAACAGCAGATTTAGTCCTTGTTCCTGAATAGGACAATGCAACTTTTTTCTTAAAACCCAGCTCAATAGGAAGGAAACATCAGCCCTGCAGAATTTTAAACATTTATCAGCAATATCACTGCTTTGAAATAAGACAATATCATCAGTCGCCTCGAATCGCAGAGGTCTTATCTAATCAGTCCAGCCCTTATCTGATACCAGGTTCTTTTCTGGGCACATTAGAGCAAGTTTACACTCTGCGATACTGCCAACTGTGATACTGACAGACAAAAACTGGAACCTCGTCTATTCGTTTTGAATTCTTTGAGCCATAATCAAAGTCACTTTCAAAGTGTTTACTGTAACACACTTAGCAGCGATCGGTTTACTCCATCTACAACCCTAGCCAGCCAAAACCATAGAAGCTGGACCAAACTCTGGCACTATGCCTAATAACGAGCAGAACACAATGGCATTTATGTGTATGCGAGAATGAAGATAAACGAAGACTAAAAAAAAAAAAAAAACTATGTTTAACAAATTTGGCGTACATATTAATCTGGCTTTGCCTTCAGTTCACATATAGGAGTGGCTTGCAGTGAAACAGCACAGCTAACCTGAAGACAGAAAACTAAGCATACTGACCGCAAACTCACTTTGGAGAACAATCATTGCATGAAGCTCTTTCTCCTTCAGATAAGAATGGCATTTTCTTCTTATAGCTATTCAATACGTGGTTTGTTTAATTACAACGTCTTTTTATTTTCTTGTGTGGCTCTTTAGCAAAATGTTTAAGGACATGCAGAATTTTGGCAGACGTTTTCTTGCATTGCAAATCTATAGCTAGAAAATCTTTATCATATAATCAGACATGCAGTATAACAGAACTAAAGTCTGATAGGCGCTCTGGCTAAGATCTACAGATCTGTATCTGTAGAATCTCGTGCAAAGTGACAGAGTAAACATAAGGCCGCCGCAATCACACAGTACAAAGCAAGCTTTAGCCTACTTGTAGATACTTGTCAAAGTGAAGCACTGCATTTAAAAATAGCCCACTATAAAGAAAAAAAATGGATATGCTCAGAAAAAAATATACTACCAAGCGACCCCATTCATGTCTCATGATGTGATCAAAAGAAATAGTTAAAAATAACTGGGAATACAATTTCATTGCATTGAAGGATCTTCCTTCTCTTGCAAAGCTGCCACTGGTTTAGTGCAACAGCAACACCACATTACAAAGAAAATTAGCAACACAGGCGTAAACCTGACACCAAAACTTCAGATACTTAGAACCTTTCCCAAAAATGATGCAACACAAAACGCTCATATTTAAAAAGAAGAGCATTTACCTCCATTATCTGTCCTTTTCAGAGCTCCGTCTTTGTGGGGGCACAGCTCACATCTCTGCAAACAGAAGAGACACATAATCTTTTATTTGTAAATCAAGCACAGTGTAATTCTGAGATACAGGCAACACAACGTTAAGACTACAATTTTGTATCACAGTGTATTTATGGGCAAAACACAATGAGGAAGGGTCGCTGAGCTAGCTGAGAGTTTTCTCTACTGCATGGGGGGGAGCGAAGGTAGGAGGGATGAACCATGATACTTCTGTTTAGCAGGTATATAAAGAATATAACATAATAAAACCTGTTATTTATTTAATTATCATAATTCAATATTTTGCATCATTCTGTCACTGACATTTTAAATGTATTTATAGTGGTTAGGTGTGAAATGCTTAGTGAAGAAAACTGTTCACAGCGATGCTGATAACAACCAGATAGTTGATTAGTTTATTGCTCCCGACGGCAAAATCTCTAAATAAACTTACTACGTGAAAAGGCTCTAAATATGTTACCCAATTCCTGAGACGTGTGACAGCTGTGTAAATGATACTAATTATATGAAAACGCTTCTGTTTCAGCACCTCCACTATTTTAACACCAGCAACACTACAAGCTCTGAACGAAAATTCATGAAATGTTTTTACTGTAAATAAAATGGCGATATAAGAGTTGCAGCCAAAAAAAATGATAGTGTTTTTGGGAATTGATACAGGATCACAAAACATAATGCTATGATACTTAAGTTGATTAATATCTTCATACACATATCTTCATCTACAGGTGTGCTTGCTGAGCTGAATGAGAATTTGTTGCCGATTGGTTGAGCTAGTGCTGAAGGATGGCTTATAATCAAGTCAACCAGCTACCACTGGGCTCCACCTCCTTTCCATTAACATTACCCGACCAGCCAGACCATGATGGCTGAAGGGTGGTCTGCTCTCCATGTGTTACTAAACTGTTGTGGTTTGTTGATGATTGTATACTGTGGTATGTGAAATCATGTGCCTAGAGTTTAAACTTTTTAGCTTGGATGCTATAGGGGGTGTAGTCGATTTCTTTTGGAGGTTTGATTATATTTTTGATTAGGGAGTTAGGTTATGTTTATTGTATTTTCTTTTCTTTTGATTTTTAAGGTTAGGGAGGAATGCTTTTGTATTATTTTATTTCAGGCTGAGGCAATTCGTGAAGTCTCGTGCTTCCTTAATAGCAAAATATCAAAAAACCTAAGACTAGTATCTTTGTGTCTATGATTGGTCTGGTGGGTCAAGGTCTGGGAAGGTTGGGGGTAGAGATCGACAGATATGGGTTCTTCTATAGCTGATGCAGATGTTTAGAGGTCAGGTCAGCCGACGACCGATATGTGCCACAGATTTTGTTGGCCGCTTTTTAGGGCTGATATCTAAAAGTTTTCCGCTTTATTTGCTGCTAAAATGTCACACTAGTAATAACAAGTTGATGCACAGCATTTCTGAACCTAACATCATTTACTGAACACTGACTCAACAAGAAAAAAAAAAACAACATTTTTATCTGCACCCCAAAAAATACAGTATGATCATATTACTGCTGAAGGAATGTAACATACATCTCTTTATACCAACAACAAACAAGTTATTAAGAAGTACATTGAAAATTACTTCCACACAGT
Source organism: Megaleporinus macrocephalus (assembly GCA_021613375.1). Taxonomy (NCBI): domain Eukaryota; kingdom Metazoa; phylum Chordata; class Actinopteri; order Characiformes; family Anostomidae; genus Megaleporinus; species Megaleporinus macrocephalus. The sequence continues at coordinate 17,159,718 of CM038727.1, forward strand.
CAACGTTTACTGCAGTTACAGAGAGCCTCACTTCACGGTTGAGTTTTTATCACGTTGTAGTAAAATTACAATTCTTTAAGGAGGATGAGGCACTCTGAGAGAGAGAGAGAGATACGCTCTGGTTCACGTCTAAAAACGTTATAGTTCGCTATAAATTATTGATTTTGACAGTTCCAAAAGTTTCGGCTTGGGGTCCTTCACATGCGGCAACAGTACGTTACACCCCACCAATAACACCGGGCTCGGGCCTACCCCTATATGGGCCGAAGCATAAACCCTTACTGGGTATCACAATTACCATATAAAATTAAATAAAGTGATTATTAAAATAGTACACCTTTAGATGTGACACAATTACAGACGATTTTGAGATGTGCAAAGAAAAATCAAACATCAACAATTATCAAATTACAAAGTTACAAAAGAACCATTCACCACTACGCACAATAAACATTAATGAAGTACTGAACAGCTGCTTACTCCAGAACTATAAGCATGCTTTTTGTGCGCTGGAGTTTGAGAAAGGTTGAGAAGTAAGGTTTTTTTTCCCCCAACAACACTACAAAAACAAATACACTAACACTTCAAGCTACTGTACGCTGAATAGGAGAACAGAGCTGCTGTCTTTCTTTTGTAAACTGTAAGAGTTGAATTTTTAAGTAAAGCTGCAGTATGCACCATAACTGACTCTCCAGAGATTCTTGGAGAAACTCCACCCCTTCACAATATGCTCGTCACAGTAGCTCGCTTACACACTTAAAACACAACACTGGCACTGCATGCATGAGGTAATTTGCTTTAACAATGTATTTTTTTCCTGCTGAAACTATTTCACATCAAACTACTCTGAATGCGTTTTTTTACATCCCAACCATTGAAGGACACAAAACACAAAAATTACATAGAAATGTAGAAAAATCCTTTAATTTGACCAGGAATGCAAACTAAACCAACCACAAGAAAATAATGGTATAGGTCAATCAATTTGTATAGAACCTTTAAATTTCTTTACAAACACAGTTCTTTTATAAAAATAACAGTCACTGGAAGATTCTTTTGATAGCTAAACAGAGGTTCATTCATGGCACTGCTGAACAGAACTCTTTTGGGCTAGTTCAGACTCTTCTTCGAAAAGAAAGAATACTGTGCACAATATGACAATCACAGTATTATGTGGAAGGATTATCAGCAGTCGAGGAAAATCTTGAATTTATTGAAGAAAATGGTACATGCCAGCGGCAGAATCTCAACAGATGGTTCTATGAACAGCAGGCATTTACATTACTCCCATGTTATGATAGAATAAAGGATAAAAAGTTTAAAAATAAAATGAAAAAGCAATACCGCTGTGTTAACCAATTTTATGGCGTCAATAGTGAAGAGCTCAGATGACCTTGTCCGCTAAATGTGTGAACAATCGACATCCACTGATTTTCTCCACCTCCACTTCCATGAACAATATGACATCTAAGCTGTTTTTCACTTACAGGGGCCGCACTTCACCACATAGTTTTAAAAAATCTATATAATTCAAACACAAAAATGTACAGAGAGTCTTTCAAAGCAGTTTCATGTGAAATGGTTCACTGTAGACCAGCTTTCACCTGTACAGTAGTGGTGATAGGAACCAGGACTCGGTCTACAGTACTAATATATATATATATATTTTTTTTTTATTGACTATCCAAAGTCTTCTTTGAGAACTATTCTGCAGCAAAATAAGTCATTTCATGTAATAACTTCTTGTGAAAGCAGCTTTTAGTGGCAGTAAATGCTTTAGATGTCTGGTCACCACTACATCAGCATCGTGAACAATTAGGACTTGATAAGTTCACTTGATAAAATCACTCTGAATGACTTAGTTTCCACCTCTAGTTCACCTTTGAAAGACAAATCAATCGTTTGGGAGGGTAAAAGGTGGTTGTAGAGTTGTACGATACTGACAAAAAATGATGTCTGGATATTTTCTGTAATTTTGTAGATAACGAAAATAAACAATATTTAGCATTATTTAAACATGTGTTTGTAAAAGTCTTATATTTTACTAGCTTACACTTAATTATTTCCTAGCCTTCATCTAGACTAGCAGTCATACTTATTTACAGTAACAAGATAACGCTAGCGTAAATGAACATGTTTTGGGTCTGCTCTGTGGACTGGGTACATACACTAGATTAGGGGTGTGCGATATATATATATATCGTCTACGATAATATCTGAACTGCCGCGTTAATGATGCGTGAGCTGATGTTAAGTATGCTACTGACTGGGGATAATACAACAATCAAAACGTCTCGACTCGTGTTTTAGTATAGGCTGCAGCGAGTGTGCATTGACAGTGCCCATACGTGTGCTAGCATAGCTGCCTAAACAACACACCTAAAGCTGAATATGAGTGAACACACTGCACCAGGAGAAGAAATTCAGACACTGCCAGCCTTGCAGTCTATCGCCTTAGATTCAACTCCCAGACGAGGATCATCTTCACTCACGTGGAGCTGGTATGGTATTCTTAACATTTCCCGACAGCCTTCATAACTAACATAGTACGTAAACTCATTCATAAATGTAAGAGTAGTCTGACCCACTCATAACTCGGTTCGTCCTGAAATTCATCTACAATTCTGTCTTAAAAACGAAAGATGCCACTAATCATCCTTTTAATAACGCATTGTTCTTTTTTACATAAAAGTAATGTAAATACTTATTTGTTGTTCTTTTTTATTTTAATTATAAACTACATTTGTAAGCTAATAAAATATAAGACAAAATATAGTTTATTATTGTTATCTACAAAATTACAGAAAATGTTTTTTTTTCAATATCGCCCAACCCTACATTATATGTTTTCAGTTTTATAATAAACACACTACATAGATTTAAAATTTTTCCCAACATGAGATGATGTAGGGCTGGGTGATAAAACGCTTACGATAATTATCGTGAAATAACGTTTCCTTGTTAGAACTATAAGACGTAGTTGATAGGAAGTCGATAGAGACAACACGAATAGCCAATAAGAATGAGATTGTGCCTTCCCAAACCAATCAGGTGGCTGAACTGGAATTCCGGCCATTTCATGTTTGGTTAAAGCACAGAGTGTAGGCATAGCTGAAGCTTAACCCACATACTAGTAATGTGGTTACTGCAGGTGTCAAGCAGTCAGAACAAAATGAGAGAAAATTACAAAAAACTTTAACTACTACTGAAAGAAACATGTTACACAATAAACTTAAAATAATCTGCTTAGATAAGAAAAACAGGTAAACAGGTGCTGTCCTGCTGCTGTGTTGATGAAGCTCTACGGGATGTTTGAGCTTTAAGTGCTCGTGTATAGCAGTTGAACTGTTGTGATCATCTCCACTGTGCAGAGCTGACAGAGCACCACACTGTTGTGTTTCTGTGTGAAACACTCCCACAACTTTAGATGCACGCGAGTGATTGTTTGTAGCTGCAGCTTGCGCTCTGGATAAATCCATGCTTTCAGTAGGCGCGGCCACATTTGCGACGCATCGACGCACTTTCTGCTAATTGATATAATTTCGTAATCGATAAACATACATATGTATATTGTAGGAGTTCGAGTGAGAACACTGAGGCAAAGTTGACTTTATAACCAAAAATTCAGAGGATAAAAAACAATAACATTTTAATATCTTCACTTCTCACTTAAAGTAAAAAGGAAATAGTGATTTGATTTATATCGTGATATATATCGATATGAAAAAATAGTGATACGATTTTTCCCCATATTGTGCCCCTCTCCATTTTCTCAGTTTCTCTATTTTGCAATCCATGCCATTAAATCACATCTTCTCCACATTGCAAGCCCATAGCATAAGCGCACTGTGCAACAGTAATACTCAACCATGTGAAACCATGTGTACAGTTATACAGATTTCGCATCAATGACTTTTAGCAATCGAGTTACTTGAGAAACTGTTCCAGCCCTAGACTTAAACATTGCACAACCTGGGGGTGTGCAAATAGCAAAGACGCTAAGTGGGACAACTTGTTTTGGCAGAAATCCAGAATTGACAAGAAAATGTCCAAACTATGCATTGCATAACTGGTTTCTCTAACACAAAGTTCCTCAACCAGCTAACACCATCTTTTCACATGTTCCAACTAGAGATTTGCAGAGATCAGATATTGGGATCTCATAGTAGGCTGATACTAGCTGAGCATGCTGGATGGGATATCAGAGGCAGAAATGAAGCAACATTCACTATTTTCCAAGAAGAAGCCAAGAAGCATCATGTCTAGAACCTTGCCGTTCTGAAAAAGCAGTCAAACATTTTTCGGTTTCGAGGTACAAATTTCAATTACCATCATACACTTTGTTAAAGAACAGAATACACAGAACTAGTGGCTAACAGAAGATTCTGTCAGTAGCAGCACTGGATTTATGACCAATGTCACTGTATAATTAGATTTTATGATATTGTCAGTATATTCACAGAACCAACTGAGCAGCTCTCCAAAAACCTGCCTGTGCAACCACCTTTCTGGATGCCGTTTTCTCTCAGCATCAGGGACATGATGTATCGACATCATTACAGCAGAAAAAAAACAATAAAGCTAAATCGACAAAATATGGGGTGTGTCAAACAACACTGTCTAATACATTGTCAATAAGCTTAGCAACCAAAAGACCAGGCAGAGCACAGTGAAAGATGACTAAGAACTTTTAATCACAAAGAAAACCCCTTTTCTTCTCAAAGACTAAACACATCAACAACCTCATCCAATGTAGGAAAAGGTGTGTCATGATCTGCCATCAAGAGAATTAAAAAAAACTGTATGATCTCAGAAGGTTTACCACAGGATGCAAACCACGTGTATGCCTCAAGAACAAAATGGCGAAAATACAAAAGACACAGCAAATGAAAATCAGTTTTCACATAAGTGATGGAAAAGAAAAGTGTGGAGAACAGAAAGTGCTTACAGTCCGAAGCATACTTTAGAGATCTAGAGATATAAAGGTCCAGATTTTGTAATCACTGACTGGTATGACAATAGGTGGCCAGTTACATCCACACATCAATTAAGGACAAGTTATTTCTAAATCAACAACTGGAATACAGATTCAAGGTCCTGATATGAAGACCTATGACATCAATCATCTAGGAAACAAGGTGGTACAGGCAGGCATGACAGCAATGCCTTCAATTCCAGTGAAAAGCGGTCCAGCTTGGACAACAACATACTTATGATTGGTTGGTGAATAATTGCAGTGAATATCGCCCACTCCTACATGTCCACAGAAACAACAGTCCCACTGTCATGTCAATTCTTGACCACATTGAACAATAAAACCCATCAGACTGTGATATGAAAATCAACTACGCAGTTTCATGCCACTGATTCATTTGTAATGCCAGGATTCGGGAAAACAAACTGGGATATCTGTTCGATCACAGGCATGACAGGTCTGAAAAATTTGAAGTAATGCACTAATATGCCATGATGCTTGATCAAATTTTCAGAATCAACAAATTGAAAATTCTTGACTGTCCTACTTACTCAATCTGAACTCCACTAGGCAGCATTTTTTAAATACTCATACTGCGATTCCTATATATACACCTCAGTCAAGATGTTAATAAAACTTGACCTTCTAAATGCTGAATCACTAACAGACTACACAGCATCACAAATTGTCAGATATCGACAGGAGAAAAAGACCACACTGCTTATCAAAGCATCTGAATGAGAATTGTGACTGTATGAGATTATGGTTGTCTACCAATTAGCAAACAAAGTCAATAGCGTCTGGCTGCAGACCTCCAGTGTTAGGCTCGCAGCAATCTGGGACTCACCTCATGTGTGGGGACGGAAATTACGTTCACACTACTCTGCGGAAAGAGTTTGCTCCGATGGCTTCGGATGAGTGTTTTCTTCTGTCGAGTCACGGTAAGTTATACAAGATTAAGAAAGTTAGCTAAATAACAGGCGTAACTGTGGAAATATAAAGATAAATAACATAGATTGCCCTAACGCACGGTTGGAAAATCACGACGATTTAGAAGTTTGGCTTTATTGTTTACTACGTCGTTGAAACTATGTAGCCGGCTAAGCTAACAGTGTTTATTTATTTTGCTAGTGGTGGCTACTAAAATATTTACTCATGCCTGTTTTTTCTGCTTGTATGAAAAGGTCATTAAGGACATGCAGGAGGCTATTTCTTGGCTCAGGTGTAACCATGAGCTCTTCAAAGATGATGTCAAAGTTGTGCAAACTCCTAATTTCCTGCTCTTGGGAGAAGATGAATCTTAAGATGCACTGACAAGCTTGAGCTCAATGGACAGTGCGTTCACTGAGGAAGATGAGAGGGATTACATCCTGTTTACTTTTAAATTCGGAAATGAAATGAACATGGAGTATTTCTAAAAGAAATGACTGATGCCAGGAAGCTGTGTATATTTACCATATTGTTGGGTTAATAGCGTTTAAGATTTCATGTAAATAGTTCAGTTTTTGTTGTTTAACCAAAGATTTCCTTTTTTGGGCCCTAAAAGTTGCTGACAATTACTCATATATAGATGCATGTCTTTTTTTAAGTAAATGAAAGCATATTATGTATAGAATACCACAAACTCAACAGTACAAACCTATCCGGTTGAATAATTGGGTATGTAAACTTAATGATGTCATGCTCACCTTTAGTCAGTACCACAAAAACACAAGACTTAAGTTCTTGATTCATTCAGCCTCTTATTAACTGAAATAATGGTGCAGGGCTACAAAATCTTCGTTATTGTGACAAAATCAATTTAACAGTAAAGACTGAGGCGGTCTTATGCATTTTTTATACATCTTTATCTATTTAACTGTTAAATAGATATGACCTGCAATTACAGCTACGATAAAAAAAACAAATTTTAAATATATATATATATATATATATAGCTTTTGAGCACAGCAGCTGCTAATCGTGCGTGCTAAAGCTAATTCATATTGACAGCCATCGTTAGATGTGATTTACTAACAAAACATGCTATTCACATACTGCAGTAGTAGCGGATAGTTAGCAAAACACTTCTTTATTAAATATACACAAGATACAAGTCATTCGTTTCGAGTACAACATGCATGATCCCGCATCCAAGCAACCTCTTCTCACGAGGAAAAGCACACACCTGTGCTTCCGTATACACGCATACGTAGTGTGAACGTCATTTCCGTCCCCACACATGAGGTGAGTCCCAGATTGCTGCGAGCCTCACACTAGTTGCCCACTTTGCTATCAGAGCATTTCATCAACTAGCAAACAGCTACTTATGGGTTAAACAGACTCCAACCAGTCAACATGGAACAGATTGAAAAGAGGAAGTAGGAAAAAGTCTCTTTACTTGCTGCCATGTCTGCTTTCAAATCATTTTATCTCAGACAGTTTTTAATACTGTTTAATAATGAGCATCACATCCCAAGAACTGCTCTTGTTTGTAAACAGTTTTAAGATTTTTGTTCAATACTCTTTTGTGCACCTTATAGGTAACTGCAATGTAAGTCTTTTACTTGTTATTTCAATCGAGGTTTCATTGAAACAAATAAGAACTACATCAATAGGGAGCTTCCTTCGTGGAAAGCTGCTTTCTGTCTGTTGAAAGTGTCCAACACTGAGAAAGATTTCTTAGTTTATATCATCACATACTATGACATATTTAGATAGTATCATGATACTGAAGTTGCAGAGGTTTTCCAACACCCCAACACAATGTTTATAAACATTTAGTTCAAGTGGCCTTGAGTAAGTGGTGATATTAGGTGATTTTATCAATGATTTGTTGACTTATTCCTATGCAATGATGGCACAACCAACAAAAACCAAGCACACAGTTTGCATAATGTTGTATTCTGATTATTTAAAATGCAAACAATCTGAAACAGGTCAAACTCACCACTCTGGCAGCTCTCTCCTGAGATTCGCATTTCCTGCAGAACCAGGGACCAGTGGGGACCTGGACAATTCCATAGCAAGCTGGGATGGAAAAAGAGAAGAGGAACTTAACATAACCTAACCAAAACAACTGGGTTGCTGATATTTTAATGCGTAACTGAACACCTATTTACCGTAATAATTCAGCAGCACAAACAGGGATAGTAGGGATGCAGTAACAACAACAATAATGATATTTATATTATTATTAACAACAGGGTCTCCCACAAGTCTAAAAAAAAGGAAGCACCACTGATGGGTGGTATTTGAATAGATGGATTTGCAAACTTACTATATCATTTGTTTACTGATTTGGGTAATCAAATAAGTCATCATCAAATAAGGCATATCATGGCCTAAAGTTTTGGAAATAATGATAATATGATGATAATAAAAATATTTAATATTTTCTATTTGGGATTTTTCATAAAACAGGAGGAAATATATTTGCAGTGTGTCCAGGTATAGCCTGTTAATGTGGAATGTCCCTCCAAAGTTACATTAAACAGACATAAAATACAGTTATAACTAGCTCTGTGCAATGTCTACTTTCTTTTTAGTACACTGTAATATTGATTAAGCTGTAACAGCATCTGTGATGTTTTAAAAACTTTGCTTAGTGCCACAAACTAGAACATAAACACTATAACAACCATGTCACTGTTGCTGGACTGTTTAAATATGTAAAATATGACTGTTCAAATAAGTAATAAAATAATGAAAGTTTTGTTTCTGAAATCCATCTTTCAGTCCAGTTAATATCTGTAACACTGTGTAACGATCTTACTGGTGTGATTTTATAAGAAATTAGCAGACAAAACATGACTTTAGTTAGGATACCAAACGATACTGGAAGCACACCGATATAACCAAGGAACTGATTTAAAGAAACTATCGCCACCAGAGTGATGTTTAGATCTGACATCGTTCACATCAATATCTGATAACACCCTTATTGCACTGAAGAAGAGCAGAATATTAAGCTGATAGCAAAATATCTGTATTTTAATTTACTGTATTTGTAGCCCCGTAGAAATAAATGCTACTCTAAAGCAAACCCAGGTTAAGCTAGTCCTGATTACCCATTTTGTAAATATTTATATATCCGCATTGACCCATACGGCCATGAAAACTATTGAATATTGACCCACAATTCCCCATTTCGTGTATTCATAGGTTATAGCTCAGGATGAATGAGGTCACTAATTTTTAGAAAGCAAAGCAGAGCAGGACTGGAGGGGTATAAAGCCCCAAGTACTTAGATGTGGAGCAGTGGAAATGTGTTCTCCTGGACTAATGGAGCTCCATCCCATACCTTTGGGATGAGCTGGAGTGATGCAGAACTAATCATCCAACATCAGTACCTGACCTTACTAATGCTCTTGAATGCAGAAAGCAATCAAAACTTCTAACGCAAAGTCTAACTGCAGCAAAGGGTGGGCAAATTTATTTTTTAAGACCCTTGATATCTGCTAAAACGCAGGGTGTCTACAAACTTTTGGACAGTATTAGAGTACCGTTATTAGGGTATAATCACAAACTACCAGCGTGCCCTGATAAGACGGGGCGGCCGGGCTAATGTTACCTAGCCACTTACGCTGAAACGTTATAGCTGAATGTGACAAGCCACAGAGACTCATAGATACTATCCACATAAACACAGTCCTGGGAGTTTGAGTTATTCTGATAAGAAAATGGCTTTCTGCTTTTAAACAGCTACACGTCTAGCTCTGCTTCAGCCCACATCCTGTGTTAGCTTAGCATCTTAGAGCTACCGCTAGCGAGCTATCTAGCTAGCAGTTCACTCGGATACCGCTAACAGTGAATATTTAGAACTCAAACGGCGAGTTAGCTACGTTCCGTGATTAGTTTAGACATGAGGTGGTCTCCTGTTAACATTCTGAACTATGACCTTCTTAAAACATAAATATTAAATAACTGATACGTTTGAAAAATAATGTGCTCCGGTGAAGCTAACCAGCTAGCGTTGGCACTGTTTATTACGGTGGTTAGAAATAAGACTCAACAATGTTGGGTTATATCTCATACAAAACGAGCCTATGTTAATACACAAATATAGACATGTAGTCAATGAATAAATAAAAGGCAAACATGTGTCAACGTGTGTACCGAAGTAAGCGCCAGCTCCAGTTTTAGCCCCGGAGCTAAGCTAGGTAGCGAGTTAGCCGACACGTTTCGCACGTACAGTGTGGGGCTGCATTTGTTTCTTAAAATACAAGATCTGCGTTCAAGCACGATGATTTACCTTGATGCACAGCGACGTTACAACCGTGTCCGTCGCAATAAACCAGCGGGTTCTCGGCCCAGCCTCTCTCATCTGAGCAAACGCAGCAGCCTCCAATCATCTCCTTCATATTATTCACCAAGTAGTCGCTGGACACCATCTACAAGGGGGAGAAAACGGTGGCGTAAAAGCAGCAAAAAGGCCCGATCACGCTTCAGATCACGTCTTCGTGTCTCCTCGCTCGCCAATATCTAGGTCCCGTTTCGATGAAAAGCCATATTCGATCCACGCTGACATCTACGAAAACTGCTTTATTTTAATTTTTTTGTTGTTGTTGTTGTTCAACACCAGAAAAGCCAGAAAGGCTCTGGGGGAGCGGGGAGCGTGTGTGTGCGCATGCGCTGACCAGCCAAAGAGAGCGCAAGCGATTGGCTCCAAACTAGCTAAAGCCATGCTGCTGCCAGTACTGCTGCTAATGTCACCATCGCAGCTCCTCCATCAGCTCAGCTGAAATAAGCGATCTAGCAAGACGAGCTGCAACACACTGAGACATATGTTCTATACAGAACCGTATGTGAGAGATACATTAGCCTGAAACGAGGCCGAGTGTGTACTCTGAGGATTACAATGAGACAGGCTTATACAGGCCAGACCTAGTAGTAGTAGTAGTCTATGCAGAATCGTTTCATTAAGAGAAACACTCGAAATCAGGAGGCAACATCTGAGACGTGATGCAATAATACTTACCTGAGGTTCTGCATACAGCAGTGTATTCAAAGCTGCTTTATGAATAAGAATAAGTCTGCTTTAGGGAAACCAGAGAATGTATGAGTCAGTTAGAGTGGTCCTTTTTGGGAATTGGTTCACTGGAAGGAAACATACCACACACACACATACACACACACACACACACACACACACACACACACACACACATATATGTATATATATATATATATATATATATATATATATATATATATATATATATATATATATATATATATATATATATATACACACACACACAATGCTGGTGATGCTAAATAGTAGAACAACTGAAGGACTTTAACACACTACATATACATTACTGTGCAAAAGTCTTACATCTAAGCTCATTGCTTAAAACCCTTAATCTTAAGCAATAAGTAACCAGTAAGGACACCATTATCGATTATTAGAACAGATATAAATTAGTAGAAGTAGATAATATACTGAGCTCCCGTTTGAAGAGCAAAGTTTAGTTTCAGATTTCTCCTGGATGCCCCAGACATTGTATGAATTTATTCAATTCCTTTACCGGGAATCTTAATTTAGCTTAATGAAGTACTTAGAAGTCAAAGCAGATATTAGATGATAACAAATAAAGCTTGGAAAGGGTTAAATAAACACACTGACCTATGTATAAATATGACTTACTGTATTAAGACTATCTGAATATTTAAAAATTAAGTGTTTTGCTAAGCAAATAAAAGCTTCCTGTCTGCAAAAAAATAGCTTTTTAAAATGTATTCAAGTGCCTGAAACTTTTGCACAGTTCTGTATGTCCATGCAAACAATTCTGACTCTTTAATTGAGAGTTTTGCATCAAACCACAATGATTTGAGCTATTTAATTATGCAGAAATGTTGTTACTTAGGAAGGAACCCCCAACACACACACACATCCTAACACATTATTTATGATGGTTTTAGTTTTAGTGTAGTAGAACTATTAAGGTCATCAGAAGAGTGCATCAAGTGATAAAATAGCACAGGACCCTTAACAGAGCATAGACACACAATCAGGAACAAATAATTTAATTTAAAAACGGGAACAAATGTGAAGTACAGACAAGAAAAAAGGCTAAAAATCCATTAGGAATTTAGATGATGGGGGAGGGGAGGGATGTAATGCTTGCATACACCTTTCAAAACCAGTGTTTTCCTTTTTTAATGTCTGCTCACAACCCTTATCCAGAGAGTCTGTGGGGAAGATGAAATTGCCTCTTTTCTGTCTATAATGGTGGGCTATTTTTGTGTCTGTAACTGTGTGCAAGAAAAAAAATTGACTGAGATGTCTGCACTGTGATTCAATTCAAATGTCTGTATATTCATCTATCTTTCTATCCATCTTTAATATATATATATATATATATATATATATATATATATATATATATATATATATATATATATATATATATAATAAAGATAGATAGATGAATATACAGACATTTGAATATATATATATATATATATATATATATATATGTGTGTGTGTGTGTGTGTGTGTGTGTGCTATTTGTTTTGCATTATGTACATTTTTGGCATAATAAAAATGTTTAATAAATAATATAAATCAAATACTTTCTACTGTAATTTTGAATTGTTTTTATACAGAATTTGAAAATGGCAAGTCCCCTTTACATTTTATTAATTTTCAAAAATATTAAAAATAACAAAAATAATTATAAATAATCTAAATAAACTGACCTGCTATAGCAATCGCTTCAAAAGTAAGAGACTTACACTAAAAGCAGGTTTAACTGGATGATGCTTGTGCTCCACTGTCTGGTTATTATTAAAGATTAGTGTATTAATTAGTATTAGTTATTATTTCAGCTGTAATGATGCCGTATGATGTATGATGTGCTCGATTTTAAATCTTATATTGGCTACCTCTGTCATATGTAAAAGCATATGTTTACTCTAAGAAAGGTAAAGTCACCTGTTAGTCTTGTAAACTCTGTAAAATTGTGTATAACTTTGTGTGTGTGTTTTTATACAATGTGTGCAGTTCCTGTTGCTGCTGCGGTAACTCTTCGATTTCCCTCAGGATTAAGGATTGTTCATTTCTATGTACAGTCATATGCAAATGTTTATGTGCTCAGGTCAAATGGCATGTTAAGTTAACACGTCCTCTACAGAGAACATACTTCTGCACAGTTACTGTTTGTTTGCTAAATAAATATTGGGGAAAAAAATAAAACATAAATAAATGAGACCTGTTTAGAAGTTATGGCATCATTTATATGTTTTTATTTTCCCCAATTTGTTATATTGAAATTTACACTGAAATGTTTCTTGTAGAGGATGTTTTAACTTACTTTCACTTAGAAATTCAACAAAATATGGCATTTGGTCTACACTGTAAAAAGTGCTTCATTGATACACCTTAAAAATTACTTCATGTGATAACAAGACATCAAACTCCTTTTTGTATTCAACCTAAAATGTAGTTTGAGTTAAAATTTCTTTCAGTCAAAGTAATTTTTGAGTTGAGGTTTTTACAACATTAAGGAATACGTTGGTTTTTTTTTATCTATCTATCTATCTATCTATCTATCTATTATAATGGTGGTAACAGTGGTTATTATAATTGTATTGCATGGCTCAATAAAAGTTAATTCAGTGATCAAGCTATGTTTCAGTAAATGTGATGGGAGCATGATCAGTAAAAAAAAACTTGTGGACAATCAGATTAGAGTGAAATTATGTCCACTGTGATCAGTCTAACTCTCATAGACAGTGTTTATATTAGAAAAAAATAGAGGTACAGCCTAGTTAGCATGTGAGGTCAATGTGCTAATGTTTTATTCTGAGCTTTATATTTGATAAATCTCATACAGTCAGTGCTTCAGCAGGCGGCCACTTCTCTGTGATGTTCTTAAAAAGTATAGATGGAACTCTGGGTAAGTCCTTTTTAATAGCCTATGCTCTCACCCCAGCCTTCACCAGGTCCAATACCCAGCCTGTGTTAGAGGCACTGATGAAGCATATAGTGGAGGCTGCATTGTGTATTGTGTGTGTGTGTATGTGTGTGTGTGTGTGTGTGTGTGTGTGTGTGTGCGAGTGTGTATGTATGTGAAAATTCTAAATGAATATAATAATAACACATGTACTAATTCAGTGATTTCAAGTATTTTACCCCAATAGCCATTTAACTGGATATTATATATATTTTCTATATATTTTGTAAGTTTATGGATCAGTAATTCACAGTTTTTGTGCAAGATGGAAATCTATGTCAACTGAACGTGCTACGTGTGTGCAATAAGCGCAAAATAAAGAAACAACGACTATGATGAAGGTGACGACGATGAAGACCATTCACTGAAATAATAACTGCAGGCATGACCTCTTCCCAAAGAGAATTAATTTCAGGAACAGAGTCCACAGCTCATACTTTAGATACACTGTAAAGACTATAACGTCCTAGTCTTCATTTGGTCGTCCAAGCGGAAGGGTTCAGATTCTCCACAGGGCCATGGCAGCGGAGGGAAAGGAGGCCTCGGCCTCCACTGTAGGAGGCTGTACGGGGTGACCTGCATTTGCAATGCATTAAGCCACTGGTGGTCGAACTATACGGGGCACGTATTCCGCAGTAATTAACGATTAATTGCTCGCAGTTCAGCACGCGGACTGGATTTCTTTTCTCAGTAAAGTCCTCCTGCTCGAGCTTAGTTTAGTTTACAGGCAGTGAGATTGATAAGGAGACACCAGTCCACATTTAAATGTGTCTTTTATTTGAACGAGGTTTTTTTTTCAGATTATCTGGAAGGGAAGAGGAGATCATGCTAAAATCACAGGAGGATTATTTTACTTTTATTACTTTTATTTTATTATATATATATATATATATATATATATATATATATATATATATATATATATATATATATATATATATATATATATATATATATATAAGATTATAATAATTTAATACTAATAAAAATATAAGAAAATAAAGTTTAGAAAATCGTGTATTGTGTACATATGTGTGGTGTTGTTTTGTTGTTACGGGGGAGTTTTGTTGTTTTAGGCTTTGTTACGTAGGTTAGTCCCACGTGTTCATAGCGGGCTAAAAGAAAATACACCAAATGATAAGTCGCAAATTGTCCCTATTTATTTATTTATTTGCCTACCTTTTGAAATATAACGTCCACGGTGGGTGTGTTTGTGTGTGTGTGTGTTGGTGAGGGTCGGACGTCACTTATTAAATAAAAACTACAGCCTTGATGTTGAACTGGTTTAGTGTTATAATCCAACACACCGACTTACATACAAAAATACAATTTTGTTCACGCAGCGCGACACAAAGGTAAACTCACCTGAACCTACTCAACACTTCTCTGCGGTACAAGTTCTAATTTCAGTGAGTTAACTCACATCATCACACTGGAGGTTAAAGCCCATGCTGAAAGGGTGCAGATGGGGGCCGTTTGCGTTTTTTATATACATACTAAACAAAAACAAAAAAACAACAAAACCCAAAATTTGGGATGGACCACAGAGAGGGAGGGAGGGGTTAAAGGGGAGTTTGCCTGTGGCACTAGCTTGGTTTGACGCAAGGGCTTGTGGGTAACGTAAGGGGGCACACACACACGCACACACACACACACACAATAGAAGTAGACACGACATGGCAGGGTGAAAGGTCACTCCACCGCACTCCCCCCAACCCTCCTCCCACCCCCGCCAAAACCAGCTACGTTTCAGGTTGCAAGTAATAATGCAGCCATGTGCTGCTGCTGGATTGTGAGGAAGGAAGCTGGCTTTAATGCTGGGGTGGTATAAAAGATTTACCCTGCTTTCTTCCAGGAAGACGTAAAAAGAGAGAACACTCAAAAAGAAAGAAAGACAAGAAGCTGCGGAGAAGAAAGTCATCTACATGCTAGAAATGAAAAAAGAGCCTCTCGTGTGAAAATTCTTTGTTCGCTACTTTTCTACGTTTAGAGCCGCTAATAGTTGTTTAATCGCTCTGCCCACCAACCAACCAACCCCCCCCCCCCCCCCAAGTAAAGTTAAGCCTCGTTCACGTTGTTCCCAAACTACTCCGCTCGAACTTTAAAGAACTGTGAGCGCGATCTTAAGCAGCTGAACATTAAAAAATCAAGCGCTGAGTTACTTTAGTGTTTGGATCTTCGCGGTTGTGTTTGCGGGTCTAGCGGAGCTACCCCCGAACCCAGGCTGCGGTAGGAGACAAGAGTGTCGGCTGAGAGAAGTGCAGGAAGAGAAGCAGCTGGATAGACAGACACGAAGCTCTTTGTTCTGGAAACGCGTGGTCTTCTTACCTTCCAAAGTCGCCCTCATTCCTCCCACAGTCCTCAGAGTCACTTCGCTCTGCTCCGGCGGAGGAGAAGAGAAGAAAGCCGGAGCTGTGCGTTCGGCCGCCGCTGTTTTCTTTTCTAAACTCTGTCTGGAAGGGTTTGCTTTGGGTTTGGCGTGGTTTGGTTTGGCGCGTGGAGGGTCGCTGTGCCGCACGGGATGGGGGGAAGAACAGCAGCCCCACAGGGGCAAGTATCCCAGCACACTGAGACCTGCAGCTACTCTTGTACAATCAACCGGGGATCAATTTAAAACTGCTCTAACTGCGAGCAAAAGCGATATACATGTCACTCATACAAGCAAGCTTTTGTGTAATTGTATTTCACAATATAGTGCAATAAAAATAAAAGAAGGAACATGATATTCACTCACGTGCAATAAAATAATAGACATTAAATGTAACCAAAAAATTATTATTGAAGGGAATATATATATATATATATATATATATATATATATATATATATATATATATATATATATATATATATATATATATATATATATATATATTTCATCAGCTTTTTAGTTTACAAAACAAAACAAACAAAAACCAATGAAACGATACCTTTAAAAATACTATTACTATAAATGACATATGATATATATATATAATGTGTGTGTGTGTGTAGTAATGTATGGTAATAATAATTTTATAAAAAATATATTTTAAATATTTAATACATACACACACACACACATATATATATATATATATATATATATATATATATATATATATATATATATATATATGTATATATATATAGAGTCAAAGTAGAGTATACATATATATAGAGTCAAAGTTAGCAAGGAATGTATGTTTATGTATAATAATATTAAATGCACGCATATTTTACATTAAAATAAAATAGGTAATTATAAAATACAAAGTGTGTGTGTATATATATATATATATATATATATATATATATATATATATATATATATATATATATATATATATATATATATATAAAAGGTGTGTGTGTATAAGAGAGAAAATCATTTGATACGTTTTACTGATTATTGATTATACTTCCACCAAGAAAAAGAATCTTCTGCACCCATAAGTGCCTGGATCAACTTAGAATCAGGAGCAATCAGAGTACGCTACTGAGAATGTTACGGGGATGTCGAACAAAGGCCTCCTCCGGCAGACCACTTGTACATGTAGTTGGCTGTTTGTTGTCAGCGCTACAGCTGTTTTCATATAACACGAGCGAAACTTGCATGGAAGTACAACGTTCCCAGCAAAAGCCTCGCCCATGATGCACGTGGGAAGATCAATAGTTATCGTTCATGTTCCAGCTGAGGGGCTTATTCAATCAGCCCTGACAGCTGAAATGCAAAGAATGAGTTGATCTGCTGTGTGTTAAATGGCCTCTCCAGAATGATGTGTGCCTATAGGGCGAGGAGGCTGCTCCGAGTGCAGGAGGTGTGATGAAACTAACCATCAGCGATGTAAAGGAATGAGTTTTGTAGAAACCCCCCACTTGTTTGATATCAAAAAAGGCCTGCATGGGCGTGCGTGTGTACCCAGGTCTAGAAGGGAAGAAAGACGCGTAAACAAACACGTAGATGCTGTTACAATAGAACGAGTGTACTTCTCTATGAGCAAATAATTTAAATGATAAAAAAATAACAAAGAATGATCAGTTAGGGATGGTTTATAGATGCTTTGTGGACGGCAGTTCAACGTTGGCTGTACTGTGGAATTTTGCTTTGAGCAAAACATCGCACGTTTTATCTTACGTTGATTGATTAGCACATGCGTTTTAAACTGTAAAGCAAACATTTTGTGTCTTTGCTTAAAAGTAACACTGGATCAATCTGGAGTTATGATCACGATTTTTTGTTTCCAAAAAATTGAAAACGTTAGGCCAGTGATCTGGCCCATGATCTTTGAGTTGCTTGTTTCCCCCCTATAAAGTTCGCACACAGGGTAAGGGTACAACACTGCGTAATTTGTTATTTGTTACTAAGCATGTGTTTAATCAGGAAGCTTCAGGCATTTGTGTTTGTGTTGATTCCCTACAGTATTTATAGTAAACGGTAGCACAGACATTGAAGTCATTGCTGAGGGACGAAAGGCGCGGTAAGAACATGCTAACCTACATTGCAGTAGGATTTGAAAAATATATCATTTTTCCATAGAACTCAACATACAGTCTGTCAGAGCCAGTCAAGTCTTCATAAATTCCTAAAAGTAGTTCGGATCCCTCACACTGTGGGATTATATCGTTAGTTTCAGTAAGTTTTGGTCAACTTTGGAGCATTTGAAGTCAACCAGGAACTTGATCTAACTTAAACAGTTAAAGTAGAACACGTTTCTGTTGCCACTGTTTGTGCTGTACGTCACGTAATAAGCTGTGTGCTGAATATGGGCCTGAGAGAGTGATTATGTTAACCAACCACCTTCCACATATGCTTACCACCATTACAAATAAACCCATAGGACACTGTAGGCCCCGCCGATATTTTGTAATAAACCGTCAGAGTTAACTGTTTCAAATAAATAATATTATATAATATAAAACTTCAGGCTATCTGCAGGTAAACAACTCTGTTACTGCTGGTGGACACCATGGAGTGAGAATTACACATCGTACATCTTGTTTTTTATGCTATTAGTACTAGAGGTGCATTATTATTATTATTATTATTATTATTATTATTATTATTATTATTATTATTATTATTATTATTATTATGAACAGCAAAACAACAACATTACCGCTAACAGTAACAACATAATAATGTGCACAAGTGTAGTACTTTTTCACACACACACATATATACACACATATATATATATATATATATATATATATATATATATATATATATATATATATATATATATATATATATATATATATAACTTAAACACGTTGGCTTCTTTTTGGAACATCTAATAGAGGACAATATTCTCTGTTGGATACTGAGGTTGAGATTAGGTTTAGGTGTAGGGGTACTATGATTTAGCCACAAAAATCATCAATAGAAACATATGGATTACCCCACAAATGACAAACGTGTGTATGTGTGTGTGTGAAAAAAGTACAATAACTATACTTGTGCATATTGTGTGTGTGTGTTCTAATGGTCTTGCAGAGGTATATTCCTCACTAGTATAGGTTCATATGAAATGTTTGGTAAAGTAGGGTCCTTTTGCTGAGCACCTCACTTGAGCACACGTTGGCGATATAGAGGACAATATTCTCTGTTGGATACCGAGGTTGAGATTAGGTTTAGGTGTAGGTGTACTATGATTTAGCCACAAAGATCATCAACAGAAACATATGGATTACCTCACAAATGACAAACGTGTGTGTGTGTGTGTGTCTGTGTGTGTGTTTATGTGTGTGTGTGTATGTGTGTGTGTCTGTGTGTGTGTGTGTGTGTCTGTGTGTGTGTTTATGTGTGTGTGTGTGTGAGTGTGTGTGTGTGTGTGTTATGTCCTGTTCAGACGTTGAGGCGCATTTCACCTTTTACAGAATGTTACATGTAGGAAATCCAGATTACTCACAGGAGTGGAGGTTTAGCAGGTTTCTGAAAAAAACCTAAGTCCATTGTAACAGTATTTACAGCAGCATCTGCGAGCACAACACACACACACACACACACACTGTGGATGATCGTATCTATTCATTTAAGGCGCTAAGTTTAGATAAGAGGCTGCAGTCTCGCTGTCTTTGCTCCTCAGGCTTTTTTTCCCTCAGATTCAAGCCATCTACAGGCGGCATGTGATTTGCATTGAAATGTTTGGAAATGCTTGGAAATTGATTATGGTAATGAATAAACAATTTCCATTAATTGTCCCGCAGAGCGCGCGCTGCAAATCATCGATCGCTTTCCCCCCCCGGGGGGGTTAAAACACTACCTGAATGGAGCGAATGTGCTAAATGTGCGCTGTTGTGTGCTTTGTCTGTCAGACCTGCAGCACCAAACTCACCGCCGCAAGAGGGAACAGGAGACGTTTACTTTCAGCGTCTTATTTGAGCGTCAATCTTAAATTTGACGCGAAATTCGGGGGGAAATGTAAGATTGTTCTTTAATCCTTTGGTGTTTTTGAGTGCCAAATGTGTGTTTGATCTTTGAGCTTCGTTATTTTCCTCAGCTTCAGTAATTGAATAATTGGGGAGTGAACACTTATGGAGAGTTTTATGCATAGGCTTTTATTTTGACTGATGGCAAAGCGCCGCGTGGAGTTATTCATCATTTACTATTCATCTCTCTCTCTCTCCCTCTCTCTCTCACACACACACCCATTGTAAAAGCCGCATATGTGAGTACAGAGACCCACATCGGAGGAGGGGGATGCACACATAGACACCGCGTGCGGGCGTGTGTGTGTACATATATATATACCTTTGTACGTTAAAACTATCAAATTCAGACTTTAACTAAAATACATAAGGTTTCTTTCTCACTGTCAGACATTCATACATAAAACACTCAAGCACACATCTACACCCCCCCCCCATTCTGTTGCCCTTGACCGAAATCAGTTGTGATCTTCTCGTGCCAAGGTGTTCCTCCGCTCTGCTGTAAGTTTTTTTTTTTGCTCACACCGCGCGAGACACAGAAAGGGGAAAAGCAGCAGCTATTCACATTCACGCGCGACTCCACTTTGGGATTCCCCCCCCCCTCTCAGAACACGGATTCCATCCCCAGCCCCCCAAAAACCCTCCCCCGGTGGAGTTACACTTTACATTTCCTTACAGTTCATTTATTTACATTTTACATTCGACTATGGCCATTGTGGATCCTGAAACCTGAGGACAATGGGCCTCGCGACATACCACACACACACACACACACACACACACACAAAAAGAAAATCAGAGAAAATGCTTTCGCTGAAAAGCCCCCCCCGCCCCCCCCCCGCCCCCCAACACACACAAACAAAATCTATAATTGTAGTTTATTAGAAAAAAACCCAAAAAGTAACATTTTGCCCAAAAATAGAAAAGAAAGTCCAAAGAAATTCAAATCAGAACAATCACACACTTAAAAGAAATTCCCAACAATGCGCGCAAAAAAAAACAAATTCAAAAGAGCGCTAACAAATTCCAGAGAATTTCAATTTTAAAATTGCGCAAATCACAATTTGAAGGAAATGTAATACTAACATTCGACGGTCCAGTGTGCAAAACCAGCGTGTAAGGAAACACAAGTGTGCTTTGTGAATTTACCACCACCCTCCAACACCTCAAATGCTCCAATGTTTCGCATCCATCATCTCCAATAGTCTAAAATAACTAGTTATTCGCGGCTATCCGAATAAGCCCCGAAGACCCAAACCGACGCAACTTAATTAAACGCAATCATTCATCAGTCATCGACTACGGTGACATACAAGAAGAGTTTTAGTGCTTTTATAGGAGCACGGTTCATGAAAACTTGTCACGGCCGCAATTTAGACTATTTTAACAAGAGAGGTGGGAGTACAATAGTATGGTAATGACTGAGAGGGGTGTGAGTGAGCGTATGAGAGTGTGCTGGGGGGGGTCTAATATCCATTTTGATTGCATCACCTGTCAGCAGCGTCCAATCAGCGTCCACTTTGGGGGCATTAATTGATGAAGGTGTGTCCGCTCGCGCTCACTCTCTCTCTCTGTCAGTGCGTTTGGTGGTGGCTGAACCGGCAGCAGCTGCATTTTTTTGGAGGGGGGGTCCCTCTCTCTCTCTCTCTCTCTCTCTCTCTCTCTCTCTCTCTCTCTTTCTCTCCCTCTCTCTCTCTTTCTCCTCCTTTTTCCTCCTCCTCACTCTGGCCGTGCCGTTCACCTTCCTTCCTTCCTTCCTTCCTCTCTCTCTCCTCGTGCAGTGCGGTGAGGGAGCGCAGGTATAAGAGCGTGCAGCTTTGTGTTTTCTCCTTTTTTTGCGCGCGCGCGTGTGCGTGTGCATGTGTGGGTGTGCGGGGGGTGTCCACCATCATCATGCTGCACGCAAGCCGGTGGACCCATCCTCGACAGCCCGTCCAGGATGCAAACTTTTGTTCACGCGCTGGACCGGTCAGCAGAAGCAACGCCCGCGCGGATGCTCTGAGACTGAAACATTAGCCACAAACAAACAAACAAAACAAAACAAACCATGCTGTTTCATTTTTCAATGGACGCACACCCACGTGGAGCTCGGTGCTGGAGCGAGCGGCGCGACAAGAAGGTCCAGCAGAAGCAGGAGCAGAAGCAGCAGTGATGGGGGACGTGGAGTTCGGCTTTGAGGAGATGCAGGGGGTGAAGCTGGGCTATCTGGTCATCCAGGGCAAGCAGATGTTCGCGCTGTCCCAGGTGTTCACGGACCTGCTGAAGAACATCCCTCGCACCACGGTGCACAAGCGCATGGATCACCTGAAGGTACAGAAGCACCGGTGCGACCTGCGGCAGCTGCGCAAGCTCAAAGCCCTCAACTCAGTGGCCTTCCACGCCGCTAAGTGCACGCTCATCTCCCGGGAGGACGTCGAGGCCCTGTACGTGTCCTGCAAGGCGGAGAGAGGCGGCGGCCAGAGGAGGGCGAGGGAGCGCGAGGAGGAGCGCGAGGAGGAGCCGGTGTGGCCGGGCTGGAGCCCGACGGACCGCACGCTGCCCCGGCTGTACGGCGCGGCGTTCGCGCACCAGTGCGGCAAGACGAGGCGGAGGCGCCGCTGCTGGACCAGAGGCGCGCGCCGGCTCGTGCTGCTTCCCGGCTGCTGCGCGGAGAGCTGCTGCAGCAGCAGCGACAGCGAGTCCACGTCCAGCAACAACAACGACTCGGACTTCGGCTCTAGCTTGTCCACCAGCAGCACGAGCGGCACGAGCTCCAGCACCAATTCGGGCACGACGGACGACGAGGAGGAGGACGACGACGACGACGAGTGCGTCTCGTGCTCGTCCGCCGACGACAGCAGCGACGAGGAGGACAGCTCTTCAAGGTCCGACTCGAGCTCGGCCAGCAGCCACGTCTCCTCGCAGAGCATCCGCTTCAGGCGCGCGCGGCTCGCCAAAGCGCCCCTGCTCCTGCAGCCCACCTTCCGCTACCGGGAGAGCGAGCGAGCCCGGGCGCTGCGGCAGATGGACGCGGACGTGGCGAGCTGGAGGAGGGCGGTGGGCAGCTGCTTCCCGGGCAGGCCTCCTCCGCACCTCCACTTTACTCACCAGCCAAAGACGACCGGAGTCGGAGCGGTGGGCTTCCCCTACAGCAGTGCCCCCAACACCAACGGAACGCAGAGGATCCTCGGACTTTCGAACAGATTCCACGCCTCGGCCTCCAGCCCGGAGCAGGACAAAGACAAGGCGAGCCCGAATCACGGCGCCTTCGCGGACTCCAAACTGACCAGCCTTGACCTCAAAGTGCCCCTCGACATCAAGAAAGAGCGCGAGGACAACGGCTTCGAGGGCGGCGCGCCGTTCCCCTTCAACCACGTCAAAATCAAGGTGGAGGACCCTCTGGACGACTACGAATATGCAAGCCAAGGCCTCGCGCAGCACTGCAAGAGCGACGGCCTGGATGTGGAAAAGGAGCACTGCAAAGCAACCCCACCTCCCCCTCCTCCAAACCAGGAGCCATGCAGCACTTTAAACGCTCACTGTGCCGAGAAAGGAGAGTACAGGAACGGTGCGAGGGTCCGGAAAAGCCACAGGGTCCCCTTGTGGGGGAGGAAGGCGGAAAGCGCGGCCAAAGCGGGCGCTAAGGCGGACAGGAGTGCTGGCCACGAGGGATCCGGCGAGGAGTGGACGAACCACAGCAAGCGCAGGCGGCCCACCAGCGGCCTGAAGAGGCCCTTCAACTTCATGGCGAACTTCCCCTCTCCGCCGTCGCTCATCGTGGGCAACGATGGAGATCTGAGCCCCGCTTACTCTCTGAACTCTTTCAGGAACAAGCAGCTGCCCCACCGCTCGCATCCCGTGTGGACATGGCAGCTCGGTGCTTGCGTTGTACCTCCCCCTCTGAGCCAGAGACTCAGGAAAACAATCCCTTGAGCCGGTGGTCTTAAAAAACTGTCACACTCTCTGCGGTGCTGCAAAACCTGCTTTTTATTACTGTTATCATCATCATCATTATTATTATTGTCGTTATTATTATTATTATGATCGTGGTTTTGGGACACTGTGGAATATATCTCAATAAGCTTCCCCATCGAGTGACGTTGGATTGTTTTGCTTTCGCAACAAAAAAAAAGTGGAAGAGTGGATTTACGATTACAGGTTTGGGATGGGATTATAATGTCGTGCCAGCACGAGCAGGAATGACTCTTAAAAAAAAGGACACCTCCAAAACGTAGAATGCGTACGTTGGCCTTTCCATTGTAAGTCCATAGGGTGATTATTTATTTAGCCCAGTCGTTGGTGCTGCAGCGAGCAGCCCCACCACAGTAAGCCTCAACACAAAGACCCCAGCTCTGCATTACTGACAATCAGGAGCGATTTGTTTTGCACGAGGAAGCCTAAAAAAAGAAGAAGAAGATAATAATCCTAACAAATAAAAAAGTGACACCAAATCGCTGTTATGGTTAAGGTTATGGCACACGCGCTAACAGTTTGTGGCACCAGTTGAAGCACAAATTCACCATGCGTTGCACTTTGACACAATCCTAGGGCTCGAAAGAATGAAACCTTGAGATAGACAGATAGATAGATAGATAGATAGATAGATAGATAGATAGATAGATAGATAGATAGATACATAAATAAAGGAATGAATCCGCGAGCGAGCAAACGTAGCATATCCACGTCTTTTTTCCCCTCTCATAGTTCCCATAGTTCTATTCACGTGCTCTGTAGGTGATCCTTCTTTTGTGAAGCCACAACAAGAAATATAGCAGCCACCCAACTGTTTATGCAAACGATCGCGATCAAAACGTAAATAAAAACAATTGCAAACAAAAGAAAAATTGTAAAAAAAAAAAAAAAATACCCAGGCATCATTTTTTTTGCTCGCGGCTTTATTTTCCTTGATTGTATTCCCATTTCCTGCGGAATTAAACTGGACTGTTACCTGGAGCCACTAAAAAGAGAAAGAGAGAGAGGGAAAGAAAGAAAGAGAGAGCCTGCAGTCTCATATCAAAGAAAACTAACGTTCAGGTGCTAAGTTGGAGTTCTCTTTTTCCATGTAAATGCTTGTGAATGTACTGTTGTTTACCTTAGAGCCCGAGCAGGAGGCCTGTTAAGCAACCTCAAGAGCAAGGCCACATAAAGGAACTGGTCTTCGAGCCCGGGCGTACATACATTCTGACTTTCTCCGTACAAAAACAACAACAACAACTCGAGAGGAAGAGAGAGAGAAATGTCTAATGCCAATGACTAGTTAGGCCTTTATTTATAGTAGTTTGTTTTGGTGGTGCGCGCCTCCTGGTTCTTTTTCCTGTAGTTATAGGCTTTTGAAGGCCTGTTAGCGTATATATGAGTTGCAAATGAACCTGCAGCGATTTTTTGTTGTTGTGGTTTTTTTTGGTGTTTTCTTTTTTTTTGTTTTTAAAAATGATCTATTTTTCTGATGGGACCCTGTAATGTAGCCTCACAGCCTCCCGTGTCAAAGTGCACTGTGAACTGACTCGGCGACTGAAAAGGATTAAAAAAAACAAACACACACACATTTAAAAAAAAGGGAATTTCAGTTTCGCCACATTAGAAGTAGAATGTAAGACAAACGCAAATAGTAATGTATGACCGCAGAAAGACTCCACGTATAGGCCTTTCTATGGGTGGGCGTACTCTTTTCTACCCCTCTACTTTTGCTACCGAATACTTGAGGTCAGGTTTTTATGACATGAATTTTTAGAAAACACAGAAGAAAAAAAAAACACAAAAAATACAAATTTGAAGTCACTGGTTGTTTATAAATGCATATTTATTTTTGTGATTTCTTTTCCTTTGTATACCATTATTGTGTAGGATAAATGCACTCGACTTGAAAACTTGAATGGTGGATTCTGAAGCACTTTCCTTTTTTTTGTTTTTTTTTTTGTTTTAAATACTCATTAAATTGCATTTGAGTGTAAGTTGTGTTGGGCGTTCATTGGTAACGACTATTTTGTTACATTTTTTTATTCTCACTATAATTTACACTGACGCAGTGAGTGGTCAACATGTGAGTGGAAATCGCCTTTGGTGGACTTTGATTGAAAGAACAGACTGGGATCATGTAAGTTGTTTATTGTGCGGATTGTAAAGTGTGCTGGGGGAAGGGGCCTTGGTCCTTTGCACCCCTCCACACCCCCACTCCGCCTTGCTTAACAAGCACGCAAGTCATGCCAATAGCTAAGGAGGATCCCATGAAGCAAAAGACACGAGCAGGAAAGAAAGCATGGCCTTCACTTTTACACGTAAACAACACTGTCATACAGGGGACGTTTTAGAATTGACGCTAATGGAGGAAACGCAGCGCAAAGCGGACTAGCGCAAGTTTTCCACCGCGCATGCGCCCAGCAATTGGCCTGCACTCCAGTCAAAATAAATAAATAAATAAATACACAGACATGCAAACAAAGGCCAACGCCTCAAAATGTCATGTATACCCAAAACTCAACGTTAACTAATAAATAATAAAACTATACAATTCATTAGCGGCTATGTATAGACCTCGTCTGCGTCATCAGAAAATGTACATTCTGTTAATAAGCCGAACTGATCAAAAGATCAGTTTAAAGAACAACCGCTGAAAAGGCACACTAGTAATGACGTATTACAATTCATAATAAAATGTATTGTACACTGAAAGAAGCTTTTTATTAACAATTATTTAAAATCAAATATTACATAAGCACTAACACTGGGATCATGACCTCGCCAACTGAGAGTGTTTAAAATAAGTTCGAGAATAAATAACCACGGTCCACTTTGAAATTCACTTGAAATGGCCAGTTCTAAAAAAAATTGCGCGTTTTTTAAATTATCGCTAATAGCGCCATCCCTGACTTCTGCTTCAAATGTAAGCTGTGAACAGCTCGTGTAGGCCTCTGACTGGTTACTGTGTAGCTCTGAGACTCTTATCTCGCGCATACTGTCCCATCTGAACTATTAAGTTGTATTGAGTTGCTGATGAAGCAAACCTGGCACGGTGTAGCCAATATGTGGTAAAGCTGAAGAAGGGTTTAAGGCTCAGGGGCTCAGCTGAGGGCTGAAAAGGTCAAATCTAGGTCTACTGGAAAGTGACAAGTAAACACATGCTAATACAAAGAAGGTGAGCTTAAATATCGTCTTGAATTAATCAGTATGTATGAGCATTAGGACTTTAGGACTAGCTTACTAAGTCAATGCGGGAAATGTCAAATTTCTTATCGTTAGTAGGGGTATAAAAATATAGCCAGTATAGTTAAAATACAGCTAGATCAATGGATCTGCGTGTACCTTAGTCAAAAAAAAAAAATCAAACCCAACTAAAGAGCCAGCTATAGCCTACGACGTGCCCGCAGCCTCGGTGGACTGGAGACTGAGGGTCAAATTAAAATAAACAGGTGGTAACTGGCTCATATTTTACGTGCGCATGTGCACGACTTCTGAAAACCCTCATTTGTACATCTGATGCATGAAATAGCTGACGATGTAAAAGAAATCTGAATGATTATGTATGCTGACGTGCTTCTTCCTGTTAAAAAGGGATCAGAAAAACAGACAATGGCAATCACGGTCGCTTCCTGCGGTGGGCGAGTATTGTTGAATATCTGTTAAATAGTTTCAAACAGCCTCCATACTGTATCATTTCTTTTACAGACCACCGAGGTGCGAAACAAGAAGCCTACTTGACTGCGGCAACCCCAGCAGCCGATTTAATAATACTGACTTTAAAAAAAAAGTTGGTTAAAGGTTTGGCGCAAAAATCTTAACGCTTAGCCTAACGTCCTTCCAGTTTTTGAGCCAGTCTTATATATTAATTGGCCTCATATGTGGACAGACCTTATGACCCCCCCTCCCACCCCCTAAAACATACATACACTAAGCCAAGAGTGAGAGATAAAATGTGTGTGCTTTAACTGGGTTAAATTTCATGTCCAAGCTAATAAGGCTGTTGTGGTTGGTTGAAAAAAAAGGTGAGGAGAGAAAAAAAATGAATAAACAAAAAGATGTTGGAAGCCAAAGATTGAGTAAATAACTAAATAAATTAATAAATAAATAACTGTCTTAGAAATTGAAGGCGATTGTGTTTTTTAACGTCTGTATAACACCAGAAAAAGCCTAATCTCTAATTACCAAATCAGACTAAAAGATTAGACCCTCAAATCCAATATTTCCATTCACATCATTAAACATGTTAAAATCAACATCAGTTATGACGCTTAACAACAGGCGCAGTATCTCATGGCGTTCAGAGGAAGGACTGTCCACATATAAACTGATTTTTCTGTCGCTTATGTAGTAAAACCTTCCCATCGTACGTCGCTCGCGGCCTCCAGTTAGAGCGCGCGGGCACAGCTGGAGTGCCTCCTAAAAAACGGGAATGATTTGATTTGTCAAACCCGCAAACAGTTGCGCGCTTCTCTCGGGGATAATGGCACCTCTTCTGCGCGAGCTTTGTTCGGTGGGAAAGGGGGCAGAGGGGCTGAGCGAGCTCCAAACAATGCCATATCTCAATCCGTTCAGTTTGATTGACACGGGGCTCCTCGTGGAGCTCAGGGCTAAAGGGCCTTGGGGTGAATGAACACAACACGCATCCTGAACGGATATTTTGTCCTCAAACAAGAAAGGAAAATGCCCCCCACCCTTTTTTTTTCAGAAACTCCCCCACCCCAGCCCGGGCAGCCTCGACCACTCTCTAACAGTTTAACAACGGAAATTAGTGAGAAAACGAAGAAACCCAATTCATATTTCGAATACATGGTATGCATATAATACACGTGAATACACGCTGAGGGGAAGTGCGGTTATGCGAAGGCTGCCTGTATTGGGACATGAACAAAATCTTAAAACACTTTTGAGCAGCATGTGTCAGCGTGGATTGTCTCTCTGGCCATGTCATAACATACTAGCTCTCTTTATTTGATTATGATGCTTATATTTTTCTGATCAACGCGGTTCACATATTATTTCTTCATGTTCCCATTGTCAGGACCATGAACACTGTAAACACCAGTAAACACGTTGTAAGCGGTGAATTCATCATTTAACTCATCATTTATAAAACTGCTTGTAAACCGGTGTCTGCTCAAACGCGTAAGAACACTGACTAATGTTTATAAAGCTGTTCATAACTACTGAAGTACTGTTTTTTTAAGTGCGTAAAATATTTGACGCTCGTGTTTCCTTAATATATTTTAATGCTTTGTCGTCTTGTGAATGGGGTTTAAGAACTGTCTCATTAAATATACCATTCAAGGCGTATTCAGTCTCAATATGATATTCCCTGCTCACATAGTCTCAATGTGATACTTAACAATTATTTTCTTTCTGCAAATGAAAGCTGTTCATAAATGATATTAAATGCTTATTTCACCTGAACACGATATCCAATGCTTAATAAGTCTCTATGTAACAGCGCTGACTTCCTTTCAACATGACTTTCTTTGCTTATCTTGTAAATAAGACACAAGCGATTCATAACGGCGAAAGCATCCTTACATATACTTACTGCTTATTTCTATTTTTTAATGTTGATCTTGTAAATCTGTTCATAATTACTAACGTATTGCTTTTCTTTTCTGATGTTCAATGCTTATACCGCCTCAACATGGTAATCAATGTTTATTCAGCCTCAATCTGGTATGCAATGCTTATATCTCCTTGTAAATACGGCATAAACTGTTACAAGTACAAAAGCACTGTTTCCTAAATAAGATCTTCAAAACCCATTTCGTCCCAGTATGATTTTCACTGCTCGTATTGTCTTGAGAATCCAAGAAAAGCGCTTCGTAAATATTTAGGAAATTACTTCTGAATTATGTTTTCTAATGTTTATTTAGTCTCATTATAATATCCAATGCTCAGGTCCTCTTGCAAATGAGATATAAGCTGTAATAAGCGTACTTATTTCCTTAAAAGATCAGGAGCGCATGTTGTGAGGTCTCTATAAGACTAACCTTAAAATAAAAAAAAGAAAAACATACAAATCACGCGCGATTAAATTCCAAAAGTTAATTTGCTGTAGTCTTATTTAAAGAACTGACAGAGATTGTGATGATGTACCAGAAACGTGTTTTTGTGGAAACAAAAATGGATCTGCAGCCACCAAACAATGATCTACTCCATAAGGACGAGCGGCCTACAGTCCTTCAGCATCTCCCAACTTTAGGGAGATCAGAACAGATCTGAGATCTAACAGAAGAACGGGAAAATACATTCATTAATGAAGAAGATGTTGGGTCAGCAGCAGGTTGGAGATCTATAACTCGGGGCTTTCTTTCAGAGCCTATGCTGGGATATTCTGATTAATGAAGACACTGGGAGGTGTTTTTCTCGGGTGTTCAGGACAGAAGACCGTCTATTTACGTTTATTTATATAAAATTCTCATTTACTGGAGGGATGAAATGAGAGGGTTCAAGCGATAAAACACAAGCAAGTACATAGAACAATAAAACGTGTCCCACATGAAATCACTGCACACAGAGCACAAATCTGTATGGACAATATGAAGAAGCTGAATTATCAGTAGATATTATAATCAAAGTCAGAATGTTGGACTACAATAATATAATGTTCTCCATCTGGAATATAAACGTTAATAAGCCTGAATAAGAGACTGAGCTGTGTTGATCTTTCAGTTTCCTCGACAGAATTCAAATGGATTTGAAATCAGTGATTATAAGGTAATATTTTTAGTCTCGTTTTATTCAGCTTCGTTTCCTCAGTTGTATGTGCTTATGTGTAAATTCGTTGTATATCCTTGTGCTTTTTTTTAAATCTTCACTCATATCACTCTTGTAGTCTTCAACAGAGATCTGAGAAAATGAGAGCAGATCTCAGCTCCGTTTTGGTCTTTAAACTGTAGTTTCTGAATTTGTTTTCAGATCAAATTTCCTTCTGTTGTTTGTTCAGCTTTGCTCTGTATCCACCTCTTACTCTGTTTTTTTAATTCTGTTTTATTTTAGATTAAAAAAGAGAAGAACACAGTCTCAAGCTCCTGCGCTGACCAGAGGACTAAGGGTAGACTAAGAAGTACCACAGCAGTTCCACTTTGAGCTGCTTGTTTTTCAGAAAGGCACTTCTTCGTTCGAGTGTATTTTACTGATTACCTTTTTATTATATTCTAATATAAACCAGCCTCAGCTCTGCCAGCCAGGAATTGCAAAGAGTAACCTACAAATCTGGGAGGCATTCATATTTTTGGGACACAAGAACACCGCATGAAAAATCAAACTGTTAGAAAAGTAAAATAGAGTCTATAATAAAGGCAATGTATGAAAACACAAACGTTTTATACAGTCTAGACTTTTTTGTATAGGAAAAAAGAAGTGATGGATTTTTAATCGTTTTTTCCTCCACTAACTTCTATTTTTGAACTATTTTAATTGCACAAAAACTGTTTAAAAAATATCTTACAAGGTCTTTACAGGTGCCAGACTGATTTAGCATAAGCAGAGGCTTATTTAGATGACGTCAGGCCTTAGTGATTGAATCGTTCCGGCATTTTTTATACTTATGTTTTCACCAAAACTTTTATTCACATGTTCTACAATTATCTTACACACGTGTCGTTTTTCGTACAGACCGTACTGAAAATCTCAATCGTCCTGATGGCCATCACATGGAAGGTGAGCTGTGGACTGTGTTTAACAGACAGAAATCCTTCATCACCTCCATCCTCCACCTCGCCGTATGAACCAAACAGGACACATTTTGGGGAAATGTCGTGGAGGGAACTGTTTCTTGCTTTTTCTCTCTATCTATCTAATCTCTTTCTTTTTTTCCAACCTGAAAAAATGAAGGGCTGGGAATGAGAAGACCTGCCACCGCGGGTGGATTTTTTGGTATCTTATTTCTTAAACTTTCGTCCAAACGGTGCCAAAACCTTAGTTTGAAGCTTAAAAATACCCCAATTTTAGCATTACAGCTAACAAATCACGTTTAATTTTTCACTATTTTTTTTGTTCCGCCGGTTGTTCCAGACGTTAATCAGATCAGATCAGAATCTGATTTAATACAAAAACTAACCTAGATATTTTTTTTATTTTTTTTGAAAACGGGAAATATCGGCGTCCTCCAGTTTGTTGAGAGAAGCTGGATAACAGCTTCACCGCCGCTGCTACCCAAATATATATTTTCTTTCTGAGGACAAAGAGCAGGCTGTGTACGCCGCCGCGGCGCTAAACACCTTCATTAACCGTTGAACCGGAATTCTGGAGGTCTGATTCTCCCCGGCTGTGACTTTTCTGGATTAAACAGCTCAAAGAAAGACACGTTTTGGGTTTTTACAGCCTGACAGAAACGGGGAAAGAGAGACTGAGCGGTTAGCACTGGCGTGAAAACAAGCACAAGGCCAGCCTGAGAACGAGGACTACAGCGCTGAAATGAGCCCGTCTTGTTCGGTCGGGCTGCACTCGGACCCCCTGTCGGACCCCGGGTTCGTCTCGCTGACCGTTAAGTGCTCGTGTTTTAATAAGAAAAGCTGCCCGTCGCGGACACTGACAGGTCTTCCGAGCAGTTTGTGGCGCACCGCCAGTGGGAAAAACTCCACGTGCTGCTAGCGCCCCCTATACCGAGAGACAAAATACTGCAGCGTCCTCTTAAAGGGGAGGTCGACAGCTTTTAAGGTGGACCGGGCTAGTTCCACGTCGCAGCTCAACCCCGCATAGACCGAGAAATGTTTCAGACGTTAAAAACAAACAAACAAACAAACAAACAAACAAACAAACAGCCTTTATTCTCTTAATCAGTCTTCAGTTCAGTCCACGCGGGGATTTTATTCTTTTCTCTGTAAACGTTTTTTTGAAATAAGATTCAGGTCGTTTTTAAGATAACAAAAATATCACCTTTTGTTTACATGTTTGGGGATTTAACTCAGTCCGCATTTCTGCTGTCGCACCTGCCGTCGCCGCGCGCTCCCGGACACGCTTACCTGGCTCAGGTGTGCGCGGAGCGGCGGTAAAAAGCTGTTTTAATTCGCTGAGGGCCCCGCAGGACCCCCGCAGGACTGTAACGCAGCCCGTTTCCTCTCCGCTCTCTGCACATCCTGAAGCATCGACGTATTTATGAGATCGAATAAAGTAAAATATGAATCAATCCAAACTTGTCGTGTCGCGCGAACCGCGCATGAGAGCACGAGCTAAAATTGATTTTTGAAGGACCTCGTGGTCCTCAGATAGTGTCCGAGAGCGTCTTCAGTTCAGAGGTGCCTGAACGTTGATGCGCTCCAGAAGCGCGGCTCCAGGTTCTGAACTCGGAGGAAACGCGGGACGCTTCTTTGTTAAAATGTCCAGAGAAGCGCGGTTTGAAGTCATTGCGGACAGTCTGCGGTCATCGAGGAGACCAGACCCCGACTTCTGTCCGACCCGATTCACTGAGATGCTGAATTCCTCGGACTGAGGTGTCGGAGAACGTGTTGGTTACCTGCAGAGCTGAGTGGGATTAGTTGTAGTATAAGAGGGTACTCCCTCTTCACTGGAGATCCACTGACAGTTCTTATCCCAGTGAGACCACCGTTAAGATTGTTTTTTTGTTATAGTAGCGCATATACCACCGCGACTGGGATCTTAATGTATTTCTCTGAATTGCTTCTTCAAGACGTCTTCATAAACAATAATGGTTCTTCACGAGCTGGTTCTTGTCCATGACGGAAACCTCGTGTGTATGGGTCTTTAAAGAACCTTTCCAAATAATTCTATATAGCACCTAAAACAGTAATGGAACCCTTTTTGCCAGTTGCCCACCCTGCCCAGTGCAGGCCAATGGTCGTCATCTCCTCGTGAACCTAAAAAAAGAAGGAAGCTTATACTTGCGTCGGTTTCTGCTCCTCTTCGGCAGGAAGACCCTTCAATATTTATTAAGTCCGTTTTTAGGTCATATTTAAAGTTTATTGTGCTCTGTGTTGGGTAATATTTCCAAGTTCCAAGATTCTTCTTGGTTGGTTCTTCATTGGCTTAATTATGATTAAAGTAAAACAGCTATATATATCATTTATATTATTATTTAATGTATATTTAATTAAAAAAGAATTTACTCGGAATACTGCAATGTGATCGTTTACTCGAGACGAGTTGGTGCTCTAATGTAGACTAATGGCTGAAAGAAATGATGTAGGCAGCCGTTAATCAAGAATGTAAATCGATTATAAAATGTGGTCAATAAAGACGGTAAGGACCCCCCAGTGCTTTGGACCACCGTCTGCACCACTTCGGGGTAATTCCAAAATATCTGCATAATTACACCTGACAGCTGTAACCAGCTATTCAAATGGTGTGATGTCAATTACACTGTTCTAGAGTTAGAGGTGTTCACCTTGGTGGTGATTGGAACCAGACGTCCAAGCTCCTGTTCGGTATTAGTTTTGAAGTGTTCTTTCCCTTTAAAAAAAAACCTGCTAATGGCAGAGATGACTGATATGGCAAACTATAATATCATGACACTTCAAGAATTTTTCATAATAGACCATATGTCACAAACAGCATGACTACAATAAACCATATTTAATATTCTACACCGATCTAAATCCAATTAAACAGGAATAATGATGCTCTAAAATCACAGCACTGTAACAAATGATAATATGAAACCATAAATATGAATTGCTAAAACCAAAAAATACGTACATTGGAAAAGGGTGGCGTTTGTGTTGTAGATACTGTGACCTTTGGTTCCCATCACCGCCACTGTAAAGAATGAACCATTTCCCATAACTCCATGACTGAACAATGCTGAAATTTGGAAAAGTTTGTGGAATTCCCCTTGAAGGCCCTTCAAAGAGGCAAGAAAACATGAAGCTCTGACGCAGCCAGAATTGCAAAGTGCTTTATTGTTTTGAGCGATGCTTCTGAAATGGAGTGTAGTATACTGGTTAACATCATAAACCATGAGCCAGCCTCTTCTTCTGGACTTGCACAACCACGGAGCATACGCACACATACATGTGAAGACATCCACACATCCATCCATCCATTCATTCAATTCATCCATCCATCCATCCATCAGCTCTACGTAAACAGGACACGTTCGCCACATTTAGAGCCTAAATGTTTAAAAAAAATGAACATTAAACTCATAAAAGCACAATACAGTTTCCAAAAAAAGCTTGTGACGGACTTTCCCAAGTCTGAAGAACGATGGGGAGAGCTGGGGTTTTTGGCAAAACAAAACATAAATGAAGAGCAAAGACAGTTTGTGTTTTTGTTTTTAAAGGCAGGTGATGAAGCTGTTTAGCACAATCACCCACTGCAACAGAGTGGCTTTCAAGCAGATGGGTTCTTCCTCTTTATAAATGTGAAGACTGAGGGGAGTCGCTGGATTGGATGTTGTTTTTCCCTCTTCTTTTTTTTTTAAATCCCAAAACAATGGACACATGAAGAAAACAAAAAGACTTATTAGACCACTGCGCATTGTAAAAAATAAAACAAACTAAAATACAAAACAAAACACACATAACATTAAAGAAAAGATTCTAACACGGATAAAGATAATAATACTGAGATTAAACTGGTTTAGGAGACTGTGAACATGATGACCAGCTTTCAAGAGTCTCTCCTCCCCGTGGCTGTGCACACTCACCCCTGCCGGACCGCAGGCCTCTTTCTGCTGCGGACTCCAACTGCTAATGACAGCAACAGCATATAACACAGAAAAAAAACAATGATTTTTTTTTCTTTTTTTTTTCCTCAACCACCCTAATATTAGAAAATAACCTCTGAAAAAAACAAACCAAGATTAAAAAATACAAAATTAAATAATTTGGAGTAAAAAGGCACA
Source organism: Megaleporinus macrocephalus (assembly GCA_021613375.1). NCBI lineage: Eukaryota > Metazoa > Chordata > Actinopteri > Characiformes > Anostomidae > Megaleporinus > Megaleporinus macrocephalus. Next base: position 17,195,806 of record CM038727.1, read on the forward strand.
ACTCTTGCACAGTGTATACATTGCTAACACAGTATAAAGCAGGTTTAGGACCGTCTGAAATTACAGAAATTATCAGATTTTTGTTTTTTGTTTTTCTTCCCCATTTTTCTCTCTCTCTTCTGCTCAAGAGGTGGCTCAAAGAACTCAAAACAGGCTGAACAGGGCAAACAAATGCAAACATGCATCTTTTTCTTTCTTTCTTTCTTACAGTACATGGGTGTACAACTTTTAAAACGGAAACATTCTTCATTTATCACTTTTCCACTCAATAGTGATGTGCTGCTTTAAAACTCGGACAATTCGGTGTACGGATCGATTAAAAAGCAAAGTAAAAAAAAATGTGCATGAAATCCAAACAAAATGAACAAAGACAAAAACAAACACACAAGGAGGCTTATTTTTGAATTAGAATTCATAAATCATTAAGTCATATGTTACGTTCTAGATTGTGTTAGCTAGTCCCATCAATGTGGTTGACAAAACTCTTCTCACCTTGCACAGGTGTGGGGTTTCCCTTGTAAATACCACTTTGCAGAACCAATGGGATTATTTGAACATTTGGTTCAATAATGTGCAAAATATACAATACATTGCTGATTCTACTGCCAATTCCAAAAAATAAGAGAAAAGAAAACAGAAGATCACGAGACATACAAGACGTTTAAGGAAAACTGGCAAAAAACTATATTTCACAACACCACAGCACCCCTTTTTTTCTCTCTCTCAAATCCCCTCCCACCCCTTCCCCCGCCCCCCAGGAACACTGTAATATTACACACGCGAGTGCGTATCAGTACGACGCGAGAGGTAAACTATGGGCCGCCTGTTGAGGACAAGCATATGCGGGTGAACACAAAACCACGGGCTGCATTCAATAGTGCCTCATAGTGCTATTGTTGCAGTATGTAACAGACAAAGAAAAGAAAATGATCCTATTTTTTAAAAACAAACAAAAAAAAAAGTGCAACAGTTTAAGGTGCTGATGGCAAATGAAAGGTCAATAGATTCTCTTTAAACGCTCATCACGCATGACTGAGAAGATGCCACCAATGCTGTTGCTCCGGCTTCGTTTGCACTCCATGAAAAAATCTCCTTTTAGATTAAAAAAAAAAAAAAAAAGAAGTAGTAGAACAACAACAACAACTACATCAAAAAAAATTATTAAAAAAATACCACCACACTCATCCGAAACACTGTTGGAACATGCAAAACAGTCAGATGGGCTGCTCTGCTGTCAAATCAAACGGCGTGTGCTTCTTCGCCCTTCGTAAATGGAGCTCAGGAGACGCTTTGTTTTGATTAGTTTTTTGTTTTTTTGCAGTCAGGTAGTCCGGAGAAAACTAGCGTGCGGTTTGTAGAGAGCGTGCTGAGGTGTCAAGTGCTGTAGCCCACTGCTCACTGGATACACATGCTGGAAAGCACTAGTAAAGCTGCTGACTGCGACAGACGGAGCAAGCTGAGGCAGGACGAGAGACACGTATGTTCAGGTTTAGGTGAACGGGGTGGAGTTTTTTTGGAGATTTAGGTTCAGCTAGGACAGAATGACAGCTTTCAGGTTGCTGGATGAGCAGGCGTAGGTTCAGTGTGAACGTGATCAGGTTCAGATGGACGATTAGGTGCTTGGCGACTGGCTCGCATGGAAGACAGCTTCACAGTTCCTTTTTTTTCTCGTTTGTTTTGTTTTTGCCGAAAGTTCTTGAGTTCTACAAACGGCCGAAAGCGCCCATCCATCTGCTTCTCCTAGACGTTGGCCTCTATTCCGAGTGACCTCCTTCTACACGTGTTGTCCATTCGCCGTTCACTGAGCCGGAAATCCATTGCATTTTGCTCTCTTTTTCCCCTTTCACTTAAAAAAAAGAAAAGAAAAAAAATAACAAAAAGGGGAAACACACACACACACACACAAAAACAAAAAAACCACAATGCCATGAGGGACATGCATCAGAAAGCAAAAAAACAAACAAACAAAAAAAGTATCCATATCTCCCCGAAAAGATTTATACTTGTTCTGTTTCATCACCCTTATGGTCCCACACATAAAAAAAAACTAAACAAAACAAAAGAAACCAACAAACAAACAAAAAAAAAGAAAAACGAAAAATGTAAACGAATGGTGGTTGTAGCTGCTGTAAGGGTGCCCCCCCTGCCACGGAGGGAGTAAGCACGTTTCGGCACCCCTCCGTTAGCATCCCGCTTTGTTGACCCCATGGACTCTGCTTGGCTCTGCCCCAGGCTAGGGCAGGATGGTGGTGATGAAGTCATAGAACCTCTTCGAGTACTGTTCCGGGTTCACGGTGGAAATCTCCGCCCCAGCCTAAAAATAGAGCAAGGACAATGAAGGGGGCCGCCATGTGTGGGAAACACATACATATCTTGGGACACTCGCTAATGAAAGCTCATCAGTTCTTTAAGAGTTTTTTTTTAAGGTGACAGGACAATAAAGTTTGTATTACTCAAGTCTTTAAGTCTTATACTGAACCGAGTCTTGCTTTCTCTGTGATTGCACTGTATGGCAATTTGGCTGTGAGGGGCAACAACAGCTGAGTAATAATGTGAAGGCAGCTGCTGAAGCGATAGGTGGAGCTCAAACTCTGCTAAGCGGTTATAACCAGCAGGTGCCAAGAAAAACATTCATTTACACAAACCCCTTTAGAAGTATATGATTCGGTCGTGTCACATTACTGATTCATTACTGTACTTCTACTGCACATTAAAATAAATACAATATTAGTTTCAGAGTTTCAGACTATAATGTGAATATCTGATTGATGTACACTGAAAAAATGAGGTTTAAAACATCTGTACTACAGTCTTCATCTGTATGATTATATAAGCACACCTGAGCAGTTGAACAGAAGTATATGGTGGTACAGTCATTATCCGTACCACCATATGGGTCTCCCCTTGTGAGTCATGGTTCCTCCCAAAGTTTCTTCCTCTAGTTCTGAGGGAACTGTTGCCTACGGCTTGCTTAACAGGGGGTTTTCTATGGAGTCTATGACGTTCTTCTATGTTTTTATTCTCCTCTTATGTTTATTTATGCTCCATTTAACTTTTCTTACCATTTAATTCCTAAAGCTGCTTTGTGACAACATCAGTTGTTAAAATCACTATATAAATAAATTTGATTTGATATTACAGTATACAGTTTTAACCTTTAATTTTTCAAACCCTGAAATCAAACAGAATGTTTGAGGGATGTACCTGAAAAAAAAAAACAACCAACTGCATTGTTCATTAATTGGGAAGATATTAGATTTTATTTCAAATTTAAAAAAAGAGAGATTAATTGGATTTGGAGATTAATTCTTTTGGCTAAACATAGACTATAATAAAGGTGAACTGCAAAATATGGTAACATGGTTGTCAGGACAAAGTTAGATTCTTTTGATTTGCTGAAAACAGCAACAAACACAGGGAGAAGAAACACAGCCTCTCTAGCACTACCAGCTAAAAACAAAGCTCTCTACTCTAACCCCAAAAAAACACCACTCCACGCCTATTTAGGCTCTTCAGCATGAAAGACCTTATAAGATTCTTTTATTCTTTTCTCTAAAAAAAATAAAAAAATAAAAAATAATAATAATTTCCTACATAGTGGTTGGCGATGCCCCAGTACCTTCTGTCAGCATGTTCGTGTACCATATTTATACTCAACTTAAACAGTGGCCAGCTGTACTGGACTAGGTGCGCAATATAAGCCCTTACTATCCAAAGCACTGGTTAACCTGTGCATGCACTGTGCGATATCCCTATGAAGAGAGGCTAACGGTCCTTGTAGACAGAGCGAAGCGGAACTCTGCAAAGAACGACTCTATCAACTCCCTACAACCCTAAATATAAACATTCAATGAACAACAATTACTACAGAGTAATTCCAATCTTACTCTGTTTATTAAGTCTACACAGTTTAGAAGGTTAATAAACAACTTCCACACAACTTCCAAACTATCAAACTGGCTTATACTTACTCCATGCTTGACTGTCTTGGCAGCGTGAGCTGCTTTCTTCTTGGCATCATAATGTTGCAGAATGTCAATCACAGCCATGAAGTAGACCTCCTTCCTCGGAGAGTCTTTAAGAGAACAGAAACAGACCAATCAGGAACTTCATCTGAACAAGGACAAAAAATGAATCAACTTAAAACAGGCTTTGCATTGTAATCTCTTTTTAAATGGTGGAAAGCTGTTGTAGGTAGTGTGACTATTACTATCATTCAGGTCTACCACCACCCCATGTGGAAAAACACCTCCCAAATGTAAAGTCTGGAGTTCAGTAATATGCAGATTATATATAATTAAAAGTGTAACGATGTGTGTCAGTTAAATATATTGCCTTTTTAGTGCTGTAGTGCACTAGAGCCAGTTTAAAACAACTCCGGTGTTTCAAATAAATTTGATTACATGTTAATCTGGGCAAATATCTTCAAGGGGAGTTAGGAGTCTAGTGAAGACATGATCCTGTCATTGACCCTGTAACTGAAGTTGAAGAACACTATTTTAAAATAATTTATGAATAATAAGGCTATTAAGATGTTAAGTTATTCACAGTGGTCTGATGTGAAATGCTTCATTCTTACCAAGAACTGTTCAAGTGTTGGTGATAGAAACTAGACACCTGAAGAATTTAACACCACTAAAAACTCTAACAGCAAGCTATTAAACGATTATGATTATACTGCCCAATGCCCAGATGTTGTTCCATGATAGCTGTTTAAGCTTCTGGCTTAAAACATATATTTTAAAATACACTGATGTTGGAGAGCTACAGGCAGGGTGGGGCTGTTTTTTCAGGTTAGATCACAATAACTCTATTTTCTCTTCAATAGTCTATCCAGCATCCAGCTTAGCTGTTAAAAGGTCAGTACAAAACATCTCCCAACACCTGATACAGAACACCACACACTCACTGTCATGACTCTTAATAGCATAGACGTCGATGGTGGGGTCAAAGTCCCCAGGCGACAGAGGCTTGGTGCTGTCCAGAGTGTTACTGGGGCTGTCTGGGGGAGTTCCCACAATCCCTCCATCACTCTCTCCTTCATCATCTCCTTCATTATCCTCACTCTCCACCTCCTCCTGCTCTGCTCGCTCCACATCGTGGATCCCCACCAATAGACTGTAGTCCATCAGCTTCAGCAGGGCCAGGAACTACAGAGATCAGCAGACAGCTATTACTAATTAGATCTTCATCTATCCACGTAGGTATATCTTTATTATATTCATATGGGATGTTCAAGAATGAGAAGCATAGCTAATTACAGATGGAAAATCGGATAGACCACACTTGCCTCCACATCCTTCCTCAGCTTGTCAAGGAAAATCTTCTTGTTTTCCTCATCAATGTATATTTTCTGGCCATCGTTGATGAAGTCATTGTCTTTGTACGTAGGCAGCTCCTTGGCCTGTTGGAAAAAGACAGCAAAGGAAAAACATTCACTGTCCAATGTCCATGTGTTCTCACTCATCTGAGCATAACTATCTTCATGATATAGTACACATGGTGCTTTCACACCAAAATAAAACACAATTTTGATGCACAAGTAAATTAATTAGAGCATTTATTTATTTATTTATTCAAGTTTATTTTCTTGGTCCAAGTGCTTAAAAGAAGACTCCAGCGCTTGGCGAAAGCAAGGAAATCATTTGATCCACTGTATCACATTAAACATAGGAGAAAACCTCAACGTTTTAATCTTTTTCTTTCTGATTCGCTCAACATTGTACACAGTACCCGTTGAGCCCATAGAGGGCGCTCTGGAGCCATAGAAGACAATCCTCTGCTGAAGTACCAGACTTCCTTATCAATGTACCTTCAAGGGCCCTAATGACTAAGGAAGTAATAAGCTCCTGATCTCCGCAAGATAGATTAAGCATGACACCTTACTGCTGTACTGAAGGCATCATTAGTCTTTAACTTCTTTCAATATAAACTATACACAATAAAAAGAGTGTACACAGAGACATGCAAAACAAATGAATCCTTCCCCTGACTTCACTTCTAAGACGTTCCCACGGTTTTGAAGTGCAGCTCTTTCTACTTTCTGATGCCAACTACACTCCTGTAAGGTTGTTTGAGGAACTGAAATGAAACAAAAGAGACAGAGGCTGCATAAAAATAGCAGCAGCACTATTATTATAGTAGTATTCTTACTGATACTGTGTGTAAACTTCAGGGTGAATTGAGGCTGTCAGATTTTCATTTCAACAAAACATGGATTACAAAATAAACACTGTAAATACTAGGGCTGTGTATTGACAAGAACCTGGCAATACAATAAGTATTGTGATACAGTTGGCACGATTAAATATATGGCAATATACTGTGATACTGCAAGGAAAGTGATATATATATATATATATATATATATATATATATATATATATATATATATATATATATATATATATATATATATATATATATATTAGCATATTATATAGCATTGCGTCCTTGTGCTGCTTGTTAATGTTGGAGTGGAGCTAAAAAAGGATTACAACACTGCCATGTAGTTGTCAGAGGTTTAAACACAACACACAATGATTCACTGTCTGCCAAGAAACTGTGTACTGATCCTGTGTTTTTTAGAATCGATACAGTATCACAAACATAATATCACGATATTCGATCTTTCAATATTTTCTTAAACCCCTAGTAAATACGTATGAACAACTGTGTCTTAATCGTAGTACTTATGAGCAGGGTTTATTGGAGTAAACTATTACAGATGAACCCACTACCACGCTCTTCTCAGAACTGAAACAAGAACAGGCTTATTTGTAGAAGCGTGTAGAGCGGATCACTGCAGAAATGAGGTCATTGATAGCTGAAGGTGGCTACAGCTGTGCCGGTGTCCTTCAGGAGAGACCACGAGCAGACATGCCAAACTTGCATCAGATAACAGCATCACAACATGCAGCCATCAGAGGATGTCAGATTAATAGTTTATTAAAAGGCCATTACTGTCATATTAGGAGGTGTGTCTGAGAGCTATTCAGAGAGCCTGACACTGCTCGGGCTGATCATGAGTGAAGCTGCTGCATTTCAATATGAAACTAGTCACTGATTTGCTCAATGATTTACATCACTGTCAGTTTTTTTCTAGTGCACCAAAGTTTTCACATTGGTTGCAAACAAAGGATGCCATTGCAAATACACAGTTGTTTATTTGCAATACCATATAGGCATTACTTACAGGCTTAATTCGTTTTTTCTGTTTTTGTGAGTGTGAGTCTCTTGTGAAGGTACATACGGTCAGATAAATATACATAAAAGTAGATGGCCTGAGCTGCTGCCTGCCTCAGTTGGAAACTGCCATCTCTGATCTTGTTGAAAATGATTACGGTTTAGATCCGTGTCTGAGCATATTTTGCTTTGGTAAGTCACACGACAGCCTACCAAGCCATTTTTATGTGCTCTGCAGGAGGGCAACAGTGAGCTGAAGTGTTTATGACAGACAGGAGAAAACAATCACTTGCAAAACATGCCAAACACAAAGACACAAGCTAGACTCAAATAATGCCTTTGACTTTGAATATCCACCACAGAAAACACCAACGTGCCCTTCTCCACGGCACAGCCATCTCTTCTGAACCTCTCAGTTTAAGCTTGTCTAGTGAGCCCAAATCACTTCTCTGCGAATTTGCACACATCACATCACCTGTCACTTCAAGTATCTCCTCCTCATTCCATTTAAATATTTCTCAGTACTCATCTGTTGAGTAAATATTTGATGAATCCGTAGTATAACTAAGAGAAAGCAAACACAGCCAGTACAACCCAGCTCGCCGTCCTGTGTAGCAGCTGAGTAACTTTTCCAAAACTCTTATCCACATCATATCCACTGCCTCTCTTCCCTGATCTGATGTTTATATAAGGTTGGTTTTCCTATCAATTAACAGATGAATAAAAAGGCTTAACACATTTAAAGGTCAAAATATATACTTTGGTGGGTGTACATATACCCTCCCATTGTTTTCTCTGTTTTATTACCTTGCTTTTCAATATCTAGTGCAAAATGTTTAGTAAAATTAATAAATAAATAAATAAATAAATAAATGCTTAACCCATAAACTCAACTTACTTTAAATGCTAAAGTCCCATTCACTCTTGCCATTTCGCTTGCAGGGTCAAAATTTCACTCACTTTAATGAAATTCACATTTTAGACACATTAAGACAAAAAAGTTTCATGTGCAAGCTTTGACATGCAAATTCCACTCTACTAATAAACAGAGCTACTGCTGTGGCAGTGCTGACCTCTGAAACAGGGGGCCTTCATAGCCTTTAACTTCCAAAACAACTTACAGCACAAACCCATAACCATTGCTTCCATATTGGCTAAAATAAACCTATGACAGAGACTGAATGATACACAGTATTATAAACTGTTTCTCGTTTAACTTTTTTGGTTGTTTTAGTGTTAGTTAGTCAGCTAGTTGGAGGTTAGTGCCACAACTAACCACAGCTGCACACGAGTCACTTCACTGTTTTCTTGCCAATTATCTATAATTGTTTAGTCACAGTGCGGTAATGTTATATTGGGATATAATCAAGTTCTCTTTTGTGTTTGTACTGGCAAGTTAACCAGCTTCAGAACTACAATGTTAACTCATTGTTAACTTACCACAGCTGCACACAAACCACAAACCACCCCAGTTATCTGTTATTCGGTACATCTCGGTGTGTAGCAGTATACTCCTGACTTCACTCCCTTATACAATTATGTTCTCATTTGTGTTTAAATAAAAATATAGCTATTGCCCTATTGTCAAGAGGTTGAGAGTTCGACCGCTGGTGATGCCACAGTAATCCATGTATTGAGAAATCTTAACCGTAAGTCATTGAGAATCTTTTTGCTCTTCATTTTAAACATGGAAAAGTAGAATGTACCATGACAGCACCTCAGAGACCCCTTTCCCCCCACACAGTCATCTTTACTGATTTCACGGTTTGCCTGCCATGTACTAAACTTCAGTTCAAGCATTTCCAAACCGTAGTGATGCTGTCCATGTCTCTTGTAAGCATATTGTATTTCTAATACTTCCTTCAGGACTAAGTTCCTATTAATCTACTTTGATCTGAATGATCGATCGCTGTCTGCATCTGAGTCTGACTTGTGGATGGTTTCTGTCACACAACTGAGCTGCCAAGTTGCCAATCACCATCCGTATGCAAGATACTATTTGCAGGTTTTACATCAGACTCTACTCCAACACAGAAAATCAGCTTCGGCAGTCTGCACGCACACAGCCCAACGTAGCTATTCTTCAGGCTCGGCTGAAACGCTGCGGCCTCTTTGCTCCTCATCAAACACACGCCAGCTGACAGGCAGCTTAAATGACAGCCATCAGAGTGAATTCTCCTGCGGTGGCTGAAGAACAGAGCGTAATCCTCCTCGTGCCATTGCGCCGACAGTGACGGTTCGAATGAGTGCCAAGCAGAAACAGCCACGTCCAAAAGCCGCCTTTGGCAGCTGTTGTGGAAAAAAACGGCAGCACAAGACATACAGAAGGTGAGAACAAACGCAGGATCTGTCAGAACCCAGGTGCAAACTGCTGAGGGAATCGACAAAAAAAGGATAAAAGGAAAACATGGTAGCTCAAGACTTCACAATGACGAGACCTAAACCTAAAGGCCGTAAATCTACTCCACTGTTCATTATATTAGCCCCTTAACTCCCCCTTTTTATCTTAAAATACAGTAGATGTAAAAATTTAAAGTGAATGTAAAAAGGGATTTTTATAAGTACTATAAAGCATGCCAGTTATGTAGTTATGGGAGTTATATAGTTATTAAGTGTAGTCCTTTATATGAGCCCTTAGGGCTTGATAATAAAAGAATGCAATAAAAAACTAAGCCTCGAGAGGCTGTACATTTTATCACAGGGAAGGTGTTTTTAGGCATGATATAAAGTGGAGGCTGAATCTCAAATGGCTCCCTGGTGCCTACAGTGCATTATGTATAAATTTACATATTATATAGATTTTATTATATATGGTATAGTAATGTATTGTATATAGTAATCTGGGAGTTCTACCACATCCATACAGACAGTGCACTATGTACAAATTTACATACCCGCTCCTGCACACCAACAGTGTATAGATTTTATATATTGTATAATAAAAAAATTAAAATTAATAATAATAATTATTATTATAAATATGATAATATTATATATATATATATATATATATATATATATATATATATATATATATATATATATATATATATATATATATATATATATACATTCATACAGATATTAAGCACTATTTGGTCGTAGAAGCTACAATTTTTAATATTTACATAGCACATTTGAGATTCAGCCTGAGTTTGATGCCACTTCTGACTGAAACACAGACCTCTGTACTGCTAGCAAGTGACTTTTACATTGCAGTTTTACAGTGAATCATAAATGTAAGTACTTTAATTCAAGCCTGTGCTATTAATTATGGAGTTGTTTAGCTTGTTTGCTATTTTTTAGTTTGTTAGCTAGGTGACCAGACTCATTCTAGTTTAAAAAAATAAGTCATCAGCCTGACAGTTTAAACAAAAAACAGCTGCCAGTGGTCCATACAAGCAGCATTAGAGTCTAAGACTACTACGTTAACAGCAAGAATGTGTGATGTGGCGCAGCAGAATTCAGATTTTGTGTGGCAGTTATAGGTATGTGTGCTGGTCAACGCCACTGAGGACCGGAACTATTCGTTTTATAATAATTTTTTAAACAGTTAATCGAGTAATCATTTTTAAAAAGTGGCCTTAAACCATGCACAGCTTTTCAGAAGATTTTAAAATACTTCACTGAGAGATAAACAATAAGGTTCTTTACAATAAAGACTTAAACACTGTAGAAAATATATTTAAACTGATACATCCAGCAGTCTCTGTGTCTTACTGTAAAATACGAATCACCATAACCAACACTGCCAACTAATCACTGCTGATACACTGAGACGGTACATCATACAAAGCTCAGTTTCAAAACTGTTGGAGCAACAGACCTGTCACAATTACTACATAATTGCCTTATTGCAACTAGTTAATGTGACTATGGTTAATTAATTTGGCTCCTTAGTTACTAGCTTTCAAAATTAAAATGATTACAAATTGTTTTTATTCACTGGGTTCAGATAAATACATTGTAACTGAAAAAAAATAGTTTACAATAACAGAGATAATGTTATAGGCAAAGACTAAAGAATCTGTTTACACTACTGGGGTATCTAGTGAAAAAGTTCATACTCCTGCTCTGATTATGAAAATAAGAACTTGGACTAGTGCTATCACATATTTAGATGGCAGCAGTGAGTAATGCCTCTTTATTAGAGCTCAAGCTGTGTCTGTCAAGAGCTACTAAGTATCAACAGCCAGAAAGCAAGATTACTAATGAGTGAACTACGTAGCTTTTGGATTGTAGATCAAATTAAAAGACAATTTAATTGTTGATTGCCTTTTTCATATGACAATCAATCATCAGATAACATTTCATCCCTGATACAGGCCTATAGAAAAGTATGCAGTGATTCTATTTAAATAAAACTGGTACAAAGCTTTTGTTGTCTTTACCTTATTGTTTAAAACTAATTCTGAAATTGAGGCATGCAACATCATCCAGGTGATGCAAATATGGTTGGGTATATAATAAAAAAGGAATCCAGGAAAGGCCTCATCCTTTACGCACAAGCATGAGTCTAGACTCACCGAAAATGTGTACTCATAGAAAGTGACATATCTAGGACCTCAAGAAGGACTAGAGCAGTGGTGGCTCTAACTGCGGCCCTGGAGGGCCAGTTTCCAGCACAGCTCTGTGATTTTCCTGCTCTACACATATACCAGTTAAAGCGGGCAATTAAATGCTGAGTTGAAACAGGTGTGTTCGAGTAGGAAATCACAGCACCTGCCCTCTAGGACTGGATTTTTCCACTTCTGGTCTAGAGTGACAAACAGACATGCATGTAGACAAACAAACTGAAAGACAGACGGACAAAGCAATGATAAAATGAAGCAATGGTGTTGGTATATAGACAAAGGAATGAACGGACAACAAGCAATTAAAGAAAGTATTTGCTTATTGCTGGTTTTTGGTCATTGTGATTGGGTAGGAAATGCTTATGGAAGCGCTACCCAAGTTTAGGACTGTCCAGTTTACATGGAGAGCAGAGAAATATGGGTAAATACAGCAGACACAGACCTGTCATAGGACATACTTTGTAAAAATATATATTTTGGGGTCAGGGGAACAAGGACAATACATTTCTAGGGAACTACACAGAAATCTTTAGGTCTTCTCTGGTATGTAAACATGGTCTTATTATTCTGGCCACAAATTCTCAACTTTGACCACAAGACTCATTAACTTTTTATCTGTATACTCTTAATTTGTGCAAATTAGAAACATAATAAACCGTTTGTGTATATTTGTGAGTCTGTGTTTGCAAGTCAGTGATTGATCAGCCTTGAGTAGCAGCTCTTACCAAACTGAGGGCTATACACAGCTCTAAGGGAAGCTAAGGATAGGACAGGGATCAGACGGAGACGGTGTGCGAGTGGGAGAATGACAGGATTAAAATAGGAGTCTGCTGACCACACGCCAACTCTAACCACCTGTGGCCTTAACCACAGCCAGCCAATTTACAGCAGGGGTGCGAAGGGGGTAAAAAGTCAACTCTGTTCAGACCAACAACTCAAACTACTAGAATAACTAATACTAATACTCAAACTACTGCGATACATCACATACTGATGCACTTTTCTAAGCATACTGTATCAAAACACTGAATAACTGCATAAATCATGAAAAAAGACAAATTAAGCACCATTTATAGACAGCATGTAAACAACAACAATAACATAGGTATTGTATTTATATAACACAAGCTTCTTAACTATATAACCAGACACTAAGCAACAAAAGCAAATTTAATTCCAGAAAAAGCTCCTTCTGGAGACACAGGTTTGTTGTGACAGCAGTCATTAGTGCTTCATCCAAAAATAACACATAACTAAGGCTGAGAATAGTCGCCAGGTTCACTCAGTATCCTGATCATTTGGAGGGTGGAGGTGCTTTTGTTTCATTCCTGGATTAAACGAGTGCATTTCCTAACAATTTAATATCACAACATTTTAACAGACAGATACTACAGAACAATTTTAGGAGTTCTCTTAGTTACAGTGTTCCAATGATGAACAGTGTTTCAACTCCTCTGACGAACATAGTTTAAAAAAGAAACGTATCATTGCCTCACTGCTTTGTTGTCTGATGAAATAAAACACTGCGTATCATCATTAATCGTGTTTACCCTACACCTGGACGGAGCATAATTCACTTTAACAGCAGGTCCTGCCAGCTTGAAATGTGTCAAAAACTCCTCGCATAGCACAAACGTGTGAAGCAATCTCATGAAACCATCTGTTGACTTGCTCCAACACCACCATCTATTCATATGCCAACCTCATATGAGAAGCTTCTGCACATCCAGAACAGGACACTTAGGTATGCTAGTAAGAACCTGACCTTAAACATGTTTGGACAATAACTGAGCTGTGCTTGTACCACTATCATGTCTTACATGTACTACTGAATCAACAATAGGACTTGGTTAAAGATGAGCTCACATTTTTTTCTGACTTTTGTTAGAGTAAATGAATACACTGATTCATCTAAACACCCACAGAAACTAATCTGGAGCTGTGATTGGTCAGGACGATGAGTAAACCACACTGTGCTTAGTAAGAAGGCTCATTTGCATGTTGCAGCCTGCTATATCAACGCTGCACGGGTCAATATCACACTAAACAAACAACATATTGCACAGATCTAACCTGCAAGATATCAGGATTTTAATTACAAAACAAAAAGCAATATGGACACAATGATGATATGAGAATCACTGTACTATGACTAATTCCTTTTTAATATTTTATGTGTACTGAAAAGCTATTAGAAAAGCATTCTTTACAAAGCTACGATGTAGACAGGCTGCAAAGGATATATATATATATATATATATATATATATATATATATATATATATATATATATATATATTTTTTTTTTTTTTTTTTTTTACTTTTTTTTCTGGTTAGTATATATTTGGTGTGAATATATTTAATAGAAACGGAAGGATCCATCGGCTATGTATCGGTATGTATCGGCCGATTTTCAATCAAAATATGTGATCGGTGATCGGTCACTATTTCTCCAATTTACGAACAGTTCGAACAGTACAGCAGCAACAATTCAAGATCTACATTAAATGATTGCAGTTCTTATAAAATAACCAGAGTCTGCGTTTAATGACTGCAGTTTTTACTGCAGTCATTTATTTATTAATTTATTTATTTGCTTTTTTCGTTTTAAATTAAGGGCCTAGATTTAATGATTGCAGAATTGGTGATATTTGTTTGATTTACTTTGTTTATTTACTGCTAATTTTGTTTCATATGAGCTTGTTAAAAATAGTAATAAACCAGTTTAGACCATGTTTCATGACTTGCTTGCGCTAATAACTACATGTAGCCCTGCCGTGGCGTATACCACGCCCTCTATCGGTATTGGCTATCGGCCAATCGCGCTGAAAGGTGATCGGCGATCGGAATCAGCCTTGAAAACGCTGATCTCTAAAATTTCATTCTGTAAACAGGCTAGTACTTTAAGATAAATTTGTTTCTGAGCTGTATGTGTGTTGGCCATTTAGCTGGATGGTGAAGTTCTAAATGCAGGGCTTCCTACCAGCAAATCTAATGACATCACTACAAAGTCATTTGATCAGTTTTGTTACTGTATATAAAAATATGCATCCCTATCACTCGTCATAGCAATATAGCCCAGCAGTAATCAGTAACTTCTCCAGTGAAAGTGTAATGATAAGCTAGTGGGGAAATGTTAGCTCTTTGTAAACATGCTCACCTTGACACACTAAACACGATGGCGTTTTAGAAGGAAGTCTACACGGTCATTTGCTCCACTATTATTTCACAATAATGAATTGCAGGACAGGAAGCCACAAATTACTACGGCTTACTCACTGTCAAACAAACTACAGGTGCACTCCCAAGTGAAGCAAGATAAACCACAACTTGCCACAGGGCTGCCATAAGCAACCAAATTCAGGCCAGTAGGGTTTTGTGGCATCCTCGTTTTTCCGTTTGGAAAGGGAGACACTGGCTGAACAAGCAAACAGTAATTTGCTGGATTCATTTTTTTTAATAACAACATGACAGCAGTGCTAGTTCTATACACCAGAATTCAAAGACTCAAGTTCTGACCTGTCTGGTGATAGTTGTAAAGTTACAGTGTAAGGTGAATTTTCATAATTCTCCATAATTAAGACAAAAATTATTACTGCATATTACTGTACATTTCATCGCTGTCCAAAGAAAAACAGGGATCTTTAAAATAATAACTTCACAGCAGAGGACAAAAACATGCTTTACTTCTATGCAAGTTAATGGAAGTGTATTTTGGTTGAAGCAGTTCTTGAGCATTTGTTTTGGTTCAATCATCATAACATTTTGACACAATGTGAAGGATAATCGTAGAGATCAAATTATTAAAAAAAAACTGGACGCCTGCCTGGCAAGCTTGGCAGCCATTCTTAAGGGTTAGTGTTGTGCACAGTTTCCGAGCAATTTCTAACATTCGATCGTAAATATAGAAGTGTGTAGCGTGCAAATTATTTGTACATCATTTTAAAATAAACGTTACCTTTTCTTTGTCACTGGCTTCTCTAGCAACAGTTGATCCCTGGGGGGGAAGGGGGGGAAAAGACATGTCAGTAAGATGTCAGTTTACATTTCAGTCATCTGGCAATGGACCATGCAGCGGCGCAGGAGGACGCTGTCTCACAGTTACTAAGTTCACTTGCCTTCAGGTCATACTTCTTATACACAGACAAACGGTGGCTGAAGACGTTGCGTGTAACAATCATGTAGGTTTCGTCTCCGTCGACAGTGAGGCGGTACATACCCAGAAACTGAGGCAGAAGGGTGGTACCGTGACATTCCACTATAAACTGAAATAAAGAGACACAACAGACAGAAAAATAAATGCAATTACTAAACACATCAACAAAACATCTGTACTCACTGGGTTTCTAAACACTGATACTGTGAAAGGCTGCTAAACCAAGCAGAAAGTACAAGTTAAAGAATTACCAAACTGCCTAGCTTAGCATTTAAAAGCGCTGAATGTCCACAAAATTCTGCTCAAATTCTGAGATTAGATCAGTGCATGTAATGCTCTGGTTGTATCTCAGCAAAAAATGTACAGCTACATTTCCACAAAAAAAAGTAGAGCTTTAAGAAGTGTGACTATGTTGTCTACTAAAACTGAAACTGTCAACAATACTTCATGAAAATGGACAAATACTGTGTTCTTTAGCAGAAAACTGTTCATTGATACCTGAACTGTTGTGAATACCTACATTGGTAACATTATAAAAATAAATAAATATTTATTTATTTATTTAAATAAATAAATAAATACATAAATAAATAAATAAATAAACAAACAAACATATATGGATACCCCAAATTTACATGAGGAAGCAGAGCTGGATCAAGGAGAGTGGTTTTAAAACGGATGCAGAAAATCTTTTAAAGAAAGAGATGAGCATAGTCAATAATAAAATAAGGAGAATGAAATATTGCTTATAGAGCACTTTTCATATATTCAGCAGCTTAAAGTGTTTTACAAACAACTAAATATGGGAGAGATACAGGGTATCTTGCATAACAGTTCTATTAAAAGAAAAATTAATGTATAATAAAATTAAATAAACAGAATGTCTTATTAGTAGATTAATTAACTTCATTATATCAAATAACTTATTTTTTTAATAAATACACCAAAACTTTCTGGCTTTTTGCAGAAATGAGATCCCTGTGTAAAGCATGTAAACCATTTTTAAACACCAAAAGTAAGTCTTAGTCATTTTGAAATTCTTTATGAAACTCTGGTATTTTCAACTTACAAAAAAACATAGTGCTGTAATGGTACACAGAAGTCATGGGTTCAGTTCACACCATGGTTTGGACAGTTCGGTGCATATGGTTAGATTTCTTTAAATGTGCTTTGAACAGACACTACTTTAAGTCCTAGTTTGTTCGACCTACTGTTGTATAGTGCCCCCGGAGGTATTTGGTACAGCCTACATTGTGTTAAGTAGAAAAATCTGAAATGTAGTGAAATTCACTCGTGCATTGGCCATATTTTAATGTAGGGTTAATAAAAAACGTCAATAGGTCACAACTGGCTACAAAACTGAAAAGGCATCTCTTGGGTCACAAAGGTACAGCATGAATAGAATATTGACATAAACTCTGCATTAAGGAGGAGTGTTTCAAATTGTTCTGTTTAGGCTATAGTTAAACATTCAAAGCTTAAGCAAAACCCTGCCAAAGAAAAGAGAGAGGAAAACACCCTTGCTAAAAGGGAGGGACAGCAGGTACATCGAAACGGCATCCTGCAACTGGCAACTTTGGGAACTTCCAGCACTCGATCTCAATTCCTGTCATAGTTTACTGGGTACCTGATACTTTCCCACACAGCTGATCTGTAAGAAGCAGATGGGCCTTCTAGCTCCTGTGTCATTTGCACTCGTCATAGGGTGACTGACTCAGTCAGAAGCCAACCAGCTTGTGTTAACTTTTTGTTTTGTACCCACCAGAAGTTTTATTAAACTGCAATAGTGACCAGGCTTACCAACAGAAACTGAAAATGAACCTGGAAATTAACTGAAAACTGAAATGAGGCACCAAAACTTTAGTAGAACACATATAGTGTCACTTTTAATCATGCAGATCAGTATTTAGTATTTAATTTAGGGTTTGTGTTGCATATTCCTTCATTTGAATTATCTAGTTATGGAGTGCCTGAGTTTACAAAATCAATAGATATGGACTCAGATCACATTTGGATATTTGAGTGTTAATGAAATTAGCGGTGAAAAAAAAATGTTAACTTTCTAGTGAAGCACTGGTTGGTGCGTCAACCACTTTTGGGACTCTATGTCTTGGGTCCTCAGCACTAGGTATAAATTTTGAGTGCAAGGATTATATCAGGTTATAGAGCATCCTTATAAAAGTGCAGGTGTAAACACACCCAAGACAGACTTATGACTAACAGACCATTTAACAAATTCAGGTGGTGGAGACGCATTTCAGCCAGATTGTATATACGCATCAACTGCATCTGTCCCTCTAAGCCAGTTCCAACATCTCAAACCTGTCACTCCTCCCTCTGCTGTTCTGCATGAGGCTGAAAGCTGTCAGTGCTCCTTTAGCTCAGCTCCTGACATGAGTTTCTCCTCAGAGTTTAACTGAGTTAAAAGCAGCACTTTGGGTTAATCTTCACCTCACCTCATTGTTCACTCACCGAGTCGCTATTACATTTCATCAGCCAGTAATATTTACTTCAAGAAGTTCTGGTTATTCCACAAAATGGGCCCTTAAAAAATAATCCTGACTTAAACTGAACTGAATTCTGGTTAAATCTGAGATGGACTGAATCTCTGAATCTCTGAGTGTACGTGTGCTGTGTACCTGGTGATATTTTTTGAGGATGTTGTGCATCTCGGCCACGTCCTCGCTGCTGATGGTCTTGACGACGTACCTCTTGTCGTAGGAGGTGTGGAAGCGAGCGCCGCTGCGACCCTGAGCCTCGCTGACCAGGGGCGCGCTGCGGGTCAGGGAGTTCTACAGACAGACAAGGACAAACAAGAAAAACGCACTTCATGAGAAGGTCTGAGGGTTTGTGTGCTACATTTTTCTTGGTCTTTAGCAGCCGATTAATGCACGTGTTGTTTTTTTGACAGCATAAAAACAAAGCTTAGTTTCAATGTGTAGACTAAATGGTAATTTGTAAAACTTTACCAATGTTTCCAAACAAGAACTCTCAAAACTCTGTTCTAGGTTTTTCCCTACCATGTAACCTTCAAGAAGGAAAGAAGTCAGGCTCAGTATAGAGTCCCGAGAACTGGCATTATGGAAAGTGTAAGCTGGCACAAATTGCTATACACTAAAACTAGATATATAAGCCG
This sequence comes from Megaleporinus macrocephalus, assembly GCA_021613375.1. Lineage (NCBI taxonomy): Eukaryota > Metazoa > Chordata > Actinopteri > Characiformes > Anostomidae > Megaleporinus > Megaleporinus macrocephalus. Next base: position 17,214,857 of record CM038727.1, read on the forward strand.
CAGGACAAGTGGTTATCGAGGTTAAAATATAACTGGTGACAGCTATGGATTAGACTAACCATTTGAAAGTAGCCCCAAGGACGGAGAAGGCCAATAGCTGGCATCAGGGCTAAAGGGCCTGACGCCAATGTTAATCTGAACTGACCAATAATCCTGAAGTTCCTCATTGAACACACTGGAATAATGTAAACGAGAGCTCCACTGGCATGATCTCATGGTATATGTTAAAATACAATGAACTGTCATTTACAGAGTTACTTTTGATCCAGGTTCACTGCTTGTTTGAGATGAATTTCAATGGGACAGACTAATACACCATGTCACCACCAGGGGCTAAACTGGGGTCCAATTTCATCATTAATCTCCTCCACAGCTGGCATTCAAGTACATAAGTTCTGCTTTGTCTTCCACAACACTCACTGTTGACCATTTCGACCAAGAGATATTTTTTAATACTAACAATAATACAATAGCGACCCAATCATTATGATAATATTAGTCTATGCATAACCAATTCATATTGACAAATTTTCCTCTTTAATTAGTTTTTAATTTTGAGTATTGTGTCTTTTGCCCCTGAAAATGAGAACTAACTCAGAGTGAACTGGACCTTAGATTCCATCATTCAGCATGTGCAAATTAGTTTACCTCTCATGTTATATTCTTATAGGAACTATTAGAAGGTTAAGAAGAATTAGTTTCTGTCTAACCCTAACCCTAGTCCAAAAACAAAGGACAAAAAAACCCAGCACCCAGCTAAATGAAATCTGTATGGAAACATTAGGAAGACAACACAAAAGAAGAATTAAATAAGAATAAATTAAATAATACTTTTATTAGAACATAAAGGTGCCTGGTGGCAAAATTTCCTAAGACGTGATATCAGTCTTGAGATAACAGAACAGGTCAAATACTTCTCAACATTAAAGATTTCTCTGTAAACTCAGTTCACATTCCTTAAAAGTTTCTTTCACAGACATGATGTGGAGAGCTTTATTCTCCTGAACAGAGTTGATGGAAGCTCAGCCTTATTTGCATAATGTTCATTTTAGTGTGACGTCTCAATTATTCGCCTGAATGTAATTCAACAGCTGGATGGAAATCTGGCTATTAACAATTAGCAGCAGGCTTGTTTCAAAGTATGAAACTCTACACCCAACAGTTTTGACCTTTTGCCCTAGAATGGGACGTTTTAAGTTCTCGACATAAAATCAGGATGGAAACCCAAAGTCACCGCCACACGGAAAGGCCATCTGACCACTTGCACGCACACAAAGAGGAATGTTTGAGCATTTTATACCAGCGCTGGAGCAGTCTGCCCTTCTGACAGTGCCTGTGCCCCAGTTTCAGGGGAAAAAGAAAACCCTTTGCTGTGGAGACGTGACGTGTTTGAGAGGACCACAGTGCTGGAGGCTCGTCTCAGAGAGAGAGCGTGTGAGTGACAGACACAGCTGCAGAAGGCCAGCGAGCTCAAACGAGGGCTATTCTGTCCCATCAGTTGCCTAGCCCTAAATACATACGAGCACTCTAACCTCAGAACAATCAGATTACGATCCTTAAAGAAACAATTCAATTCAGGCCTGTGTGCATTGAAGGTTAGCCAAATGACCACGTCAACAAACAGCAGTGACGGTCAATAGCATTGGCTGTTCATTTATTTCTTGAATATAAACCACAGCAAGAGACTAGTTTTCTCCACATGATGATATCTGGACCTATAAACACTGATGTGACATGAGCTCCTACATTAAGACCACATTTAGTTTGTCAACGAGAATTCTCTATAAACAAGGCTGTTGAGCTGCACTAGTTGAATGTGCTCAGTGCTGCAGGCAGATATAATGGCTGAAAAGTTTAGAACATCTATAAACTACAGCACCAGATTTCAGACATCAGACCAAAAAAGCATCTACAGAGATCAGAGCATTGGCTGGCACAGCTTGTGTGACATTCAGTCTATTTCAGGTCAGCGTAAACTTTGAAATTTCACAACAATTAAGCTTGTTATTGAAGGTTAGCCCACTACTGGCTATTTCCACCAACGAGTTATACCCACCTACTTAAGTCAGTGGTTTTCAAACTATCCCCACCACTTCAGCTACCCTTGAAATACCTTTGCACATCTTACTTCATAGTTTTGCCATACACACAAGACAAGGGCTTCACAGCATGGCCAGTTGTTAAGCAACCAACCAAGCATAAAACATGGTGTTATTAGTCGTAAATAAACCAAACTACCTTGCAAACATCTAACAGCTGTAGTGCAATTTAAGCATACCAAAAGATTTACCACATAATGCTCCTGGCTCAAGTGCTTCCAAGAAAAATAAAATAATGCCTCTTTGTGATGGTAGCTCTGAAGCATGGGGCAAAGACACTGTGTGAGATGAAACCTTCAAAGTCAAATTCCATACTATGTGGATGCAACATATCACAAGGAAATGTACCTACACAGTCTCTCCTCCTACCTCTTCACTCCTTACCAGTCTAGAAGTAATGCTGTTGACTTCAGCATCAAACTTCATAACTTCATCCCTTCAAAACCAATGATAATTCTTGTTTAGCTTTTATTTATACCACTTCTTTTGTTTGCTGCCAAATGTGCATTCTTGCCATGCCTGTGTAGTGAGGCTCTTTATAATGGTCGCTTGCCTTGAGTGACCACTGCATTTACTCCTCCTTTTACTGGCAACTTGACCTGAAATGATCTAAGTGGGAGGAAGGTCCTTAACATAATTGGCAAGGGAGTAGAAAACGGCACTAGGGCAGTGCTACTTCTTTCTTGTTGGACTGATTAACTTGGCGGTACAGTGACTGACTATTGCCTCTTCAGGTACAAAGTGGTTGTATTGTCACCCTACGCATGATATACGTTTTTTCTCCACCCCTAACACCCACCACAAACTGCCTTCTCTCTGAGTATTTATGACTGTTCCTCATACACACACAAACACACTTGGATTTTCCCCATCATTCAACAAGCATGTGAGCTACACGAAACCAAACACAGCAAACTAAAGACCTGAACCCAAACCAAAATCAAGCCACAATGCTAACCAGAGACGTGTGAATGAACAGCACCAGGAAGCCCAGTAAGTTCAGTATTTAAAAAAAAAGGAAGAAAGAAAGACACTTAATGTTGTTGATGTAGTTGATGTTAAACTTTCCAACTTTCACAAAATGTTAACTAACTAATGAATTTGCTGCTTTCACTTATTTACACCTGTTTTGCATCAACTGCCCACCTTCAACTCGCAGTGTCTGTTGGAGCTTAATATTACTGTGAAGTCTAGCTTGCAAAACGATGACTGAGATCATACCAAATAATTGAGATAGGCTAGTTGCTGTCATAACACTAAATCTCTGACACTAAACTTCATAGGAGAAGAAAAAAAAAACCTTTTTAAGTTTAATGTAAGAGAGAGATACTTATTTCAACTGGCTCATTTCTATCGATCTAATCTTTAATAAATGGTTAAACAAAGTAAAGGCCCATGTTTAAAATATAACTACTTCTAAGAGTTAATTTGAGGGCACTGCTTAAATTGGGTCAGTTCAACCATTCTTATGCTTTTATCCATTAAACGCAATAATAATCTGGGTAATTTCCTCATATCTGAACATTCACAAGTAACACAAAGCAAATTTCACACTACATTACACAGGTCCTGCAATGACGTTCACACAACGCTTAGATGGTTCAAATCAGATGCTTTGCACTTCTAAATGGAGATGCGGGTTCAGGCGATCACTACAGCATGTGATCATTTGAGGAAGCGAATATGAAAAAAAGGTTTCAGCTGGTCAGACGTGGCTGTTTCACAGTCTAGACTACAGACCGACCAATATGAACTTTTTGGGAACAATATTTATATTGATGTTGAGACCCAATAAAGAAGGATGGGTGCTGCAGCGCCATAGCTTAACCCAGCAATTTAGAAAATAAATGCTTTTAAGGCTTTTATGATTTCATCTTGCAATTGGTGCAGATGTCAGAATTTGGTGATGGCATCACTATTTTTGTGCGTAATGTTTAAAAAAGACAGCATTATTTTCATTCAATTCAAACCAATCACTGCTAAGCAACTAGAACTTTTGGCCAAAAAAAAAGATCAGTTTGTTGTCTGATTTATCATAACTGGGGTTGTGTCTCCAGAAGGGCTCACAGATATATAAGTTTCAGCTTCTGAATGTGGTGCCGAAGCTCTTTTCACTTTTCCAGAAAGCTACTCAATGTCACAGTTTGCCCGTGTAGTACAGAGCAAAGGACTGTTTTGGCCAATTAAATATATTTTGCCAGTTTGTTTTTTGGTCACTGTTACATGAAATGCCCCAAAAATTAATGTCTTGTGTCAATAGTCGTGATAATAATATCACATCTGAATATTTCTCATGTTCTTGTCCTTTATTCAAGTCACATTCTATACGTACCGGCCTTCACCTTCTCACATTCGCTGTTATTAGAAAATATTAAATGGTCCCAACAGCCTACATTTTTCTTAAATTTCTTGAATCATAAAAAATGTCAATAAAGTCAATTTTCCAACTGCTCTTTATCCCTTAAGGTTAAATCTATAATACCATCAACAATTGTAATGCAAACAATTACACATACCGTTTAGTATGTTTCAGTATATTTACTGTTGAAATGTGGAACTGAATGAGTTATTTATAAAACTTCAAATAAATGTTTTTTGGCATTTTAAGTAAAAACAAGGTCTAAATAAAAGAAAAACATTAAAAAGTGCATCATAAAGTGCTTCATTATAGAAAAAGTTAAAAATCTGAATTAAAAAATAAACACCATCAGAATTAGCCTTAGTCATCCGTCGCCTGTATGTGCACCGCACTCCCGAATCTGCATAGATCTGATTGGCTGAGGAGAGCCTTACTGCACCACAAAGCCCGTATACAGTAAAGACAAGAAAAGTTCCACCGCTTAAAATAAATAAATTATTAATATTAAATCATTCTTAATAGTTTATCGGTTTGGGTCCGGACTGCGGTCCACCTATTAGTGACCTCTGTTTTAGATGGTTTATAAAATTACACTGTTAGAATATTATAACAACCAGGACTAGAAAAAAAAATATTACTGAATGTGAATCAGCCGTGTCACATCAGTATCAGTATAATCTTATCATATATTAAAGGTTAGCATTTGTATCTATAGTGATCCAGTATATTAAATCGGCCCACTGCAAAAAGGATCTTCCTGTTAGATTCTAAAATAAAAATCTAATATACAGTAGAAAAGAACACTCGTGTGATAGCCAGTACACTGTCTGATGTAGTTGCTTAGTGGAACACCATGAGCTGTGTTTTTTCTTCATTAGAAAAGTTAAAAAAAAAAAAAAATCCCGCCAAAAGCATGACGATTACCACCATTCTCTATCGAGTGTTTTCTTTCATGTGGGTGTAAGAGATGCTGGAGGGATGCAGCGGAAACGATGTAAGGACAATTTAAGAGGCTATTTGTATGTGGGTGGCTGAGGCAGCGAAGGATTGCCCTGAAATTATGCCGTCATTAGGTGGAATAAAGGTCTGCATTAGGACGGTGGATTGAGGGGTTAATGACTAAATTACATCTCATTAATCATGGGCTTTTCTCGTGGAGGACTGAATCTACTTCATGCAGTTCAGAAGCTTTAGTACGAGCTATCAGTGCACTGTAATGCTGGAAATCTGTGTTCTCTTGTGGTGCTACAATGACGCTACGTTTAAATGGTTTAGTCAAGCTGGATGTTGCTGGATGAAATACTGAAATCAAATCATGGTCGTTCATGTTCATAGAGAGGAATTTTACTAATTTTACAAACTATCTGCATAATTAAATGGTTAAGATGTAAACAAAGTTATTCAGAGTGGTTTGGTGTGAATTGCTTGATTTTAGAGAAAGTTAATGAGTCAGAATTGTTCACGAAGGTGGTGATGGGTCAGAAGAGGTTAATGCCTCTAAAAGCTTCCTCACAGAAAGTTATTCATTTGCACGTTTTTTTTTCAACGAACCACTTCACATGAAAATGATGCAAATATTTTGCAAAATCAATGAAATTCCTCTTTAAATAATGAAATAAATAAAATCCAATCTGGGGTAAATCTCCAACCTTCCCCTCTGATTGCTATATTTGGGACTCCTGACGCCTCACTAGCACTCAACTCTACACAAAAGGACATTACTGCTTTCACATCCTTACTAACAAGACGTATCTTGTTGTTGCATTGGAAGTCTGTTAAATATCCCTTTGTCTTCTGATGGCTCAAAGACGTCATGGTTTTTTTTTAAACCTTGAGAAAATTACATATACGTTGAGGAGATATAAACTCAAATTTTTCCCCACATTTAACCCTTTATTTCCCATTTCACTAAAAAAAGGTACTACCCAAATGAATGTGTACGCTTGTTTTTGTGATGCCTCTTGTATTGCATAAATAACCAGTAATATGTTTGTTGGTCGTGGTGAGCTGAGTGGGGTCATGGGTGGGGAGTTGTTTATTACTGTTTAATACACGGTACTCTGTATTTAATGTATTTGTATTTAAATTATTTTATCCTACATTCTTTTTTTTGTTTTGTTTGTGTGTATGTGACCGTGTACATGCTCATATGTTTACAAAAAAAATGGGAATAGGTCAACTGTATTTTTGTGATTGGAAGTATTGCATTGTATTTTTACAAATAAATTAATAAATAAATAAAATCCATTCCATCAGGCTTCAGCGAAGTTAGGCTACGGGAAAAACATTTCATAACACTTTGGAGAGCCCAAATCCAGTCCTTAAATAAACAGCATGGTGAAAAATCAAATTTTTTCAATCAAATCAATCGATCAAGACGTTACACAATCTAGGTTTGCCTGGTGCGTAGCAGTGTGTTCTGTGTTTTTTACGTACCTGGAAGTCCTGGTCGTCGATGCCGAACCTTTCTCTCAAATTCCGAAAAACAAGAGGGCAATACTCTTTAAATTTAAAATGGCTTGGCATATTTTCCCTGCAACACAAAACCAGAAAGCAACAGCAATGTTCAAAAGTAATTCGTATTTGTAAAAGCGCATAAAATATTGTCTATTAATTCTCATCACAATGCTGCTTTTACAGAAGGCTGTAGCTTTCACTGTGTGCTGTGAGCATCTTGACCACTGTCAGATGTTCTGTGGGTGTTTAAGTTTGGTTGTAATGATGCAAATCACTGTTTAATTGTGTCATATCAAGCAGTCACTATATGTATGTGTATATATATATATATATATATATATATATATATATATATATATATATATATATATATATATATATATATATATATATATATGTGTGTGTGTGTGTGTGTGTGTGTGTGTGTGAGTATAATCACAATTACAGTATGTGGCAATATGAATATGACACTCAGTGCTCCATGAGAAAGGCCTGTGATTAATATAGGACATACAAGGGACATATATGTCCTCCTGATGATGGCAATGTTTTATACATGCAGAAGGCAGCATACAGATATAAAAACGTACTTGTTAAATAGATGGTTGTCCACCTTGATCTTAGAATAGGCCTTGAAGTCATCAGGCATCAGCATGATAGGAATTTGAACATGGCTCAGCTCATTTATCTGTGAAGACAAAGAGATGACAGAAACTCAGGCACCGTCACAGATTTACTCTAAAAAGAACCTGGACAAACATAACCCACTTTGGTCAGACGCCATCCACACAGCTGAAATCACTGTACAGAAACAAAATTAGGTGCATCAAACTCATTTACTTTTTCATTTAAACCAGCAAGCTCACTGTTTCACCTAGATTTTGGCTAATATTTACTAGATTGCTGAGTCAACTATACTCCAATAAGGGGTTATTATTAAGTTGAAACATCCCTGGTCAAATGACAGGTTAAATATGACGACGTACGAGTTGTGTAGTGCACAGTTGCTATATATTTGTCGCGTTTAACATCAAATAAAGCGTATAAAATACACAAAAACGTTTGCTTAATTTTTCCCCACATGTTAGCAATTTCAAAAAATAACCAGCAATTGTGTACCAGTAACAGTAAAATCACCAAAAAGGCACCCAAACTTTTGCATATGACTGTATTCACATTTCTAACACCTGCGAAAAAAAATCAGTGGTACTGCAGAGATAACCAATGAAACGATCCAACAGGCACAAGTAGGCATTAAGGAAAAAAATGAATGCAGCATGTTCAGGTTCTGTTTCTATTCAGGTCAATCCAAGAGGGTACCAGAATAATTTAAAGGCCCAAATTCTACTTTTTTGCCATTTTCGAATCTGTATTATCCCTCAAAATGTAGTTTTGTTACTGTGCTTTTAAGAAAAATATGGTGAAACTTATTTCATTAATGTAAATGACGAAGCTATTTTATAAATAATCTCTATTAAGCTTCACTGAGAAAGTGAAAATAATACATTTACTAGGAAAACGAAAGGAAACAGATGCCATTTTAGCTTTGACAGCACAGGCACATATTCTGATCTGACTGGTGCCCCTGTATTGTGTCTCGTACAAAAGAAACTTAACCTCAGTGTTAAGTTTAAGGCAGGGCATAACTGCTGTAGGCCAGATAGGAAAATATAAATACATGCTTTGCTTTTGTGACATCACCAAAAAAAAACCACTCAAATATGGCCATTTGTGTAGCTTTGTTCTAATATACATACCATATATACTGAGAGATATACTGAGTTTCTTCAAACTAGAAATGTTTACATACGCAAACAAAAAATGATAATGTTTTCTATGATACAGGCTCTTTAGAAGGTGCCATTTTCAATGATATTCAACTGCAAAGACAGAATCTTATCACAACTAGATAATACGAGCTCCTACACAAACGAGGCATTGTTACTGCCCATACAGCTGGCTTGTGGTTATCATAGCCACATTTTCTCTATCTGTCTACTCCGCAGTGTTTGCCACAGAGTAATTTGCAAATCAAAGCCTGAAATCTCATTCCCTTCATTCTCTCTCTCTCTGGATGTCCTAGAGGGACAGGCACAGTGATGCAGCGTGAGTGATGAGTCCTGGCTGTCAGAAGGCGACGTCTCTGATAAAACAATGAAGCGCTTTAAGACGGGAACCGAAACAATAACTGTGATGGTGCTGCGTTCAAACAAAAAAAAAAAACCCAGCCGTTCTCATTTAGCGCCAGCGTGCTCCAATGGAAACACTACCAAAGCACTAAGCAATAAAATCCTAATGTAGGGGATTATTATGGAGCTGTGGTAATAAAACTTTGCATGTAAAACTGCGATCAAGAAAATCGTTTTCATTGTATTGGTCGAGGGATTCAGTGACTCACTCGTAGGCTCTTTAAAAAAATAATAATAATCTCCATTTGGCTTCACTGAAGCTCCAGTTAAGCTAAAACTCAGGCCACAACATTAACAGCTGCCCAGTTGCCTTGGCAACCGGATTCAAGCAATCTGCAACCTTTTCTTGCCCTCTGGTCGTCCCTGTGGCGACCACTTTTTTGGCTGCTGTTGTTGTTTGCAATAATAAAAACAAGCAAATCTGATTCTTTAAGATTAATGCCAGTGCTCATTAATCCACCCGTCTTCATTACTAGCATAGTGTCTCACTGATGTTCCTGCTTTTATTCTCTTTATTTAGAGTGATCTAACAAAGAAAAACATACGCTGCATTAAAACTGGACAATATAACAGTGTATATACTCATCACATGAGAAAATATATCACAATACAATACGCTTTTCTGAACAAATGATGGATATCCTCAGAATCTAAACACTGACCAACTGCATGCTTTGCAGCCACCTAAGAGTCTGACTTTGTCTGTAGTTTTGCCCACTTTTTTATAAAACAATCAATAACTTTTCATCCTCGTGTTCTTTTGATGCAATTGGCTGCTGACAAAGTGATGATTGACACAGCTTTCAGCTTTTCATATACAAGCCCCAAGTGATGGACAAATGGTGGCAAATTAGACTGAATCATTAAAGCAAGAAATGGAGTAAAGCTGTAACTGAGGAATATATTTTGCCTGACACACGGCAGCCTAATCATCTGGAGGGTGACCGAACGACCGAAAATGTTTTGGAATAAGCAAAATCACAGCTCGAAGGTTTGAACACAATACAAAATAAAGCACTTATTTTTTACATGTAAACTATTTATTGAGGCTGTGTTTTTAAGGATCGATATAGTATCACAAAACATAATATTGCGATACGTGTATCAATACTTTCTTCCTGATTAAACTATCTGAACTATTTACTACCAGATTTACTGTCTAAAGTAAGCAAAACTTTATATGGGTTACTGTATTAGCTAAAATTAAAATAAAAATTGCTTAGCTTAACTAACTTAAATAGATAATTAAATACAATCACAGAAAAACACTATGAAATTTAGCTTATTATAGTCCTAAACGGTTGCAGTTAAGATTCAATATCATCGCTGTCCAATGAAAAACAAGCTGAAGAAAATATGATAGACTGAACAAATGTGTTTTAATGTGAACTAAATTTGCATTCCTAATATTCTCTGATGAAACTAAAGTAGGGTTAGGCAGTAGCGTACACTTCACTAGGCCTGGAGCATAGCATTTATTTTTGCCAGTCATCAAGGGTCAAGGTGTCTTTTAAGGTTTGTATTGACCGACCACTGCAGTTATGTCTGTGGCTTCTCTTGAGGCTTTGCTACAGGCTGGCATAATGCCAGGCAGCCACTAAGCATTCGCAGGCCCTTTGTGAGCTCCCAGCATTGTGGGGCAGCAATAACACCAACTGATTTCTATTTTCTGAAAATCTAATTATACCTCAGTTTGCTCTTCACCACCTCCAGCATTTACCCAACATGTTGAGCAGCTCTTAATCACACTGTAAAATCCAGTATTGTTTCCTAATAAGAGGCTCATTCTCAGCCGATTCATCATTGTTTATTCCTCAGGGCTGAGTTACTGATTAATATACAGTCATTATCACAGTTCTGGCCCCTAAAAGTAAAGGGAAATTCCAATGACTTTCCAAAATTTGTAACTAAATAACTGATTAGGATGTAACCAATTTATTCAGAGCTTGAAATGACATGCTCCAGTCTTGAAGAACCCATCAAGTAAGGCTTGCTCACAGTGGTGAAAATCACAGAAAGATATAACATGAAATAAGTATGCTGTCTGAGACCTGGGACGTTGTTTAACACTTGTAGTTTGACTGGTGGTTTAGGATAGTACAGGAAAAGGCTATTTCTGTCACAACCTGGTTCCTGTAATCACCACTGTAGAGAGTTGTCAAGTTTCTCTGTACTTACTAATTTTACATAAACCGCTCAGAAAATCAGTGGTTTAAAAAACATTTGGCTTTCAATAGTCATAAACGGTTGCAATAAGATTCAATATGCACTATACTTGCAGAATTAAATCATACTCATGAAAAATGTCATAATTTATCAATCAATATTTATTTATATAGTGCTTTTTACAACCAGCGTTGTTTCAAGCAGCTTCACAGAAAAGCAGTTTATGAAAAAGAGGAACAAAAGAGAAGAATGGTAAGAAAAGAGTCCATGTATAGCAAAATATGAAAAAGGGTATCAAGGTCCAAGCCCCCCTGGAGCAAGCCAGAGGCGACGGTGGCAAAACTCCCTTAATAAAAGGAAGAAACCTTCAGAGGACCCCAGGCCCAAGGGAGGAACCCATCCTCCTCTGGTTGACCCCGGATAGAGAGAGAACGACAAAGCTAATGAGATTATAAGACAGAAAACAATATCTTATTGATTAACAGTTATGATTAGCCAAATATACAAGCCAATTCACGAATCAATGATAAGTACTGGATATTCGTTAACTGTTAAATGTTGGTAGTCATTACAGGCCTCAGTAGTAAGCCATAGGTTATATGTTATTTAAATCATTCTGGTGTCTCAGGAAGTAGAAAGACCGTGTTGCATTGTACACAAAACTTCAACAACTTTCCTCCAGATGTAGTCGATTGGCAATGACGTGTTTGGAGACCAAGTTTTGCTTCTTAAGGTTAGAAATGGAGCGGCGAGGCAACAATAGAATAATGAGTTTATTGAAATGACACCATAAAAACATGAAATAATAAAAAGAAAAACGTTAACCTTAAACAGCTGAAGAAAATATGCTAGACTGAACAAACGTGTTTCAATGTGAACTAAATTTGCATCACTAATATTCTCTGATTTACTATTTCAGTGCATAGAGTTCGACCGGCTGATGAAACTTAAGTAGGTGTGTTAAAATAGAGAAAGCAGTAGCGTACACTTCAGTAGGCCTGTAGCATACAAACAGAAGTTTGGCTTCTTAAGGTCAGATATGGAGTGGTGAGGTTAACGTGGCTAACAAACACTAAAAGTCAACAGTGACTCAAACAGCATTAAACAAACAAACAAACAAACAAACAAACAAACAAATAAAAAAATAAATACAGCCCCAAAACTTCTCCTAACTATCTTAACCACATTCTGACCTTCATTAAGGTGGCACACATCTTGGCAATGTGGTTTACGACACACAAATACACAAAGAGACTTACTGAGAGCAATAAAAATGAACAAAATTGTGGTAGCCACTTCGGAGAGTAACAGTGCTGATCTGGAATCAGTATTAAGTCTTATACAGCTTTGTGAATGCAAGCCCTGGTGCTGTTATTTGTAATGGCTGTAATGGGCTGTTTTAGTTCTAGTGTTACTTCAAAAAGGCTCTCGGCTTCAAAGAAGCAGAAGTGTGCCAAAATTGATCACGGCTGATCGAGCTCTTGATAAACTGGACTTTTCATCAATGTATCCCATTAGCTGCCATAATGTTTCTTTTCTACTGTCTAATGCCAAAAGTACAGCAAAAAAACTGCTTGGAACAGACTGCTAACAGCCAAATGATCAGGGTTTAATTCAAGGGTGAACTGCTTGACGACCTTGCCGGAGAGCTTTATCCGCTTCACTTGCTTTAGATCAAGGCACTTCACTCAGGAAAGCTTCAAAGATGCTTGGAACATGGTAGCGCCCTTTGCTCCAAGCCTTTAAACAGCTGCTGAAAGGCTCGACTATGGACAAGGAAGGACCGAGAGCTGAAAATATTTGACAGACTCTTCAAACACAGCTCCAACTATCTGTACTATTCCTCCCTGCTTATAGGTCATGTCAACTACTGTCTCTGCTACTTCTCTTTAAAGAGGAATTTCTTTAAAAAGATACTACCTGCCACCAAAAATGCAAACCTGGCCCAATACTGAACTCACTGTAAACCATATACTTAATTCCAAATCAGTGCACGTAAATAACAATGAATTAAGACTGGGGGGGGCCTTAACAGACACCAGAAGTTAAAATCTAACTCTGCAGGCCCACATGAAGTCAACTATACAGTGAAGCGGCATTTACACGCCTGTTAAAGAGGACAAAGGATGTGGTTAAGACCCTGAAGCCACTGAAGGTGACAACAAGCATCACGTCAAAGGAGAATAACCTTACTCTGTCAGTGACAACACTCCACTGCGGAACTAGTATGAAAGAGCTCAAACAATCCATGACGATCTGATGAGGTGAACTGCTTTCACGGTCGTTATAACCTGAGCCCTCTGAATTAAAGGAAGCTTCCAGCGTTCTTCTATTTATTCTGCCTTATCGGTAGCATATCCAACAACACAATCTGAAGGGTTGAGAAGTGTTCTCCCCTCGTTGCGATTGAGATAAGAACGACTGCATCAGCACGCTGAGCACCAGTTGCTCGGTAACTATGTAACCATGACTAAGTTCCTATTTTAACACATACAAAAACAGGAAATGAGCACGTTAGATAACTTCTATAGAGTAATGTTTGATCTACAGCCCAACTGGTCAGGTCCTAAGCAGTGATGTCTGCAGGTACTCGAGTCCTGTTTGAGGTCAGCATTTCAGTTTTAGAAATCACTGTTAAGGTGTTAACAATTCTGCCTGGAGTTAAAAATAACTACTTTCTGTTATACTTGTCTGCTTTGAAACATGAATGCATAAACATGAGCGCATTGCTAAGGACACACTGTTAGGGCCTTCACTGAGACGGCTGGTATGGCATGCACGTAGGACGGGGAGATACTGGAGAAATAAAAAAAAAGGAAAAAAAAATTGCAATATTTTACATTTATGACCGATTCTCGATTGCGATTTCGATTAAAAAATAAATAAATTAAGTTTTAACAACTGAAAAAAGTACGTTTAATTCCTTTATTTTTTATTTATATGGAAAATGTACATGTGCCAAAATAGAACAGCCCCATCTAGAACTCTTAACCTTCACTTTTATACTTATTTTTAAGGGGTCGTATCTTTTGCGATATGAAACACCACCACTTTTTTACTTTTGTTGTACAGGGCAGCACCGGAAAATGAAGCGGCTAACGTTAGCTTTCTTTTAGTGGGAGTCTTGGGAGTCAAAGAGCAGACTTTGGAGTCTACACATTACATGGCTTTGTTCAACATCTAACTTCTCAAAATCGTTCCACACCACTAAAGTGACATTTTCCCTGTTTTTTGGTACGAGCTCAGTCCTCGGCAGAGTGTTGCCTGCATTGTGTCGGCTTTGTTTTAAAAACGTGTGTTCGTTGGTCTGTAGGAAGCTTCGGTAACCCTGGTATAAAGGCTTATTTCTGTGTCCGTATCACTTCAGAAATTAGTAGCATTATTGGATATTTCTGATTAAAAAGATAAAATGTCTGCATGTGAAGATGTAAAATCTCAAATACAACAATTTAAAAATCGCGTTTAAACTGTAATTAGATTTAATCATAAAAATCGGGCAGCATTACACGCTACATATTTACTCCTCAGCGGACAATGTGCCAACACAGTTAGAGAAATATACTTTCACTGTTTCTGGATGGACCTTAACAACAACAGCAGTACAAAATTCTGACTGCGAAATCTGTAACACCGGTACTTTACAAGAAGGCAAAAGTAGTGAGTGATACACCAGCAGGAGTTCTTCCTAGTTCTTCCCAGTGTGCCAGTCAACAAAGCTCACACAATGTAAAACATGCTAACAGGAGCCTCTCACCTGAATGGCTCTATTTAGTTTTAGTCCAGGTTGTTACAGAGAGAGTGAACGTTAAAAAGGACACACCGGTCACTCGGGCTAATAACAGCCTTCAGCATACCAGCCTGCAAGCTAGGCCAGTGTGTCCACAACTGTGGAGCACATCCATCAGTCAGCTGCTTTGCAGAGCAGCGGCATCTTGTACCCTGTTGCTTAAGTCAAGTCGAGGAATCTGCTGAAACGCTTGCTGTGGATGATGTAAATAAGTGAAACATAGGGTGTGTCTCAAAACCTAGTGAGTGTTTAGGTAGGCACTGACTACGTAGGCAGCTGTTTAAGTAGCAGCGTTCTGTCTGACATCTCCCCTCAAAAACAGATTACTGAGACGCTCTAGTAAGAGAGCGACTGCGTCACAGCTTGTTCCCGCCCACGGTGGTTTAGCTGGTTGCTAAGTTACCAGCCGGCATCCAAAGCAGTAGCCCGAGGCTTAAAATCCGCTAGCATAAATGCTAATGGCTCGAGAATAAAACTGCTAAATGGTCAATGACTCGTTGAAGTCAATGACTTGTTTTGTGTGATTATATGACAAGAAACACATTAAAACTCCAGAGAGAATCAAAATAACTTACATTTTAAAACCACTTCACTGCTCGTAGATCTGCCTGAGTTGCATCATGGGATTGCCTTAGCGGCTGAGTAGACAGCGTGTTTCAGGTATCTGAGAATTGGGACAGCCTACATGTCGGGAGCGCATACTATGACGTAAAATGCTGTCTATGTAGGAGCTCACTAGGTTTCGAGACAGACCTATTGAATAAACCCAAGCAGCACTCGGTGCTCGGAATGTGAGTGCAAGTGAACGGGACGTGTGAGACAAATGACGCGAGACATTCGAATAGGGCGACACGTCGGCGTAATCGGTAACAAAATTACATCAATTAGCATAGTGTGCGTCAATGTGCCGCAAATATAGCTTCGCCTACTGAAAGCATGGATTAAAGCATGTTAAACATAATTCTTAGCACTAATTATGTATTAGTAAATATATTATAACATTGAATTACAAAAAAAAAAATAATACAACAGGTTCGCCTAAGCATAAAAAAAAATTTGATCTGTACCTCAAGACCTTCGAGCTTCAAGTACAGCTTGGCTTGACTGACCATTCCTTAATATGTATGAAAGGCAAGCATCAAGACTCTTCTCTGTCCTGGCGCCCAGATGGTGGAACAAACTGCATGTCCAAACAGCAGACTCTCTTGGGGACCTCTTTGTGAAGCACTTAAGTTAACACTAAACTAAGTAAACGTTAAACTTGTATTTTTCTTTCCAGGTTTTAGCACTGGTTATTGTTTCAGGCAGTGTCTGAGATCAAGAGTGGTTTGTCTAATACTCTCTAGTGAGAGTCTCTCCAATAAAATGGCTTCGCATGACACTTCTCCACACGAACATATGTTAAAATGTACTAGGATGTACTATGTTTCTATTTAGTGGTTTTTTTTGTTTGTTTTTTTTTACTTTTTCTGGTTTAATTTTTTAGCCCAGTGTGTCCCCAATTACAGTTTCGCTTTTGGCCAACAAGCTCTACTTCACACTGTTTTAAATTTGGCACTGTTTAAGCAATTAAATTGTTCTTGCTGCCACTAATTAATGCTGAAGCGTAATTTATTCTCTGAAGTACTATGAAGCATTGTTTGTTTAAGCTATTCAAATTCCAGGGCATGGTCATTTCCACCCCCCCCCCCCCCCCACCAGTCAAGCTATCTTCTGAATAGATAGATCTGCTGAACCAGTTTCATATGATCCCTTATCATATTTCTGCTTAAAAGCCAGAAATCAAAAAACACCTATATCACCAGATACGAGTGATATCAGCAGTCAGCATCAGTTCAGCTTTTTTCCTATCTGTGCATCCAGAGTTTACTGGCCTGCAGCTATGATTCCCTTTTTATTTAACAAGTGCAAACTCAGCACTTATCTCTGCACACACAACTCGGCAGCCAAGTTTCATACAACCACTTCCTGTTTGTTTCCATGGCAGCAAAGTCAGGTTTTCCGTTACAGAGCCTGCATGCTCATCCTTATCGGTACCGGAAGAAGCCAGAGCACATCTTCAAACATGCAGAGCGTAAAGCTACTCATTCTCTAACATTTATTTACACAGAGAAACAGAGGAGCTTTATTATTCTTTCAGATTTACAGTCAGAACTACACTCTTCTTAACTTCTATTGTAAATGTTAGTGTTTAAAGCGATATAAGCTCAAATTTTTATCTTTTATATTTTTATTTATTATTTGTATAGCGCTTTTTACAAAAATGTTTTCACAAAGCAGCTTTACAGGAGTTTAAAAGCATGAAAACATAAAATCACAACACTTTATCCACTGTGAGCAAGGTAGAGACGACGGTGGCGAGGAAAAACTCCCTCAACTGAAAAGCTTGGGAGGAACCAGACTCACAAGCAGAGACCCATCCTCCTCTGTCACACAGTAGTTACAGTTTAATAAATTAAAGCTGAATCTGAAGGCAAAAGCTTTAGAAACTGCACGGGTGGTACATCATGGCACCATCTTAATATTTTCTACTAATTAGTCAAAAACAATATTGGGGTTGACCGAGGACATATATCTTAACCATATTCAAGATACTGTCATAAAGTTAATGTATACTTAAAGTGCAGACTCTCAGCTGTAATTTAAGGGTATTCACTAATATGAGGAAGGGTTTAGGAATGGCAGCTCTTCACTGCTGAAGACTGCTCCAGTAAAGCTCTGGCAAAACATCACAAAGGCGAAAACCCAGCATTTGGTGATGTCCATGGGTTCCAGATATTTGGCAGTCATTGTCTGAAAATGAGTTTCAATAATGTTCATAATGTTAATTTGTCAAATTACTTTTGAGCCCCTGAAATGTGGAGGCTTTGTAGAAAAATGGTTGCAACTCCTAAACATTTCATAGGATATTTTTGTTCAACCCCTTGAATTAAACCTGAAAGTCTACACTTCAATTACATCCCAGCTGTTTAATTTCAAAACCAATGTGGTGGCATTAGGAGCCCAAATCATGAAGACTGTGTCACTATCCAAATATTTCTGAGCCTAACTGTACATTAGTCTATCTTCTGATAGAAAATAAATACAACAAAATTTTCTTCACCTCTGACTTCAAGTAAAAAGAAAATAGTAATTGGATTTATATCATGATATATATCAACTGATATGAAAAAAATATATTGTGATAAGATTTTTTTAACAAATCGCCCCCCCCATATAACCACCTTTAAAACAGTCTCTGATTAGATGCTTTACTGTGAAATTGACTGATATTTCTTGCTTTTCAATTTAAATCAGTGTTTAATGTAACGACCAGAACTGTGTTGAATGTTCACGATATTTTTAAAAAGGTCAGAAGTAATATTTACCAAAATTCACTCTTATAAGACGCTGTTTGGTCAAACGTCACCAAAAGGTACTTGGTGTTTAAGCATAAGGTTTGTTATATGAACTCAAATTAAAGGATAATCAAATATTATTGTGTTATGCCACATATTAGCAAAAATGATAAGAATAAAAGTGAAAAAGAAGCCCATTTCAACTGCAAAGTAACAACATATAAAATTAGTATTTAGTATATCTAGTATTTAGATAGCCTATTTATGAAGTTTTGTGCACAAGCAAAAAAAAAATAATTACAATAGGCCTGAACTATTCAGATATTCGTTGAGTTGAGTATTTGCCTATTCAATTCTTTTGTAGGCTAGCAATGAAGGCAAACTGCGAAATACTGCAACAATTTTGGCTTCAGGAGAAACTTACAGAATGCAATCCATAACGATTTATGTTTAAATAAGTCTCTAGGGCTAACAGCTACAGCACAGTCCTCTGTTCAACAACCTACCACTTCACCCATATTCAGGCTCTTCAACGTGAACGTCCTTGTACGAATGAACTTTAAACAGCACAAACATTTCTTCTCTTTAAAAAATAACAGCACTACTGAGAGTGTGGCGTGATGACAGTAAATTTTTTTCCATGCATACTTGTACTATATTTATATTTTTTAATTGCACTGTTAAAATGTGGAACTATATACCATGTCAGTTTAGTTCGACGCTCACTAACAGAAGTGAACTACATGCTAACACAGAGCTACACAGCATGCAATCCCAGGGCAGCTGCAAACACAGCTCCACCACAGTGGACCCTTACTAGTGCTGCAATGCATGCCAGTCACACCCAAGTTAGGTCATCTCAGTGAAGTGCTGGTTAACACTAAAAGAGGATAGAGGGCTTGGTAGACAAAGGGAAGTTGCAGTTGTAAGCCCTTCAGAGCTCTACGAGAAGAGCTGTTAGCCTGAACATTTGGATTTGACAGCGAACGTACTGCCAACTTTGGCATCACACATGGATTTTCTGAACTTTCCTCCCGGTGTGAAGCCTTGAATAGACTACTGTCCAGGATTAGTATTCTGGCCAGCCCTAAATTATTTTTAATTTAATCAATAAATCTTCATTTAATCATCAATATACATCAGTTCACATCATCAATGCAAAATCAAAAAGCTTCTTAGATGGTCACATTACTAATATGGCCATTAATGGGTTAATCCAAACTTGAAAAACACTAAGCAACTGGTTTAGAAATCATTTGGTGAGGAAAAATCCAAGCTGAGAATCCGTATCATGGGACAACATCACGCCAGTATTCACTCCTAGTTCAATTCCAAGCACTTTTTATACCAGCCAATATGACCGATGCACAACGTCTTGAACTCCAACAACCTTTTCATTCAACAGACACACCATAAGCTATTCTTCACATTTCAACTGAGGCAAAACCACATAAAAGCAAGCGCTGCAGAAAAGGTTAGAGAAGACTAGCTAAACAAAGTCAGTGTTTGTGTAACCTAATGGACCATTACATTTCTGGATGAAGGCCAACTGGGTACGAAACTTAAAGGTCAAATAAGAGGCTATTCATAGCCTGCCACCATACATCCAAAATAATTTGTCTTTTACTGCTGGCAGTGAATCTGCTGGATGAATTTAGTGAAGCTATGCTGCTGGGTTGTAGTAGAAGGGTATTAACCTCAACTAGAAAGCTGCCTTTTAAAACAGTGCACAGCCTGAAATCAGCTACAAGATCCCACTAGTTTAGAGATTTTGCCTCAGATCTTCACTGTTCATTAAACTATGTGTTGAGACGACATTAAGAGAATAATGGTTTAACAAAACAGAAAGTACATTACATTACAGTGGTGTGAAAAAGTGTTTGCCCCCTTCCTGATTTTTTGCATGTTTGTCACACTTAAATGTTTCGGAACATTAAACCAATTTAAATATTAGCCAAGGACAACACAGGTAAACACAAAATGCTATTTTTAAATGAAGGTGTTTATTATTAAGGGAGAAAAAAATCCAAACCTACATGGCCCTGTGTGAAAAAGTGATTGCTCCCTTGTTAAAATAAACTGTGACTGTGGTTTCTGACACCTGAGTACACTGTCTCTAGCCACACCCAGGCCTGATAATTGCCACACCTGTTCTCAATCAAGGCATCACTTAAATAGGACCTGCCTGACAAAGTGAAGTCCAAAAGATCCTTAAAAGTTACACATCATGCAGAGATCCAAAGAAATTCAGGAACAATTGAGAAAGAAGGTAATTGAGATCTATCAGTCTGGAAAGGGTTATAAAGCCATATCCAAAGCGAACCACCGTGAGACATGAAACAGTGGTGAACCTTCCCCTTCAGCCTCGGAATGGCGGAAGAAAACCAAAATGAAGACTTTGGAGTGGCCTAGTCAAAGTCCTGACCTGAATTCGATTGAGATGCTGTGGCATGACCTTAAAAAGGCCGTTCATGCTTGAAAACCCTCTAATGTGGCTGAATTACAACAATTCTGCAAAGATGAGTGGGCCAAAATTCCTCCACAACGCTGTAAAAGACTCATTGCAAGTTACCGCAAACGCTTGGTTGCAGTTGTTGCTGCTAAGTGTGGCCCGACCAGCTATTAGGTTTAGGGGGCAATCACTTTTTCACACAGGGCCATGTAGGTTTGGAATCATTTTGTGTTTACCTGTGTTGTCTTTGACTAATATTTAAATTGGTTTGATGTTCCAAAACATTTAAGTGTGACAAACATGCAAAAAATCAGGAAATCAGGAAGGGGGCAAACACTTTTTCACACCACTGTATATGACCAAACGTATGTGGACACCTGACCATCACCCAAATTTGAGCTTGTTGGATATTTCCATTACTATAAAGCTGGGCCTCTCTGTGACTACAGCAGCTTCCGCTCATCTATGACGCCTTTCCACAAACTTATGTAGTGTGTCTGTGCAAAACTGTGCCAGGTCAGTCAAAAGAGCATTTGGGAGGTCAGGCACTGAAATTAGACAAGGAGGCGTGACTTGCAATCAATCAATGCCCCAGTTCATCCTAAAGTTGTTCAGTGGGGTTGAGGTCAGGGCTTTGCGCAAGCCACAGGAGTTCCTTCACACCAAACTCAAACTCTAATCGAAGCACATCTTTACGACCCTCACATTGCACACAGGAGCAGTCACCCTAGAGCAGGAAAGGGGTCCTCTCTAAACTGTTGCCACAAAGCTGGAGGCATATCCAGCCTATATCCACCATATCCAGCCTGAAACGTGTCTGTTTGCTGTACATAGGCAGGTAATATGGCAAAAACGTAATACTGAAATACTTCATGAAATTCTGACAATACACCATTTATAAATTTTTATTTTTTTCTATGATATGTGGCATACTGCACTATATCCAGTTAGTGATTAATTTTGCCCTCTTGTAACATGCAGTTAGTCAGCGTTAGTTATATAAGAATACAGAAAAGCACACTGTATTACATTCTAACATCATGCATCACTATAATGACATATTTGCATATCACTCATCCCTGACGCTGCAGCATTAACATTAAAATAATATTATTAGTCTTAATGGGTAGAGCCCAAACCCTAAAACTGCCCCAGACCATTTACGAATTCTGGGGGTTGAATCCTTCACAACTGAGCTGCTGTTGCTCCCAGTCA
Source organism: Megaleporinus macrocephalus (assembly GCA_021613375.1). Lineage (NCBI taxonomy): Eukaryota > Metazoa > Chordata > Actinopteri > Characiformes > Anostomidae > Megaleporinus > Megaleporinus macrocephalus. Next base: position 17,236,919 of record CM038727.1, read on the forward strand.
CATCTATGTCACAATAATAGCACTTGCATTACATAACTAATATAGCTAAAATGTCTAAACCTTTTAAGGTCGATACAAAGAAAAGTGTCTACTTATTAGAGGTTTAAGAAAATATTAATATTCGTAATATTATGTTTTGTATGTTTGATCCTCCAAACAACAATGTAAATTTTTGATTAACAGTTTAGACTTTTTTAGTTTTTACACTACAGTTTAATTTGTGGCAGTTAAATTTGTTGTGTTTAAACCCCCAACTGCAAGATGTAGCAGTGTTGTAATCTATTTTTGGACAGTCTTTTGTTCCAAAGTAAACAAGTAGTGTAAGTGCACACCACTAACATTAGCAAGCCTATTCATATAGCGGTGTTTTTTTTTTGCCTATGACATTTCTCCTAAAATTATATTGGAAAAAAAAAACCAACATATCACATTGCTTACAGGTTCACTATATATTGCAAATTACCAAACTGTAACCCCTGCATCATATCGACAGGTTATTGTGAATACACAGTCCTACTAATGCTGCAATTTCTCTTGTTCTTGTTTGCCTGACAATACGAAAAACATGACGCAACAAAGCCACAAAAAAGTCTGTACTCGATTTATTAGTGATTTATTTCTACAGTAAATTCATTAACATGTGTATAACTTCAAAACGAAAAGAATCTCCAAAGTGTCTCAAAAAGGTGAGTTATATGTGGAAGAACAATGTTTAGCTCTCGAATTAAGTAACAAAGCTCTTTATGCTAATTTCACTTTTTCAAAACAAGAGAGTAGCCCAATGTTACCACTGGTCATTCTTTGAGGTGCAACACACATTTGCAGCTCAAACTGAGTTACAGAATTAAAGTTTTCACTCCTGACTGAGGTGGAGAAATAACCTGTCCTCCATATGCTTTTCCGAAAGGGAAAGCGTCCTGCACAATGTCGGTCAGTCTGTCAGTCTGCCTGTCTGATAGTCTTTCTTCTCGTTTTGGTTTTACTGTAACTAGTATGTATAGCGTAATGTAATCTCCAGACAGATAGATAGATAGATTGTAGAACGAGCTGGTGAGATGCTGGTGGAAAAACATAGTATTTGTAGAAAACACATATAAACACTAAAGACCTTTAGATATTTGTACACAGATTGTGAGTCTATCCCTGTTTACCCGCATGGGAAATAGAGGTGTAAGAAAATATCGAAATATCAAACATCGGGATACTATGTTTAGTAATACTGTATTCTAAAAATAACAGTATCGACACACAGACTGCTGGCAGAAAGTGAATCATTGTGTTGTGTTTAAACCTCTGACCACTAGATAGCTATTGTAATCCATTTTCAGTTCCACTCCAACATTAACAAGTATCACAAGGGCGCAATGCTATTGAAAACATGTTCATATAGTGGTGTATTTTAATAGTAGGATTTTTAAAAAATCACAATATATCACTTTGCTTGCAGTATCGCAGTGTATCACGATATATTGAATCGTGACAGCTGTATCACGATGCGTATTGTATCGCTAGGTTCTTGCCATTACACAGCCCTAATGGTGAACATGTGAGACAGGCCGTTTTTATGGGATATAAAGCCAAGAAAATAAATTTTACACTTGTTTTTATGTATGTTCTGTTAAGTGATCCTTTTCAACCTTTCGTTATCCCTTTTTTTGTTACTGTGCCTTTAAGACTGGTATATGTAAATATGGGCCGTTCTAATTGGTCTGCGGTATACTGCGCTTCATTCAAAAAGCAGCCCAGTTGAAACACTCCTTATAACTTATAACAGTAACGCTACGGAATAATCTCATGTCTTGACCCTACTCAAGATGTCAAACCAGACTCAAGAAAATCAATCCCAAGAACAACGCAGTAGCAAACTTATCAGTCAGTCATGGACACAAAAATAATCTCTGAGCCTATCAAGATACGACTTTGTAAAGAAACGTTGCGTTCATTCACCCACTGCCACACTCTGCCTCCTGGATCTTGGCTAATTTTAGAAACTCCTTATGCAATCCAGACACACAGACAGGGCAACTCTCTCAGCCAGTGAGAGACAGTCTGGGAAACATGGAGCACTTAACAAGGAGAAAAGAAGAGAGAGAGAGAGAGAGAGAGAGATTAAGGCTGAGCGATATCTGTGTATAGTAAGCAATAGAGGTTACAGATAGTTACAGATAGAGCAGCCTACTTCTCACAACCTGAAAAAAAGAATTAGCTTCAGCCTCATATTATTTGAGTCCACTCTAAAATTATCTGTTTACTTGACTAAGTAGAAGCTCAACCAAGAAAAGTTTACATACATATAAACATTACATTTTCAACATTTTCAAAATGAACAGTAACTCCGTTGAACATGCCGTGCTTACATGATGTAACAACGTTACACATGCACAACAGTAGTACGAGACCACAGGCAGCATGGAGTAGTGTAAACTTTGCCAAGATGGCGAAATGTTTAATAAATCAATTTAACAATTTGGCAAACAAATCAATACTTGAATTTGAGCTAATTACCTTCATTACCTATTTATCAGACGGGTTAAAATATGGTGTCATGCATACAGTATGCAGTACACAAGCAGATGCAATGTTTTGATAGAGAATAATGTTTTCCTACTGTTCTAATAAAGGAATAAAGGAATCAAAAACAATAACACATTCCACATTGTGAAACTTGCACATTGTTATACCCTTCCTGAAATTCAAACCAAAACTAGCCTCTAAGTGGAAAACATGAAGCCAGCAGAACTCAAGGCACGATTCTGGGCCTGAATGGAAGGTGCTTTCTGTTTAGTGCACTAAAATCACTAAGAGCCAACAGCTGCATGCATGATTCATTAGGGCAGCAGCGTAGGCACTCAAGAGCTCTAATCTAACTCCAAAACCCTGAACCTCCTTTACCACAGGGTCGGTGAGTGTGCAGAAAAGCAGTAAACTGGGCGACGACAAAAAAAAACAAAAAAAAAACACACAAAACCTACCGCCATCCACCCTAAGGCCCAGTTCCTGAGTGAGGAATGTGTCAGCATGGCTGAGGTCCAGAGAGTGGCAGTCAATGTGTTTAATAGAAGGCGCTTTTAAAGATAAGGAAGGTTCTGTTTTCCAGCCAGTGTGGCATTTTATTCTGAAAATTCTTAAACTCCTACGCTCCTCCATTCCAGTTCATTCCATTCCATTCAGCGCCAGGCAGCACTGAGAAAACTTAGTCAGGACATTTTCCCAAATATATCAGAGCATCAGATGCATTTATGTTTGTAATAATAATAACAATGATAATTATGATAATAATGAGTAAATGGACTCTAGCTTCTGAGTGCTGCTACTTTTGTTTTGATTGGACTGTTTTCTGATTGTACACATTTCCAGAAAGGAAACTCAGGGCGTTTTCACACTTTCAGCATTTCAAACGGACTCAGGCTGCTGAGTTATGGCTTTCTATGCATACACTAGAGGTGAATAACGTATCACTGTATTGTCTACTATTCAGACAATAACAATACAGCACAATACCAAAAACATTTCAAATGAAGCGTAACAGTAATAACATTAGTAATAGACTTATTAGTGCAGCATTAGGTTATTGTTACTGTTGCCATTATTGTTATTACTACTACTAGGGAACTAACGATGCATCACAAGGATGCAAATATGCCACAACTGAAATCGATTGAGATATCCTTTTGAAACAACAGAGGGCGCTGGTGCTGTCTACATCGCTTGTTACTATGGCGTCACATCAGGGAGCGCAAACGTGACATGGGACATGGGCCGAAGGCTATTGGCTGGTGGCACCTGGTTTCGTGACTGATCGCTCACTACGAACAGCCTCTCAAACTACAACAAACATGGTGGACGAAGAGAAGCTGACAGGAGAGGTAGAGTAAAAGTTTATTTCACTTATAATAGTGACTTAATAGTCTTATCACTTCTTATGAGTGCGTACTCACTTCAGTTTACTTTAATAAAGAAAAGATTAATACAGCATTTTGAAGTTTTGTTGTAGATAAATAATAAAAGAAACCTTAATTCAGTAATTTGTGTTCAGTTTGATTCAGTTAAAAAAAAAAAATAATAATAAAGAAAATAAAAATAAAAATATCAGGAAAAAAATCATATCATGAGGCCAGCATCGCGATCAGAGTGTATCGCCCCTCCCTTATTCTAATTTATAATAATAATTAATATTATTATTATTATTGTTGTTGTTGCAACTTTTAATAATTTTTAAATTCTTTAATTTTTTAAAATTCTTTTTTAAAGACAAAAAAACCCAAAAGTCCGTAAGAGTATCAGTCATTGTGTAAATACTACCACACATTGGCTTCTTTGGTTTCTCTTGTATAGATTTGCTGTGTGGAAAAGGTTTTTAGTGGTTCACACCTACAGCCTCTCCTCAGGTTTTGTTTTAATCTCTTCACTCTTCCTGAATTTCCCTCAGCATCTCGTAGATGGTGTCTAAAATAGCACAAAGCCGTCTTGGTGGTGCTTCATGCACGTGGTACACGCTCACCACTGGTTCCGTGTGCACACCCACTGCCGCTCAGTCATTTAAACACTATACTGATTAAAGAAGGAGCAACTGCAAGCAGTGCTCAGTGGTCTAAGACACCTATTTGTCGCGTTTATAAGTGTTAATTAAGCTGTTTATGCTCATGTTCGGTTTGTCTGGAGGGAGGTGCTATTTGTAACATGGTGTGGCATAATGCGTTTAATGAGAGAATGTTACACCACAACTCGAACTCTAACCTTAAGACAGTTCCAAAAACCAACTCACCCTCTCAGTACCGTATGTTTTATGGTCCAATTGATTTGTACATTTTTTGATGTATGGTTAAAGAACCTTCCAATTCCTACAAATACAGCTACAGTCTTCCAGCACTTAGAGGGGTAAAAATAAACCCCTCAGAAGAACAGCTGCCCGTGGGTTTATGATGCGTGTGATTTTGCTAAAAGACATTACCGAACAGAAATTCTCTAGATTGTACAAACTTTTCCTAATAATTCAGCTGTTGAGATGCAAAGAAAGTCACCCAGAGTGCACAGATGTGATATTATGATTTCTTTACAGTGCTTTTGATAGGAACCTAGGGTCTTTAACAGATTTTGTTTAATATGCCAAACGATAAGTGTCTTCTCAGATTTTGTATTGCCACTGCCCAATGAAAAACAAGTAGTTCTAAAATTAGGGGTGTAAGAAAATCGAATATCGGGATATTATGTTTCGTGATACTATATCAATTCTCAAAAACACAGATTCCTGGCAGAAAGTGAATCAGTGTGTGTTGTGTTTAAACCTCTGACCACTAGATGGCAGTGTTGTAATCCATTTTAATCTCCAATCCAACATTAACAAGCAGCACAAGGGCGCAATGCTATTGTATGCATTTGTAAACCTGTTCATATAGTTGTGTTTTAATATTAGGATAAGAAAAAAATCGCAATATATCACTTTGCTTGCAATATCGCAGTAAATCACAATATATTGAATCGTGACCGCTATATCACGATACATACTGTATTGCCAGGTTCTTGCCAATATACAGCCCTATCCAAAATGACAACGTCTGTACTTTTAATAGAAGTCAAAGGAACCAGAATGTTTCCAAGCTATTTTGGAGCATTTCTATTGGTCCATTCATCATTAAATTTTCACACAATATAAAAAGCAGCTGTCGTGTTCAAATGGGGCAGAAAAATTAAAACTGACAAAAATGAAGACATTTTCTCTGGAAATTTTCTGGACAGCGACGGCATGAAATACTGATGATGGTAAAGTGCTGCATTTGAAAGATAAAAACAATAAAAAAAAAAAAAAAGAAAGATAAAACCAAACATTTTCAGCATGTAAAACTGTAACTGTACATGCAATAACTGCAATACAGTTCTGTGAGGGGGATTTTAGAAGCATTAAACTCTTTAGATATCTGGCTCCTGTCACCACCACTGTGAACAGTCCTGACATGGTAGTTATACAGAAAAAGGTCAAAATCCTCCTGAAAGCAATACGCCAGAAGGGCCTGTACATTTTCACAGTGTTTTTTTCCACAGAACAAAAACCTTCTACCTGTGGCAAGATCACTGTAAAGCAGATTTATTAAATGTCTTATTGCTTTTATTAAAAACAAATACAATATGATTAATACAATAGACAATAAAAAACTAATTTATATCAAAAATGATTTCATGAACAGAGTTTAATGGTTTTTCCATACATTGACACAAATACACCATTTGACCACTGCTGATTCAGCCAATCAGATCTATTACATGATGAACATATACAATTTGACTTTCCTTAGACAGGGTCTGTGTTTTAAAGTAGCCTTTACTGTTTGCTTACATTGTGAACACAGTACTCAGGTGCTGTGCAACTGGTTCCCTTTTATTTAACAGAACTGAGTCTGGCTCATTTACAAAAAAAAACTAGATGTGAAAACACCGGAATATTTGGTTGTGCGAGGTAGCAAAATGACAATATTTTATCATATTGTGGTAAATTATGCCACAGTAAGCTTTTCTGATGTCCCCAATACTTTAAAACATGTTTCAATACAAAGAGTGCATAGTGAGTGATGTTCAACTAAATTTACTGCAGCCACTGCACACTCCCAGTAGCAATATCTTTTTATGAGGCACCAGTGGTTATTTTTCTTCTTTGCAAACTTATCAAACCTCAAACGTCTTCTGCCTGGTTAACTATGCAGCAGTAATTTAACCGGTGCACAGATGCAGTAATGTAACTCCACTGACGAGCACTTACAGTGCTTTCATAGGACCTTTCTAACAACACATAGAGCCCAGGTATGTGGTACCCCAGACTTAAGAGACTATTCCAGCCAAAAACAACATTTACACAGTTCCCCCTCTTACTTCAGTATGCAGTACATAATCCAAGACATGCTTTGTGTCTAAAGCTTGCTTCTTTAGCTTAACACTAATGTAGTTAACAAAAGTGAAGTTGTTAAGCAATCTTTGATTTTGTGGTTTCTTGCACTGTATTTTTTGTGTTTGAGTACACCACCACCCAAACGTTTTAGAACAGTTCTCAAACGTTTGGCTGGTAGTGTACTAAAACGTATGGCTGGTAGTGTACTAAAACGTTAGACTGGTAGTGTACTAAAACGTTAGACTGGTAGTGTACTAAAACGTTAGACTGGTAGTGTACTAAAATGTTTGACTGGTAGTGTACTAAAATGTTTGTCTGGTAGTGTACTAAAACGTTAGACTGGTAGTGTACTAAAACGTTAGACTGGTAGTGTACTAAAACATTAGAGACTGGTAGTGTACTAAAACGTTTGGCTGGTAGTGTACTAAAACGTTAGACTGGTAGTGTACTAAAACGTTTGACTGATAGTGTACTAAAACGTTTGACTGGTAGTGTACTAAAACGTATGACTGGTAGTGTACTAAAACGTTAGACTGGTAGTGTACTAAAACGTTTGACTGGTAGTGTACTAAAACGTATGACTGGTAGTGTACTAAAACGTATGACTGGTAGTGTACTAAAACGTATGACTGGTAGTGTACTAAAACGTATGACTGGTAGTGTACTAAAACGTATGACTGGTAGTGTACTAAAACATTTGACTGGTAGTGTACTAAAACGTTTGACTGGTAGTGTACTAAAACGTATGACTGGTAGTGTACTAAAACGTATGACTGGTAGTGTACTAAAACGTTTGACTGGTAGTGTATATCACATAGCTAGAAAAAGAGTAGTAGATGGAATCTGTGGTTAAGAAAGTTAAAGAGGGTAATTTCAGACACTTTAATGTGTTTGAGATAAGTGGAAAACTGTGTAAATAAGATTTTTGGTCAGACTTTAAGGTTCATAAATGTTCAATCCAATAGTTAAGAAATACCATATTTACTAGTTAATTGCTCAACCATTCAGTGTTTATGCTGCAGGCTATGCTGAGTTGCCAGAGAACGGCAGTGGTAAAAAAAACTGTGGTTTCATCACCATTTACGCACAGTTTAGATATGGAAAGACTGATAATAGTATCCCTATCCATCCACAGATCATGTTTTGTGGCTAAGGGGGATGATTTAAAAATCAGACGCTGGTTTAAAAACTACAAATCTGTAGTTCATGTCCTAATAACAAGCAGTCTTTCCTCAAAACACAGAGGACAGTATTTTTTTCTTTCTTTTGTTATTTATATATTTATTTATTGTTACTTTTAGAGGATCGGCAAAACAACACGTGACAAAATTGCTGAATGTGGCTGTAAAACCAGCTTCTCTCTTAATCATCTTGGGAGTGTCTGAGTAAGACTCAGAATAAAGGAAGATGCTCTCTCAGTGGTTTGGTGAGGTAGTGCAGACTCTACACGTAAATGAATATAGTTTAATAAAGTGAGTTTGGCAGAATTTGGCATCGTCTACTCTGGATGTATCCTAGTAACATTTCCAGTTTAAAGATTTCTGAAAAATCTTAAGTGGTAGGGAGGGGCAGAAGCAGAGGGGAACAGTCTGCACGGCCTGATTATTAATGCCCACACCCACGCTATTCAACCAGTAATCACACACTAAGTCTAGAGTGGTTCCAGCCCTCTCTCACCTACTTTGGGCTATTACATGCCGAGCCTACCCGTACCCGCCTACTTTAGGCTTTGCATGTGGGCTTCATCAACGCCCACCTGTGCTTGCTGTAATCCACTCTACAGGTGTAGTCGAGTCCACACAAACCCTGTGACGGGACGGAGCAGCCTCCTGACTTATGCAGACTTAAAGCTCTTTTTTTTTCTTCACTTCTACAAGAATCCACACCCGTCCCAGACGTTTATAACACACGCAAGACGCACCCGCAACCTGTTCACTGTTTACTGCAGCGCCCCAAATGAATCCCACTCACAAACTACTTAACAGATCACACAGGAACCCACCTGGCGCAGGTGAACCGGATGGTTGAGTCGTGTTACTTAGCTTTGTTTACAATCATTAGTGAGAAAAATCTTTCTGAAGTATATAAATATATATTTTGGAAAGCTTGTACATTTGTCACAGCTAAACAAATAACCAGCACTCTATACACAGTGTTAACCTTGACGTGGGCTTAAATGCTTTAACACAATTTACCAAAAAAACAAAAAAAAACAGCAGAAAAATAACAACAGACAAGAGTAACTGTGGTCTAGACTTACTAAACACTGCAGGATCTGGCCATATTATTTTAGGTCATTTATAGGCTTTAAAAGCATTGTATAAGACCTATAGCAAATTCTACCAAACTACACAAAATAGAAGCAAAGTTAGCTTCTGACCAACCATGCAACACCATCATTAACTGATGAGAGATACAGAGCACAGTCTGACGATAGTAAACTACACAGGATCTCACAAGTCTATAACTGACTGTACTGATGATTACACAACGCAATTAATAGAGCACTAGTTTTAGAACACAACATGTGTCATGACTCACATCTCGGCTGAGATTCTGGGAATAAGTCATAGTTTAGAAACCTGTACTTCCTTTACCAAACGCTTTCCTTTCCAGTTAAGAGTGACCACTCAGTGGGCTACACCAAGTTTTTAAAGGCTGAAAACACCATCATAACAATATTGCATAGTAACGGAGAACTTTTGGATTATTGTCTACATAACGACATCATTAAGATGTCATTCAGAGTGATCTGATTTGGTGATAGGAACCAGGGGTCGCTATTTTAACTATTTTAAGTAATACATTTCTGAGGGGAAACTTCTAGAGACATTCACCACTTCAGACACCTGGTTCCTATCATCACCACTGTGAACAATACCAAGCAAGTTTTTCTAGAACTGCATTTCACTCTAAAGATTCTGTTTGGTTATCTAAACCATTTAATTATGCACAAATTCTAAAACATGGGTGGTATTCCCCTTGAGCAATATTACAGTAAAAAGCCAGTTTTTGTCAAATTTTTGTCGTGTAAGATTATAAGCGGAGAGGAATTTATGAATTTTGAAAATCAATGACGGCACACATATAAACAATCCCACAAACAAAGCTGAAAAACAGTGTGGTCTCTATTACACAAGCAAGTCATAAATAATAACAGTTTCAACATATACGACTTGAGACTCATGTCCAGGCAACTTTAACGCACCACCGAAAAATGGAAAAAATCAGAATAAGAAAGACTTTTGCAATCGCTTTTTTGTTTCTTACAATTTCTGTAGTGTATTTCTGTTGGGGATGTATGATGATACCAGAATCATATCAGAACTCGGAGACATATGCTGTAAAATAAATAAATAAATAAATGTTTATGTTTTAATGATATTTCAAGCTGGTAAATAATGATTCATTGGACCCTGTGACATTTTTTTTGCATTTTTAATAGCATTTTATAAATTTTAACCATCTATAAAGACATATTACATCACTTATAATGCAATTTAGTCCTGATATTCAAGTTTTAAAAATATTTATTGGGATTGACAGATACAGGTCATATAGCTTTACCCTAATTTTATTTAGCTGTGAAGGTTATGACAAAACTCAGCTGTATTGTGCAATTAGCAAGCGACTGATCCACACCCTTCCTCACGTCACTCAGACATTAGCCCGATGAGTTATAGTCTACTGCTGATGGTCTGGCAACACCAGTAACAGGTTAGACGGCTACAGATATTTTAAGTGCATTTAAATTTGAGAAAACTCATGGCACACATTACATGCAGCAGCTTAACTATGTCATGCAAAACATTAAAAATATATAAAGTACAGAAATAAAGCTATGCTTATGTTAATAAGTTGTGGATTAACTCTCTAGCTAGTTGCTTTTTATCTATTTCCAATACCAACGGTGATTTCTGGTCCTCAGGTTTTTACCTTTACTGAGCTGTTTATTTTATGAAACAGATGTAACAGTACTGATATGAAGCTTAATTCTGACTAATTACTTAAAAGTTACATACAAATACTAGCCTAATTATTACACCCAATAAAAAGAAAAGAGTAGAATACTGGCCGATTTAAACACTAATCTTTGGACCTATTACATTAAATTAGCACTCTGGCATTTTAACTGAATGCTGGCTGAACGGCATGGGCTTACAACCATTTTCATAAAACAATTTTAAGTTAATCAGTGACAGTTATTCAAGAATATGTTCTGTACTCACGCTTGCATATTCAGATTTATTGCTGTCTTTTTTTTAATACAAATTTTATTGTGTAACAGCTATAACAAAATCCAATCATCAATTTTGCAACATTTCAGCTATAAAGAAACATACCTTAGATGTTTGGCAGTGTTTGCTATATGTGCATAGCTGTGCATTTCCTTTTTTTGTACTTGCTCAGGGCTAAACTAAATAGTGGATATTTTTAATGAATCGTGCATGAGTAAGTAACCATTTGGTTTCCTGCTGGGCCTTTTTTTTGAGTGCATCATCATAAATACAGAGCGTAAGCATTATCTAATGGAAAACAGCTGATCATCATGGTCGTCTGCTGTCCACTTCACTGTGACACAGCCTTGGAAAGGACAATCTAGTCAATGTTTAGCTTCTGAACTCCCACCTTTATTAAAGGACCCAAAGTGTACATTGCGCATTGTCCACTAATGGCATTTGTGTGGGTCTAAGAACCAAAAAAATAAAAGTTTATTATTTTTATTTAGCAATTTTGCTAATAAGGCTTCAACACCATATATGTAAATGACTGACTGGTATTCCTGTTTTATGCCTGAACTAAGCAATCATTCGAACTTAGTTGCTTTTGCCACTCGTATATAGACTTCATGGCCTCGTGAAATGTGAAATTTTTAAAGGTGCCATAAAATAGAAAGCTGTATTTACTCTGGTATAGTTAAAGACATAGTTGGTATGTACTGAACCTATACACTGGTATAAGTTCAGTACATAGAATAGATATTCTATAAACCTCAAACACTGTTGCTTCTCTATCAAATACAAACCCCATATGGAAAAGAATGCAGTAAAACAGGCTGATTCCAAAATCCTAACTGTTAATTAACAGCCTTCACTCATTAACATTTACACACCCAACATTTACATAGGGCAACAGAGCAACAACAACAGAGCAACAGCAACAAAAATAGAAGACTATTTGAAGAAGTCTACCGTATGAAGGGGATGTCACCACTTTTCTTCCCCTTTCCAAAGAACCAAACTGTCAACAGGCATGGCTGACGTTCAGCTCTAAACGAGGCTGATGTTGGCCTTCAATTTGAGAATTCCATTCCACCTTAAATGCTACAGCTTGTACTTGCGTTGGATGTGAACTTCCACCTTTGTTAGCGTCACAACCTCAATCTCTAAGTAGAGGCCATCTAATATTCAACCATTAAAGCAGAGTTTTTAGGTGGACAACAACTTTAATTTACTTTGCGTTGGTGTCAAGTCTGAAAGTAAGTAGCCAGTATAGCTAATATTGGCTATTAGTAGCACAAGAAAAGCTAGCACAGCCTGTACAGGTCATAGCATTTAAGCATTATGTAGAAAGCCAACATTAGCCTCATATTAAGATGAACACTAAAGACTCCCATTAACCATCGAGACCCTTATAAAGGGTATGAAAAGTGGCGAAGTAGCTTATTTAAAGGGAGGTTATATTTTTTCTACATCTATTATGGCATGTAGGTTCTACGTGATCATCGCAGTTTCTCGCTGTAAACCAGCAAACCAGAGCAGAGCTCATCAAATTATTTATTAACTCACAAAGAAAAACAGCTTGTTTTATTCTAGGGCCAAATCATATGGTTATAAATGGCCGTGTAAAATCACATCTGGGCATTTTTGCCCCAACCAAAGTCACACACCTTCTAACGTGGACATCAGAGAACAATGCTAAACGGGTGCTTCTATGGCTTTAACAATGTTATATAATATAAAATTGTATAGTATACATGATGTGCACCTTCTAACCTTGAAAATAAATCCACTGTACTTAAACTGACCAACACTGACACTACGTCCTGAAGCATATGGTCGTGTACAACCACATTTGGGCATTTTTACACCTACTAAAGTCACATACTTATAATATAGACTTTAGAGAACAATCCTAAACAGATGCATTCTATGGCACTTTATTAAACTTCAGCAATGTTATATACTATATCAAACTACATCAACACTTCAAAACACGTCCCCCCCATGGGGTGCACCTTCTAACCTTGGAAATGAATCCATAGTGCTAAAACTGACCAACACCAACACGAAATCCTGAAGCTCATAAAGGTGAATTAAAAATAATGAATGAAAACAAATGATAACCTGACTTTCACAGAGCTTGCATGCACAGATTCTGTAACTTATTCAGCACACAGCCTCAACCGGCAGCGGATGAGCATCAGCAAATACAGGCTTATTAACATGAGGTTACACAGGACGTTACAGGGCACCAACTGAGATGAACTGAGGACCATTCAAGCAAAGATTTTACACATATGACCATATATGTCAGGCTACGGCTTCATCCAAAACCAGACAGCCGCGCTGCAAGTCCAGTACAGCTGCCTTTCTCATTAACACGGCAGCGCACATTTAAGTTTACAGAAACTAACAGGCTTATTGGCCGCTGTCAGATATCAGAACACTCAGCTGCTTACAGCCTCAGTATAATTCGGTTAACAGCTACGGAGATTATAGCAGCTTTATGTGACCGTACAAATAAGGAAGCACGTAAGATACAGTTTTAAAAGCTCACAATAGGTCTCAATGAATTAGAAACAGTATATAAAGAAGGTAAAAGCCCACTCACCGAATGGTTGACTCCCCACATCAGCACGCTGAGCAGAGGGTCGCTGGCACGAAAGAGCTTGACTTTCTGAGCCACGAAATGTTTTTTCTTCGTTTTTGTTTTACTCGCGATCGAGGCAGCTATGCTGCTAGCCGTAGCCATCCTTGCTTTCTGAATTACTTAATCCAGCAATAAATAAACTGCCTCGCGGTGCCAAGACCTTTAGAGAAAGCTAGCGGAGCTCAGACTGCCCTCTCAGTAATTGGCACTTGGCATAGCTGGGCGAAGCCAACTCACCACCTCGATTATGTGGCTCCTCTGAACACAATTTCTTAAACTAAGCCTAAATAACAACGAGCTGGCTTTAAAGCGAACATTAAAACGTCAAAACAACAACCTGTTTGTATCCCTGGTCATCGGTCTCCCCTCGCGTCCCCCGCAGTCCGCACCCCAGCTGTGGGCCAGCAGCGCAGTTAGCTGGCTAGCCCGGCTAGCTTCCACAAGCAAATCAGCACCAACTAACCTTCCAATATCCTGCGCGAATGTGCCATAGGATATGAGCCTTTCATCAAAACTAATGCTAAAATGTGTCCGCAGCCGACAACAAAGACGCGCTGGTCTAAATTAAGCCGTTATAGCGGTCCCACCCGGCGCTAACGCCGTTAGCATCGACGCTAGCGCAACCAAGGCAAGTGAGCGCTGACAGGCTAACAGGCTAACGAGCAGCTGAGAGCTGGAATTTGTCTAAAAGCAAAGCGGCTCTCTTTCTCTTTGACGCTCGTCTGTCCCCTTAGGCAAAAAACAGCAGACCAAAACGGCACCAAGGGCGAGTGAGAAGCGGAACAAAACCGATTAAAATGGACGTGACGCTCTACAGCTAAAATATAAAAATCTGTTCGTGTTCGTGTTTAGCTGCTGTAAGCTAGCTGGGGTTCCGGCCCCGCTCAGTGCTGCCTCCTACCGGCCACAGCTCCTGGGTGGAAGCTGGAGAGACAGCCGGTATCAACAGTTAATTATCGATAATAATAACAATAATGACAATAATGATAATAATAATGATAACAATAATGATAATAATAATAGTGATAATAGTAATAAATAATAACAATAATAATAAATCCGACAGCAGCACCTAGCGATATTAAGTGAGGTGGTATGCAGCATATCCATAGCTGTATAAAGAAAAACATGTAAAACAGTTGCTCTTTATGTCATGTAAAAGTTTCATGCTGAATGCACCAACAGAAAAGCTCCACCATCACTTGGAATAATACCTCTTTACATTCACTTACATTGAAAGTTAATAACATTTTTGTTCTCTCCTGTAAAGTTACTATTTGGAAGAGACTTGTTTATTCTTTGCACAGCGATGATATATGATATAAAATATGCATGTATGTAATGATATAAAATAGGGGTGCAAATTTAGTCTACTAAGTGTTTGAAGCCAGCATACAGCATTTAAATGAATACAACTCTGTAAAATTACTGACATGTAACATTAGATATTAATAAGCAATTCTCCATGTGTCAAAATTAAAGGACTAGAATAGACGGGCAAAATAATATCATACATTTCAATAAAGAGTTTTAGTGTAGCCGCTTATTACCGTATGCATGCTTTGTTTTTCTTAAATATTTCAGTAAATTTCCCAATAATGATTAATACACTGTGAAATAAGAAGAAAAAGCAATAACTAATAATGTAACTAATAAGTCATATGACAATCAGGGCCAGTGTTTCTGTCTCTTTGCTGTTACTGACTGTATTTAAACCAAACATCAATCTGTTTTAACCTCTAATAGAGCTGTAACTGTAATCGACAGCTCTCTTACAACTTAGTTATATACTTTTTACTATAAAGATCCCACAACCCTTTATACTAATTCCATCCACCATTTGAATGTATTATATATATCTATATATATATATATATATATATATATATATATATATATATATATATATATATATATATATATATATATATACACTATATAAAGCCCTATTTGCTAAAAGTAAATAAATGTGAGGTATGAAGTCTGGCAAGGAATATCCTTTCCATTCTCAGAAACTATCTACATTAAAACTGAATGGGATTGAATAATTTTAACATATAAGGTTTTTTTGCATGTTATTGTTCTCTGTGGTCCAGTTCTAATATTTCAGTCATAACACGTATATGTAAATGAGCTCTGTTCTGATTGGCTGCCCTGTAATATGCCTCATTTAAAAGTAGTCTTCAGTGTGAATGAATGGCGATGAACTGCATCAGATTTTTCAAGACATCACAGAAACAGTCAATTAAAAACTGGCCAGTTTAGTTGCCATACACAGCCCGGGCAGTGACCAGTATGTTTTTAAACTTTAATTCTATTTACTTACCTTATGAGTGTACTATAATATAAGCCCTTGAAAGTTGAAAAAGAAAGGAAAGGGAAACACAACTGTATGTAACACTGTAGGACCTATGAACCAACAGGACATGAATGAAGTGCACTTAAGCAAGACACCTAAGCCCTGACTGCTCCCCGGACAGTGTGGTAGGGCTGCCCACCACTCCGGGCGAGTGTGCTCACACTTGTGTTGAATGCAGAGATTTAGAATTTCCCTCTGGGATTAATAAAGTACCTAAAAAAACAATAATAATAATTAATGCATTAAGACTTTAACCATTTTCTGCAGTCCATTTTTCATAGGGTGCATTGGTCCTGCAGTCAGAGAATGGAGAGACTGGGTGCTGACTTCAGAGAATGGGGGGACTGAGTCCTGTAGTCAGAGAATGGGGAGACTGGGTTCTGCATTCAGAGAAGGGGGAACCGGGTCCTGCAGTCAGAGAATGAGGGACTGGGTCCTGCAGTCAGAGAATGGGGGGACTGGGTGCTACAGTCAAAGAATGGTGCATATGTAGCTTACTGGTGGTCTTAAGAGAGTCTGATAGTCACGTATTGCTAAAAGGTAATCAAAGAGCATTTGACAGAACACAGCAATACGTTTATCATAAACACAATGTAGAAAAAACCTTGTCATCAAGTTAATACATATTTAAATGATTCAGGTTGACTACAGTAAAATACCACAATGCATAAACTATATTATTATATAGAAATAAAAAGTAAAAGTATATATATATATATATATATATATATATATATATATATATATATATATATATATATATATATATATATATATATATATATACACTCTTGTAAAATTACTAGTTTAAAGCGCGCCCTCTACAGTACACAGGTAGTACTGCAGCATAAAGCGGTGTCCTAGTAACCACTGCAAGCCAAACACAGAGGAAAGCTTATCTAGAGTTAAACAGGTTTATGTAAGTTTTTATGCATTTTAATAATGTATATGCATCTGTATATAACGAAATACAAAGTAATTAGCTATTTTAGTAATTAGTCATTTATACTACATAGTATTCCGCTACTGCATTCACTTCGTTAGGTTATAAGACTAGCCATCCTGCTAATGTAGCATATTATTTGTTGTTATCTTAGCCAGTTAACCAGTTAACGGAATCAGTGTATAAATAGTATACATAACGTTACATAACTGTCTTTAAAGTCATACCTGTTATAACTGTTAACTGTTATAAAGCATGTTTCTTCAGCAGGATGGGGAAAAAAGCAAAGAAAGAAGCTGAAGCACCTCCTAAAGATGAGGTGAGGTGTCTTAGTCTACTCTGCTTGCAGTTTGACTCTCTGTTCAAATTTAGTAAAATTGATCTGGTTTATGTTTATTGTTGCATTTTTACAACTGCAAGTTTATTTTGCCATATTTAATGGGAACCCTGACTGGTAAGACTTTTCTTGAAACAGGTCCAACACTATTAAAATATATAAAACCAGTTGGAAATGTTTTGTTTATTATAAAGAACATGATAGTCCTCTAGTCAGCTACCATTGTTACACTGTGATGTTTACAGTGCAAGAGGTTCACAGTCATATAATATATATCAGATATATCAGTGATATATCAGTCAGATATACAGAAAAATTGGATAATCTAATATGTGCATCTCTTGTGTGACGCTGCCTTAGTTGAAGCTGGACAGGCTGAATGATATGTTAGAGGTAAATGAGATATCTAGCTCTGTGTTTCTCGCTCAGTGCACAACAGAGAGCGTGACCATTTCATGAGGCAAAAATGGCGGCTTACTGTAATAGGAATTTGCTTATGTTTAATAAGTATTTTGCTTTGTTCATACAACATTTTTGAATGGTACTGAAGGTGTACACCACATTGAGGCCTTAATCTTAACAGTTAGTGCCGCCTACAATTTTGTTTTTTTTCTATGTGTAGATCTATTTAATGCTTTCATAATACATTTATATAATTTACAATATTGGTTACAGTTTAGTGTGTTTGCACAGTCTATCTTTGTTTGTGTTGATGTTAACATGTTGGTGTTGACACGTGTTCTGTGTATTCTGCTTATTTTGTACATGTTTACTAGTATAATAATGCTGGTTTGACCTACTGGATACCAAACATAGACTTGTTTGGTTTATTTTTATTACATATTTGCCATTATAATGATTGAGTAATCTGCCAAATTTTAAATATTTACTATTATAATGATTTGTTTGATCTACGGCTGACAAAACATTGAAAGTTTATTTAAGTTGGTTGACATATTTGTCGTTATAATGGATCTATTTAGAGCTGCTGTTGACATAAACCAAAACACGGTCTTGTTCATGTTTATTATTCTTTAAACCAAAAAAAAAAAAACAACATATATATATATATATATATATATATATATATATATATTAATTATATTCATACATGTTTCTGTGTTAATTATTTTAGTTTGACCCATTGCCTATTGAGAGTAAAAAGGCCGCAACGGTGGTCCTTATGCTGGACTCCCCAGAAGAAGATGTGCTGGCAAAAGCTTGTGAGGCCATCCACAGATTTGCAGAGAAAGGTTACCTATTTGTGTGTAATGGAAAATGGCCTTTCATGCTGCCCTCGTGAAGCCTTAGTGTGCTGACCTTTCTCTCTCTCTCTCTCTCTCTCTCTCTCTCTGTTTTACTGATTTTCTCCAGGAGAGGAGAACAGGAGCTCTCTGTTGGGTTTAGGAGCTGTGGAGCCACTCACTCGTCTCATCTCTCACGAAGACAAGACTGTTCGCAGAAATGCTTTCATGGCTCTGGGAGTCATGGCTTCTAATAGTGAGTTAGGAAATAAATGTTTAGCAGGGCACCACAATTACTTGATTAAAACTGATTACTTGTTTAATGATGATGATGATGACAATCATGAAGCATATTTTACATTCTCTCCTGGCAGACACAACAATGCAGTTAAATGCAAATGTTTGGGCACCCTTGGTTGAATGACATGTTTGGTAGATCTTCTAAGTGTAAATAAGTTAATACGTCCCCTACAGAGAACACACTTCACTACACATTTACTGATTATTCTCTAAAGTTGTGAAAAAAATCAAACATGTGATCTTTACAAAATGAGTATAAACGCTAAATATACTAAATATGTACTACAATGTAAAAAAGGATGCCATAATTATGTTATTTTCACTTAACTAACAATACATGTCATTTGACAGCGGTGTTTATCTTTTTAAAATATTTTGGAATCTTTTTATAAGGCTCTTCATTGTTGAATAAAAATGCAAGTAAACATCAAAATAATCTGCAAATTATTGGATTAATAACATTGTTGACAGTGACAGTTCTAGCAGCCTAAACTGATAAATGTTGTAAAAGAGTTAAGCTGTTGCCCACTGTGTCATTATTATGCATTTTAACAGATGATGTCAGAAGACTTATGAAGAAACTGAATATTATATCGTCCATCATTAGCAAACTATCACCAGAAGGTACGGCACTTCAACATCTCCCATATTAAGTGGTGCCCAGTTGAGTGATTTGTTTTTGTTCACGAATTGTAAAACGTATCAAACGAGCTCTTTGTATTTATGTTTTCCACACATAGAGGATGTCATTGTCCATGAATTCGCCACTCTGTGTTTGGTGTCTCTATCTGTGGACTTCACATGCAAAGTCCAGATATATGATCACAAAGGAATGGAACCTCTTCTCCGTCTTCTGTCCAGCCCAGATCCTGATGTGAAGAAGAATTCTGTAGAATGCATTTTTAACCTTGTTCAGGTGGGTCAGCAGGTCACCTTGGCGCTGCAGTCGTTAGACACTGATGAATGAAGTAGAGGGAGGCTGAAGAGCTGCAACACATGGGCTGGAATCTGTAAACCTGTCAAATGCAGCTATGTGGAAGGTGCTTTTGATAAAATGGCAATTCCAAAAAAATTTGGGATTTTACCTGATTTTAAATTAAATCACGACCAAAGGCAATACATATCATTGTAAAAACTGATACCTGCAGCACATTCCAAAAAAACATGGCCGCAGCAATTTAAAAGTAAGAATATTTTGAAATATCCAGAAAATTACAAGTGATGCAAATGTCTAGTCATTTATAAGCAGGGATGGGTGAAAGCTGCTTTGTCAAAACTTGTCAGCTTTAACAAACAATTGCAAGGTGCATAAAATAAGAACATAAGAAAATATGTCTCAGATGGCACTGCATTAAGAACTGGCAAGCTACTATGTTAAATACATGGACTCAGAAATGCTTTTAGAAACTGTCATCAGAAATTACAGATGCACAATGAAAACATGTGCTGTGGCCTAATGAGTTAACATTTCAGATTGTTGGATGTCATGTTCTTCAGGCCAGAGAAGAAAAGGACTATCCAGATTGTTACCAGCAAGGTTAAAAAGCCAGGGTATGGGGTATGTTAGTGCCTTATGGGTGTTAGTATCTGATAAAGCACCTTTAACCCTACACATTCTGGAGTAACATAAAAAATGTCTGCTTTCAAAGCGGAAAGGAAAAGTCCTAACACAGTGGAGAGGTTCTAAAACAATGGTCCATTCCAACTTTTGTGGAATCAGTTGCAGGCATCACATTTAAATTAAGCATATCTTTATGAAGAAAGAACAATAACGTTCACAAGGTAAAACATAAAATATTTCGATGGTTTCAATCCAATGCAGGTTAAACTAAACAGACACATCACTGTTTTTACATTTTATTTTCAATTCAAGTTGATTTGTATAACGCTTTTTACAACAATGTTGTCACAAAGCAGATTTACACAAGTTTTGGAAACAGAAGAAAGGAAGAAACCTTGGGAGGAACCAAGTCTCACAAGGGAGACCCGTCCTCCTCTGGTCAAACAGTATTTATAGTTTAATAAGCTAAATCCCTAAGAAAAGAGTCTCTGTTTGAAGTCTGGATAGCAAAGCTTTAGAAGCTGCACAGGTAAAGGCAGTCTCTGACTGAGGCAGTCTTAAGTTAACAGAAAAAGTGATATATTTTTTTACTTGTTATTTTAACCCCTTATAATCCCAGATTTCTTACATTCTAAGGCATATTTTTAGCAATTACTTAGAATACATTGCTAACTGTCTTAAGTTATTCTACAGAAATGTGGATCCTGATTATGTAAGGTTTAAAAGCTGAACATTTTTTTTCAGTAAATCCAGTATAATTCATAGCTCTTGTGGACAATTAAGCTGATTATATCTTCACATTTAGGATCTGCCTAGTCGAGTGGCAGTGCGTGAGTTAAATGGACTCCCCCCACTGCTGGAGCTGTTGCACTCAGAGTTCCCAGTAATTCAGCAGCTTGCTTTACAAACTCTGGAGAGCATCACCACAGACGCGGAGACACGCGCAGCCTTCAGAGTAGAGCAGGGATTCAACAGACTGCTGGAGCTCCTCACAAATAAAGTAAGATCAATACCAACAGCATTATTATAATGATGCCATTTGTAATCAATATAGCAGCTTATGCCACATACACAATAATGTGCACTGTTTTTGTACTCTACTACAATTAAGAGATTTAAAGTGATGGATTGGCAGAACAAATTGTTTGGTATTTAAGGCTGCAAGGATACAGCAAAGCAATATAAGTTTATGTGCACCAGTTAGCACCAATTAAATTACGTTTTGTTCATTTGTTCATTTGTAAAAATAAGTTAGCACATCCTGTACAGACTGTGCTGGGCCAAATATGTTGAAAATGTAGTCATGGCTAAATACACTGTCCTAAATCTATTCATCTATTCAGTTCATAAAAACATATACAGATTACATTTTAAATACATGCTGAAAATTTATATCATAAAAACTAGCCCAGTAACAAAAAGATTAACAAACTGATCATCACATTGATTTATCAGTCTGCTCAGGCTTTAACAAAGTTCAGTAACACTGAGATTAATAACTGATCATCACATTGATTTATCAGTCTAGTCAGGCTTTAACAAAGTTCAGTAACACTGAGATTAATAACTGATCATCACATTGATTTATCAGTCTACTTAGGCTTTAACAAAGTTCAGTAACACTGAGATTAATAACTGATCATCACATTGATTTATCAGTCTAGTCAGGCTTTAACAAAGTTCAGTAACACTGAGATTAATAACTGATCATCACATTGATTTATCAGTCTACTTAGGCTTTAACAAAGTTCAGTAACACTGAGATTAATAACTGATCATCACATTGATTTATCAGTCTACTCAGACTTTAACAAAGTTCAGTAACAAAAAGATTAATAACCGATCATCAAATTGATTTATCAGTCTAATCAGGCTTTAGCAGAGCTCAGTAACACTATAATTAATAACTGATCACATTGATTTATCAGTCAGGCTGCACTCTGGGCTTTAGCAAGAACATGAATTGAATTCTTCTTAGCACGCCACACACTGATTTTAAAATAGTTAATAGATGATGGTGTTTCTTTAATAAATAATAAAAATGGTCTGTTTTTGCATTTTTGTCAAATAAAAAAAAGTAAATATAATATATAAAAATAAATGTAATGTGTAACTGCATTCTGAATACAGCCTTTATGAAATGACTATATTCAGATACTTAATTTTTGTGTTCTAAATATAGCATTTACTCACTGAATCATTTGTTTACTTTAAAATATTGGGGGAAATAATAATAACAAATAAAGACATGTGCAAATAGTATGCCTGTTTTTTGTTTCTTTTCCCCCAATATGTTAAACTTAATAAATAAATTGCATTTTACAACAAAATTTGCAGAAAAAATATTTTAGTTCTGCATAAAGGCAGTGTTCTGTTTATTTAGTGCTTGCAACTGTGCGTGCTGGGCTGTGTAAGACCAAATTGTCTCTCATGTAGACATGTCTCTATTTTAACACTGTCAACACTCCAGTGTCAATGACTCTCTAATTTTCTCCTACAGCACTAAAAGTGAAATTGATAATTTACCAAAGAATTACATGTATGCATGAAGTGTGTGCCTATATCACTGCACTATTTAGTCCATGTTTATAGAGTGAGATGCATTAAGCATCCTGCTAAGCATGCTAATGGTGTACCTCAGCCTTGCTTACTTGAAAGCTACATTAGCCTCATAGCTTCAGTGTAAAACTTCAGACACTAAACATGGCTGATCAACTACATAAAGGGTAAGATGAAAATTTGATTTGTAAATATGTTTTTTGTGCAGACAAACTGCTAAAATGATCAAAGAAAATGCTAGAGTATCCTTGTGAAGTTGAATGGGGTTACAGACTTGCTGATAGCAGGGTTCTGACTTTGCTGATCGTTTTAAAATCACCTTGTCACCTGAGATGTACCCTCTGTTGGCAGGAGTTCAGTGACCTTCACATGGTTGCTCTGAGGGTCATCTCCAACTGCCTGGAGGACACTGAGTCTACAAAGCTTCTGCAGGGGATGGGGGGGCTGGAGAAACTGCTGCAATTCATTTTCACACCCACCACACCTGAAGTGCAGACTAACGCAGTTAAAGCTATCACCAGAATGGCACAAAGCAGTACGGAAACATGCTTACTCATATTTATGCTGTGGTTGTCTGCAGACAGCATATTAATGTGGAATAATTACAATTTACAATTAATAAGGAATAATTCTAATTTACTAATTTGGTACTGAGACATTTAAACAAGAAAATTGTAATTGTAATTATTTGTGATAATATCATTGCCCTGGTCTTGTTTTTGCACATACCAATATAATCAGAAACACTGTGTTGTGTTGTGTTGTGTTGTGTTGTGTTGTGTTGTGTTGTCTAGGTGAGAACAGAAAAATCCTGCATGAGCAAGACATTGAAAAAGCCCTCATTGCCATGCTTGCGATGGAGAATGAGGGCGTACGTACTGCTGTGTGCCAGGCGGTGGCAGTAATGAGCAATAACCTGAGCAGCAAGGATACTTTTAGACATCTAGGTAATAATAATGTTCTGTTTTAAATTTGAAAACTATCAATTTTACAACAGCTTTTTAAACGAATTAAGGATTTCCGCGAATTAGTTTTAAGTATTTTAATCCCACAACAAATTATTCAGAATTAATTTCCATATACTAAAATAAAAAAAAATCTGTCATAATCTCATAAATCAGTGACAATCTAGAAAATCCCAAAAAGAAAATTATATGAAATTGGTCATAATCTCTAGAAAGGGGCCATAATTTTGACAAATTCAGTCAAAATCTCAAGAACTGTTTTGAGGTTAAAAAATATAAAAATTGTAATTGCATTACAGCATGCCTTGTTCCTGCTTAAATATCACAGAAAAAATGTGAGGCTGTCCTTTACAAGTAAAATACCTGTTTTACAGGAGGTTCATTTATTTCTATATAAAAAATACAACCTTTTTTAAAGCTTGTGTTCACACAGATATTTCCACTGGAAGTCAAATATTCACATTTGTTTGCTCTGGGTTAAACGATGGGATGCATGCGCTCCATTCAGTGTATGAGGCTGTAGAAAAAGGCTCCAGAGTGATGAAGGTGTTTGTAATTTCAGATGGAATCAAACCCATCGTGCAGCAGATGAAGAGTGAGGGAAATGAGGTAAAAGAGGCTGCAGCTCAGGCCCTGGCCAGCCTGACCAACGGCAACCAGCTGAACGCATTGTAAGTGTCAGCAAACCATACACAGCAATGTGAAATCGTTTTCCACAGTCGTAGACGAATACAGTTGTATAAGGCTGATTTCTAGTCTAGAGCAGTTTCCCCATAAACTTTGACCAGTTAAACTTAATTACTCTGCTGTGTGGAGATTAATTTCCCACTTAATCACTTTTTGCTCTGTCAGCTCATCACAGAACACAACCTGACCGTCCTCTCTTGTCTCTCTCTCACTCTCAGTCTCTCTCTGACTGCCTGATTGTGTTCCTAATATCTCCACATTTGCATTATGCAGAATTGGGAAAAATCAATGGTTTCTGATACTGCGTGACATACTGTTACCTATGAAAAAGAAGTATTCAGTAATGCAGCGCTACTTGTCCACTCTCAGAGCAGTTTCTGAAGCAGGAGGAGAGGAGCTTTTGGTACGGCTTCTGCAGAGCGGCTGCTCCGGAGCACTCGTGCCTGCGGCATCCGTCCTGACCAACATGGCATCCCAGGAGGCCCTACGCTGCAGCATCATTACACACGGTGCCATGCCGGCGCTGCTGGAGCCGCTGCAGTCCACAGACAAACACACGCTCATCAGCGCCACCCAGGCTGTGGCTGCACTGGCCTGCAATGCAGAGGGAAGAGTCGAGGTATCGTATTTGCTCACCATCAGCAGCCGTCATTGGCAGATTTCACTAATATAAAAAAAATATATATATGTATAACAGGATGTGTCCAAAATTATGAACAACACTATATATCATTTTGAAAACTGAAATTAACTACAGTATATTATAGCATTTAATAACATTCAACTTCTGGTGTCTAGTTCATTATCTAGGTCATGGTTCATTGAAGAGACTCAGATTTCTTTGCAGTGGTGGTAATAGGAATGTCTATAACACTAATATAGCCATTTTATTAACTATCCAAAACCACCTATTAACCTACATGTAATAATTTAGAGGACTCGGGGAATAAGGTAAGATCTATAAGCAGGCTGCTTTATTGAATATGACAGAGAAATGTGGTACTCAGAGTACGGGGCTGGGCAGAGGCGTGATAACATTGGAACCAAGGAAACCTGGAGCTTGGGTTTGTTTGCCTGAGCAGAGTGGTTAGCACGAAATAACTCAGCAAGGTTATACCTGGTCACAATGTCTTGTAAGAGCACTAAACCCTATTATAGGGCAGGGTTAGCATGCACAAGCGTGGAGACACACAGAATGGCCTAGCCAGGGCCAGCTGGGCCAAGCACGCACTGTTGGAGTAGGGCTGATGAGCACTGGTGAGAAATGGGGAGAAGTGTACAGGTTAGTAGTCGCTGGGTTTAGCTTCGCTACTATGGCTCTTGGCTTGGCTTGGCTTGGAAGAACTGGGGTTGGTTAAACTTGATTTTGTTGAACTTGGATTGGTTCTGAGGGGGTTTTGGTTAGAGTCTGATGAGGCTTGAAGATGGGCTGGATATTTTGACGTTGGCTTGGCTTGAATGAACTTAACTTGGTCGAACTTGGCAGGGTGCAGACTTGGCTTGGCTGGGAATTAGCTTAGCAAGCGCTAGCTAACAGAGCAGAGACTGGTCTGAAAAGATAGTGAGGCTTGGTTTTGCATGCACACAGGCATAAGCAATACCACACACTGAGGTATGTGTGAGAGGGGCATTGTGATCAGGTGGCCAGAACAAGGGAATGGTGTAGTGTGTTCTAGGCTATTCTCAGTGTTCCGGGGACATACCTCTGGCGGCGCTGGGCACTAATGCTTACACTACACATTCTGAGTTTTATGTGTATTGGTGATGTAAAGTCACAAATCTTAAAAAAATATATATATTTCCCCAATAAATGTCTTGTAACAGTGTGGTTTTGGCCAAAACGTACAACATCTCAGACAACAGGGGCAGAGCATTCATAAGTATTTTATGTTATGTTTCTTTCTGTGAGGGAGCTTTTATTGCCATTCAACTTCTTAGATGTTCTTACATTCTTTCTATCACCACCACTGCAAACAATGCTGACTTGTGTAGAATTGCATACTCTAAATATGTAGCCTTTTCTGCCTAAATATTATTCTAAATATTATTTTTTCTTTCTTCTTTCTGTGTATGCAGCTGAGAAGTGTTGGAGGTCTGCTGCCGCTAATCAAACTGCTGAAATCGAACGACATTGAAATCCGTCGGAATGCATGCTGGGCAGTCAGTGTGTGCGCAAATGATGAACCAGCTGCGGCAGAGATGTGCAAACTAGGGTAAAGTAATTCATATTAATTTTATATATTCACCAATATTTATTGTGATGTGTCAGAGGGTGCTTAATAAGCACCAAGCACACCTAGCATTGGGCTGTAGACCACTGGAACTGTGTTATCTGGAATGACGGAGCTCCGTCTAATACCTTTGGATTGAGATGCAGTGAAAAACCCAACATCAGTACCTGACCTCACTTACACTCCTGTGGCTGAAACCCTCACATCAATGTTTCAACGCCTAGTTAAAAAAGCCTTACCAGAGGAGTAGAGGCTGTGACCTGAACAGAGAGAGGTGTACTCCCTATTAATACCTTTGAAGAAAAACTGTAAGAGTAAATGTTTGGACAGATAGAGCCAGTTTTACAGAGACCGGCTTAATCCATGTCTGGGAAACTGGCCTCCTTAACCCTGCAAATGTATTAGATGTCATTTTAAAGAACAGCCAGTAGAAGGAGCCAAAGCTCCAGTGTTATACATCTCATCAGTTCTATTATAGTGTAGACTGTGGATTAAATGTCAATTTTTAGGGTTTGTTTACTCTGATGCCAAAGTCTAATTGTTTTATCATTCATTCTTTTAATGATTATGCCCTGTACCCTGCAGAGCTTTGGAGATCCTCCAGGAGATTAACTGCTCATTGAACCGCAAGAATAAGTTTAGTGAGGTGGCACTGCAGAGACTGCTCGAGAGCAACCTTTCAGTAAAATACAGCCTGACGGGACGCCTGTCTCACACTGATATCACTGCAGATGGCTTCTATGACCCGGGACAGGTTAATAATTCACGCTATTGTTGAGGTGAGGTTCTGTTAATCCCTACTGCACCTTTAGCCTTGTTTTCTCTTACTTCCTCTTTGCTCGCAGGCCAGAGGGGGTGACAGGGTTCCTGCCCTGGAAGATATAGCCAAGCAGGTTATCAACCAGCATCGAGCCGTCATTGCAGTTAATGGAAAACCTCAGGATCAAGGCCAAGGGTTGGGTTTTATTTTACTCTTTTTCACATCAGCTGGCTCACACATGACTGCATAAAGATACAAATAACACTGAATAAATAAACACATATGTAAATGTCTAACAAAGAGCCATTTGGAATTCAGACCCATGTAAACAATTGACTTTGGGACATATATCGTAGCTGTCCAATGAAAAATAAGTATCTCCAAAATTGCAACTTTACAAGAGAGACCAAAACATACTTTACCTTCAATGTAAGTCAGTGGAACCAGGATTATGTCCAAGCTATTTTGGAGCACCTCTATTGGTCCGTTCATCATGAAACTTTTATGCAATATAAAAGGCCATTGGCGTGTTTAAATGATTTAGGCAACGTAAAATCACCAAAAATGAAAATACATGTTTTTCATTGGACAGCAACGATATATATATATATATATATATATATATATATATATATATATATATATATATATATATATATATATATATAGTTCACTATTTCGGTGTAGAAGTCAAATTGAATCTTACACTGTGCAGGGAGTAGGGCAGCACTGGATCTGTAGGTCAGTTGATCTGTAGGTCTGCTGTGCTCATATCTGAACAATTACTGTTTGTGAATAAGAAAACATCTCAGAACAAATTATTCAAGCTCAGCACATTTTAAAGCTGTGAAATTTTTCTCTCTATTCACTTAATTTTGCCAGTGATTGCATATGAAATGTAACATTTTGTATATCATATACATTATGAACACATTTCAGTTTTAAAATACCACTTTTCTGTGTATATCATGGCTTTTTTTATGTCTCCTTCGCTCTTAACCTCTTTGTTCTGCACTGTGAAATCGCACTTTTCAACGTTGACCAAGTTCACGTTAAAGAGAAAACAGGCTTTTTGTGTTTGGTAAAGAGGTTTTAAAACTCCACATTGATCTGCCACCACTAGCTCACACTATCACTGGAATATTAATCTGTCCTGTGTTACGCAATTGAGGCCCAAGCACCATAATTCACTCTCATTGCCAGTAAAGCATGTTAATGACTCTGCAGGGCATCACCATGGAGGTTTTTTTGTGTATGTGTTCTGGTTCAGTGATTTCGAGGTTGGCACTGCCATCTAAATTAGCCTTTTCCCTGGCAAGTCTACTTACAGGAGTTAGAATGCGAACATGCAGCTACTCGCTGCTTGATTTGAGTGGCTGTTTATGTGACCTATTTCCAGCTAATAAAAGTTGTTTACTAACAGCTCAGATAAGCATGGTGTGTAAGATATGCAAGACAGCAGTGACGTCGGCACTGTTTAGTGTTACTGTTTTGGTTACTGGAAGTGACACCCTGTATTAATTTACTGCTTAGGGGTGGCCTGATGCCAATACCGATACAGCAACTTTGTCAATACCATTCCCTTTTTCCCTCTTTTAAACATCTAAGCTGTTAATAATGCAATTGCCTGGAGGTACTTTACCATGACTTAACCAGTCATCTAAATAACATCATGCTCAAACTGTAAAACAAATATTGTACTCCACTTAAGGAGGAAATACATAGACCAGCATGAGATCATATAAGAATATATGACTTGCTTAAAGTATTATTACTTGTAGTATTATTAAATGCCATAAAATGGATTGCAGCTCCTGGCGATCCAGTGGATAATGTTTCTTCAGAATGCCCTGTCCTCTGTTTAGGCTTCTTAATGATTCTTATAATATGCCAAAAATAGGAGCTTCATACCGGAGACTTGCTTTAGTCCTGATATTTTATTGTCCAACTTTCATGTTCTATAAAGAGCCTGCTTTTTTAAGTAATTAAGTTTCAGGATTTTTCAAGGCTCCTTTATGCTTGCTCTGCTGATCACCAATCTGGGTCATACATCTGTATCCTTTGCTGTTAATAAATTATCCTATCCTATCCACATCTGTGGCAGACAGTTGATTACAAGAGATGATAATTTTGACTAATTTCTCTGTACAAACAACAAAATCATGGAGATTAGGCTGAGAAATATTGGAGATTAGGCTGAAAAATGCTTAATTATTGATTTATATGAGCATAATTCAAGCAATGACTGCATTTGTATGAAATAAACACAGCCAATGAAACGACGTGCTCAAGTGGCTGGTTTTGAAGCAGCTTGTAATGATGAAGTAAATAAATGCAACCCTTTTTTTTGTTATGGTTTTAGGGTGACTGCAGAGTCAGTGGAAGACAGACAGCAGGATAGTCCAACAGAAACTCGTACTTCATCTGTTTTGAGCAGCAAAGGGGGCAGCAGAGCGCCAAGGTGGGTGTGTGCCTGTGCATTTATCCAGGCGTGTGGATTTGTCTGCCTCAATTTCGATTGGAGTCCTTAAAAATAAGCTGTCAGATCTCAGAACGTTTCCCATTAATGAACCAATATTTCACGTCTCTCGCTGAGAGAGCCACTTTCTTTTATCTATTTATTGTCTATTTTATCAGCTCCATGTTGTAGTTTTATAAGTACAGACTGTAGTTCATCTGTTTCTCTGTATAATTTCCTTGTATAGTTTCCATGTGTTTCAGTGCTTATCATTTTTAGCACTGATGGTTTTGGGTTTGGGTGCATTGCTCTGGTACAAGTGGATCAGACTATGGTGGTTCTGTGTGGGGGGTGGGGTGGGGCCCTAATGGACAGAGGACATTGGTGCATCTGTAATCAATGAATGCAGTTTGCAATTTCACCTTTGTTCCATCAATCTTTCTCTTATTTTCAGTAAACTGAAGAGTAAAGGCCGGAAGGAGGAAGAGAAGCAGCGGGACGAGGATGAGTATAAACCCCTGCAGGACACAGCGGTGGAAGAGCCATGGACTCTGCCGCATGACGCTGCCTTTTGCTGCATGATCACAGAGGCAGCTAAAATAGTCGGGCGCCAAAATGACGAGGCTGAGATGTACACTGCCTTAGCTAAGTTAGTAACTCCCATCCTAATGATCTCCCAAAACTTGAACATACATGACATCGATAAAGTAACAATATGCATTACTATGCAAGGCCATCCAGAAATTAAAAACTTGATATTTAATGGGATTGTTATCATAAACATTTTGTATTCCTTTTTTAATGCTTTATTTGACGCTTGCATAGATATTTTAGTGTATAGTTGATGTGAGCATCACAATAACTAAATAGTCATTTTTATTGCTAGTCATTGCTATTTGGAGTACCAGGGGTCTACCACACAGCTCATGTGTGAAACAAATGAAGACTGCTGTGCATAACCAGAATGTATATATAAGCAATTTATAAGAAAATGGGGCCAATCATGTGTCATGTTCACATTTCAAAAAGTGTATGGAAAGTGTAAGTATGTTGCCACATTATATTATTTCCATCAATGACATTTAAATCAGTTAATTTATTATTGTATAATTTTTGTACTATGTAGTTATTAATATTAACTATAATGTGATAAATTATTCACACAGGTTGGTGTGTGATGCAATGGGGGGTCCTGTGAATATTGAGAAGCAACTTGACTTTCCGTGGGAGCTTCACCTAAGTGAACTAAAGTTTGAACTGCAGTCTAACATCATCCCCATTGGAAGGATCAAAAAAGGCACCTACTACCACAGAGCCCTGCTTTTCAAAGTAAATATCCAGTACTGCCTTTGATCTAGCCACAAATATAGTTTTCCTTATTCCCCAAATGTTTTGGTGGTTTTAAATGGTTTGAAAACTGGAGTTTATTATGAAATGTTATAGAGAAAATGGGACTCCTCAGAACCTAGACCAAAAACTATCACCATAAATAGCACTCAGCACTTTCATCTTTGAGAAAGAGGAGAACATCAAGCTCTACCTTTGCTTCAAATCTGAAAAATCTACCTTCCACTGTGAGACAGCTACTCTAACAGCTACAGACCTGTCAGTGCTTCCACCCTGACAGCTACTCAAAAATTAAATATACAAATCACACAAAGAACTTGCTCATGTTCTTAGAACATGTTCTTAGACCCCAGTGTCACTGAATGTGTTAGATATTATCTGGATCTTAACAAGTAAAAAAGTTTGCTGTTCAACAAAATTGCTTGAATCCCCAAAACTTTACAGGAGAGACCGAGAACAGTGTTTGCTTTCAATGTAAGTCAATGGAACCAGATTTTTTCCCAAGCTATTTTGGAGCATTTCCTTTGGTCCATTCATCATGAAATTATCACACAATGTAAACGGCAGTAGCTGTATTCAAATGATGCAGACGAATAAAAATAGCCAAAAATGAAGATGCATATTTTTCTTTGTATGATATATGGGTTAAGTGGGGAAAACTGTGAAATTAGATTTTTTTTGTCTGAATTTTTTCATTTATTTTTTATTTATTAATTGCATTGTCGCTGTTAGAGTTGCTTGCAGCAGTTTTACTTTGTTTCAAACTCGTGCTGTGCTCTGCAGGCTTTGGCAGACAGGATTGGAGTGCGCTGCAGCTTGGTGAGAGGAGACTACAATCGGGCCTGGAATGAGGTTCTTCTCAGCAGCCCCCAAAAAACTGGATTCTACGTTCAACCACAGAGTTATGTTATAGACCTCATGCATCAACCTGGCAACCTTATGAAGTGTGGCACACAAGCAGCTATACAATACCAAACTATCTGAAACGCTGTTATGTCTATGTATTTACATAATAATTACATTTTAAACTGTCTTTGCCTGGACTAATAAGATTTTCACTGAAGAATTGATGCATTGATTTGACATTATTTTACTACATGAATACAATGTACAAACATATCACATTGCATTTATGGTTTTGAGTAAACAAAATTGTCTTCATAATATAACAACAATAATAAACTGGTCCAGTGAACTTCACAGGAAGATTTATATTTTAGTGAGTTTCACAATCAATTTATCAAAAAAAAAATTATAAGATAAAAGCAAAAGATGACTGGATGCTGTTAAATATTAACAGCAGTGGCTGCTACAACATGCTCCATCCGTTCCCATTACCGCGTGGTTGGAAGCTGAGGGTAGTGTTTGTTAACTTTGACCTACACTATCAGCTCTAAACACGTTTTTGAGCAGTCTCACATTGGCTGTTGAGCAAGGGAGGGCATGTGGAGTAAGCAGCAGTAAAAATACTCAGTCCAGAGGCTTCAGAGTTCAGTCACTGAGCTTTTGTTCAGGAGGAGGGGTGAAGCTGAATTCCTCCTGCAGGATGTCCCGGTTTCTGCTTCGATTCATTCCTTTGGTTTCTAATGGAGCTGCTGCAAAATCGGTATTGTCCAGGAAGCCGTTTATACTAATCCGACCACTGTACACAACAAAAGGTAAGAAATGTGTCGGTTGTATTACCTATAGACCTGTTTACGCGTCATATTAGTTTTACTCTGGTCCTTTCTGTCTTATCCTCATAACAGGATAAGGAGTTAAATCAAGTTATAGATAAAGAAACATTGAAATATGCAAATTAGGAATAATAAAGGGTCAAGGATGGCAGTGGCAGCACCACTAGACTAATTTATTTAAGGATTAAAGGAATAGTTCAGTGCCCAAACATAGTCAGCCAAGACATGTTTGGTATCCCAAGTCTGGACAAATTGACGAAATCTTAAGGATGGCTGCTACTGCTGGTTTTGCTGTGCTAATGTACCTTTGTCCATGTTTATGAGTAACAGTGTGTCCGTACAGTGTCAGAAATCATAAAATCTAGTTTATTAGAGATTATTTAGGCATGTATTCCCATCGTACTAATTTGTGGCATATAAACAATGTAACTTCAGACACCAAACACGACCGACTGACAAGAAAATCTTTGCCTACATTAATATATAAAGTAAAGAACTGAAGTGAATTATACATCTACATTCAGTCATACAGAGTAGGGTTAGTATG
Organism: Megaleporinus macrocephalus; assembly: GCA_021613375.1. NCBI lineage: Eukaryota > Metazoa > Chordata > Actinopteri > Characiformes > Anostomidae > Megaleporinus > Megaleporinus macrocephalus. The sequence goes on from CM038727.1 coordinate 17,270,643, forward strand.
AGGCTCCTTCTGTAATGTAGAGCCCCATACTAATTTATGTAATTCATGCTAAAATATTTTCAATTTAAGGTCAAACAACACACTCGGTTTATTTGTCCAATGTATATTAGCTTCTCTGGTATAACTGTTGTGGTCTGAATGGTATCAGCAAACATATTATGAGTGTTATAATATATGTTCCACACTCCTAAAGCTACACTACGCAAGTTTTAGGGATGTGGTGACCCCTCTGGTGGAAATGTGTAATTACAAGCTTTTTAACACCTGACTATATATGCAAATTTTAGTTTTAATGTTTAATATAATTCTACACATAGTCACTTATTAAAGAACTAGAAAAACAGATTTGGTTTCAGATTTTCTGTTTCTTTAGTTTTATACAGGGGCTATCAGTCTATTGTGGCTGACATGTACATACTGAATGCCTAAATCATTACATCACTTGCCTCAAATCATGCTGTGATATCCAGTCATCTAAAATAGTCTAAAAAAAATTATGTAATATCTGACTGGATATGACAGACTGGAATTCAAGCCTACTCGACAGACATTTGCATTTATGTAGAAAAAGGCCTATATAAATTAAATGAATCCAAGTCATTTGGAAGCCATCCTTATGAACAGAGACCAATCCTTTAGAGGAAACCAAATGTAGTGTTGAGTTTTTCACAAGACGACCAAAAATGTTATTGCTATCTGACCAAGGATCTGAGCCTCAGTCTACAGCATACATGGCTGTAACATTGCAATACCACATTAATTAATGAGTTAGAACTCAGAGCTCCACAGATCTATGCACAGATCCCTGCTTTCTATTATAACAAAACCTTGTTTAGCAAGTTTTGTATCATCTCTTACTGCCAGTTTAATGTCGGGTTGCAATTCAGATTTTCTTAAAGAGACGATCCATGTTTTATTTGTAAGATTTTCACTGCTGCGGTGAAGCTTGCATCTGTGACAGGTCAACCCAAAATCTCCATTGGTAGTCGGCACTGTTCCTGAAGGGGGCGCAAAAGAGTGATGACCACTTAGCTTAATGACTGATCTCACCAAAACAGTGTAGATCATATAAAAAAGTTATTATACATGTCGATCGTACGGGCACAGGAGGGTACAGACTGAGGCTTAAGCCCCTCCATTTATCTACATGCCCAAAAATCTATCATATACAATCTAAGGTTTGGTCACTGCTGGTCATTAGGGGTTCCCAATATGTCAAAGTCTGTAAATAAACAGTAATTGTGCATTAAACTGTGCAGAAGTGTGTCCTCTGGAGAGGATATTTGCATAAAACTGAAGAATATTTGCATAAAACTGTTGGGACACCAAAGACTAAACTATTGCTTGAGTCTTCATATATAGCTCAGTCTAGACTATGTTTGCCCAAAGCTGGCATATGAGAATGTTTGACTTGGCCCACCACATAGTTACTTTGAGCACTACTTTATTATTGTTTTCCTTTTTACATTGTATTGTCCAAACACTTTGGCAACAAAGTATAATGTAAAGTTAAAAAAACATTATTCAATTTTTAATTTGGTAACTATACCTACGGTGTTTATTTGTACAGGTTTTTTTTCTTTTAGCCCTTAGTTTAGCACAGACCAGACCTGTCTTGATCTTGTGTTATCCCTGTCTGATCTTACATTTAAAATAAAAAATGATTATCATTTCATTACAAACAAAGCATCACACCACATTTGAGCTGCACATGAAGCATTGTGGGAGACTAAAGGTCTCAAAGCATACAGCTTCAGTTTCACAAATACAGGACATTTTACAGATCCTACGAAACAGACGGTTTTGATGGCCGGGAATGCTTGCGTCCTCAGTTTTGAGACGTGTTCAAACTACTGCTCTTACTCCACTGTCTAGACCTGATGTTGGATTTTGGCATTAATCAGCACATTTCCTGTAGCTAAAAATCCACACTGTCCTCAGCGCTGGACTCTGTATCTCTGATGTGCAGGACTGCGATTATATGTAGTCAACATTTCTGTGAAACATCAGAAGCATCACTAAGGATGTAAATTTCAAGGCTTGTCCATTTTTCTGTCATCAACTATGAGGATTGTGCTTTTAATTCATGATTAAACAAAAGCACCCGGGATCAATGGTCATACATCAACATGTCTTCTTACCTCATGTTTTCTTTGTTTTTTGTTTCTGTTCAATTTAACTTTATTCTCATTATACCAATTTAAGGCTGTACAGGATAACAAAACACTATTAGGGAACATCTCCAGTGCAGTACAGAGATAAATAAGCAATTGTGCAAAACAAAAGACAATATGTGCAAAGCCAGTAAGTACAACTGTAAATCCAGTAAGTACAAATAAACAGTATAGTTATTAGTCCAAAGCATTTCTATATATGCTGTATATATAAGCTATATAACTTTCTTAAAAAACTGTCTTTACAAAACCCTCTCAAATATACTCAGGTTCTTACTTATTCCTGAGTTTCTTACTTAACCAAAACATATATAACACATGCTCTTTAGTTTGCACTAACTGACACTAACTAACTAGTAAATTATCTTTAAATAGGATTTAAGTTAGCATTAGCGTTAACATTAGCATTAGCTCGTAGGAGATAATGGGCTTTCTCTGTGTTTACAAATGAATGTCATGTTAAGGCTTTAAATGTTTGAACTGGTTACTTAACCTGCCTATTGATGATAAACCTATTGGGGTTGGATTGTGAGTTTTATTCTTCAGAAGTTGTGTGTTTATCATGTTTTTGTATGTTTCCTTACATCTGTCAGACTCAGCTTTTAGCTACTGTCAATCAAAGGCCACTATATTTAAATAAGCAGTTTAAATAATCAGTTATAATGTGGTCTGTTTGCTAATGAGCGTAGCCGCTTTAGCAATTTGTTAATAACTCTAAATGACAACAACATCCCTTACATGCTTTATTTCCAACCAGCCCTGCGGTTTAGTTAATTAAACAGTGTTTTATTTTTTTCTGTGTTTGCAGATCTTTTATCATTGACTCGTTATGATGAGTCTACAGACTGGCAGAAGAAGCTCACCCCAGAGCAGTATGTGGTCACCAGAGAGAAAGGCACAGAGGTGGTGAGTGGACACAGCTAATATTTTGACTAGTAACAAGAACCATTTAGAGCAGACAGAAAGTACTGAATATGATCATTATTCAAAGTAGGTACTGGATATGTTGTAGTACTCAATAATGTACAGTATTTACTGAGTAAATCATAGAAAATACTAAATATTAAATAGCAGGTGCTGCATTATTCAAAGTAGGTACTGAATATGTTGTAGCTACTGAAGTAGTACTCAATAATGTACAGTATTTACTGAGTAAATCATGGAAAATATTAAATAGCAGGTGCTGCATTATTCAAAGTAGGAACTGAATATGTTGTAGCTACTGAAGTAGTACTCAATAACTTACAGTATTTACTGAGTAAATTATAGAAAGTACTATATATTAAATAGCAGGTGTTGCATTATTCAAAGTAGGTACTGAATATGTTGTAGCTACTGAAGTAGTACTCAATAACTTACAGTATTTACTGAGTAAATTATAGAATATACTAAATAATTCATAGCATAAACACAACAATCATAAATATCCTGATTCAGAATTCTGTCAAATGCTTCTTTTCACACAGCCGTTCAGTGGAATATACTTAAACCACAGTGAAGTGGGCATGTACCATTGTGTTTGCTGCGACGCACCACTCTTCAGGTAAGAGCCTCACTGAGATCTGTGTAGTGATACTCAAGTTTAAAAGGTTAATATATATTTTTTTAAAAGATCAGCAAAATAAACATAGCTCCAGTCATGATTGTGACTAAAGCTACATCATGTTGTGAGATCTCTTTTTCCATCTTTGCTACAATTCTAAACAGCTCAGAATCAAAATATGACTCTGGAACCGGCTGGCCCTCATTTTTCGAGGCTCATGGGACGTGGGAGAGAGACGAGAGTCATGCCAGCATCGTTCGGCGTCCTGATAACTCACTCGGAAGCATAGGTACAGAGGTCCTCTGCAAACATGTGAGTGTACACAACAGAGACACTAAAGCAATACTTTAGTGTTTTTTTGCTGTATATGTGTCATTTGATTGATTATCATGAACAATAATTCAGAAAAGAACAGAAAACAAGAAGACTTGAAATATACTTATGACAGAAGCCAATAGGCAGTGGAATTCAGTTGAGAAATATAAAATTTGGTAAATTATTATCATTAATCTTTTTGATGTTCATAAATCAAGTTATAATTTTTCTGTCAGTGATCGGACTAGTTCCACATATAAGAGTCACCATGTATACAAGGCATGTAAGAAAATATCGACAACACTGAAATATGCAATATTATGTTTTTGTAATACAGCATCAATTTTTAAAAATAGTTTTTAAATAAATAGCTGACAATCAAAGATGTGCGGCAGACAATGATTAATTTTTTGTTGTATTGAAACCTCCGGCCACTAGATGTAGGCAGTTTTATTAGTATAAAACTCTTCCACTCCAATGTGAACAAGTAGCGTAAGGGTGCACTGCTAACATTAGCATTACAAACCTATGGTAATGATGCTTGTACTATGACAGTTTCACCAAAATGATAATTTAACATTCCCGATATATCCCCTTGCTTACAGTATTGCAATATATTCACATAATATATTGTATCATAGCCCTTGTATCTTGATACGTATCGAACCTGGGTAAAGCAAAATTACCTAGAACTACTTGTTTACTGTGTTGTTACAATGTTGTAAAGTTTAATAACACTTCATAAGAACAGATCTGGCCTTCTCTCAGTCTGACTCATCGCAACACCTGAACTGTTAGAATGGAACTGCTATGGTTTTAAATTAATGTTACATAGTCATGTATCTATAGTTACAGGTTTTTCTTGGGAAAACAATTACCTTTTCTTGGGAAAACAATACGATTACATCACTTGATTATTTTTTCATTTGAAAAAGTCAATAGACCACTAAAAACACTCCATTTTACTTTTAGTAATTAAAAGACTAACTTACATTAATAGTTAAAGATGCCAAAGAATGCAATTATTCATCATCTTAAATTGCCTTCTGGTGTCTACATAGAAGGTGTGAGAGTTTGGTGGGGGGTGAAAAATTTTCAGGATGCCCATTTGAAACCCTATGATTTGGTCCTAGAATAAAACAAGCTGTTTTCACATTTTTGGTGAGCTCATGAATATTTTGATGAGCTCTGCTTTTGATTTGCTGGTTTACAGTGAAAGCCCAGGAAGATCGCGTACAAGCAACATGTTGAAATAGACACGGAGAGAAAAATAAAAAGAACTGCTGTGTAAATAAACTATGTCATCATACTGTTTAGTTAGCTAAGCTTATGTTAGTTAGTCATGGTTTGATAGTAGCTAGCATTACCTAGTTACTAGTTATTTACCTTCAATCCAAGTAAATTAAACAAACCTTCAGTTTAAGATGATCTGATCAAACAGTGATAAAACCACACAGCATGGCTGGTACTTACAGGTTGCAGTCGAGGTTGTGATGCTGATAAAGATGGAGCTGCTCTTTTCTGTAGTCTTTTCAGTGTTAGACTCTCAAAGCTCAAAGCTGCTCAATATTGTTTATAGTGTGAGGAACTGTCTGGAGTGAAGTTGGCAGAGCAAACTTACAACTTTGAATTAAAACCTAATTTAAGTCCAGTATGTTTTAGCATTTAAGTTGGAACATTTGATAAAGAAGCTGGTGAATAGGAAACTAACAAGCATTGGTTAAAGATGAACAGCATCCATTCCCACTGACAGCTTAGTACCTTTGGAAGGGTATGAAATTACAGCCCCTTTGCAGCCTAGAATTAAATAAAATATTTTCCACATACTCCACCATTTTAATTCCTGTTTCTTGTGTGTAAATTTTGGGCTGTAAATATTAATGAGTCAGGACTTTTACATAACAGTCTACGACTATGGAATCGGCCCTGTGTTACAGCCTTTTTTTCGAAATTTTGTATTGGAATGATGACACAACAGTGTTTGAGGTTGACAGTTTGTCAATTCTATATTGTCACTGTCCAATGAAAAACATGTTTTTGTTGATTTTAAGTTTTCTCCATCATTTCAACATGCCAATAGTCGTTTACATTGTGTGAACATTTCATGAAAATTTCAAGTGGAACAATAGAAGTGCTCCAAAATAGACTGGAAAAGTTCTGGTTCTATTCACTTTCATTAAAAGTAAAGTATGTTTTTGGTCTCTCTTGGAAAGTTGAAATTTTGGCGAAACTTGTTTTTTTTATTGGACAGCGACAATATACAGATGTATACTCAATATTTAACTATGACATTAAAAATGTTTTTTCTTTCTTTGTCACCTGTAAGAATATTTTTTGCCTTTTTGTGTTATTATATAATTTTTGACATGTTTTTTTCAAATAACTCATTTTCTCTTGACAGTGTGATGCACATCTTGGTCATGTATTTGATGACGGACCGGATCCAACTGGCCAGAGATTCTGTATAAACAGTGTTGCGCTGAACTTCAAGCACAGAGAAAACTAACACATTCAAAACCTCACAAGGACGATTCCATGAGTTTATAAATACGCATTCAGGCTGTGAGCTCTCAGAAACTTGGAACATGTTCTTCTGCTGATGATTCAGTGTTTATGGAGTGTAAATGATGCTCGGTGTCATCCTATATACTGATATTTAAAGAGAAGAGTGAGCTTGTTTGATTTTCTGTACCGTGTACTGTTTTTTGCCTGTGTCTGTTAGTGTATCAGTAAACCATGCATGCTTGTACAGCAATGTAACCCTGAGTCATGAGAAATGAAAACCGTGATATTCATAATTAAATCGCGTGCGTGTTTCACTGAAACAAATGATGCATTGAATTTACTTGATTCAAAAGTAAACTCGCCAAGCACTTTATTAGGTACTCCTCCTTTTTATCAGCTCCATTTACCGTATAGGATCACTTTGTATTTCTACATTTACAGTCTGTCGTTCATCTGTTTCTCTGCTTTCTTTGTTAGCCCGTTCATCACTAGTCAGTTCTCCCACAGGTCCACCACAGAGTAGGGATTATATGGTTGGTGGATCATTCTCAGCAGTGACCCTGACATGATGGTGGTGTGTTAGTGTGTGTTGCACTGGTGTAAGTGGATCAGACCCAGCAGTTCTCCTGGAGTGTTCCAACTCCTCCAGGGGGTCTCTGCTGGACTGAGAATAGCCCACCAGCCTGCAACATCCAGCCAACAGTGTCCTGAGGGCAAAGTCTTATGACCACTGGTGACGAATGCAAACTGTACAGCAACAGATGAGCTATTGTCTCTGACGATATCTAATACTAGGTGGACCACCGAGGTAGAATGAGGTGACAATGAGTTGACACCAGCACAACACACACTAATACACCACCACCACCAAATCAGTGTCACTGCAGTGCTGAGAATGATCTATCAGCCAGTGGTGGTCCTGTGTGGGTCCTGACAATTGAAGAACATGGTAAAGGTGGGGTGACAAAGAATGCAGAGAAACAGATGGACTACATTCTGTAACTACATGGTAAACGGAGCAGATAAAACAAACAATGACTGTAGATACAAAATGGTATACCTAATCAATTCCACATGAATAAATTATATTACAGTTTTATTTTATTTTATTTTTTGTTGTTTATTTATTTTTTTCTGATATTTTTTATATCTGTTTCCCTGCAGACATTTAATGTTTTAGTTTCTTGTTGTAGTCATCATAATTATTATACTTACTATTAATTTTAATACATTTTTATTTTGTCTTATTTTGTGCTTTATTTTTTTTTCTTTACTTTTTTTCTCCTGTGCTGGATTGTTTTACTAAATACTAAATAAAACACTTTGAATTTTAATGTAGAGGTAATTATCATGGTTGCTGTTGTCATTATGTAATACATTTTATTCATGTGGAATATAAATAATATCACTGATATATGGGTTTTTCAGTCTATGAGTGTGTTGGGGGTGGGGGGGCTGTCCTATCTTGTCATGTTCCAGTAAAGGGATGTTAATGATAAACTCAGTGGGGGTTACACTGTGTTTGTTGTGTGTGTCAATTCTGGACTTGAGAAAGACTCCAACAGAGAACGAGATAACATATAGACAAACAGAGACTGAACTACAAATCTCTAGACCATAAACGAGAAAAGGGCCCAATTACCACTTTATAGTAACTGAAAAAGTAAACAGAGTGGACTTACGTTCAGTTATGATGCGGTCCTTTGTGTTGTTGGTGTTGCTGGGCCTGAGCGTGTTTGATTCTGTGGATGGAAGAAGAACACGATTCAAGCCAAAGGTGAAGCCAAAAGACAAAACTGAAAAGCCTGTAGATGAGATCACTCCGGTTAAAGACATCAACATCAATCAGGTATTTTATTAAGTTTTGCTTTTTTCTGTTGTTTTCTCTAAAACCCTCTTAATATCGACTACACGTGGATGCAGATCTTGTTGGTGGTTGTTCAGAGTCTCATGTTCTCTGTGGCTTTTTAATCTCCAAACTTTTCCTTATTTTCCTTTAACTTGCTCCTTCATTATGCAAATCTAACCTGTCAGAAATATCTCCTGCTATGTTAGAAACATATTAAGATATATTCCAGTTATATTTTGGAATGTATAGACACATAAACTAACACATACTAACGTATTTCCATGCGGGTAGTGACTCCCATCTCTTACTCTAGTGTTATTTTTCATTCTAGATGAGTGGGAAGTGGTATCTGCTGACCGTGGCATCGAGATGTGAGCACCTTCTGAAGAAGGGCTTTAAGGTGGAAGGCACCACTATCTTTTTAACAGCACCTGACTCCCCAAAATCACCCCTGAAAGTGAGCACCTTTACTAAATTGTGAGTACCTGCAGTGACCAGTAGATGGAGATGCAGCTTTTTGTGGTTTGCTAAATTGTCAGATTCGTGATTTAAAGGTAATACGTTCACAAAATTTTAGGCTTTAAAAAAAAGTTTGGCAAAAACATGGACACACTTTTCACCACAGGTCAATGTAGTCTATCAACCAAGACAGGCAACAAAAAGTAAACAAAGATGTGTCTCGAAAATATGATATGCTATATTATATAGTTTTGTTCAGATCAACTTGGTGTCTAATGATTTAGACAGGGACGTTGTTTAAGATTTATGAACAGGGGGCTAGGCCTTCCCTACAGCGGAGTTTTGGGCATGCTAATTTAGTATATTTTTTAACGGTCCCAAATGATCTATTTATCATGTTTTAGAGAAGACAATGAATAAACATTTTTAATTACTATTTAGTGACGCTTTAACACCGAACCTGTGTCTGTTCATGGTAAGTCTAGATCCATATATTCGACTTTTCAAATATTTGTTTGTTTGGTAGGTATTTGGTCTTTAATTTAGGGATTTGGATTTGTTTTTGGGTTTATTTTCTTGCTAATTGTAGGCTATCAATAAAGGTGAACTGCAATAAGTTGTAATAATTGAATTCTCAGTGACAAATATTGTAAGAAATAGTGCACAAATGAGCTAAAAACAAAGCCGAACATGGTGAGAACACAGCTAACAGCTAAAAACACGGTCCTCTGCTCTGCTCCACAAAAACCCACCACCACACCCGCTTTCAGGCTCTTCAACATAAAAGTCCTTGTAAGTCATTGAACCTAAAAAAGCTCAACATGAACATTTCTTCTGTTTAAAACAAACTGAACTACTACATTCACATTTTGTTATACGCTATTGTCCCCTAAAAAGAGGCCGGCAGGCCAGGAAGTCAGAGTAAAGTTGCACTGCGAAGACCAATCCACTGTACTACAAAACGAAGGGACAAATATTCAGACTTTTCAGCCATGAGCCACCATTTTTTGTGGTCTATTCATCATGAAATGTACACACAATATAAAGACAGGTATTTATCACCAAAGGTGTCAAAAGTATTCACATTCATTACATTCAAATACTCCTGTAGAAGTTGAAGTATTAATTCAAGCTTTTTACTACAGTAAATGTGTAAAAGTGCTGCTTTCAAAACTACTTAAAGTACAATGTAAAAGTAATGTAAGGAAAAAATGCCATTAGGGACAAAAGCTTAGCTCCCACCACAGGGGCCTATATAGTGTACTAGCCCACCTCCCCAAAAAAATCATTCTTCTAAAAACCATAATGACTATAGTGTTATATTAAAATGTTAAAAAATTTGGGATGCCTTAGACTACCTGTTTTAGGCGATGAATGCATTTTAGGATAAAGCAAATATATTAAAGAAGCATATCTGTGTACAACTGAACATTAACATGCGTTTCATGGAGTGGAAGATATATTGACTAGTTGCTTATAAGTATTGTAATGATGCAAAACATCAAACTTCAAAGGCATGTTATCAATAATCTTTACTGGAATGTAAACGTACATGAATGAAAATAAGCTGAAATTAAATAGGAGTAACGAGACTATTTTTTAAAATGTAAGGAGTAGAAAGTACTGATAATGGTGTAAAAATGTAAGAAGCAGAAGTCAGCTGAACAAGAATTACTCCAGTAAAGTATAAATAAGCAAAATCTCTACTTAAGTAAGGTAATGAAGTATTGGTACTTTATTATGTGACACCTCTGTTTATCACAGTATGTCCAAGTTTTGTTGTGAAAGCATTTACATATTTTTGTTGTGAAAGCATTTACAATTTACATATACACACAGATGGAAAAGTAAAAACCTAAAAAATAAGTATAGAAAGATAACAAGTGCAGATGCTGCCAGGCAAGTGTACAACATGACAGAGCTGAGCACTTAATGGACCCATATCATAAAATGGGTCTCTCACTTTTTAAAAATGAGTTTAATATTATGTAAACAATTTGTTTGCTTTCTTAGCCACTCCTTATTTTTGCTGGGGGCAAAAATGCTTTAACACCACTGCATCGTATTGATCACTGTGAAAAATACTTTAAAAATATTATTAAAAATATTTCATGCGGTAACAAGTAAAAAACTCAAAAAATGACTTTTTATTGATTCATCATTTAAAGTACTCATTTAGAGTAAAACCAGATCATTTGTTTGTTACCACATGTCAAATGATAAAGTTTGTGAATACTTCTGTATTCCGCTGTACTGTGAAGTGTGTGCACACATAACCTTACAACCCTCTTTCCCTTCTACTGTCAGTAACTATCAATGTTGGGAGGTCCAGCAGCATTACGAGACCACACAGAGCACTGGCCGTTTCATCCTCAAAGGTCAGTAACCTCTTTGGATCCTAATATACATTACTATGAAACCCATCTATGTGCCTACTTCACCAAATAGCCTCATTTTGACCTCACACTGGTAATTAGTGGCTTTTCTAGCTGGATACTGTTTTACAAACTTTGGACACTGACCTATTAGATTTAAAGCAGTGTGTACAAAACTATTCTTTCATTAGTGTAATTACGAACTGTTTTTTAACTTAGTATGAGCCCTTCATATCTACAAAGGAGGTACTACAGAAGCTGCTGTGTAGAGCCACTGTTATCAAAGTGGCGTAGAAGAGATAAACTATACACTAACTGTATTTTATTGTTGGTGCTATAGCACCTGTTGGTAGATGTAGGAAGAAGAAGAAGAAAAAGCTGTGTCAAAATATTCTACCATAGTGCAGATTTATCAGCAGCTCTGTGCATAAAAATCCAGGCAGGTTATTTTAATAGTTTAAGTCTCCGTATCAAAAATACTACTAGCATTAAAACTACAAGCCGGCTTCTTGTCAAATTCTCCCCGTCCACCTCAAGTGGTGCAGCAGTTAATGTAACTCCTCAGGCAAGAATGTAACTGCAGCACCATTTAAGGTGGAACAGAGAACTTTAAACATGAAGCTGGCAGTGTCCTCATCAGAACATGTTACCAGCATCGATGTGTAAAATAAATAGAACACCAGTGCTGGACCATTTTCTATTATGAGATGTTTGATAGCACAAATTTTTACAAATGGAGGATCATACTCATTATTCACCACTAAAAAATCACAAGGAAAGCCAAGCAGCACGAATCCTTACCATCAAATAAGGTGAAAACCTGAAGAAACAAAACAAAATCAGGGCTGGCACTGAGGCAACAGTAAAACACACCTCAGTGTCTCTGCTGGACTGAGAATAGTCCAGCAACTAAAACTATCCAGCCAGTAGCTTCCAATGGGCAGCGTCCTGTGACCATAAAGGTCTAGAGGATGACCAAAGCAAACTGTGCAGCAACAGATGAGCTATTATCTCTGACTTTACATCTACAGAGTGGTAGACAAGGTAGAAAGTGCACAGAGCGTGGACACAGTGTAAAAACTCCAGAAGTACTTCTGTGTCTGATCCACTCATACCAGCACAACACACACTAACACACAACCACCACATCAGCGTTGAGTGCAGTGCTGAGAATGATCCACCACCTAAATAATACCTGCTCTGTGGTGGTCCTATGAGGGTCCAAATTATTGAAGAACTGAGTAAAATGTTAATAAATTATGCATAGATGAAAACAGACTGTAGATTCAAAGAGGTGTACTTAATGAAGTGGCCAGTCGGTGTAAATTTTCAAAACCTAAATAGGAAATACATATCTTCAGTAATTTTGGTTCATCTTCCCGTTGCCCTGTTGATCTGTTTACAAAAACAGGCCAACATTAATCAGCAGTTACTGTCAGTCAACACCTTAAACTGAGGAAAAGATAAAAACACCTAAGTGGAAGGACAACATGGTATTTAAAACAAGTAGAATTGGGTGGTAACCCTCTCGTCACTGGGGTGGTACCCCTTCTCGTCAGGAAATTTAGGCACTAGATTCCATTAAAGTTCATTAAGTTACTTAAAGTTATTTAATTTGATTATGAAACACTTCTTAGTCAAACTGAGTATAGTCGATAAACAAGGACTTGGTTACATCAACATGAATTTCAACTGTTGACAGAGTAAAATGCACTTTCATTCATTTTGGTGCAGCTGCTTAAAGACATGTAAAAACCCCACTGCAGAAAAAGCTGTGACAGTATGTGAAATGCTAATTAAAAGCAAACGAGAAATAATTATATACATTCTAGAATTCTTAAAGTTCTTGCTTTTCCTGGAGAAATATTATTTATATGTAAGTGTTGGATTTTCCTTGGTGCTCCCTTTATACCCAGGCACCAATACCTCATCTCATTAAAATGTTTTCTGAACATTTAACATCATAGTCTTATATGGCTCCGGTCCCGACTTTTTTAGAACATATAGCAGAAATCAGTTTCATAATTAACATACATTAATCTCTTTTCTTTGTGCTATTTTTGTTCAAATGTAGATCCAAATAGATTTAGAATTTATACATTTTTTATCCATATTTTACATACTGTTCCTATTTTTTGGTATTGGGTTCGTATTTAATGCAGATATATTTTCAGGTTGTAACCTACTGCTTCACTATTTGAACTCGAAAATCCCATTTGAATGTATGAAACTATCAAAAAACAAAAGCTTTTCAAACTCAAAGTAACAATATGGAATATACAGTGTCCTATTTTAAGTACAGCAGACTTGATTTATTTGCTTATTCTTTGTGATTCGAGGTGGAAATGCTGTGATATATTTGATTTGATTGACTAGTTCAACAATTGAAGTGTAATTATTCTTTCAAAACTAATAATTCAGACATGTCTTTAAAATTAGTTTATATAATTCACATCAACTTCATTTATTTTTTTAACAAGAACAAGAATCAGTTTTTAAGCACAGGGCAGATTAAGTCAGTAAATAACATTCATGCCGTCTCCATCCTGTAGGTAACATGCCAGTGATGAATATTGAGATTTCCGTCATAGACACGGATTACAGCTCCTTTGCCATCCTGCTTTACAAGAGAATGAGGAAAATCACCTTGAAGCTGTACGGTATGTAGACAGAAATGCCTGTTTTCTTTGATTTCCATCACTACATTACATTACTAACATTTATAGCTTATTAATACAGATTTGAACATACTGTTAATTGCATTCATTGTACAGAACAGCATGTGAAAGCTGTTTGGTTAATCAGCCCATTTAATTTGATCACATAATCTCATGAAATCTAACATGTAACCAGATATGTTAAAGCTGAATTTTGGGTTCCAAAAGAACCCATATAGGTTTTATATTCCTTGTATATTAAATTTTTACGGAATATTTATGTGTTAAAGGCCGATCCACACAGATTCCAGATGCTATTGTGGATAAATTTGAGGAAATTGCTAAGAAATATAACATGGGGTTGGACGTCATTTTCCAGTTTCCTGATTACGGTAAGGCTCATTTGATAGTAAGAAAGCTTTACTCTGAGACTTTTTATAACCATGGTTTTTCTTTTTAACCGCTCTCTTTTCAGGGCTGTGTGAAGCTGGTGATAAGGAGTATACTCTTGGTAAGAAAGACACTTTTTTACTTCCCCTAACTGGACACCTTTATTAAAAACCTTTATTGAAAACACTTTATTAGAAACAGCTACCTCATATTTTCACTCACTGGCCACTTTATTAGAAACACCTACCTCGTACTTCCACTAACTGGACACTTCATTAGAAACACCTACCTCATACTTTCACTCACTGGCCATTTTATTAGAAACACCTACCTTGTACTTCTACTAACTGGCCATTTTATTAGAAACATCTACCTCATACCTCATACTTCCACTCACTGGCCATTTTATTAGAAACATTATTACTTACCTACCTTGTAATTCTACCTTGTACTTCTACTAAGCAGCCACTTAGAAACACTAGAAACACTTACTATGTACTTCTATTAACTGGCCACTTTTTTAGAAGCACACACTTTGTACGTCCACTAAATGGCCACTTTATTAGAAACACCTACTTTGTACTTCCACTAACTGGCCACTTTATTATAAACACCCACTTTGTACTTCCACTAACTGGCCACTTTATTATAAACACCCACTTTGTACTTCCACTAACTCGCCACTTTATTAGAAACACCCACTTTGTACTTCCACTAACTGGCCACTTTGTTAGAATAGGGCTGGGACATCTTGTCTATGTTATCGACGTGACAGATATACAGAAATACGTTGATTTGCGTAACATGGGCAAAGATTGCTGCTCCCACTAACCCCTGGATTTCTCCAGAGAGCAACCTGCAGCTAAAAACTGGCCCACAGGCTCATAGAGTGGGGGAGTATTTTGGACAGAGACCCAACATTGTGGTGCTCTTGAAACGCAAGCATCCCGGGACATTCAAGACGGCGGCATGGCAGCACCCTAAAGTCCTGTTTACACGGAGTCTCATAATAATGGAACAGACTGTGAATTTCTAATCTAATTTCTGCATGGTACTAATAAACAATCAGAGCTCAGTTGTCATGGTTGCAGCCTAAACAGACGTCAGGATGACAGAAGTATCATTTTGCTTAAGCAGATCAACATCAGCCGAGATGCGGCAAGAAAAAGTACATGTGCACATGGACATGGAGAGAGGCTCTGTGGTCAGAAACTGACCATTGGGAAAGAGCTTAAATTGTCTCTAACTGCGGCCAAGGAGTGTAAATTCCAAGAACATTTTAAAAAGAGACTAAAGGTCAGATAGCAGTCAGTGTTGCTTCTAAATGATCAAAGAGCTGCTGATGGGCAAACTTTGGATTCCAACAAAGAAAGCCGAAGGTCTTGTGATCAAATCATGTAGTTTTCTGGTTTACAGACATGCCTGATTGATCATGTATTACCTCAGACTGGGTGTCTGGAGTAAGAGTGGGAACTCTGGCAAAAATAGAACATCCAAATAACATGAAAGAGCAAAGCGTATTGTGACCAAATTAATCATACTTAACATATTATTTCATCATACTGCAGTAACAAGAGTGAATCGGGTTTTATGTCTTAATTCCCAAATAACATTTCAGTCTCTGTGCTTTCGCTATTTTCTTCTTATTTCTATTTCTCTGGTCTGCATTAGCCCACATATTCTAGTATTATAAATTCTAAGCCATGTTAATGCATGAATTACACTTCTCTCTTATCATTGTGTGTTCCAGTCATGACCTGAGATGCGACCAAATCTGTGAGTTTCTTGGAGACTTCTTCTGTGCATTCATTGCAAAACAACTGACCAGACGTTATAAAAGCATAAACATGATACAAGTTAATGGAAACAATACATAAGATCAAAGTTGTTACTTTTTGCAGTAACAACAACTCTTGCAGATTTAAATAAATGAACTTGTGTTTGCCATCATTATTCTTATTTTCATGACTGACCCCACATACAAATCTGATACATGTCTCTATGTTATGTATTCAGTTTAATCCAAAGTGTGGTTAACCCTGCTCAAATTCTATGTTTAGTTGATTTTCTAAGTGAAAACAAGTGAAAACCCTCAATAGAAACACACACTTCTGTACAAATGAACACACAATGACGGTTTATTTGCTGAATTTAACATATTCAGGGAAAATGAACATGAACTGAGGCCTGTGCAAAAGTCTTCTTATTCATATTTTGCATGTCACTTGCATAAGAAAGAAGAAGGTTAAAGAAAACTATGTGCAAAATCAGAAGTTTCCAAAACTGGAGGTGACTCCTGATAACCACCTACAAGACCTGGTACACCAACACTGTCCCCAACAGATATACATCATTTACCACTTTTATCTCTGAGAGAAAAGAGTGAAGCAAGCTACGCTCTTGCTTCAGATCTGAAAACAGCCATGGGTCTGACAGGGTGTGTAACTCTCAAGAAGCTCCTAACTGAGAAATGAAAATAGAGATATAAAATATAAAGACGTTGGTGTACTCAGAACAATGGACTGGCCACCCCACAGTCCAGGCCTACACATCACTGAATGCTTTTAGGATTACTTGGATGGTAACCAATGACTGGAAAGGGTGCTGTCTGACTGCCCAGTAGCGTACACCCAGTTTGTACACAGGTATGTACATACATAGTAGGGGTGGGAATCGCATTTTGTCAACTGCAAGCTGAGTCCGCAAAGAAAAACTGTGCTGTTATAGTCACACGGGAATCCATGCATGGACTCTAGTACCAAAACTTAACTTTGCATTTGCAATTCATATAATAAAATATTGATACTTTCTGACCATGAATCAGTACAATATTGACATGCAAGGTATCACAATGTGATGCTGTATTAATTTTTCCTCCACCCCAAAATACATCTACATTTTCAGTACTAATATCATTAACACCCATAGACGCATGTAAATACCAATTAAATTAGTTATACCTTCTTTGTTTAGTATGTCCTGCTTAAAACATAGAGGCTCCAGGTTTCTTTGAGTCCAGATGTGAAGTGGAGGATGAGCTTTGCTTACAAAACTGGAGGCAAGCATGTGTGTGATATAACTGGCCCACCCCCTTTTCACAGCAGTTACAAAACAGTAAACATGCCTTACACTCAAAAGTTATGAAAAGAACCACTTATACAACATTACTCACCGTTTATAAAAGAGACACATGCAGAACATGTGCACTAAACATTTACATAACATCACAAAAAGGCTAACGTTTATTCCTCAGTATTAAACTGATGTAGGTGATGTACAGGCAGTAACCAGCACGCTCCCTCAGCACTGTTCATTTCTTATTTTAATTTAGTCTTATTTTAGTTTTAATATTCAGTTTCTTTCATTCAAGTTTTTAAAGGAATTGGTTCTCAGGGACACGTTTTGAACTACAGTGCATCTGAAACATGCTGTATAAATAAACTTCATGAAGTGTAAAATATTATACAGTAACTTCTATGAATTATTCAACAACACTGAGATATTTAAGATTTATTTAGGATCAACTACCGATACTTATTATTTAAACTAAATTAGTTAGTATCTACACTCTTACAAAAGACGGTTCTTGGAGTTGTTTAGTACAGACAGTCGTTCTATTACTAAGCATGAATTCCATTAGATGCTTAAATGTTTCTTTACATAATAAGAAGGTTCTTCAGATTGATGGAGAATGTGTTGTACGTGGGTCGATATAGATATAAATATAGTTTTACATCATAACAATACAATAACACTTTTGCTTCTATATATTTTGTGTTATAGAAGTACAATATAGCACGCATGGTTTACAAAGTACCATTTAATCATGAAGAAATATAAAATAAACTATAATAAAATAAAATGGTTAATACAGACATTATTCAAGAGGACAGTCAGCCTCTTAACATCTGGAGTTTTTTATTTTTCTCCGTTTACCGGGGAAATGCAGGGTTACATATACCTGAAAAGCTGCACACGTGCAAGTTGTGCAACAGCTGATTAGCATTGTGCTGAGGGGTGGGGCATGAGTGAGAGGGATGGGTTAGGACACATCCCGGGGATGATAAAAGACTTGCCTGCATCCCCAGATTTAGCCTCCTCATTTCAAAACACACACAGAGCCATGCTGGGGTTTGTGGCCTTCCTGCTGTGCGCTGCAGCAGCCTGCGCGGACATCATGCCCAAGACTGGCTTCAACCTGGACGAGGTAAAGTTCTTCAGATTTATTACTTATAGATGAAACACAATTTCATAAACACACTAACCACTTCCCACTGATCTTCTATCTATACTTATCACCCATTTTATCAGGGCTGCTTACTATAGGGGATCATGGAAAAGTTTTAAAATAAGAATCATAGAATGCCAGTGGAGAACGCTCAGGACTAAGGCTTAAAGATATCTGTTAAATTAAAGAGAAAAAGTTTTTTTTGTAATACTACATAGTACTTATTTTAACCATTTGATGCACACGCTGAGTGAACCCCTTCTAATACACAACCCGTATTCCTATATTTCCTATGTTATTTTATGCATTGCTGAGTATCTCTTTGGCCTATCTATTGAAATCAGTTTATTTCATTATTTAATGTCCCATGTTCATTAAAAATCTTGTTTTTGGCCATAAATCATTATTTTAATTCTTACTTATTTACTTCATGAACAAAAACAGTTTTTGTAAACATGTTCCTGACTGTGAATGTTTACAAAAGTCAACAGTTCCTATTTAATTCCATAGTGAATATAATATTCAATTTTGTGATACAAAACTGACCTTTATTTTAAAAAAAGGGAAAGAAAAATAAAACTGAAAAAAGGATTTTTGATGATCAAAAACAAGTAAACTGAGGAATCTATGGTAGCTTGAATGATGAAATTAATTAATTGAAATGATATAGAAAATAAAATTTTGACCCAGGTTGTAAATGAAAGGGTTAAGAAGTGGCTCTTAAAGCAATCACATTTTGATTTACAAAGAAAGAGACCACATCTGTGAGAAAAGGGCCATTGGAAAGTTCTAGATACATCAGTGACAGTGAAAAGTCCAACCAGGTTTCAGTTTGTTGTCAGTTACTAAAAGAATCACTATAAAACACATACAAGCTTAATTATATGTTAATGTCTGTTACAGACTTCATGTAAAACATCAGGAATGTTTTGTATAAGCTTGAAACACACAATATGTCCATGTTATGTCCACAATGCTACAATATGTTCATGTTAATGGCCTTTAGTTAGCTGGGCTAGCTTGACGCTAAGATACTGTAGCCCTTTGTTGAACTACTACAGCTTAAATGTGTTTAAAAGCAGCTCTGTGATTATTTTCTGTCTCTCAGATGAAAGGGAAATGGTACCTGATTGGCTTTGCCACAGACGCTAACTGGTTTGTCAGTCATAAAGCCAACATGAAGATGGGGGTGGCCATGCTGGAGCCCACCGCTGATGGAGACCTGGACATGACCTACACCAATCTACAGTACAGAGTTTCCTCTATATTTACAGCAGTGTCAGCAGATATCGCTTCACTATGTGGCCAATATAGTTTCCCAATCTCAGATTAATCCAAAGCCTAGATTAAAAATCTTTAATGATGTAATGTAGTGCAAGACTAGGCCTAAAGAGATGCTCCAACTTAACCTTTATCAAACACATCTGTAACGTATGCTCAAATATATAATATTTAGTGTCTACGTCGATCCAAAATTTAGTTCATAACTGCAATCCTACATAATGACGATGTTTTTTATCATCAGAGATGATGGCTCATGCTGGAAGATGACCCACCTCGCTAAAAAGACTGATCTTCCTGGACGCTTCGTTTTCTACAGCCAGCGTAAGCTTACTTCAGATTTTTTTTTATACTGTATATACTGTTAAAATATCAAACAAAATGCAGACATCTGGAATAAAATACATCAAATATACAAATAAAGTAAAAAAAAAGATTTCCTAACTTGAGATAAATGACTAAATAAATAAATCAGACAGACTTCTCTTATATAGCTCAGTCGTGGAAAATGAGAAGCGTGTGAATTTTCCTTTTGTATCAAACAGCAGCACCAGTTTAATATAATTTGCTTTACTTGACATTGTATGTCCTGTGATGTGACTTTTAAGATATCGCATATATCACAGATACATAAACGATATATCATGCAGCTCTACTACAGATCTACCTGAAACTGGTGAAAATGAAAAAATACACTTTGGGTATAAGGGTCCACATTCCACCTATCATTATCCAGACTGATTTTGATGCTGTGCGTTTTAAGACTGATATATGCAAATGAGCTCTGTTCTGATTGGTTGTCTGTTCTTCAATGTACAAAAAGGAGAGCATATGAGAAACATATGTGTCCTGCATGACAAGGTGGGGATAAATTGCTGGGTAGGAGAATATATGCGAACGACTTTGTTTTTGTGACATCACAAAAACAATGAATTTTAAACAAGCTGTTTTTTTGCTGCTTACTTTTCACATTGTCACTATGCAAAGAAAAACATGCATCTCCATTTCATTTGATGTTGATTTTTCTATATTATATGACCAAAACCATTGCTCTTTATATCCGGTGAAAGTTTCATGATGAACAGACCAATAGAAATGCTGGTTCTATTGACTTACATTAAAATTACGGTTAAATGATTTTGGTCTCTCCTGTAAAGTTGCTATTGTGGAGATACTTGCTCTTCTTTGGACACTGACGATATATGGACTCAGGGGTGAACAGAACTGTTTGAGAAAGTTGAAATATTTCTATTTAAAAATAAGCAGCAATGAAACACAATGCTATGGGCTCTTTTAACACATTTCAGATAAAAGCACTGAATTATTAGTATGTTTCTGCGTCACTGTGTAATGACTAATTATTAGCTAATTACTGTACGATTAATATGCAGAAAGAGATTAAGTAAAAAATCAGGAACTGTAGGGGTCTGTGTGGGGGCCCTGTTCCTCACTCTCATTACTACAGCAGTAATTCATTACTTATATAGAAAATACTTAACCATTTATAGTGGTTCTACAGCAGCAGTGAAGCTTACTAACAGCTTACAAAACTAAAAATTAATAATCGAATGCACGTCACTGTTAACTGTTGCTGTTGGTTGTTGTTTCTCTTAACAGGCTGGGGGAATAACAATGACATGCGTGTGGTTGATGTCAAATCTGATGAGTTTGCTCTTCTCCACACCATCAAGTCTAAAGGAGGTGTGACTGAAGTGCTTAACAAGCTGTATGGTAAGACTTGCGGGACATGATTTCAGGCCTGATGATCCAAAGGACCTCATTAGCTCATTAGTTGTATTTGGACATGGGCTTTAAACTGGTCTGTTGTTCTGGTGGCTTTTTGCAGGCCGCACCACCGACCTGAGAGAAGACCTGAAGAAGAGGTTTCAGAAATTCTCTCTGGACACCGGCGTCAACCCAGAGAACATCCTTATTCTGCCACCAAACGGTACATTCACTCTGCCTTCAGTTCCTACTTGCAAAGAGAATATATTTCCATGTTTTGTATATCAGCTGCTATTGATCTCATGTACTGATCTATGACTATAACCATATGTCTATAACTGATCTACACTAGCCTCATAGCACAAGGGCTAAAACATTTCAGGCACCAAACATGTATTAATGATGAGGGGGGTAAACTGTGCTTATATATTATTAGAGGAAACTTGATTTTGGCCAAGCTGTCATTTGAAATTCTGCAGCTGCTTATAGAACTGATATTTATTCTTGTCCTGCAGGCGAGTGCTGAGATGAATCTCATACTTCCAAAGAAGATGGTCAGCTGCTCCTGGAGCTACTCGGCTCTGGCTGTTTTTTTCTGGCTTCAACATTTCATTGTGTGTTTACCGATATGAAGAGGAAAGCAAAGCGATTCCCACTACTGGAACCATTAAGTAGTCACTTCACATTTCAGTGAGTCATAGTATAGAGGCCCTTTTTTGATGGCGCGGATTTATGGTTTGATTTTCGAGAACTGTTTGCAGAAACTGTAGTCGTTCTCACTCTTACAACAATAAATATAAGATAAATAAAAGTGCAGCATCACTGTCATACTTTAACTTCATTTTCACTGTTATCTGCTGTCAAAAAAACTAAAAAACATGTATATATGACCCAGACATACACTTCTCATGACAAAACAAGAAAAGGGAAACATCAGACACAAAATACTCTATTTTTTAATAATTTTGTATTTACAAATGTTATGTACACACCTTTTTCAGAATATACCTATTCGAAGTTATACGCTATGCTTTTTTCAGGACTCGTGTGCATTCCTCCTTTTCAAGTTTCTACTATCTTCTATCAGACGAGACGTCACATTTAGTCCTCTTGAAGGTCATGCCATCCACTGATGATCGCATTATTGTTATCATCTCATATCCACTTTCTGATTAAAAGATTGTATAAGACATAATGAGAGTCATTAACCAGCCTCGCCACCGCAGATAGAGTTAGGACTCATGAATCTTTCATGCGGCCAGTAAAGATTGACCACCAGCAAGCTGCTCAATCTTAATTCACCAAACACAAGCAATACACACACACACACAACTGAAAACTGCCACAGAGCGGAGAAACGACATGTAAATGCAGTCATGAGCCAATTGTTCGATCCAATCAAATAAACACAAATTTCAAGTGTGCACATAAACAATAACATGGAATCTGGATTTTAAATCCATTCATGATGATTTTGTGAGGTTTTTATATTTGCGGTGAACATTAATATGCTATTTTGAGGGATATGCTAAAAAGCTGGTAAGCCAAAATTTGCTCCATTTGTTGAACCATGATTTAACTTCATTAGTATATCTGCACTCCTTTTCAGATACTCCATGATTTTTGAAGACTTTTGTGCTACATATAATAATTATTCTACAGGACGAGCTGTTTTGCTTTTAAACTAATCATCCGGCCGATGTCCAGCGTCTGCTTAATAAGAGTTATGTCACAAGTTGCAGAAACAATGTTTTGAAGCCTTTCAATCGTATCATGGAACCAATCTGATAGTGGGACTGAGGGTTATTGGAGAAAAAAAAAATCCAACACCTTCCAGATCACAATGTCTGTTACATGTTTTTTGTCAAGTCTAAAATCTGATGGGTTTATGCGGTTCGTACTTCAAAACATGTAACGGTAAATTTACTACGTCGTCATTATAAAATAACAAAAACACACCTGTAAAATGAACGCCATTCAAAGACAAGAACATAAACGAGCTTCAAATTCATTTTGAGTCACTGCCTCGACTACATCGGTGACTCCTTCCCAGTGGCAGCGAGATCAATGCGCTGCATCTCCAGCCCGGTCGGAAATAACGATGATGGGTCAGAAAACGGAACACAAACTCAAGCGGACAACAGCTAAGAAAGAAAACACAAGAACGTTAGGGCACTGTGCCTTTTTCCAGCACACAATCCACTCCAGAGGTGCCCAGCGGTGGTCCTGGAGGGCCTCAGTCAAGCGTAAATGTTAATATTTGTCTTCACGCTGGGCTGAGGTCCTTTTGGATTGAAGCTGGACACGCCTGCTCTACTCCTTCATCTTCACTGTACTGCAATGACCTGTGTGACTGCTTAGCCAGCGTTCTTGAGGTGAGCATTACAGCCATAGCTAAAAGAAGAAGCTGCTAAACGCAGTCGCTGGCCTGCTGACCGCTAGGGATGCACAATGCGGCCAACATATCATATTTTGATTATACTGCTCTGTCGTGCAGCTGTGCCTTGCGATACATATCTCTGCAAAGTGCTGTTGTTTCTTTGCATTTCATAGATAACGTCAATGCTTTGAAACATTTGATTGGTCAGAATGCTCACAGCGAATTAAGCGGTTCGAGGTGCATTTGCGTACGGCAGCCGTCTACAATAGCTGTGTAGTGATGTCACAATAACTGAGGCTCATTTGCGTATTGCAGCCACCGTGCAATATTAGAGTCACGGAGGCTTATTGGGGAACATTACATGCTGGACATTAGATCTTTGTGGTGGCGCGCTATGTGCTGGTTTTTCTCAGAAGGTCTGCGGAAACCCTTGGAGCAGAAGTCACAGCGGTGTGGGTAATCCTTTGTGTGGATGGATATGACGTGTCTCTTGAAGCCCGAAGCGTCTCCTGTGCTGTAGTCGCAATACTGACACTGATACACTCGCCGCTCCCTGCGCACTTTGGACACACCCGCGGCAGCCAGAACCTTCTTGCCGCCGTGAGTGCCGAGCACGAAGGCTTTCTTCAGCCCCTTTTTGTCCGAAAAGGCCTGCTGCTCTTTGGTGTGCACGGACAGGATGTGGCGGCTGAGTATGAAAGGGTCGGCGGTTTTGAAACTGCAGTGGCGGCACTGGTGCAGTTTTTTGGCCTTGTGGGCGGCAGAGTGCTTCTTCAGCTCGGACGGCCGGTGGAAGCCTTTGCCGCAAACGTCGCATTTGTGGGGGTAGTCTTTGGTGTGTACGGAAATGATGTGGCGCTTCAAATCGCTGGAGTTGGAGCTGCGGTGCTCGCAGTGGGCGCACTGGTGGCTTTTGGCTTCCTCGTGTGTGAGAGCGTGCTGCTGGAGCTCCTCTGCCTCGGCGAACGTCTGGAAACAGCGGTCGCACTTGTAGGGCATCTCCTTGCTGTGCTTGGTCTTCACGTGGGTCTTCAGGTTGGAGGAATCGGCCGATTTGTAGTCACAGTAGAGGCAGGAGTAGGGCTTCTCCCCCGTATGAGTCCTCATGTGTTTTTTCAGCTCGGACGGATGCCGAAAGCCCTTCCCGCATTCCACGCAGATGTGAGGAAAGTTTTTGCTATGCACGGCCAGCAGGTGGCGATTGAGCAGCCCCTGCTCTGCCGTTTCGTAATCGCAGAACTTGCAGCTGTGCATTTTGGTGGATGGTGGCGGGACCTGCAGCTTCGTCTCCCGGTGGTGGTGCTGCAGCCGGTGGGAGAAGAGCGCAGCCTGCTGGTGGAAATCTTTACCGCACGTCTCGCACTCGAATGGAGCAGCCTTGCTGTTTAGAGTGTGGATCTCCATGTGGTTGTGGAGACTGGCTTTTTTATTGGTTGTGAAATCACAGTCTGTGCACTGGTACTTCTTCTTGTTTATCACATCCTGGTGATGATTCTTGGCGTGCCGTTTCAGGAAACCACGCGACTTGAATTTCTTCCCACATAACATGCAGGGGTATACTGTGAGGGGCTGGCCATAGGGCCCAATGATAATTGCTGAGGAGAAAAGCAAAGACAAACAGATTAAAACACTCAGTTGGTCATCTAAGGTGCTGATTTCCAAATAATAAAATGACTACTAGCATAGGCATTTTAAAATCCAGATTAAAAACTGTGTTAATTAATTCAGACCACAATATTACCTTTCCAATGTTTTGCTATCTTCTTGTGTAATGTAACTAAAATTAAAAATGGTAAATAAATAAAAGATTATGTTTTTTAGGGTTGCAAATTGGACAATTGTGTAATTCAGTATGTTATTAAATACGTATTTAAATAGTATAGCAAAGCAAAAGTATAGAAAACTCTGACTTTTAAGTCTTCTAACCGATGACAGCATTAAATCTTTTCTGCCAATCTGGTGTGAGCTTGCAGAGACAGTACCCGTCTGGATATGGCGTGATTCAGTGCGTTTTTTGCTCTTGTTCCTGCTTCGCTGACGGTTGAGCTTCTCTATCATTTCGGACTCTTCGATGTGTAGCACAGCGCTGGCCGCTCCATTTCTGTTCTCACAACTCTCAGCCTCCTCCCCACCTGAGAATGCATTTACAAGAGTTACACTTCAGTCTAAAATAAATGTAATTGAGCCTAGTGGTATTATTTATATATCATAAGACACAAGCTGTCAGTGTCCAATCAAAATCCTTCACAAAAAGAACATTAGTAATTAGTAATACTATGTAATAACCACATCATTCTGAATTCAGTGCCCATATCACATCACAGAAAAACTTAGACTTGTAAACTTTAATGTTTACGTGAACAAAATATGTTTACATCAATACATGCATAAGTGCATCCCTAATCAGGAAACACCTTAAACATACGCTTGAAAATGTTTAATAAGCAGGTAATGAGCAGCACAGCAACTGCAGCTGCTGGACTGTTAAACACGCCTCACTGACTAGCGCTTCCAATGCTTCGGCCCAACCACTCTTCTGTAATTCCAATACTACGCTAATAAGAACACTTGAACATGTTTACATTTAGTGTCCTAATAACTGATTTGAGACGCAGCAACAGGATTTCAACGGGAAATCTCAGCTGTTCTGATTTTGCCTTGCATTTGGTATTACCACAGCAAAAACTACTAAATAAAATTGATACTCAAATACTGACATTTGCTGATTAATACTCTACTAAAATAGAGGCAATGTACAGTTGTGGCCAAAGGTTTTGAGAATGCCACAAAGTTTGGTTTTCACAAGGTTTGCTGCATCAGTTCTTATGGTGGCAATTTGTATTAACTCTAGATTGTGAAGAAAGATCAGATAAATTGCAATTAATTGCAAAGTCATTCCCTGCCACGAAAAATGACCTTATCACAAACATTACTGCATTTCAGCCCTACAGAATGGCCTGCAAACATCATTTCAGTGATGATCTCGTTAGCTCAGGAGAAAAGGTTAATAAGCACAAGACAGCTGGTGTCACTCTGCTGATTAAAAGAGCAGACTGGTTGCTTTAAAAGAGTAGTGGTGCTTTAAAGTTTTCTTCTGTTAACCATGGTGACCTGCAGTCGTCATTGCGTTGCATTAAATGGGTTTCACAGGAAAGGACACTGCTGCTTGTAAGATACACCCCAATCAACCATTTATCCAATCATCAAGAACTTCATTTGCAGTAAAGAAGGCTTCATGGCGCCCAAGAAAGTCAAGCAAGTGTCAGTACTATCTCCTAAAGAGGATGCAGCTACAAGAGCAGGTCACTACCAGTGCAGAGCTTGCTCAGGAATGGTAGAGGGCAGGAGTGAGTGCATCTGAACACACAATGAGATGAAGGCTTTCGGAGGATGGCTTGGGGTCAAGAAGGGCAGCAAAGAAGCCAAGAAAAAACAGTAAGGACAGACTGACATTCTACAGGAAGTAAAGGGATGGGACTGCAAAGGACTGGGGTGAAGTTATTTACTCTGATGAAGCCCCCTTCAGACTGTTTGGGACATCTGGAAAAATTATTGTCCGGGGGAAGGAAAAGATGTGTGCTACCATGAGACCTGGGTCATGCCAACAATGAAGCATCCTGAGACCAATCATGTGTGGGGTTGCTACTTTTGCAGGGAGTGGGTTCACTCAAAACTTTGCCTAAGAACACTGCCATGAATAAGGAATAGTATCAAAACACCTTTCAAAAGCAACTTCTCCCAATGATCCAGGAGCAATTTGGAGATGAACAGTGCTTTTACCAGCAACATGTCACAAGGCAAAAGTGATAACCAAGTGGCTTGGTGAACAAAACATTGAAATTTTGGGTCCATAGCCAGGAAACTCCCCAGATCTCAAACCTATTGAGAACCTGTGATCAATCCTCAAAGAGGGCGGACAAACAAAAACCCAGAAACTGTGATCAACTCCAAGCCCTGATTAAGCAAGAACTGGTTGCCATCATTCAAGATTTGCCCAGAAGCTGATATCCAGCATGCTGAAGCGAATTGCAGAGGTCTTAAAGAAGAAGGGTCAACACTGTAAATACTAAGTATTTGCTTAAACTGGAGGTATCTGTCAATAAAAAGTTAACACACATATGGAATGCTAATAATTGTACTTCATTATACCATATAAACATCTAACAAAAGGTTCTAAAAATAACTGAGGCAGCAAACTTTGTGAAAACCAAAATTTGTGCCATTCTCAAAACTTTTGGCCACAACTGTAACTGTTGTGTGACGTCCTCAAAGTACTATGAACTGCATTACCTTGCTAGAATACTTGCTACACAACTACTCCAACCATATGTCAGCCAACAGTTTTAAGTAGCACTGCTTCTTTCCTTTTAACAACGCATTCGCTGCAGGTAGCAATTTATCCTGTCTATAATACTGAACGTTTCTATAACGATTAGCTTGTTATTTTAGGTCATACTGATCCAGTCACTGCGAGAACGCAGAACGCAGTCATGACTGTACAACAAAAAGATGTCAGGCAAAGTCACATGAGTAAGGCTGACAGCAAAAGCTGTTATTCTATTACTGTATTAATGTTGGTGACCCTTTAACTTAAGGGCAAAGTTAAAAGGTACATAAAAACTGTGTTAAGGTAAACAAACTGAATCTTAAAGACTGGGTACACGTGCTGTACCTTGGGTCACTAAAATTTACAAAGACAGTGGTTTTATTCTCGACAGTGCAGTGATAAACTGGGCCCCAAGCATGATAGTGCGGCCTGTGTTGTAACTTACCATAAGCAGCTGCCCAGGCAACAGGCATGAAGTCCTTGCTGAGTGAGGTGTTATCAAACGCCCGCTGATGATTAGCAGGGTCCTCACCCTCCACCACCACTTCCATGTACACTTCATCAGTAATCTTAGCAACATCTGTCAGGAGACACACGCCCTCTCAGTGCATACACAAAGCAGCTTCATCCACCAGACATGCGCATTTACATTGCTGATCAAAATTTTTCTTGGTAAAATGATTTATATTTGTTTGTAACTATCATATTAAAGATCTTGCCAATTTTCTTCACTTGCATGTATTTTCTTCTTACTTAACTGCAACTCACAGAGTGACAACAATACTACACAAAAATGAACAAGACAACGTGTCCCCAAACTTTTTGGTAGCTACAGGTAGTACAGTGACAGGTTCCAGCACCTACGCACTATGGGTACTATCACAAATGGACTTACTGATGTCATCTTGGCTTTGATTGGCTTCCCCCATTGACATGTAGACCATTTTCTCTCTGATGGGCAGCCCGGAGGGGTCCACCAGTTCCACACTGTCAGCCACATCAATATCGGCATCTCCTATATCCACAGTGCCACCTTCAAAATACATAAGAAATTCAAATGAGCTTGCTGTTTAGTCAAACGAAAGAATACATGCAGAATCATAACACATTACAAAAGCAACCAAAACAACTTCATATGAACACCAAATTTGCTTAAACATACAATTCTGGTATAAAAATAATGATAATAATAATTGAAATGTATAATGCGCCTTTCTCAAACCCGAGGCCTACACAAAAACACAAAAACCACTCAATAAAAAAAAATGTATGTATAAGAATATAATTAAAAACAAGAAAACTTTTTAAAAAGAAGCTACTGTAGGAGCATTTCTAATAGTGTCTAGTAAGGCATTCCACAGCCGAGGTGCTCTATAAGAAAATGCTCGCTCCCCCACTGACCTAAGTTTACAGACAGGCTGCTGTAAAGTAATAATACTAACAGAGTATCAAGAGCAAGGGGGAGTATAGTACTTTGCTAAATCACATAGATACCCTGGAGCTGTACCATGCACTGCCCTATACATCAGTACGAGTTTTAAAATCAATACGGGCATTGAAGAACAATGGAAGAAGAATCATGATACAAACATTGAATTCATTTCCACAACAGAAGTCAATGCAAACATACCAGGGCACGTCTGCACGTGTCTCAAAAACAATATCCAGATAGTCACCCTGACCTCACAACCTCACCCACCCAATGAGCACAAACACTTTTTTTATACTATATACAATTTTTTTTTTTTTTAAGTTTAAATAGTTTAGTTTAATGTTATAATATTCATTTTACAAATACAACCTGAAACCTCCACAATTTCTTTACGTGTACTGTTTTGTATTTTTGGCCATAGCACATCACAATCGTAATCATAAAAATCATAAAAACTAGCGTTGCACAGGCGCCGATACTGCCACTTACACACAGTATCAGTATCGGCAATAGAAAGCGCCGATACCATGAAGCTTATTGACCAAATGGCTGCACGTGTTTCTGCATTGTGGCAATTTTTTTTTTCATAGCTCTGAAACTTTTTAATGTGCAGTTACTCAACCAGTGAATGGTGTTCAAGGTTCAAGGTTATTTCTTATATTCAAGGTTATTTCTTATATTCAGGATAAGACATAAAAAATACAACATATAAAATGTGGAACACAATAAATATCAGGATTTATAGCCATATATTGAGCATATAAGTCAGAGATGGTATCGATATCGGTACCGGGTATCGGCAGATACCTGAAAAGCTGGTATCGGTATTGGTATCGATAAGGAAAAAGTGGTATCGGTGCATCCCTAATAAAAACTATCCTCAAACAATGCCTCATGCATCTGGCAGTGTATTTGTAACCATTTCATATAATACCTTTCCATGAGGCCACTTTCAGATGCTTTAAACACTTCAGACAACCAGGAGCGCGTTAAGGAAACAGCCAAACTCTGAAATTGTATATCTTTACTCACCATCGAAAACTTAATTTACTAAAGCTATTACAGAACCCCAGGTCCTTAACTCTTAATCTTATCCTAAATTCATAGGATAAGAAAGAGTAGGCACAGTAGCACATTAACTTTCCTCAATGTTGTTCTAGCTTCTGTTTTAATCTTATATTTCTACTGTAGCTGATCAAAAAAAATGTTTTATATCATCATTATCTTCAGGCAACAGTGACAGACAGCATAACGAGTTCATTAAAACTGGCACTATAACTATGCATGTATTCCCATTGCAAAATCTTGGTCATTTGTGAGATCAGCACAAACACTGTGGTTCCAAAACCCCAGACACTGCAGACTTGCTGTCCTCTGCTCTTTCCCAGTGTGTTAATGTTCATGAACGCTCGCCAAATAAAATATTGCAGCAATGGCTGTAAAAAGTTCAACTTGTGGCTGTTTTTATGGGGAATAATGTTCGTACAGCTTGCTAGCTGATTAATGCTTCATAAACTGGAAACTACAACTGCAGAGTATTAACGCCCTGTTATCCAGCACAGGGGAGCGCAATCACAATGATTTGAACTTTTTCAAGCTTTCAGCTCATCATTTCTGTGTTTTAATGGTGCTCATGTTGTTTAATCAATAATCAACATTGACAAAAGCAGCTTTAGCAAAAAAAGGAATAACTATAAAAAAATTTGCTTCTGCAATACAAATGTATGAAAAATATTTTTGTGTCGGAACTTTAGACGTTTCTGAAATACAGCCCTGTTTCCCGTCACCACAACAATTCTCAGACTCAGTATGTTTCTCTAGAATGGAGCACTTTACAACAAACCAATCTCAATGATTTAATTGTTAAGAAAATCAGAAAATCCCACCTTGAGCACAACATAAAGACAATGGAAGACACTGAAATGATGGCGCGGTGTAATGAACTTCTAAAACGTATGCTATGTTACCTGTCGAACCTAAACGCCACTCCATGCACGTGCATGTTTGGTTTGGACTAATTATTTTTGATCAGACTGTAAGTGTGCAAGCGGAATTCATTTGCACTGTAAACACAGGCTGTGTCTCTTCTCTTAAGTGCACTGAAGCATGCCTCACCCAAATCATCCTCTCCTGAGTCAGCCTTAAGGATATAAACCTTGATGACCTCTTGGCCCTCATCATCCTTTTCTCCGTCCTCATGGTCCTGCAGAGTGCCCTCGACTGTGACTTTAGCGGCTTCATCTGAAACGATCTTTCCAGTTTCATCCACTGCAAAAAAACAGGATAGGCATAAAAGAAGAGTGATGGAACTACAGTCTTTCTCACAGTAGCTATCGCTCTCTTATCTTCTGAACTAAGTAACTGATATTAATAACTTTGTTCAGACTAAAAAGGATAATAGCTCATACAGTATTGCCATGGTTATCGGCCTTGAGATACGCTCAGCACTTCTGAAACATAGTGACTTCCGGGTGCTAATCTTATTATTATTATTGTTATTATTATTATTATTATCCTTGATGTTCTACAGCTTTCCCAGTCATTTCAGAATCTTTAACAGCTCTGATTCTCATTTTGGACACACGTTTATGTTAATGTACAGCTTCTCTGAGTCCTACTAGTTAACTTGTAGGGTTATTTAGGGTAAGCATATAAGATTCATTTTACACACTGATCTGCTTACAAGATGTTATACTGTTTAAAACATTGATTCCACACATACTCACAGAAAACTGAATTGTATTAATTTGCTATGGTCAGTATCACTCACAGGAAATCATGAGGTAATCTCCACACGTGTCAGGGTTCTCCTGCACCTCAGCAGCTGTCAGGACATCAACCTGCAGGCCTTCATCTTCCAGAGTCACGTCAGGTGACATAACGCAGGTTTCCACAGCAACAGTTTCCAGGCCTTCATCATCCTCCTGCGTACACTGAACATACTCGGCCACCACATCCTCAATGCCGTCCTGGATGACCAGCTCCTCCGGAGCGAAACCATGCACTTCCATGCCATCATCCCCTTCTACTGCAGACACCAGGACCGTCCCCTGCAGCTCCACAGCAACCTCGTCCTCCTCACATTCACCATCCCCACCTGGAATACAAACAGCCCTCTTATAATAGTAATAATAATAACAATAATGCTTGTTTTATGGGCACCTTCCTTAGACGCGAAGGGGAATTTCACTAAATCTTCAGAACTTCTGGGTAATTAAAGTGTAAATAACATGTAAATAAAGAGTTTGGCCTAAAGAGGCTTAGAGTCACAATTATTCACATGAAGGGAACCAGGGGTCACAATGTTCACAATACAAATACAGACAATATCTACGATAGACGTTTATTATGAAAAAAATGTAGCAAATTTAGTGGAATTGCCCTTTAAGATGTATTAGATGTTCAAAATCCAAAAGCATCCAGGCAGTCCTAGTAATAAGTGAATTCATGTACTTTCAGGTGCACCGACTAGGTTCACGCTGTGCAAAAAATGACCGATAGAAAACCAATGACCAACACAATGGGACGCTACGGAGTAGCTGCACATGAGTCTAGAGTCACCATGTTCAACAGCAAGCTTGTTGCAGAGACAATCTGCTTAATTTGCCGCTATTATTTCTTATAATATTAGATTTTGTTCTATGGATTACCCTCATCACTGAAAACTGCTAGCACACCAGACTCAAAAGTCTGCTGAAGCTAAGAGATAAGCTGCATGTTGTTGTACACCAATATTGTAGCACTCCTCATACAATGTGTTTTTATTTAGGTCACCTGTGTAGTTACAAAGCATGTATTACTCAAATGATCAAACCCATCAGAATTGCATTCTATGCCCTATTTATTCTGACACCTTCCCAAAGCTCTTATGGCCAAATGCAATCAAATCCTCAAAGCAATGTTTCAGCAAAGCAAGACAAACTCCCTATAAATGTTTTTGATGTCAGAAGAACCCTGAAAATGAATAAACCTTCAAATCTTCTCATAACATATGAACACAGGTCACATCAGAATAATGGTACTGTTACTTTACCTGACCCATGGAATATGATTTTGGGCTGGTGGGAGCGGAGTGAGAGGGTTGTCACATCTTCATCCATTGACCCCTTTGATCATCTGCATAATAACTTAAATCCTGCAACCCAGAAGACAAAAAAAAACATGGCAATAAAAACCCCAGGTAGTTGTTAAGAAATAGTTGAGAATTTTTTTTTCTTTTTCTTGAAAGCACTATTCATTTGCCTTCATTTATTTACAGATTATTTATTACTATTATGAATACCTACAGTTTTTCTAACTCAATATTCATACTTTAATAAACATATACTGGTTCGGAAGAACTTTCAGTTGCTGGGAGACAAAAAGACACTTATAAACCTCTCAGCACATCTCATTCCCGTAACTGACATTGACAGTGCTCAAAGGACAGAAACTTTGCTTTTTCCTTTCTTTATTTTTAAATGCTTTCATTACTTAAAATGCTTTTAGAGCACTTTATTGGAAGCGCTTGAATTTGAGGCACAGTATCTGCTTTTTTTTAAAAACTGTGTTTACAGCTTCTCATCTGTATTTGAGAGTACTGTACCTACAGCTGTTACAGGGAAACTCCACAGTTCTTCATAAATTCTACAAAATTAAATGGTTTAGTCGTAGACAAAGTTAATCAGAGTAGTTGGTGTGAAATGTTCCACTTTCAGAAAACTGGCTAAGTAATAAGAATAAGAGTTTAATGCCTCTGAAAGCTCCCTCACAAAAAGTTGTTACATAAAATGGTTCGATATATGCTGTATGATACCTGCCATATTGTTTTATGATAGCTCTGTGACAAAGTTTTTCCATTCATAGCAGTTAGGTGCTCTCAGTCCCCAAAGAAAACAAAGAATTATGACTGTTTTACCATCATCAATATTACACATAAAAACTCAGAAGACACATGTAGGTCCACTGGTAGCAAATAAAATTATTATATTGGTGTTGTACACATTGTGACACCAATCATTACCACTGTATAGAAACCCGAGTCTCTAAGTTTTCCTACAACGAACCACTTCACCTCAAAACACTAAAAAAAACAAAGGTGGGATTTCCCTTCTAATACTTATATGAAATGATCGGTGGATTTACAGTATATGTTTATAGTTTAAACTGTTTTACAGTGTATTTGTTTAAAGCATTTTACTCCATTTACTCCAGGATATTCCTCCATCTCAAAATAGTTTTAAACTACATTTTGTGTTTTATTAGCATATAAAGTATATATTTTGCTGTGAAGCATTAGAGCATTTAAGTCATTTCAACTGTATTTATATAATTTTTAATTGTATTTACAGTACTGCCTCAGTGGTGGAGCAGCGCAGATCACAGCGGGGCGGAGCAGCAGCTGAACCCGCCGTAATGGCGCTGGGAGCCGCTGCTGGATTCCCCGCCCACCGCTGCAGTCGCCGCCATGTTGAATAAATAAAAAACAATACACAATAACAAATAAAAAGCAAATAAACACCTACATTTGTGCATACGATCTAGTTTTTGCGTACAGTGAGCATTTACCAACGCGTTGATGACCAATAGAGACTTTTAAACGGTGAACTCGAGTTTATACGTGCTCGCCGTTGCGGCCTTGCTCAGGCCTCGCAGGCCTCGCTAACGAAGGCCTAGCTGCAGCTACATCGATAATCCACCAAAACCAGAAAACAGACGATAATATTCAGAGTCTTACAGCGTTTTCAGGTGCCGCATCGCCAGTACTATTTACTTGAGCAGCGTCGTAATGTATTTTTAACCTCACACGGTTGTGGAGCGGCCTACCTTTTTCCACCACTCGCCAGGCCCGCACGGTTCTCCCCCAGACTCGGGCAGAGCTCAGGCGGGACCGGGTGTGAGCAGGGCGGGCCGCCGGCCGCTGGGAGGGGCCCAAACTTTCCTTTACCTCCACTAATGCGCTCCCAGAGGCGACGCAGCCTCGGGCTTCGGGCTGTTGTGATTTTTTTGACCGGGCTTTTAAAGATCTTTACTGCATTTGAAAAGCCACATAGCTTAAAATGCACACAATACAGCCAGCACGCTGACTGCCGCTTAAGCTTGAAATGCCAGCCGTGGAGCTGTAGGGGAATAAGAGATGGGGCTGGTACTGTAATCGGCGTCCAGACAAATTACGCTTTTTTCGGGTTAAGGCTTTACAATAAAGTCTTTTTTTTATCTGGATCTGATTACCAACTTCGTCTTGTTTCCATCGCGCTGACCAAACATCTAAATTGGGGTTTATATTTGATTTATTTTTGAATCGCTGTTGAACCGTTAGCTCACTAGCTGCGAGGATTAGCAGGCTAGTAAGAGCACGTTGGTCAATAAATGGAGCCCGGAGCTCTAACGTTACATTACTGTCTATATCAGACAGTCTTATCTCCAGAAATGTAGTTTATTTAATTTTAGGACCATCATTGCTTTGTACCTTGTATTTACTGTATGTTATGTTCAGAATTGCGCTTGCTAACGTGTAAACGTGGGTACTGTAGTGTTTTCGGGTTTGCTCAGCTACGAATCTACATTTAAACTTACATTTTTACTTATTTGTTCATAAAGACACTAATTATGCCACCATTTAATTATTATTAAAGATACTTGATTTTTAGACTTCAAATAGATCATATGCGATGTGCTGAAGCCTTTGCCAATAGTGCTGTAGCCAGGCATTATAATTTTTCCTGTGTTTTTAATGCTACACATTAAAAGGTGGATTACAAGAATTTTACATTAACTTGACTTTTTTGTACAGTCCTACTATATTAAACACTGATTAGGTAATGTTCATATACATTATTATGCTGTAAGTGTTGAATTCACTTTTTTCAGTAATACAGGTATGACTCTTGAAAGTTTTCAGTCAGGTCATAGCAATGTTACATTTAAAGGGGAATTCTACCTAATTTTCCAAACAAATCAATTAAATATACATAGCCATTCAGTGTGGTCTGTTATAAAATGGTTAAATGTAGAAAAATCTATCAACTCTTTCCAATGGTGGTGTTAGGAACCAGGGTACAACATTTGCAGTTGGTGATGGTGTAAAAGTGGTATAAGTTCTTGGGTGACGTTTGCTTCACAACCTGCAAATACCCCTTCGCCATGAATGTGTTTTTTTATGTGGGTTTTAGGCCACAAATCAAGAGCCATCAGACAACTTTTTTTTATGGCCATGTACTGTAATAGTTTTCAGAGACTGTTTTCAGGTCCAATGTTTTGGACCACCATGGTGAAAAATTCTGACTGCAAGTATCTAGAGTGAAGAGTTGTAGATTAAACCACTGTGAATGACTTGTAACAAACTTTTTATTTATGCACAAAAAATGAAATTTCCCCATGATGCCCTTTTTATTCCACGTTTAAGGGTATTTTAAATAATCAATGCCAAGTTCAGTATCTGTCATCAAACTCCCAAACCTGCCAACCCAGCAGTCCCTTCATTTCCACACATCTAACACATGCTCAACACTCACATCAGAAGGTTTTGATCCAAAGTGTTTATTAGTCATCACTGAAATTTGTTGACAACTGTTTTGCCAAACCCAGGAAAATGCAGTTTTCTTCTCATATTGCAGTATAAATGAAACCAGTCCTGCTACTGAGGATGGCGCACATAAAATTCGGGGCCAGTGCAGTCTTCATTAGATCCCCTTCCCCTGACCTCTGTGCAGCACTGACCACTGCACTAGTGTGGAAAAAATGGTTTGATATTTATGCCCTATGGTGGGACAACGTTTGCCTTTCTTTCAAATTGTTGAATCCTCAATCGTCATCCACCGTGGGTGTGATGGTGACTCCTCTCCTGATCTGACCCCAGCCAATCAGACTAGAAAGAAAAAGTAAAATAAAAGAATTCATTATATATAGACAAAAATATCTAAGGAAACAATCAACCACCCTTATAGCGAAGCCTCAAACTATGGCTACAAAAACTAATATTAGGTTATTCATGTGAATTGATCTTGTAACAACACAATGTTTTGGGCTTTATCAAGAACTAAAATATATAAATAATAATAATAATAATAATAATAATGTAGGCTGTAGGTGCAAGTTCACTAGACAAGTTTTAACGTGCATGTTGATTAGACAAGCTCTGTGTGAACAGAGTATGTCGAGTCAAGCAGACGATATTTTCTCAAAAATGGGGCTTTACAGGTGGTCTTGTATTTTAAGCTAATAAAGCAGCATAGTTGTGCATAGTTGGCTAACTAACGTATGCAACGCTGTGACAGGACGAGCTGATGAATAATCCATTACCAGAACGTGATTCAACTTATTAGTCACACATGATGAGTTTTATTGATTTTTTTATAATCATTTTTTTTTTACATTATTCAAAAATACCAGCTTCCAATGTCTAGTGTGGACGTTTCTTGAAGAATGGACCAATGGAAATTAACAGAATATTTACATTAACATATACTGCAAGTTAAGGACATCACTGTTTTGGGAATGATTTAAATAGCATCAGACCAAGTTTAATTAAAAAATAATCTGCTCACCGCCAATGTTTCTCCACTCGGCGGCTCAAGGCAATCTTCTCTCCGACCTCCGTGCAGACAGGGTTGGTGAGCACAATCTTGGCCAAATCAGCCTTTACTGCACTCACGCGGCCTCCCGTCGACAAAGAGCCGATGTTGACCATCAGCACCTCGTTCTTTGACAGCTTCTGAACCTGCAGCCCAAATGAAATGGTTCATCATTAAGCAACACAGTCATTTATATTTACACACTGTTTAGTACAGTTTAGTAAAATGTTTGTGGTGGGCCAAGGGCCAAAAAGAATATACAGAGGCAGGTGGGTTTCTAAACAAGTTGTAAAGAAGGTGCTTCATGACAATACACTACATTGTTACCAAAATGTAATTCTGCCAGGCACAATCAAACATCCTTGCTTTCCAGACCTTAGGCAGCCTGGCTGTAGCCCTTTATCAGTGGTCAGTTTCTGACCACAGAGCTGTTCTTGGCTGGATATGTCTGGGTGGGGTACTACCCTCAAAACGCCACCAACAACTACTACATAAGGGTCAATGTTGTGCAGAAAATGGACCACTGCCCTGATTTTATCTGGACAACAGCAGTCCTGTGGTCAGAAACAATGATAACCAGAGGGAAAAGATGAACTGCATAACAACAGACTGATTAAACCTATGCTGCTCACTCCAGCTCATGGCAGAACAAGGGTATTACAATAAAGTGGATGGAAGTACAGAAGCAAGTTCTAACAAAGTGGCCAGCAAGTGGAAGTTTACGGCAGTGGTTTCTAATAAAATGGTCTGTGTTTTATTTGGTTGTGTCTAGATAAACACAGTTATTTGCTGAGAAAAGGGTGAATATTTAATTTACCTTTGCTGCTTTCTTGTCACCTTCAGTGCGGACACCGAGAAGCCTCCTCAAAAGGAAGTACGAGATCTCCAGCTCTGTGAAAATTTCAGGGAGAGCCCCCACTGCACCAAGCACCTGCCCCACCATACGGTCTGCTCTGCACAGCGTCGGGTCAATTTTGGTGCCCACACCTGCATCGAAGAGTATACTAAACTTAGGTGCCCTTCATTAGAGCTTAAACTGGCATAAATTTCCTATTTGCTCCACAAGCACATACCAATAAGGCCACCAGGTGCGGCGTACTGGAGGTCGTTGTGCTCAGCGAACAGAGACACAATCTTGGAGAAAATGGGTTTGCACATGAGCTTCCCTTCATGGTCCTTAGAAACAATACCTGGTCTGACCTCGATCTCCTGTCCCACCTTACAACAAGAAAATAAACAGACAGCGGTGAGAACACCTTACATGTACACAAAGCACTGTTGTTCAAAGCTAAGGCAGTGAAGAGATGCTCCCATCGAGAAATGTAAAATAAAGATTCTAATGTAAGTAAACTGAACTGGCAGAACATTTTTCTTTGTTGTACAGCATAACGGGTTATGTCTTCAGGGTTCATTAAACAATTGTATCAGGTCAAGCTATACTCCAAATGAATCTTTCTATTAACTTTTGACAGTTTATTTTATTCAGCACTACGCAATATGCTGTTTATAGTATTCGTGTAGCTTTTACATTACACTACACACACGTGTGTGTATATATATATATATATATATATATATATATATATATATATATATATATATATATATATATATATATATATATATATATATATAAAGGCTGCCATCTTGCTCAATGCTAAATAAAACTGGTCTTAAGTCTAGACGTTTTGTCCTTTTGTCCTATGTACAATTTGCCCCCGTACACTGTTGCCAAAAAAAGTCTTTCTGCCATCTTATCATTTTCCAACAAAGAAAAAAAAAAAGAAATACAGCAACAAACACTTTTGTACCCAGAAAGCTTTAATGCTACGTATTAAAAATGTTTTACTTTTGCCAACAGGACCATGCACATATCATAAATTATTAATTTACTTAATAATACAATAATAATTATTACTATGTATTATAATTAATACTGTTATATACAACCATATGCCAAACCTCTGGCACCCCTGACCAAATGCTATATTTATTTTGATAGAGACAATAAGTCAGGGTACACATTACAGTTTATTTGATAAACGTAATCATTTTTTAAAAAGAATTACATGTGGCTTGTAGAAAGGCAATGGCATGTTATACATAATACATTCAACAAATGTTTTTGTTCACTGAAGCTGGTACTACCATGATGAACTACCATGACCAGCTCCTCAAAATACCACATTTAACCAAACAGCGAATTGCTGTGGCTGTTTTAATGAATCAGATGAATTAAACAAATATTCAATGTTGGTCACAATAATTAAGTTCAATATTAAATCTTATCAGGATATAAAAACCATCTGCTTTTAAAACTGCTTAAGAGAGTTAATCCTACCTTCAGCACTCCTTTCAGAATACTGCCTCCAGCTACACCTCCCTTCAGATCATCCACCTCACAGCCAGGCTTATTGACATCAAATGATCTAATTACTGTGGGTAAGGAAGCAACATTTTTCATGATACTCATCAACAAAAGTGAGCTTTAAAAAAAGCTTTGAATGTAACGTTTATCAATTCACTATATATTTAACCCAAGAAGAAGTTTACCAATAAGCCTGGGCTCAGAGATGAAGTCACGAACAGGCACAGGGATCTTCTTTACAATGTACTCGCACACCACCTCAATGTTATACTTCAGCTGGGCAGAGATGGGGATGATGGGAGCACCTTCTGCAACTGTGCCTGCAGGGGGAAAAAGAAATAATAGACTATTTAAAGTGATACTTTTATTTAATGTGGAAAAATAAATGTATTGTTATTCTTATCTAAACAGTTCACCAATTATTCCACCATAATTATTAAAAGGGTTAATATGTAATTGCTGCCTGATTAAATAGTTTTGACAGGTGGAGAAACAAATGTAGGGTGTTTTGAGGCAAACTTACCCTCAAATAAAACAATTTTTTTGATGTATCACTATTTATGTAACATTACACATGATGGTTTACTGGTGGTTTTGGATAGTAAATTAATTGGTTATATCTGTGTGGTAGACATCTTGACCCCTGGTTCCCATCCCCTCCACTGTAAAGAAACTTGAACGTTTTAGTTTTTTTTAATTAACCATTTCACATCAAACCACCCCGAATGACTGTTTATATCTCAACCACTGACTCAACACAGGTGGGATTCAGCTTTAAGGAAGGGGCCAATTTTCAAACCCAGATTAATCCTGAACCTGGACATAATTTCCAATGGTAATTTACTAGTGCAATTAACTTAAGACTGGTCTTAAATCTATGTCTGGAGAAATTAAAGCCTTTTGTATTAATTTTGTTCACCTAAAAGCCTATTTTGGCTCACATTAACATGATCTTTCACTGAAAGCAGCAGTTTCATAAACATCATCACCGAAACAGTAGACAGCTGAAAGACTCACCCTGCACGAAAGCCAAGATTTGTTCATACTGCTCTTTGGCTTGACTTTCTTTCACCAAGTCAATCTTATTCTGCAGAATGAGGATATGCTTTAACTTCATGATCTCAATAGCAGCCAGATGCTCTGACGTCTGAGGTTGAGGACACGACTCATTACCAGCTGAAAGGAGAGAACAGGTGCATGTTGGTCAAGATTTGTAGATGGTTAAAAACAGGGCTCTAAATCACTGACCGAACTTTGATTCAATTAACAATATGATTTAATTAACCTATCCAGGGTCATACTTCACAGAACACACAGGAGACTGTACTAAAAAAAACTTTACCTTATCTATTCCACACATTTTCACAGGCATTCAATTTGCTCAGTTAATTATGCACTATAAATTAATGGCCAGCAGACGTGGGCACAACAATCT
This sequence comes from Megaleporinus macrocephalus, assembly GCA_021613375.1. Lineage (NCBI taxonomy): Eukaryota > Metazoa > Chordata > Actinopteri > Characiformes > Anostomidae > Megaleporinus > Megaleporinus macrocephalus. The sequence continues at coordinate 17,312,638 of CM038727.1, forward strand.
CTCATTAGGTTAAATGGGATTTTGGCAATGTTCTGTAAAGCTTGTCCAACCTCAACAGATTGCTATTTATTTTGGAATGCAAGCAAATTATTTTAGAATAAACATTGAATGCACAAACACTTATTAACAGCAGCGCAATGGCCAACATAGTGTGCAAAGCCTTGAAATTAAATGACAATTTGATATACCAAGACATTTATTTAGACCATAAATTAGCAATGTCGACAACGCAAAACAAATTATAATTAGTTCTAACATTAACCAACTTATTGTTACATTCTGTGGTACAATAATATAAAGATATTATTCTTTTTGTAATAATAATAAATAATAATCTTCCAGCAAGGAATATAATGCAGAACAAATGCAAATGAACTGATGAATTCTGTATATAAAAATCCTTTACGTACAGAATTCATCAATTACCTACGAGCCTAAAAGTCATCACAGACATGATTTTATTAAATAAAAAAAAAAGCAAAAATATTAAGAGCTGATCAACATCTGGTGCAAAAGGACATGCATAAATACACTGCCTTCGAGGACAATCCAATATTCACGATCGTATAACAGTAACCAGATATCAAAGTCAAGTGTAAAGAGAGCCTAAATAGGGAGACCTTGCTTGTGGCTAAAGAGAGGGGAAAGAAAGAAAAAAAAAAAAAAAAAAAAAAAAAACACTGACCAATGAGAAGGAGAGCAGCATCCATCACAGCAGCGCCGTTCAGCATGGTAGCCATCAAGATATCGTGACCCGGGCAATCCACAAACGACACATGTCTAAAAGGACGACAGGTAAAGGTAACTGTGTTTGCCAGCATTTTAATTTGCTTTTAAATGAGAGATCAGAGAGAAGTGGCTGCCCTGATCAGACAGGAGTGACTTTTTTGTCCTAAAAGCTCTGATCCTACAAAACATCTACAGAGATAAAGACTGTTAATCAGTACTAGTATCAGTACATTGATATAAATACATTGAACAGTGACAGTACGTTCATGTATATATGCACACTAATGTCCATCCTATCCACACTATAGTCCTTCACCAGCTCAGCTCTTAAGCCTCTTCACTCTCATGATGTTGAGGAGGCCATGATGCTACAAAAGCTTAGACTAACCAGGTACCATGCAGCTTAGACTAACCAGGTACTATGATGCTTTATTATTAACTAACAGAGCACTAGAGGTGGGATTGTAAACTGTTGGTCTGTGAACAATACAGTTGTGGCAGCAAGTATGACATCATTCCTATCCCACCTATAGCTGACTCCACAATAGGGGAGTAACATCATGACATTTATTCACGTTACTGCAATGCTGAAACGTGATCTGGAGCCCAATAATACAGAGAAAGGAAACTCTGCTGTTCATCAGAATGGAACTGTGTTCTTGGTATGGTTTCATATTTCTTGTTGTAAATACATTTTAAATAAAAAAAACAGCTAAAGCTTAAACCACATGAAGCCTACGGGCTACATGTTTTTGCTTTTGAATGTATGTAATTGTGAGGAAAGATGTTTTAAACCCTTATTCATGTTTTTACATTCCATATTTAAAAGGCTGCTGAGTGATTTTGACAGTTTCAGCACAAAACACGAGAAAAGATCTACCATATGCTGCAGGAGATTAGCAGGAGACAAGCCATGTATGTATGTATGTATGTATAAACGCACGCACGCCATATCAGAGCCAATTCTGAACATTGTGTGAATAAATAAACAAACAAACTCGCACATACATACATAGACACACAACAACAACGTCAAGATTTTTTAGGCACTTGATGGCCAAGCTTGTTTGACAGTCACAACAGATGGAATGTGACTTATGATGCTATCAAGAGGCACTTTTCAAGAGTGGTGGCCAAAATTTGAGCTGTAACATTACTGCAAACAGATAATTACAGTACATTACTCATCATTTACTAACTTCTTGCTGTTTTGCTTCCACACAAATTAATGTATTGAGTAAAACACCTCAGAATGCTTTCTAGTGTCTGGTATTTCTTGGTGTCTATTGCTGCATCAAAGAGTATTCTACAAAACAGCAGCAATTATTAATATGACAAGTGATTCCAAACTTTCAAAAGAAAATAATTATGTCCAATAACGTACCGGACTAGTTTGAAGTAGCCTTTAGTGCCAGGAATGTCTGTAGGGAACTCATCCGGAGTGCTACTGCCACATGACCTGTAGCACTCGGGCCGCGGGCAGCTGGGGTCATCCAGTTTATATACCTGACACGAGAATGATCACAGAATAAAATAGCAGTTTTATCAGTTTAACTTTTTCTAATATCAACATTACCATAAAACATGCCAAACAGGTCAAGGGACGGGAATCAGTTGGTCTAAATGGAACCACGTATAACTATACACACACGTCTATATGTAGAAAACGCATCAGTGACTCTCATCTGACACTTGAGTCTCAGCAACTATCTGCAATTATTTGATTACTCACTGAAATGCCTACACACAGAATTCTAACAGAATCAACTCCTCACCCTAAAAAACAACCCTGTTTATTTACCCACACTGCTTGTAAAACACAGCTGTGAATAAATCACGTGTCACATTAAGACAGTAAGTCAGATTTGTCCCACTTTAGCCTGGTAATATAAACATATACTTAAGAATCTAGCAGGCTGAAGAATGATGGTCCATAGTTTTCTTCTAGTAAGCTTAAACTGTATCCGCTTATTGCTGCTGTCAGACTGTTGTTTGCATATCAGTGTTTGTACTCACCTTGGCGTTAGCATAGCCCAACTTGATAGTAATGTTCCTCTCCAGCTCATTCTTAAATCGAACAGTGTGAACTCCTGAAATTGCCTTCACCACCGTCGACTTCCCGTGGGCCACATGACCAATAGTTCCTGTAGTGAAATCAGAAAGTACAATTTTAGGCTTAAAATTCTACAGTTACACAGTCAGACCTCCTCACTGTAGCGTACAGCCAGGAGTATTTAAAGAAAAGACCACATTAAGTTGTTCATGCTGGTAAATACTAAGCACTGGAATGCAGGAATGTGACAATCCCATAAAGCTACAATGGCTCACGTGAACTGAAAACCTAAAAGACCAAAACAGGCCAAAATTTATTTAACAGCGTGTGTCATGACCTCCACTATTCCCTCAGCACTGAGCCCCTGGCATTCATATCACACACTGTGGCTGCTAGAATAAACGCTGTACCTCCAAAAAACTTATGTACATTATTATAACAAGGATTTCTTCCAACTAATTACATCACATCATAAAAAAAACTCTAGCTGACCTTTATACTGTGTGAAGAGCAAAGAGCATAAAAAAAAGAGACATGAGGTTTTGTTCTCATGGTGACTATATGCAAGCCTCTAACAACCCACCTATGTTGATTGTGGCTTGTCTGCTGATGATCTCCGGTGAGAGAGGAGTCAGTGTGCTCACATCCTGCAAAGAGAGAAATCACAACTAGTCACATATACGTTTACCTGAAGCCATTTCTGAACAGACTCAGTCAAGATTGGACAATGTTTTGCTCTGGCACCGTTTCTGAATGCTGCTGCTGCTGCACCTGAACCAAACTGCATTACCAACCACTCCATGACATGATATTACCATGATACATGCGTTACAATATGATGTTTCTGTGATTTTGTAATTATACTAAGTATTGAGATACCATATATCATGAGCCCTTATTTCTAAAAACAAATGTCCCGAAAGGAAAACTTTACTCTGTTACAGTCACATAGGAATCCACTGCCTTTGGCATACATGCAGTGTAATCTCGCTGTCGATAAGTTAATTCAATCAATCCTACTTTACTCAGGGTAATTGGTTTTACTACACTAGTACCAGAAGTTTAATATGTATTTGCTACTTGTACTAGGTTATATACTACAACATTATATGACTTTCATTAAATATGTAACAGCTTTAATTGATTGATTGATTGTAAATGCCAGTTTGGCCTGTAAACTGCAAACAGCATTACTAACATTGTGATTTTGATTAATTTGAAGTTACAGTACCTAATAAATATCCCAATAGAACCCATAACATATGACTGGTGTGTTCCTAAACAAAAAATACATTAGGGGCCCTTGGCAGGCCTGGGGGTTTTAGGTGACTGCTTACAGCAAATCAACAAGCCTTCATGTGAGATAAGGGCAAGTATGACAGTATTTAAGTACTTTATTACAGACATTTGTGCAAAAGCCAGTAAGTATAGGGAGCACTTTAGACTGATGGTCAATCATAACCAGTTAGTTATGGTTTAGTAGGGCTTTCATTTATACTTAGCCTGAGGACTAATGCTGCTTCATATGGCTTAAAACACCCAGAACATCTGCACCAGTATAACTCCAATGCTTTTTAGAAATACGGCTGACAAGATACGATCTGATTAGCCAAATAAGTCTCAGGTGTGAGGTAAAATAAACAGTTTCCTCTAAAATAACACAGTAAGAAAAGGCTGAACGCGCCACTATCTGTATATCAGTCATGTAGAGACGGATTTACGACAAAAACCAACTGAACCTGGATATGAGGCCGGACACAAACAAGTAAAATAACAGATAAAACACTGAGAAAGTAAATAAATTCACTTACTAAAGAGCTGAGGTCTTGTTTGGCCAGATGCGGCTGACCCAGCGTTACTCCCTCATCACCCGCCATCTTAAAGGAAAGGAAATGAGAAAGTGACCATGCGCTGCCTGAACGCTTCCCCAAACAAAAAAACACTTTCCTACTAATAAAACAGTGCTGGAGTTCGAAATTACACAACAAAAATCAGCTCCTCCAAACCCACCAGTAAGCTTAAAACACAGAAAACCAGTGAACACAGAACCAGTAAAAACTCGTCGGTCGTGTGCTCAGGCGAGGATGATGCAATATAGTCATGCAGTGATGAGGAACCATGTGTTTCACCACGAATAACCACCTAAACTCACCACCGGAGGCTTTCTGTCAGCTGCGCGAGAACCTAAAGCATGAAAATGAGATTAATCGACAATATAGTGCGATTTTAGCAGCATATAAGTTACCTGTACGGTTTCTGAAACACGTTGGGAATGAAGCCGAAAGCGACAAGGGGTCCGTCTAGTGTAAATTGCGTCATCAACGTTGTAGTTTTTGGGATTGTTAGTTTTGTAGTCCAATGTTTGTCCGTTTCTTGCTGATACGTTTTAAAACTATGCACTGTTAACGAGTTGTAATTACAAGGATATTTAAATACAAAATATGTATACTATATATATATATTCTAGACTAGTTGTGTGTATGCATAAATGAGTCTAAATCTCAAAATGAATTTATCTTATATGCAAAGAAAAGGCCGCTGTTCAGTTTTTCATTTCTTTTTTGATTTTCTTTTTTCTATATCATTTGAACACAACAGCTCCTCTTCATATCCTGTGAAAGTTTCATGAAGAATTGACCAATAGAAATGCTGCAAAATCATTTAGAATAAAACCGGTGTATGTTAACTTACACTGAAAGTAAAGACTGTTTTTCTTTAGACAGCGGTGGTTTATAACACAGTCTTTTAAACTCTATATGTAATTTAAAATAGTACAAAAACAACATTATGAAAGTAAGACATTAATAAATATTATTGTTTTGAAAAATATATGTTCTTTGAAATTGATACCAGCAACACCTTTCAAAAAAGGGATGCTGAATGTGTAATGCTAAAAAACACCTAACACAACTAATTAGGCAACTGGTCAGTAACATGATTGGTTATTAAATGAGACTCCCAAAGAGTCTTTATGTGTGTTGGTAAAAAACAAAAAAATGAACAGATAATTATCAACATATTATAGCAAATTGGAGTGTTTTATCATCAACAGATTGAAAATCTCTGCACGAGACAAGACCCAAGACCCAAAACCAATATTGGCTTGGATCTTTGAGTTCTGTGGTTAAACTGGCCTGCCTAAAGCCCAGACTGGTCACCCACTGAAACATATGGCACATAATGAACAGCTAAAAATCTATCAGAATGAGATTAATATTAACATAGAGTGTTGCTAAGAGAAGACATGATGGACACAGTGGTAAACATGAACCTGGCCTACGTTTTTTTTTTTTTACAGTGCTGTTGCATTACATTTAAAATGGGCATATACCTTAAAATAGTACAAATATTTAAAATATTGATTTTGTACTATTTTGAATTAAATGATTGGCACCTCATTGCAATCTGTTTTAATGTACATTTTGCACCGTGATCCAGTTCTTATGGAAATAACCTTATTTATCAATTCTTATTTCAAATAGATGTTCCATGGGTCCCATTATGTTTATAATTTCACTACTTTACTCCCCAGACACCAGGCAAATAAGTGACGTCATGTACAAATACATACATCAATGCATAATACATAATACATTAATGTGAGTCAGGTTTTCAAATGTTTTTGTTTAGCCACCCAGGCTCAGTCTCTGGAGGTATGATGAGTCTCTGGAGAACCTCTTACACCTGAGCAGACGGAGCCAGATGAGGCCAAGCTAAAAACATCAAATAAATAAATAAATAAACTGGAACTGTGATGGTCTTGAAGGAGACAGCTGTGAGTGGAGTAATGAATAAATGAAAGCTACATGGTTGTGTTCAATTGGATCGAATAAGACTGATTGAAACCTCTTAAATTTAGTAGCAAAGCCGCTACTTTCTTCTGTCATATGGTCCAAGAGTGTTGTTAAAATCCAGTTTATAACCATTTATAGTGGACGACAGCTAGAATAAGAACAATATTACAATATGCTGCACTTTATAGCCCTAAGGCTAATAAATAGCCTTACCAAAATACTCTACATTGTTCACAAACTCAGGACGTGGAGGCAGTAATTGAGTTATTGAGAATTATTTTAACTGTTATTTTTAATTATTATTTTTAAAAATGCTCTTTAATCCTGATCATCTTGCTAAATATTGTTGCTGTCCAAAGAAAAGTATGTATCTGTTTTTGATGCTTGCTATTTTTCTCCATCATTTGACTGCAGCTGCAGCTGTTTATGTGGTGTCATGATAAATGGACCAATGGAAATGCTCCAAAATAGCTTGGAAATAATTCTGGTTTCTTTGACTCTCCCATTTTGGGAGATACTTTGTCTTTGGGCAGCAACGGCATAGAAACGTTCATCAGATATTAGCTCAGTAAGACTGAAATCAGTGAAATGCAAAGCCAAAGATAGTCTCAACTTGAACAACATATCCTGAAATTCTAAACCTGGGTTTCTTTTCCCAGAGCGTTCCCCGTGTGTGTTATGTGGAGCCCCAGGACAGTAAAACATAAAAGCATATTTTTCCAGTAACAAAGTTAACATCCCATATCTTATCCACTTAATCTCTTATTGAATTTCCTCCTGCCTCGAGGAGAACCAGTTCTAGCTGCCTATGAACTCCGGCAGGTAGCTGAGCACACCTGAACAACATAACCATCAGCAATGTGCTGCCCAACAAAACACAGTAACTGGCCTAAAGCAGTCCAGACCCCTATGTAAACCATGGGAGCATAGTTTTGGTTGTACTCCAGCATAGTTTGACTTCTATAAAACCAGGTCTTGTAGCGCTTTTCAATTATTAATATGTAAACTAAGTAATTCATAGTTTCTTTATTTGAAATGCTCATAAAATGTTCACAGTAGTGGAAATGGGAACCAGACATATGTCTCTAAAAGCTCCCTCGCAGAAAGTTATTACATGAATTGGTAATGAATACACTGCCTGATGTCTTAGACATTGTTTTATGACCGTTGTTCTTGGCCTAAAATAAATATTCCTCAAAAACTTACAATTACTTACTTACTCAGTAGATGTGTAGATTCACTGAAGGTTTGGAATATTTAATAAAATGGCTCTTTGTGCTGTAAACATTGTGACCCCTGTTCCGTATCACCACCACAGTAAATAAGAGTCTGTAAAGTTCTCTCTGATTAACCATCTTTTTATTTTAACTGCCTATATGGAAAACATAGACACTCACTGGCCACTTCATTAGGTGCACCTCTTTGTATCTACACTCACTGTACCATTTATCACTTTGTAGCTGTACAGTTACAGACTGTAGTCCCTGTTCTCCAGTATTCTTCAGTACAGGACCACCATGGAGCAGGTAGTATCTGGGTGGTGGATCATCCTCAGCACTGCAGTGACACTGACGTGGTGGTGGTGTGTTAGTATGTGTGGATCAGACAGCAGAGCTGGATGTATTTCAAATTAAGAAGGTAATCAAATCATCAGACTGCACACAGCATATCTGTACCTACAACACCTGCTTTCACTATATTAAAGCTTCATTGGCTAATACCTCAAGTGAAGATACTTAAATACAAATTAATTTTAAAAGGCATTCCAAACAGTAAAGTGCATTAGGAAAGTATTTTGGATATTTTCATACATACTCAAATATATTTCATCAATATATTTACATACATTATTTTATAAGGCACATTTCTATCTCTACATGCATTTTAAAATAAATTTGGTGTGTATGCTAATCTATTCTGAAATACATGTTAAGGTGTACGGTGAATGTATTTTCGAACAGATTGCAATGTATTTGAAATTAATGTTAATAAAAATACATATATTTTTTGTTGTCTGCGTCTACTGTAAAAGTAACTTTACAGGAGAGGACAAAAACCTTCTTTACTTTTAATGTACATCAACGAAGGATAATTTTTTTCCAGTGATTTTGGAGCATTTCTATTTCTATTAACACTGCTATACTCTGACCCCTATATGAGTTATCAGTTATCAGACACTGTTATACTCCGGATCCCTATATCAGTCATCAGACACTGTTATACTCCAGACACCTATATCAGTCATCAGTTATTAGACACTGTTATACTCCGGACCCCTATATCAGGTATCAGTTATCAGACACTGTTATACTCCAGACACCTATATCAGTCATCAGTTATTAGACACTGTTATACTCCGGACCCCTATATCAGGTATCAGTTATCAGACACTGTTATACTCCAGACACCTATATCAGTCATCAGTTATTAGACACTGTTATACTCCGGACCCCTTTATCAGTTATCAGTTATCAGACACTGCTATACTCCGGACCCCTATATGAGTTATCTGTTATTAGACAGTGTTACACTCCGGACCCCTATATCAGTTATCAGTTATCAGACACTGCTATACTCCGGACCCCTATATGAGTTATTTGTTATTAGACAGTGTTACACTCTGGACACCTATATCAGTTATCAGTTATCAGACACTGGTATACTCCGGACCCCTATATGAGTTATGTGTTATTAGACACTGTTATACTCCGGACCCCTATATCCGTTATCATTTATCAGACACTGTTATACTCCAGACACCTATATCAGTCATTAGTTATTAGACACTGTTATACTCTGGACTCCTATATCAGTCATCAGACACTGTTATACTCCAGACACCTATATCAGTCATCAGTTATTAAACACTGTTATACTCCGGACCCCTATATCAGTTATCAGTTATCAGACACTGCTATACTCCGGACCCCTATATGAGTTATCTGTTATTAGACACTGTTATACTCCGGACCCCTATATCCGTTATCATTTATCAGACACTGTTATACTCCGGACCCCTATATCAGTTATCAGTTATTAGACACTGGTATACTCCGGACCCTTATATCACTTATCAGACACTGTTATACTCCAGACCCCTATATCAGTCATCAGTTATCAGACACTGGTATACTCCGGACCCTTATATCACTTATCAGACACTCTTATACTCCAGACCCCTATATCAGTCATAAGTTATCAGACACTGTTATACTCCGGAACCCTATATCAGTCATCAGTTATCAGACACTGTTATACTCCGGAACCCTATATCAGTCATCAGTTATCAGACACTGTTATACTCCGGAACCCTATATCAGTCATCAGTTATCAGACACAGTTATACTCCGGAACCCTATATCAGTCATCAGTTATCAGACACAGTTATACTCCGGAACCCTATATCAGTCATCAGTTATCAGACACAGTTATACTCTGGAACCCTATATAAGTCATCAGTTATCAGACACAGTTATACTCCGGAACCCTATATCAGTCATCAGTTATCAGACACTGTTATACTCTGGAACCCTATATCAGTCATTAGTTATCAGACATTGTTATACTCTGGAACCCTATATCAGGTATTAGTTATCAGACACTGTTATACTCCGGAACCCTATATCAGTCATCATTTATCAGACACCGGTATACTCCGGACCCCTATATCAGCTATCAGTTATCAGACACTGGTATAGTCCGGACCCTTATATCACTTATCAGACACTGTTATACTCTGGACCCCTATATCAGTCATCAGTTATCAGACACTGTTATACTCCGGACCTCTATATCATTTATCAGTTATCAGATACTGTTATACTCTGGACCCCTATATCAGTCATCAGTTATCAGACACTGTTATACTCCGGACCTCTATATCATTTATCAGTTATCAGACACTGTTATACTCTGGACCCCTATATCAGTCATCAGTTATCAGACACTGTTATACTCCAGACCCCTATATCAGTCATTAGTTATGAGACACTGTTATACTCTGGACCCCTATATCAGTTATCAGACATTGTTATACTCTGGACCCCTATATCAGGTATCAGTTATCAGACACTGTTATACTCCGGATCCCTATATCAGTCATCAGTTATCAGACACAGTTATACTCCGGAACCCTATATCAGTCATCAGTTATCAGACACAGTTATACTCCGGAACCCTATATCAGTCATCAGTTATCAGACACTGTTATACTCCGGAACCCTATATCAGTCATCAGTTATCAGACACTGTTATACTCCGGAACCCTATATCAGTTATTAGTTATCAGACATTGTTATACTCTGGAACCCTATATTAGTCATCAGTTATCAGACTGTATCATATTATATATTTAGTCCACAGGTTTATCTCTATGATATATATATAACTATACTGTTAACTATATATAATAATGATTATACTATGCCTATTATATTATACACCATTTTTACAGTCTATATATGTAAATAGTGCTGCTGCTTTTTATTGCATGTTTGCACTGCCGACTGCATAACTGTGTATTTGCACTACCAGAGTGGTCTACACTGTTTGCACTAATTAACTGCACTACTGCCTCACTCTTACATATACACTGTGAGACCTTGTTCTGTTTCTATTTTGCATATTCTATTTATTTTGTGCTACTGGATGCTTTGAATTTCACTCTGGGATCATTAAAGTATCTATCCTTCTATCTAACAATAAAATTCTCACACCATGCAACACCGTCGTGTTTTAAATGATGCAGAGAAAAAAAGACAGAAATGAAGGTACATGTTTTACTTTGGACAGCGACGACATATCTAATATTTATGTATGTATAAAACCCTTTTAATATTAGCCAGTCTCTGCTTAAAAGCTTCAAGTCAGTCACCAGAAAGATGGACAGATCTGTACAGACTCACAAACCAAATATTTAAAAGTGCTGATCAAACCCTGAAGCGAATAACTGTATAAAAACAAGATCACTGTGAACAAATAACACAGTATGTTGTTCATTAACACTGACATTCTAAGAGAAAATGAAGTGAAATGATCAAACTTTGGTGGGCTGCAACCCCCCACCCCCAAGATCCCAACTGGGCCCCTCAGGTCTACAGCCAGGCTCTAAACAAAAGCGTAATAACGCGTCAGACAGTGTACTGGCATCTTCCAATCAGACCGCAGAGCCTCTAACACGCATCTCCGATCAGCTAAATCGATCAGTCCCGCGTCTAAACTGTAAACGCCGCTGCTAAATCCTGCACCCCCCTCACCGCCTACAGTTCCGCCCGACCGCTTCTGCTGCCGGAAATGACGTCAGTGCAGACCATAACATGGCGTCTAGGATGGCAGTGAAGGCTGCAGGCAATCACAATGTTAAGATCCAGCCGAAAATAAGCCTGATTTAGAGACGCACACCGACTAAAGGGTCAGCGGGGAAGATGAGGGTTCAGGCGGAGCCTGTGTGAGGTAGAACGGCGCTCCATGTCGGAGGGACCCCGGGCTGCGTGGTCGAAGCGGGGCTGCGCGGAGTCCCACCGCCGAGGTAAAGCCGGAGACACATCTCAAACAAAACACAGCCTCTCAGGGCCATCAGGTCACCCGAGGGTCAGTCAGCGGGGCTGGTCCAGTGTCCGCGGCTCGTTTCGGGTCTTGGCTGTCACCTACGAGCGCTGCGTTTCTGTGCGATGTGCGTAAAGTCCGTCCAAGACGAGGCTGAAGTTGGCTTCTCATCGGGCAGCTTCTTATTCCAGTTTTCCGCTCCACCTTAAATGCTGCAGCGGGTTCAGCCTGGCACCTGAGGCGCCAGACTCTTACTGCCGCACTATTTAAGGTGGAACGGAAGATTTCAATAAGAACCTGTCTTCAGCCTCGTTTTGCATTTGCACTGTAATAATAGGCTGTTATAGCTGATGAAGTGTGTGTGTGTGTGTGGCTGGTGGGATTCCCGACCTCCCTTCGTGCTCGCAGGGTTTTGATATCATGTTTCAGGTGTTTAGCGTTATTTGACACAACATAGTTATATTAACTTACAGTGTAAGGTCACAAAGTCAGAGCCTGGACTTGACCTTTGCTTTGGGGGACTGTTGTAAAGGAGTGAATATGATTGAGTTGGGATTATTTGCTCTCTTGCAAACGTGGATCCTCACCAGCGGGCACTGCATTTCAGTACAGCGCACATAAAGTCAGTAAAAACCTGCTGACTGGAGTCAAACCCTGTTAAATGAACCTTCCTTTATTAATACAGAGTTTATAAAACAGTGTGGGCCTTTTCTTGTTTGTTGAACAGGATTGGAGGGGCTCATAGTAAAGTTTTTGTCTGAGTGCATTAGGGCTCTGTGTTCCCTAGACTTGAGGTTTCAAGTTTAAATCTTTTCCTGATTGTCCCCAGAAATGTTTGTGTGGGTTACATACTCTGTCTGTTTTGTTACTGTACCTTAAAGGAGCAGTATGTAATCAATTTGGTATCATGTATATTGTGTGCCAGAGGGATCTATGCAAGTAAGCGTGCCAACCAGCTAGCACCATCCCATCCTGTCGAGTAATACCACTGTGCACCTCAAAAGGCAGTAGTGAGTCACCGTAGTGTCGAGTCTGCTATATGGGTGGATGAGTGGAGGCACTGCTCTCGGCAGCAAAAGAGTTAACTTAAAACTTAAAGGGAGGAAGTTGAATGCTGAGCCTGCAATGTTTTTTTTTCTACACTCGGGAGGCAGAGGGACTGCATTGAACATGACTGACTGATGGTGTCATCTTTCATATTGCTCCTTTAAAGGCAGCTGAATGTAAATGAGTATTATATACTTGTATACTTATACTACTGTGTGAATGGGTAGAGTTAAGCCCCTGTAGGTTGAATAGGTGGCTGGATGGAGACTATATGTGCTGGGAGTGGACGGAACTAAAAAATTAGGGGGAATGTGTTTTTCCCTATAACATAGTCTCTTTTACATCACCTGGGACGACTGCATGCTAGTATAATGGGCATGAAGCTTGATTACAGGAGTGACCAGGAGGTTGAAGAGTGAAGTGTTTGTGATGGTTTTGTTGTTTTGCTCTCTTGAGGGTTGCACATGTTTAATATTACCTGATTACCTGGGAGCATTGCATTTCACTTTAATGTGCATGAGGTCAAAGCCTGGTTACTAGATACTGGCTTTAAACATTAATACAGGATGATATATTACAATGTGCATCTTGCTTTTGGGGCTTTTTCTTCTCTGTAGCATCAGTTCATCTTCTGTTATGCTATCCCAGTGTGCTTGATCGTGCGATTTTTAAATTATAGTTTTCTATATAAACTAAGCAGCATTGTGTTTTGACTATGTTGTTTTTGTGTTACAAGCTACACCTGAACATTTACATGTATCCGCCCAATTGAGGCTACAACAGTTTAGCAGTACTCATCACACTGAATGATTTTGGAGTGAAGAACAAATTCACCACAGCCAATCAGAACGGAGATCATTTACATATGTCAGTGTTTAAAGGCACAGTTACTAGTCTGTTTAAGTACATGGGATATAGAAAGTGCAATAAGTAGTTGCTTGAAAATGTGTTATGAACATTTTTAGTACATCAAATAACACAAATGTCGTAAGTGGACCTCCGGGGGGCAACATTTAGAATTTGGGCCCTTTTTAATGCTGCATCCTTTTTTATTTTTTTTATTTAAACTGTTTTTATTTTAGTTGGCAGAGCAATAAACTCTCTGTGCTTTTCCTACCTCAGAGCAGGGGAAGCACAAGCAAAGGAAATGTGAGCGGCCCCTCATCACGCTGTCAGTGAAGCCGCCGACCGGCCAGGAGGCCGCCAAAAGGTACCAGCTCCTTATTTTTGTTTCAGATGCCTTATACTGTTAGACGATGATCTAGAATGAATCAAACTTTAGTAGTAGCCTGTAAGACAGACTGTAAGAAACCGTTTTCCAGTGATGTATGTAAAACTGTCCTACGTTTTAAGCAACTACATGCAAAGTTATGTAATTTTAATCTTAATAAATAGCTTTTATTAAACACATTAAATGAACATCATGATCCAGCATGCATTGCCAGAGACTGTGTTTAGGGTGTGAACTGATTTATGAAGATTAAATAAAATATTTATACTTTAGTACTGCAGTTATGGGGATCATTCTACTGAATTGGTTCAAAGCCAGGGGCGTTTACCTGATTTGGACTGTAGAATAAAAACATTCAACCTGTTTGTTAATTATGGTTATTTTATGAAAACTAATAATCACAGTTCTTTATGTCACTAACGTAACCATCAATAATGCTCCCAGAACTTTACTGATGTTCAGTAGTGACTATTTCAGTGGTTCCAGCTCATTTTAAGCAGAACCCAAAACGCTATTCAGTACATGACTACCAAACCCAGCTTTGAAGAGGTTATAGTAGAAATCATAATATTTCTTATTGAAACACAAAAATGTTCATTAATGTTCAGGAAATATGGTTTAGCAGTGACAACTGACTGATTTTCTTTTACTTTGGCACACTAACTTCAAACCAATGGGGTCTAACTGCTCACTGCTATGGGGCCATGAGGGACAGGGATGCAGTCCCACCTCCTGCTTTAAAAGTCAGGGGCGTGGCTAAAGTAAGGCTTTATTTATATAAACCTTTGTACTGTTTAAAATTACAATCCAAAATATAAATGTACAATTATTGATAGATATCAGAGTCCTAGTACAAAGTCTAATAAAGGAGAAAACATTCATTTATTTGTTTGTTTGTTTATTTATTAAATTGTACCCACCTTTAATAAAGTCTCTGGGCGATGCATGTGGGATAAAGATGTTTGGGTAGAACTTTAGTGTTCATAATGCTACAGACCACCTACATGAGCTTGTCAGGATGACTGATGTGACCCTGCTTAGACGTTACTAAGTGCTTATTGCAGTGAGCACTGTTTGCTGTGAAGGTTTCATTTGACAGATGTTACCGACTGACATAAGCACATATGAACATGTAACATGTAGGGTTGCATCATGATCAGCTTATCATCACTGTCCAATAAAAAACATGCGTCTCAATTTTTGTCGATTTTAAGTTTTCTACACGATTTGAACACACCAATGGCCGTTTACATTGTGTGACAATTTCATGATGAATGAAAAAAAAGAGAAACTTAAAAACAGCTTCGGAAAAAATCTGGTTCCATTGACTTACATTGAAAGTTAAGTATGTTTTTGCTCTCTCCTGTAAAGTTGCTATTTTGAAGATACTAGTTTTTCATTGGACAGTGACGTTATGTAGGTGTCATGTGGCCTTATGAACTGTACCCTACAGTGAAGTATTCCTGATGTTTGTGTAATGATTAATACTGATATTTAAATGAAATAATATTGCCTGTAGCTGCTCTTCTTTTAATATAAATATTATATTTTAATATTTCCACTACTAGTCTTTAATGCTATGTTTATAGAGATTTAAATAGAGCTGCTTTTATTGTGTTCTTGGACATCAGAGTGTTTAAAAAATAAATAACTAAATAAAAAGGGAAGTAGAACGTAGGCTTGGAAGTTTTCATTTTATCATGAATTGTGTGTTTCACATCGTTGTAATGGTTTGGGCCATTTTTGTCATTTAGGTGCATATTTGTCGACTTGTCGTTCAGGTGAATACCTTCAGAAAAGAGGTTTATTTTCTCTTCGGACACAAGGGGCACTGTCCTCTGATTGGCTCGGACACCCTCCTGTGACATGCCCGTGGCCAATCAGAGGTGAGTGTGCAGTGCGTGTGCATGTGTGAGAGAGAAAGCAGAGTCGGCTCTGAACAACAGGAGCCGAAGTGCTGAGGTGTGAATGTTCTTGAAGTCCTTCCAGAAGCTTCTGTAGCAGCTAGCTTGTTATTATTATTATTTTCTTCTTCTTTGTTCATTTAAAGTCCTATACAGTCAGATGCAAAAGTTTGGATAGTTAAAAAGTGAAAATAAGTTAACACATCCTCTACAGAGAAGACACTTCTGCACATTTTCATGCACAGTTACTGTTTAAAAGCTGAGTTTAACATATTGGAGCAAACAAAGAAAACATATTGTGTTCTGTGCAAAAGTTATGGCACAGTTTGTGGTTTTTTTTAATATGTTAACCTGGAAATTATATGCCGGCATTCGAAACAAATGCCATATTCAGGTTTGTTCAATGTTAGATGATGTACTTATTTTCATTTAGAAAGTTATCAGTACATGTAATTTGACTGGGGGTGTTCAAGCTTTTGCATGTGACTGTAGATCACTGGAATATTAGGTTAGGATAATTATCCTTACCCTTTCTTTTATTTGTCTTTATCCTACAGTGATGGATTAATGTATTATAAAAAGGGAATTCCACCCGTTCATCAACCCTCTGTCTGCACCATTCATTTACTGAGAGCCATTCAGAGTTCTGTGATGTGAAAAGGACCACTGTAGAGAAGCCTACTAAACTCATTTCTCTACAGAGGTGGTGATGGGGGTCACAAATATAGCCATTTTATTATCCAACGATCCAAGACAAGCAGTGAACCTGCTGTTGTATTGTAATGTGAATACAATGTTGAAAATTTGGAAAAACTGGTGGAATTCCCTTTTAGTTGCTGTCTTCATTTAGAATAGAACTTAGATTTTTTATACCTCAACCCACTTTACATTGCTGATGCCTCAATATGCAAATAAACACCCCAATCACAAGCTGCGTTGTATTACTAGTAGATAAACACAGATTGAGTGTTCTGTGGATATTTTTGGCAACCAAGTGATTTCAAATAATTTAATGCAAATAATTCTCCACCATGTCTTCATGAAGATTTAATCCGTGTGATTTGAATGTACTGAAAGGCAAATCGTGATCACAACATATAGCAGGTTAATTGCAATAAAAGAATCAATCCATACTGTGCAGCCCTACTGGGAACAACAACTGCACTCTCAGGGGCCAAAGACAGCCTGTGCCACAGCTGGGATTTGAACCAAAGTTACATCTGGAAGAAAGCCTGCTATGAAGGGCATTTTCAGGGAAGCAGTGAAGGGGTTTATTATTATTTTATTTTGGTACGGGTGTAAATCTCCTAAAATGTTTAGTTACAGTTACCCTGTAGTGCCTATGTAGTGTACTTATAGTATTGTATATAGACGATAAAAACAATATAAACAAATCTTTTGTGATTAGAATTTAATTTTTGTAACAGATCGGATCAATGCATGTACATTCACACCCCTACATTCTGGGGATTTCTTTGGTCTTAGATGTTCTCAAAGGTGCTTGTTGCTGTGTTGCTGCAGGTGCCTGATGGCGGGGGATGTAGAGGTGTACCTGTCTCAGGTGCATGATGGGAGCGTGTCCTCGGGCTTCCGGGCCTTATATGAGGAGCGCCTGCTGCTGGATGTCACACTGCTGATCGAAGAGCACCACTTTCAGGTAGGAGTGGGCAATGTGGGGATGTTTTATACTTATTGTGATGCATTATGTAGCAATGCTTTTCAGTAACACTCTTTTTTAAGTATATGATGTCTATGGTCAGCACTTCTAGAACAAGTGCACGGATCATTAAAACAAACACTAGGGCTGGGTATCGCCTCAAATTTCCCGGATCGATTCAGTCCTGATTCACAAGGTCCCAATTCAATTTGGTTTCTGATTCGATTCAATTCAATATGGATTCATTTAGGGATATTTCAGTTACAATAATATGTTTTGTTTGAATATGAAAACAGATTTTAACTAATGTGGTAAATATACAAGGAACACTCAGGAACCTACCATTATTAAAAACATTAGTATTTATATGTTTATATACCGTTATTGGTACTGAATCCAAAAGAGGGGGAGGGGTTATCTCTGGTTTATACGAATCGATATCGGATTATTCAAATGAAGATCGATTTAAATTGATTTTTAAACACACCCCTACTGTTAACCACAAAAACCAGCGTATAGAAGCTGTAGTACTGTTACTGTTTGATACTACAACTGTGTAACAAGCAGCTGATGGAAGGTCAACATGTTATGCACATGATTTTGTTCTATTACTAGTATAACCAGCATTCAGCATTTCAAGTACTAAGCTGACAAATAATAAACCGTCTTTTTATAAATTGTCTATTTATTTCGTATGTGACCTTCTTTGAGTTTTGAATTATCATGATATATTAATTTGATTATAGCTTAATACTCAGTTCTCTATAGCTCTATAGAATCTTCTGCAGCTTTACTTATCATTCTAGCCACGCTCCTTTCATACATTTAGTTCACAGCTTCCTGTAGCGCAGGAAGAGTGTGGGAAGAGCATATTGTCGCTGTCGACAACAGAAAACTTTACAGGAGTGGCCAAAAACTGTCTTTACCGTTAATGTTTGTGAAAAATACTGAATCTTACATATTGTCGCTGTTAAAGAAATCAAGTATCTCCAAAATCGCAACCTTATAGGAGAGGCCTAAAAACTGCCCTCACTTTTAATGTAAGTAAATGGAACCAGAATGTTTTCCAAGCGATTTTGGAGCATTTTTATTGGATCAGTCTTCAGAAAACTTTCACACAATGTAAGCAGCAGCTGTCATGTTCAAACAGGTAAAAAAAAACATAAGTGGAGATGCTTTGGTTGGATAGCGATGGTATACAGTATCATTCAAAAGTTTGGAATCAATAATTAATATTATAACATCAATTTTGTCTCAGACCAGTTGGTATTATTATTGTCTCAATTGGTATGTAAAACATCTTCATTTTTATATATTTTTTTCTACACTGTTTGAAAGTAGCAGCTGCTGTTCACATTGTGTGAGAATCAACAAGAGATGGATGGACCAACAGAAACGCTCCAAACTAGCCTGGAAAAAAATTCTGGTCCTGCTGGATAGTTTTCTATTTTGTTATATAGTTTTCTGTTATACTGTATATAGTTTTATGTTTCTATTGTAATGTCAAAGGTGGAAGTGCTCTCGGAGCTGCCTCCCCTGTAAGACCTTGTCTTTTGTTCTATTTACCTATTGCATTGATCTCGTTTGCATATTTAGATGTAACAACTACCGACTGGGGTTATCTGACAAATGGGAACTCTCCCCCAACACCCCCATTTGAAAGGTGGAGACGGTGGATTTCTGTGTGTCTGTATGTAAATTATGTGGTTCTGGATATAAGCAATGAGTTGTGTAAGGTTAGATTTAGAGATGGAAGGATCGATCGGCCGTGTATCGGTATCGGCAGATTTTTAATCAAAATATGTGATCGGAGATCGGCAGATCTTGAGAGCGGATCGATGGCGGTAAACAAATGAACCTAATTTCTGTATTTATAGCTAGTGTTGCATCCAGGAAGAGGAGAACCCCCTCCGGCCAGCTCCCTGCAATTCCTATCTGAACCACTAGGTGGAAATACATACCCTTTCATTTTTGTCACACTGACTAAAGCAGCGACCTCACGAGAACAGTTTAAGCGTTCACCGCATGTACGGAAAGAAAACATCGTCCTTCTGGCAGTTTGTTACCGTATGTGACTCATCGAGGACAGTTTGTAACATCTGTAAAATTAGTAAAACCAGCGTCTCTTGCGGTGGAACCAAGACAAAGACATTTAACACTACTAATCTGATACAGCACTTCAGAGACACCACGCAGCTGAATACAGTGAGTATCAGCAAACAGCAGAGCTGGCACGCGCAGCCCAGAGAACCATGCAGACCAGATCTGACCAGTATGAGCAGTACAGCAGCAGAAACAGCCAGAGAGCTAAAGAACCACAGTCAGAGTGATTGAGTTTATAGTTCTAGATAAGCAGCTCTTCTCGGCTGTAGAAGACGTTCATTCTGCTGCTTAATATTCCACCTGTATCTACGCTCTGCTGTTCCTAGTAGAGATACTTTTCAGATGTGGCTCTTCCGGAGCTGAATCAAGCGGTTTACTCCCATATAGACCAACTTCTAATTTAGTTAAAAATATTATACTGTTTCACATGAGCTTGTTAATGGTAATAAACCAGTTTCCACCATGTTTCATGACTTGCTTTTGTGCTAATAATATGTAGCCCTGCCGTGTCTAATAGCCCCGCCCTCGATCGGTATCGGCTATCGGCCGATCGCACTGAAAGGTGATCGGCGATCGGAATCGGTCTTAAAAACGCTGATCGGTCCATCTCTAGTTAGATTACTTTGGAAGAAGAGTGCATGCAATAAGCTCTCTTGGAAATCTGCGCTAGAAAAAGCAGTGCATATTTGTTCTTGAAAAAACCAACGATTCTTGCGAAACAGAAGACAACAGTTCTTTTAACTTGCATTAAAAGTAAAGACAGCTTTTGGCCATTTTGGAAAAACTTGTATTTTTTCTTTGGACAGTGACAATATATAAGATTCTTTCTCAATCTGTTCTTCAATAGCATCAATAAGTAGGATAATGTACCGGTGATGTACCATGTTTGTCATACTGCTGCATGTCTTTGTGTTTTCAGGCTCACAAGGCTCTGCTGGCTACCCAGAGTGACTACTTCCGGGTGATGTTCACAGCCGACATGCGGGAACGTGACCAGGACAAGATCCACATGAAGGGGCTGACGGCGGCCGGCTTCGGACACGTCCTCCGCTTCATGTACTACGGCTCTCTGGAGCTGAGCATGCCCACGGTGCAGGAGATCCTGCAGGCCGCCATGTATGTGCAGCTGACCGAGGCCGTGGAGTTCTGCTGCTCCTTCCTGCTGGCCAAGATCTGCCTAGAAAACTGCGCTGAGGTCATGCGGCTGCTGGACGACTTCAGCGTGGGCGTGGAGGGCGTGCAGGAGCAGCTGGACGCCTTTCTGCTGGAGAACTTCGTCCCGCTGATGGCCCGGCCAGACTTCCTGTCCTATCTGAGCCTGGAGAAGCTGATGGCGTATCTGGACAGCGACCAGCTGAGCCGCTTCCCCGAGATCGAGCTGTATGAGGCCGTGCAGGCTTGGCTCCGGCACGACCGCCGCCGCTGGAGGCACACGGACGCCGTGGTGCAGAACCTGCGCTTCTGCCTCATGACCCCGACGCAAGTGTTTGAAAAGGTAAGCTTGTTTTTCAGGGTTTATTAAAAAAGGAATTGTACTATTTTTAAAGCAATAGTAAGCTGTTATTACTATGGTTACACATTGCAAAGTAGTTTTTTATAATATCAACACTGTTCCAACTCCAGATTGGTCTGATTGTGTGATTCAAGATTGTATACAGCTTTTTGATCGGATGCACAGACTCCGGAAAACAATACATTTCTTTCTGGAATTTATTCCCATAGAGAATGAATAGGATGGAAAAGTGCACGCTATTCTATTGTACTTCTGCTCGACCGACAGACACCGGTTCACATACACGGACTCAGTGCAGACCCCCGACCATAAATTCATTATTAGTTTGACCCGCACTTATCTGTTTGACGTTTTTTTTCCATCCCTCTTTTTTCCCCCCATAGAGTCCCATTCGGTTTTGGTCACATCCAAACCTCATGGTTTTATTGAACCCACAGCCTCCAAACTGCATGTACTCTTTTAAGGCAGATCCTCAAACACTAATCCACAGACATACTGACACGTACTCGTCTACTTGTCGTTTATTCATACCTCGTTCCTCCCATAGGAAGCCATTCATTTTCAGCCGAACTCAAACATTACACTTTCGTTCAACCTACAGTATCAAAACTGCCTGTATTCACTCAGGACAGATCTCCAACTTCTAATCCACAGAGATACTGGCACGTACTTCTCTATTTTTCTATTTGCGCAGGAAATACACTTTTCTAGATGCTTTTTATTTTTATTTGACCTCTATACCTGATTATTGGTGCAGTTAATGTTTTCTTTTAATCTAAAAGAAGAGAGAAACATAAGATTTTTATTGATTTAAATGTTCATTTAAATGTTCATGTATTTGGTTTCAGCATCACTCCAGAAGTGTTTTGTTGCCATTTTGCAGTTGCTGTGTTAAACGCAGTTGGTCTGTTTTCGCACATGACCAGATCGAGAAATATGAAAGAAATCATGTGCTAAAACTCCTGATTACTGAGCTTAAATCTAGCTCTCCTTATCAAATTTCTTAAACGAATTTCTGCCCTCCTGGGCAATGAGAGAGCAGATCAAAAAGCAAAAAAAAGGCCACATGCATACCAGATCCAATACACCAGATCCCACCAGTGGACATCAAACCTACAATAAATTGATATATCAAGGACAAATGCAAAATTACTGGAATTTACAGTCGAATAATATACTGTACAAAGCCACTATCCCAGTATTGGAAAAATAATGAAGACCCACCTTGAAAACAGTCTACACAAGATGCTGTATTGAACATACTAGACTGAAACACACACGTACCTGATAAACGGTGAAACAGTCCCATATTGCGCAACATGCCAAACACAGATCACTATAAAACATTTAATGCTGGAATGTACCATCTATAACCGAGAAAGACAACAGAGCATATCTGTAGGAACCATATATGAACTTGTTACCAAGACAAAAGCAACAACACTTCTAAAATTCCTGTCATCAACAAAACTGAAACTCATATAAGTGAATGTACGTAGTAATCAGACAACTTTTCCAAATCAGTTTACTGAAATGAGCAAATTAAAGGACGGATTACAACCTTTTCAGCCATGAAGATGGCCCAAAGGGCAGACATAGCATTAAAAATATGAAAATATGAAAACGTGTTAAACGCAGTTGGTCTGTTTTCGCATGTAACCAGACCGAGAAATACAAAAGAAATCAGAATAAAAATTGACATGTGCTAAAAATCCTGATTACTGAGCTAAAATCTAGCTCTCCTTATCAAATTTTATTAAATTAAATTAAATTAAATTAAATTAAATTAAATTAAACTAATTTCTGGGCCTTAATGTGATTTACAAATGTGATTACAAATGTATTGTAGCTAAGATCATGTTTTATTTTTAAGTTACGTTTTACTGTCTGTTTTACTGATTTCTGTTTTTATGGTTGTGCATTGTAAAGCAATGGTTTAGTTTATACCGTATTTGTCTGTGTGTCGTTTTATTCATTACGGTTTCTATCAAACTACCACCACAATACTGCCTGTACTCACTCAGGGCAGGCACACTGACCCGCGCACCTCTACTTGTCGTCTATTCATCTCTTGTTCTTGCACTGCTCACGCTGTGCAACCATCCTTTATCTTTACATGTTAATATTTGGTTTGTTACTCAACCTGCTTTAATCTTCCTTTCAAACCCTTTTTAAGTTGCGGAATCTCAAAATTGGCAGCTGGATTTCAGATTTCACAGTGATATGAGCAATAGAAACAGATACTTAGCTTATATAAGTAGATGTTACATAAATCCAGGTCGATTTAGTCCCAGTTTCTATGTGTTCTAAATGTGTTGACATCATTGGTGGCTCACAATTCCCATTTCTGTGCATTGTTATTTATAATTAGTGTTGTTCCCTCCCCACCCCCCTGCAGGTGAAGACCTCCGAGTTTTACCGTTACTCCCGTCAGTTGAGGCAGGAAGTGGACCAGGCCCTCAACTACTTCCACGCTGTGAACGAGCAGCCGCTGGCCGACTCCAAGTCAAACCGAATCCGCTCGGTGAGGCCGCAGACGGCTGTTTTTCGGGGCATGATCGGCCACAGCATGGTCAACAGCAAGATCCTGCTTCTGCACCGGCCCAAGGTGTGGTGGGAGCTGGAGGGTCCGCAGGTGCCGCTTCGGCCGGACTGCTTGGCTATTGTCAACAACTTTGCCTTTTTGCTGGGAGGTGAAGAGCTCGGGCCGGACGGAGAGTTCCACGCGTCGTCCAAGGTGTACCGCTACGATCCCAGGCAGAATTCCTGGCTCCGGATGGCCGACATGTCTGTACCGAGGTCGGAATTCGCAGTGGGCGTGATCGGAAAGTTCATCTATGCTGTGGCGGGCCGCACGCGGGACGAAACGTTTTACTCCACGGAGCGCTACGACATCGCGGAGGACAAGTGGGAATTTGTTGACCCGTATCCGGTCAACAAGTACGGTCACGAAGGCACGGTGCTAAACGGAAAACTCTACATCACCGGCGGCATCACCTCGTCCTCCACCTCCAAGCAGGTGTGTGTTTTCGACCCCGGGCGTGAGGGCGCGTCCGAACACCGCACGCGTCGGACCCCCATTCTCACCAACTGCTGGGAAAACAAGTCCAAGATGAACTATGCCCGCTGCTTCCACAAAATGATCTCCCACAATGGGAAGCTTTACGTTTTCGGCGGAGTGTGCGTCATCCTTCGCGCCTCTTTCGAGTCGCAGGGTTGTCCTTCCACGGAAGTTTATAATCCGGACACGGACGAGTGGACCATCCTGGCGTCCATGCCTATCGGCCGAAGCGGGCACGGCGTGGCGGTTCTGGACAAACAGATCATGGTGCTGGGTGGACTTTGCTACAACGGCCATTACAGCGACTCAATACTGACCTTTGATCCTGAGGAGAACAAGTGGAAGGAGGACGAGTATCCCCGGATGCCTTGCAAACTGGACGGCTTGCAGGTATGCAGCTTGCACTTCCCGGAGTACGTTCTGGAACATGTCCGGCGCTGCAGCTGAGAGTGAGAGTGTTTTGCAGCTCCGTGAAGGTTAAGGGGGAAGAAAAACGTTTACAGATGTGAAAATAGTCCTCAAATACTGAAGCTTTTAAAAAAAAGAAATAAATAAAAACAGTAGGCCAGTTGCTTATTTAAGAACAAAACAAAAAGAAAAACAAAAAAATCTCCATACTTTTTAGGTCTTATTGGTAGAACGGGGTGGGTTAATACTGGTGGTTAGGCTGAACATTTTTTTCCCCCCAAATTAGCTTTCTCACTCAAAGGGGACGTAAACACTGAAAGTTCCTGTGGACTTGCGTTCAGTTTTTGGGGCCTAAATCAGTCTGTTCCATCATTGTAATGTCCTGTACTCCCATTTCCACCACGTTGTTTCTTGTGAAGCCATACTACTGTTTCCCTCGTGTTCTGTTCTAATGGTGTTTGAGGAAGGAAACTGCTGGGTATGAACATCTGGACAGATGGAAAAGGGGATTCAATGATGTGGATGTTTTGAAGAAAACAAAGTCAGCTTATACTTTTTTTCCCCTTGGTTTCCATTATTAAGCCTACATGAATGCGTTTCTGTTGACTTTGCGTTACGGAAGATTATGCTAACTATTATGATTTTGACACTAATGATATTGACAAATGTTGCACTCTAAAGAGCGTTTCTAACTGCTCTGCAATAACACTGGTCCTCCACTGCTGACGACGATGAGAGAGCTGGAGCGGAGTAAAGGGTATATCTGTCCTTTCCAAATCTCTGCCAGCGATATTTATGCTGTAACTCTGTTTAATTTATTTGAGTAAAAAAAAAAAAAACAACTGGTGGGGACTCTCCTCAATCCCACCAGGACGAACCAGCTGCTGTTTTCATTTGTCTCGCTCATATTTTGTTCCATGAGCAAAAAGGGCTAAAGCACATAAACATTACTTTGCTTTTTCCTTTTTTTTTTCTTTTAATGTCTGAACAGGTCTTTTAAAGGTACATCGCATGCAAAATCCTATTTTAAAATCTGTAATTAAGGGGAATTCCACTGACACTGTCGTTCTCTTTGCATAATGAAGATGTGAACAGTCTTTCCGATTGGGTTGGTGGTTCTTAGAGTGGATCTAGAGAAACTTTCCTAGTCTGAATATGTTCACCGTGGTCATGGTAGAAACCAGACGTCCACCTCGAAAAAGCTCCTTCACAGAAAGTTATTGCATGAGATCATTATGAATGCGCTGCTTGATGCCTAAGCCTTGTTGAATGGTGTATTTTGGTCCAGATTAGCAGTTTAAAAGCATTATTCCACCAATATTTCTATATAATTTAATGATGGAGATGTAGGCAAAGTCATTCAGAATGGTTTTACGTGAGATGGGTCATTGTAAAGAAACTTGAACACTGACAGTGATGGGAACCAGCGATTGATGTTGATGATGGTAAGAGATTATCTTGCCTTGCAACGTCCTGCTTTAGGTCAAATTCTTCAAAACTACAATGAAACACCTAGGCATCAGGCTGCACATTCATAACCATTACATGTACTATCTGTCTGGAAGGAAACCTTTGGAGGTGGATGTCTGGTTTCCATCACCATCACATGACCTGTTGATATCGTGATTATATTGTTTAATGATTCTGAAATGCATTTGCAGTGTATTTAAAAACACCTTATTGAGTTAATAAGCCATTGTTAAAAATCAGCTTACATTATTTTGCTTTTATTTATGTTTCTCGGATTATGTAACCGCCACAGACACCCATCTGGAACTGTGATTAGTCAGAGGATCATTTGCTTATTGCAGCTTCTGCAGTATCAGTATTGCAGTAAGGCCAATATGGAATAAATTAACAAACTACATATTTTGCAGCCCTGAAACTTGATACAAAATCAAATAACTGAATAAAAAACAAGGGTTAAACTCAAGAACCTTTAAAAATGAGCTCTATTGCATAGTGGTGGAGATGGGAACCAGACTGTCACACACAAATATAGCAATTTTTTATATATTTATTTTTCTTTGTACTATCTAAAACCATCAGTGAACCTACATGTGTGTTCTGAATTATAACATGTAATGCTGATGATGGTAAAATAGTTTTGGGTAGATGGATTGCCTCACAGTGCCCTGCATGTACCCCTGCACCATGAATGTATTTTTAAAAAGATGTTTTAAGCCAAAAACTTTGTAAAACATCCTAGAACGATGTTGTGAAACAATGTCTCAGGCATGCGACGGCTAATTCATATACATTTCATGTTATAACGTTCGGCGAGGGACCTTTTTAGAGGTGGACGTCTGGTTCCCATCACCACCACTGCGAATAAGCCTTTCTATAGAACTAAGCATTTCACAGCAAACCATCTCGACCATTTAAGTATGCATGATAACGAGACTGATATGATGGATTTTACATGCCATGTACCTTTTAACTGTGTTTTTAATGGGTTTAATGCTCATTCTCAGAATTTTTGTTAGTTTGTTTTGTACCAGCACTTAATTCCCATGTTTTCTGTTATAATTCAATTGGTCCTCCTCTTTTTCTTGCCCCTCTGACTCTTTGGCTGTGTTGATATTATACGGGACTGGTTTGAACTTCCTCAAATACTGACTCATACCCTCGCGTCTCTGTCCTGTGGGTCATCGTGTTTTCTTTTTCCAAAACCCGCCGCAACGTCATGTACATATAGATACCAAACTGCAGTCTCTGAGAAGTTTTATACTGTGCAGGTTAAGGTATACTACTCCCGTGCACAGGTGTGTCAAGAATTAGATTTTTAACCTCGTCACATTTAGCCCTCCGCAGAATAAGACGAATAAAGTAATCAAGTTTAATAATCCTTAGCCCTATATCTTAATTGTACTTGAGCATAATCAGATTGCTAACATATTTATCGTAATCTGATGGTTTACTGCAATTTGGAGACTTTGTAACTTCTTTCCTGAAATAAATGTTCATATTGTTCACTTTGTCTGTGGTCATTTCTTGAATGCAGGTGCTCAGAGGTGGGGAGCACCAACTTTCTTGTATTGAAGGGGCATTCTACCTTAAAACTAGACGTGCTAGACGTTCCACTGCAGTTCTATAAGTTACTCTGTGCACAGATTTTAGTGGTACATTTTGGGATGTTTTATTGATAAAACATATTGTTTGGTTGCCCTTGCTCCAGAATGTTTTCTATATTGTGCAGCAATGGGGGAAAGTCTTACACCTCAATGTTCAGTGAGCAATACAAAATCACAAAATGTCAGTTCATTGAGCAAAAAGTGAAAAAAAACCAAAACATTTGAAACTTATTTATATATCAGATTTGAAGCAAGTAATGTATTGAATTATATTGTTATTACGTTGTACTCTATCTATATTTCTCTTCCTAAGAAAATGCCAAGTTATTCTGTTTAAGCAGTTACTTTTAAAAAAATCATTTTATAATTTAATTTAACATTTTATAAAGTAACAAAAATAAAAATAAAAACTGAATGTGTTACTGTCACAAGCTAAAGTCAAATGACATGTATTATTAATTTTTTCTAAGTACTTTTTCTGGATGGCATTTTCTGCAAAGTTTAGTGTACAAATTGACTGTATTTACTTGCTTGTTTAACAGGCTGAAAATGTGTACTGGAAAAACAAAAAAATATCAAACTCGTCATTCTTTTTACTCATGCATTATTTAGTGTTTTTATTTCCAGTGTGTTAAATTTGACAGATAAACAGTAACAGTGCATTAACACATGCAAAAGTGTGTTTGCTGTAGTGTGTCTGGCACCCACCCAGAATACTGGATTCACGTTGCATGCTGGTATTTTTAAAAAATATATATATATACACACATTTTATTTACAATTAGAACAACACAACATTAAGAACCATATCGATACAAACAACCAATTAAAAATAAATCATTATATATAGAACTTGTGGTTCTAAACAGAGCCAAGGTCTGAAAAACAGGGTTTCCAAGACCCTCTGAAAGTCAAGTCATTAAATCTAAATTCTGAGAGGTCCCTAAAAATAAACTTATCATGTGCTGTTTATGAACTGTTAATCAGTTTTCAAACTAAAGACAAAAGTGGAGATTTAGCAGTGTGTGGAAGAGCATATTACTACACTAGCAGAAGAAGAATTCCTAAACCAAACATTTTGCTGCCATTGAAGTACCATGATGGCAGTTAAGCAGCAAGCCAAAGCCGGATTAGCGAGACAGCTTGGGATACCGGGTTGTATTTCACACACTGAATAGCGTTGTTGCCTTTAATAAACAAGCATCCTCAAGGTTTAAACTACCTCCAAGCTAAGATACTGCCAGAACAAGAGTGCTGATACCTACACAGACAGATACAACATTCAGAAATAAGACTTACAATTAAAGAAGTACATAGTGCAATACAAGATATTTCAGTGGGTGCAAGATTCATGTCTATTTAAATGCTTCGCAGTTAGTTTGATTAGTTGTCAGTTAGGAAGATAAAAATGTACATTTGAAAGTCAGCTCTGTCTTACAGTAATATAAATTACTTGATCAACAATAGTTGATTATTAAATACTTGAAAATTAGATCCCCACAAGAAAAACCAGACCAGCATATTGGGTGATCAGCTGAACCACCATAATATTCCATCATCGGACCAGCACAAGACTATAATGAACCAGCACAAGACCAGCATAGACCAGCTCAGACCAGCATAAACCAGCTCTGACCAGCACAACCCAGCATAAACCAGTTCAGACCAGCACAAGACCGGCATAAACCACTACAAGACACGCTTAAACCAGCATTAACCTGCACAAGACCAGCATAAACCAGCTTAGGCCAGCATAAATCACTACAAGACCAGCATAAACTAGCACAAGGCTATAATAAATCAGCACAGACCAGCACAAGACCAGCATAAATTAGCACAAGACCAGCACAACCGGCTGTGACAGCAGACCAGCATAAACCGGCTCAGAGCAGCACAAGACCAGCATAAACCGGCTCAGAGCAGCACAAGACTAGCATAAACCAACTCAAGTATGAACTTCTTTCAGCAGGATGTCTTTACCAACACTGTTACAGTGAGTCTCTATGTGTGCTCTCTTCAATTAAACTTTTCTGGAGATTAGCATCCTTTGCAGTACAGTCTGTATTACTGGCCTGTTGTTAAATATTTAACTAAATCGTAAAAAAATAAATTAACAAGCATAGTTGTGAATACAGTGAGAAGTCACTGCCTTGTTCTATTAATATTGTATAATGGAATCTGCGCTCTAGCGACCCCTGCTGGACACATGGTGAGTTACACCGCTTTAACGTGTTTAATATTGTTTTGTTTCGATTAAACTCAGAAAAGAACTTAGTCTGATTAATGAAATGGCGAGCTGTGGTTCGTAGTTAAATCTTCATCTTAGTATTTTTAAAGTTTTAGGTTGTCAGAAAGAGAAAAAGACACTGAAACTGAGGTCTCGCGCCCACGTGCTGTAAAAATATCACAATACATCTTTGATTTTCGAAACATAAACTTCGTAAACTCCTAAAAGCTGACAGACATCACACCTTTTCTGGTCAGATTTAACCAAGCAGTTTAACCTGTTTCCGCCGAGTCTTATATCAAATCACAGCGCTGCTTTTCAGGTGTCTACGGTGAACATGTTTAAGTAGTCAGTAAACTACGCGGCAGTTTAAGCATGTATAGTTAGTCGGTGTGCTCATTTAAAGCGGAATATGTTGAGTTTGATTAATGACTGACTACAGTATGGTAAGTTGGGGCCGTGTCGGGAATTTAACCTTATTTGGTTATTTGAAAATTTTTTATTTTTATTCAGAGTTAAATAATCTGAACAATAAAATAAAACCGAAATATTAACTGTAACACTGAGTCTGTTCCCTCTTCTAAAACTCAGTATTTGAGCTGTGCAGCCGCGGCGCCGTGGCTTAGTTGGTTAAAGCGCCTGTCTAGTAAACAGGAGATCCTGGGTTCGAATCCCAGCGGTGCCTTTTCAGCAGCTCTCACTCTCAGATGAGGAGTAATATTTTTCATTACACAATAGTAACATGTGTTTAGGTGAGAAACAATATAGTTTACAAAACAACGTTTAAAATACAATAAATAATATTCATGCTTAATATTAATATTCATGAAATAATATTTATGCTTAACATTAATATTCATAAAAAAATTCTTGCCATGTGATCTGATAAGATATTATATCGTCGCTGTCTAATGAAAAACAAGTATCTTCTAAATTGCAACTAAAACCTACTTTACTTTCAATGTAAGTGAACAGAACCAGATTTTTTTTCAAGCTGTTTTGGAGCACTTCTATTGGTCCATTCATCATGAAGTTTTCACACGCCCATTGGCATGTTCAAATAATGTAGAAATCACAAATCAACAAATATGGAGATACATGTTTTTCATTTGACAACAAAGATATTATCATGATGCTACTGTTAAAAGTGTATAATCTGCCATTTATGCTACCTTCATTTTCTTCTTCTTATTATTAGAATTATTATTATTAATCTATTTTTTATTTTATTGATTGTCAAAAGGTACAAGGAAAGGAATATGAATTCACTGAGCAGTGTATTAGGTTCCCCTATGTCACAGACTGTAGGTCATCTCTTTCTCTGTATACTTTGTTAGCCCCTTCTCACCCTTTTCTTCAATGTGCATGATCCCCAAAGGACCACCACAGCACAGGTATTATTTGGGTGACCCTGACGTTGCTGTGGTGTATTTGTGTGTGTTGTGCTTGTACGAGTGGATCAGATACAGCAGTGTTTCTGGAGTAGTTAAAACACTGTGTCCACTCACTGTCCACTCTATTAAAACTTGTCTTGGACTAGAGGATGACCAAGACAAGCTGTGCAGCAACAGATCAGCTGCTGTCGATGTAAAGTCAAAGACAGTACCTGATTTGTTGCCGCACAGCTTGTCTTGGTCATCCTCTAGTCCTTCCATTAGTCCATTAGGGGTCCTGACCATTAAAGAACAGGGTTAAAAGGTATGTAGAGAAAGAGACTCACCCCAGTGTATAACTGTAGAACCATCTGTATGATCTGTGGAACTGATAACATCTACAAAGAGTGTGCATTGAAGGGAGATATATAATATTCTGACTGGACTGTGTAAGTAATACATATGTGATAGGGTCTCATCACTCATTAAGAGGAGATAGTATGGAAAGGAAGTCGATATGAAGTCAGAGTCTCGTGCTTTGAGATAACAAGTCATAAATATGAGATTAACTCATATTAGTAGATAATTATCCACAGCCTGTACAGAATTAATGAGAAAAAATCTAAGTACTGCTAGGACAGTGGGGAAAAGACACACTGGCATAACTGGTTTTGCAGGATTTACGGTCCTTTGTCTAGATTTCCAGTTTCTAGATGATAATATAATGTCGCTGTTCAATGAAAAACAAGTATCTCCAAAATTTCAACTTTACAGGAGACCGTAAACATACTTTACTTTCAATGTAAGTCAATGGAACCAGAAATGTTTTTCAAGCTATTTTGGAGCACTTCTATTGGTTTATTCATCATGAAATTTTCACACAATGTAAACGAACATTGGCCTGTTCAAATAATGTAGAACTCTTAAAATCGACATAAATGGATATACATGTTTTCATCGGACAGCAACAATATATTTATGTTCTTAAATATGAAATTATATGAAAAAATATTTACTCAGAATATGTGCTGCTGTGAATATTATTTGACCATAAGTAAAATAATCTTAATGACCAAATGATGTTATCCCACAATAATATTTAGTTTAGGTCTGGTATTTTGTAGAATTAAGCTATTTGGGTCGGTTAGGAACATCTGGCTGCTTTGACATTCAAGGTTGTGTTAAAGTTGCTTTGCCTGAAGCAGCAGCGCAAATCCATACCAGCATAGCATGTGTGGGCGACCACCAGACTCCCCCCCGCCCAACCACTGGCTCCGCTGGCAAAATCACAGTTGCCCTTCGCCCTACAGGGGGGCGTGTCTGACGGGGCAGTTCCGGATAGCTGGTCCTGTGGAGTTGTGTGTGTCTGCGTGTGAGTTTCTTCTCCAGGATTTACTGACAGGAACGCTTACGCGGTAAGTGAAATAAGCGGAGCTAGGCGAGCACTGAGGCGGCGTTAGCTTCACTGTGCTCAGTTACAGCAGCAGCTCTGTTTACTCTTCACTGCTGGTACAGGATTTAAGGCTGTATTCGGGATAAAAACAGTAAATATCTAGCTTTACAGAACAAAGTGATAACAAAGTTCTCTGCTTATGTTACGATGAATGAGTTTGATTCGGAGTTACGTAACTCGGTCACGAGATTACATCTCATTTTGTTTAATGTCTATCGTTTGTTCTCAAGTGGAGCGCATGCGCAGATGTTGGTCGACTAAAGTGAAACAAAAAAATATCTGCACAAAAAATAATTGTACTCATTTTTTTACTCATATATTAGTATTTTTTTTAGTTTTCTATATCATGTAAACACAACAGCTCCCGTTTACGTTATGAGAAGAACGGACCAATAGAAATGCTCCAAACTAGGGTTGGAACTAGTTCTGCTTTTATTGACGTTTTTGGTCTCTCCTGCAGATTATGTAGGTACATGTATTTCTTGGGACAGCGACGAAATACAGGAACATGTACTGAAATGTGCATGTATTGTTTTCACATATAAAAAGAAACAAAGTGCTGAAGTAGTTTTTATGCTGATCTTATGCTCCTCAAAATCGTATACTACATTAGGTATATCTGTTATACAACCCTGTTTCCAAAGAGGTTGTGACCTGTGCAAAATATAAATGAAACCAGACTACAGTGATTTGCACATGACTTTTAAGATATATACACAATCAACTCACATTATTATGAGCACCAGCTAATAACCAGAGTAACTGCCGTATGCAGCAGCTAGACGGGAGCTGGGTTTAGCTCAGTTGGGAGCTGGGTGTAGCTGGGTGTAGCTCAGTAGGGAGCTGGGTGTAGCTGGGTATAGCTCAGTAGGGAGCTGGGTGTAGCTCAGTTGGGAGCTGGGTGTAGCTGGGTATAGCTCAGTAGGGAGCTGGGTGTAGCTGGGTGTAGCTCAGTAGGGTCCATGTAGGCTGTCACAGGTTTTGTACCCATGCTGACTGCAGTGCATCCCACAGCTGGAGGGCACGTGGGGGAGGAGTCATAGAGCGCACCTGACGATCAAGGTGGCCCCAAACATGCTCAGTTGGGTCCAAGTCTGGGGAATTCATTTGCAAGTATTTATACCCAAATCAGTTGAGAGTGTCTTTCACATGGATGAGTGGACCCAGAGAATAGCATGGAAACATTCCCCAGACCATAATGCTGCCATCTACACACGTCATAATAATTTGACTTGACTGTGTATGTTCATTTTACCAGCAACAAAGGACTGGGAAATTTGTGTAACCCTCAAAATGCTAAACCCCTGCTGGAAGACCACTAACTAGTTCAGTTATTTGGCAACAGGTGAGTAACATGATTGGGTGTAAAAAGAGCATCACAGAGAGGTGGAAGGCGTCCGATAGTGAAGATAGGAAGGGTCACCACTCTGAAAGACTGCACAGGCAAACAATGCAACAATTCAGGAACGTTTCTTACATAAAATAGCAAAAACTCTGTAGTGAAAATCACTATATAGGGGTCAGGAACACTTCTGAAAGCCATTGTCTGTGAACACAGCTTAAGTGCATCTGTCACTGCATCCACAAATACGTGTTAAAACCCTACGATGCAAAGAAGAATCCAGATATAACCAGATTCAGAAACGCCGCCGCCTTCTCTGGCCTCGTTTAAGGTGGGCTGAGTTGAAGTGGAAAGTGTCCTGTAGTCCCATTAGTTACTATTTGAGATTCTTTTTCCTGAAAGGAAACCCCTCCTCTAGGGTTAAGAAGAGAGCGACTTGTAATCAGCGTACAGTTCAAATGCCAACCTCTGTGAAGGTATGAAGGGGCATCAGTGCACATGGCATGGGTGACTTGCACATCTGTGAATTCACATTTAAAGCTGAACAGTATATAAGGGTTTTGGAGCAACAGTTGCTGCCATCCAGATGATCTTGCTTATTTCAGCTTTATAATCATCTTTATAATCATCAAATAGAAATGCAAAATAATAAATAACAGAATTAATAACATAATAACAGCAACTCAACGGTGAATAAAATGTAAAAGTTGATAAATAAAAAGAAATATAAATGTAAAACAATAACTGAAAACATAGAAAACAGTTGCAGACTGATTGGAGGTGGTTGCAGACTAAAATCCTTTAAATGTTCATGTGACTGAAGCCTTTGAGTAATAAGTTCCAGCTCACTAGTGCACTAGGGGTGTTCAAACCTACGATGGCACATTTTAACACTTTCTCTTGCATTATTTTACAGTTTACTTTCACATATTTCCATCAATTTGTATACATTACGATTTTCTTTCTCCCAGATGGCGAATGAAGCAAGACCGTGCCCGTGTGACATTGGAGATAAGCTTGAATATGGCAGTCTCGGAGAGGAGGTCCAGCTCGAGCACACTAAAGCTTATGTAGTGAAGCCCAAAGCTCCGACTGATAAAGCCATCATCGTAATTCAGGACATTTTTGGATGGCAGCTCCCCAACACCAGATACATGGCTGACATGCTGGCTGCAAATGGATACACGTAATGCCTTTTTTAGCTGTATGCAAATGAATGTTCTAATTGTAAAGTCCTAATGAGCGTCCTTACCTGAATTTTGTGATTATAGCGCTATTTGTCCAGACTTCTATGTTGGAAAAGAGCCATGGAGTCCTTCCAAAGACTGGTCAGGGTTCCAGCAGTGGCTGGAGGACAAGAAACCCACAAACATCAACAAGTAACACTTCGATTTGATCACACAATGTATTTCACAATTTTATTGATTTTTTTATTGATTTCTACTGTTGTGATTAAATAACACATGAGACGTACTAGCACAGAGTCACAATATAAATATTAGTTTAAGAACTGTCAATAAGTTTCAGTGAAGAATTTACCTTAACTAAGACACAGGTATTCATGCATTATGCTAACACATTTATTATTTATGTCATAATATCAACACAGATCAACCAAACTGATTTTAATTGTGCATGAATAATTTTGATCTAGCAAAATAGAGAGTTTTCTGTCTGTCATGTTTGGTGAATGAATCCGGATTCACTCTGCAGGGAGGTGGATGCAGCCCTGAGGTACCTGAAGGGTCAGTGTGGGGTCAGCAGGATTGGTGTTGTTGGTTTCTGCTGGGGTGGAGTGGCCACACACTACATTTCTCTCCAGTATCCGGAGATAAAAGCTGGAGTTTCAGTCTACGGTAATGAAGTTGTAGACATTTGGTATATACTAATTTTGTACTTAACTATAAAAAAACAGATTAAAAGAACAAATACACTTGTCAAAACCAGGCCATTCCTAGACATTCGTTTTTACTTTAGATAAATTGCTTTTTCAGAACATAGGCTGGTCTGAAAATGCAGTTGTGCGAGAAGCTGTAAAAGATTTAGCTTCTGGTAAAGTTTACTTTTAAGACTCTTATCACTAAACACACAAAGTACTATTGAAACGTTTTGCACTAATGCTGCAATTAACCCTTTATCTTCTTTCTAGGTATGAGCACTGGCTGGGTATTGCTAATCATTTCACATAAGCTGTATTTAACTTTCTAGCTAACAGCACTCTCCCTTGTTCTGGCTGTGTTTGAACTCAAGGGCACTAGCTATGATACATACTCTGACTAAACACAAGGCACGTTTGTTTGCTAAATGTTATAGATATCACAAAGATAACCATAGCCAATGTTAATCAGTGAGAGATGGTTAAAGTTAATTTCCATCCATTACCTTCAGCTTTGTCCTGCTAGTTGGGTTTATGTGGGGGTGGTGGTAAAGACAGGGTACAGAAGACCTCCAACCTCCAAACACACGGGCATCTTAGAGCGACTGAACATGCGACCCCACACAGAACAGCTTCGACCAGGCATCGAACCTGGATTGTCTTGCGAGGCGGCAGAGCTGACCACTACACCACCGTGCCGTCCTGTTTGAAGTTAATTAAACTGATTGAAATGAAAAATAATAAAAAGGGCAGCACTGCCAGAGAAGCACTGTTAATTCTATACATTCAGCAGCACTGAGTAGCTCAGGGTTTACAGTATCTTGAGTCTGAGAGTGGACGTTACCGTTTGGTTTGTTTTTTCGATAAGAAGACACATTAGACAGCATGTTCATCACAATATTACCACTGATACCTGAAAATCCACCCCCACCTTGATGTTCTTAACAGTACCCTTAGTGCAGGTCGTCTTCAGGCACAAAGAGTCCACACAGAGAGTTCACCGTTAATTTAGAGTTGTGCTAAAAGTTTTTTTTCATTTGGTTATTTATTTATATTATTTAATGTTTCTTTTAATTGTGTTAAATGCCTCAATTATAGTTTACCAGTGGATAAAATGTGCTAAACAATGCATTGTGTATTACTGTATCTGATAAACTACTCTTATATGTGTAGACTAGAAACTGAGCTACGGACCCACAAATGCAATTTATTTTGCAAGCCAGTGCAGAAAGTTTGTGGGGGGTTGGCAAGGGCAGAAAACCATGTATCTCCATGTTTGTTGTAAATTTTTATTTATTTATTTATTTATTTTTATACAGAAACTGAAAATGCCAGCCGCCCTTGACAGTGTGTTTAAAGTCCATTGCCAAAAGAAATGGGCCACAAGAAAAATCACCTGAAAAATAAACCTTATTAATAAATCTAACTTCCATTTAGAGTGAAGATAAAGTTACTACTTCAGAGTCACAAGACAGCGACAAAATGCTGTTAACATAACTATCTTGATTTTATTTATTTAAAACTTTGAAATAAATAAATAACTATACTTATTTTAACTATTAAGTAAGTATTCGTAGTTTTTCCTCTCAAAAAACAGTGTTTATTGTCATTCTCCAAGAAATATATATTGAAACTGGTAACATTACAGGAGAGACATATCTTCTGTACTTTTAACCTGTTACGCAACTTCATTTCTGTTGGTCCACAGTGTAAAGGGCAGTTACTGAAGCTGCAAATGATACAGGAAAAAGTGTATATATATATATATATATATATATATATATATATATATATATATATATATATATATATATATATATATATACTTTTTTAGGTCAGCACTGATATGCATATGCATCTCTTACCCGAGTTGTATCACTTCGCAGGAATCGTTCGAGAGAGGGAGGACAGATATAACCTCAAGAGTCCGACTCTCTTTATTTTCGCTGAGAACGACACTGTGATCCCACTTGACCAGGTGAGCCCTGCAGCTGAAGAACACTTCACATGAGTAACCGCTCGTTATGATTTATTATAAACTCCTGTGGGTTTTTTGTTTGTTTTCTTTTTTTTTTAAAGGTGGCCACACTCGAGGAGAAACTGAAGGACAAGTGCACTGTTGACTTCCAGGTGAAGATCTTCCCCGAGCAGACTCACGGATTTGTGCACCGTAAAAGAGAAGACATCAACGAGTCGGACAGGCGCTACATTCAGGAGGCCAGGCAGGACATGATCAACTGGTTAAATAAGTACATGTGAAGCGTGTGGCTATTAGTCCACACTGCAGAATTAAGCTATCGATCTCAGGTCCATAAATCATGCTTCAGATCTAATCTTAGAAGTCTAACGAACAGTTCCATGGACTAAGTGTAAATTGCATTACTTACGGTGATTCATCTCTGAGAAATGATTGATCTCAGTCCATGTTAAGACCTGAAATTAGAGATTTGGCTTGATTTGAACCCAGAATAGGAGAGTTCGCATATATTTCAAAGAATCTTCACATCTAATCTCTGCTGCATCTGTATCATACAATAACTTACCACAGATACTTATTGCAGTTAATTTTGCTGCACTTAAAAGAGAACACAGGTTTTTAAAATATTCTACATTATTGAGATGTTAACAAAATAATTATGAGTAGTTAAAAAAGAAAGAATATGTTTATACTCTAAAATTCTTATTTTTATATTCGAGCATGTTTAGGTGGAGTTACATTAATTATATTTTTGGTTCCACAGTTCCACTTAATTCTTAATTTTACTTTTCCCACCCTTATGGTCCACTTATTACACTTGTGTGGCATCGAAACAATCACAAGTTATTTCTTTGTGTCCATTTTTAACCTCTCTTTATCCTGTAAACATGTGTTTTGTTACTGTTTCTTTAAGACCAACATATGTAAATATCATCTGTTCTGATTGGCTGGCCTGTATTGCCTCATTCATCAAAAGATGCACTCAGATTTTCAACACAGGTAATAAGAATAAATAAATAAATAAATAAAATCAGTAACATTTCAAATAAAGATTAGGATGCACAGAATTAATTTCCTAATGAACATTAATGAAACCGAAGTGAGCAGTTTACACCCCTTAGTAACTTGGATTGCCCAGTAATACCAACATGAATGCACCCCATTATGTTTGGGCTAATCAAATCCAAGTGGGATCTGTGGTAGTTAACTGATGCCTGCCAATAATTTTTTTCTTTCCAAACATCTTTCAAGTGACAACAACAGAGCCAATTAATTCTAACAGATCAGCATTTTATTGATCATTTCTGCTCTACAGTGTCTGATAAGCGTATCAAATGATAAATAACGGTAAGAAGGTTCTGACAACACCAATTCCGTCAAAGAGTGCGAGACATGAAATACGGACTAATCTTCAGATTCTCCGGGGTTCCTGATGTCATCTATCTTCAGGATCATCTTCACCACTTGGGTTGCCAAAGAAATCTGCTGTTTCTTTCCGATGAGCGTCTCGATCACATGCTGCTGCTTCATGTCTGTAGAAAATAAACGTTACAACACATTATAGAGTTTTCTGAACAAAAGAAAAGTCCTATTAACGCTGCTTCCCCCTTAAAACACAGCTCTCAGAACACCAGTGTTACTGTACCAAAGTCGTCTTACTGGACAGCTAATGCAGCTGGCAGCTAACAGTAATCGTACACCACTGAAAGCATGGCTGAGATGACATTAAGCTAAAGCTTTCTTAACTAATCTATAACCACAGTCGTTTCAGAATTTGTTATACATTGCTATGAAATTTTGTACGTATGTAAAACATTAATTCAAGCCTGTCTGTCTGTGTTTTGTTCAAATTAAAATAAATACAATTACATTTAAGTACTGAATGTGCAGCTTTCCTTATAGAAACTGACATGTTCATTTCATATTGTAAATTTTAGAAAATAGTCTGAACACAGTGACTGAACACAACACTTATGTAAGTCGCTCTGGATAAGAGTGTCTGCTAAATGCCGTAAATGTAAATGTAGTCTCATTAAATCTGTTGCTCTTGCTTGCCGACACTGCAAAGCTGTGGAGTCGATGTGCTGCATATATTCTACCTCAGCTGTATGTAATCTTGTCAGCAAAGGCTCAGAGTTTCTGCAGGTTTTCATGCCAAACAAGCAGGAACACACCTTATTTCACTTGTTTAATCAACTCATCAGTCTTCAAGCTCTTGACCACGTGTGCTTCTGCTTTGTTAGACTAGGCCGTTGCAGATAAGTTTGTACAGTACCAACATGGTGGAACACTAGGGGGCAATGAGTGCAATTGGCAGCCCTAGCAGTTGGTCCAAGCGTTCAGGCTGGCAACCTTCCAGTCACAAGGCTGGTTCCCTTAAGCTCCAGTCCATGATTTCCCCATAAATTACATGTTTTAATATGTATTCTCTGTGTTCAGGTCAGATGTTTCAAGGATGCCGTTAATAATAGCATATTGCCGCTTCCAGGACAAAACCATGTATTAATACAATTGTAGCTTAATAGGAGATGCAAGCCTTCAGTGTAAATCAATGTAAAGAAATGATTCCAAATAATATTAGCTCATTTTACTTTAAGTCCATTTATCAATTTTTTACACAATATCATAGCTGTTAGTCAAACTGTCAAAACAGACCAAAATAGAGATTTTTTTTTTTTTTTTTTTTTTTTTTTTTTAAAGTGAACGACTCCTCTAAAGTTCTCCAAGTGTGTGTTTTGCTGGACACCTTAGCTAATTTAGGTTTGTCTTGGACAGCACGGTCCAAAAGCTCTTCATACTCCTCATACTCTGTGCAGTGGTTTGTTGGGAGATTTGTTGGCCGTCTTCTGAGCAACGGCAGTTTTTTCAGATCCAAACCAGCTCCACACGAGTGAAGATGATCCTCGCTAGGAGTTAAATCTAAGGCGGTAGACTGCGAGGCAAGTTTCTTCCCCTGGCGCAGTGTGTTCAATCATTTTCAGCTTTAGGTGAGCTGTTTAAGCAGCTATGCTGGGTTAAGCCAATGTTAGTTCACAGTATGGCACTTGCAGCAGCCTGTACTAAAGGATGAAGCAGTGAGCGTGTGAAGTCGAGGTGTTCTGATTGTTTTTCCCCCAGGCAGTAGTGTACTTGATAACGTGAGCTTACATGGCATTTACGATATTATCATAAATACACACATATTTACACACACCCCTAATTCGGACAGGATTTGTTTTACATGAGGTAATGTCATTTTTGCTGCTGTTTCTCAGTGATTTCAGTCCTGTTCAAATGTGCCACGTCAGTCATTTTTAAAGATTGCACACTCAGTCTGAAATTTTAGCACCTTTTACCTTCTATAAAACAAGCTACAAAACATGTTACTAATCAAGAGGAAGTCGGAGGTGGAGATGTGTTAAAAACTACTACATTAGTTTGCACAAGACAATCATGCCCCATTACTAAACCCCACAAAGTGAAACTTAACTTAAGCGAGCTGCTGCATTGGCTGCTGTGTGTGTCCGCTATAAAACACTGAGGTAGAGCGCTGAAGTCACCATAATCAGACACCTGCCACTCTTCTCTTAGGAGTGTCTTGATCAAGTGCCTGATGAGTACATGTAACTCCATTGATAATCACACATTAGTGAACTACGTACCATTTGTGGAGAGACGTAGGCAGTCAATTCCAAGTGCTGGGTTGGCTTCCTTCACTTGCCGGGCTCTGACCTCAGTCATTGTCTGAATGGGGTTCAAACCACTATTCTCTGCCAACGCCATCGGGATCACTTCCAAAGCATCAGCAAACGCTCTCATAGCATACTGTTCCAGAGATGGACACTGCAGAGCAAACAATGTGAACTTTACTTGACATATTTCATTTAAATATAAATGAAAAAGAAAACATGCATTTAAACTACATATGCAATTAAGAGTTAACTAAAAAGATACCTGAATATTGAATTCAATTAGAAATGCTGAGGTATGTACGACAATACTCCATTCACTGACTTTCTTGGAATTCATACTGACAACTGCAAATCCTTGTACACGTATGTGATGAATAAAAGGTATTTATTCTTTACTGTGATACCTTATCAGCTGCCTCGTTTACAGCAAGAGCGCAGGAGATTTCAGAAGCTCCACCTCCGTAAACAATCCTGTTATCTCTAACCAGATTACGGATAACACACAGAGCATCATGGAGCGCTCTCTTAGCCTCTTCGATAATCTGAGGAAATTAAACACACACAAAACAAAAGTAAACAGGTGTAAACAGATGGATTTCACGCCACTTCAAAACTGTAACGGTGCATCTTAACTCTACTTATAAACAAGTTTTCTGTAATATAAAACAAATATGCAATAGGAAAAACAATGAGGGTACAATAAAAGAAAAACAAAGAAAATTATGATTTAAAATACAAAATAATATATATTTATTTTTTCAACATAATCCCCAAACAGTCACGCACAATGCAATTACAGACACTTATTTTTAGATTTCTCTGTACAGAACAGAACATTTCAGTTTGAGGACATAGTTGTCTGTGGTAACTGCCTGTATGTTATAGATGCAGCAGACAGATCAGGCTGAAAAATACTGGAATATACCTTCAGTATTTAAGAATAAAAAAATCAGAATATTTACCATTTTGTTTCCTCCACGGATGAAGATAGTAACAGCTCTGGAGTTTTTGCACTCCTCGATTACGAGCATGCGGTCTTTAGTGGTCCCAAAGCAAAGTTCCCTCACCAGGCCAGCAGTACCCAGCTTCT
Source organism: Megaleporinus macrocephalus (assembly GCA_021613375.1). Taxonomy (NCBI): domain Eukaryota; kingdom Metazoa; phylum Chordata; class Actinopteri; order Characiformes; family Anostomidae; genus Megaleporinus; species Megaleporinus macrocephalus. The sequence continues at coordinate 17,355,766 of CM038727.1, forward strand.
CTGGCGTCAACTCACAGAAACGAGGTACAATGCGCCCTCCGGTGGCAATAGCAATGAGCTGAAACAAAACATTACCGTTATTTGGTGTTGTAAAGATTTTTTTGGCATCTTCTTGGTTAACATAACAGTTATTATAGACAAATTGCTGTACAACTGCCACTCTTTAATTTAAAGGAGAATTTCCCTTTAACACAACAACAACAATAAAAATAATAATAATAATAATAAAAATAAGAATTAGATGTTAAAGTCATTCAGAATGATTTTGTGTGAAATTCTGAGTTCTATATTCAGTGTTGTTCACAGTAGTGGTGATAGGATCGAGAGGTCCACCTTGGCTAAAACATAACCTTTCAAATCCGAACCCAAACATTAACCTTATTTTATCTTCAATGCCACATAAAAACTTGGTTTGTTGGAGAGTTGACATGGTAAATACAACAGTTATGTGTTGTACATATCACAACTCTTGGTTTCTAACACCTATACTGTACCCTCAGCCTGTAATTTGTCATCTGACATCAAACCACTTCACAGTCACTGAATTATGCAAATATTTTAAAAAGTCATTGGCACACTCCTTATCAAAAATTTACAGGGCACTGTTTCTGTTCATTGTTGTCTGTGTTGTTTCACAGCAGTTTCATATAAATACGAAAGAACTGTTATGAAATATGAAATACGAATCCATGAAACCTTGTACTAACCTCAATCTCAGGTCCTCCAACCCATCGGACAGCGGGGAGCTCGTTCTGCAGCAACAAGTGATTCGCCTCATCGTCAAAGCCCCACTGACAAATGGCAAGGTTGGCGCCATTCTCCTTCACCTGGTAGTGAACAGATACACTGTGACTGAGAATCCATTTAAATATACCAAGTTAAACTAATCAGCTATTGTGGTATCATACTGTAAGCTCCATAAATACATTACTAAACAACAATCATATCTGTTCACTGCTAAACCTCTGCCTTTCAGGACAGAGAACCATATGGATTAAGCAGTTCCTTCACAAGTAAATGTACCAAAAGAGGCAAAACATTATGCTACTAACTTGTTTGATCATCTCCTGAAACTTCTCCTTCTCGTACTTCTGCAAATTCTTATAGTCTTCCACAGAGGTGACATCAAGCTTGTGCTTGGTTTTAGGCTTGGGTGGCTCAAACGGGCAGGTGAGGATGGCAATTTTTGTGTCTTTTAGGACCTGCAAGTGAGATGTAATGTTACACCAATGACTCAGAAACATGGCTGCAAAACTAACTGTATGGGTAAACTGAAATGCACTGATCTAAAGATTCAACTGCTACAATTTTGGAACGTTAGAATCGAGTTCAGTGTAGTAAGGACTCATTTGTTTGGCCAAAATAGAAATCCATATCTCGATTTACGAAAATCTGACATACTGTGCATTTACAAAGTGGGAAAGTGGGGGAGGAGGGGGAAAAAACCCAAAACAAAACAGAAACTATATCTTGTACCTTGGGCATTTGAGGATGGCTGAACTCTTTATCCACAATTACGCCTTTAATTAGTTGAGTGTCCTCCAGTTTACCTCCAACTTTTCCCTCCATCTTAATAAGCTCAAAGTCAACATCCTTCCTTTCCATATCGGCCACAGTCAGGATTGCATTGACGGCAATCTGTGCCATCTGTTTGTGGCATCGGTTGATGCTGAAAAGGCACAATCATAATGAACAGTTCAGCAGCTAACACGTTTGCTACATCAGCCCCCAATTATGCCTGTGTGTTGTTTTAACAGCTCAGAGAAAGTGTGGTGCATCAAGCTTTCTTACATTTTGCACATGGGTTAAACGATATATTCAATGAAGACATGGCAGAAGGCTGTATTTGAGTGTTTCTGGTGATGTGGAAATGTAGTTTTGCACATCATCTTATTTTATGCTTACACTTTGGATCCTAGTGTTGTCATGGCTGTCTGAATGAGTGGCTCTGTGTTGCTGGGGTCCACTGGGAAACTATCCCCGATCTTATCGAGATGTTCGATGGCGATCCGCGCAGCCTGGTCATATCCATCAGCGATGCGGATGGGGTGAATGCCTTTGTCCAACAGCTGCTCAGCCTGTTCCAGGAGAGATCCTGCAAGAACTATGAAGAACAAGAGGATCATCAATTCACTAAGACATGAGAAGCTTCAGTATATGACTCTCACTGTTAAGATCCCCTACAGAGAAGAAACAGATATGGCATTTTGGGCAAAGTGCAGTGCACAAACATTTATTTACTGTAGGGCTGCAGCTATCGATTATTTTAGTAATCGAGTACTCTATCAATTTTTTCATCGATTAATCGAGTAATTGGATAAAATATATATTTTTTTTAATTAAAAAAATCAATAGTAAATATAGAAGATAAAATAAGACCGCTTTCTTAACATTTATTGCTTAAATTGCATATAATACAGTTTTAAAGAAAACATTTTAATAATTACTATTATTGAAATTTATTACTAGACCTATGTATCATACTGTAAGTTCACAAGACTGGGTACTGTACACTCAGTTACTATGCAGAAGCTTGTCTTACACTTGCTGACCCACTTACTGCAAACAAACTAAACTAAATATTCTTGCTGTATTTGGTTTTGAGCATTTTAGGCTCCAAATTGCTACAAACACCACCTATGTGAGAGGTGTACATTCTTGTGAGGGTGTGTTTGTTTAAGACTATAATCAAAGCGTTAATGTGAATAAAGTTCAGGGTTTTTATTTTCTGTGTTTATATTCTTAAGCAAAGCTTAGATCATTTACGGACACAACTCGCTAACACAAAGACTTATGTTCTAGACTAGCCATTACATATAACTATAACTAACATACACACTTCACTAGCCTTTATCTCAATTCACCATCACACTGACTTAGGCTAAATGTAATCGTTACTGTGTGTCACTCCACTCTGTGGACTGGTTAGCGGCCCTCATAAAACTCAGACTCAGTAGTAAAGCTCAGTAGCTTGCTTTCTGAAGTTAGCTTCTTCAGAACTGCTGCATCATTTAAGGTGGAACGGCGGAATTTACATAAGAACTAACTTCAGCCACGTCTTTCTTCAGGTTTATGGTGACGGCTCCCTCGGCTAGTTCGGTTTACAGTAGACATTGTACACTGCGTATGGTTTTCTCGGACCCGCCATCAAATCAAATTCGTCGTGTCACCTGGCAACACCGTAAGCACATGCTGTGCAACAGTAAAAGTCATCCGAGCAAAACAGTGCGCTGTATATGGTTGTATGGATTAAACGAATCTTCGAGGCAAAGAATTTGCATCGATGATCTTTTGTAATCGAGTCCTCAAGGAATCGTTTCAGCCCTAATTTACCGGGTTTACCGTTAAAAAAAAAAAAGAAGAAACATACATGTGCCATAGCTTTGCGCATAGACCACATTTTGTGGCCACATAAGGGGAGACAGTTCAGCACCTGTATTCGGATTACACAGCCATGCTGTTGTTGCTTGTGAGGAATGTTTCTTGGTGTTATCATTCTGAAATAAACGTGGCTGCGCTGCTCCAAAAACAGAGATGATTTTGCAGATGTGCAGGTTACCCACTAATATCTCCCCCAATACCATGACAGACGCTGGCTTTACTTTATTCTGATAATCTGGATAGTCCTTTCTTGTTTGGCCCAGAGAAAACAACATCCATTTTTTCCATAAAGTATCTGAACAGTTGACATTTTAGACCTCAGTACATGTTTCCACTCAGCCGTTTCAGCTCAAGCCCAGAGAAGCTGGCAGCATTACTGGACGTTGTAGACATTTGGCTTCTTCTGCGCCAAGTACAGTCTTAACTTGCATTTTCTGGATGCGGTGACAGATGGTGTTTATTGACAGCAGTTTGTCAAAGTATTTCTGAGCTCAGAAGGTTTTCCATAACAGGAGTGCTCTCTGAGGAGTCGAAGGACATTCAGTTGTGGATTCAGCATTTTTCCTGTACAAACAGATTTCTCCACTTTCCTGAGTCTTCTTATTAGATGATCCACTATAGAAGGTGAAATAAACAAAATCCTTTCTATCACTGGTAAGCAGTGCTGCAACTGTTGGACTTTTTGGTGATGTACACTACCTCAAAGGGTGGGTTGCTCCTTTTATACCCAAACATGGTCTGTTTTAGATGTTTATGAACATTTAGACAAATATCACCTTGCACTTTGTTGTTCAAATATAGGTAAAAGTAGATGCATAAATCTCAGTTTTTATTTACATTTGATTTATTCTTCCAATTCTTTGTAATTGGGGTTTTAAAGTTTTTTTTTTACATTTCTTTTTAAATTTCCTTTTACCATTCTTTTATCTTTATTCTTGTTACTCTTTTACTATCATCATTATTACTACTATTATTTTTTGTTACTATTTATTTATTTATCTATTTTGAGTTTTACTACTATATGTATATCCATTTTTTTTACTTGTTCTTGGATTTAGGTTTCTTAGAGTTTTTATTTGTTATTGCTTTTATGATTTATATTAATTTTGTTATTTTGTTTAGAATGCTTATTTTATATTTAAAGTACTTATTAAAACTTATTTTCAATTCTTTTTAAAAGATTGATTGATTGATTGATAGAAAATGTGTATAACTGGGTGTGTCCATCAGGCTTTAATTCTTTCTGCAAAAATTTACCCCCACACTCTACACAGACACAAGTTGGTGAAAATGTCAGCAAACCAAATTTATCAACCATTTTTATAAGGGTTACTGGTTTCCTTACCAACTACACCAGTGGTGCCATCTCCAATTTCATCATCTTGAGACTTGGAGAGCTCGACCATGAGTTTGGCGATCTGATGATCCACATCCATCATGCTAAGGATTGTTGCACCATCATTGGTGATGGTGACTTCACCATCTTTATCCACCATCATCTTATCAAGCCCTGTAAAGTGGAGCAAATTATTTTAAGAAATGTTTTAACCTTCTGTAGCACTATTAGCTCTCCTGAAATGATGATTACTTCTACACTTGATTTGTCAAATGCCACCATCCAGTAAGAACAATTTACCATCCATAATGAATTCATATCATTAACATGCTAATGAAGTAATAATCCATTGTCCTGTACTTATACAGCAATTAAACAGCAAATGATCCAGTGTCATCGACGTGAAAACTTCTGCATACGGCTTTACATAGATGTACAACTAATATATGTCCCGTTTGTAATAAATCATGGGACTGGAGACATTGTGGTTGTAAAAATAAGACATACAGACAGAGAAGCCTTTATCAACTGCAAAAATAAAGTGAAGTTTATGAACGTTCATCATATAATTTCATGTTAACTGCAGACCACAGTACCAAATTGAAAATAATCAAAATATTTGCCTAATAAATCAATGCAGTATCGTGTCGTGGTGAAACCTGTGACTTACACTTTAATGAAATGCTAAAGATTACAAAATAAAATATCACAGTAAAATGAATCCTCATGTTAATATTAATTGAGAAATTTGTGATAGATTCACCACCAAAAAAGGCTAAGTTACTAATATATCAATGCTCTAACAGATACAAAATAGTGCAGTTGTAATGTAACAGTATAGAGGTTATAAAAATTAGGTTCATTTAATCGTTTATGACAGGTTCTCCTTAATAAGGGTATTTTTTAAAAAAATAAAATACCCTTTAATAAGGGTATAACTGGACAGAGGAAAGAGGGGTGTCTCACCATTTGGACCCAGTGAAGTCTTAAGGGTGTTGGCCACTGCCTTTGCTGCCATGATGTGTGACTGAAAAATAAAAATGAAGGCACAGATTTAAAAACAAGTAAGATTTAAGCAAACACAGAAATTAGCCCATCCAAGTCAGATCCTCAGTGTGCATGCTTTCTGTATATGTGCACTGAGTTACATGACTGTCTAACAAAGATGAGGAAAGCACTGTAATAAACATCACAAAAAGAGGTTCTGTGAGTAAATAGTGAGCATGCACAGCCCCTGAGATAAGCGGCCGAGCACACAGAGGACAAGGCTACGGAGGAGCAGGATTACACGGAGCTACTGTTGTTCCTCCTCCCTCGTTCAATAGAAAATAACGTTAACAGCCACAGGCCGAGCACATGGGCGACATGCCGACCAGCCGGCTCATCTACAGACAACAATACGCGTCTAGTAGTTATTCAGGAGCACACAGACTTAAACGTAATCATTTAAAGAACGTGTAAAAGACTAAAACACAATAATGAGAAGGAAAAGTCCAGCAAAAGCGCTTTAGCTCAAACAAAGTGTTAGCATTTACCTTCAGAGCATCAAGGCCCGTGAGCCGGGATTTCTTATCCTGGTCTTTAATGATAATAAAAGGCCTTCCATATTCATCGAAGGCGAGTGTCCCCAGCGTAGACATCTTAAACGGCAGCTAAACGCACACAGCTTTCAGAAATTCTTTGATTTTGGTGAAAATCTCTGAGCAAGAGCTGCGTGGACCTGCCGGCCACTTCTGGAAGGATCTCAGGGCGGCGCGGACCGTACCAAGTCAGCTTGGGCGAAGAAAGGCGTGATTATTATTGTTCGGTTTTTTATTATTATCTTTAATTAATATTCGTGACGCATATATTTCTATATAAAGTCTTATAAAAAAGTGCTATGAATACAGAGTAAAATGCGCACAATACAAAAAATGTACAAATCCAAAGAGCGCTAATGTGAATGGTTTATTCTAATATCGCGATAACTCAACACGCTTTTGTACACGATCTGCATAGCGAACGGATTGGCTTGAATATAGCATCGTCTGTGATAGAATTGTGTTGAGTTTTATATGTAGATCGAATATCTGCGCTGTTGTAACCACGTGTTTGTAGCCTGTATTCCGGTATTGGAGAGACTTGATGCTTTCATCATTCTTCATAGGTTCATGTGTGTTTCTCAGGCAAAGATTTGCTCTCTGTTTATAGCATGAAGGTAAGAACGGACTTCGTATATGAGCCTTTAGTCTCTGGTCACAGGTTTTACTGCTATCAGAAACCAGTGTGATATTATTTATTGGAAACGTGTTGTATTAAGGTATGATGAGACATGAAATAGGGTTCGGTAACAGTTAGATCTGCTACTGTGGGACACTGTATTATGTAACGTAGGACAGACACCAATCACAAAGTTTCATAATACCAGATGTTTTTTTGTAATTAGCCACTGAAATGTTTTTCAACTTAATTAAGCTTTTTTATTATTTAGTGATAATACACTTCTGAATTTAGAATAAACAGTAGTTTGTTGAAGAGTCCCCTATGTGTCCAGAATACCTGAATAAAGAGTATACCTTTTGTTATATTGCAGTTATTTTGTTTTTTGGACAGTTTTAGTATATATATATATATATATATATATATATATATATATATATATATATATATATATATATATATATATATATATATATATACTAAAACTGTGTATATATATATATATATATATATATATATATATATATATATATATATTACACACACACTAATGCTGTCCATGTTGTGCGAATATACTTGAAACTTGCATCCACCAGTACAGTACTTAGCAAAACTACCTTTAATTTATTTAAATTCCTGTATTGCTGTCAAAACAGCCAAGTTATCATTTTTCAGGCGATATCACACATTATATTATACAAAGAAGCTCCAAAACAATGGACTGACCACCCCAGAATCCTGAGCTCAACTTCAAGTCAAGAGGGTTTTTTTGACTTGACTTGACTTGGTCATTGTATGTATTTGGTAGTGCTGTCAGAGCCGTGAATTTTTAGTAGATAATGGCAAATTGTCTTTTTCTTATTCATTGTTTAAAACTATTAAAATTAGGTTAATTAACTGTGCTTATGTAAGAACTAGTACTGGCTGTACTGTAGAGTTCCAAAACATTCACAGTTACACAGAATTAAGTGAAAACAAAAGTAATTAATTAATTATTATTTGTTTTTCATATTTTTACTACCGTTTAGCTTTGCTTAACTCTCAGTGTAAACTGGGTGGTCCTAATCTTGGGAATTGGTTGCGTAACTGTTTCCTAACCAATCACAAGGCTGACATCTCTGGCTCCGCGCACACAAAACAGTCAGAGAAATTATTGGTTAGTTCCTTCTTGTACATGTTTCTTTATCCGTCTGTTTCTTTATTCTATCATCCAGTTACATTAAATAAAAGCTGGATACCAATTTTAGCTCTTTATGAAATGAGAAGCAAGCCTGGAGAGTTGGACAGAGAGCTCTCAATTTAAGCTGCTAATTAGCCACGCCCATTTAGTTCTTACGCAAGTCTGATCAGTTTTTACAATCATATTTCTAGCTTGTATTGCTGTATTGTGTTGCTGCAAATTTGCACTGAATGATAAGAATTATTTTTTTTCTTTTTCCTATATATATATATATATATATATGAGAGAGAGAAATAAAAACAAAACAAAAAAAACCCACAAAACACTCTTATATAATTAGTGTGTGTATGCGCGCATAACTATATCACAGTTTATTTCTGGGTGGTCATATTGTTATTGTTGTTAGAATGGCTTGGGGCAATTATGACTAGAATTATGTATAGAAATAATGTGTGTTGACTAGGATGTGCTGGATTCATGGTATTTGTTGAGGGATGAAAGATGTTCCATTGATACATAACCTGTAAGCAGATTTTTCCAGTGAGTTATGCTAATAGATTTTCTTGATTTCCAGTTCATCAAAATGGTTTTCTTGGCAATGGCTAACTTTTTTTTTTTTTTTTTAAATGTTTTTGGCCTGATTCAGTAAAATGAATAACTTGTCCTTAATAGTTATTTGCCTGGAAATTAACCCTCTCTCATCATGTGTTAACAAGTGATTGTGTATATGTATGTATTGTTGTCCTATCCAGGTTCCAGATCATGCCTTGTGGAGTTGCGTCTCGGTTCCTGATACTGTACGGCTCGCAGCGAGGTCAGGCGCAGTCCATTGCGGAGGAGATCTGTGATCAGGCCGCTGAGCATGGGTTTCTAGCAGAGATCAGCTGTCTGAGTAAAGGAGAGAAGGTATGACATTCTGAAAGGAACAATGTCTGTTGGATTGATGGTTTGAAACCCTGAGAGCTTTGGCTGATGCAACTGTCTTCCCTTTGCTGCAAAGCTTGATCACTGAGCTGACTAACCTGCTTTCTCTAGTATAACTTGGACAGGGAACGCGGCCCAGTTGTTTTTGTTGTTTCCACGACGGGGGACGGTGAGCCTCCGGACACGGCGCTGAAATTTGTAAAGAAGATCAGGAATAAATCTCTGCCTTGTGATCACTTCGCTCAGCTGCGCTACGCCCTGTTGGGTAAGATTCTGTGATTTTTGTCAGTGAAGTCAGTACGTCAATCAAACAGACTACACTTGTCAATTTTTTGTCCAGTTATTGACAAACTTATAAGAACCAAAAGTTTTCTACTACACTGCAGACTGCAAGTGATGGTTTAGTATGTTTTCTTTTTTTATTAACTGGAGAACCACCAGTACAGAATCTTTATTGGAGTAAAATACAGAGTAAATAGAGATTTGCATATTTTTAAACAATAATTAAACCAATCAAGATCTAACTTAGTGGTTATTCTTTAGTTATATGTCTTTAGGCTTACATGCAGTAACTGCAGCTGATGGGTGCAGGAAAAATACTATACATATAATTATAATATTACTTCCATTATACAAATCATCAAAACATACAAAACATTATCCCAGGTAACATATTAAAATACTTAAATACAAAACAATGTTCGTAAAGGCTAAACTTGAGTGTTACGTTAAAAATCCAGCAGAGCTTAAATAAAAAAATATAGGATAAAAATATGATAAATCACTGATTTGGCCTGTGAGAACTAAAATCATGCTTTAGTTCATTAAGTGTTTTTGTGGGCGGGTCAAGAGATGTCAGGCTTGTGATTGGTTAAGGGAATGCTTACAGAAGCCTTACCCAAGATTAGGACCACCCAGCTATTTATTGATTATTGGTATATGATTTAAATTACTTTGCTGGTACAAGTTTAATAAAATCAGGGATTTAGAAGAAAATACAGGTTTCTTCTAAGAGCCTCACCAATTTTACACTGGATGCTGTAACGTTTACACGGCTGTTCATGCTTTTTTTTTCTTCAATACCAACTGGAAAACATTGCGCTATAGCGTGCTCCACTGTTTCTCTTGATGTGAAAACTCGGCTGAGCTGTGCTAAGCTAACAGTCTAGCGAGTGTGTAGTAGTTTGTGGTAAATAAAAAAAGTTCACTTTAAGATCTATAAATACTATAAGTAAGGGATCAAAACCTCTTTCTGATCTTTAACTGTTTAATCTAAACATCAACTTGTGCTAGTGCTGCAAGACTAGCCTGGTTAACTAGCGTTTAGCTGCTGTGGTGTTTTATGAGTGTTTATGGTAACTAACAGCAACCAGTTAAATACAAGATATACAATCGCAGACCTTTACGCATTTTGCGTAGCAGGTACGCATTTAGATATCAAACTACGCTGCTATGAATTGTCACTTCAAAATACGAGAAAAGCTATTGATGGCTCCGACTTCAACTGTGCATTTGCGCGCTAGGCAACTCGTCTATAGGTGTAACCGCATTGGGCAGCAACCTGTTGGGAAAAAAAACTTTGACCAATCATAGTTCTAGTTTAAAACTCTTCAAACAGGCTACGAGCAGAGAGCCGAAGAGTCATCATAAAGAAAGTAAGGAAATAGGGTTTTATCCCTCTCAGTCCATCTTCATACTGTGACTGGTTTTAAAGGGAGGACGGGGCTAAACGCAGTTTCAAAGGTAACTGGCCGGTGTGGGAATTGTGAATTGTCAATGTGAAAACTAGGCGACTCAAAAACTCGCTTGTGTAAATCCCGCGAGCGTAAATGTGAAGCTTGTGAGCACAAAAAGAAGTCCTGCGTGCGTGTTTATCATCATAAATAATGTACATTTCCTCTGTGATTAGGTATTAGGATTATTTATGCTGCAGTGTTTTGTAATTTAGAGTAATAATATTGTATTGTCCTGAAAGAACAGTTGATATCTTCTAGAAAGTAGACGTTTATTATTATATATTATTTACAATGTCCAATGTATTTAGGACACATAATATGCCACAGGCCTATACAATTTTCAAGTATGTCTAAGTTTAAATTCTGTTTAAGGGACATATTCGTAGAGATTTTCAGTTACCATATGCCAAATGGCTTGGTACAAACATTGGAACGTGTTCCAAAATGAAGTGTATGAAATATATTGCCTTTTTTATTAAAAGAGTTCTTGTTTACTTCATGTTCTCCTTGTATGTTGAATAACTAAATATGGTGGTGAAGTAAGTGTGTACTACGTGCTTAGTAATAAGTTGTGATGAGTGATAACCTCAATCAATACTGATCAGCAAATGTGCCTGACCTCGTGCTGCGCTGCACCGTGCCATACCGTGATGTGCTGCGCCACCTCGCCAAAAGAAGTTGCTACTCAAAAAAATATTCCCTGGTTGGCAGGTCTGCAATTGTGTGTTGGGGTAAATATTTTGGATAAAACGGTATCTCTCTGATTATAGTAATAGGTGGATAATTTCTAATAATTTAGCTATAATAAAGTTGGCTAGCTGGTGGTCGTCATCCTAACTACAGCAAAATCAAAGAGCGTGTGTGTTCAGGCCAGTTAATCAGACTGTTCTCACCTTTTACAGTACTAGAACTAGATGTTTAGAGTGAATGGTTAAAGACTGTTACTATGAATAGAATAGAATATCAGTCAATAGTATGTAGCAATGGTGCTGTTGATAGTGACTGTGTTCTAGTTTGACGAGCTGTTTGTTAGTTTGACTGCGTGTATGTGTATTTGGGTTAGATGGTGTTATAGTAGTGGATGATAAATCTCTTTTTTTCCTAGTTTAAAAAACAGCTTTATCTAATGCATCGGTGAGCCTACAGAAGAATAATTAGTTTTAAACAATGGAAAAAAACAGTAGCCAAAAAACAGCACTTCAGTAGCCAGAAAGTGTGTACTTCTTTTATCGTTTTAATTCCTTATGGCAGTGAAGTGGCTAAGCCCTTGTTTTTGTTATGTTATGCAGCTTTGGGAGACACAAATTATGCAAATTTCTGCAACTGTGGAAAGACGATAGACAGCCGTCTGCAGGAACTCGGTGCGAAGCATTTCTATGCAACAGGTCATGCTGATGATGGCACAGGGTAAGGATTTAAAGTGTCCAGTTTATTAGAAACTTCTACCCTGGACTTGGTCAATAAAAGTTCTGTAGTGGGTGTCATGCATATATTAGGGTCTAAGCAGATTTCTCTGTGGAGGAAAAATAATTTGGGTTCTGTGGAAGATCAAAACGTTCAGAAGCCGTGTTGGTACGTTATTTAATATTAGACCCTACATTCATGTGACGGAATCTAGTGACATTCCCGGGAAGCGTACTTCAGTTTAAAATATGTTTTTATATAGGGAAAACCAACTAAGATCTGGACTTCCTAATATAGGCATGGTACAGACTACAGAATGATTCATTACTTTACTGGCCATTTTATCAGAAACACCTACAAAATAGTAGATGCGCGAATACAGTTACAGAATATATCCCATCTGTTACTGAACATTTTATCAGCCCCTTTTCACCTTATCCATCACTGGGAAGAGACCACCACAGGACCAGCAGTGTCAAGATACTATTTAAGTGGTGTCTATTGACCACTGATGAAGGCCACAGTCTCTAAGTCTCTCAGTCTCTAAGTATTTTATTAGGCCCTGTATTATAGAGATCCAAATTTAGCTAATTAAAAAATAAAGAATGTGTAATGTAGAATGTAACATTGCCAGTGTTCATATATGCTGTCTAAACTGTAAATACAGCCTGTTTTCCTTATTCAACCCAGAACCTTTAGCCCCACTCATTCATTCAAAAGTTATAAGAAATGTTTCAGTCCTGACTATTTCTTTGAATGAATAATCAGCTCAGTTGTGTTTACATATATTAGTTTTAAAGATATAGCAACGGCCTGTTTAATTCTATGGGAGGTTAAACACTGGTCATGTACAAATGTATTGTATAGTTTTATGTCCAACAATAGTCACAAATAGTGGTCCTCAAGAAAAAATAGGAAGAGAACTGCTGAACATTCCTTTATTTGTTGGTTTCGCTGCAGGTTGGAGATAGTGGTGGATCCGTGGATTGAGGGACTTTGGGAAGCTCTAAAGAAAACATTTGCCAGTATGTCTGTCTCAAATCAGGAGGGCACTGCCCAAGGCGATGTTACTGAGAAAAATATCGAGCGGGAAGCACAAATTCAGGAGAAACTGGACTCCGCTGCGGTCAGTCTGAATCTTTTGAAGCTCAGTGATGTGGAGACCGAAAAGAAAAAAGCAGAGACATCTGTGCCGGAGAGCAAAAACACAGAAGCTTGCGGAACCCCTTTGGAGGCATCTTTGATTCGATCTGTAATGCCTCTGTCTGGGTCTTCTCTCAATGTCCCAGCACTGCCCCCATCATATCTGGACGTCTGTCTGGAAGACCTGCCTGCTGAAGAGGTAAGATGCACACAGTCAAAAATTCAAATTTTCCTACTTACTCTAAATTAGAATTAGTACCAGGATTTCAGTACCAGGATTACAGTGTGACAGTCTAATGGTGTACCTTACATTTACATAAGCTAACACTGGCTACGTTTACATGCAGAGATTTTCTCCAATCCGATTGAATTCATTCTGATTAAGGCTGGCGTGTTTATATGCTCACTCTACTCAACAATCTGATGAAAATCTCCGTTTACATGCACACTACAAGGAAGCGGACCCAAAATTACGCACGTGTAGAGTACAACTTGGTGTAAAAGTTACTATGACAACGAGCATCAAGCGAGTTCAGTTAGAGTGAGACCAGCAGAAGTTACCAGAGTTTTATTTGGCATGCTCTTGTTTTTAATTGCTTTAAAATAAACTCAGACTCAGGAGAACATACTTCACGTCACGTCCTGCAACACCCTTTTCATCCGTGTTAGCAAAGAGGTCGCTCTCCCATGAATTCATCCATAATTTGCCGCTTGTACCGTTCTGCTTTTAAGCTTTGGAATACGCTGATTTGTTTTTAATATGCTCTGTAATTTGTGTAAACTCACCGTCACATACCTGTCTGAACAGCTCGTTATTGCGAGCTTTACGGCTGTCCATCCTCATAACTAATTTTAAATCCCCAACCAATATGGCTTGAACAGAACCGCCCCCAACAGGCCAGTATCAACAACAGGAGTGTTTTGTAGCGATGCAAAATCACCAAATCAAATATGCTGCTTATGACTAACTTTGAAAATAAAAGTAACTAAAACATAAATCAACACTACAGTTTTTGTAAACCATGATGATTTGTTGAACTTCTGAAAGTGACCAAATGTGTCGAGACAGATAGGAGACATTCAAATATGGCTATGTGACTAAATGCAGCTTACGGACAAATGATATAGTACAATACTGTTTAAATAGTTGCGAACTGAACTGTAGAGGGCGCTTTTATTGTGACGAAAGTGCATCTTCAACCAGAAAAATGAGGAAGCAGAACCGGTGAAAGCAAGGAACAGATCATGTTGTAGCCAAAAAGAAAAAGGATGGTTCTATGTTGAAGCGAATGAAAAAACAGGGACGTTCTTGTTTTAGCCAATGAAAATGAGTGGGCGTTCCTAAAAACAGTAACACCCTAAGAACAGGAACGCCCCCATCTGCAGACCGACGATATTGGGGGATTACATGGCTATTGTTCTTCTATTAAATTGACTATTTACGGGATTACCCACCTCCTTCAGTCGGATAGAAATTGTAATTGAAATGACAGTCGGACTAGTCTATTCGGATTGAGATGCATACATGGATGTATTCTATTCCAAATGAGCTATTAGTTGGATTATTAATGGATTAACAGTTGCATGTAAACGTAGCCACTGTGTTGTTATTGTGTTTTGCCTACATTCTTAACAATAGAAAGGGGTTTCGCAGCTTTTCCCAACAGTAGGTTGTTCTTTATAAATCATTGTTGCAAATAAAATTTTTTTTTTTCTTTTCTAAGTGGTTTAATTTTTTTGGACAGTCAGTATACATATATACATAGTGTGCCCTGTAAATATCTTTCCATGCCCTCTAAATGGCCAGTGATTTTTGCAAACTTCTGCTCTCTCTGCTCTCTAAATCTTGGATAACTCAGACATAAGCAGTGGCTAGGATGCAGCAGCCTTCCCCAAAATGTAGTTCATCAAAACGGGCTGTTTTCCTTGTAACTAACCTAATTCAAGAAGTATTACGGTCTGAAACACTTCTTATAACATGTACAATGTACATTTTTTACATTCTACATTAAAAAACCTACTTTATTTAAAAAAATAAAAATTAATTGCATTTTCATGAATTGGGCCATTTATCTTTGGAGCTTCAAAGCTACTGTAGCCAAATACTTTTCAGAGTACCATAAGAAAACCACTGGCACAATAAAATACTATGGTTTTGTGGTTTTTAACGCATAAAAATATTTGCCTGCTTATACTATTTCTAGCTGTGTGATTTACTTTTGTCCATGTTTATAATGAACAGTTTATAAAACGGTATCAGAAACCACATAAGCAAGTCTGTTAGAGATCACTGAACAGCTCCATATGGTTTGAGAAAAGTATATAATGATTTAGACGTGCAGTTAGCAGCATGCTCATTGGTGTACATAAGCTTCATAAGCTAAATTAGCCTCAGAGCAAACGTCAGACACCAAACATATCTTGGCTGGTTGATTACATGTGGGGTAAGTGGAGAGGGTGACTATGTAAATTAGATTTGTGATTTGATTGAGATTTAATGGCAAAAAGATTACCATAAAGACTTGAATAGATTAAGAAAGCTCAATATTACAGATATTATGAACTGAAAATGAGTGGTGCTGAAACAGCTTGCCTCTGCCTGTCCCGCAGGAGAGTGGCCATCATGTGACGAAGGAAGGCTTTTGTGAAGTGGCGGTTTCGAGAGCGGCTCATTTAACTCGAGATGATGCGGTGAAAAGTGCTATCCTACTGGAGCTCAGCATCTCAGTATGTTTGCATTCATCACCCTGTGCAGAGAAGCTTCAGAAATTAATTCATCTGATCAAAGCCTGTGCTCTGCTTGACCTTTAGAGTGATATGTTTTATTTACACAGTCTGTCTTTATTCTTTGCTTGAAGTCAGAGATTAGGTTTTCTCCAAGGAAATATGTCTGGGTAATAACACCTGCTTGGAAAATGAAAAGCAGTATTAGAGCTAAGTGTGGATGGAGGAGGAACGCCAAGGGACTTGATTTGTGACTAAACAAGAATTCTACCTTTTTTTTTTAAATATAGCAAAACTGTTACAGTGTAAACAAAGTCATTCAGAGCGGGTTGGTGTGAAACCTTCTGTCGGAATAGCTCACAGTAAAGGTGCTGGGAACCAGACGTCCAGCTGTTAAAGCTCCCTCACAGAAGTTATTGCATGAAATGGTTGCGAAGAGGCATTTCTTGAGACAGCTTTGATTCAAGATTCAGTTTTATTGTCATATGCACAGCAGAGCAGACACACTGTACAATGAAATTCTTACTTTGCTGTTCCTCCATTCACCAGTAGATAAGATAACAAAAAAGAAACAAAAATATATACAAAATATATAAAGTATAATAATATAAAGTAGAAGTTGAAAAGTTTTTTTTATATACATATAGTTAACAAATACAAAATAAAAAATTAAGTGTGTCCTGTAAATATTGAGAAGGTTTCAGCCTAAAATGTATATTTAAAAGTTTATTTATATGTATTTATTTATTTATAATTATAGTGGAAGGGTGAATGCAGGCGGTTGTGAGGCAAAAATAGTGCCCAAAGAAAATACATTTTTCAGATTCATCTCTAGTTTACTGTCATCAGACTTGCATATAAGAATTTAAATGTCCGTAATGTTCGCTTGAATTCTAACGACAACAAGATTGTCTTGCATACTGTCATCCCATTACTTGCATTCAGAGTTATGCATTCAACATAATGAGAAATATCACAGTACCTACATTTAGATTGTCGTATGTGTAGGTACACTGGTGCATAGGTTCATTAGTGGTTTTGAAGAATAAATAAAATGACTGTTCTTGTGCTGTTGTAATATCGTGGAAATGGTTTTAACAAGCTGCTTATTTTTGCTTCTTTTATTTTTAGTTTCACTTGACAGTTTGTAGTAGTATCGGTGTAGTGGCATAGTACAGTAGTAGTAGTATAATCTGTTTAATCTGGTTTAGTTTGTCCTGTAAGTATCGTTCCATGCCCTCTACATGGCCAGTGATTTTTTGCAAACTTCTGCTTTCTCTAAATCTTGGATAACTCAGACATAAGAAATGGCTAGTATGCGGCAACCTTCCCCAAAATGTATATATATTTTTTTAACCTGTCATGTCTGGCAATTTTCGCAATCGGAATGGTAATCCGAGTGCACTGATGTATCAAACATATTTGCTTTTACAAGAACAGCTCTATAGGTTTCTATAGCCTATTCTTGTTAATGTTTGTATTTGTATTTAATTTATTTATTTATTTAACCAGGCCTGACAGGCAATAAAATAGGAAAAAGAGGAGAGAGTGAAAAAAGAAAGAAAAAGGAAAAAAAAGAAGAAAAAGCAATATATATATATCAAACATTTGGCTTCTCTTCCTGACGATTCTTCTTTATGTTTGTGTGATCAGTAAACTGGCTGCTTTCCTTGTAACTAACCTAATTCAAAAAGTTTGTAGTAGTATCGATATAGTGGTATAGCATAGTATGGTATAGTAGTAGTAGTATAGGCTTGAGCACCCCCAACAACCCAGGACGATTTTACTGTTTTTATTAAATAACATTATTAACAGTGAATAGATACAGGTTTCTAGCTGGCTGATAATGCTATTTTAAGCTATATGATGTACTTTAGTCCATATTTACAACTTTTTACAACAGTGTATCATTTACCAGTGTCTGAAACCACTAAGTCTATTATCTACCTATAGATTGATTGATAACTATAAAAATGTGAGATGTAGACTTATAACTTCACAAAGCTTGAAGCCCATTTGACACAAGAATGCAGCAAGCCTAAACTGCTCCGGGACGATTACTGTTTCACATGAAATGCCGTTCACGTGTTGGTAAATTGAAAAGTTTTTCTGTCCACATCTGATTCACCACTCTTAATAAGAGCTATGCTGATAACAGCTTTACCTGCTGTGCTGTAAAACAGGTGTTGGCAGCTTCTCTCTGTAGTTTCTGTAGAATTATCTTGTCTCACTCCAGGATCAGGACATGCCTTACCAGCCGGGTGACGCCTTTGATGTGCTCTGCCCGAACAGAGCCAGCGAGGTGAAGGAGCTGCTTGGGAGGCTGGGGTTAAAAGACCAAAGGAGCCAGCGTGTTCATCTCCAGCTGCGCAAAGACACCAAGAAGAAAGGTGCTGCGACCTTTTGAAGCCATAATCAGTTACATTGAGACACTCTGTCCTGTTTCATTTTTCAGTTGCATCAGAGCAATGATGGTGACATCAGTTCGAGGTTCTGGCTGAAACATAGCAGTAAGAAGTAAAAGTAGGGTCTCTGCAACCGCACACAGTGGAACTGTGTCTCTGGCAAAATCTATTTGGGAATACATTGTTCATGTTTTTGCATATCTTCTTTGAGCTTCGAGCGTTGGTGAGTGTGCATGTCCAGATTAAGTCAGTTAAATGAATCAGCATGCGGAATTGGAGGTGCTGTATAAAAGAAGCTCCATGCTGCTTTCATTGGTGGATGTAGGTTCTGAGCAAGTGTATGAGCACATTCAGACCACAGTTCACATTGCTATGGAATTCATCTGAATAATAACAAAAGGAAGCAGGGTTAATACACATTTCAATTCTGATCTCATTCCATCTTTGATATTTTTTGTGTTAAAGCTTTCTTGACTAGACAAATCTCTACTTATGTTCCATAGAATGCAATGCTATGTAAATTGAGAATCAAGACCTCCAGACTACAGAGAAGCTTCTTCCCACATGCCATCACACTGATGAACAGCTGAACATTAATAACATTACATTCTGAATACAGTCTACTACATACATACATCCATATCCAGATGTTCTCTCACTCTTCTTTCTCTGTACAGTCTACTACATACATACATCCATATCCAGATGTTCTCTCACTCTTCTTTCTCTGTACAGTCTACTACATACATACATCCATATCTAGATGTTCTCTCACTCTTCTTTCTCTGTACTGCACTTTTATTTATCTGATAGAGTCTCAGAACACTCTGTACCACAGTCTCAACCAGTGACTCTTCTGTTATTCGTATTTATATCTATTTAATTCAGTCTGTACTGTTCTTTACTGCTGCACTTAGCACTTTACTTTTAATATACAACTAGGAGGATGTTTAGGTTGGGTGTGTTTGTTACTTCTGTAATGTCAGTTATCGTGCACTGTGAGCTACTGTAAACAAAAACAAATTCCTTGTATGTATGAGCATGCTTGGCCAATAAAGTCCGATACCGATTCCGATGCTCTGCTGGAATGCACCCATATGACTAGTTTTAGGCATAGAGCTCATTCTGTAGCCAGCGTCTTGCCCATAAGATTTCTGGGTCTAAACAATTTTTCTTTCTGGGAAATATTTGATGGCTAATTTGAAAACTGCTTACAAAGCTTGCAGGCCTGTATTTTGGTATTCTGGTGAGCATGCAAGTTAATGTGCAACAGTGTTGGTTGCATATAGCAGTAGTGGGATTTTAACTCCTTAACAACCTTGTGATTCAGAGGAGCCAATGATATTTGGAGGAAACTTTTTCATATGTCAAACATATTGAGCAGATTTCAGTTTACCACAGGGTGCAAGCATTTTTCCCTATAGAGGGAAAAAAACACTAAAACCCAGAGTTTCTTATATGGGCACGACTCGTGCATGACTTCTGAGGTGTGCTTATCAGTGGTTTCCACAAAAGATGCTAAATGAGACACTAAGAGGAGAGCAGAGTTCACAAAAACAATTTCCTTGAAATATTAAATGTGAAGTATTTTCCTCTTCAGGGGTTTTATTAATCAAATACAGGAAACTTTTTGAGTTTAACAAAAGCATGTGTGTGTTTTTGCTCTAATAGGTGCTCAGGTGCCCTCCTACGTTCCTCAGAAGTGCTCTCTGGATTATCTTCTGACCTGGTGCTTGGAGATAAGAAGTGTACCAAAGAAGGTAAAATTAGAATTTTTACATTGTAAAAAATTACAACTTGGCAAGTAAAATGGAATGTGGAATGATATCACTGCACTTTTCCTCTTTAAAGTAAAATTGTTCACTTTAGCCGTGAGGTTGCTCCAAATTTTACAATCATCAGACATTAGAATAGCATAGCATGCAAACGTGCACTGACACCCACCAAACCTCCCACCCCTGACTTTAAATGTAGCTGATTATCCATCCATCCATCCATCCATCCATCCATCCATCCATCTATCTATCCATCCGTATGTTAAATGATATTAAATATACTTGTTGATGTGCTTTCTGATGCTGTATGGTTTAATTGAATCTATAAACATGAACTGAGGCATGGGTTAAAGTTGGGCTAACATTTTCAGTTCTTTTTCTTTTCAGTCTGTTTAAATTGCTGACCAGAGACTCTTAGTTTGCACTTAAGATATTGTAGCATCTCTATGAAGGCAGACTGGTTAAAGTTGTTTGTTCATCTCTTTCAGGCGTTCGTGCGGGCACTGGTGGACTGTACGCAGGACAGCGGAGAGAAAAGACGCTTGCAGGAGCTCTGCAGCCGAGAGGGTTCAGCAGATTACAACAGATTTGTGCGAGACACTAACCTTTGCCTCCTGGACCTTCTCCAAGCCTTCAAATCCTGCAAACCTTCACTCAGCCTTGTCATTGGTCAGTAAACTCCTGTCCTGCACTGTAGACTAATAATATCCAAGCAAGTAGTTATATTTTAGTTGTGAAGACAGTTGCCGTATATATGCTCTGCTCACAAATGCATCCTTTCATAGCAACTGTTGAGACGCTGGACGAGCTCTACAGACTGCTGGCTATTTTATTCTATTAAGTTGCTACATAAGACTGTGACATTATTTTAAAACGCTATGCTACAAAGCTTGGCTGTATTGTTGTAGGTAATCAAGCTGTACAGTTTGAAAGCAACAATGAATATGCCACCATGCTGATGGTAACCCAAAGTTCTGTCCTACAGTTTCTCATTAGATTAAATGTAGAAGACACTCTGAATGTAGGTATTGTGATATAAACTGAGTCGTGTTCTGCAGTTTCTCATTAGGTTGAATGAAGAGCTCTGAATGCAGGTGTTTGGATGAAAGTATGCGGGACAATCTTGTTTTCCTCAGAATTCAAGAGAACAATACGGACACTCCAGAAACATTAATCAGAGACTTCGTACAATCCAAGCTGAAACTGCTGGCAGACACAGTGAAAAACATAACCTACCATAGAGTACACAGACTCACTCACAAAACCTCCCCAGACACATTGTCGTCAATTTGTGCACTTTGAAGAAAAAGAACTGGTAAAAGCAAAGAATGAGAGCTTAAAGGAACACCAAATGGCTAAAAAGCGGGTCTCCATGGTGGTTAAGTTGGGCATCAATGGACAACCATCCAGAGATCCCAAGATCACATCATTAGGAACCCTGATTGTATTTAAAAGCACCTCCATGTCACAGCATCCTGGGCATATTAGAAGTATTGTATGGCAAACTGACATGCACAGTCACACTCACTAACTCATACTCTCTCTCTCTCTCTCTCTCTCTCTCTCTCAAACACACACTTCCTCTAAAGCACACTTGGCTTTGCATCTATTGGGATGTAAACTTAGTCGTGTTCTACAGTTTCTCATTATATTAAATATAATTTTTGCCATCGTCCTATAAGCTTGTCCAGCTTAGAAGCACTAGTTGCGAATAAACACATTGATGGACTGAGCACGGACAGATCAGTTAGATCAACACAGCAACGACCAACACGTCCTTATCAACATCAACAGTTTACTCAAAGTAGTTTGATTGCTTGGTGTCTGAGACCTTGTTCTACTTGTTCTACTTGGAGAGATTTTGGCCTGTTTTAAATTTGTATGTTTTAAAATCTTGTTTATGGTGGGCGGGTACTTGCAGGGTGTTGTTTCTTCAGATTTGATTTAATTTAGAACTATTTGCCACTTATGCTTGACCTCTGCATTTGACCCATTTGGGCAGGGAAACACCCACATATACACACACTAGTAAAAACACACATACTAGGGGGCAGTGAGCACACTTGCTCGGAGCTGGGCAGCCCTATGCATAGCGCCCGGGGAGCAGTTTGGGATTAGGTGCCTTGCTTAAGGGCACCTTAGTCATGTCCTGTTGGTCCAGAGGATCAAACCGATGACCTTCTGGTCACAAGACTGGATCCCTAACCTCCAGCCCATGACTGCCCCCATAAATGGCTGTATTTGCATAAACAGACATGTTAATTTGACTCCTGGTTCTTATCACCACCACTCACTCTTAATTAATTTGTTTTCTGACTACTAAATTATCTTTCCACACTGATTGGGTCGTTATAGACTTTGGAATCTACTAAACCATTTGGATCTCCTTTAGGTCAGTCATGTAACCCACCCAACATTGCTGTAGATATTTAGCTAAATCCTTATGTTCCTGGTTAATGAACATATTAGATTATTATTTTTATAGTGTTACTACAAAGTGTTTGGTCTATATTAAGGTTTAAACTGAAGCTGGTCAGCAGTCTCTTTTGCGAAAGGACAAATCATTTAGTGTAACCTGATTTTCTCAAATGCAGTCAGTCGTCCAATACAAACATGTGCAATGATGGCAGTTTCCACCAGGTGGAGGTAAAATCACATCAAATCTAATTCGAGCAGATCTTTAGTAAAGGCCTTTCAGCCAGCAGCCCTTGTAATTTGATCAGGAGACTCAGGGGAATGAACTTTCTGTTGAATGGAGATGTGCCTTTGTGATATAGGTCTACCTGTAGTGCATGTGAAAGATGGCACTTTAGAAACACTTCTGCCACAAGGACGGGCAATGACAAGGTTATATCCTGCACCACAGCGTTGGTGCGCCTCAGCTGCGAAACGCACTAAAATTGGCAATGACATTATTTGCGCGAGTCGAGAACTGTGCTGCCTGTTCCATTTTTAAGGACCAGATGGCATCGTTGATAAAGTCTGCTGCATAGTCCACTTTTTGCAGGCAGCAAAGTCTTTGTTAAAATATTTTTAGGACATGATGATGATCATTAAATGAGAACAACTGGCCAGTTTGTCTGCATAGATCTTGCTGATATGTTTAAGGGCGTCACAATGACCATTTAATGAGAGCTACTGTTATCCTCTTGTTGCTATTATAGGACTCATTTAACGTAAAATCAAATTGATATATTTCTCCTCTTACCCCAAATGCAGTCGACCAGCCAAAACGTGTTTGGCATCTGAAGTTTGGTTCTTCAGTTTTAGTGTGAACATTAAGCTGAATGTAATAGATTCTCCTAAATCTAACCCTAAACCTAACCTTAACTTCAACACTAAATTTAAATCTAACCCCAGTGTTAAAGATGGTTTGTTAACAACACATCCATTTATACTTTATAGGTTGAAGGTGAGATCAGTAATCTCTAAGAGACTTACAGTGTCTGAAACAACCTAGTCTATAGTCTAACAGGATGTTATAGATATTAAGATGCTGGCATAACTATAAACAGTAGCAGCAGCAGTTTAGTTTATAGCTGACCGTGTGCAGTACAGTGTAAGAAACCACATAATCAAGCCAATTAGAGATTGCTGAACTCCAGACAAGTGAGTGATGATTTAAGGTTCGTTCAGACGACGACTTTTTAAAATGGAGTTTGTTGTTAGAAGCAGTGTTTTTCCTTAGGGAGTGGATTAACACGTTTGATTAACAAGTAGATAGACACAACATCACCTCTGTTAAATTACACATTTTTGCTGATTCCCAAAGTGAAAATCCTCTACAGATAACACACTTAAACATAGCCAGTAAATGGAAGCTGTGCACTAGGATTGGCCTAAAAAGCCCATATTTAACACATTGGAACAAACAACATAGACTATAAAAGGTGTGCTAACTTTTGCACAAGCCACATTTTATGTTTTATTTTTGTCCTACCTGTTAAATTCAGTAAATAAACAGTGACAGTAATGTTATTTGGACACATGAGCTACTGTTTACATTGTGTAAATTTTTTTTAAGATGGGTGGACCAATAGAAATGCTCCAAAATAGCTTGGTTTGGTTCCATTGAAAAGTAAAAGGTTTTTGGCCTCTCCTGTAAAGTTCCAAGTTTGGAGTTACTTGTTCATTGGAAAGTGACGATATGTAACTTATTATCAAGCATTTAATTTACTGAGGGCTGCGCCAACTTTTCCATACTCTACTCATTTTTGCCTTCGAATTGTGATGGTCTTTATATGGAGCACTGTACAGCTCCATTAGAAATCAATTGTTATTTCAGCCAGCAAAAAGTTTGACCACAAGTGGTCAAAACCGGCAAAATAGGTAAATATTTTGAATGACAAACATAAGAAACATTAAAATAGTCCTATGATGAAGAGTCAGTAACCTAAGGCTTTTCAAATAAATCTAATGATAAGGAGAAATAGTGTGCAAAATTGCTGTTTTGCTGTTTTGTTTTGCTAACAAACAGTACACAGAGGGCCACACCTTTAGTTTTAGAAGGTTTTATGCAACAGCGACAGAGCTTATATGATCAGCAGGGAGTGGTTCTCAGCTGATCTCAGAACAGCTGTTATTTGGCCATAGACTGTGTTTATCTGTGTATGAGATGCTATGCTGGAGACCCTACCCCAGGGGGAGACAGCAATCCTTGGTTTTAATGGAAACAAGGTGCGAGCAAGGAAGCCAGAGGAGCTTAGTAGATGAATGGGAGTAAATGTAGAGAACACCTGACACCCCTGAACAAACAGTTGTATTGTGGATGTAAATCACAATAAACCAACTGTCCTGCTGTTCATCTTCTACTTGTTTTCTATCAGTTGTCCACTTGCCATAATGTGTTTTATAATGGGAACTGGTTTAATAGGATTATTAACAGCATGTGCTGCGACCGTTAGGGTTCATTACGGCACAACGCCAACATCACTATTATTTTGTAGCAGAAAAAGGAGCTGAAGGACTACAAATAAGCTCACGTCTAACCAGCAACATCCTAACTGTGCTCTTTATTTATTTTATAATCTTCAAGCAATAAAAGTTATGTTGAACAGTAGCTAGTAGCAGGCTGTAACCCAGAAGAAACATCTCAGATGTGACTGACCAAGTTGGGCATTACACTTTCTCCACACCCCAATGCCAAGCAGTAGAAGATTTCCATCTTCAGTTATGTTAAAGAATCTTAGGCTAAGTGACTTTGACTTTTTGAGATGTACAGATATGTAGCACACCTACTATATGCTGACATGATATGACATGACTGGGGTGGAAATAACAAATGGAAGGAAAAGATACGTAACAACTCTTTATGGGTAATGGATTTGGTAAACATCAAAAATGGAGGTCGCTTGGTAGCACTGTACTGTGATGGTCCACTGCAGATGGTATATGTATCTGCAGGTTGGTGCGTGCTGCTCTATAAACAACAATGAAAAGAAGTTGCGCTCGAGAGAGTTGGAAAAGCTGACATGTACAAGCTCCTTTCAGCTTGCAGGTTTTTACCCGCTGGCTATAAACTTCAATGACTTCAATGACTTCATAGTTCAATGACGATAGCCTGGTAGTTCCAGTGCGAAACTAAAGAAACAAACTTCAGACATCAAACGTGTCTTGGCTGATGGAATCCGTTTGGAGTTTAGCAGGGAAGCTGTATTAATTGACTCCTGCGAGGAGTGACTAAAACGCTGGGTGCTATTTATTGGACTTGCTTTCAGTGAAGAGGAAACGTGATTTACAACAGCTGCTCAGAATATTTAATCTCTAATTGTAATTCATTGGTGATGTTGAGGACCCTCAGCACTCGCATATGGTGTAGTTTAGAGTGATCTAGAAAGCGCTGGGAGGGAAGGTGCAAACAGCCCCCCTACCTTGCGCTGACTGATGAAACCTAATTGTAGACCCTCTGTGAAAGTTAATAAACATCTACATCAGGGCTGTTTACACAGCAGCGTTGACGTATTGTGGAGTGAAAACCTCATTTAATATTATGTAGCACCAGCATTCTATACGGCAAAGCTCAGAAATCCAATCCCTCACAATACAGATGTGTAGTGTTGTTGATATTAGCCTTCGTTATACTGCTCTCAACATGAAAATATGTCTCTAGAATTTAGAAATATTTGTTGTCACTTGTGTTTTGCACCTGCATAAAGCCCACCCGTGCAGTGAAACACCCACATACAAACACTCTAGGGGGCAGTGAGCACTAGGGATGGACCGATCATCGATTTTGAGGCTGATTCCGATCGCTGATCACCTTTCAGACCGATAGAGGGCGGGGTATACGCCACGGCAGGGCTACATTTAATTATTAGCGCAAGCAGCTCATGAAGTAGGGTCTAAACTGGTTTATTACCATTTTTAATGAGCTCATGTGAAACAGCATAATATTTTGAACAAAATTATCAGTAAATAAAAAAAAGTAAATCAAACAAATATCCAATACTGCAATCAATAAATTTAGACCCCTAATTTAAAACGAAAAAAAGCTAATTAAATAAATGCAGTAAAAACTGTAGTCATTAAACGCAGACTCTGGTTATTTTAAAGACAATCTGTAATCATTAAATGTAGATCATGAATTGTTGCTGCTGTTCTGTTCGTACCGGTCAGATCTGGTCTGCACGGTGTTCTGGGTTATTTGTTTTGTGCTATGCTTTCTATTAGCGCATACTTTTCTCACGAGGCCGCTGCTTCAGACGGTCTGTGGAAAATGAAAGGGTATGTATTTCCACCTAGTGGTTCAGATAGGAATTGCAGGGAGCTGGCCGGAGGGCTCCTCTTCCCGGATGAATTGCTAGCTGGAAATACAGATATTAGGCTCATTTGTTTAACGCTATCGATTGGCTCTCAAGATCCGCTAAATTGGAGAAATATCGGCCGACATATTTTGATTACAAATTGGCCGATACCAATACATAGCCGATTGATCCTTCCATCTCTAGTGAGCACACTTGCCCGGAGCGGTGGTCAGCTTTAACCATGGTGCATGGGGAGCAGTTGGGGGTCAGGTGTCTTCCTCAAGGGCACTTCAGTCGTGTAATGTCGGTTCAGGAGATTGAACCAGTGACCTTCCAATCATAAGGCAGGTTCCCATAATCTCTGGCCCATGACTGATGATTGTAAGCCTGACTGACATGCCGAATAGCCCTTCACAGACTGTTGGTTTGGGGTGTTTATGTATCTTTAAAATGGTGCTACAACAAAAACACACCTGCATGAAACAGTGCTACTCTAAATGTTAAGAGGCATCTAAACACTTCTACTGCAACAAACTGACCTGATAACCTTTACAGATACTATGGTTTTCTAATTTTTCCATCCATGCAACTCATTTGAAAACAGTGTGGGTAGAAAAGATACGGCTGGACCTCTTTGTTAGACTAATGTCTAAATACACTACTATTTCTATTACACTACACATATACAAGAAAGTTCCATGGATGTACTTGTACTAAACGAATGAACCATTAAATCTGACCCTTAACAAAATATCATTCTTAAAAGAGCATCTCACATTTGTAAAATTCAGGGATTAAACTTAATGTGATTACACTTAATAAGCTCTGAATAGTGAGCCATCTTTGATAAAAAGGTAAAAACTAGTATGAGGAGAGGCTGAAGCAGGGAACCAAAAACTGTTTCCATATATGAAGAGCTAAGTAGAGTGTGCAAAATCTTTTCAGAATAAGGAATACTTCTTAGTTGCTGTTATAGTAATAATAATAATAATAATAATAATGCCAACGGTAACGGTAAGATAATAACAATTGTAATTCTAGTAGTGTTCTGACATTATTATTATTATTAGTATTATTGTTATTATTATTATTACTACTAGTCAAAAATGTCTCCTTTTAGTATTGTGATATTACATTGTCAAAACATCAGAAAATACTATAAACTACTATAAAATATTACTGCATATCGTCGCTGTCCACTGAAAAACATGTATCCCTATTTTTCTTGATTTTGAGTTTTCTACATCATTTGAACATGCCAGTTTACATTGTGTAAAAAAATCATGATGAATGGACCAACAGAAATACTCAAAAACAACTTGGAAAAATTCTGGTTCCATTGACTTACATTAAAAGTAAAGTATATTTTTGTTGCAATTTTGGAGATACTTGTTTTTCATTGGAGAGCAAAGATATGCCAGTGAGCAAGTACACTACCGCAGTGAATTGTTCTTGTTTTTAAAGGAGTATCTTCCTTCCTTAACACAACAATGGACTGACGGGTCTCTAAAGAAAGTTGTTTCTTTCTGGTCATTTTGAGTCAGTCAGCAAGCCATCAACTCCTGATGCTTCAGATACTAAACTAACCTAGAATGTTGTTCTCCTTTTTATGCTCATTTATTAGTAGAATGTTTTTCAGCTGTGCATCACAATTGATCAAGAGTGTCCTAACAACCAATTAGTCCAATAACATCCTTAACTTGGATTGGCGGCCGTACCAGGAGATTTAGACAGAGGACTGAGAATTACTGATAATAGGACTATATGCTAAATAAGCCTCTATACAAAAATAGACTTTAATACAAACATTTTTATACTTTAAAAATCATCTGATACACTTGATTGCATGAAAATTTCATGAATTGCATGAAAATGGCATGAAATGAAATTCTAAAGTGATCCTAAACTTTTGAGCGGTAGTGTACATTCGTATAGTATTTTGATGAAGAAATTAAGTATTACAATATTTTGATGTGTATTTTGTAGAGTTAATTAAACACAGTTCATTTTATTGAATGCTTGATTTTAATGTGTATATATTTTTACTTTTTTACTAGCAGACCAGCCTATTAGCAAGTTACTCTCACTTTGTTTTATGCACTTTCGCAGCAAAATAAGAAGACAAACACTTAATTTAACTTATGCAACTCAGGTTAAATAAATATATAAGTATGATTACATAACATTTGAGCAAGAGATGAACAGTGTCTGTCCACATCACTCCATCATCAGCTGACCCCTTCCCAGCCTTTCAGCATAGTAGTGAGGCAGACAACAGTGCAAATACTGCCAGATATCAGCGTCACTGCTGTCAACATGTTCAGCCTAAACCAGCTGAAATCTTTTAAGTGCTTATTTTTAAAACCAGTCCAACGAACTGACAGACAGAAACCAGATTGAGGAGAGTAAAAAAAGGGTATGACCGTAGGTGGTGACAGGTGTTTATGCTCTATGATAAGGTTGATGGAGGGGGAGGGAGAATATGCTACGATATTATTGGTTATTATGATCATTTTTAACCTTTTTTTGGATTACTGCAGTTTTCATTGCAAAAAAACCTCAAATACAGCAACGTTCCTTTTTCTCAGTATCGTTCAGCACCACCTGAATAACATCAGAGAACGAATCAGTGTAAAGTATATCCTTCATCCTTGATGCAGGTGAAGTCAGCCAAGAACACCATTCGTCCCACAAAGGGACACTGGAGACTTTCTAATGCGTGTCTCTCTTGAACCGGTGAATATGAAATATGTTCAACAGAAGAAACAACCTACAAAAAGAGCATAAATGGAACAAAGGCCATGTGGTGTCTCAATCTGCTTTCAACTTGCTGCCAGAACTTTAGCTGAGTTAGAACTGAATAAAATGTTAGAGATAATGTTGAATGTCCTTAAAATCATCATCATTATACGTCAGCATCACTCCTTTCTCTCTTCCACCACAGAACATTTACCGAAGCTTCAGCCCAGAGCTTACTCGGCTGCAAGGTAAGCAGGCCTCATTTCAAACACCTGTGTTTTATATTTGGAGTTTAAGTCGAGGGTTGGAATTAGGTTTTAGGTCATCATTTGCAGTAGCGGTTAGTTTGAACACGTGTTTACAATGTTTTGATGTAGGCGTCTAAGGCAAGTTTAAAAAATGAAACCTGTTGCTATTTATAAGTGTATTTCCAACAAACCCAGATTTTAAATGCAAAAAATTATTGTATGAGTAAAAAATCTCATATGACACACTGATGTGTAACACACACTGAAGCGTGTCTGTTGCAGGTAATTTAAAGGGCCCATATCATGTTGGTGTGTATGCATTGTCAAAGTTTTAAAATGTAGTAGTAATAATAATAATAATAATAATAATGATACAAAATGTGCCATGACATATAACAATTTGTTATGGCCATTTTTTGGGTAAATAAAGAATAAAGCAATAAATGTGCAGGATGTTGGCGTATGAGCAACCCGATACACTCTGCGTTGGGTCAAACATATTATCATTAGCCATGGATTTAAACTTGTTTTGGCTGATTGACTACATTTAGGGTAAGAGGGCCTGAACCATCACTTTCAGTTTGAAGCCTGCAGAGTTTTGAGCAGAAACCATTTATTCTTATCAAATCTGAGAGCTTGTGTAGAGCGTAAGGATGCTGCTTTCAGAGAAGCCCGACACATTCATTTGTTTTCTGCGCATCTCCTTGGCCTGTGAGAGGCTCTGTGTCAAGACTAATGGTAGTGACGGAGTGTAATGATGTTGATAGGGCTTTTTTTCCCAGGCAGCAGCATTAGGCCACTAAAATATTAATGTTCGGTCAGCAGGGTGCCTCAGAAGTAGACTGACCACTGAGGAAAAGATAATGATGTGTATAGTCCAGATAGACTGCACACATAATTATCTAGAGATTCGCAAGGTACGTTTTATACAATTCTGCTGGCCTAGATTTTGCCCAGGATGTAATGTGCAGCTTGATTGGCCAATTTGGTTCAGAATAAAGTATCTGTATAATTTCCCCAAATTCCCACAGATAGCCCGAACTGAAGGCCCAGATGTACACATCAACTTCACGTTATCGGTTGACAGGTTTTGTTTCATGTTAGCATGAGGTGGACTGGAACAAGACTGTAGGCTCATCCAATTATAGAAGACTATTCACTCCTCAGTTGATACTGACAGACTGTAAAACTACACATACTGCAAATTCATACTGGATTAAAATCACTCCACAATTATTACTGTCACACTGTAAAAACTACACATACTGCAAGTTCATACTGGATTAAAATCACTTCACAATTATTACTGTCACACTGTAAAAACTACACATACTGCAGATTCATACTGGATTAAAATCACTCCACAATAATTACTGTCGTAGTGCAGATTACTGCTGATTTGAAATCACTGAGCAGTTATTACTGTTGAACTATAAAAAAACATGCACTGTAGATTCATACTAAATTACTGTAAAAACTACACATACTGTAAATTCATACTGGATTAAACTCACTCTACACTTATTATTTTTAGACAGTAAAAACTACACCTGCGGCAAATTCATACTGAATTAAATTGCTTTACAATTATTACTGTCAGACTGTAAAGTCCACACATACTGGTGATTCATACTGGATTAAAATCACTCTGCAGTTATTATTCTCAAACTGTAAAACTAATATAAATATGCTGATTCATACCGGGTAAAAAACAAAGTGTGGACTGGAATGTAAAGTGGATGTAAATCATTACTTTTAATTAGTGTACGTGAAGGACAGTAGTGACTCCGCAGGGCTAACTTATCTCATTCTTATGCGTTATTGTGTAGCTCCCGTCTGCGGCGGCCTGGAAAAGTTAATTTCGTGTTCAGCGTGGTGGACTTTCCCGCCTGTGCAGAGCATCCAAAAAGGACAGGGCTGTGTACAGGATGGCTAACTCACCAAGTCTCGGCCATCCTGCAGCCCTATGGGAAAACAGCCTCCGCAGAAAAGACTGCAGACTGTTCAGCTTTACCCAAGGTGAGTGCACTCAGAGTTTGACCTTGAGACAGCACGTCCTTCCTCTTCCTCGAGAGCCGTAATGAATCCTCTGGCTCTGAGTTTCTCCCTAAAGCACCAACACGGCTAATCACAGGCCTGGCTGAGTTTGATTTGCTCCACAGCGCTTTAGGTTGCAAGTACTGGAGGGAGAGTTTAGTTTAAATGTTCGGCTCTACCAGCGTTAGTGCAGAAATATGAACTAACAAGCTTATGTTGGTTGTCATGAAGGGAACTGTGGTCACATTCACATGCACAAATGTGACTAGGGCTGTTGCACGGGTACATTTTTTACCCAAAGCAAGAATTTAAAACTTTATGAAGAAGAATGAACACACACTGTTACTTTGGTGCAGTAATGACTAGAGGTACAGTAAAACTAGAGGTATCTTTCCAAACAGCAACTTGAATGAAAGTATGAATGCTTAAAACCATGTAAAATATTTCTATTAAAACTGAAAGCATTTCTGCATCAGGAGACTAAAAAAGGCTTAAAAGATTGAGCATGGGTGCTGCTGTGAGTCGCCTTACAAAATCTAAAATAATCATTTGAAAGTAAGAGGCTTGCAGAAGGTTTTCAGCCCACGTCATGCAACTTCCCATGTTAACAATCTTAAAAAGAGCGTCTGGCTTAATATTTGGGTCTCAAATGCAGAATAAAGATATGATTGTGGATAATTCAGTAACATCCTTCTTTGCATATTGCATGCTATTACACTTTTTAACCAGAGAAGTCTCCAAATCCCCAAAATTGTAGCTTTAAGTATTAAGTAACTTCTAGAGTTGCAATGGAAGTTTTTAGTACATTCAGCATCTATCAGCATAGGGACTGTAGTTTCTTGGACTCTCTTGTCTTCTCTTTTTGGAGAATACTTTGCTGTTAAATAAAACACTACAGCAAAGGGAGAGGTAAAAGGAGTCCATGAGCTGAACCAACCAAAAAGAAGAATTAAGAAGCATTTGGAGCTCACTAACAAACTGACTGTGGACCAGGTTGTTACTCAGCACAGTAAGTACTTCAATATTAAAATAGGGAATGTGTTTTTTTTGCATTTGGATAACTTTGTGAAGAGTAGGCTGGTGAGAAAATGGCTGGATGTGAAAAATATTAATCTAATCCAGCGAAATAATAAATCTATCTTGAAATAGCAAGCATTGGTATCATTGGTACACCAAGGTTTGGTATTGGATTAGGACAAAATGGCATTCGGAGTGGTTTCCTCTCTAGTTCATATTAGTGACACCAGTGTATCATCAGGATCTGAGCCAACGAAGACCTCAGATCCATTTAATATTTAATAATAAGGCACTGTAGGCTCTGTGTCATGCTGGGTTGCCTTTAATAGCATATGTTTAACGCTAATCCTTGTGTTTTCTGTGTCAGATCAACGTGAGGCCACGGCACAACAACACCTTCCACTTGCCTTCAGACCCCTCTGTTCCCATAGTGATGGTGGGCCCAGGCACAGGTGTGGCTCCCTTCATTGGTTTCCTCCAGCAAAGGTAGGCACTCACAATTAACTTGTGCTAATGTATATTAGTTAGTGGTGTAAGAATTAACACAAGAGTCACAATATGATATGCCTGTGTTTTGTTTTGTTTTTTTCACTGCAATAGAACACATTTTACCCACAGAGACTGAAGTATTGCACATTTTATTGCTTTTTGGAAATATACAAGTGTAGACAGGAGCATGTTTACCACTGAGTTACATCACCTTACCTTTCAAAAACACTTAATAATCACCTGAGGACTGAAGACACAAACCAATCCAGTTTTAAAAGAGATTTTTTGCTATTTTTCTGTAATACAACCATACAGGGCGTTTGTTGTCTTATTTTGAGCTTAATAAGACAGGCGTTTTCAAATAGGAGGCAGTTCTGGACCGCAGATGGGCCGGTCTGTCACTCGCACTCTCTGATTACACAGCCATCCTGTTGTAACACGTGTGAAATGTGTCTTGGTGTTGTCATGTTGAAAAAAGCATGAGTGTCCATGAAAAAGATGTCTACAAGGCAGCATATCAGTGCTGTCCAAAAAAAACTGCTTTGAACTGCTTTTGTTACAGTTTCTTACTTTGAAAGTAAAAGACTTGCCTTTGTCTGTCCTTTTGGAGGTGCTTTTCATTCTTTGGCCAACAACATTATGTTGCTTCAAAAGGGTGTTCAGCGTTAATGGTGCTTTCACAGATGTGCAAGTTGCCCACTAATACAACCCTGTGCCATAACAGACGCTGGCCTTTTTAACTTTATGCTGATTATTTCCAAAAACAGCCTGAAACTTTCACTTGTCAGGCCACAGCACATGTTTCCACTGTGCATCAGTCCATCCCAGAGGTGCCCTACCCCTTAGAAGTTGGCAGCGTTTCTGGATGCTTTTGACATATGACTTCTGCTGTGAACAGTGCAGTCCTAACTTGTGTTTGTGGATGCAGTGATGTTTAGTGTCAATGTATTCCTGAGCCCATGCTGTGACATCCATTATATAAACATGCCAGCTTGTGATGCAGTTCTGTCGGTGGGGTCAAAGATCACTGGCATCCTTTTGTGGTTTTCATCTTTTTCCTTTACGCACAACAATTTCTCTGAATTCCTGATTTTGCACTGTAGAGCAGAATATCTCTGCAATGCCTGGCTGAGGAATGATTTTTTTGCTTATGCCCTGAAGTGGGAAGTCTTCATTCATACTTGCTCATAAAGGACTACAGCTTTTCCTGGATGCTCCTTTTTATATAAAAACTTGATTTAAAAAAAGGAAGTCTCAATCAATCAACCTTTATTTTAACTCAGAAGTACATTGAGGGCAACCCTCAATTTCAATGTAGCCGAGTATTTACAAGAACAGGGATTGACATGACAAAGAAGAAAAAAACTAAAATTAATCATTATGAATTAAAACAACTGAGAAAAAAGTAGCTAATACACATTAAAAGAAAAATTAAAAATAACAGTGAACATAAAAATATAAATAATAATAATAATAATAAAAATATATAAAAATAAAAGTTAAGATAAAATAAAATTAAGATAAAAAGAGGGTAAGAGATTAATAATAATAATAAAAAAGTAAAAGAGTTCTAAAGAAATTTAAGAAGCAAAACAAGCTAAAACAAACTTTAAAATAGAACACTCTATATATATATATATATATATATATATATATATATATATATATATATATATAAAATAATAAAAGTAATAATAAAAAAAAAATTAAGAGTAAGTAATAATACAAAACTAATTAAAACAAATAAAGTCTAATGTGAGGAGTGTCCAAAACAAATGCTCCTCAGCTCTTCTTACTTGCCTTAAGGTTTAGATTATCTGGCTCAATCCTCCTTTATGAAATACCCTAGCATCATTTAATTGGTTTCATCATTGCCTAATTTGATATTCCTGAGACACGCCATCACCTCTGCCACTTACCATGGAGAGAATATTGATTAAATGTTTGCTAAAAGTTGTGTAGAACAGCAGATATTAGACTGTTGCAGTGTGTTTGCACTGCTGTATAATGATCTGTTCAGAGATTCTTTTGGTTATGTAGTCAGAGATGTGAATGTGGCTGTCAGTGTCACAAACATATCTGTGGTTTACTTTAGCAAACGCTAAACATAGTGATTATCCTGTCGCGCTTTATTACTGGTATTTACGTGATGTATGACCAATCAAAATGAAGGGGAGGTCTCTGATTGAATGACTCCCAGAACTAATGTGACAGTGATTAAGACCAAACACTCTCAGAGGGAGGTCTCAGGATAAATGATGTGGTGAGTAGGACCCATAACAAGCTGGCAGAGGTCTCAGAATTGGCAGAGATTAGGACCATAGTGCAAAATAAAGGGGGTTCTGGGGGTTCAGGGTTCTCTTTTCTAACCTCTAGGATGAGCTGAATGTCTGGAAATCCAAATATTGAGGGATCCATAAACAGGATGTTGCTAAACTTGCCTCAACCACAGTCAGCAAGCTTTTGTACGCCCTTAATTAATGTGTTATAGAGTTATAGAGTGCATAACCCAACTAGAAAAGAGCATTTCCAGAGGAGTAACTGTTAAAACAAACTGTTGTTGCCACTGAAACAAGCATCAGCATCGCTATGGTGAGTGACCCTCCCCAAATACTGGTGGGTATTTCTCACTGATTAGAACCAATCACATTCAGTTCAGGTGGA
Source organism: Megaleporinus macrocephalus (assembly GCA_021613375.1). Taxonomy (NCBI): domain Eukaryota; kingdom Metazoa; phylum Chordata; class Actinopteri; order Characiformes; family Anostomidae; genus Megaleporinus; species Megaleporinus macrocephalus. Next base: position 17,391,910 of record CM038727.1, read on the forward strand.
GGTCACAGAATGAATGATGTGGTAAGTAGAACCAACCACAGCCAGTGTCTCAGAGAATTGTTGTGTTTTTAAAAAAGACATTGTTGGGCTTCTAAAAATGGTAGTTTGCTTGCTTCTTTGGGCCTGTGTGAGTGATGTTAATACGTAAAGGCATATGACATGGTTCCAAAAACTCCTAGTACGTTCTATTTCAGGCTTAAGATGATGCATATGCAGCACACACCTTATACTCTACTCACCTGCTTTTATTCTCCTGACTCAGTAATGCTACTTTCAATTTTAACAGAAAGTCTGAAACGTTACGTAGTGCAAATCTGTTCAAGTCTATTAGAATTTATTCAACATCTTGACAAGTGATGATAGCTGAATGCAGTCTGCTTGATGTTTCTGTTACTTCTTAGCTTAGCCTGCAAAACTAAAGCAGCAAAGTTTAGACACCAAACATTTCTTATCAATTACGTGTATGTGTATATATATACACTACCGCTCAAAGGTTAAGGATCGCTTTAGAATTTCATTTCATGCAATTGTCATGTAATTCATGCAATTTTCATGTAATTCACAAACAATATTGTCCATTTCACAAATAATTTAAGTGTATCAGATGATTTTTAAAGAATAAAAATGTTTGTATTAAAGCCTATTTTTGTATAGGGGCTTATTTTGCATATAGTCCTATTATCAGTAATTCTCAGTCCTCTGTCTAAATCTCCTGGTACGGCTGCCAATCCAAGTTAAGGATGTTATTGGGCTAATTGGTTGTTAGGACACTCTTGCTCAATTGTGATGCACAGCTGAAAAACATTCTACTAATAAGTGAGCATAAAAGGGAGAATAACATTCTAGGTTAGTTTAGTATCTGAAGCATCAGCAGTTGATGGCTTGTTGACCGACTCAAAATGACCAGAAAGAAACAACTTTCTTTAGAGACGCGTCAGTCCAGTGTTGTGTTAAGGAAGGAAGATACTCCATTGAAAGCAAGAACATTTCACTGTGATCCCAAACTTTTGAGCAGTAGTATATATACCGTATGTGAATAGAAGCGTCTGTCAGTGTTGTCTGAGGGGGGTCATTTTCTGCTATTCTTGTGTTTTGTGATATGAAGAATACAGCAGTAATCAGAGGGGTTGGTTGTGAATTTGAAGGTGATTGATGGCTTTTCCCAGTAGAGGGATGGCACCACCTGTGGAAAACAGGGCTGCTGATGAATGTTGGCTTGTCGTGCACAGACACACATGCCCACCCCCATCAGGTTTGAAACTGTCAGCGTGGTGGTTGTCTGATATTGCTGAATGAATGTGATGTTCTTTCTTTTCTCCAGTGACAACCAAAACATCATTTTTATTGTGCCACAGTTACATTGAGGTGGAAATCTAAGGGCGCTGCAGAAAACGCTTCTATTTTGCATTCATTGCTAATCTGCACTCGGATCAAATCTACCTGAGAGTTGTCTGAACATGAACTTCCTTGGAAGGAATAAGCCAAAAACAACTTGACCTTTTTGTACAAAGGCCTTATAATGGTCAGCATCACAGATTTGCTTGAATTTAAATCGTGACCTAGAAATACAGACTTTTTCTTGTTTGTCTCCACCCTTAAATAAAAAATACCAGAGGCTCTCAGACTTTTAAACTCCTCTGCAGTACCAGCCTCACAGTGTGATTGGCTGAGAGGCATTCTATGAATTTCACTAATGACTCTTCACTAATGAGCTTCATTATTTTTAAGTGTTAAAATATAATATGTAAAATGTGTAGGGCTGCACCTACCGATTAGTTACTACATTGATTAATCTAATGTTTATTTTTTTTGGTTAGTTGATTAATCTAACAACTATTTTTTTGGGGAATTAGTATTATTTTGTTACAGATTTATATATGAGAGATATATCAGATTTTGTGTTTGTGTGTATGTGCATGTGTGTATGTATGTATGTATGTATGTATGTATGTGTATATATATATATATATATATATATATATATATATATATATATATATATATATATATATATATATATATATATACACACACACACACACACAAAAAAAAAAAAAAAAAAATATATATATATATATATATATATATATATATATATATATATATATATATATATATATATATATATATATATATATATAATTATTATTATTTTTTTTTTGGCATTCTACACTTGATGTATTAAAGGGTACCTTAAACGCACAAGATCTATAAGTGGCTAAATGGTCTGCGCTCTGACTCGACTTGTAGAGGCACAAATGACAACATAGCCTACACGCCTTATGCACAAGAATTTGGACAATTTGTGGACTATGTATTTTGGCAGAGAGTCATTTGAGAAGCAGCTGTGTGTGTTTAAGCTCCCGCGGTATCAAGAACAGTCCTAGGTTCTACACTGGACAATTAATAAACAGTTATCAATGCAACTTTTTAAGTGACACTATTGAAAGAAACATGTTACATGTGTTAATAATCTGCTAAAATAAGCTCTGGATAAATCCATGCTTTCAGTAGGCGTGGCCATCTTTGGGACACATTGACGCACGTTATGCTAATCGGCGTAATTTCGTAATCGATTACGTTGATTACTTTGACCCTAAAAATTAGTATTTAGTTCTTATAGCTGTTTGCTTAAAAGTTTACAGTTTGTTTTGTCTTGACGAGCAGACTGGACGTTTTCAGGGCATATATACTGAAGGTTTTGCAATACGATACTAGATTGAAGCTATTTTTTTAAATTAAGTGTAAATAAATATTTTTGTTGATTTGTCATAGAAACTGATAGTGATGCACCAAAATGAACATTTTGGCTAAAAGCAAAACCATAATTTAAGAGCTTTTACTGTGGACTGAATACTGAAAAAAAGCTGACAATTAATAAAACCGGTTTATATAAAATCGACTTAATAAAACGGTTGCAGTATGTAGTGAACTGTTGATCATCACAGCAAGAATTCCAAGTTATTCCAAGTTCGTGCTTTGCACTTTAGCTATCGATGGTAAATTTGCTTCACAAATTAAAAGGAAAGCCATCCTCATTCACATTTTTACCTAGCTTTATCTAAAATCCCTAAAAATTAGCACTTGGGTACAAACGCCAGTATTCAATATCTTTCATGTGCATATCAGTTGATGCCGATACATCTGTCTGGATTAGCATTACAGGGAGTTACAAATGCTGTAAAATGAATAAAATAAAGAAGCTTTAAGGCGGTAACCCAGCATCACCCAAATATTCTGCTCTTCTAGACTGCACTAAGCACATAAAATTTAAAAATATTGTTCAAATACTTAGTGTAATTACTTTGTTACTGTGTTTAAGTACAGATTTTATGTATCTGTACTAGTGTATACTGTCACTGTCAGGTGTTTCTGTCACTTAAAACTTTTTACTCTCACTACATTTAAACCGGAAGAAGTACTTTCTACTTTTTTAAACTAGACTTTATAGTCCTACATTTTATTTATGTGTATATTTAGATTGCAGTAAAGGTTTATATCATGTGTCACCTTTTCACGAGGTAACCATTTAAAAAATGGAATGGGTAAACTGAACTAATAAAAATCTTAGCTTAAAGATTGAAAAATCGATTCAGTAGCTTATATACATCCTTCACATGTTATCACCGAGGTTTGCTAAAATACCTTGAAAAATAAGCTATGAGTAGCCCTAGGCACTGTAGCTCGGTGAGTAGTTTATGTTCATGATAACATGCTCTTTTTGCTGAATGTGGTGTTCAAGGCACTTGCTAGTGTTTGCATGGGCTGATTAGGAAGAATCTAAGCTGCTGGCCTGTTTCACCTCCAAAATGAAGTGCAATAAGTGCTTGTCTCTTTTTTTTTTTTTTTTTAGACTCTCCATTTAGGGTGTTATGTGGTATTTAACTTCCCACCCGCAGCACCGTCAATAAAGATCTGCTTTGCTTCTTCCCTGCTTTGCAACAGTTGTCACAGGTGGACAGCATATGAACTCAGCTTTAGAATCCTGAGAGAATGCCAGTGGCAAGCGAGTGCACGTTCTGCAAGGTGCAAATGTGGCTTTAAACGTTGTTTTGGTGATGATTACCACGTGGTCATTATTTGACTATATGCTTGGTTCAGTTTGTGCATGGTCTGACTGACAGATTCATATGGGATCTGTGTTAATGTGTGTCATTTTCCCAAAATACCCAAAAATATCACATCACATGACCTTTTTTAACCAGTAACATTGTTACATGTGGACTAGCATTTGGCTAGTGAAGTGGGTTTATTGAACTTGCCAAATGCCCCCAATAAGGAAGAAAACTCAAGCTTGGAAAAAATATTTTAGTGAGATTCCATTTTCCTCTACTTTTGTAATTTGGCCATCAGCAAACAAATATGGTGCATTTTAGTAGGCTTGTCCTAAACTCGAGATTTACTGAATTGGGCCAAATCAATCATCCATTGTAGCTGTTAGTCTTGTCTTCAGATTGAGGAAAAAGCTAAAAGTAAAAAAAAATATATATTTTTCTTTTTTTACCTGGTTTCCTTATTACATTACTATGATGTTCATTTAGAACTACTATTATTGTGTTGTTGTTGTTATTGCAAGCTAGGCAATATGTGACTATGTGCTTGGTTCATGCAAAAGCTAAATCTGTGGCTGGAGACAGGATGTTTCACAACCCGGTAATATATAATTTGTGCATGATCTGACTTACAGATTCATATAGGTTCTGTGTGAATCTGTATAATTTTCCCAAAATACCCCAAAATAGGTTTAAAACATCACACAGATGGTTACATCGGCATAAAGCTTCAGGTGACATTATCTTGACATTAGAAAAGATTTTTCTTTTTTACCTGGTTTCCTTATTACATTACTGTGATGTTCATTTAAACAGGACTTCTATTATTGTGTTGTTGTTGTTAGGGTTAGGGACAGATCTTGTTCAAATTACAGCACTGCCACAGGTAAAACTAATCCAGCTCGAATAGGGCTTAACACAAAACAATTAATGTTGTGTTTTTTTTTTGTTGTTTTTTTTTTTTTTTTTATATGATCTGATCTTTCAAGGTTTCATTAGAAGCTCGGTGCCCCGTCAAAGAACTCGAGCTCTTGAGAACTGGGGAAATGTAAACATGATTTATTTGTCAATCGTCCATAGTTTTGATATCAAAACCTTGTTTTTGTCTGTCACAGTTGTAGACGTTCGAGCAGTACTTCATGTGACTGAGCTCTCTGTGACTGAGCTGCGGATTATCCTGTATTTATTCCTCACTTGCATGCACACAAAGCACTTCCACAAAAAAAAAAAAACACATAATGAAGAGAGAGAAGCGGGAAGACAGTTTAGCCGTTCGCCTGCTGTCTGCTCGTCCTTGTGTCTGTCCAAATTGTGCGCGTCTTTGGGAAAATTCTCGCCTTAAAATCTTCCAAATGCTGCTACCTTTGATGCCAGGCTTCAATAAAAGATAACAATTGCCATTTTGTCAGCAGGCCACTGTTTATGTCACAAAAGCCCGAAGCTTCCTTTTTAGCAACAAACAGCATGGGATGCTCTGATTTCCCCTCAGCGAATCAATGACTGTCAGCGGGCAGCTGGAGAGGCATTGTGAGAGCGAGAGCGAGTGAGTGAGCGAGCGAGAGATATACAAAAGGTCAGGGCCAACAAAACTGTATGCAGATTGTCGATGAGAAGCCCCAGTAAATAACTTGAAATAGGAGCAGAAGCAGTGACTTTAAAGATCTCTGCACAGCATGTTGTGGTTTTATTTGTGCTGTCAAACAGCTGATCTTTATTAGACCGCGTTTGTCTGATAGGTTCAGATATGACCCTAAAGAGAGATCTGTGTTCATTCGAAAAAAGTGTATTTTTTTTTCTTTTTTTTTTTGGCTGTATGAATGGCCAATAATTCAACAACATTCTTTTAAACACAGACCCTGAACATGAAAATCTCGTGATTCCACTCATCAAATTCTCTTTTAATTATAAACATCCAGTGATCAGCAACAGTGGTTACAAGTTCCAATGAGTGAATACATCATATAAGCTCCACTTACCATATAGGAGAATCTTGTAGTTCTTCAGTTACAGACTGTAGTTCATCTGTTTTCCAGTGTTTTGTTTGATTTAGTGTAGTTTCATAGGTTTTTTTTATTTCTAATATTATTTTATTGTATATATCTGAACATTAACTAACAGGTGTTTACAGCAAATTGTTTTTAGCAAATCTATGTCTCTATAGCCCAACATTACCGGTACAACAGTTTGTTTTGAAGAGCTTGGTTACTTTAAATATGGCAGCATTGTTTCATCACTCACTGCAGAATTACAGACTGCTTCTGGAAGCACCATCAGCACAAGAACTGTGTGTTGTAAGCTTCATTAAATGGGTCCCAACAGTAAGGCAACTGTACACAATCCTAAGATCTCTATGGGCAATGCCAGGTGTCGACAGAAGTAGAGTAAAGCATCTGCCATTGGGCTCTCGAGCAGTGGTAACATGTTTTCTGGTGGTATGAAGCATGTTTTACTATCTGGCTGTGGATGTATCTGAGTTTGGTGGATGCCAGGAGAACCCTATTTACTGGAATGCATAATGACAGCACATTTGGTGGAGGAGGGATAATAGTCTAGGACTGGTTTTCAGAGCTTAGACAAGTATATCATTCCAACTTGTTGCTAAAGTTTAGAGAAGACCCTTTCCTCCTCTAGCAGAACAGTTCCCCTGTATACAAAGTAAGGTCCACAAAAACATAGTTTGATTGAGTTTGTGTAGTAATTCCAGTTGGCAGCACAGAGCCCTGACCTCAACCCTGCTGTGAACCTTTGGAAATTGAAACATCAATTTCGAGTCACTTCCTCTCATGCCACACCAGTGGCTGACCTTGCAAATGCTCTTTTGACTGAAAAGGTACAATTTCCCACACTACAAAATCTTGTGGGAATTCTTCCCAGAAGACTGGAGAGTATTACAGTGCCAGGGTGGGGGCAACTCCATATCCATGTTTTTGGACTGGTGTCCAAAGCTCATACAGATGTGATGGGCAGTTGTCCACATACTTTTGGACATATTGTGTGTTTGCTGTATTGCCCATCCCTTCCACAACTATAATAAAAGCCAATGAGTAGGTGTTACAGCAACTGCCCACTGCGTTCTATTATAAGTGAGTTTTGAGTCAGTAGGTTTTCTATTCTATTCTGAGTACAGGGAAATGTGTCAAAACGGGTGTCCACAGTAATCATCAGAGCGCTAGAGGTTTTACAGGCTTTAAAGGCTGAAAGCACCAGCAGAGCTGCGCCTATGATGAGAGATGATTATATATTCTCCAGTGTAAATGTACCCATATACCCACCTTAGTCCAGTACTTCAATGCCACTTTCAGTCAGTTAAGCCACTGCTTGGTAACAGCAGCTCTCATCCTAGCTTGAACCCCTAGTGCAGATTGTTGTGTAATTTTCTTTCAGAGAGACGGTGACTGCGTGCCGTCTGTCGCAGAACGCTTGATTTGTATTCAGGAAGGAGCCAGTTTGGCCTACGCGGTTTTTGTTAAAATAGAATCCAGGTTTTTCATATTGGTATTGATCCCTCTGGGCAGTATAAAGCTGCTTTATTGAAGGCCATTTCCAGATTGGACACTGAGCTCCCAGATGCTAATAGCATTGCTTTAGGACAGTCTCTTTGCAATCTCTAGCAAGAATTCTTATGCCAAATCTAATATTGCTCACATCGGAGCAATTCTCTATACCTATTAGAGGGTGCCAAATTTTCACCTGCATTGCTTTAACCTTTAATGTTCTTTATTAATGTTTCGCTTTAACATCTGTATTTTATAATCATTTATTACATAACATGTTTTGTAGAACCCTTCAAACTTTTATATTTGAATGCTGCCTTGATCCATTATGTTGAATCATTGAGACAGAGTATATATCCCATCTTATTCCTGTGTTTGTCTGAATTATAACAACTAACATTGCTAGTTAAAAATATATGCAAGTATATGCAGACACATATGGTACTTTATGTAAATGACTAAAAGTCATGTAACTCTTTTTTTTTTGCATTCAAATGATCAGGAAGAAACACAGAAAACATATTACAGCTAAATATAACCAGAGGCAGACAGTATTAAAATACTTTTACCTAAGTAACATGCTTAAGTACATTTTTTGAGTATCTCTACTTTAAATCAGCCCAACTGTTTGGTAATTTAGGACTATTACTGTACTACATTTAAAAGACAGTCACTCTACTTTTGACTCTACTACAATTATATGAGCTCTCTCGTTACTCCTTACTTCAGAGCTTTGAAGTTAGCGGGCATATTTTCTTTTTTGAACTGTAGTTGGAGAAAAGCCAGTAAACTTCTCCTATACTCATCCTACAAAGTGCTGCTGTGAAGTTTACCACGCACTGAATTCACCAGTGCCTTCGAAAGTTCAGCATCCAACCTGAGAAATCACATCAAGGTATGTGGATGAAGTCTGAGCTTGTAGTAGTTGCAGTTGCTACGCTTGGTGAATTTTCTTTTTTTAGATGTTGGCCAAGTTGTTGTATCAGGATCGATGTTCTGTCTCAAAAGGTTTCCAAGCTAACTGATTCCTTTGTGTTTCCCTGCTAACTGTTTCTGCAGGTGTCTGTAATGTAGTGCTCATATTCTCTGCAGTAAATCTAAGATGAGATGTGAGTAATATGTTTGTGAATGTGAGATAAATCTGGTGACAGGCAGTGATAACTGGTGCCGTTTAACACAGTACAGGAACCACTTAGCTTGGAAACCATATGTTTCATAACACCAGGTCCTGTGTGAATCCACAGCTGATGCATGCTAATGGTTTGCTAGTGAAAATTAGGAGTTACTGACTGAAGTCCTTTGAGAAATATGTTTTAATCTTGGTTAATATACGGAAGCAGTGCATTCAGTCAGCTGTCCATACGTTCTGTAAGTAAACAGTGGCAGTAATATAGCAATGTGCATCAAAAGAAAATGTCATTTTCTATAATTTTTATAAACTAAAGTGTTTATTTAGATTTTAACATTTTGTACATATTGTGGAAAAATCCATAGTACTGAATGGATTCATGCTGTATATGAACGCTAAATAGCATCCATAGTACTAAAGATACTAAAGAAGTGTCATTAACGAGAAGAAAAATATTAATGGTAACAGAAGTATTCAAAATAAAATAAAAATATTAATTCCACCAGGGTTGCCAAAAGTTATATTAGAGGTTACAGTATACATACAGTCCTTTTATTCCAGTTTATTCATCCTTATTTGTTTCTGTGGTGTTGTATATTGTCCATTCAATACTCAACAGTATATATAGATGTTAGAACAACATATAATCTCATCCAGACAGCGTCTCTTTCAGGAAGGCCTTGCATATTTATCAAGACAATGGTAAATCACATACTGTATCCATCACAACAGCATGACTTCTCAGAAGAAGAGTCCGGGTGGCCTGTCTGCATTTTGTGCATCATGAAACAAAAAATCTGGCAAAAAAGGAGAATATAGGAGATTGTTCCTCCTCAGATCCCTGTCAGTAGGTACTCACCACTGCAGACTGGAAGGACGTCACATACCTTGCAGTTTCTCAATATCACTTAGGTCTTCAGGCCTGCCCATTTCTTCTGCATGCAACAGGTTGAATACAACTGTTCACTTGCCCCATCTATTATAATCTAATATCTAATATCTAAAAAAAAAACACAATTTATTTTCTATTTTTTCTCTCTGTGTGATCATAATGTTTTTGGCTAATTGGCTGTAAGTGTACAGTATAATAAAATATTGCTCGTCTTGTAAACAGACATATTTAATCACAACCAATTGATTGACCTAAATGCATTAATGAGGCTAGACATTCCACTAATTAACTTTTAATGAGAAACACAGTAATTAGGATGATATAATCTGTGACTGTGGCTTCAACTCTGTAACCAACTCTTAATTTCTAAATCAGAACTACTTGTTTCAGAAAACATCTGCTAAATCCCAAATGACTCCCTACTTTCTGTTTAGTGCACTGCATAGATCATGAAATGGGGGCTTCTACATCCTAATAGCACATTAAACATCCAAGAGGTACATTTGGGGTTCAGTCATAGGCTTCATGTCTCCTTATAGGACACTTGTGTGTTTGATTGTAAAAGCCATACTTTTGTAAATTTTTAAATTGGAAATACTTTTTTGTATTAGAGCTGCATAATATAAGGTTTTCACTTTCACCATCTCAGTTTGTGCAAATGCAATAATCACATTATATATGCACTTTTTTTTTTTTACAACTTTTTTGGTGTTTGACAAAAACGGAAAATGTCATGGTTCTCATTTTTCATTACTTATCTACAAGAAATGATTCCCTCTGATGTAAGGGTTCTTGGATACACAGAGAAGTCTTTGACACACACTCACCTGCTTTTATGAATTGTGCATTGAAACCAATTCTATGGCTTTACAGTTTATCTCTGGGATAACTGCTGACTGACTTAAAGTATCTCCTTGTTTGAGAACGCCAAATGTATTTAATCAGTGTTTGAACATGTTCTAGTCGTGTTTGCTGTTAAATTTTTCTTTAAACTTCAGAGTTTGAAGTGAACCAGTTCTAGCTTTATCCAAACATGTCTAAACAAATCTGCCACCAGGTTTCATAATGAATTTAGGGTGATTAGGGTCGCGGGCAGATTCTCTACACTGTTTACTATCAGCCTGACGGAGGTTAAAGGAGTATCAATTCTTCAGCCTAATTTCTACACTCCTGAAAATAAAGCTGATGCAACATATCCACCTTCATATTTATACTTCAGTTGTATGGCTTACATGGAAAGAAGGCAGAAAAAACATTCATCACATTTATTGAAACATTGAATGGGTCTCACAAAAACAATTGAAGCACTTCTTAATCAATGCAGTAGGACCTGCAAAATTGCACAGACGGAACAAAAACCTACTTTACTTTCCATGTAAGTCAATGTAACCAGAATTATTTCCAAGCTGTTTTGAAGCAGTTCTAATGGTCCATTCATCATGTAATTTTCACACAATGAAACTGATCATTAGCATGTTTAAATGATGTAGAAAGCTCAAAATCGACAGAAATGAAAAAAATATTACAAGTTATTACAAAAAATAACTGCATTTAGGGTACTAGGTATATTTTGTGATACAGATTAGATTATTGTATATCATATAAATGTATTAAAGTATGACAATCATATATGTTTTGCCCTTGACGGGTGTTTTGAACATATATACTAGCAGCTATAGAACGAATAGCTAAATGAATCAACACTCATACACAATAAATATATGGATATGATTTGTCATTTTGTGATGAATTCCTGGAGAGCACAGATTTTAGTCTGGACTAGTTTCATCATCCTGTTTCTTGTTTCATGTGTTGCAGATTTTCAAGCTAGAGCCACAACAGTTTTGCAGGATCCTAAAGCCTATATGTTAATAATCATGCTTGTGCTTTTTTGGGACTAATTGCACACATTAGCACATGCATATGCACGCGCATCCCACCTAGCACGACATGGCAGCAGTCTAGCAACCACCTGGGATAACAGCAATGTCCTTTGGCCCTTCAGCACTTTAGCTACAACTTGGGATACCATAGAAAAACTAGTACACTTTTTGCTATGAATGTTTCCTGTACACCTGCATCACACGCATACCATGCAGCCGATGGCAGTCCAGTTATTAAAAGTGTATCTGCCACATCTGTGATGTACAGTCGTTGTATTTAGTCTTCTAATAGAAACAACTGAGCAGGTGCTAAAGCTCATTGACCTCTATTAGTGCTCTTTGTGTCAGTTTTCTGTTCATTGCGCCCTTGTGATGCTTGTTAATGTTGGAGTGGAGCTGATGATGTATTACAACACTGCCATCTAGTGGTCAGAGGTTTAAACACAACACCCAATGATTCATTGTTTGCCAGTAATCTGCGTATCGATATTGTGTTTTTGAGAATCGATACAGTATCACCAAATATAATATCACGATATTCAATATTTCTGATATTTTCTTACACCCCTAGTTGCCAGTTAGAATGACTATTGTACCATGACAATTGTGCATTTTCTGCTTTATTTTCTTTCCAGAAAGAAACATGTTAAACTGCTGATTTCATGTGTTTTGATTTTGAGCTTAATGGCAGAAGATTTTTTTTACTGTGGTGGACATCCAAATAGGACACCATGATTCTAGAAGAAGTGAACTAATCAATAATAAACATCAAGAAGATGTCAGCCTTCCAAACCTCTGCAAGATTAATTCAGTCTGAAGCCATCGGTAGTGTGTCCACTAGATGCACCTCAAGCTGACCCCAAAAAAGTTATGAAACTTTTACAACCTAAGGCTGCTGCAATAACCTTGGTTACTAGAATAACACAAAATAATAGATCAGACCCTTTCATTGGTTAGTTGGCTGTTTTTATGACAATGACGACGATGATGGTGATGTATATTTTAATGCATTTTTTCCTGTCGGTCACTTAGAAACTAGGACAGCCCTCTAAGGGAGTTCTAGCAATTTAAATAAACATTACTGACCACTGCTTTCTTAAGGCCTGAGTGGACTTCTTGCAGAGATAACCTTTGCCTGGCTTTGGCGAGATATATGATGTAATTATGGAGTACATGAGTTTGAGTACATGTTTTTAGTACCATAACAAATAACTTTTAATGAAGTAGTTATAACAGTAAATGAGTGCAATGTAGTTAATTTATTTGAATGATGAGCATTAAAAAGCTATACTAATAACGTTAGTCACCTTAGATGGAGTAGCATTATGTTTTGTAGTTTTGACCCTCCTTGTCTGTCTTAACAGCAGTCTCTGTGGCACAGCAACAGCAGGAATCATAGCTGAGGCTGCCGAGGCTAATATCTGATTAGCTCATGTTTTGAGTTGTTAAAGTCATTTTGGCTGAAGCTGATTGGCCTCTAAAGTACACTACATACATACATACTTACATAAAGTGCATACACTTGGATTTTAGAACTTACATTTTAAGAATTACATTTTACTTGTGAAAAATATTTGTATGCTAGACATTAATGAATTTTTTACTAGTGGAACTTTCATATGTGCAAATTGAAATCCTTATATATTAAGAAACGTAGGCCACAAAAGCTAAAACAACATGCCACACTGCATTTTATCATGTTTTATAATTTGAAATTGTGTAGAGAAAAATGACCACATGTAAAACTTGTTGGTAAAAATTGTTACTGCACTTATAATGAATTGGAGCTTTTCTGTAGACTCCTATCATAAAATAATACAGTTCACACATAGATGAAAGAGCCAGTGGTGGATGTTTGCTTGTTTTTAATTTGTTAGATGCCTTTCTTGTCTTCAGAGTATGTTTGTTTGTTTGTTTGTTGGTGACTTTTCTGAGCAGCCTGGGTCTGAGACAGTGCAGGGATTTTTAATCTATGTGAAGGTGTCAGCAGTGAGCAGGTGCGATGATCAGATAGTGCCCATTGCCTCTGTGCCACCTTGGTGAAGGGCATTCTGGGAGCACAGCCAGACCTTCTGGGGAATGGCTCTTAAAAACGCCTTCGAATCTCCTTCCCTTCCCAGTCCCCCGAAACAGCCTCTTTTATAGCTGCTAAACGCCTTTAAAAACGAAAGGGACGAAATGAATCACGGCATGCCTGTTAATGTGTTTGCAGTCCCTCCGTTTCAGAATGTATTTCAGAATTGAATTATAATTGCGTTTAATTGAAGCGTCTTAAGCACTGATTTAAAGCCTATAAGGACTTGTTCGCGTGGCAAGATAAGTGCTGCTTGTTTGTGTGCTGTTCTTAGTCACATTGTGATTAGAGGAAATGTGCTCTTGATTGAACAGGGAGCAGGAACGAGAAGAGAAGCGCGATGACGTGTTTGGAGAAACGTGGCTGTTCTTCGGCTGCAGACATAAAGACAGAGACTTCCTCTTCAGGTATGTACCTTGTTTACACACAGATCATAACAGCAGAGGAGCAGATGAGCCGCATGAACACCTCAGAGTGCTACATGACCGGCGGCCTGTAATAGGGGTTGCACAGACTAGCCAACTGTATTGCTCGGTGATGATGCAAATGTGGAATCTGGCTTTGTTCTAACATTTCTCCGCTACAGCACTTCAAAGATCAGACATTGAAAGACGTTGTCTCCGTTTTTCTGAGGACCTCAATAAAAAGTCATGATGTTGGAGATGTGGCATAATGTCCTATAATTCTGTACACCTTATTTTTGCCTTGTTACAGTACTCTAATTTTCTCTAGCTCTCTAGACCTCTACACTGACAAACACTATGGCAAGGCCAGGTTGTGTATTGAAATTTGTGAGATTCTGGGGTCCATATCTCCAGTTCCCTCAAGACTAGCAATGTGGTCCAGGGCTTGCCTTTTTTGGAATTCAACACGGAGACATTTGGCATCTAAGAATCCCCCAAAAAATCAATATCAAGTTTATTGCAGGTTCATGGTCAATGGTATAGGTTAGAAAATGTAAACTCTTGATGTGTCGTGAGTGCAGCATAAAACTGTTTTCACACCTAATTCGCTTGCTGAAGTATGATTTTTTTTTTTGTTTGTTTTGCTCCAACAGAGCCGATATATGAAATGATTGAAATTAGAGATCCTGATGGTTTATTTACAGTCCGTACCAGTTTAAATTAATCATTCACTGTAAATTCACTTTGGTCTGCTTTTTATAAAGTAAAATGTTATACACAACAACAATACGAAATATGGACCTCTAAAATAAAATCCGTCCCTAAAGGAGCCACTATTATTATTATTTTATTGTCTGCATAATTAAATGGCTAACATGCTCACAGGTCAGACTTGTTCCCAGTGGTGGTGATAGACCCAGAGGTCCATCTCAAAAGCTCCCTTACAGAAAGATTTTGCATGAAATGGTTATAAATATTCTGCCTGGACACATTGTTTTATGGTAGTTTTAAGAAGTAGTTTTTGTTTTGGCCTAGAACCTTATTGTTAATTTATGGTGGAGGGGTACATGCAGAGTGTTGTGATTGCAAAATTGTCCCAAAAGAACTTTTTTTTTAACAAAATTTTTAAACAAAATTTTGTAACAAAATTTAAACAGCAACATTGCATTTAATAGTGCGTGGGTTCACTGGTGGTTTTGGGTAGTAAATACAATAAATGTATCTGTTTTGGGCCGCTAGTTTGTATCACCACTCTAAATGACTTTACACCTCAACCACTGAATTATACAGAACTGATGAAAGACCAGCAGAATTCAATCATTGGCGTAGGAACCGAGGGGATGCGGGAGCGTTTCCCACCCAATATCAGAAACAGGTAGATTTATCCCACCCAAAAATTAAACCATAGAAAAAACAGAAACTGTTTAAAAACACTTTTATTTTAAAAGCACGTTTTGGCAGCGTTCGCAATGCCTGCGCTGTGTTTGTTGTCAGCAACTGGCTCTGGTTGTTAGGTGGTCTGGGGCTTTCACTTTGTTTGGGCTTGTGTTGAGATGCCTGTTCAGAAATATCCTGCAGTCAGCAGGATATGAGCATAGATACTGCAATAAAACTGCTTTTGTATAATGTGTTGTTATGGTAAGAGACTAGGAGGGTTTGGGTTAGCTAATGTTTATATTAACTTTAGTCAGAAAGCCCTCTGAAGCGTAAAGTTACATTACTCTCTGGTTACGTCCCAAACTGCAGACTGCTACTACACTAAATACATAAAACATAAAATATAATAAATAAAATAAATTAATTAATTAATAAATAAAAGATTAGAAGTGCTTTCGGTATTGCAGTATGTAATGTTCCAGAAGGTGCTGTTTGGGACACAGCCTTACTGTCTAACCTTAATTTAAGTCTTGTCTAGTCAGAAAACCTCAACATACAGTTTGTCATTTCATTTCAGTATTATACTCCAAAGAAAATAATAATTTTTGATTATATTTATATATAATCCAGACATTGCATGCATAATTTAAGGTTTTCTCACAACAGTAGCATGTAATATGGAGTATCTTGTTTAGTTAGTAAAGTGACCTTTAATTATTTATTTGTAATTTACTGTAATTCCACAAATGTTGTTCTACGTCACTATACATACAGTGATTTACTACCTTACCTACAGTGAAATCAGCTTGTAGGTAATATTTTAGGGGATAGGGTGGGCTTTGATTCATATTAGCAAATGTGTCCCCACCAGTGTCAAACCCGCTCCTACGCCCTTGTCTTTAATGATATTAAAGATGAGTAGTAAATTATTCGTTCCATCTTTTTGTGTTTGTTTGCATGTATAATATTTCTAATGATATATTTGATCTCACAAACATTCCAGGCTGCTCCAGTCTCAGTAGCACTCAGCAGTGAAATGTTCGCTTCTTTGCTGTTTCTCGTCAGCCTGTTGCTCTCGTCCTTGAAAGCTGTGATTGAGAAAGCAATGAAATGAAAGTGCTCCCTCTGAGAATACTGGACGTATGAAACAGGGCTTTATAACAGGCTGTGGGCTGCTGTCCTGTCCAGCTCCAGCCATAACTCAAACCACAAACACTGGCTAATCACACTGTGCTGGGATTGTGACTGACATGTGCTCTTTCTGTTCACTGTAAAAAAGATCAAACGCGTTTCAGTTGTAAAAAAATATACATATTTCTCGTTATAAAAAAAAATAATAATCCCATGTCTCCACATTTGACCAAAAACTAGTTTATCATGTAAGGTGGATAAATGTCAGAGGACTGTTTTGGCAGTCTTGATTATTTATTCAAGGTGATAAAGAGGTGATAGTCCCCACCAATAATTTGATCTCCTCCAAAAAAACATGATCTGTTAACATCTGATTAACCTAGAGGTGCAGAAAGGGTTAAATCACGCTACTCGAGTCCTACCTCCCCGTAACATATACGGCCATTGTGATTGGCTGTGTCTTTCCCTGCTGTCACATGAGACTCTGTAGCTACGTTTGGTTTTAACAGCACCGAAACTGAAAAGAAAGCTTTCCAGTTATATGCGAGACTCACTGTGCAAGACTCAGGTGCAATGTGGGTGTCAAAAGTGAGTGAGGATGGCAGCCAAAAAGAAGATGGTTGAGATAAGGAGGTGTTTTTCAAAGAAATTTGTAAGTCACTTAAAGTCAAGTCGCAAATTAAGTGTGTCAATCATAATAACGTTAATGTCAATGCTATGCTTTGGTGCACCAATGCTTTGTATTGCCGTTTATGTTATTATGATGGGCTCAATTCATAGGTTCCCACTAGTGTCAAGAACAAATCTATGCCCTTGCATAACAAAAGCTTTGACATTTGCTTTCATTAGTTCCCGAAAAAAAAATTTTTTTTAATTAACATTTTGCTGTCATAGTACAAAATCCAGGTCGGTCACCGAAATATAGTCCAATAAAATACTGCTGCTGTCAGAACCAAACACTGTAAAGGAAACCACTTTAAATGTTCTCAAACATTCTCCATGTGAGTTAATGCAAAAAGATTTAGTCGCTTGGAACCATTTCTGTTAATCCGTTACAATATTGACATGGTGTAAAGAGTCAATTCTGCCACCACCAGCAACGGCACAGATTATGCTGTATGCTGCACATATGTGTGACCATTTTATGGCAACATTTAAGCCACAACAAATGGAATTCTGTGGGTGCTTTGCTGTTGTCCCTGCTTGGGTGGCAAGCTTTGCTACTTATCAGTCTAAAAGTGGTAAAACTTTAAGCTGGGCAAAATATAGGCTCACTCTCAAATGGTTCAATACCCCCTATGTAGTGCACACCGTATAGCACACTTTTTCACACAAACAATGCATTATGTGTATAAATAAATCCATTTATGTTCAGCCAAACCTGCACAGCATGTGCAGTCTAACATTTAGTGCGCTACGTAGGTGTAGAACAGCAGTAGTTTACGATATGCACACTGTACAAGCACAGAGGAGCCACTGAGATTTACCATATACATAATATCAGGCTAAATATAAGTAATAAAAACTTTTTTCCTTATATGCCTTTATATTTCTATAGAGGCTTTCTATGAAACTAAGAAGCATAAACCACGAAAGAGAATAAGACTTCCAAACGTGGCGCAACATGGCGCATGTTCATCATTTGCTAATATCCAGTGAAATGTTTAACCAAGCTAATCCGCTAATACAGTGCTGTAAAAAGACATGTACAGTCTGGACAGCATCATAAAACATAAAGTAGTGTACGAATGTGTGGCAGTGCTGCACATCAGACAGGGTACACTGACTGGGTAATGACAGAGGCTTCATTAAAACCAACTGAATGACTGGTCCGCCATCATTTCTCCACCACTAACACGTCAGGAGCATTAGATGCTTTGGGGAAGCAGGACCCTGTTTTTACTTCCTTCCAGCCTTATTGCTTGGAAATGATATTCCAGTGCAGTGAGATCGTTGTAGTTGCTAAAACGACTTTGAAATAAGAAATAAGTTGGATAAACTTTTGAAACTTTTGTAGACCCATCAGATATAATGACTAGAGTTAAAGGGCCCATAATCATGATGGGCCAAATTGTTCCTTTTGAAATAAGATATAAACATTGTTTCTATAAATGCCATTCACTTTTCAATTTATACAGCCCACAGAAACTAAGCTGCAAAAACAACCAGTTCGGGATTGAGTTGTTCAGGGATGTCACAAAAACACCAATTTGTTGGTATCCAGAGAAAAGAAGGTTTTTTGAATATCAGCAACTGCTCTTAACAATGTAGAAATTTAGTGAATGGACCAACAGAACATTCTAAGAGAAAACACGTAGAATTATTATTATTATTTTTTTTTTAGATAGATACTTTATTGATCCCAGAGGGAAATTCAAGATCTCTGCCTTTAAAACATCCGCGCAGTGAAAGATTTAAATATATACAGACACACTAATGAACAGACACACTAGGGGGCAGTAAGCACACTTGCCCGGAGCAGGGGACAGCCCTACCACAGCACCCGGTAAGCAGTCAGGGGTTAGGTGCTTTGCTCAAAGGTACTTCAGTCGAGTCCTGTCGGGTCATGGGATCGAAACGGAGACCTTTCAGTCACAGGGCTGGTTCCCTAACCTCCAGACCACGACTGCCTATGACTGACGTTGTCTAACCTTAAATGTTTAAATTTTTTTGTTCTCACCTGTAAAGGTACCGTTCTGGAAATGCATGTTTTTCTTTGGACAGCTACAGCAGTTTAACAACGCCCATTCACACTGAAGTTATAAGGACGGTGGAAGTTATTAAGGAAGTTATTTGTTTGCTGTAAATGTATTTGCTCTGTATCTCTTGATGATTGTTCATATAAAGCAGAATGTCACAATAACGAACGTGCTGTGATAGAAGTTAATTGAGGGTGTACACCATGTAACAGCCTCCTTTTCCTTCTAAAGTTTTTTTTTATAAAGCAGCCAATCTGGAAAGTAGCCAAAGCATTAGATGTGAAAGAGAAAACTTGCTCGCTCTTTTGAAGTTTCAGAAATTATCTCGCTCCAGTCTTAGATGAAAAGCAGACTGGAATTCTTTGCTGTCAGCTCGCCCAAGGAAAATAAAACGATTCGCAATAATTCCTAATCAAGCCCAACGTTTAACATCAGTGTTAAAGGGGGTGAAATCAATCTCATCGGTGAGTGGGACATTTTCCAGAGCAGTACAGCTTTGCTCTACTGTTTTATGAGCTGAGATTACACACTGAGGGGAAATGGACCTGCGACTGGTCCGAACAGCGAAGGATCACTCAAGCATGCTTCTTTTTCTGTTAACATCTCAGATGGAACTGCAGGGACGTGTATGCGAGAAAGTGAGTGACACTTAGTGACGGTTACTTAAAAATTCCCAAAATCAAGACCCAATTTCAGAGCAATAATAATAGTAATTTTTAGGTAGTGGGTCTGAGTGCTTTACATGTAAATTCTGCAGTGTACTGTCATGTAAATAAATGTGTTCAAGCAAGCTACGGTATAATTAAACTGTATAAAGATATAATTTAACAAGTGGCACTTAAAATCAACATTAACATTCGGAATTTGTAAATAAAATACATCAAAATGCAGTTTTCAGCCATAACTATGAAATTACCACCTTGTTTCAGTGATATCTGTTCATTTTTATCAGCTCCACCTACATACAGGTGCACTTTGTAGTTCTACAATTACAGACCGTAGTCCATCTGTTTCTCTGTGTACTGTGTTATCCTACCTTTACCCTGTTCTTCAGTTGTCAGGAGCTTCACAGGACCACCATAGAACAGGTGTTAAAACTGCTGCAGCACTGCTGTTTCTGATCCACACGTACCAGCACAACGCACACTAACACACCACCACCACGTCAGTGTCACTGCAGTGCATAAAATTATCCACCATCCAGATAATACCAGTTCTATAGTGGTCCACTACAGATCATGGTAAATAACAAAATATGCCGAGAAAATGTCTGTAATTGTAAAACTACAAAGTGCACCTATATAGTAAGTGACTGATAAAAGCACAGATTTAAACCTGTAGAATTGAAATCAGATGTTTTCTGATATAATGGTTAGAGCACTGTCTGAGAAGAGTCTTATTAAAAGATGCCTGCTCTGGTTTTCTGTTTCTTAATGGAGTGTTGGGCTTTTTTCATGCCTTTATCATGCCTTTTTCAAGGCCTTCAGAAAGAAGGTTGCTGATGCCTCTGAGTCTGGGGAGGGTTTACGAAGATATCCAAAACATTGGAAATCAATCAATCCACTGTCTGGAAGATCATCTGCAAGGGGAGATTTTTTAAAACCACTGCCAGATTATCCAGGTCAGGCTGCCCGAGCTCATTTATAAGACTCTAAGAATTTCATTGCAGGACCTGCAGGTAAAAAGTGTATGCATTTGAAAGAGACTGCACAAATCTGACCTGTACTGTTAGAAAGTCCTGTGCAGGTCCATTCTTCAACTCAAAATACGAACAAGGGTGCAGCAGTGGTCCAACAATATACCTTCAGTTAGGTTCTTCTTGAGGTGGGTAGTGTTTAGCACTGGCTAGCACTGTTGCCTCACAGCAAGGTGATCCAGATTCGATTCCTGGTCCAGGCCGTTCTCTGTAGAGTTTGCATGTTTTCCTAGTGCATGAGTGGGTTTCCTCCCATAGTCCAAAGACATGCATGTTAGATTGATAGGTCAGTCTAAATTGTCCATAGGTGTAAGTGTGTGCGTGTTGGCCATGCGATGGACTGGCGAACTGTCCATGGTGTACGCTGGAATTGGCTCCAGTCACCCCGTGACCCCGACTAGCGGGGTAAAGTGGAAAATAATGTACGGATGGATAGTTTCTTCTCAGTGGAAAAGTACATATTTTACCTTTTCATAACCAGATGTTTTGAAACAGAACAAAAAAATAAAAATTTGTTTGCAATGGATTGTAATGGATATAATTATGTTACCTAACTAATGGTACTTAGACGTAACCTTTAGTCAGGACCCCCACAGGACCATCACTGAGCAGGTACTATTAAGGAGGCGGCTCATTCTCATGTCACGACCGGCTCAGAACTGTGACAAATAAATGGAGCACACACAGTGTTCAAATACCAAAAAATAAGTTTAATAAAAAAAATGAAGGGAAAAAGACATGTCCAGACATTTTAGAAAGAAAAGGTGGCCAAAGAAAATCTAAAGATTAACAAAAACAACTAAAACAAAATGCCAAACATAACTAAACCCAAGCAACTGAGCTGCTTACAGCAAACAAAAGAACAAAAAAAAGTGCCCCAAAAGCACACCTACACAGGTGTTAATAGTCTCCTGATGAGATCTCTAACCCCACCCACTAACACCCAACGAATGGGAATGGCACAGACACGTCACACTCAGCACTGCAGTGACAGTGACATGGTGGGGGTGTGTCTGTGTGTGTTGCTCTGGTATGAGTGGATCAGACACAGCAGTGCAGCTGGATTTTTTTAAACACATCACTGTCACTGCTGGACTGGGAATAGTCCACCAACCAGAAATGTCCAGCCAGCAGTGTCCTGTGGGCAGCATCCTGTGACCACTGTTGAAGGACTAGAGGCTGACCAACACAAACTGTGCAGCAACAGATGAGCCATCGTCTGGACACCTACCAGCACAGAACACACTAACACACGACTTCCACCTGAATACCACTACCATCTGTTACTGCAGTTCTGAGAATGATTCACCACCCAAATAATATCTGCTCCATTGGGGTCCTGGTCATTAAAGAACAGGGTGAAAGGGGGGCTAACAAAATATACAGAGAAACAGATGGACTACAGTCTGTAAGTGTAGAACTGCAATATGCACCTGTATTGAACATGGAGCTGATTAATTGGACAATGTGTGTAGATACAAGGAGGTGGTTTTTATGTTATGGCTGATCAGTGTATAGTCTACTATGAATTCTTCTGCATACTAGAGAATGATTAAGGAGAATGTGAGCGGTGGACCTGCCTGCAGGATAATGATCCCAAATGTAAACCCACTAAGAAATGGCTCAAAAATTAGAAATGGGTTTAAATAAGGTTTTTTTTTCAAACAATAAGTTTGAAAGAGAAAACTGACAAGTTTTGTAGGTAAAACCTGCTGTTCATACTAAAGAATATTGCTGATGAACATGAAGCGGAGTTTTAAAGATAAATGTAAAGGATTAGCACAAAGCTGCTAAACCATTACTAAACCACTACAGGGATTTCTTTTCTTACTTGTGTCTTGTGCTTCCTCTGTAGGGAGGAGTTGGAGAGGTTTGTGGAGAACGGGACACTGAATCATCTGAAGGTGTCTTTCTCTCGAGACGAGCCAGATGAGAACGAAGCAGAGCCCAAACCCAGATATGTTCAGAATCAGTTGCTCCTCCACACCAAAAACATGGTCCATATCCTCTTCAGAGAAAACGGCTACTTCTTTGTTTGTGGGTGAGTTTAGTGAACTGTGTAGTGCTTGTTTCAGTCAGTAAAGCTAATCCTGCTGTGTATTAAATCACATAGCCACCCATTAGCATTGTACCAGAGTTCACATACACATGTTTAGTATTTAAGGATTAGCTTGGTCCATATAGAAACAATGAATTTGTTAAGTATTGGCTTTTGTCTTCTATTTGTAATTAGCCATGTACGGCATTATGACTGGTTACTATATACTGCATTATGACTAGTTACTGTGTATCGCCTTATGACTAGTTACTGTGTATCGCCTTATGACTAGTTACTGCGTATCGCCTTATAACTAGTTACTGTGTATCGCCTTATGACTAGTTACTGTGTATCGCCTTATGACTAGTTACTGTGTACCGCCTTATGACTAGTTACTGTGTATCGCCTTATAACTAGTTACTGTGTATCGCCTTATGACTAGTTACTGTGTATCGCCTTATGACTAGTTACTGCGTATCGCCTTATAACTAGTTACTGCGTATCGCCTTATAACTAGTTACTGTGTATCGCCTTATGACTAGTTACTGTGTATCGCCTTATAACTAGTTACTGTGTATCGCCTTATAACTAGTTACTGCGTATCGCCTTATAACTAGTTACTGCGTATCGCCTTATGACTAGTTACTGCGTATCGCCTTATAACTAGTTACTGTGTATCGCCTTATGACTAGTTACTGTGTATCGCCTTATGACTAGTTACTGTGTACCGCCTTATAACTAGTTACTGTGTATCGCCTTATGACTAGTTACTGTGTATCGCCTTATGACTAGTTACTGTGTATCGCCTTATGACTAGTTACTGTGTACCGCCTTATAACTAGTTACTGTGTATCGCCTTATGACTAGTTACTGTGTATCGCCTTATGACTAGTTACTTTGTATCGCCTTATGACTAGTTACTGTGTATCGCCTTATGACTAGTTACTGTTTACCGCCTTATGACTAGTTACTGTTTACCGCCTTATGACTAGTTACTGTTTACCGCCTTATGACTAGTTACTGTGTATCGCCTTATGACAAGTTACTGTTTACCGCCTTATGACTAGTTACTGTTTACCGCCTTATGACTAGTTACTGTTTACCGCCTTATGACTAGTTACTGTGTACCACCTCATGACTAGTTACTGTGTATCACCTTATGACTAGTTACTGTGTAACGCCTTATGACTAGTTACTGTGTACCGCCTTATGACTAGTTACTGTGTATCGCCTTATGACTAGTTACTGTGTACCGCCTTATGACTAGTTACTGTGTATTGCCTTATGACTAGTTACTGTGTATTGCCTTATGACTAGTTACTGTGTACCACCTTATGACTAGTTACTGTGTATTGCCTTATGACTAGTTACTGTGTACCACCTTATGACTAGTTACTGTGTATTGCCTTATAACTAGTTACTGTGTATTACCTTATGACTAGTTACTGTGTATCGCTTTATGACTAGTTACTGTGTATCGCCTTATGACTAGTTACTGTGTATCGCCTTATGACTAGTTACTGTGTATCACCTTATGACTAGTTACTGTGGTTTTGAATGTACTGCATTCTGTGTTGTACCTTTGTCAGACCTGGTTTGCTTGTTTTTCAGGGATGCTAAAAACATGGCTAAAGACGTGAATGATACTCTGATAGAGATGATCAGCAGTGAACTTCAGCTGGATAAACTGGAGTCTATGAAGATGCTAGCCAAGTTACGAGAGGAGAAACGATATCTGCAGGACATCTGGTGCTGATATGTGTCAAAATCATGTTCCAGGTCATAATGAATCCAACCTTTTCAGTAGTATCATCCCCCTTTTGGAAACAACAGCTGCCTTTTACATTGTGTGAGCATTTCAGGGTGACTGACCCTTCATTACAAATGGTTCAAAATGACTACTACATTTCTTTCTTTCTGTGACATTCTGAAGAATGCAGTTATCCGTTTTCATTGGAGATGTACCTTTGAGTGAAAGATTTTAACTTGCCAGATTATTCAAATCTGCATTTGGTGCCTTTTATGCATTTAAATGTTCATGCTGTAGGGAGAACACACAAGCAAAGTGGTTTATTCTTTCCAACGTTAGTCAAAATAAACAGTAAGATTCAATGTTCAAACTGCCAAGTCTGGGAACATTTGCAAAGTTTCACAGCCAAGAGTGTTTTAGTAGGTGGAAAAAGAGGCACCGATGACATCATTGTCAAACTCAGGTTTCTAAAGCCATACAGATTAATAGAATCATCTTTCAATGCAACATTGAAAGTTTATTTTATCTCACTTCTGATGACAAATACTGTATGTGAGTATACTGTCACACTGAAAAAATAAAGCATTAAGAAAAAAAGCCTGATTTTCTTTTTTTAACCCTTAGACATGTAGATTTATTGTTTTTTCTATAAGTTTAGAATCTGCTATTTTCACACAACTTCTCCATAAAAGTCATTCTCGTTGCTAATCTCATTGCTACTCAGTGCAAGTTGTCAGAGAGAAAATGGGTCGTGATAGACCACCAAAAATATCCCCATCAGATAAACAGCACTTAAAGCTCTTATCTCTAATAGAGAGAAAAACATCAAGCTCCACTCCGGCTTCAGATCTGAAAATCCACAAGAGTTTCTGTCCATACTTCCGCTGTGAGAAGACAAATTAGTGCTATGGGTCTGCAAGGTTGTGTAGCTGTCCAAATGCTCTTACTGAGAGTGGGACAGTCAAATCAAACAAAGGAGCTGCTGGTGTACTCTTGGTCTTATGTACACTATATTGTCAAAAGTATTCGCTTGTCTGCCCTCACGCTCATATGAACTTGAGCAGAGGTGTCAAGTAATGAAGTACAAATACTTTGTTACCTTACTTGAGTAGAAATGTAGGTTATTTATACTTTACTGGAGTAATTATTTAGCTGACTTGAGTTGAGCTGACTTTTTACTTCTACTCATTACATTTTCATGCCATTATCTGTACTTTCTACTCCTTACATTTTAAAAATAGCCTCGTTACTCCTATTTCATTTACAGCTTGTTTTCATTCATGTACATTTACATTCCAGTAAAGATTATTGATAACATGCCTTTGAAGTTTGACTTCACTATCACAATTCTTTTAGACAACTAGTCATCATATCTTCTGCTCCATGAAACACTCCATGTTAATGCTCAGTAGTACACAGATATGCTTCTTTAATATATTTACATTGTACTAAATTACATTCATTTTCAATGGGCGTATACGCGGCTGAAACAGGAAGCCTAGCGCATCCCAAATTTATCAACATTAACATTTTAATATAACATTATAGTCATTACAATGATTGTTTTGGGGAGGTGGGTTAGTGCTCTATAGGCCACTGTGGTGCAGACTAAGCTTTTGTCCTTAATGGCATTTTTTTTCCTTACATTACTTTTATACTTTTATGTAGTTTTGAAAGCAGTACTTTTACACTTTTACTGGAGTAAAAAGTTTAAGTTGATACTTCAACTTCTACAGAAGTATTTTAAACCCTAGTATCTTTACTTCTACCTGAGTAATCTATAGGGTTTAATATGATGTCGGCCCACCCTTTGCAGCTATAACTGCTTCCACTCTTCAATGAAGTTTTTGTGTTGATTTTATAAGTCAAAATGAGTGAACACATCCTCTACACGAAACAAACAAAGTAACAAATAAAACATAACTTTGGAAGCGTATACATTTCCAAAATGTTGTGTATGCTGTAGCATTGCCATTACCCTTCACTAGAACTGGGCCAGTTCTACCTTAAAAAAACATTATGCATGAACTGACATGCCAGAGAACACATTTCCATGCTGCATACTTTACACCAGTCACTTAGCATTGCACATAGTGACCTTGTATACAGGCTCCCCAGCCACAAAAACCTAGTTCATGACTCTCCCGACACACAGTTATTGCGCTGATGTTGCTTTCAAAGGCAGTTTGGATCTCTGAGTTTTGCAACAGATGATGTTACTCAAGAATAGCACTTACAGTTGACTGGGGCAGATTTAGCAGGGCAGAAATTTCATGAACTGACTCGTGGCATCCTATGACAGTGATACATTTAAAGTCTGAGCTGAGTTAGTATGACCTATTCTGCTGCCAGTGTTTGTCTATTAAGATTGCATTGCTGTGTGCTGAATTGTGTACACTTGTTAGCAGTTGGTGTGGATGAAACACCTGAACTGAATCATTAGGAGGAGTGTCCAGTTACTTATGGGCCTAAAGAGTCGTCATTTTTCAAACAGACAATCACCACACCCTGTATTTTGACCAGGGGGTGCAGAAACGTCTGCA
Organism: Megaleporinus macrocephalus; assembly: GCA_021613375.1. NCBI lineage: Eukaryota > Metazoa > Chordata > Actinopteri > Characiformes > Anostomidae > Megaleporinus > Megaleporinus macrocephalus. Next base: position 17,419,072 of record CM038727.1, read on the forward strand.
TACCATGGTAGACCGCTGACTATCAGGTTGGAATTTTAGATGATATAGAACAGTTTGACAAGTACTTCAAGCGGGAAGGTGTCACATGTCTTAAAAGGGATTGTATTTTTGTAAATTCTTATTATTAGTAAATTAGTAATTAGTAAAAGTAAGTAGTAAAAAAGTAATTAGTATTATTTTCAATTATTTTCAAGAAGTTTTAGCATTTGAAAATAATAAAACCACAAAAGGCACAATAAAGCAAAAGCTAGCGCTCAGAGTCTTTCTCTCTATAAAGCTCAGTATTTATGAGTCAACAGCCAGTGAACAAAGAAAAACTGTGGGATTCTAGTTTTTTATTGTTTACAATGTTCACAAAATCCTCATTTTCAGGCTCCGGTGGAGCGTGAGCGCCATACTAGACAAGTGAAATAATGTCCTAAAGAATGAGATTAATAAAAAGTTTATGTAAACAGAAATGGCTTTAGACAATCTTTAAATTTTAGACATTTGATATGAAACTGCTCATATAAATATGTTTTATATACCTCACTGAGTAGCTGGTTTAATTCACAACCTATATTTATTGTTCAAATGAGAATGATGAAGAACATAACAATGTAGAAATGGTGGTCTTTTCCAGAACATTCTGAGAGAAGTCATAGGACTACAACCAGGCAAACGTCAAACCTCTAAGAACATCTGTCAGTTTGAGTCTTTAGGCTTTTTTAATTTTAGTAACCAATCAAATTCATTCTGTGCCTTATGACAAAAATTACAAAATGATGTTTTCCAGGAATTTTCAGCCCACCTTGCAGCTCTAAAAGCTTGTATTTACTGAGCCCATTTGCATCTCTGCTGAAAAAAAAAAACCTGTGTTGCAGCTGCAGAGGCACCAGAATGAGTCCGATAATGGATGCCATGCATTAAGGATGAATTAAGTTTCAAATTACAGTTTCTTAATTAAAAAGGTTCAAGGTGCCTTTATGGCGGCTGCGCAAAGACTCAAATTGGTAATGTGAATAAATCAAAGAGGCCACGAGCTTGCAGCGTGGTGCTGATGATAGATCCCCCTGTTAAGAAAGGCTTAAATGAAGCAGAAAGATGTATGCAGAAGGTAATGACTGTCATTACAGTGGACTCCTGGTCATTCTGCTGCGGAGTTTGTATTTCACTTTCAAAGAGCGTGCTCTCTTGACCATTAGCAGCGGTTTCCATTCTGAGGAATAATGCACTGCTGCCTGACGCCACTCTGCAACAGTCTCTTGAAGGTGAAAAGGGTGACGGACCAATCATGTGTACTTAATACAGTGTTTGATGGGCTCCATAGGCCTTTCTACAAGTCATTTCAGCTACATTGTTGTTTATAGGGCTAAAGTACATTCATTAACTTTAATGTTATTTCCTAGAAAACCTTGAAAAAGCCAGCTTATTAGAAATACCCACCATCTAGCTTCAGCTATTGACCTATTTAACAGAAAATGTTATGGTTTGTGGTTTTCTGCATCATAGTCTGTAACTATAAACTTACAAAGTGCACCTATATGGTAGGCGTTTCTGATAAAATGGCCAATGCATATAGCTATAGGGTGGGTGTTTCCGAATGCACCGCTAGTCGGGAGCCAGGTGGGGCGCTGGAGCCAATCCCAGCATCATTGGGTAAAGGCGGGGTACACCATGGACAGATCGCACACTCTCGCACACACACATATGGCCAATTTAGATTGACTGATCAACCTAACCTGGATTGTCTTGCTGTGAGGTGAAGGTGCTAACGGTGCTAACCACTACACCACTAACATCACCCCCTGTCACCCCCACCTCCGCCACCCAGTTTAACGCCCTGTTAATTTACATCCTCACCCTCGCAATCCCTCTCCACCACTGCCCCATCTTCTCTCTGTTCCTTATCATTCTAACTACAGGCAGAAGGCCCCAGAAGTCCAACCCAAGATCTCAGTTTTCTCGCCTCCATCAATTAGTCTTCCACCCAGGGGTGTGCGATCAACAGTAATATCTTAATTGCTGTGTTAACGATGGAGTATGAAGAGAGTATGAACAGAGTATGAGGAGTATGAACAGAGTATAAAGAGAGTATGAAGAGAGTATGAGGAGTATGAAGAGAGTATGAAGAGAGTATGAGGAGTCTGAAGAGAGTATGAACAGAGTATAAAGAGAGTATGAAGAGAGTATGAAGAGAGTATGAGGAGTATGAAGAGAGTATGAAGAGTATGAAGAGAGTATGAGGAGTATGAAGTGAGTATGAAGAGAGTATGAGGAGTATGAAGAGAGTATGAAGAGAGTATGAGGAGTATGAAGAGAGTATGAACAGAGTATAAAGAGAGTATGAAGAGAGTATGAAGAGAGTATGAGGAGTATGAAGAGAGTATGAAGAGAGTATGAAGAGTATGAAGAGAGTATGAGGAGTATGAAGTGAGTATGAAGAGAGTATGAGGAGTATGAAGAGCTTAGTGAGCGTGCTGTCCAAGACAAACCTAAACCAGCTAAGGTGTCTGGCAGAACACACACAGAGCAAACTTTAGCAGAGTCATTCACTAAAAAAGTTTGCCTGAGGACGCTGGGATTGGCTCCGGAACATTAATATCCTTTAAGAAGTACAAGTGAGTAAAATATATGATTTTTACAAACACATGTTAAATTATATTATTATTTATTATCGTTATCCAAAAAATTACAGAAAATATCAAGATTTCATTTTTTTGTCAGTATCGCCCAACCCTACCTCCACCACATGTTAACTAGGACTCCAGTCAGACGGTTATATACACAGTGCTGTGCAAAGGATAGAAATCAGGATTATAACACCTGTGGATGTTTTTTTAGATCTGAAGCGAAATGGGAGCTTAATATTCTCCTCTCTCTCTCAAAGATGAAAGCATTAATGCTGTTTCTTCGATGTGGACAGATTTTTTGGTGCAACAGATTTTGCAGGTGGCTATTAGGAGTTTTGTTTTCTTTGTAGCTTTTAATCACTTTTTTTAAAACAGTTTTTTAGAAAGTGCTGCTTTGGTACTTATTTATTTTTACTTTCCTTATTTAAGGAAATTATCTTCATCTGCCCAGATCACCTAATCACCCCAGAAATACCTCCTGAGAATAATCCTACTGGAAATTAGAGTAGTCTATGACATTTGCACAGCACTGGCCTCTCATTGAGTTCAACTCATGTAGAAAATTGACAGTAAACAGTTTATAAATCCGCATTTCCCACTCGAACCTGCTGTCACCTGCGCTCCTACGCGATGAATCAGCAGTAAGTTTGCGAAGAGCCTAATGCACAGCCTGTGGGAGGCACTCGTCACTTGTTGGTTAATGAGGGGCAAACACTTAAATATCTTTATTTTTACAGATGCCAAACAAACTAAAGCACAAGTCACACATTTTAAACCCACCTAAATTGTTTTGACTGTTCTTCCGGTTGCAGGAAACAAAGTGCAAGTCAGTTAGTTCTTCTAATTACTAGAAAGCCTTCAGTATGAAACTAATTGATTTTCCTTTTAATGAGAACAAAGCTAATGGTCCTGCAGGAAGTTTATACGCTCCTGATAAATAGGGTCCTAAATTAATTCTAAAGTAAAAGTACTGGATTACACCTCATTTGAAAGCAACCAGTGTACGGACTCTGTAACACATGCGTGATGCATACAAAAACTACTACCAAAGTATTTATGTAGCACTTATGTTAGTATTAACAAGATGTTAGAAGACTCTATAACGTCAAACAGATTTTACTGACATAAGGGGATATAGGAATGAAATAGATAGATAGATGGATGGATGGATGGATAGATATAGATACTTTATTGATCCCAGACAGAAATTCAAGTCATCCAGTAGCTATTGGTCTAGGGTCAGGCCGTAACACAAAAGGTAAAATGAAAGAAGAAATGAAATTAATATGAAAATAAGAAAAAAGGACCAAAAAAACAGACTGAGTTTCTCAAAAAGAAAATTTATTGTTACACACACAACAAACACCGGAATATCTTTAGTGGTGACCCAGGCCAACACAACAAACAAATCCCACACTAACTCCAAAACAAAACAATACTAAATAACAAGAAAACAAAACACAAACAAATCTCACACTAACTCCAAAACAAAACAATACTAAATAACAAGAAAACAAAACACAAACAAATCCCACACTAACTCCAAAACAAAACAACACTAAGTACCAAGAAAACTAAACACAAACAAATCCCACACTAACTCCAAAACAAAACAACACTAATTAATAAGAAAACAAAACACAAACAAATCAAACACTAACTCCAAAACAAAACAATACTAAGTACCAAGAAAACTAAACACAAACAAATCCCACAGTAACTCCAAAACAAAACAACACTAAGTACCAAGAAAACTAAACACAAACAAATCCCACACTAACTCCAAAACAAAACAATACTAAGTACCAAGACAACTAAACACAAACAAATCCCACAGTAACTCTAAAACAAAACAATACTAAGTACCAAGAAAACTAAACACAAACAAATCCCACACTAACTCCAAAACAACACTAAGTACCAAGAAAACTAAACACAAACAAATCCCACACTAACTCCAAAACAAAACAACACTAAGTACCAAGACAACTAAACACAAACAAACCCCACACTAACTCTAAAACAAAACAATACTAAGTACCAAGAAAACTAAACACAAACAAATCCCACACTAACTCCAAAACAAAACAATACTAAGTACCAAGACAACTAAACACAAACAAATCCCACACTAACTCCAAAACAAAACAACACTAAGTAACAAGAAAACAAAACACAAACAAATCCCACACTAACTCCAAAACAAAACAATACTAAGTAACAAGAAAACAAAACACAAAGCACACCTACCTCCCTAACTAGACAAACACAACAACAAAACCCAAACCTACACCACCTACACCCAGTATTTTACTATTTACAAATATGTTTATATACAAACTATACAAAAGGTGATCAAGTTGAAGGGCCTATATCAGGGCGGAGTCATCAGGAATCACGTGCAACATGAAAACCTGGGGTGGACCACCTGAACTGGATCCCCGACTGGAGCTAAATGGTTTGACTGACAGACACATAGAGAGAACACAAAGACAGAAAACCAAGTACACAACACTATTCCACAATTGCACAAGGTAATGCAAAACAGGACAGTTACAACAAAAAAATTCAATATAAAATAAATACTGATAGATTAACAGATTGTTACAGCGAACAAACTGTACACTTGCATGAAAAGGTTTGTACTCTCCTGTCCAGATTGCAAATGTTGTTGATTTTTGGAGTATTAACATTTCCATGCAGATGAGCAGTTCTAAACAGTAGGACAAAGCATCTCCTTCACTATCCTTTACAGTCATGTGGGGATTTTGCTTTGCCTTTTTGTCAACATTTGTGTAATTAGCTCTATCTGAGTTTTCTTGATCTTACTGACCCAGATTTTCCTCCTATCTGCCATTTCTTAATGGCTTAACCACATTTCAGACTGTAAATATTGGGAGACAAAAGTGTTTTATAGACTTCTCCTGCTTTGTAGCCACCCGTTAGCTTCATTTTCAGATCATCAGCAGCTTCTTAGAGTGCGAGAATTAATGGCAGCATAGAATTGTCATTGGCTGACTTTTACTAATGATAGTTTTTAGCCTGCCTAACTAATCTGTCAATTAAAACCTAATAAGTTAATTAAGTTTTGACACTTTACAGCTGGAATGGTGCCCTAACCTCACGTCACAATGACTGTTAGAAGATTTATTCAGATTTAAAGTTACTTACATATAAAGCGACTCAGCACTAATGTTTGAAGAAAAATGTTGTAGGAAAAATATCTTCACACTAGTGATGATAGGAATCAGTTATGATTTTTGACACCACAAAATTGTATTCACTGTCCAAACTACCAGTGAACCTACATATCCTCGCTGTCCAATCAAAAACACGTGTCTCTATTGTTTTTTATTGAATTTTTTTTTCTAAATCATTTGAACATGACAGCTGCTCATATCCTGTGAACATTTCATGCTGATTGGACCAATAGAAATGCTCCAAAATCACTTGGAATAAAAATTGGAACAATTTTGCCCTCTCCTGTAAAGCTATTATTTTGGTGATACATGTTTTTCTTTGGACAGCAACGAAAAACTATATATATATAACTATAACTATATATATATATATACATATATATATATATAACTATATAAGCTTTTATATTTAATGCTGATAATGACCATAGTGGAAACCATAGTGGAAAACTTTCTCAGAACTATCATAACATCAGGTAGGATATTGATAACTATTTCATGTAATAACTTTTTATAAAGGAGCTTGTGCCACCTTTTGTTCTAAAGAAAAGTTGTAAAGTGATATTTTCTAATATTGCTTTAGGTTCATTTTATCATTTGTTGTAGGGCTGCAGCTATCGATTATTTTAGTAATCGAGTATTCGATTGATTATTCCATCGATTAATCGAGTGGTCGTATAAAATGTATTTTAAGGCGGAATTCACATAAGAAGCTAACTTCAGCCACGTCTTACTTCAGGTTGGCGCTCAAATCATGTCTTCTTCGTGCCACCTGGCAACACCGTGAGCATGCGCTGTGCAACAGTTAAAGTCATCCGTGTGAAACAGTGCGCTGTATATGGCTGTATGTATTAAACAAATCTTCGAGGCAAAGAATTTGCTTCGATGATTTTTTGTAATCGAGTTTCTCGAATTCCTCGAGGAATCGTTTTAGCCCTAGTTTGTTGTATGCATTATTGTTTTTTTAAGGGCCACTCATGACTTCTTTATGACTAATGCCACTCTTGTGGGTTTAGATACAATTCATTTGTACACAATGACATTACATTTACATTTTTAACCTCTATTTTCTCTTATAAATAAACAAGCTGTTCTTGTGGCTGCTTCATTAAGACTGATATATGTAAATGTTCTGTGTTCTAATTGGCTAATGTGTATTGTTCATTATAATTGTATAATTGTGTAAATGAGTGGATTTATATAAATGTCTTAGTTTGCATGACCTCGCAAAACATTTTAAGTCATTTTAAAACAGACTTTTATTGTCACAGTACCTTTAAGTACAGTAGTCTGGCGTATGTAAACGACTTCTGATTGCCTTATTCAGAAAGCAGTTCTGGGCACGCCGTCTCGAGGCTGAATCAGTGAATATATGTAATTATACGTGTTTTGTGACCTCATAAATCAGTGCATTTGCAGTCTAGTTTTCAAATATGCTCTGGAAAGTGAACAATGCTTAAAACTCTTCCGGGAACTGCTTGATGATATTTGTTCTATAAAGCAGCATCCTTCATTACTACACCTAAATCTTTCCTAGACAGTGTCTGGAATTGCTTCTTCGCCTGAAGACACCGGCAACATGTAAAGTTTTATAGCCAGGCTCATTACACAAACAGTCATTTCAGCTCAGTGTTGTTCTTTTTGCAGGCTGACCTAGCTTTAGTTAATGTGATGCTGTTATGAAGTGTACGTCCCTGATGGGTACTTCTGGAAAGGTGGGCTTCGGTGCTTCATTCGCTTTCATTTTGGGCTTTGCTCACTTTATTACCTGCGTAATGACCTTTGCTAATGTGACCACTGACATTTATATACATTTTAGCCTTTTCTGTTGGTTTGGTGAATCCCCAGCCTGTTAAGAGTGTTTGTAATTTACTTTATGGGTGGTCTCAATAGCGTCTTAGATAGAGTCTTCTCAGTGTGCACGAAGAGGTCCATGTATATTGAGCAGATGGTTCTATGAGATTCCAAGCACAGTAACAAAGAAAGTGAAGTTGCAGTTGCCCAAAGTAAAGAACAGAAGGGAAACTCCACAGATTTTTTTTAAAACGTCTGTATAATTAAATGGTTGAGATGTATGAGTTATGCAGAGTGATTTGGAGTGAAATGCTCCAGTTTAGAGAAACTTACTGTCAGAATTGTTCACCGTGGTGGTGATGGAACCCTGACGTCCACCTGTAACAGCTCCCTCACAGAAAGTTTTTGCATGAAATCGCTATAAATACGCTGCCTGATGCCTGAGACGGTGTTCCATGACAGTTTTGAGAAGATTGTGGCCACTAAACTGCATATTTTTAATATATTCATGGCACAGAGGCACATGTGGGGTGTTGTGAGGTAAATAAGTACATAGCCATATGGTCATAAGTACATAAAATTAATCCAACAGACATTCATAAGTACAGGCATTAGTACCTTTCACAGTTTGATTTCCCACATCTGCCTCTTACATCAGTCTCTGTAGTACATGAGCAGTTCTTCTGTTCATTAACAATTTCAAATAAAAATGTTTTGCACACTGCGACAGCAGTATTGAGCAAACACAATGAAAAAAAAAGCTACAGCAGCTTGACTAAGTCATGTCCTACAGTTGAATGAATATCTCACTCTAAATGTAGGTATTGTAATATAAACTGAGTCCAGTTCTACAGTTTCTCATTAGGTTGAATGTATAACTCACTCTAAATGTAGATATTGTGATATAAACTGAGTCATATTCTACAGTTTCTCATTAGGTTAAATGAATATCTCACTCTAAATGTAGGTATTGTGATATAAACTGAGTTGTGTTCTACAGTTTCTCATTAGGTTGAATGTATAACTCACTCTAAATGTAGGTATTGTGATATAAACTGAGTCGTGTTCTACAGTTTCTCATTAGGTTGAATGAATATCTCACTCTAAATGTAGGTATTGTGATATAAACTGAGTCGTGTTCTACAGTTTCTCATTAGGTTGAATGTATAACTCACTTTAAATGTAGGTATTGTGATATAAACTGAATTGTGTTCTACAGTTTCTCATTAGGTTGAATGTATAACTCACTCTAAATGTAGATATTGTGATATAAACTGAGTCATGTTCTACAGTTTCTCATTAGGTTAAATGAATATCTCACTCTAAATGTAGGTATTGTGATATAAACTGAGTTGTGTTCTACAGTTTCTCATTAGGTTGAATGTATAACTCACTCTAAATGTAGGTATTGTGATATAAACTGAGTCGTGTTCTACAGTTTCTCATTAGGTTGAATGAATATCTCACTCTAAATGTAGGTATTGTGATATAAACTGAGTTGTGTTCTACAGTTTCTCATTAGGTTGAATGTATATCTCACTCTAAATGTAGATATTGTGATATAAACTCAGTCGTGTTCTACAGTTTCTCATTAGGTTGAATGTATAACTCACTCTAAATGTAGGTATTGTGATATAAATTGAGTCGTGTTCTACAGTTTCTCATTAGGTTGAATGTATAACTCACTCTAAATGTAGGTATTGTGATATAAACTGAGTTGAGTTCCACAGTTTCTCATTAGGTTGAATGTATATCTCACTCTAAATGTGGGTACTGTGGTATACAACTGAGTCCAGTTCTACAGTTTGTATAACTCACTCTGTATTCAAGCTCTTAGGATTAAAAGTACAAAAATAAATAGCCAGAAATCCAACAGAACAGGAAATCTCTTGTAAAAAAAGCTTTTTGTGTCTAAACTTGTGCATTTCGACATTTTTATGCACCACTTAAGTAACACATTTAAGCAAATCCGTTTAGCTAAACTCACCTCACCAGCTCATTACTAAAGCCCTAAATATAAATCAGCCAAACTGAAACCCAACCTCAGCAACGCCGCCTCATTGTCCCACACTCAATCCTCATTAGCCCGGGGCAAAAAACCACACAAATTGTTTAGCGGCTAAAAATTCTCAATGATGGATGCGGATCGGCCCGGATTTATGATCTTCTGAGCTGACAGCCATAATGGCTTATGCAAATGAATGATTAATTGGATTTAGGGAAAAGCCGTGGAGAACAAGCTGAGGAGAGAAGAACATGTGAACGACTGAGAGACAAATATAGAGCAGGATATATTCTTGTTTCTTATTCGGACACTTGTTCCATAAAAAGGATGTGGAGGTTTGATTTTGATTAGTATAACGAAGTCTTACAAAATATAAGTGCCGTTACTGTTTAAATCTGAGAGGCACTGTTTTTAAAGGAGATATTACCTCTGTCTTAAAACACTGCACAGATACCAGAGATTTGTGACATAATATCAAAGTTTTGGGGAAAAAAAACATATTTTTGATAATATTTTAGGAAAAACTGTGCTACCTAGTCAAGGCTGTATTACATGACCAATGACAGCACTATTGGAGCCAATGCATAATGCTAGGTAAATGTAGATATATAGATACTGTTGTAAATGTATATTTTGAAAATAACCATTGTTTGCAATTATAGAGGTTATTTTAGGTAAATTTTAATGCAGCCCCAAAATAATCCACGTTGTTACATAATGACACCGTTGTGTAAAAAAAGTTTAGTATGATTAAGATAATAAAGTAATAATCTATATTATAGAGAAAAGGTTCTTGATGTTATTGTTTGGCTGCTGAAAGAAAAAATCGAGTGTAGATAGTATATCTGTAAGGTCGAGGGAAACGGGAGGGGCAGACACAAGCGCAAATGATCTTTAATTAAGTTCATAATGATAAACAGAAACTAAAATACGAAATAACAAAGTACCAAAAGAAACATAAAAAAACAAACTGGCCAAACAGAAAAAACAGAGTAAAGTAACAAACAACACAATAATCACAATATACAAATCTTAGAAAAACAAAACACAGGCTACAAACCATGAGGAACAGGGCACAGGATTCAAGGCACATACTCAACCAGGACAAGGAGACAACAGGGTTTAAGAAAGACACAGGAAAGGGGACATCTGGGACCGGGAGGAAACACAAACTAGGTGCAGGTGAGGGGCATAACAAGAGGGCGGAGACAAGGAGTAGCACATAACCAAAACAAACATAAGCACATGGAACATGACATGAGAGTGCAAATAAAGACATGGCAGATCGTGACAATGTCACAGTAAACTTTGTTGCACAAGTTCTATAGATTGTACACAATGCTACCATTAATACTAGTATGAATAGCTCCAGTGTTGAAAAAAAATTAGTTGATTTTTTCTAGGTCACTTCTATTTATTTCTTAAACAAACTGTATTATCTGTTAAAAGAGTAAATACTAATACTACAAATAGGTTAAATAATCTTATCATTGTCCTACAACTTCAACGTATGAAATATTAAATGTTTCAGTAAGATTTAAAATCTTTTTATTTGCTAATATGTCAATATTTGCAATGTAGGTGTTGCAGGACAATCTAGAGCCTTGGCTTATTTAAAATGTGCTTCCGGGGGGCATCATTCCTGTCTGTTGCCTGCGTATTACAGATATGGTACAAAGTATAGCTTTACACAGAATGCATAACAGTGAAAGTGACAATAAACATCAGGTTCAGGTTCATGGTACAAGATACAAGATACAAAGTAAAAAACAGGTTAGTAACAATAGCTGAATAACTGTTTATCAAAAGACAGTCTACCATTCTCTGTGTACATCTCCAGCTGCACGTGATCTACTGTGGCTTTCAGTAGTCTCTACATGGCTTTAATTTATGTAATATTGGTAGGTCTTAGAATCTTCATTCTTGACCAATCGCTGGCTTTCAGCTGTCTTTAACATGACTCAACTTGTGTACCTGTTCTGCTGCTTTCAAGAGCTTATGTTTCCCACCCTACTTCCTTGAATGCAGCTGCTTGAGCTATTGTGAAGACCACATGAAGTTTAGAGGTCTGCAGTGATTGACTCTACAGAAAGGTAGCCTACCAAGTTGTGGCTGTGTTGCTGTCGAATTGCTGTGTAATATTTAGTAGTGAGAAAATTTCACAACTGGACTATCACAATACCATGCTTGAATTCACTGAGCAACCTATTCTTTCACAAATGTTTGTAGAAGCAGTCTTCATGTCTAGGAGCTTGGTTTTATACACATGTGGCCATGGAAGTGATTGGAACACCTGAACCCAATGATTTGGATGGGTGAGTGAATACTAGCAATATAGAGTAGCTTCCCTATAGTGAAGCAGCTGGCCATATCAGCTGGCAAAAATTGCTATATTGGTATGCTCATTGGAAATGCGTACCATATGGTTGACTAGTACATGGGATTTCACTTTGTTCAGGTGCTTGTTGCTTGAAACAAAACAAAAAAATACACCACCTCTGTACAGTGTGTTACCTAAAATCCCAAGTTTGTTAGAAATACAACTTTAGAGGTTGTTAGAAGCCAAAAAACTGATATTTTCCATGCCCCCATTCATAGCAAAGGGTGGTCTCTGACGGTTGTGCTGTATGTTTTGCTTGTTCCAGTGCTTTGACAATGCCTCTGTAAATGTGTCAAGCCAATAAAAACTGAATTGAACCTAATAGTCAATGCATGGAGGATCCTACAGCTAATAGCTGAAACAGATAAAGCAAATAAACTGACAGCCTCTTTAACCTGTTCTTAACACTGATCCCTAACATTCACACTGCATCCGTAACAACAACCTTCCCTCGCTCCTGATTTATTTGGCAGATTTATTTCTAGAAATGCTAATGCGCAAAAAAAACCAAAAAACACCAGCCGTTGCCACAGACCAGCCCTTCGCGCTGACACACACCTCTGCTAGAGTTCATCCTGTAAGTGCCTTCAGACTCTCCAAGTTTTATCCACCGTGTAGAACTAGCAGGCATTTTTAATCCTGTCTGCGCCTACATAAGCCCATAGGATAGTGTGCCCGCCCGAGTCAGTAGAAGCTGCTCACTCTCCACATTTAATTGGCTGTGCTTACTGAAGGGAATAAAACACAGCAGAACTGCACAAAGTGTTAACTTTCTCTGCCTGCACGGCTATTATACGATTCTAAACTTGCACAGGTGTCCCTGAAGCAGTCCATCTGTCAAATAAGAGCCCACACTCGGGTAGATGTAGCTTGTAAACTCAGGGATGCTGTTGCTTGTGGCTGTGGGCTGAAACATAAGCAACAATCCACAGACAATGGAGGCCCACAAATTCATGACAGTTAATTAGCTAGCTGATGCTAATTGATGCTGGTGGTACTTTTAATATTAAAACCAGGCAGTACAAGTTGATTCTAGTAAATTATACCTAAAAATACCCAGTGGTGGTTAGTGCTGGTCAGGGCTAGTTGATTCTTGATATGCTGCATTACTTGATACTAGTTAATTGACTAGTTAGTGCTGAGTAATATTAGTGAATTCAGTGATCTTACCTAAAATCCTACAAGCAAATGTCAAATTTAAGCCATTGCATGTAGCTATACAGGTTTAATGTCCTTCTCTGCTCAGGCATAACATAGTCCAGCTCAGGATAGTCCAGCTAGCAAAAAAAACACCCCCCCCACCTTAAAAACTTAAAACAAACAAACCAAAAGTTTTCTGAAATATCAAACTAAATTCATCTTGTGTACTTGTGACAGCACATGAAATAGAAATGGTTGACATTAAAAGCTATAATTTCAAAAAATGAAGCAACAAATAGAAATAATTGGTGCTTTTTATGTAAATCAAATCATAACAGAAAAAATCCATTTCTATTAATGGTTTGATTTGCATAAAAGGTACCAATTATTTCTATTTGTTGCCTGATTCTCTGAAATTATAGCTTTTTATCATTATGCTGACTGTCCCCATTTCATGTCACAAGAGCACAACCTGATTTAAGAACATGTCCAATATTTTAGAAAACTTTCTCTGATGTTGAAGGTTAGTTAGTTTGATTTTTAGCTAAGATGCTCAGCTTTAGTTTTTTTGCTCGCTGGACTATCCTATCTCATATGTTATGCTTGAGCAGAGAAGAAAATTGAACCTGTGTAGCTTCATGACAGGAACAGCTGATAAACACTAGGCTTAGAGTCACTGATTGCAGGTGTGCGTCAATGCACTGTAATGGCGCTAGTGTGTCTACCTCCATTCAAACCATGCTCTTTTTCGAGGCATGACCGGTGTCTAGCTATTAGTATTGCCTATGTGTCAAACATGCTAAAAGCCCATCGGCATCAGCCATTTTGACTTATGTACAGATTTAACAATGCCCATTTTTAAAAACAAAGAAGTTATCATATAATTTTCTCTGCTACATTTTTAACTTGTGTTCAAATTCCATTACATTTACATATCTTGATACATATATAGAGTAAGAAATCAGAGTTAATAAAAGAGTGGGAATATGCCTGTCTACCAATGCTGATCCTTAACAGTGATTTCACAACCTAAACATGGCTGTAAAATTGGAAAGAAAGACAAAACGCAAGTTATTAGTTATAAATTTGTCCTATATTGGGTTAACCATCCGTTTCAATACTATGTTGAACTGAATGGGCCCTAGTGCGGAGCCCTGATGCACTTGCTTTAGTGAACATGTAGACGATGCATCATTTCTGTCTCAATGCTTTGGTGATTCATCAGTAGGACTGTGATTTAATACTCAGAGCTACATTATTCCACTCTAATCTCACCATTTGTTTGCAGGTTCATTTACTGCCTTGAATCCTCTGGAACACATTGGAAAAAAAAACATGCAAGCTCAGGACCCTGATACTCCCTGTTTCTTCGGGGCTAGAAGATAAAGTCTGCAGAGACGCCTGTTTCTGAATAACATCTACTGCGCAGCCTTCTCTGTATGCATTTGCTGCCCTTAATGATGTGGAGAAGAGGTAATAAATAGGAGACAATAACAGTGCTGTGTCCATAGAGAGCCAGTGGAGTAAAGCCATGGATGGAGATGGAACATCCTAATGAGTAGAAGACGAATTAGTTGTTTGTCACTGGAGTGAAAAAGCCAAATGTTTCTATTGTGACTGCTAGCATGGAAAGAGATGTTTTTAATGTGTGAAATGCGTATCTTTCATCATTAAGCGTTGTGCAAGGGTACACATTAAAGTCAGGTATGAAGAAAGCCTGAATGTGCAGGCATTTCTGAATGTGTACTTGAATACTTATTCTATAAATAACTACAAAAATATATACAATTTAGTATTTTAAAAAACTTAAACAGGTCCATCTGAACATGAGTAGGACCACCCTAGCGCAGCAGGCAACTGCTGTAGCTTGTCCTGCTGGACCTGGTACTAAGCTCAAAGGACACAATACAAAGCAACAGATCCACTGAAACTGTCATAACGCTCACCATGTGGAACATGGCCTGAAGGATAGCTCGCTTGAGTGAACTACATCCTCGGGCCAGACCCCTCTGTCTGGGAGCATCTCACCACAACAAACGGGTACAACGCTATGGGCTCCTCAGTTCTAGCGTCACCTTCTCCAGACAGCAGCTGTACTATCACTATACTTACATATTTTAAATAATTCATCAAACCTGCCATGCCTCTGTGGTGTACTGACTTTTTTTTTAAAATAAATCTCTCACTGAAGATATTTCTCCCACACAGGTTAGTTCTTTCTAAGGCATCTTTGCTCTTTTAGCTGTAGTGGCTGTTTGGAAAGTGGTATAGTTTGTTGCACTGCGAGATGAGGTAATGTTAATTCCTGGCATGAATTGATGATGCATTCAACTAAACCAGCAATAATGTAATTACTTTTCACATTTTTCATGTATTAGTGACTGTGCTTCTGCACTGAATAGCCAAAAGTAACACCTGAGCATCACACATGTATGACCTTGTTGGAAAACTATGGACATATGGATGTGGCCTCCTTTGTGGCTACGCTTTTACAGTCTGGAAGGTAGTGTTTTTCTAGCATCTACTAAACCCAGTTTCAGTCATCAGAATACCAGATAGTCAGGTGTGTCTTTTCACTGCTCCAGAGTCTGGTGGAGACATGCTATATACCACTCCAGCTGACACTTGCCATTGCCTAGTGATCTTTGGCTTTTTTGTGGCTGCTCAGCTATGGAAACCCATTTCATGAAGCTCCCCAAACACAGTTATTGTCCTGATGTTGCTTCCAGAGGAACTCTACAGTGGGTGATGCAACAGAAGTAGATGCTTCAACACTTGGTGTCAGTTGACCTGGTCTGCAGCTTCATCGAGCTGTTGTCACTCCAGGACACTTCCATTTCACAGCAACAGCCCCAGATGTAGCAGTGCACTGACTGCCTGGAGGCAAAGGCGGCATCCTATGACAGTGCCACATTTAAAATTGCTGAGGTCTTGACCCATTCTACTTGGGTTCTTTTGGAACATAACTACGTGGATTTGGTTGACTTTAGCCACAAGAACATTAGTGAGGTCAGGTAGTGATGTTCTTGTTCACAGCCTCCACTCCAGTTCATTCCAAAGATATTAGATCAAGCTCATTATCATCCCAAAAAATGTAGTTCTACTGCTCCACAGTCCAGTACTAGGCTTTAAACCCCTGTACCTGAAGCTTGTTTCTGGGTATGGTGACCTTGAATCATAGCCATAGGTTTTTAATAAGGTCCTAACTTTGAGATTTTGATGGCTAATCCTTTAAATCCATGTTAGTTTTTTTTCTACTCCAGCCAAAGACGAACACGTCATGATATCTTAGGCATATAAGAAGTTCTGAATTCTTACAAGGCTAGATCTTCGAACACTAGTATGTGGATTTGATGGCTTTCAGCTACAAGAACATTAGTAAGGTCAGGTGGTAATGTTCTAGTTCACAGTATCCACTCTAGCTCATCCCAAAGGTATTGGTTGGAGCTCATCATCACCCCAGAGATTGTAGTCCCACTGCTCTTCAGCCCAATACTAGTGGACTTTATACCCCTCTAACTGACGCTTGGCATTGAGTATAGTGACCTTGAATCATGGCCATAGGCTTTCATGAAGGCTTAACTTGGAGATTTTGATGGCTGATCTTTAAATAGCTTCAGCACTTTGCATTTCATGTTGCCCAGTAAGGGTTTTCCTACTGTCCATATCAGAGTCAGTCATTAGCACAAGGTTAAATGCTCCTTCTCTGGCCCTGACTGTGAAAACGTAATGCATAAGCTTAAATAGCATAAGGTTCAAAGCCACTTACAGTGATTATAGCAATAACTCCTTATCTGCTCAGGGCAGCCAATGATAACAGGGTAATTGCTGAAGCCCCACAAAGCCCTGACCAATCATTTGCACCAATATCAACCTTGCGATCGCTCATTGGTGACCATTCACTCAAAATAAGATGGATAGACCAATCCTAAAGTCTTCATAGCCTTATACAAGGACAGTCTTATCAAACAGGGTCAGGTCAAATTACATTTTCAAAGGGCATTCAAAACGCTGCCTAATATAGTGGATCCAAAGTGGATCTTTCTGTCTTATTAGAGGCAGAATAACACAAAACTGTCACCAGTTTTTCTCAGCATTCCTCTAAGAACAACAAATGTCACAATAATATGTTAGGCAGTGCATTTTTGGGACCAATGAGAGTTTGAATTCAGTTAGTTTTCCCCTTGTGGATGTGGTGACCTAAATTGCTGGCAGTAAACTTCATACCTATCTGACTCCCTTTACATAGATATATTTACTTATACTTTATATATTTAACTAGATAATATTTAGAATATTTAGAATATTTTTATTAACCTAGGGACCACATGTTCCACATTGCTCCAATTATGCCGCTTCATATCAACAGGCTTTGTCGCTCTTTCTTTGAACATTTCTAAGGAGAGAGGACCGTATGGGAAAAATACATAGGAAAAGTCCCACCTCTGTTACCTATTTCTACATTCATTAAACTTTGTTTTGACTACCTGGTAGCACCCATAACATATGCGTTATCAGGCTAACAAAGCAGTACAAAGTAAAATATATATGAGCACATAAAGGACAACGTCTGAAACATTTTTGATGTTCAGCTCATGTTTGAAAAACATGAATGAAGGCCAATTTAAAATGGACAAAAATCTTAAAACCATGTTTGTTGATCAGGGCAGGCAAATTGTTCAGGCCATGTAAAAGCAGCAAATAAGGGGAAAAGGTGAAAACAGACTCTTCAGATGAGCTAATACTAAAGCTAACATCAGAGCTAATCAGAGCAGCGTTAGATGCTGAGGAGGATTTAGCAAGCTTAAATGAAACACTACAAAGGACAGCATGTATATGTGTATATTTATATATATATAACTCAGAATGCTTTTAATCTCAGTGCTGTACAAACTGATTTCTGTCAGCAGCCAAGCTAAAAAAAGCTAGCCAGTTAGCTAAATGTTCCTAGTGTTGTTGTACTGTTATTAGTTTTTAGACATCATATATACAGTAACCCAGATAAGGCTTGTCTTACCTTACAGCCAGTTACAGCAAAATATATTTGGCCTTTACTTGTACTTAATTTTTAAACCAAGATATAATTAAGAAAAGTATAATCAAGTATTTTTGCTCTGTACAAAAAGACATCAAGTACAATATTTGTTTTTGGATTTTTGATTTATAAAGAATACAAACATGTTCTTATTCCTGAGTATTTCTATTTTTATATGCATAGTCCACTTGTAAGTCTACTTATATAAGTTGATGGTATTTTTTTGTAGGAAAAAGTAAAAAGTAGTTTACTAAAATGGTCTATTAGTTATGAAAGTTATATAACAATAATTATTGTTATCATTTTTCGCCCAGCCCTAGTCTGTGGCCATTTTTGCAACATTTGGCAGGCAGTTAGTTCTAGTCATACAATACCAGACTCCTACGTCTTTGAATGGGGAGAGAACAAACTACTTGAAATTACCACGAAAAAATTGAAATTACTAAAAAAGGGTTATAAATAAGATCTTATAAATAGTTTGTAGGCTTTGGCTCAATAAAACAGAAAAATATATTTTGTTTCGGGTGATCTTGACCATTGCACTTGCACAGATTGCCATAATCATTTGAGGGTGGTGGTTAAATATTTGGATTAACAAACTGAAGGTTTTTGTTTCCTTATATAAACTTTTTTTTCTTCTGCATTTGTTTGTCCGCTTTTTTTCCCTCCCCTCTTCCCCTCACCTTATCCTATACGTCTTGTTACATGTTCTAAATAAATAAATAAATAAATAAATAAATAAATAAATAAATAAAGTCCTATTAGTCCGCCATAGAGGGGGTGTGGTGGCAGGCCCAAACAAAAAAACAAAAAACAAACAGAAGGTGTGTGGAGCATTAGACTCTGTTGTTCATATTTTGACCAGTGACCAGTTTCTGGTTTGGTCTTTTAAGAAAAGATTTCTTCAGCTGCAGGAATGATGAGCTTTTTGTCCTAAATCAGATTTTATCCTAAAGAAACATTACTTTTCTGTTTTTATTCTATCAAAACACTATCAGTTGGTCGGCCTGCAATGTAACCTGTGGAATGGTGTTTAGCCTTTAGATTGCAATGTTTCCTGTTTGTAAAACTGCTTTATGGTTCTCTTTCATTTACTTTATAAATAATAACCACCGGGCTGAGTCACTGCACTGAAAGAGACAGGCTTATTCTTTGGTACGTTAAATATATTTATCCCCTTATCGATGTGGAGAAAAACCTTTCTCACTGAGGTGTGATTTCATTTCACTCCACATTCTAAAGCGCCTTCATATAATAAACAACTCTCAGAAACCTTTTCCGTCTTTGACCTTTCAGCACTCGTTGCTGTGAGTAGCTCAAGGCCTCAACTTCTTCATAATTGACTTTAAATCTAATCCATCTCATCCCACTGCGCAAGAACTTCGCAATATATTCCCAAGGCACCCTAATAAGATTAACAAAATGCCGTAATTAGATTACCACCTACGTCATCTATCTAATTGACTTGCATTTTCACAAGGGAGAAATGCTGAGTATTAACAAATGCTCTTAAATAGCATAAATGTGTCCTTGAAACACTCTGACTAACACGGAGGTATAATGTTTAATAGCAATGATCATTTAGACTGGTGACGTATTGATAGATTGCTGTTTCTTTCTACACTCCAGCGGCACTGCAGCAACACTGACATGGTGGTAACGTGTTAGTGTGTGTTGTGCCGGTACGAGTGGATCAGACACAACAGTGCAGCTGGAGTGCTCAAATGCTGTGTCCACTTACTGTCCACTCTAATAGACACGCCTACCAAAACGGGTGCTTTTCTGTTGCTACACAGTTCTATTTCTGACCATTGAAGAACAGGTTAATGGATATATACATAGAGATATATAAAGAAATATACAGGGTAATATGATCTTTCTGAAAACATTAGTTCACAATTTAAACTTATATATTTATTTATTTATTTATTTGTATTATTTTATTGTAACCTATTGGCAAAACTCACTTTTAAAATGTCACTTATATCGTCAATTTGACTGGAGTGCTAAACATTTAAAAAATGGTTAATTTAAAATATTTAGATGTTTTTTTATAATGTACCCCATTTTGCATTCATATACAACAGTGGTCACCAACATTCCTCCTGGAGATCTAATTCCTGCACAGTTTAGTTCCAACATCAAACATGTCGATCCCCTTTTCACCAAGACATCTGATGCAGCCAAAGACTTCTGAAGATGTTAATTATCTGGAGCCGGTAGAGCAGATTGTGGCTGGAGCTACACTCTGCAGAAAGGCACAACTCCAGGATAAGGATGAGTAAAAACAATTAATTTTTAATTTTATTTAATTTAATTATTATTTTTTTATTTAAAATCATTTGCTAGGAGTAATCCTCTGATTGCAGATGTATGCTTGTAGGTTTTAAGTGTTTTATGCTTGAGCTACCTTTTTTTTTTTTTTGTTATTTTTGTGTCTCCCTCGCTCCCTGGATCTGTAAGTCATTCAGGGGCCAGACAGGAGAGAAAGTGGGACACGCTGGAGTCTTACTAAAACACCTCATTACTGCAGACGTATGTTTGAAAAGTCTTCTCTCAGACGTTTGATAATGCCTGGATTTATTCGATGTGTGAAATTCTTCACTGTGGACACACACACACATCCCGGCCCCTTCAGGTTTCAGAAACACAAATACACTCTCCAGAGACCTCACCAGGTCAGGGCATCATTAGGTCAGTGTATAATAATAAAAATAATAAAATGTACATTATTACTTTTCTCATTATTAAACTGTGCTATTGTGTCTCCAAATAAATCTCCACAT
Source organism: Megaleporinus macrocephalus (assembly GCA_021613375.1). Lineage (NCBI taxonomy): Eukaryota > Metazoa > Chordata > Actinopteri > Characiformes > Anostomidae > Megaleporinus > Megaleporinus macrocephalus. Next base: position 17,440,024 of record CM038727.1, read on the forward strand.
GAATTGTTAATAGCCTCTGCTGTTCTGTACTGGGAAAATAAAACCAGATCGTTGGTACTAAGGAGAAATGGCACTCAGTAATATCTGAATGAATCCAAAATAAATGTGTTAAAATAAAACATTTGAGCAAAATAGTAGTTTGTAAACATTTTAATCTAGAAAATTCTATTTATTCCCTGAACATATAATTAAATAAAACATTTAAAGACTGCTGTTATAACTCCATTTACCCATCTTTGTAACAGCACTTCATGTACATTCATAACATCAGCTAGCGTGAACTGCTTCAGCCCCTGCTCACCAACCAATCAGCCGCCAGTAGCACTGATAACAACCAATCAGCAGTTAGTAGCATTAATAACAACCAATCTGCTACTAACTAGCAGTTAGTAGCACTATTACCAACCAATCAACAGTCAATAGCAGTAATGCAAACCAATCAGCACCAAGTAGCAGTATTAACAGTCAGCAGTGGTAACGCAAACCAATCAGCATTTAGTAGAAGTAAAACCAATCAATTAGCACACAGTAGCAGTAATGCAGAAACGGTCCTGGAGAAATGGTTAGAAACTATTTTAACTTTTCATTTTCCACCCATTTCTTTTAGGACTTGCTCACAGAAGCCCGTTAGTGTTTAGACAGTGATGTTTTTAAAGTGTCTACGCACCCCTAACCAGACTTTGTTATAATACAACTGTAGGCCAATCATATCCAATCTTGTAAGGCATAAAGCCAATCATGTTAGACCTGGGGGCAAAATACCAAGCTAATATTTGTTTTTGTGTCAAATTAGGGTCAGTGTAAATAACTGTTGAATGTTTACCCGGTTGTTTGTGAACTAACCAACTAACTAGATTTATGTGAGGTAAAAAAAAGGGATATGCTAACACTAGCATTAACTTAGCATTAGCTTGCTGAATAGCCAAACAGTGTTAAGAATTAAAACCTAGAACTTAAATTGGTGTCTGAATGATAAAAAGAGATAGAAATAACATTATTGACGGCTCTTTGTATTTATGGAACTTCAACCTTGCTTAAAGATGAACATCAAGCATTCTATGCCAGACAGTTCAGTTCCTTGGAAAGAGTATGAAAATTCATAGGCATCTTCTTCACTTCATCAGTAAGGATGGTCCTGTTTTGTTTAACTCTTTTTTAAATGTGAAATTTGTATTTGAAGGAGCACCAACAGTATTTAAGGGTCACGGTATGTCAGTTCTCTGTATCAAACCCTCTTTATCCATTCTATGGCACCTTTAAGTATCCATCCATCCATTATCTACCGCTTTTCCTGGGGATCCAGGTTGAGGGGGTAGCAGTCCAAGCAAAAAAACCCAGACTTTTCCCTCACTAGCCACCTCCTCTAGCTCCTCCATGAGATACTGAAGCGTTCCCAGACCAACTGAGAGAAATAATCCCTTCAGCTTGTCCTAGGTCTTCCCCGTGGTCTCCTCCCAGCCGGATATGTCCTGAACACCTCCACAAGGAGGCTTCCAGGAGGCATCCTATCCAGATGCCTGAACCACCTCCACTGGTTCCTCTCAACCTTTAAGTAATATAATAAACAAACACAAATGTAAGAATGAATGAATTAATAAATTAACAAATGAATAAATAAATGTAGTGTATGTCTGGTGAGACAATCATATTGTAAACAGATCACTGTGCAAGTCCTCGCCCCCAGCAGTGTCACCTTACTGCTGTGGGACATGAAAGAAGAACAACAAATTATGTTTTGTATGTCCCATCACAAGTCATCTAAGACCTCAATTACTTCACTTACAGCAAATTTGTTGCAGTTAGCTTGAGTGGCGAAGAACACTAATGATTCAGAAAGAAAAATTATAATTAAAATGGCAGCAACAGGAACCATATGGTACTTTTCCACCAAATAGTCTTACACTGCACTAATCAATAAAGTTTAGTTTCTGACACATCATCACTCCTTTCTATCTGCCTCCTGTCTTCGTTTGTGAAGAATATTTAATTATCCTGAGGCATTGTCACAGAATGATGTTCAGATATTCTCAGATAGGATTTAAAAGGTAACTCTATTATTGTACATAAGTTCTGGTGGTTGAGATATAAACAAAGTCATTCAGATGGTGTGAAGTGAAATAATTCATTGTAATGAAACTTGTCAACATTTTTTTACAGTGCTGGTGATGGGAACCACAATATCTACAACACAAATACAGCCATTTTTTAAATATTCAAAACCACCAGTGACCCTACATGTGTCTTCTGAGTTTCTATATGTGATGTTGATGATGGTAAAGTCATACATTTGAAAAAGTAAGTTTTCTTTTGGGGACTTTTGCCTTACACCCGCATGTATCTCGTTATTTGCGAGGTGTGGACCACTTAAGGCAGGGCAAAAAATGGGAACTCGAGAAACTTGGGCTGGAGTTCATGGTGGCTTCAGCTGCTAAGGCTTGAAGCCAGACCCCCCTTGCCAAGCGAAGAGTAAGATTTTGGAAGAGATGGTGGAGTTGGAGTGGTGGGGTGCGAATTTCATCTCGAGAAGGTGAGGGCAGAGGAAGGGTTTATATAGAGCATGTTTTATAAAAAGGAGGAGTTCGGGCGTGGTCCTTCTCCCAAACTTAAGTTATTTCATAACTTCATTTAACACTATGTCTCAGATGTCACCAGGCTGCACATTTATAACTACTTTATGGATTTTTTAGTGGGCATCTCATACTAAACACTATAAACAATTCTAACTCACTACGTTTCATTCAAACGCAACATTTCACACCAAACCATGTTGTCACACCAATGTGTAGCATGGTAAACCCATATCGCGTACATTGCAAACTCGGTTATGCAGATATATTCTCTACAATATCCGACGCATCCGACCCTTTCTCTCTTAGGAGGCCTCCCAGGTGCTCGTCCAGTCTCTTGTCATTTAAAGGCCTGACTACTGCAACTCGCTCCTGGCTGGTCTTCCTCTACAGGCCGTCAGGCCCTTACAACTGATCCAGAATGCAGCAGCACGACTCGTCTTCATTCTTCCCAGGTTCACTCAGGTCACTTCACTGCTGCACTCCCTTCACTAGCTTTCTGTAGCTGCTCGCATTCAATTTAAACTGCTGATGCTTGCCTACAAAGCCAAGAATGGACCAGCTCCTTCTTACCTTATGGCATTGGTCAAAAGTCGATCTGCACCTTGAGCCCTTCACGCTTCAAGTACGGCTCGGCTCGACCCGCCATCCCTCAAGATTCATGGAAGACAAGCGACAAGACGCTTCTCTGTCCTGGCACCCAGATGGTGGAACGAACGTCCGCTGGCTGTCCGAACAGCGAACTCTCTCACGGTCTTCAAACACAGACTGAAGACCCATCTCTTTGTTAAGCACTTATAAGCCCTAATCTACTGAAGTACTGGAATGAATCATAATTGCACTTAAGCGCAGCTGCATAACTCTTTATCTTCTAGGAACACTAGCTAAGTTTTGCACTTACACTCTATGTAGTCTTGTATTTATTCTCTTCTCTGTAGGCATTCCAGGCTTGGTAGGTATTGCACTTACACTCTATGTAGTCTTGTATTTATTCTCTTCTCTGTAGGCATTCCAGGCTTGGTAGGTATTGCACTTACACTCTATGTAGTCTTGTATTTATTCTCTTCTCTGTAGGCATTCCAGTCTTGCTAGGTATTGCACTGTGTCTAACCTTATATTTTGTTGTCTTCTTTCTAGGTATCAGCACTGGGACTTGTTAATGGCAGTGTTTGAGCTCAAGAGTAGTTTGGACGTAAACCTGTTTGTACTAGATAGAGATACATACTCTGACTGAACACAAAACACTTATGTAAGTCGCTTTGGATAAGAGCGTCTGTTAAATGCAGTGAATGTAAATGTAAACAAGAACCATTCAAGTCGCCATTGCAGTGATTAGCACTGGTGTATTTTAATGCTGTGGCATTTATACCTCCTCGTATCTACACTCATTGTCCATTTCATCATCTCCACTTACCATGTAGGTGCATCATGTAGTCCTGGAGTTACAGACTGTACTCCGCCTGTTTCTCTGCACACTTTGTTAGCCCACTTTTACCCTGTTCTTTAAAGTACAGGGCCCTGACAAGACCACCACAGAGCAGATATTATTTGGGTGATGCATAATTCTCAGCTCTGAAGTGACACTGACATGGTGGTGTGTTAGTGTGTGTTGTGCTGCTACGCGTGGATCAGGCACAGCAGTGCTGCTGGAGTGTTTAAACACTGTGTCCACTCACTGTCCACTCTATCAGACACTCCTGCCTACCACTATCACTTACAGGGCGTGTTTTGTGTGCTTTAAAGGGAAAGGAAGGCAACGAGACAGAGAGAGAGAGAGAAAGAGAAAGTATAAAGTAAGACTGCAGCAGGTGTGACTGCCTCCTTTAACAAAGCAAGGAAAGATTTGTTTAATAAAATTTTCGAGACGCTGATAAGCATATTTGCGGAATCCTAAGGGCCAGAGTGTGTTGATGTCGCCATTTGTTCTGGATAAATTGGCGGCCGGAGCCTGTAATAACAAAGAAACACAACACAAAAGTTTGAGGGAATTCATCAGAGGATTGCAGCGGTGGCCAATTTTTGGATCAGCACATCTGTTCAGCTTTTAAAGCGTGCTGCAATAAGCCTGTCTACGCGAGCCCTCCTGTGTGATTTCAGTATATTGCATAGGCTACAATAGCTCAATTACGTAACAAGAAAACTATACTTGTGTTATTTTACACATACACTATGATTATGATTGGTAACATTAAAACTACCTCCTTGTATCGACACTTATTGTCCATTTATTCAGCTCCACTTACCATAGAGGAGCACCTCGTAGTTCTCTACTTTCAGACTGTAGTCCATCTGCTTCTCTGTATTCTTTCTTAAACCCCTTGTGCCCTGTTCTTCGATGGTCAGGGTGCGTGGATCAGATACAGCAGTGCTGCTGAAGTTTTAAACACTGTGTGAACTCGCTGTCCACTCTGTCAGACCCTCCTACCTTGCTGCTCCACCTTGCAGAGGTAAAGTCAGGGGGAACACAATTTGTCTTGGTTATCCTTTAGACATTCATCATTGGTCACAGGACGTGGTCCACTTTAAACACTCCAGCAGCACTGCTGTGTCTGATCCACTCATACTAGCACAACACACACTAACACACCTCCACCACCACTTCAGGGTCACTGCAGTATTGGTCCACCACACTGTTACGACCTCATGTCTATTGGCGGCCATGTTGTGTGTGTGCTTTCTGACATTGTGTGCAGGTCCACTTCTGACCACTAGGGGGAACCTACTAGCATAAAAGATCGTCAAGCAGCCATCTTGGGAGACATTCAGGGTTCTCTTCTTTGACCTAACCTGGAACAACTCCTGCCCAGACCAGCCCGGCACCTCCACCATATCTTTCCATTAAGCTACAGCTTTATTAGATTCCATAAGATCTCTGTGGGACGTAGGAGGCCTTTTGCTTATCTACCCTTTTCTCCTGTTTTGGTGTAGGGAGTTAGGGGTAGTTAGGGTAGTTAGGGGTAGTTTTGTGTATTTTTGTATGTTTGCTTTGTTTTGAGTTTAGTTAGATTTATCTCTTCAGTTGTTTTGTTTGTTTTGGCGTTTGCCTGTCCCTGAAGCCAGTGTCCCATCCATCACTCATTTGTGGACAATAAACTTGCACTTTTCTGGTTTGAACAGTGTCCAGTGTTTGGTCTGGCAGAGGTCAAGGAAGAGAACCCACTCTCAATTTCAGTTAGGGCCTGCCCCTAGACCAGGTCGTAACAACACAAATAAAACCTGCTCTGTGGTGGTCCTATGGGGATCCTGATCATTGAAGAACAGGGTAACAAAGTATGCAGAGAAACAGATGGACTACAGTTTGTAAGCATAGAACTACTTACCATGTAGAAGTGCTTCTATATGGTCAGTGAAGCTGATAAAAGGAATAAAGAGTGTAGAAACAGGGAGGAGGTTTCAGTGTTATATCTGATAGGTGTATACAAGAATAGATGTAGGTACTGTGTTATAATACCTACATTTAAAGTGAACAATGTGCAACGGGAACATTTTTTTTTAGACGGAATAATCCTTCCTGCTTTGTGACGCTGATATAGCAGTATGCTAACTTCACCTATTTAATTTTAAAGCTCTGTTTCTTTACACAAAGCATGGTATATAGAACATGTTCAATATTAGGTGTATCATGATAGGCATGTTAATATGATCATTAAATATGGGGTTACAAAAGAATGCATGCCATGAAACGAACACAGTCAGATTTCAAGCTATAATGTGCGTAACCAGAAATGATTCCTGTAGTTCTGTGTGTGATAGGCAATCAATTCAAATGTAAAAAAAATAAAATAAACCTGCACAAGGGTTTGCTAAAGCTTCTTTTTAAATTTTATGTTCCACCATAAATGTTGAAACAGTTACACTCTGGTGCTTGAGGGAATTTTGAGATGGTGAGGAGGGAGCAGACCTAAACTGGAAATATCGTTATCCTCCTCTTTATCTCCTGTTAGGGAATAGCTTAATTTGCAGCTTAAGTGCAGTAATGATGGGCAAAGGGGGCAAACTGAACAGTAACAGCGTACTCACATGGTGTGGGTGTCAAAAACCTATGCTAATGCTACCTCAACTATGCTTACACAAATGTATCTGCTTCAAGAGCGAGGAGAAAAAGAGAGAGCGTGTTGATTCTGAATGGATCAAGTTTTATAAAAAAACTCCACCATGTTGCTTATAGCTTTAAATAGCTACTCGGTTGCAGAGATCCCTGGATTCTGCAGTTTGCTAGGCATGAGTTAGAACGTTAGAATATCCTCTCTCACTCATTTCAGCCAGAAGATTAGAGCCACACTTTATATACAAGCACAAGATCTGATTATAAAGCTGAATCAATTCACTGTTAATGGCCTATTTTCTCTTGAGCATGAGCCTCGTGGATCTCAGGGCTGAGTGACTCCACAGTGCCAGAATAAAATACATACAAGATAATGAAAATAGAGAGGATGAGTAAAGTAAAGAAAAAAACAAAACAAAACGAGGTAATTCTGAGGGAAATCTAAAGGAAGCAGGCTGTGAGAACCCAAATGTGAAATCTAAACCTGAACGCAGTCGGGTCCCATTGGGCATTGACAAATATTTGAAGCCATAGTCCTTATACTTCCTAAAACTTATTAGTTTGGATTGCAAGTAGCATAATTAAAATTATAATAAATTATAATAAAATAAAATGACCTACAGTTTCTGATTAGGTGCAAAATAAGATATGCTGGCATTCCGTAGAGTGAAAGAACACATTTGTGCATTGGTCAGTTGCACTTACCTTTTCCACAAGCCCAGCTTGCTCCTGATTCTGGCTGGCCCAAAGTACAGCCAAAAGTCTGCACCACGACCTCTTGATTGATTATCATCTTATGACCTCTAGAGGTCAGAATGCTAATGTCACTCACACAAAACAGGACTCTAGCAGCGCAATATGACAAACAGTGCATGAATCAGTGGGAGATGAATGGAAATGGACAGCAGGAGAGCCACTGAGAGCAGCGTCCAGAAAAGCCATTACAGATTACACAGCACTTTAATCACTCACCACAGCCAGGCCCACTATGGGATACACATTACACCAACCTGGACTACACACCGGACACGAACAAAGCCATTAACATTTAATCACATCCATAATACTGGAGTACAAGTCATTGAAAAGGTTGGGAATTAACATTGTACTGTACATTTAAAAATGACCAGCAAATAGCTGGCCAAAATAGAAAACCTTTTTATTAATACAGCAAGACAACATTAGCAAACAGTTATATATAGTAAGTGCTAAAATAATATTTTACAGCATTTAGAAAAAACAAAAAAACTTACTGTGAAAATTTGGATGATTGATCCAACCATGTTATGATAATGTATCTTCCCAGACAGCACAGCTACGTCCCTGAGATGTCGTATTTATATCAGTATATCGTAAAAACACAGCGTTCCATTTTTGATAGTCATCTGCACACTGGACCTGCGATATAGAACAGGAAGGTCATATTCAACAGCCTTACCAAAATGACCTTAGCTTTTTGGAATTTCAGATGAAATTTTGTTAAAACACATGAACTAGCACTTATTTAAGAATTGTAAGAAATGTAGCTAGCTTACACTACGTTCATGAATTGTGCGAATTGTAGCTGGCAAACATGTATTTTGGAATCAAATTGTAGCTACGAATTCTAGCTAACATTCATTTAAGAATTGTAAGAAATGTATCTAGCAAACACTCATTTAAGAATTGTACGAATTGTGGCTTGTTTAAGAATTCTAAGAATTGTAGCTAGCTAATATTTGTTAAAAATTGTAAGAAATGAGTTAGCTAACCTAGCCAATGTTAGCACACACTGGAAAAAAAACTTTAATTTTATAGGATGTTTCTTGCTATGAACTCACATCCTTGTGTTTTGGTTATTAAGTTTTAGTTAAAAAAACCTTTTATTAAGAAATTTACTTATAATATTCAATATAATTAGCATTTTGTTACAGGACGTCTGAATACATGGCAACACTTAACTCAAAGCAGCATTTGTAAGGCTACATAACACCTACAGAAGACTTTAATAAACACTGACACAATTCTGCATAAACATATATAATAAAGCTTATTTCAGCAACCAGCGGTTTTAATGTTCTTAATATAATAGTTTTCATTTAATTTCTGTATTATAACAACTGACTCTTGCTGGAATAAGGAACAGTCAGTGCAGCCTTATGAATGCAGCCCTTCAGAAAAGTTTTATTATAGACAACGCATAGTATAAATCTACAATCGACATAAAACAAAAGCTAAGATTTGTACATTTACGTATAAGGATTTGAGCAGTGGATATATTATGCATGTCTGCAATCTAACTTCATTCTGAACCAGCCTTTGAAAGACAGATGTCAGACGATTGACCTTTTCCATACACAGCGCTGAAATAAATGATTTCCCAAATGCATCATTATTTAAGAATATGTCATAATATCAACCAGATTTTGAACAACATGGACCTTTACATAAACCATGCACAGCATTAGTATGACTCACTTCGAAGTTTTCTTTCAGTATATGTTGAGACTTAATAACAAACCACAAGTAAACTTATGTGGCTAGTGCAATATTGACAAAAAATGATATCTGGATATTTTCTGTAATTTTGTGGATAATGATAATAAACAATATTTCGCATTATTTAAAAATGTGTTTGTAAAAGTCTTATATTTTTTACTAATTTCATCCATCCATTATCTTCCGCTGTATTCTGCTAGTCTAGGTCATGCATTTGGCTTTTAGTTCATGAGCTAGAAGCCAAATGCTTGAAGAAATAGAGAAAAAACAAAACACATTATTTTCCAAAGCTCAGGAAAGTTCAAGAAATAAAGAGAAAAAGCAGAAATGTGAGAAGATTGCCAGGATATACGTGCCTGTAGTGTTTATCACATACTCCATTGTAGCTGGCATGCACAGAACAATGTGCTATTAAAGGATGATTAGCGCCGTTTCATTTCGTTTTAAAACAGAATTGCACATGAACTTCAAGTTAAGAAGAACTTATGGAGTTACAAGTGGCTCAGACTACTCTTACATTTATGAACGAGTTTACGTACTACATTAGTTACGAAGGCTGTCAGGAAACGTACATAATTTTAAGAATGTTCTTAAGTATGAAGTTACGAAGTACGTAGCGTTAAGAACATTTGGCAAACGCACCCCAGGTTAGCTGTTTGGGGATCTTTAACATCTGCTTCCTTACCAAGTCCTTTCAAATCCATACCAGCTCCACATGAGTGAAGATGATCCTCGTCTAGAAGTTAAGTCTAAGCCTTATACTGCGAGGTTGGCGGTGTCTGAGTTTCTTTTCCTGTGTGCTGTTAGGTGTGTTGATTAGGCAGCTATGCTAGCTTTAGCCTAGGCTAGCACACAGTATGGGCACGTGGAGTCGAGGTGTTTTGATTGTTGTTATTTCCCAGTCAGTAGGGTACTTGATAACATCAGCTCATGCATTGTTAACACAGCAATTAAGATATTATCATAGACAATATATATCACATACCCCTAGTGACCAGTATTAGTTGGAGTAAATGGAGTAAGATGTAACTTTTGCTCCACTTTTGGCTAAATAGTTCAAAAGCGATAAAAACCATGTCTATATTTTCATTTATAGCAGAGAAATATAGATATATAGCTTATTTGGAAAAATAAATATGAATCCTCTTCAACTCCTTTTGTACCTGTTTTTCCAAAAACGTCAAAGCACAGAGACGACTGCCAAGAAAAATGGGTTATAACCGTCAGAGGTGCGTACATATGGACCTGCAGATATCCAGGTCATTTGCAAAGAAGTCATGTCACTGCATTGCTGTGGCTAGTACTACAGATGGAGGGTAGGAAGTGATTTTCTACAAATAACAAGTTCTCAAAGTTCGCCAGCTTCTTGTTGGAATTCGAGTGTTATTGGAGTTGCTTGTAGCTGTTGTTTTAAATGTATCACCACTGCACACCCACAGATGCACTCTGCAATATACAATACTCCTCCAAACTATACAAAGCTGAAGTCAGCTTCTTTTTTCCTGCCAGTTTTCTTATTCCGCCTCAGAATGAAACTGAAGAGAAACTGTATTTCATCCTCTAGTTTATGAGTAGAACGGCAATGAAGTTGAGTGAACATTAAGCCAAGTGTTTAAGCTGCCAGTGACCTTCGCTGACCCGCCTAGCATCATTGTTCTTTCTGAAAGCTTCTCTTGGCATCGTCTGTGTCTGCAAGCATCTTCTCTGCTGCCTTAAGGCTTGTGCTTACTTAAAGAGAAGAAATCAAACTCGCTAATTGGTGTTTAATGGAGATGAGATGGGCTGTATTGAGCGGCGCCGCACATGCTGGGCGCTCCTGAGGAGCTCATGAACGCTGGAGCTGGAGGAAGTCCCAGTGGACATTTCTTCCAAAGCACACTTCACTTCAGTAAGCATCACGCTGACTGGGCTGTGCTGGGGATTGATTTGTTTACGGCCGAGCAGGACACGTAGAGTCTCCGCCAGTGCTTAAGAGATGAAGCCTGATAAATAGATATTGCTCTCACGCATCCATAATCTAAAGAGAGAGTCGCTGATCCTGCACTCTGTTTTCCTCTCGCATCACACTCCAAGAGTCGAAAGTGAACATGAAGAGCTTTCTGATACCCTGGGATTAGAACTAATTGCACAAAAACTTTATCTACTCATTGTTATGCTCTTGCTTTACACTGCTTATTAAAGGGTTCCTGTTCTGTTTTTCTTCTGCTACACATAAGCCCACTTACAAAGTAGGCGTTGTCTGGCTTTATGTATCAAACAGAACTCATAATTAATTTCTACAGGTCAATTTTCCAGTCTCTCTGTTTCCTGTAGTGTTAAACAGGCTGATTTTGTTATTGTGTCTTCATATAATTGATCTTATTTCTGATTGGCTCTCTTCTGTTGTGCCTCAAAGCAGTTCAGGCTGATATGTGGAACGGACTATTAATTTAGGATACTTTGGGGAAACAATAACCTACAGCAGCTTCTTTTAGATGTGCAGATCTTTTGGAAGGCTGGACTGATTTATTTGCTAATCCCGAGCAGCACAGTATTCGCTTCCCCACATATTACACTCCTACAGACTGTCTGCAGGAACAGCACTCCTCAGAACTTCAACAGGTGGGGTTAAACCTCTGTAGGCTGAATGCGCCGAACTAAGAGTTCATGGTTGTGAATGCACAACCCCAACAAACTCAAACTGGACTGTTTGCACTCAATTTTTCATATGTGGTCTGGGTGGACTGGCAGGAAAAAGATATATTTTTAAACTTGGACCATATTTTGAATTTCATGATGTTGGCCTTTTAACCATATCAGACGATCTACTTCGCCTGACCCTGCACCACTCCTGCCTCATACTGGCAGCTTTCCTCCCTGCTGCCATGTTCAATAAAGGACCTTCGCCTGAAGCGCTAAGGTTCCTCCAACTTTATTCTTCTTGTATCTGCATCTGCATTTCTCTAATTCCCTAAAAAACCAGACTTGGATAATAAAGAGTCCTGATTCTGACCCATTTCCTTATTCTGAATCTGACCCTGAAGCTGTTTCTTACTCTGGTTTTAACTCTGATCTGGATTCTAATTTAGTTTCAATTTTTTTTTTTTTTCAGATTCTGGTTTTGAACCTGATCCTCAAGCTTACCATTCTTAATTCTGATGAAGAAGCTGATTCTAACCCTTCTGACACTGATCCTGATTCTGATTCTAATCTTAATATTGATTCTTATTTTTATGTTTATGATCCTGATTCTAATTCTCATCCTGATTCTGGTCCCCATCCTTTTTTAATTCTGAACTGATTCTGATTCTAATTTTAATATTAATTCTTATTTTTATGTTTCTGACCCTGATTATAATTCTCATCCTGATTTTGGTCCCTATCCTCTGTTAATTCTGAACTGATTCTGATTCTAATCTTAATTCTGATCCTTATTCTGATTTGAATTCTCATCTTGATTCTGATCCCCATCCTCTTTAAATTCTGAACTGATTATGATTCTAATCTTAATTTTGATTAATTTTCTTTGCTGATCCTGATTTTAATTCTCATCCTGATTCTGGTCCCCATCCTCTTTTAATTCTGAACTGATTTTGATTCTAATCTTAACTTTGATTCTTATGTTTTGACCCTGATTCTAATTCTCGTCCTGATTCTCTTTTAATTCTGAACTGATTCTAATTCTAATCTTAACTTTGATTCTTATTTTTCCGATCCTGATTCTAATTCTCATCCTGATTCTGGTCGCCATGCTCTTTTAATTCTAAACATGGGTCTGATTCTAATCTTAATTTTGATTCAATTCTTTTTGGTCCGGATTCTGATTCTAAATCTCATCCTCTTTTAATCCTGAATCATGATTTCGATACAGATTGATCCTGACTCTGATTCATAATGTTGTGATTCTGATTCTGATCCTAATTCTATTTTTTCTCTGGTCCTGATTCTGATTCCCATCCTAATTCCGATTGGGATGTGTCAGTCTGACTGTTTTGGTGTTTCAGAAAGGCCTTGAAGAATCAAGAAGAATTGTTTTTCCTGCTCTTGTTGGTTATTTGATATTGATTTGCTCTGCGGGGACGCAGGCTGGGTTTGTCATTACTCTTTTCTCCTTCACTTTACTTTCTCATCAGGAGAGGAGGGGAGGTCATGTGTAGAGGAGATGTCGACTCTGCAGGCTGCTAATACTGCCGGTCCTTTGTAGAGGAACAAGGGAAGGAAACTAAAGGACCTCTGGGTTCCTGTATGTGTATGTTGCGTGGTGGAGAATATTTATACAGCGTTTGCAGACATTTGTCTTTGCATTGTTTTAATCAATGAATGTTTGTATTTGATTGAAATAAAGCCAGTCCAACTACATGTAACTCCATCTTCTCATATACTCATATTCACACAGTCCTGAAACTAACCAGACACAAAACAACTTCTATATAAGGCAATGCTAATCTACTTACATAGTTATCATTAAAATGAATGGAACTGTGAATATTCCTTCCTCTTAACAAAAATTAAATGCCATACTGATTAAAGACAAGTCAGTTTTAGCCTGTTAACTGAATTAAATCAACAACAGCAGTCTAGTAAATCATTAATTAATGGTAGTGAGCATTTGTATCTTAATTTCAATTAGGCAAAATGAGACCACACAAGAAAAATAATTTATACTGCTGTCAACACACTGTAATCTTTTTCATACACATGTTTAAAACAGCTAATCAAAAACAATAGTTGTCATAGTATTAACTACTGCTTATGGGCAAAAAGATGGCTAATAGAAACTGAGCACCATTTAAATTTTTTTTTAACTATACACTATCATGGTCGAGAGGTTTCTATTCTATTCTTTTATCAGTGTGTACCTCAGTGTACCGCCTGCAGCACAAAATTACTTAACCTGAGGGGCTTCTATATCTTTAGCGAAGGCCTAATGGTTTAAAAAAAAAAGTCTGTAACCTTTTTTTTTTTATTTAATAGAATCACAATTAGTCTCAACCTCGCAGCGTGATTGGCACTCCATGATAATGGCACTCCAATCAAATCTCTATCACTCCGCCTTATTCGCCCGAAATTAAACAACAGCAACCAGCCGTTAAAAAAGTCATTACAGCCACAAGTTTTATTAGACAAAACAAGCCTGCTGAAAAGAAGTATAACAACAGCAAGCAAGCAATAACAAGAAAATGTTCACATCATAATCAGCAAAGCTGTTAACACCAGATGCGAGTGTTACATTTTTCTATTGTTGAAATGCAGCATCACATCACACTTCAATTGCATCTTAAATACTGTGGTTACATGCCTAGGCAGAAATGTATGAGAAACTAATCACACAGCATGTACATGATGTGAACATCAGGCTAAAAGATTTGACAGCAAACAGAATGTGTCATATTTTATATATATATCTCACACAGGATAGCACAACAAATGGGAGATGTAACGCTTGACATGTAACCTTATTATTACGTTAGAAAATAGTATGAGGCTGTTTTAGGGTTCAGACTGTGTTTTTTAGTGTCACAGCCAGCTGTTGTTGAGCCAGCTGTTGTTGAGGGAAGTGATTCGACTGGCTATAATGAAAATACATTGTTAACTTAAATGGAGCACGACTAATGCAGAAAATAAAAATAGAGCAGTGAAAACTGTACTCTAAAAAAACCATGCATTCCTTGCTGCAGTCCCGACACTGTGCCCACTTTCCATGTCCCTGGTTAACGCTGGGGAGTTTGACAAAATGTTATCATTATCATGATCAAAGGTGTCAAGTAACAAAGTACAAATACTTTGTTATCTTACTTAAGTAGAAATTTTAGTTATTTATACTTTACTGGAGTAATTATTTTTCAGCTGACTTTTTACTTCTACTCCTTACATTTACACTCCATTATCTGTACTTTATACTCCTTACATTTACACTCCATTATCTGTACTTTCTACTCCTTACATTTACACTCCATTATCTGTACTTTATACTCCTTACATTTAAACATAGCCTCGTTACTCCTGTTTCATTTGACCTTATTTTCATTCATGTACATTTACATTCCAGTAAAGATTATTGATAACATGCCTTTAAAGTTTGACTTTTTGCACCATTACAATACTTATACACAACTAGTCATCATATTTTCTGCTCCATGAAACACATGTTAATGCTCAGTAGTACACAGATATGCTTCTTTAATATATTTGCATTGCACAAAAGTACATTCATTTTCAATGGGCGTATATGTGGCTGAAACAGGAAGCCTAGCACATCCCAAATTTATCAACATTAACATTTTAATATAACATTATAGTCATTATGGCTTTTAGAAGAATAGGGTTTTTGAGAAGGTGGGCAAGTGCACTATACATGCACCCTGTGTTGCAGCCTAAGCTTTTGTCCTTAATGGCATTTTTCCCCTTTACATACTTTTACTTTTATACTTTAAGTAGTTTTGAAAGCAGTACTTTTACACTTTTAGTTGATGCTTCAACTTCTACAGAAGTATTTTATCACCATAGTATCTATACTTCTACCTGAGTAATGAATGTGAATACTTTTGACACCTTTGATCATGATACATTATGTCACTCTATACTTTTCTGAGCATGTCAGTACTTATAGAACACTAACTACTTGTTCCATTACAAGTATTAAAATTTTTAGTATTATTAGGCCTGTTTAGCTGGATTTAGTGCAGCACAGTTTGAAAAACATTGTAGCTGTAGGTTTATTATTATTACTATTATTATTGTATGTGCTGAAGAAATCAATATATTTGATTTATTATGATTATGATTATGATTATGATACATAAGGTAAATATAAATGCTAATATATGTTACAAACTTCAAAAGTCTCTGTTTAATCTACATAGGCACCCATGTTTAGCTAAGTGTTAACATACTATAAAGGCTACAACGACCCAAATCACCTCTAATACTCTAATAATGGTTTGCCAGCTGTACAACAAATCAACAGAATTTACTCTGTTAGAAACAAGTAGTGATCATCTCATTATAACTGTAGACGAAACCAAACTGCTAAACACTGTTTAAGGAAATGCAGGGTCCCCTCAGTTTGAGTGGTCTGGGGAAATCAGGAGAGGAGACGTTAATTGGAGAGAGCGATGAGGTGATCAGGCTGCTGAGTTATAGAGGGTGACCTTTGGGCCGCCGGGTACTGCTGTATTAGGCAGTGATTTTCATCAGCCGCACTGGAGCCTGACGACATCAAGCAGGAAACAGATTCATCACTATTACAGTGTGCTTGTGGAGAGGTGATGCGGTTTCTGTACTGTAACTGATGCAGCAGTTTGTCCGTAATGGTTGGGTGTTTGAAACCTGTCCAGAAAGATCTCTAGATGCAATTGTGCAGGATTTTCCGTCACAAAGTTTCTCTGTTATTAAAATTTCATACCCTCTGCCTACCTAGCAAGCACAAGCAATTCTTTCAGCAGCACAGAGTTCCTCACTGCTCTCAAAACGACTGGAAATCAGGTGAACAGATTGCATTTTAAATGTATTTGAAAAGAGGACAACTGGCTGGATGCCTGCTTTACACTGCAGCTGGCTCGAATCTTTACTGTGTCAATTGTCTGGTTTAAGCTCCACCCAGAGGCTCCACATCCAATAGGGTTTTATGTTTAACATTCATATTAGTGATTCATCTGAGCATGTAGGCTCTATCATGAAGTAGACACAGAAGTTTGTCCATTCTTCATTTTATCAGCTCCACATGTCATATAAGTGCAATTTGTAGTTTTTACAACTACAGACCATAGTCTGTCTCACTGGTACTCACTGGTAGCCCTGTCTTTCTATAATAGGACCCCCACAGGACCACCACAGAGCAGGGTTTTTGTAGCTGGCAGATCGTTCTCAGCACTGCAGTGACTCTTATGTTGTGGTGTGTCAGTGGTTGTTTTGCTGGTGTGAGTGGATCTGTTTTTTGTATACCTCACTGTCACTGCTGGACTGAGAACAGTCCAGCTAACAGCCTCTCGTGACCACTGATGACAGACTAGAGGGTAACCAATGCAAAGCATATGGCTGCAGATGAACTATCGTCTCGTATCGAGATCACATCCACAGGATGAACCAACAAGTGCTTAAAACCTCCAGCTACAGAGAAAAACTTTTTTTTCTTTACAAAATTGGTCCCTTATGATTGGTTGATTTCTCCATCACTTCCTAATTATGTCGGCAGTTAGTCTAACATGTAAAGCCTTTAATCCAGATTCGGAAGTTCCAACCAATAAGAGCTCAGACTCAGAGAAGAGAAATCCTTATTGCACATTTTTTTGTTTCGGCCTTGAGGGTTTCTCACTGGCGTCAAAAGCTTTGCCAGTCCTTCGGTTTCTTCTTCAACTTCCATGTCTAGTTGCTAAGGAACAACTTTTTCTGTAGCTGTCTGACTAACAGAAGCTGGAGATATGGCTCCAGGTTCGGGGTAGACTGCTCCAGACTGAACCCATGAGAAAAGCAAGTGAACAAGTTTTACTAGACTACCTGCCTCTGCACAGTTGTGTTTGTAGTGTGAAACATAATTACGATCCTCATGCAGGACCTGAATTAAATCATGTTTGTTTTATAGCTCTTAATAAACCCTTAACTGAATCTTCTCTGTGGCATGAACACAGCAGTGGGCCTGTCCATGGGGGTCCACATTAGTTTATTAGGGAGAGTCTTACTGCATATCAAAATGAAACACAAAAAACACAAAAACACCTCTGCAGATTATAGTGCACATTTTCTATTTTCTATTCTCTGCTGATATTAAACATATTGTAAACATTTAGTTTAAACAAAAAAAATTATTACAATGTTTTTTAACTCATTTTAGACTTATTTTCAAGACTTCAAGAAACCTATAATGTTCAGTCAAAGCAGTTGGTTAAATGTTGGTTAGTCTGTTGTTCTGAGAACACCGGCACCTTGATTAGTTTGATTTGTTTCTTCGTTTGATTAAGTGGCTTTTCACAGTGGAAGGATAAACAGGAATACTTGTAAATACTATCAGATCAAAAATGGAGCTTCATTGTTTTCTCTCTCTCAAGGATGAAAGCTTTAAAGGAGCAATGTGTAAGATGATGCAACCTATTGACTTCATATTCCAAACAGTAGGGGGTGAAGTATGACCAGAAAGTTGTGGGGTCCACTCCATCATAAAAGAAAAGAAAAAAACACAGTCCCTCTTCTTCAGAGTTAGCATTAGCAGCTGCTTGCTTGCAGGAAATGTTGGGAGTTCAGCTTTAAACTTCATCTCTTTACTCACCAAGAGCTCCAGCGGTGGAAAGCAATGCCAATGTTCCCTCTTATTTTGCTTCTGTTGTCATAACTTCTTTCCTTTGCTGCTAAACATGGTTTCTTGATGGGAAAGCAGGGAGCAGGGAGTTGACCAACTCCAGTATGCTTGTTAACACAGCCGGGTCTGAGCCTCTACTGAGATGCTGAGGTTCTGTCTTTTCAGCATGCTGCAGTTCTGTGTTTCTTGTTGTTTGAATCCAAAAAAAAAATTCTTTATGATGAGAACGAGAAGAAAACTGACTGCAGTTAATTCGGAAAGTTGCAATTTTTAATGAAAACAAAGATTTGTGCCATTGGGCGATAATGTAAGCTAGCTAAGCCCTTTGTGGATGCTCAGCTATGGGTTTTATAAAGTGTTTCTTGTTACAAACTCTTAATCTTCTAGTTGTCAACCATTTTTATGTGCTGCCCAGCTAAAGCGAAGAGCTGGCTGTCTTCATCAGCCCTTGTTTGACCGACAAACCTGACAACCAAAGCACAAAGGTTTGGCTTCATAGCAAGAAACACCCAATAAAAGCCCATAGTCTGTATAAGGGATATCTGCTTTCTTTTTTTTTTTGCTAGTGGGTGCAAACGTTAGCTAACATTAGAGCACAGCGGCACCAAACTTTTTTTAAAATAAATATAAAAATTGTAACTGACCATATCAACTGCAGCCATTTCTCTTCTCTTTTGCAACACCAGGCGAGGGCTGGAGTGATAATTGATAGTTTTTTGTACTTTAAGTAACAAAAGTCTCTATCAGTGCAGTAGAGGCTAGGACCTGGACATGAAGGCCGATATGCCATGACTAAACAAGCTGATACACAGTTGGGGCAATGTTATTACCTCAACCTCTCATGTTGGACTGATTCAACTAAAGGCTACAGTGACTCGATATGACCTCTTGAGGAACAAAATGGTATTATGGGATGGGATGGGTCAGGACACAGACATCTCTGACACCATTCTGTTAATAATTAGTGTAGTTTTAAATGATATATTGCTTATATAAGTTCTTTTTATTTGATGGGGAAAGTTTTGGTGGTCTACTAGGTCTTGCATATTTGTTATGAGTCTTACTTTTTTAATTTTGTATGTGCAATTTAATCAGAAATAACCTTAAATTTAATTCATTGAAAATGTAAACCAAGGACAGAATCTGACTTTTTCCACAGTACTGTATTCTTTTAATTAATCGTATGCCCCACATGCACACATCACTAATTCGTTTATGTATCATGTTGTGAAATGTTGTCCTTGTTCTTATGTGCAAACATTATCATATTTAGGTTATGATATACATAATCAAGCAGGCCCTCATCACTATTCAGAGGCAACCCTCTTGTACTACTTCCACACATTTGAGGCTCTTTATTGACACAATAAGAACATCACAAGGACTGTGCGCGAAAGGCTGCATACATTTGGGTACTAATTCAAGACCCATTTCCAGCTGCTCTTACCTAACCAAGCGTTGAGGATCCTCGGTGTCGTAAATAAATCATGTACTTTCTCTCTGTCCTCCGGCTTGCTCTTTTATTGATGGCAGCCATCGATCGGGGCCGCTAAGCGCACATGCTTAAGCCGCGGTCCATAAAATTAAGATTTTACTGCTGCTGAGGGACAAAGAAAGAAAATTATGAGCGAACGTCCGGGTTAACTGCATAGAAAAATTATCTGATGACTTTGTCATGATCAAATATTAAACCGGTGGAGGTGTTTACGATTGATTTACGAATCTCATGATCAAACTGAAAGTAAACACTGTCCCTGGTGACAGTGCTAATAGGGTCAAAAGGCTAACCGTTAGCAAATTTGCATAGCACACTGTCCTGTAGGGTTAGCGCGGTGTGCCTAGCATCTTCTCCGACTTTGTTTAAGAATCGCTGCACATCTGAAACTGCACTAGATGAGCTGTAATTGCGAGGAAGCACTCAGAAGCATTGCGGAAAAGCTTGTATTCATCACCAATGATCCAACGAAGGCTAAAAAGGCAGGCAGAGGCTTTGATATGTTGATATCCGCGCTCTAAAAGCTGCATTGTGGCACAACAACAATTAGGAAAAAATCATCCATTTCTTTAAGCTATTAAAATCTAATCAGACAGCTTTCTCTCTCTCTCTCTCTCCAAAGTGTGCAATGAATCAGACTGCGGACGGCTAAAAACCACAAAAGCATAATGAGCCCGGACGAGCATTGTGCTGCCGCCGCAGCCACCGTTGCTGTCACGTCGTTTTAAACTGCGGCTTCGCATCTTTTTAAGTGAGTCTTTGTGGTCGAAGTGACAAGCCTGATTTTCTGCGCTGATGTCGGAGAGAAATTAATGTTGAGACGAATTTTCCTCTGTAAGCCACGAAGATGATACTGCAGCGCCTCCTCCCAAAAGTATTACAATCTAATTTTAGATTTCACCAAGCAGCACATTTAGGCATCCATCTATTCCAACATGGCAGAATAATCTCTAAGAATGTTTTTTTTATGTAATAAAGAGCCATAGCAGTTAACACATATAGCATCAAGTAAAACTATAGTGTAATGCATTCATCTTATTATATCAATTTAGCATGAAATGGCTATTACATCATGGGTAGGTCAGGCTCTGAAATCTGCTTGACTGAGCCATGTTCCAAGTCACACATATACAGATGTTTGAACACCCCAGTCAAATGGCATGCTTTGTTGAAAAGAAATCTCTCCACAGAGAACACACTGAAGTCTATCACTAATTTAGTACATTTATATGTACTTGCTGAGTGTAGACGTGCCAAAAAATCCATTTGTTCAGCATTTTAAATTGTTCTCTGATGTCTATATGGAAGGGATGTAACTTCAATCAAAGCGATAAATTCCCAGATGTGGTTTTACACACCCATTTATGCCCATTATTCAGCACTTGAAAGAAATTAGCTGTTGCGATGATCACACAGAAGCACCATGTTAAACAGACACAGTCAGGAATATATTATTGAGTAAATATCTTACTTGTTACTTGTAGCTTGCTAGTGGTTAAAGTTACCTACACCTGACACCAACACAAAGGAAATTTAAGTTGTGAAACTCACTGTGAAACTTTCAGGTTAAGATGATCTGCTTCAACCAGCATACAGTGAAACACTCACACAGCATGGCTGCTACTTACACGTTGGGGTTGTGATGCTAATAAAGGTGAAACTGCTCCTCTCTTTAGTCTCCTCAGTGTCAAATACTGAGCAAAGCTGCATATATTCCAGAGTGAAATGTATAGAGTAAACTAACTTGTTATTAATGTTGTACAGGATCCTATTGAAGATTGGCTTCCTATTCACCTGCAGTTTTTACAAATCTTCTGTTCCACCTAAAAAGTTGCAGCAGTTATATTCTGTCAGCTGTACAAGCTGTAGCAGTTAAGCTGGAACAAAACATTTCATAAGGAAGCTGCTGAGTAGGAAGCCAAGATGGGGAATAGGATGCTTTGTCGATTCTGCAGTTATTCTGTATTAACATGTGCAGATGTGCTCTCTGTAAATAATAATAATAATAAATAAATAAATAATAATAATAATAATATTTTATTCATTTACAATATTTATTTTATTTAATTACAATGTAGCTGAAAGTACTTTATATACAGAAATAGAAAACAGCCAGAAGAAATATGAAAATGTACAATTAAAAAAATAAATACACCTAATTATAATGGTGTAGCCATAAAATTCAATACACATAAAACAATGACGTTTAAGCTCCCATAATCTTAGATTTCATTGTGGAATAGATTTAGTTGGACAATCTGATGTATTAGAAGCTGCTGATCCAATAATGGCTTTAACAACAAATAGAGAAACTGTGAGTGAATTCAGTGAAATGCTGCCAGTACTGGAGTTTATTTATTCTTCTGTGTTTGAGCCAGAACTCTTGCTGCTGCCTTCTGTACATGCTGTAGCTCGTCTATACTCTTTATACACGAGCAAGTGAGAAATCGCAGGTGAGCGTGAACTTCTTAGCATCATGTGTACTTAATTTGTGAACAAACCTTTTCAACAGGGGCAACTTCTGCAAACAACTGTATATACAGGAGTGATGCAAGATTTTTCTGACCAGTGGAGGGGCTGCCATCAGGGAGCATTAGCAATGGCATTAAGCTGGATAAACAAACTACCCCTATAATTAGTCATCGGTAACACTTTATTGGAAGGCTACCTGCAAGAAGACTTCTTAAGACACACATAAGCACTGAATAATGTCAATAGTTTAGGGACACATAGCTTTTCAAAATATTATATTTATCCAGGAACTTCGCTTTTCGAAAGCCTCACATGGAGCTGAAGCTAAAATAGATCATCTTTAGCTTATATATGAATATTCCCCTATATGGTGGCAACTGGAAGGTCACATGTTCTAATCACAGCTAAATTAGTCTCTATCCTTGGCACTTAAGCCCCTGCTGATCTACAGGCAGTGCTGTACGGCTCCCATACTGGGCACAGTCAGGCAGCAGATAGACCAACTTGCCTTCTAGGATCAATAAAGTATATAACATGTCTTCGCTGTCCAAAGAAAACCATGTAGCTTTTAACTTTACATGAGAGGACAGAAACATTCAAGTGTATGGCCATGTAAACGTTTAGCTGGATAAACAAACTACCCCTATAGTTAGTTATCAGTAACACTTTATTTGAAGGCTACCTGCAAGAAGACTTAACACACACATAAGCACTGAATAATTAATAAAACAGGATGATGTTAGATGTTTAATGAAGTAAATTAAATTATTAAACACTGCTGTCTTGTATATTTGGTTCATTTATGTTTTGTTGTATGAAAGCTTTGCACTTTGGTAACATCAGCCTCTTGTAGCTTGTTGCCTTAAACTAAAATTACATTTTTTGTCTGGTTCTGCCATCTACCAGTCATTATATCCCTAAAGACCCATAAAGCAGCTCGTGTTGGCACATGTACATGCTGCATGCTCCAGTTATGCGGGGACGGTGAAAATGAATAGTCTCATCCGTCTTCCTCTTTCAGCTGGCCATGCTGGTAATGGAGGCCCAAGGTGGTGCATGGTTGGCCCTTCCAATCTGTTTTCATTTGTGTGGCATTTCATTCTACACAAGATGTATTTCCCTTCGGTGGCATCCAAGTTTCAAATGACAGGAGTGCAGAAAATGAGGACAAATTTTTATCAACAAAAATAGAAACTCTCTTCACATAAAAAGCTACGGTAACAAATTTACGGCTACGCTCTGCTTGATTCCCCTCCTTCTGATCATTTTCTCACCTTTTCGCTGAAGCAGCTGCACCAAATCGACTTGTTTTGAGGCGTTCCAACAGTGTAGTATCTTTATTGCGCCGTGAAAATACGTATATTCATAAATCCAAGAGCAAAAATGTACAGGTTGGAGAAAAATGCACCAGACCGCATCCGACTCTTCCATAAAGCAGTTTGGGCCTTTTGTTCCCAGACAGATTCAGTGTGGCTGGGCTTTTCCTGACTGAAGCTGTGGACAGACCTCATCTGCAGTCCATTTCTCTCCCGAGACGCTGACTCTTTCCCACCTGCTTGACCACAACAAAGTAAGTCGGTGTAGCAAAAAGTGGCTGCAGAGCATCAATCGTCGTGACGTGAGAGGCTAAAGAGCTGTTTACTTCTCAAAGCTTTCTCCTCCGCCTATGGTTTCAAGAGGCCGACACCTGCGGTTCCTGCTTATGTGGATATTTTTCTCTGCTGTGGACAGCACAGTCCTGCGTAAGCACAATCCTCGGAAAGTGTATATGTGTATAAAAAAAAGGGTCATTCCTAATTTTCACGTCCAATAACAGTCGAGTCAGCTAAGAGCAGAACTGGAGGCTATAGAGCTGAGTCCACTGCCGTAGCCACATTCTTAAAGTGGTAAAAGATCCAAAGACTCTGGAGGACAAACCCACAGCAGTGTCAAAAGTTTTCAAAATATTGTGTTTGTCCAGGAACTCTGAATCTGGACAAATATCCTTCACTTCCCTTTTCAAAAGCCTCACACTTTAGCTTATATATGAATATTCCCCTATAGGGTGGCTGGTGTCCGAGGAGAGGTGAGCCAGCAACCCGAAGGTCATGTGTTCTAACACCAGCTAAATTAGTCTCTACCCTTGGCACTTAAGCCCATGCTGATCTACTGGCAATGCTGTACTGCTCCCATACTGGGCACAGTCAGGCAGCAGATTGACCAACTTGCCTTCTAGGATCAATAAAGTATATAACATGTCTTTGCTGTCCAAAGAAAACCATGTAGCTTTCAACTTTACAGGAAAGGATAAAAACATTCTTAACCTTCAATGTAAGTTAATGTAAACAGGTTCTATTCCAAGAGATTTTGGAGCATTTTTGTTGGTCCATCCATCATGAAACTTCACAGGATATAAAGAGCAGCTGTCATGTTCAAATGAGCTAGAATAATGAAAATCAACAAAAATTATATGCATATATTGATCATATGTGTGAATCAGTTAACGGTAATGCTCAATGTACATTTCTTTACACAGTTTTCTACATACTTTTTTTTTATTAATGTTGAAAATATTCAGATTTATTTCTGTCAGCACTGATATTTGCCATTAGCTTCTATAAATTGACCGGCTGCATTAGCTCCAAGCTGAAGAAGCTTGTCTCTACATCTGAGTTTAAGTGTAACTTAAATATTTTACTTGGTTTACACTTTAAATGAGCAATATGTAAGATTTTCAGTTAAATCATTACAAAATGAAGTAACATTGTTCACAGAACATGAAGAAATAACTATTTTTATGGTTAAGTCGTCTTGATCTGTCAAAATCATCACGTAATATCACCTCAAGATGCAACAATGAGTCAATGTAGCATCAAGTCAAATCCAACAACCAATTCCAAGTCCAACAAGAGAGGATGAAGAAGTAGCATTGCCCCAACGTAATTTTCTAAGCTATTGTCAATCATGTTAAACTTCCAGCTCCAGGTTAGATAATTTAAGGTCTCAAAACAACACAACTGATATAAACAGAAGCAAAATAAGTGTTAACATTGGTGCTACTTTCCAGTGATGGAGATGCTCTTGGCTAGTGAAGGGTTGAAGTTTGATGCTGAACTCACAAAGTTTCTCCCATACTTCCAGTCCATATGTCTTATAAATTGTACCTTCAAGAGACATAGTAAGTGATTTTTATGGCTATCTAATTAATAGAACTTTATACATTACATCCTTCACTAATGTGGCTTTGAATGAGGAGAACAAAAAAGGCTTTGAAATTAACCAGAACATTTATCATTACTTGTGCTATGAATACATTTTGCTGAGAGCACGGCAACTTTGAACAAGAAATGACCAACTCAGTCTTCATTGTCTCTGAACGGGACATTACGGGAAGACATAAATGTCTTTTGGAATTCAATTTAACTTAGCTTGACCCTTTTTTACGGAAAAGTCTCGTAAGGTCCCTAAAAAGTTGATGGCTGTGCAAAGAGGATGTAATTACTGCCATCATTCATTTAAACCGGCCAAGATTTCCCACAGAAAGCACACGGCTGAAATCTCATATTTCATCCCATTTATCTTCCTATTCTGTCTTGGGACCTTCTTCTGATGGTAAGGATTTGTGTATTTAAGCTTATAGCGGATCTCCTGTAAAGTTTTAAGGTTAGGTGATGTGTACCAGCACCGGCAGTCGTGTTGACGAAGCGTAATTCACTGGACGATAATGATGATTAATGAAGGCTGAGGAGGTTAGTGGTCGTCCAGGTGCCCTTAATGATATTGAGGCTTTTTTTCCCCCCTGATGTAGCTTATGGTTTTTCTATCTTATGATGCCTATCCGCTTTAATGAATGCAGATTGAAGTCGTTTGTCAAAGTGGATGTTTGATGGGACGTTGGAGGGTTATCAGAGCTACTGGACAGAATATAAAAACACAAGATTCTGTTTTTGACCTTCATTTGCCTGCTATTAGAGGTGCTTTCCCTGGGAAAGAATCCCACATTCCACCACCTCAGGATGTTTTTCGTTCCCTGGCTTTGTTTAACCCTACGTACAGAGCTAGCTCAGGGCGCAATGTGTATGAGCAATCAATAACTCATCCTAAAGCTCATTAAAGACACTCATGGATTTAATTGGGGGCTTAAAAATGAAACATTTATCCGGGGAAATTATATCAGTTCCTGTCGTACATGCGGGCTGAGATAAATTTTATTGGTTGTCCGGAGAGAAAAATGGAAAATGAAAATCGATTTCGACTTCCTGTCGGCTCTAAATATTCTGGAAATGTCTACGCTGTGCACATGTACAGCATTTTATAACTGGAATTGGCTCATTTACACCTTTTCTTTTTTTATATCCAAACAAAACTGAGGCTTGGTAAATGACCTAAAGTGGGCAGAGAGTCTGGTGGAATGAAACAACTTAAAGAGTGCTTTGGCCCAAATAAAGACTCATCAGATCATGTTTAATTAGAGAAACTAATATCCTAAGTGTACTGTAAACAGGCATTATGGACCTAACTGAATGCCTGTTTATGACAGGTAATAAACCCTCTCCAATTTGTCACAATACTGAACTATTTAATTTTTATACACTGATCAACCATAACATTAAAACCCCCTCCTTATATCTACATACAGTGTTCATGTTATCAGCTTCACTTACCATGTAGGAGCACTTTGTGGTTCTACAATTACAGACTGTAGTCCATCTGATTCGCTGCATACATTGTTTACCCCCTATTTACCCTGTTCTTTCTCAGCACTGTAGTGACACTGATGGGGTGGTGGTGCGTTAGTGTGTGTTTTAAACACCTCAGAGTCACTGCTGGACCAAGAATAGTCCACCAATCAGCAACATCCAGTCAACAGTGTCCTGTGGGCTGTATCCTGTGACCACCGATGAAGCACTAGAGAATGACCAACACAAACTGTGCAGCAACAGATGAGGCACCATCTCTGACTTTACATCTACATGGTGGACCTGCAAGATAGGTGTGTCTGAGTGGACAGTGAGAGGACACAGTGCTTAAAAACTCCAGCAGCACTTCTGTGTCTGATCCACACGTACCAGCACAATGCACACTAACACACCACCTGCATGTCAGTGTCACTGCAGTGCTGAGAATGAACCACCACCCAAATAATATCTGCTCTGTGGTGGTCCTTTGGGGGACCTGATCATTGAAGAACCAGGTGAAAGTGGGCTAACAAAGTAGACACAGAAACAGATGGACTGCAGTCTGTACCTGTAGAACTACACAGTGTATATAACAGTATATATTATATTAGTATGTAGTACAATATATTAGAATTATATACTGTTTTTACTCGAGATTGAGGGTCTTATTTTTTTATTGATTTCTCTTGTAAACCACTGTTCCAAAATTCACACAAGCAGTGCAGAGAGAGCAGCATGAGAGCCAAATAAAATACATCTATTGTGTCAACCTTAACAACCATAATAACCAAATTCTTTATTTTTAATGAACACTGGGAGCATTTAGTTGTTGACACAGATAAACGCTGACACTATTATTAGATGCATTAAGGTGACTTTAAAGTAATCTTAGCTGTTGTTGCCTCTTATAGCTTTTAGGAAGAGGATATAACCATTTATCAGGATGATAATTTAATGAGACACCTTGTTAAATGTTTTAGTGATATTGAAAATCTGAGTACCACCGACCTCTCAGAACTCTCTGTACAGGTCTGCATGCCAATGTTCTAAGAATTTGTTCTACTTCTCAAATCGCTGTCTTATTAGCCAGCTTAAGGTGGAATGGGACAATTCAAATAAGATATCAGCTTCAGCTTTATAGTTTTAATGCTAGTAGTTTTTTAGTGATTTAAGTTGTCACAGTAACATAATATGTACTGATCTAACTTTACCTATAAATATGTGCTCTAAATATGACCTCTATATCAGTTATCAGATACTGTTATACTCTAGACCTCTATATCAGTTATCAGATACTGTTATACTCCAGACCTCTATATCAGTTATCAGACACTGTTATACTCCGGACCTCTATATCAGTTATCAGACACTGTTATACTCCGGACCTCTATATCAGTTATCAGACACTGTTATACTCCGGACCTCTGTGCAAGTTATCAGACACTGTAATGCTCCGGACCTCTGTATCATTTATCAGACACTTTTATACTCCAGATCTCTGTGCAAGTTATCAGACACTGTTATGCTCCGGACCTCTATATCAATTATCAGACACTGTAATACTCTGGATCTATCTCAGTGGGACATTTTAACAAGGTAGTATAGATCGTCATCCTTATTTGCTTCAATGTCTTTCTGGTCACATGCCAAATGAATGGCTGGTGAGACCACCTTGTCTGCTGGCTGTGGAGTCGCTGTCCAAAGAAAAACTAGTATCTTTAAAATAGTAACATTACATGAGAGGGCAAAAACATTATTTACTTTTAATAAAAGTTCATGTAAAGAGATTTTATTCCAAGCTATTTTAAGGGCATTTCTATTGGTCCATTAATCATGAAACGACAACAACTAATATACATGTTTTTCTTTGGACAGCAACGGTCATCTTTATTAATGTTTACATACTACAGCAAAATCACAGCTTTCATTCAAGAAAATGAAAAAAATGTGGTCTTCCACAATATGGATCTAAAGGGGGAACTAAAAAGGTTCATAAAACTAATCAGTGTAACATGAGATAATTGTAAATGTATTATAAGATGGTTGATGATTATTGTTTTAACTAGTTAAATTAATACATTCCATATAATAGTATATTACACCATATTGAATTCATGATGATTACACCTAATATCATTTTTGCAGGGGTCTTAGTATGTTCAAACTATTCATTACATTAGCAATGCAAGTTCTTTTTGATCCTGTGATTAAACAATGAAGATTTGTAGAGAGAGTTCTATGAGACATTGGGGATTTTCACTGCACTCATAAATCAGTGGAAGATGCCACCTGGGTTTTCTCATCAATTTCGGTGTCATTCCAGAGGGGGCAAGTTCAAACTAAACTAATGAGCAATCCATCACAACACTGAGCTCTAGATTTGGGTTAGCATCACCCTGCAGATGAACTCCCATCACGTTAGCTGACATTTTAAACTACAGATCACGACCTTCATCAGCAATGTCGTATCTTCTCAGAAGCCAATTCAATACCACTTTAGAGTCATGGTGTCAAGTTTAAAGATAATTTTCAGGGGGGTACACTGATGTAGGCTTTTAAGTGTTCAGGTAATTTCTTACAGAGCCCATATCATGGAGTACCAAGTTGTTTTAAAACCTTTATTTCAATTAAAAGCAGACTTTTAGCAAAGCATGGAACAAAAATACAAACATTGTATTTGTAAGTAACTGGCAGCATGTCCTGAGTGTGTCCTGCATTTCCTGGATCAGAAATATATGAGCAGCAAATATAAATATAAATGTAAACATTTTTAAAGAATTTGCATATTGCAAAAAGCTAAAGAGCATATGTGCACTGACTACAGTAAATAGGAAAAAGGTTCTCATTCAGAAGGATTATGGATTATGGTATATACAGTGATTATATACATTCCAGTGTGTGTAATAAAGTGCATGTGCAGCAGTTTAAAGGTCTCACCCCCCATATACGCAAACCAAGCTACAATAACAGGCAGTTTAGAATGAATTGTTATTGTGATGTTGCAAATGCCAAAACATATACCAGCATATTCAGCCTACAGCAGTCAAGCTCTGCCCACACTAACAGCAGCCAATCAAAACAGACCTGATTTTATTTATTTCAAGCACCCTGAAATATAGTGAGGATGGAAAGTTGTCACAAAAATCATTTATGACATAAATATTAAATGTGGATTTTAAAAAGGATGCTAGAAAAAAAGAGAATAATATGCACCCTTTAAGGTAGTAATAATTAGTATTGGTTCAAAGCTTCAGCTTTTTTAATGCTAGTAGTTTTTTTGTTGATTTAAGCTGTAAAATTCAACATAACATATACTGATCTAACATTACCTATAAATATGTGCTACAGTAGAACAGTTTGTTTCTAAGCTGTGAAGTTAATTGCCGCTGTTCAAAGAAAAGTATTTCCAAAATAGTAACTTTCTTACAATGAAATGTATAATGTAAGTCTAATGTAAGTTAAGTTAAGAGGTTTTATTAATTTGGAGCCCATTTTGTTGGATGGGTGAACACAAATATGACTAGAGTTTTGTTTTCAGGTGTGAGTAACATGTTGACTTTAAAAAAGGATGCAAAAAATATAGTATGATATGCGCCCTTTAAGGGAGTAATACCTAGCTTTTGTTGCATTGATTGCAAAGGCCTTGGTGTACTTTGCATCTTCCCTTCGGTAAGTGTTAGCACCTTCTCAAATCTAAAAAAACTGACTGCGATTGATGGAAAAATCACCCATTCGTACTTCACACTAGTGGTCTAATGGAAGGAATACTTTACTGCTACATAAGCAACAGCAAGGAACCATCACTATACTGAATATGGAGAAAAGCGCCTCCATTCCCAATCAGCGTCTGACTTCATCCCTATTGTCTGGTGATAGTGACCATTTTCTGTTTCATTCATGGAGATGATTGCCTCTCTGGATGCTGTGGGATTTACCTGTCATGAAATATTACAAAGTCAAGACATCCTGCATCAAAACAAGCCATTACACACCCAGAGCCACGATCCTGACTCAATCTCAGACGGGTCAGGCTGTGAGGCGGCTTTGTCTTTGCCAGACGTGACCTAATTCAGCACCGTATTAATCACCTGAGGCTGCGGAATCTCCAAACAATCTAAACGGTCCAGCACAGCCTGCTGATATACACCAGGCAGGCAGAAACATGAGATGACATTTTGTTGGATGGGTGAACACAAATACGACTAGATTGTTTTTCTCAGGTCAATCAGTTAGTCTGAGTTTCAATACAGGCGGAAAGTTTTTTAGTAGTAATATGTTAACACGCCTCTATAGGGAACTAACTCAAAGGAGCAATATGTAACCTTTTTAGTTTAAACATTTTAAAATTAACTAACGCTTTCAAGAAAAAATTTAAAAACTGTTTTGCTTGTTTGTAAAAGGCGTCTACGTATCAAGTTTCTGAGATATCTATGAAAGTTAACCTGCTAGTTAGCCTCGGCCAATCCTGCCCTAACATCTTGTCAATCATGTTGACAAGCTATATATATATAGCTTGTCAACATGATTGACAAGATATATTTTATATTGTAGACAAGATATATTTTATATTTTTTATATATTTTTATATATTTTTTTTATTTATTTAAATTTTTTTTTTTACAGACCACATTTTCAATTGTGGTCATTTTAGCATATCAACAGTAATTATGCATTGAAATGTGCAGGAATTTGTCCTCTGTAAAGAATGTTACAGCCTTTATTTAAAGAAATACATGTTTTTACATCACTTGAATGTAGCAGCTGCCATTTACATTGGGGAAAGTTTCATGGTTAATGGACCAATGAAAAAGTTCTGGTTCTATTGACCTACATTTATAATAAAGCATATTGTTACCCTCTCCTGTGAAATTGCTGTTTTATTCAATATGTACTGCATGTTTTAACCCATAAAACTTCTATTTTCAAATCATTCAGGCTCGAATGTACACTGCTTTGCAAAGATGTCATGACTAACCTGTCACCTGGGAACTCCCATAATCTCCTGTTTCTTCACCAACAAGGTCACATTTGCCCAGGTTGTGATTATCCTCACCTGTTTATAAAACTTCTGGTTCAGTTGTTCTGCAAACTGCCTAGTTGGTTTAGTTATTTTGCTTTGCTTTGCCTTTTGCTCTGCTGCCTATAACCTTGTTTTTTGCTGGCAGCCTACTTATACTTTGCTGCCTTTTTCGCCTGCCTGTTGTAGTCGTTAATAAAACATGGCTTTTCTCTGCTTTAAATCTGCGTACATCTCTTCTCCACATCCCAAGCCTAAAATAAGCTGTCAGGAAAACTATATCTCAGCAATACGTGCAAAACCCTATAGCATTAGAATATGTAGGAAAAAAAACAGTTAAAAGTTTTTTTTTTTCAGTAAATGATGTTGTTAGTAGAAGTAACACATTAGAACAAAATAAATTAATGTGCCTGAGTGTTCTGATGTTTTCTGATTGGAAAGGTAGGCCCTGTTATTCTCAAAGGGGGTGCACTTGCTGCTATTAGTTGTTCCAGGGGAAGTGTGGGGTTGTAGAGGTGGGATTAGCATTTAAAAGACTGCAGCCTAGACCAGTGATTACCCACCCTGAGAGCTACCTACTTAATCTCAATCACAATATGCTAAGCCTGATCCAGACCTTTACTACTAACAAAGTCTTTTTTGTTTGTTTTTGGTTGCATCAGATGTGTTTGGTAAAAAGAGTGCTTGGAGGGTTGTTGCCTAATGACTGCACAATTGGAGCTTGTTTGGGCAACATAACAGGCACTGCTGAAATCCAGCGTGCTCCGAAAGTTGAGCCTGTGACATTGGA
The DNA here is from genome assembly GCA_021613375.1 of Megaleporinus macrocephalus. Lineage (NCBI taxonomy): Eukaryota > Metazoa > Chordata > Actinopteri > Characiformes > Anostomidae > Megaleporinus > Megaleporinus macrocephalus. The sequence continues at coordinate 17,472,817 of CM038727.1, forward strand.
CCACATTGCACGCTGGTGGATGTTAGACATCGATATAATTACTAATCCAGTTTTTATTGAACTTTTCTGTAATTTTTGGGGGGTTTATTAAAATACGTACAATTAAAAAAATATTATTAAACATAAATAACTACAGGGATGTAAATAATCAAGGACTTATCACGTGATTTATTTATAGGTATCATCTAGGTTTAGAAGCAAGTGTTTTGTGTAAAGGTGTCAGATGTGAGGTTGATATCAGAGTATATATGTTAAAATAGGGTCACCAAAAGTTAAAAACGAGTCTAAAGTTAAATGCACTTTATTAATCCCAGCTATATTATGCATTATATATATGCTTACTAAATAACAAGTAAAATTTGTACATATTAGTCTTATGCAAAAGATTTACCACCCCCAGTCAAATTACATCTTTTGTTGATTTCCTCCTCACAAAAATACATATTTTACATAATACATAATTTTTATTTTTTTGAGTTAAATACGTTGTGAAAAAAAAATTGTTACATTTTTAAGGAAGGCAGGAAACACCCTGTTCAGCCCATCAGCCCATCACAGGGCAGACATACCTATTCACCCCACTGTGGGAGGAAACCCACACAGACATGGGGGAGTACTTAAAACTCCACACAGAAAGGACCCCAGACGCCCCAGCCAGGAATCAAACCCAGGCTCTTGTTGCTGTGAGGCAACAGCACTACCCACTGCACCACGATGTTGGCCAAACAAAAGGGTTAAGAAAAAAACACAACATAGAAAATGTTTTTACGCCGACCTTCCTTAATTTTAAATAAACTATATAAACAATAACTGTGCATTAAAATGTGCAGACGTGTGAAAATCAAGAAAACTCACTTTAACTGTATTTAGTACAGTACTATGTGAATTGAGGCACATGCTTGTATTTAGGCAAACAGGCTATGTTACGTAGTGGGGATTAAGCTAAACAGTGAAATGAGTTCATTATTATTATTAAATGTAACAAAAACTATTAAAATGCGCCATGAATAAAGCCAATTATTAAATTGTTTTAAAGCACAAAAAAGACATTACATGCTTGTCGCTCATTTGTCACCTTCGGGATCTGCTAATACACACAAAGGTGCTATTAAACACTTAATTAGCATAACTGCCACTGCGTGTGTGTCAGATGCTGATGTTTGAGACGACATGAGATTTCACCTCATCATCAGTGGACCGCACTTTATTGAAATTCAACCACATCAACAACACATCAGTTTGCAGTCCCATCTCATTAACTGCAGTAATTTATCCAGTGACTACACTGGGTGGAGGTGGCTTATAACACACAGTACTATACAAAGTCTTGACCACGGGATCCTGTGAATCATCACTAAACATCCATAAAGGTGGTAGAAAGCAGAAATGAGAAGGCATCAGTGGAGCAAGTGTTCCCAAACCTGTTCCTGCTCATGTACCATAGCAGAGAGCTCTAATATTCAAGATGCTTATCAAGGCCTTAATGTACTCTCTCAGGTCTGATAAATAAAGAATAACTGAATTCTACTGGAGAAGAACTGAATTGTGCAGGGTGAGAAGATCAGAACCAGGTATAAGCCCCCTGTGTTAGAGCAATGAGACCTGGCTGCCCAACTGAGAGCCAAACTTCCAAGAAGTAAACATTTCATTCCCTCACTCAGAGTCACAGGTGGGAGAAATCACCAGCTCAATAAAGACTCCATAAAGACTTGAGGGATGTGTTTGTCTGATTGTGTGAAGGTCCATCTTAAACCAGAACTACTTGAGGAGGAGAAGATGCCTGTTCTTTGTCAGATCAACAAGTGTACTCAAGGTGTTGAGTGGGGGTGACCCAGGTTATTGCACCCCACTGTGCAATGTGGTTTATGTGGGATGCAACATGGAGGCTGTGAGATAGATGTAGTGTATGAGCTGAAAATTGTTTCTTTTTTTTATGAGTGTGTTTGAACACAAACAATGCGGAAATGAAATATGGGTTAACTGTTCATGTTTAAGATGTCCAATTTGTTGTAATTACTGAGTGCTATTTAAATTGCTTTACTTTGATGGACTTCACTTCTTATCTCTGCTGTGATAAAGATAATTAATGTCACATCTCGGCCAATTTGTGGTGCATCGAAAATCCTAATGCTCATGTTTTTATCATCTGACTTGCAAAGGTGTTGATGTGATATTCCCTGGTACTTTTCTGATAAAGCACTGAAAGTTGCACAGTAGCTCAGAATGGCTTGTTAACGAGCTGATAAGTTGGATCAGGTTAGTTACAGCAGGAAAACACTAAAAACCTGCAGAGCAGAGGTCACAGAACCTCCTGTTGCTGTGCAGCTCACCATTACAACACTCCACCTGCTGAGTGTCATCAAAATCACTGTACCACTAGAGGCACCAGATGCCATCAGCTGCGCACCTGGTTACATATAATGATGGATTAATTAAAAAAAAGTAGGAATTTGAGGGTAACTTCCTTAAGGAGAGCCTTGGAAATAGTTAAGCTACCACACTCAGTCACAACAATCACAATGTATTGCTTATTTATTTGTATTTATTCTAATATTTGTCTAAATGTTTGCTGGTGTGGTTTCACAAATAATTTCTCCAGAAGTAGGGATGTAATGATACACTCTACTCACGATGCAAGCGATTCACGATGCTGGCCTCATGATATGATTTTCTCACAATTTTTTTACACAATCAAACTGAGTACAAACTATGACTGCCTAAGTTTCCTTTTATTATTTATTTATAACAAAACTACAAAGTGCTGTATTTTGCTTAATCTTTTCTTTATCAAAGTAAATTGAAATGAATATGGGCTCATAAGATGTGATAAGACTATTAAATCATTATTAAGTGAAACAAGCCAGATGTAATTGTTGTAGTTTGAGAGGCTGTTCGTAGTGAGCAGTCAGTCATGAAACCTGGTGCCATCAGCCAATAGCGTTCAACCCATGTCCTGCCCCCAAACTGTCAAACCCCTCACTCGAGCGCGGAGAGCAGCCGACGGTAGAGTAGTTTACGTGCAAGGAAAAATATCTAATCAAGAGAGAAAAACACAGTAAAGGATGTAAAGAAAGTTAATGAAAAATGCACAAGTAGTTCTTCTTTCTGCTCTTGTGAATGTCACATTTGCACGAGTGAAAAATGTACGTGTACAAAATGTTCAAACGTGCAGGTTTATATTTTTCACCGAATCTTGACACTGATGATACGCCGTACATTCAACTAACATGATGTACTGACTCAAACTTTGAGATTTTGGTTTTAGTGTTTGAACGTGTACAATAGTTCCTCTTTTTTTGTATACTTTTCTCAGTAAAACGTCTTCACAACTACACATCCTTTCAGACCCCTGGGACCAAACCAAGATTAAATCTCATCCTGGCCTACTCATTCGACATTCTGAATGGACGATGGCAAAATTGTGTCCAGGACTAGACGTAATTCACGCAGAAGTTCTTTCAGCATTCATCACATAAAGAGCATTTATCAGAAGGCACTGACAGCCCCAGCGCTTCGATCTTACATTCAGCTTGTTCTACCAAAATGAGAGATTTTTTTTGTTGTTGTTTCAAAAGCATTCGGATTTGAAGCGCCTCTCCGAGGCATTGCCTTGCAGTTTGATTAATGATTGCACTCTAAGCCTGCACGTTACACACAAGGGACTGGCGCTCAGACGAGAGCAGATTAGCTTTAACAGGAGAAAAATTGAGCCTGAAAAGACTCTAATGACGCAGCTTCTGGCTCAGCCCACAATAGAACAGCTCTAAAACCTCATAACTGCATATAGGAAGACTAAACACTATTAATGTGCCTATTAATTAATGCTGAGTATATAAAAGCATGCCCACTTTTCTTCTTTGCCAAGCTCTAAATGCTATGGTTTCCTACAAGTGGGGAACCATCCTGGCCCTCAGACAAGGCCTAATGATTTCTGGAAAGCAATGAAAACAAATTGTCTGTAATTTCAGTTCGTGTTCAAGCTTGTTGTGTTTAACTGTACTGCATTGATACTAGTTTTGCAATGATACTCTTATTTCATTGTCATGTTTTGACTTCTAGAGCTGGTCAGAAGGCCTTAGAACACATTTAAGAAGTGACTGCTTACATTTTGATATACAGGTGAACCAATTTTGTTAGAAAAGACTTCACTCTAGGCCTTCTGGAAGTTCTAGATGTGTCAGACTGTGATTATGACAATGAGGCGTGATCAAACCAGGTTTCAAGCAGTTGCTAGGAATGGAAACGTCCGTTAACCTCTAGAACTATCATTTTGGTGGAGGTGATAATTAGGGTCAAGCGGTTCAGTAAAACAAGAAGACAATCAGGAGTGAGTGTGGCTCATCTACACTATTTAAGTCTTTACCATCAAAGTCCAGGTTAGATTCGATTTCTAAGGACCTCAGAAATGTATTTGTCAAAGTTCATTAGTCTATAAGATGTTCCAAATCTATTCCTGATGAGTTTGAACTTCACTGATCCACTGTCAGGCAGATAGTGTACAAACAAAGGAAATTCAACACCACTGTTACCCTTCCCAGGATTCAATATCTAACGAAAGTGACTTATTCTGAGAGATCACAAAGTACCCAGGATAGCATCTAAGGATATGCAGGATTCAGATAAGTACAGATACGTGTCAGTGTTCATGAGTCCACTATCAGACAAACACTGAGCAAGAATAGCGCATGAGTAAAGATAGCCTGGAGAAAGACACTACTGTCTAGGAAGAACATTTCTTCTTTTTAAAAGAAAAACATGGAACTTTAGGGCCTGAATGTGAAATGTTATGCTTGACAAACCAAACACTGCATTCCAGCATAAGAACCTCATTTCTGCTTTGAAACATGGTGGTGGCAGGATCATAATTTGGGCTGTTTTGCAGGACCAGGACAGCTTATCATCATTTAATGGAGCTACAAATTCTGGATTGTATCAAGAAACTGTACAGTAGAATGATGATGGCTTCCATCGATGAGGTGAACATCAACAGAAAGGGGTCATGTAAAAAAACATGGACCCTAAATTACAAAAGAAGTCTATATTTATGTTTAAAGTAGAAAAAATGTTGCATTTTAAAATGGCTGACTCAAAGATTAGACCTCAATACAAAAGAATGATTGCCACAGGTCAATGCGCAGAACTGATCAACAGGTTTAAGAACCTTTTTGATTTCATTACTGCTAAGGGGGTCACAGTGGTCCATGAAAGGCATTTAATGTTAGATTAGAATGTACCTTTTCACACTATTTGTTTTATTAGGCTGTCACTATTAATTGTTAGGAGTTAAAAAAAGATCTGAATTTATTTTAGGTTACTTTAATGTAGAAATTTTAAAAATGATAAAGGGATCACAGAGTAAATCTTGTATTTCAAATTCCTTTCTTTGGCTAAAAGCATACAAAAACTTGTATCTAGTGTGTAATTAGAAAAGATACTGTTTTCTTTTTTTTCTGAAACCGCAGTAAGAGTAACAATAATGCTAGCATATATTTATTGGCCAATCAGTGGCTCGGGTAGCAGTTAGGAATGGTTGAGACCACATGGAGTCTCAATGGTTGTATTTAGTGCATGTTGGGTATTATAGTGGGAAAACAGTATAAAAACAATATAAAACCTGCCAAACTGATGACAAATAGCATGTTAAATTACTTTTAGGCCCCTAAAAGGTGTACATATTTATGTTTTGCAGTGATGTCATTGCCATTTACCATTAAAAAGATGCAATGATGTGCCTGATGCATCCAAGGACATAACTTTAACACCATTAAGATTTACATTTCTGTAAAGCCTCTTTGTAACTATGTCTGTAAAAGATCATTAACTGAATTAAGTCCAGTTTTGTAGCAAAATCTGCCACCACAAGAACACTAGAATCTAGTGAGTGAGTGAGAATATAATTTAAATAACTTTTGGGCAAATGATTGCTATTGAAGTGGCAGATGTCGTGCTTTTTAATTTTTCTCACTCATCTTCACCAGAATTATAACAATAGATTTATTTCTTGTGCTAACTTATTCTATTCAGCCTTTTACACGTCGTCCTTCTTCACAACAACTGCCTTTTGTGCAGATTAGCAGTCAAGGTGAAGTTACAGCACAAAGTCATGGGTTAATTCTCTATAGCAGCTGAAAGGCCTTTAACAAACCTCTCATTGAGGGTGTTTCAAAAGCGGCTGAGTCGTCAAAGGGCCTGTAGGCGCGGCTGGCGCTGAAGAAATGTTAGACAAGGCAGAACACAACTGTTTTGATTCAGAGCTAAACAAACGAGAGCGGAGAGGATGGTGCAGCTGCTAATTAAAAGTGTCAAGGCTTGATTAGGGTTGGCAGGTTTGGCTAGAGGTGGAAGACGGTTTCTTGTTTTTTTTTTTTTTTTTTCGTGGCGGGATTTGAAGCTTGGCTTCCTGCAGCTGAATCCTGGAGCTGTTTAGCCACCTGCGGGACCAGCTGTCTGGAGGGTCTCCCTGTGGAGGGGGGGACTTCCTCATCCTGGCTGAGGACCACCACTGCTGCTGCTGCCTCAGTGCACTCCTGTTTTCTCTTTAGACCAGGGGTATGCCACTCTGGCCCTGGAGGGCTGGCATCAAGCAGAGTTTGGACTTCCCTGCCTTAACAGACGCACACAAACTGGAAATTAACTTAGTAAAGCCTTGGCTTATTATTTATATTTAAATATAATTAACTTAAAGTTCTTTCTTCTTATCACAGATGTGCTAGGACAGCAATGAAATAGTTTCTCCAGGACAAGCTGCCAAATTTAACATAGAACAGCAGCAGACAACAACGACTATAATAAATATATAAATAGTGTAAATACTGTATAAACACTGTATACTATGGGGAGTGTTTAGTCGTGCTGCTCCCCGGCTTTGGAACTCACTCCCAGCTGATCTTCACAACATAGATTCATTGCCACATTTTAAAATCCAACTTAAAACACTCTTGCATAAAGTTGCCTATGATCTGTGATTGTACTTGCACTGTTTCGTTAAAAATTTGTGCTTATTTTGATTATATATTTTTATTCTGTTTGGCAGGTTAAACTATGTAAGGTGACCTTGAATGTCAAGAAATGTGCCCTTAAAAAAATATTATTATTATTATTACTATTATTATTATTATTATTATTATTATTATTATTATTATTATTATTATTATTATTATAAACACTATACAATAAACTATTTTGTATAATATACTATAACTATACAGCCATTACCCACATGACAGTAGTGAAGACAGCAGTTTTTTTCTTTTCTTTTTTGTGGCAGTGTATATAAAGTGTGTGAGGTAAAGATTTACAGTAAAATAATGTTGCTATCCAAAGAAAAGCATGTATCTCTACTTTTGTCCATTTCTATTGTTCTGCCTCATTTGAACATGCAGCTGCTGGTTACATTGTGTGAAAATTACATGATAAATGGACCAATAGCTTGGAAACAAATCTGGTTCCATTGACTTAGGTTGAAAGTAAAGATGATTTTTGTCCTCTCCTGTAGAGCTGCCATTTTGGAGATACTCGTTTTTCATTGGACATCAACAATATAGTGGCTGTACAGAGTGTGGAAGGTCCTATCACTAAAACTGAATAGTAGTAATGAGGTAGCAGTTCAATGGTAGCAGTTTAGAGGTACATCAAGGAGATCCGTTTGGCAGTCTAACCTTCTGCCGGAAGAAACCGTCCCTGAGTCTGAAGGACCTGTCCTGGATTCTCCTTAACCTATTTCCAGATGGGAGTGGTGTAAACTGTCCATGTGATTGGATGAGTTTCTTTCTGAAGCTGCACATTGTTCTTTGTTTCTTTAATTGCAGGGAAGCTGCAACAGTCTGGACAGTCTTCACTACCCATTGCAGTGTTTCCACAGCAGACCGTGATACTGTAGGTCAGGATGCTGTTATGATGCTTGCAGGGCTGATCTGCACAAACATGTGAGATCAGCACTCTTGACCGAGGGTCCAAGTGATATGTGCTGCCAGGAACTTGAAGCTGTCTCCACTGCTATACCACTGATGTGCAGAGGGGTGTGAAGTGTCCAAGTCTGCTACCATCTCTCATGTCTTGGTCACATTCAGAGAGAGATTGTTGTCCTTCCACCAGAACTCCAGCTGCTTCGCTTCCCCTCTGCAGGCTGCATTAACATTGCTGGAGATAAGCCCCACAACTGTAATGTTGTCAGCAAACTCGATGGTGTGATTGCTGTGGAGTTTGGCAATGCAGTCGTGGGCGAACATCGTGCACAGCTGAGGAAACTCAGTACACAGATATCCTGGATCCTGACTGTCAGTTGCTCAAGAGGTCTAAGACCCAGTCCAAGTGAGTGGAGTTTACTGACTAGCTTCTTGGGTATGCTAGTGTTGAATGATGAGTGAGTAAACAACATTCACACATAAGTTTTCTTGGTGTCCAAGTAGAAGTTTTGCCTGTAGGCGTATTTGTGGGGGCTCAGGGTTGATGGAATGGATACCTTAATGTGTGCCATGACCAGCCACTCGAAGCTCTTCATGACAATTGGGGTTAGTTGGGCGGTAGTCATTAGGGCTGATGATGGTGGCTGATTTCAAGCATGCTCAGACAGCACCCTGCTCCAGGGAGATGTTGAAGATGTCAGTAAAGACAGTGCCTAGCTGATAAGCACACTCCTTAAGCAGATGTCTAGAAATGTTGTCAGGGCCTACATCCCTTCTCCACACATCAGCTGCATTCACAGACAGAGCCTGGTCGGAGTGCTGTCAGACCAGGGCGAGGAAAGATCCTTGCTGCTGCCTCAGCGTTTGATGCTTCAAAACGAGTACAGAAATTGGTTAAAGCATCTCTGGGAGGGCAGCGTCGTTGGTGATTTCTCTTCCTGCAGTCAGTGGCAGTTTCAATTCCCTGCCACATTTGTCGGGGATCATTGGTTGTAAAGTGTTCTTATATTTTCAGTGCATATGAAGCCTTGGATGCCAGAGGTGAGACAGTTTTAGCCACCCAGGTTGCCTCCATCACGTGATCTGAATGCAATATTGCAGGCTTTAAGACCTCAGCGTTCATCCAGGGCTCCTGACTGAAGTGTGTGGTGAAAGTTCTTGTGATCACTATAACGTCCTTGCACCCTTCATATAGTCACTGACAGTCAATGCATATTCATCCAGGCCTGTGTGGTCCCCACATGTAGTACCATCCTTGAACTTGGCTTAGTCAGAGCAGCCGAAACAGTCCTTTCCTGCTGAAACTGCTCTTTCTTGCCACACTTTAATGTTTTTTGTGTATTGTCATGGTGTGTAGGTCCAGCAACTTAGTGTTGTGGTCTGAGGGTGGCCAGTTTTGCATGCTGTAAACATGGTTGGGTGTATTCCCTTCTTCCCTTGGGATGGAAACATGTTGGTAAACTTCCTTAAATTAATGTGGTTAAAGTCACTTGCAACAAAAATAAGAAAGTCTCAAGGTGTTTTTTTGGAGTTTGAATTAATTGCGTCATAAGACACCCACAAACATGTGCTCAGCACAATGGCGTCTAAATTACGAGGCCAGCACTTATCATTACATATTTCACTACTTCAGGACAGTGGCAAGAAATGACCGAAGCCTTTGTATACCAACCTTGGCTCACATAGATGCACAGTCTGTCTCCTCTGGTCTTCCCTGATGATAGGTTTCCTGCATTAAACGTTGTGTAGTCATTCTAAATGTGAGCAAGTCCTTTTTTCTTGACTGAATGTTGGCCAAAAAAGGTGACTGACCACAGAAAAGGGGTTCTCAGTCCTGGTCCTGGAGGATCACCGTCCTGCAGAGTTCACATCCAACACACCTGACACTAATATTGAGGTACCCCTTGAATTCACTTAGGTAGGATCAAAAGGAATAGATCTACAGGGTGGTAGATCTCCAAGACCAATATTAGGCAACCCTCCATTGATTACCACTCACACATCATATTTGTTAATGATGTGCTACTCTAAATAACTTCTTTAAATTTGGGAGAACCATACCTTATTATGTGATTGTTCTTTATGCTCTTATAGTTTCTTTGTTCTCACATATCTCTTATCAACATTTGTCATTTAGGGAAAAAGGGATTGTTCAAAGCATCATTTGTAGCACCTTTTTATCAGTAATATAACAGTGTCAAGTGGGGGCATTCGATATATATAGTCTTCGACAACATCTTCATTGCCGTGTTAACGATGCACAGGCTGAATTTATCGAGTACTCTACTGACTGGAAAAAAAACAACAGTCAAAGGGTCACAACGCCACACGTTCACTACTTCATGCTTTAGTACAGCCTGCTGCGAGTGCGCCTTGAGAGTGTTCATACTGTGTGCTAGCATAGGCTAAAGGTAACATAGCTGCCTAAACAACACACCTGCACCAGAGGAAGAAACTCAGACATCGCCAGCCTCTACCGCCTTAGATTCAACTCCTAGGTGAGGATCATCTTCACTCGCGTGGAGCTGGTTTGGATTTGAAAAGACTGACGTTGCTCAGAAGACGGCAGTTTGCAGACTTTGTAAGAAAACAGCCGTTAAAGATCTCTCAACAACTAACCTGTGCAATCATCTCCCAACAAACCAGCACAGAGTATCAGGAGTATGAAGAGCTTCGGAGCCACGCTGTCCAAGACAAACCCAAACCAGCTAATGGTGTCTGTGTCAATAAAATAGATCAACTTACTATTTAGTAAGCTACGCTAATGTTAGTTACTTGAGGCTTGCTAGTAGCTAATGTTACCTCTTCTATCTGCTAAATTAATTAACTCACCACGAAACTTTAGTTTAACCGTCAAACTGTGATTTATCTGTGATGCAAATAAAGATAGAACTGCTCCTCTCTTCAGTCTCTTGACGCTGAGTATAGCTGCTCAATACTGTCCAAGGTTTGAGAAACTGTCTGGAGTAAAAAGTGTAGAGCAAATGATGAGCCCTGAATTAAAGTTGTCTAGGATCTTTTTAAACACGTGGGGTTGAAGTTAATTGCAAATTTTCTGTTCCACCTTAAATGGCACCATACTTACATTCTTGGGCCTGTACAAGCTGCAGAATTTAAGGTGGAATGGAGGATTAGACTAAGAAGCAGGCAAATAGGAAATCAGCCTGATTTGAAGATAAACCTCAACTGTGCCCTGTTGATAGTTGGCTTCCTTGGAAAGGGAGTAAATAATGCTGACATCAGCTTCACAGCCCGGAATGGTAGATTTCTCCACCATTTCTATTACTGTTTCTCTGTTCTTGTTACATGTGCATTTTCATTTACATTAATAAGTCATCACTGTTATGTAACAGTGGAGGAATTTTGGAACTGGCTCATTTTACTGCCCTCTTTTGCAAATGCGAGATTTGTATTCGAAGGAGGAGGCAGTACGCCAGTTCCATTTCCCAAACTCACTTCATTCATTTATGCCAATATAAATATATTCCATTCTATGACATCTTTTCATAAATTAGCCGATTATGGGCTGTTGAGGCAGGAAAGAATCACCACACTGTGCTGGACCGTGGCCCGCTGGTGCTGGGCTGGAGTTCTGTTCCCCTGTCCTAGAGATCCTCTCTTTCCTCTGGGACTCCCAGCGGTTTCACTTTTATCCGATGTCAGTGTGGTGTGGACTGACAGGCCTGGATATCCAATCTCTTCTCCATGTTATGCACTGCAGAGTGAGCCTGCAATCCCATGAAATTGGTTTGTCTCCCACCAAGGGACTGAAACCTCAGCACATGCAGCTACCTTATACAAAGTGAACTGGAGTAAATGACTTGTGTGTAGTCTCTCTGACCACGGTCAGCACCGAGGAGTCAGCAAGGACTGCTGGCAATTAAAGGGCCCATATCATTTAAAACGTCACTTGCTTACCTTGAAATGAAGAAGTTGCAGAAAAAGGGGTATGAATGGAATTTATTTAAGATGTAAGTGTGTAAACTAAGCTAAAAACAACAGCCTACTTTGAATGTATTTTTTTTGTGAGGCATCAAAACGCATTTACAATTACAACTTTGGGCTCTGGGCCCTATTACATGTTTAGTTGAGTGTAAAAATAGTTAACACATTCCATAAAGAGAACATACTTCCAAACATTTTAATGCAATTACAGTTTATGTGCTAAATTTAACATAATCTGTGTGTTGTGTGTGAAAGACATGGTGGCACATTTTATTTGGGTTTTATTTCCATTTTTTTTTAAACTCAAATAAAAAGAAACAACATTTTGCAGAGCAATGCCATATGTAGACACGTTCTCTATAGAGGATCTGTCTCAAACCCTAGTGAGTGTCTAAGTAGGCTGTCTAGGTAGGCAGCTGTTTTAGTATCAGCGTTCTCTCCTCATCTCTCCTCATAGAACAGATTACTAAGACGCTCTAGTTAGAGAGCAACTGCATCACGGCTTGTTCCCGCCCACTGCACGTGACCGGTGGTTTTGCTGGTTGCTAAACTACTGGACGCCATCCAAAACAATAGCCTGAGTCTTAAAAGTCTGTTAGTATAAATGCTAATGGCTCGAGTATAAAACTGCAAAATGGTCAATGACTCGTTACAGAGTTGTAAATAAAACTTTTTGTGTGATTATATGACAAGAAACACTTTAAAACTCCAGAGAGAATCAAAATAACTCACATTTTAAAACAACTTCACTGCTCGTAGATTTGCCAGCATTGCATCATGGGATTGCCTTAGTGGCTGAGGAAGCGTTCAATGCTTCCTTAAAATCGGGCCACAATAAGGTGCCTCAGTAGACAGCATGTTTAAGGTATGTAAGAATTGGGACAGCCTACATGTCGGGAGCGCATACTTAGAAGTAAAATGCTGTCTATGTAGACCCTCACTAGGTTTCGAGACACACCCTAAGTGACATTTTTATTATCAACAAAACAATTTGACTTAAGGGTGTTGAAACATTTGCACACATTTGTATGCTCAGATAGCTGCACTTTGTGGCATATTTATGGCATAAATATTTATAGTATTTCTCTGCATTTTATGAATGGTTATGTATCAGCAATAGTAGAATTATTAGATGTCAACTTTGGGCCAAATCTTTAGTTTTATACATTTTAGCCTGCCTTTCTATTTACTTTAGAAGACGGTCAGAATAGGGTGACCACTTTCAAAACCCTAAAAATTACATCACATCACCAAAAGGAGGACATGACACCAGAATATTAGGACTCCCCACCACTGAAAAAACAAAAGCACCTTAATCTAAAGATTACATTACATTACATTACATCAAGTAACATAAAAACCTATATAAAAGAACTAATCAACGCTGGACGTGTTGCTTGTGGTCTGTATCGGCGTGTTATTTAATAGGAACCTTTCCTACATCACATCGGCACAGCGTACAGAAAGCAGGGAATTCATCTTTCCTACCTTTTAAAATGAAAGGACGTTGTGCTGACCACTCTGAACTGTAAGACATTTTTCTTTCTGGCATTTTCACGACGCTGCTTGCGGCAGGTGCGAGGATTACTAATTGTCTAGCATTTAGAGGGCGGGTTTTCTGCAGTGAGTTCACATGGCTATATTTTTAAACCAATTAAATTCAATGTGTTTGTGTGTCTGTTCATTAGTGTGTGTGTATGTGTGTGTTTCACTGCGCTGATGGGTTAAATGTGGAGATCTTGAATTTCCATCTGGGAACAATAAAGTATCTATCTATCCAAAAGGAGGACAGGTGTCTATTCAGGCATTGAGCCGGATGGAGGACAGGGAGCAGAAAAACTCGACTGTCTGACCACAAGCCGGACGTCTGGCCCCCTAGTCAGAACAGAGGTAATTACATATATCAGTTTTTAAAGGTACACTAAGACAAATGTGTAATTCTAAGAGGAAAAGAGAAATATTGATGTAAAAGTGTATTAAAACTGTTTGGTACATAAAACTACAAAAATTAAATACAATAAAATTAAGTATGATGATTTAGAAGATAGCTGGAGATGTGAACCTAAGCAGAAAAGATGAGCTGTAAAGTTTTGCTAGTGACACCATCAGTCCAACCACAGTGCTGACCTGAGCTGCCTGTAAACAACTAGTGAAGGGCTTTAACTTTTAGAACTTTGTGATGTTACTTTTATGCCTCTGAGGAGCAAAGCAGCTGTCAATGAAGCCGAGATAATTGCTGGCGGATGCGAACCCCATTTGGAGGATGTACTGATGGATGTCCAATCAGAGATCAGCAAAGAAGATGGTGCACTAGAGAGAGAAAACTGAGGGCAGTGAGGATGGATGGAGAGAGTGACATATAGCAGATAACAAAAGTAAGGTCATTTCAGAGGAATTAGGAGGTCAATCAAACATCAAGGCTTTAAAAGGAGTCAAACTAAAAAAAAATAGAAAGAGTATTTTGTTTGAAACATAGTACATAAAATACACAGTCATTTCTAACAGTTTTAGCCTACATCAGTGTCACAGTGTCTGGTCTGGTCACAGTGATGACTAAGGGGGAAAGTGTGCATTGTTGGTCACTGTATACAAACATAGTGGAGATATATCCAGGTAAGTGTTTCTGATAAAGGTACACAGTGAGTGGAAGTACAAAGTTAGTGTTTCTAATAAAGTGGCCAGACAGTGGGAGTACAAGGTTAGTGATTCTAATAAAGTGGCCACTTAGTGGACATACAAGTTCGGTGTTTCTAACAAAGTGGTCAGTAAATGGAAGCATAGGGTTACTGTTTCTAATAAAACGGCCTGTGAGTGGACATACAAGTTAGGTGTGTCTAATGAAGTGGCCAGTAAATTAAATCATAGGCCAAGTTAGCTAAACTACTTATATATTAGTCTATTCTATTAGAGTAGAAGTTAAAGCATACCATCCACCCTTCAGTCCATTCAGTCCATACACATAGAAACAAAACTTCAAAAACAGCCCCTTTTAAAATAATAATAATAATAATAATAATAATAATAATAATTGAAGTTGTAATCTCACCAATATATGTCACTAAAATAGAATATTGATATTACCAACAGTTTAGCCCAGTTTGAGTGTTTCAGCATATATGTATATTCAAGCATATCAGTCTTAAAGGAACAATGGGATAAACATGCTGTTAAATTGTAAAGGGGGGAATAGAGGATGCCATCAAACATCATTTCCGTCACACAGACACGTGCCCCACAACACTGAAAGAGGCTTTTCTTCCATGATTAAAATGAGCACTAATCAAAGGGTCGGATTTGAGAGGAAATAGAGTAGAGGAATCCTGAATAAGTCCTTTCATGGCTCAGGTCTATAAAGATGAAGTGTTTATTTGGCAGCTTCTTCATTTGAGAAGATCAAACTGAGCTCTGAGCTTAGTGATCAAAATCTATCAGAGAGAGAGATGGGAGGGTATAGTAAGTGAGAAGAGAAAGAGGAGGGAGTTAGAGAAGGAGAGACAGGGAGAGATAAAGAGGACAAAGAGTCAAGAGAAATGGGGTGAGGATCGAGGAACAGAGTAAGAGAGAGGTGAGAGGCAGACAGAGGACTGACAAATAAACAGAAAGAAACAAAGAAAGATAATGGAGAAAGATAGAGTGGTAGGTCAAAAAAGAAAGAGAGAGAGAGAGATTGGTTTAAAAACATTTCACATTGGCCAAAACAAGCACCATGGAAGACGTCTGCTCGTCTGCCCCATATAAACCATTTAACATCAAACGAATCTGAATAATTGTGTTTATATCTTGCAGTGCTTGGAGAGAGAGAGAGCGCTACTAACGGTCCGTGTATGCCCAAGATATATTAGTATTTAAGCTCTGTGATCGCGTCATGGTGAGGGCTGAGAAGCACAGAGATGGTACAGAAATGGTATGTTTACAGCACTAACCGCTCCGTCTTCCCAACTCAGCTCTCTACTTCTACAGCCAGTGAGATCATACATAAATATACAAATACAGTGACTATATCTTTAAGGCACAGCACAACTGTTGTAATCTCAGTGGCAGGGTTATATACAGCTTTTTTTGAGAAATGCTTCCAGGAATGGGGGGAGTTGTGTAGTACTCATGTCTTCGATTTGTCCTGGACTGGGTAGTATTTGTGCTCAGGCTTGTCTTGGTCTCAGCTATGGGTTTCTTTAAATGCATTTTCTGGTCTCTGCCAGGTTAAGCTACCCCTTTTTCTTCTTTTAACGCTCACTGGCCCACACTGACTCTCACTCACCAGCTCAGAGGTTTAAACTGGGCCAGAGTGAACCGGAGTGAACAGGGCCCTCAGTGTCTTCGGTTCATCCCAACGGCAAACAGAGCTGAGCTTGTGTGCTGTGATCTGATGGAAATGTAAACCGTTTGATAATATTTTCTTTGTGGAATCCATTTACCTGTTCAGTGTGATAAACCATGCTGAGAAATAACCTCTAACCCCACTGATCCCTTCAAGTTAATTTCCTTTACTGCTGCACATTTCAATTGGTCTCATCTTGCCCATTAAGTACCGGCTGTCACTCCTACTGTTTTATGATACCTTAACTTTAGTACATGGATGTGTTTCAGTTTCATTATACCTCAGGTAAATACCAGTAGCTCAGGTCATGTGCTGTTATTTATCCTGTTTAATCTGGAATCATGTAAAACATTCTGTCTTAGAAGTATCTAGTAAAGCTTGTGTAGCCAGACAGCTTTGCTAACTAGCTAACGCAGCTGTCACGACTCAGGAAGCTAACTCAAACACTTGTTTATTCAGCGTGTCTGTTCCAGGTAAATGGTTTTAACTGAATTTGACGGTCTTGCATGATGTTTAGTTACTGTTTTGCTAATTAACTGTGGCTGAATATACTCAAAGACACACATTAACATGTAGCTAGCTAGCTAACTGTGTCTGTAGCTACTATTGCTGATCAGAATTAACCTGGTTAGTAATTTTAGGTAAGAAGTCTGAAAAACGTTTCCAAAATTAAATTAAATAGTGTTGAAACCAGCAGTAGCGTGTTGCACAGAGATGAATTATACTGTCCTAAAACAAGGGACATAGGTTCCAAGCAGAGTGTCAAAGGATGGGAAGGGTTGTTAATGACAGACATTATTAATTGGAACATTTTGTTCTGCTGATTTCAAGTTTATCTTCTGTCAGAAAAGAATCAGAATAAATCTTGATATAATTCTAATGTCAAGACATTTCAAGAAACAGGGTAAGGTTAATTTATTTATATAGCTCCATTTACAACAGATGTTGTCACAAAGCAGCTTTACAGAAAAGTTCGGGTACAACCCCCTCAGTGAGCAAGCCAGGGCCAAGAGTGGCAAGAAAACCCCCTTAGATCAAGAGGAAGAAACCTCAAGAGGAACCAGACTCAAATTGAGAACCCATCCTCCTCCTCCTTTAGAATAGAGTAGAATAGAATTTAGAGTTCAATTCATACCGCATATGTGTTTGTAAGTGGAAGTGAGGAGGTGTTTTATTATGGATGGATTTTGAAGGAAATGTTTTTATGTGTTTGTACCTGAAGGAGATACAGACTAATTAAGCCCTGGTCTTAAAGACTTATTTCATGTTATTTTATCTTTTTATTGACCCGGGCTTACTTGTAATTGGACTTGAACTTGACTTGGACTCACTGCCCTTTAGACTCGATAGGCTTAACTACAGCTCTAGTTTTCAGACATCTGTAAACAAATAGCTCAGAATACTTTCTGAATATATTTGTATAGTCAGTAACACTGCAGCTCCCATTTCAGATGGCTGAACTATTTGTAGCCATTAGATGTACTTTAGTCCATATTCATAAATAACAAGGAATCATTGAGCCTGTTCACCCCTTGCAATAGCATGTTTGGTGTCCAGATAGTATCTTGATAAACGTTTCTGGATTCTTACTAAATGAAGCCCCAGCCTGACCTGATGAGATCCTACTTTTGTTTACTTCTTTGTCTTGATATATTAGTAGTTGACAAAGTTTTTAGATGCGTTAATATGAATGTGGTTATGTGGTTATGTGGTTATGTGGTTATAGTGACCTGGTAATAATCCGGTATGTGTCTCCTTTGTGTGAAGAGAAATCTGATTCTGATTTGGTCCCCAGAAGCACATGATGATGTCAATGTGTAAACAGGCCTTTACTATATCAGGAACCATCAGTCAAATCTATTAATTAGTTAATCTAAATTTTTTTTTTACTGATTTCTTTAAAAGTAGCATAATTAAATGATTGAGATGTAAAAAAGTTGTGAATTAATGTGAAATGTTCTAAAGAAACTTAATGGGTCAGTATTGTTTACATTGGCGGTGACAGGAACTAGATAGTTTCCCTAAGAGTGCTCTCACAGAACATTATGGCTTAAAGTGGTTTTAAATGTGCTGCCTGATCTCTGAGGCATTGTTTAAAAAGCCCCTGAATATTTACTTATTGTCATTCTTCTGTTGGATTTAAGTTGACTGGCACTAAATTTGGCAATTTTCCCATCTGATTGGCCAAAGAACCAAAGTTAGGAAGATGTTTACATCACCCAAATCAATAAAGTGAATGCGTTCCACCAGTGATCAGTGTGTCTGGACTCTTGTTAAGGTTCTTTATGGTCTTAAACAGGGACAGATTTTTCTGGTCACCACGTGTAACTAACTTGTTGGTGCTTGTTGATATTTTCACAGAGATGCCACAGCTGATGATTCTGTGATCGGATATAAACTCAAAGATTTGAGCCGCAACAGCTCACAGTTTTTAGAGTATTTAACTATGATTAGACTGCATTGATATATAAATCTATATTGAATATTAAATTGACTTGCTTATCCTCTGGTGTATCTTTAGTATTTAGTAATACTTTTTAAAAAATATTTAAAACCCGTAGACAGAGGCTTTAAGAAGCCCAAAACAGGCCCATTCTTCTCCCTATTTTACCATCATCAACATTTCATATAAATGAATGGTGGATTTGAATAAAAAGTTAAATAGCTATATTTGTTGGCCACTTTAACCTCGCAGCTCCACTGCAAAAGTAAACGAGTAACGTTTTGTATGATTGACTATATTTGGGAAGAAAAGGGGCCAAATTATCACCAAATCATGCGTATCCAACTTAATTACAGTCAGACCCGGGTTAAAAAAGCGCAGTGTGCAGTGTGTGGAGTCCCAGGGTGTGTGGGGAGTGTAGAGTGTGAAAGGAGTGTTTGGAACTGTCAACAGCAGCCGCGCAGTGGGACACTCTGAGCTGCCGTGTTTGTCCCAGACCTCAACAGAGTTGTTAATTGGTGTGCGAGGCTGAAAGACACTACAGGACTCAAACAGAGAACTGAGCCGAGTCTCTCTCACAACACTGAAGCACCTACTGAACCATGCACACAGGCAGAGTGAGGAAAAACAAGAAGAAATAAAACTACTGCTAATAATAACAACACAATTAACCAAAGATTTAAATAAATAAAGTTAAATTATATTTAAAAAAATAAAAAATGTAATATTATAATGAAAATAAATAAGTGAGAATAGAAAAATACAAAGAAAATGAATAACATGCTTTAAATCTTCTTCTGTTTTAAAGTGGAGCGATGCGGTTAAATTATGCACCAAATTGCAGAGCTAGGTTACAGATTTAGGTTAAGTGAGTATATGGTTTATTTAGGGGAATCATATTTTAGGAAATAATCAAGTCAAGTTTATTTATATAGCGCTTTTTACAACTATGTTGTCTCAAAGCAGCTTTACAGAGTTTTGAAAACAGACAGTTACAACATATATCCCCCAGTGAGCAAGCCAGAGGCGACAGTGGCAAAAAAACTCCTTCAGACTGGAGGAAGAAACCTTGGGAGGAACCAGACTCACAAGAGGAGACCCATTCTCCTCTGATCAAACAGTATTTACAGTTTAATAAACTAAACACCAAAGAAAAGAGTCTCTGTTTGAAATCTGGATAGCAAAGCTTTAGAAGGTGCACAGGTAGAGGCAGTCTCTGACTGAGGCAGTCTCTGACTGAGGCAGTCTAGGACTGAGGCAGTCTAGGACTGAGTCTTTATGTAAAGTAGGCGTGAGCTGAAACAATAGCAGGTCACTCTCTTCAAATCGAAACATTAAATAAAACAATAAATACTAAATATTTAAATAAATAAATATGTTAATAAAAGGATCCTGAACTTTTAGTAGATGGCTCTTAAGAAACTGTCTGAACTGTCAGGTGCTGCAATTATCACCAACGAATGCCATAATTTCATGCTTGTTCCAAATCTACCTGTCAAGAACTTTCCTGTTCCACTTGCACAGGAGTGTGACTTCAGCACCATTTAAGGTGGAAGGAGAAAATTCAAACAAGTAGCTAGAATGCCAAATTCAGCCTTATGAATGGTCAGAGATCAGTCCACTGTCTCTATTTCTGTTAAAATGACCCACTGATAATTCTTTGACTCTTCACCCTTGAAGAACTTCTTTCTCAATCTTCGTTCTTCAGATCTTCTTGACCATCTCTCCGTCTTGACAATGCATAGAGTTTAGCATGCAGCCCCTCTCCTTCCCCCTGCTCTGTGTATGATTGGCTGGAAAAGTTTTGTGTGACTCAGTTTGAGACACTTTGTCTTATTTTCTATTTATGATATCTGAGACTTAGATACCCACATGTTGTTTCTAGCGCACAAGCAGAACAGACAACTAGTGGCCTGTGAGATGTTGTACTGGATGTCTTGAATGAACATAGCTCTTTGTGTCCTCAACAAGTGACAGGCAGTCCACTGCCTTTCTACAAGTGGAGAAGCTTTAAAATCAGGGCCAACTTGTGTGCAGATCGCAAGATGCTCACATGTCTCTGCTGATGTAGAAGTGCATGAATAATGAGATGTTGACAGATTGAGAATCAAAATATCGGTGGGGACAATTCAATAATTGCTCAATATCGTTTGAAACACGTCACTTCAGTCCATGCTAATTCTTCAGGCTTGAGTTAAACCTTCAACGACTTAAAAGTCACAAATAAGGGTTATTAAATGGCCTGGTTCAAAGCCCAGATATGAAACCCAATGCTATTGGGTTAAGGGGGTTGCATCGTTATGAATTAGTTAGGAATTCTGTATGCAGGAATTCTGTATTTCTCCCAGTAGATGCCACAAACTGGTGAAACAGTGGTGATAGAAAATGTAAGTAAGTAAGAGATGTACATACTTTTTCACATGGCTGCATTCTATTATGATTTGAATTGGCGGAAAGATTTTTTGACATAGAGACAAAATGAAAAAAAATTACAGAATGTAAATAATCATATAACTCATTATGTAATAAACTAAATAATTGCATTCGTATTTTAAAAAGTATAGCAGAAAGACCTTCTCATTATTACCTACACCTTTCTATTGTTTGGCGATTAGCGTGGTTAGTTATAGATATATAGTCCTTGTTTATGTTTATATGTTTGTGCAGTCTTACATCTTATGTATGTGTATTTCTAAGCCTGTTGTCGTTTGTTTGCTTGCCTGCTGTTGTTAAGTCTATTTCTGATCTTGGTTCTGGCTGAGTTGGTTTAGGTTTATAGTCGCTGTCCAAAGAAAACTGCTTTTGTCGATTTGTACTTTTCTACATTATTCAAATGCAGCCTTTGCATTGTGTGAAATTTCCATAATGACTGGACCAATAGAAATTAATCAAAATTGCTTTAAAAAACTCTCATAGCATTGACTTAAATTGAAAGTAACTGACATTTTGCTGTCTTCTGTAAAGTTACTAGGGTTAGGGTTAACTGCTGCATTTTAAGGTCTCAATCCTATGATTTTTTACTGCCTGTGATCCAGTTATCAGGTTTGTCTGCTTTAACTGTTTAAAGCCACATGTGGAATAGTGAGTGAGCATACATGCAAGTGAGGCTCTCTGTATGGTTCTATATTTCCTATAACTGCATAAAATTTTCTTATGGGAGGTCCAGGAACATCGCCATCCTTCCCTTTGATTATGATATTACCTTTAGACTACATCTACAGACCATCAGTAGAAAGTACTATCAGATTAGTGATGTTTCAGAGTAAACAGTAATCATTATTAATACTTTCAGTGCTGGAAGTGTGTAGGAAGGCCGATGATGAGTGCATGAATCAGGCTGATTTTCTACAGCGGAGGTAAAGCTGGTTACTGATTTTAGCAGGTATCAATAACGTAACAAGCTAATGAAGCCTCCACAGGCTGATATTACATGTAAGTGCACAACACCATCGATTCGCACTGCCTCTGAATGAAGTGTACTGTTTGTGGTATTTCACAACTGCTTACAGCCAGGTGAAAATAGCCAATGAAATCCCTTCATTGGTATTGCAACTATGGCTTTTTTCAGCAGTCTGGAAAAACTTTGCTACTGGCATAGTGCTCAGTCAGTAAAGCTTCCTTTAGATAGAGCGCTGAAGAGAATGTGCAATTGAAATAGTGAAAGAAGACCCATATACTATGTTACTACCATGCAAAGAATTTCCATTTATCTCTTAGATAATTTGTTACTGTGCCTTTAAGACTGATCTATATAAATGAGTTCAGTTCTGATTGGCTGCCTGTAATGCACTTTATTCAACACTCCAGCGTGAAGAGGTGGGCTAAACTGCTGTCGGCAGAACACACAGATATATGTGAATATGTTTTTTTTCATGACAGTGATTTTAAAAATGAGTTGTTTTTGGAGATTAGTTTCCTTATATGGACTGAGAAGCAAACAATGTGTTTTGAAATACGTAATACATCAAGCCTTATTCTTTGAAAAGAAAATTGTATCCTCTATGATATAGAATCTTTAAATATAAATCTTTATAGAGTCCTTGCAGTAGGTGGAAAATGAAGTATTTCAGGCAACCGCCTATAGCTTTTAAATCTTATTGTACTCCGTGGAGTGGATATATGATGTCATTAACGTAGCAGCTATATCTTTTTTTATGATCTGAGGTTGCATAATGAGACACTAGATATTCAGCAAGGTATTATACATTCAGTAGCAGTTTCGTGAGAGAAAATGCAATGGGTGAATGGACGGATGACTGATCGTTTCATTCCGTAGGCAGTAATACAGAGCAGTGTACTGCAGTAGCTTGGAAAACTTTACCAAACACAGCACAAGTCTTGAATGCGGGCTAAACGTTTAAACACAAACAGTATTTTTTTTTAAACTACATTATTTAAACCTCAATCCTGTATTTTTACTTACTGGCCATTATGCTAACATTTACTAGTCACTCTATTAGAAGCACCCACCTTATACTTTCACTCACTGGCCACTTTATTTAAAACACCCACCTTGAACTTCCATTCATTGGCCACTTTCTTAGAAACACTTACCTTTTACTTCCACTAAGTTACTGCGTAATTAGAAGCACCTACCTTATTCTTATACTACCTGGCCACTTTATTCAAAACACCTACTTTATAGATTACTGGAGAGAATGTTGACATGTAAAGCAGTGAATGGTTTAAAGGGCCCATTTTCCAAGAAATAGGTACTTTTATATCTTTTATACCACTTTTTTAGGAACGCCTACCCTGTACTTCCACTCCCTGGCCACTACTAGAAACTGCTAACTTGTACTTCCACTAACTGGCCACTACTAGAAACATCTACCTTGCACTTCCACTAACTGGCCACTACTAGAAACATCTACCTTGTACTTTCACTCCCTGGCCACTACTAGAAACAGCTACCTTGTACTTCCACTAAGTGGCCACTAATAGAAACAGCTACCTTATACTTTCACTTCCTGGTCACTACTAGAAACAGCTACCTTGTACTTCCACCAACTGGCCACTACTAGAAACAGCTACCTTGTACTTTCACTCACTGGCCACTACTAGAAACTGCTAACTTGTACTTTCACTCCCTGGCCACTACTAGAAACATCTACCTTGTACTTTCACTCCCTGGCCACTACTAGAAACAGCTACCTTGTACTTCCACTAATTGGCCACTTCATTAGAAACGATTACCTTGTGTTTCTTCTAACTAGGCATTTTATCATTACACCTACCTTATGTTTCCACTAACTGGCCACTTTATTAGAAAACACTGATGTTCCTCTATTCATTGGTTACTTGCATTATTTTATTTGGGCTTATTCTTTATTAATAAGTTTTGAATATTGCACCCTGGGACGTTGTGCTTTATTCTGAGTGAATGAGTGTTTGTGTGGTCAGACAGTGTGCGTTGTATCAACCAATTTACAATACATTGATAGAAAGTCATCTTCAGGTCAGAGATAAACATGCACCATCATTACTCTTTACTAGAATACGACTGCACACTGCTACAGTGCTGTAAATGGAGGAGAACTCATATCCCTCTCTGTAACATATGACCATCTCCAACACTTACCAAAACAGGACGAGACCCTGAGGGGCCGGGACAGTAATTTAAACTCCAGTGAACATCACTTCAAGGTAAACACTGATTGATTCCCTGTCGCTTGTTGAAACTGCTCTGGAATCAGCCGCATCAGCACTTTTTCGGCTCCTCGCGCTTACTCTGGGAGTTGATTAATTGTAGACACTCAATTACCCTTTCACACAGATGGCCCATCAGGTTGAAGGTTGATGGAATGCAACACTCCTGTGCTTAGCAATGTCAAACGAATCCGAGTGACGTCACTGCACATTATCCTTCAGACATCCTTCACTTCTCCTGGGAGAAAGCAGCATCTATCACAGCTCGCTGTGCAAAAGCGGATAAACAGCAGTGAGCAGACACTAATAATATACTAATAACACTTTCTGGTTATCTGGACTCGTCAAATTATTCGGTAACTATTTATGTATTTATTTATTTATTTATGTATTTATTTATTTATTTTTATATTGTTACTGTCAAAAAAAATATGTTAAATAATAGAACTAGAATTTTTTGCAAGCTATTTTGGAGAAATTTCATTTGTCCATTAACCTTAAATTGGTCACATAATGCAAAAGGCAACTGCTGTGTTCACCTGATGTAGAAAAAAACAAAAACATGGAATGGAGCTACATGTTTTACTTTGGACAGCCACGATCTACCCAAACTACCCCAAATCAAAAACGTATAAAATCTGTTGACTAACGAAATCATTTAGACATGGCTTATTAAATGCTAAACAGCTATAGGTCAGTGTTAAACAGTGCTAAGGAAGGCAAAGCAGAACTGTTTTTGTTAGCACTAGCTTAGCATGCTAACAACTCAACAGCTCAACATATCAGTTTGACTTGACATATCTCAAAATATTGGCATACTTTGTCGAAATAAGACCTGACTTATGATAAAATACTAAGATTCTATGTTAAAATAATGTTTAAAACATTTCACTTATTATGTTCAAATAATTACTTGTTTTCTTTAAACATTGAATTATTATGTTAACATAGGCTACAAAAGATTACCTGCTGTCTTCAGTTCATTACTCTTTATGTTGACATAGTAGCTCCAAATCTTGAAGAGATAACTCATATCATGACATATTATGAAAAATTTGTGCTCATATGTTTGAGTGTCCACAAGTCAGTCAGTCCCAGAACACATGGGATTTAACATGCCATTCCGAATGGGCTCTCCTTCCTACTTCAAGTGGGGAATCATTAGAATTATGAAGCCCCTCATCTAAATAGCTCCGCCATTGGCTTGAAAGTTACCCATGCGAAGGGATGCTATTTGTTTCTCTAATGTGCCAGAGCTGCTAAAATGATGTGTAAAGTACGAGCGAAACACTGGAACGGCTCTGTTGTTATATGGCAACGTCAAGTTACAGTTGCTACAACCTTTACAGGTATGTTGACCACTTTGTGGCAAACGCAGTGGATAACAAAGTTCACCATGGCAGACGCCCAGGATCATCCCACTGAAAATAATGTGATTAAAAGTGTACAGTACAAAAGCAGCTACAAGCAACTGCTGCCCCATTTAAGGTGGAATGAGACAGTTCATACAAAAAACTGGTAAATAAGAAGCTGACTTCAGCCTCGCGTGTCAGGCAGTTTTCTGGCAATGAAGCGTTTCCTAAAAAAGCGGGATCATTACTAACTGTCCATGACACAACTGCAGACAACGGAACTGTAAGTGCTTAAACAGTACTAATGCTCTCTGTTTCTTTGGCTGATTAGCACTAGCTAACAGCTGAGGTGACGTATTAATGGAGATGTAATGTTTTGGAAAGTTCTTACCCTTATTTGCAGCAGGATCCACAATAACCTGAACGCTATCAGTGTGTTAGTTGATTGTCTGTAAAATCAACTTCATTTGATCAATACACAAACAAGGTGAGAGTAAAATGAACAAAGGCATACTGGTGTTGGGGTGAGCAGCAGCTCATTATCAGTTAGAAGAACAGACACTCAAACTAGCTGTTCTGAACAGGGCTGTGAAGACAGAGTGTGAATAGAGCTGTGGTGCTTGTCAATAAGACCCCCGGGAACTGTGTCAACTTGTAAAAATGTGTCTAATACGTGTCATTTATCTAAGTCACTATTTTGTACTACATGTATTTAGTTTGACATACCAAGCCAATATTTGGAGAACAAGGGTCTAACTGTCCTTTTTTGGTTTCCATTGAGGTTCAAAGATATTTTTGCCAAAGCTTGTCCAACATAGCTACAGTAGCCACAAGAGAACACATTTGTGGGTGGAGCATAGAAAGGTCACTTGGCTTATCTGGTCTGTGCAAGCGATTGAATAGAAATGAAATATTTTGTAACAATGTACCATCTTTTAAACAACAGTTAGCAGTAACACCACACATTTAATGTGTTCCCTGTAGACACTCAGTTAAAAAAATAAAAAATAAAAACATTAGCATGTAATTTAATGGTGCCAAAATATTTGCAGAAACGTGTATTGATTTATAAAATGTGATTCTGGCGTAATAGTGTGCACATAGTGGCAGTTCCAGTAAGTTAAATTTGTACCCAAATGCTATGAATTGATTATAACAACAAGTTTAAATTGATTTTCAAGTAGGTTTCATTAAAAAGTTACTTATTACAAAATTATTCCAGTGGTAAAAAGTCACAACAGCACCCGCTGCAGTTATTCTGTTCATGGAAAGGTACTCACTGAAAACAGTAAGGTATATGAAGCAGTTTTAATTTATGCACATTAAAACAAGCAAACAGAACTTTTGCAGGTAAAAAAAGAATTAGTAGAAATCGGAACATGAACAGAAATCCCAGCACTTTGATTACTCCTTTTCATCACA
Source organism: Megaleporinus macrocephalus (assembly GCA_021613375.1). Lineage (NCBI taxonomy): Eukaryota > Metazoa > Chordata > Actinopteri > Characiformes > Anostomidae > Megaleporinus > Megaleporinus macrocephalus. The sequence continues at coordinate 17,499,850 of CM038727.1, forward strand.
GGTGGTTGGTTATCTTCATGGAGGAATTCATTCATTTACCCTTTTAACAATGAAGAAAAAGCTTCCCTTTAGAAAATATGAACACTGTGTAATAATACTAGACCCCGCAACTTCTAAACATAAAATATGCTCATAGTATTCAAATTATCAAAGAATTAGTGTTATAAAAAGGTGCTGTTAAAGTGAGACTGGAGTGTTACATTCTTTCCCTCTTGTTCTTTTGTACTTTGTTCACCACCGAAGTAATGTTAAACTAATGATGATGCTGATGAGTTGCTGGGTTAAAGTGGGGCGAATTAACACTGCATTATAATAGGTTGATCTACAAAAGCTACACAGATATACAGTTAATGCTGAGTGTAACTGTACAACAAAAACACTGACCACTGTTAGTAAAGAGACACATTTGAACACTTTTGCCAGACACCAAAGTATCTACATCTTGATTGTCTGGACTTTGTCTGACGTGCCCCCACATTTCCTCCCAGGTGTTTTTTTTTTTTCTGTGATAAGTGAATTCACTTCCCAGCCACTTTAACAGAGACCCCTCTACCCACTTCGCTGGTGTATGGTTAGAGACTGAAGCACATCTGCTGGTAAAGTTTGCGTTAGCCATCCTCTAGCCCTTCATCAAAAGTCTGGTCTGACTCAACAGTGGCTCCTGGCTGGACATTTTTGGGTGCTGGACCATTCTTAACCCAACATTGACACTACAGCTCTTAGAATTGCTCGATTTAGCTCAATTACATGATATTATTTAAACATGTCTATTCAGTCAATTGTCATATTTTAAATTCCACTCTCCATTGAAATGAATTGATATAAGTTAAAAAGTATAGTTTGTGAGTTTGAGGGGTCTGCCTCACTAAGCAGCTTTCCTATCTTATCCAGTCTATTTTAGGCTCAGCTTGATTTAACCCTGTTAAATCATTTGTCTCATGATGGTGGATCAGTTTTTATGCTATAACATCATCATGGAAACTTATGCTGAATGCCTAACCTGCTCCAGGGCCAGTGAAGTTCAGAGTTTTGAATCATCTCCCAGAGCGATCAGGATCAAGCTCCTGACTAATCAATGTTCACCCTCTGACCTATCAAGGTCAAGCTTCTGACCAGTCAATGTTCACCCTCTGACCTATCAAAGTCAAGCTTCTAAATGGTCAATGTTCACTGTCTGACCAATCAAGGCCAACACAGTCAGGGCTGAGCTTCTGGTGTATCAGGGTTGAGGTTCTGGCAAATCAGGGTTGTGCTTCTAAACTATCAGTTTTGACTACATTCTTACTTATTAGGGTGAACTCCAGACCAATCAGGACAGCTTTAGAATAATCTCAGCTAAGATTCTGATTAATGACAAAGAGATCATTCCGACTGATCATTCTGAGATGGACCACATCCTTTTTTTTTCCATTGGTGACATTGGTGGTGCCAATCATATGAAAATACAAAGCTTATATTACTCCAATAAGCACTAGCACGGTGATAGTGAAGGCAGCGCTGCTTGTTACTGTTATAAATGGTTCATGTTCTGCATATTTACCTAGTATAATTTATTTTCTCTTGTTTGTTTGCTGAACTCATGTTTCACATGATTGGGAGTTCATCAGAAATGTCACACCTTCACGCGCCTGAGGATTATTCACAGCCTGTTATCATAAAGCAAATTTCATGTTTCATGAGATTCTATGAGCCTGCGGTCTAGTTTATACTCTTATACAGTCATATATACTAAGTGTAAATGCATTTTTCTGAAAATATGAGTGCACAATTTAGTGTTTAATATACTGTAAAAAACAAGGTCCAGTTTAAGTTTTATATTTAATTTTCAAATGTGCAGAAATGCATTGTCTGTAGAGGGTGTGTTGACTTCCATACACTTCCACATCAGTGTCACTGTTGAAAATGGACCACCACCCAAACAATATCTGCTCAGCAATATACCATTGATGATTGGTGTACTGGGGGATGGGGGATGATAAACTGTGCAGATGGGCTCCGGTCTGTAACTGTACACCTATGAAGTGGACCTGTAAGGTAGGAGTTTCCAATAAAGTGGCAGGTGAGCGTATTCTGGGCACTTATGCAGAACCTCAGGTAGATGGCGACTCAGCAAAGCAGACAAAACCGTCCAGAAAGGCGAAAACAACCATGCGAGAGAATGAAGCGACAATGGAGGAAAAACACAACGGACAAAACTCATGCAAGAAAAATAAATGCGCCAGTGTTTCTCCCCAAACGTCAGGGATTTTCCCAGAGAGTTCACAGGAGTCACGTAGGGATCAGATCGCCTTCTTTAAAAAGTTTTTTTTTTTTAATGTTTCCCCGATTCTGGAGATGCCATTTTGTCGCTCTTCGTGTGCAAGAGTTTTTTTAGAATTGGGTTTTTGTTTGTAGTAGAACCTCCGAAAGAGCCAAAGTCCTTGTTAGCTTGAAGATGGTTCGGTGGGAGTTTTGATGTTGAATGTTGAAATGGTCCCACAAAAAACATCGAATAGCAAAATCACGAAGCAAAAAAATAAAAGAAAATAAAAGAAAAAAGAAAAAAAGGAAAATTTGACTGCATGTACTACTCGCAGGGTCAATAATCTGCGAAATTAAGGAGCACTGGCCTTTAAATTCCGGCTTTAATAGTCATCATAGGTGTTGACGTCTGTGAAGTAGGCATTGGTGTACGTTTTTCCAGCGAGTTGAGGGTTAAAGTATTTATTTCTTTCCTCCAGGATCAAGTTATTCTTATTGAAAGCCTGCAAAGGAGAGAAAAGTGCATTGTAAGTATGGGTTTTGATAAATTGTTATCTTCAAGTAAGGCAAAAAGCACACATTCACAGAGGTACAATGGTTTTAAACAGCATTCCACGGGTTGGTAAAACAGGCAAAACACACAAAACAAAGTAAGAAAGAAAGATAGATGACTGCAGTTAAAACAAACAAAAAAAAAACTCACAGCCAGTGACCGGGTGTTATGAAAGATGGCCTAATCATTTAAATTTGGTTTTAATATGTAATACCAGACAATAATGGAAAATATTTAAAAAATGCGGAAATTAATAACAAATTATTGAAGAAATAAAGATATACCCATGAACGCCCCATGAAGAGCACTCGTGACTATTTATAACAGAAAGTGCTGCAGTTAGATTAGCGGCTTGCCTACTGTTTCCACACAGATGATGCTCATTTACATGCTGTTTTCTGTAGAAATAGTCAGAGGGGGTATGTGGGGACACTCTCCAGGGGCACGAAACAAGCAACAAAAAAAGCAATGAACAAGACGTCTGGCTTGGAAATGAAGTGAACAACAACAACAACAACAACAACAAAAAACAATTAAAAGAGGAAGGAGGAATATGGAGAAGATTTAGTGGCAAGCCTTAAAGCAGTCATAACAGCATAAAGACACGTGCAATACAGTGCACAAATGACATCATCATCAGAAAACACACCAAGCGCCAAAGTTAAACCTCTTTAACGGTGAATTGAGTTAATTGCCACTTTCGTGTATTAACTTGGAATTAAACAATATACTCTGTATTCTTAGATAGGATTAAGGCCCAGACATCCAATAAAGGGAGCTGAATTATAGCTCAGTGTTTGGATTTCTCAGTGTATGTATAGATTTACTCTGACTTCTTTCACTTTTCTCATGTGCGATAGCAGACAGTGGTACTGCAGCGTTTAACAACTGCGATATGACTAATTACATGCTTGAGGGAATGAAGGATTCTAACCTTCTAGAATTCTTCTTCTAGATAATATATGTTTGTATTTTCAGTGACTGATGTTAAAAATGATCTGAATAAAGTTTTGGTTCTATGTTACGTTTATGTTACACCTTACTCTGTTTTATTGGCCAGTTGCAAAGCCAATCTAAATGCAGTTAACAAAAAACTTACTTTAGTACTTTAGTATTGTCTCTGATAATCAGATTATCAGAGACAATACTAAATGTCATTACATTGCCTTGCACACTGCATTTGCATCATGAATAAGTGAGCCACACTAAAATGTAGCCATTGGTCTATTACAACCCTCTGCTGAACTTGGGAGCACGGCTGTAATCGCTAGCCAATCCCACCTTTTGGAGTCATGGTTCAAATTACTGTTCAAACGTAGTCTTTAAGAGCTTTAATGGCTACAATCACAGTTCAGTTACAACCTTCACTGTCCAGTCAGAGCTCCTGACTGAACTTGAGGGCATAACTGTAGTCAGGGCATAACTGTAGCCTTCTGCTGAATTTGGGTGTGGGCCTATAATCACTGTTCATTTGGAACTCTTGACTCAACTAGAGGGCAAAACTATAGCCAATGTCTAATCTCAGCCCTCTGCTGAACTCAGGGGCATTACTCCTATCACTGTCCAGTTACAGCCCTCAGTCGAACTTGGAGGAATAACTGTAATGACTGTAATAGATTTTATTATAGATATGGATATTATAGCTCTTAGCCAAACTTGGAAGTGTGTTGCTACTCTCTTTGTTCAATCATAGCCCTCTGCTGAACTTAAGCAGGATGGTAATCTAATGATAGCTAGCTGTCTTTGCATCTCCTAAGGTGTTCAGGACCACGTCTGTCTGAAAGGTATTATGTGCAACGTTAGCCTGTTTTGTATCTATCTGGAAAGCTAACATAAATCTTCTAAGCAATCAGCATCACAACAAAGACGACAGCAACATCCTGCCATGTAGGAAAATCAGTGGATTGGTAGAGCTTGCCCTGTATTCAATAAATTCAAGTTACAAATCTGATCCTGGACCAGTGTTTGGAGGTGGATGACATTTGAAGGTGGATGATATTCAGTTCTGACACTAATTCATCAAGTTGGTATCAGCATCTTTGGTATCAACGTAAAGAAGGTTTCACTTTTCACTTCAGCATATTAATGAAAAGGTGATGCCATTTGTGTATTACATTGCATGTGTTTTTAGTGTCATGACAGCAGCACGGAATCCTTTTTCTATAATATATGATATCATATATTATAAAAAATATATCATATATTATATTATAAAGAAGCGAAGCGTCAAGCAAACAAAAGAAGTGACTTGGCCATTCCACAATAACACCAACGCAGAACACGTTACACTGCTTTCTTACAAGCCTCGGTTGCTGCCCTGTGGAATGGTATGGGAGATGAAGAAATAATCTGGATTTTGGATGCATGGGCACGCACACCTGCCAAAACGTACACGAGGGTGACGGGGGGGCGGAGACGGGATTCGCAAGAGGAGAGGGCATGTGCTGTTGGAGAGTTAGTAGAAAATCTCCAGGCCGCGGGCCACGGCAGTGTTAGTGGACAAAGGCTGGCGCATGCTGTGGTCATCCAAAGGCAACAGTACGGAAACATCGGGCTGTAAAGAGGAAGGGAGCAAAGTCACGTCCAAAAAAGCCCATCATACCACCTACAGCCTACTGCTCCACACGCTCCAGAGAGTTTAATGAATAATCCACCATCACATTACTCTCAAACTTCTGTCATACTTTATAATTACCTTCATGACTTCTTACCACTGACTGAACTGCTAACTAGCCTGTTTCTGATGGCTGTAATTCTGCTCTGCATTTATATTGAACCTATTCCCCGCCATATCTGCCATCCCGGACGTGTCCCACACAGTAACTAGATCCTCCAGACTGTTAATGTGTTTATCTCCTGGGTCTTTCCTCTCTGTGATCCCAAAGGCTATGTTTAAAGGAATTAAAAAATAATAATAATTTACAGTTCTCCCACCTTACTGCAAATAGAATTAAATTGCAAATTTGGTATCTGAAGCTTACTTTGTTGAGTTTCGCACTGAAGCTAAACTGTAAACCCAAATTACAGTTTGGGACACAATTGTCAAAAAATTGGGAAAAAAAACCCCGCTAGCAATTTTAGTAGCATGTTAACACGAAATTCTCATGAACCTTTTCTTTTGGTGGTTCTAGACCAATGGCAGACATCTACAACTTCTAAAAGATATTCCATGTTTCCAGGCATATTAGAGCTTGTGTGTATCAGATTTACAGTGAGCCTTTTAATAAAGAGTCCTAACATTGACATGTCGTTGATGTTTTCCATTCCTAACAACTAATTGAAACCTGACTTTGGTTGTGCTGATGTTCAGTGACAATGTAGAACTTTCAGAAGGCCTAGAGTAACACTTGTCTCAAAATTTCTACGAATGTCCCATTGTAAATCAAAACATGGTTGGTTAATTCCTCTTTCACTTCCAATTTATGTTAGTGAGTAAGTCTGGCACATTAGGCCTCATATCTGATTGGATGAAAACACAAAATATTTATCTAGCATTACTACCATCCTAGTTTAAATACAACAAGCATGGTAGTTGTAGGAACTAAACATGATATTACAGATATCATGAGAGTTTCTCAGAAGGTCCTGAAGGTTTCCCTAACACACTTGGTTTCTGATACTGTACAAGAAGCTCTCTATAAGTGTCGTTTTCTCTGTAAACTTAATAAACAGTGCAAGTTTGAACAGTTAGATCAACTTAAAGGGAAATGTAAGGACATACAGGCCCCAGTATGGTGTACATGTCAAGTAGCATAAACAAAGAGACTGAATCCTTTTACTAGGAGGCTGATATTTTGTTTGCCACATCAAATGAATGTCCTTCACTAAGCGAGGAACACAGAGCTAAATATCTCATATCTCACAATAAGGTAACACTCACTCATTTGAGTTTTTTCAACATGTATACAGTTATATGGCTAAGAAGTGAACAAAGTCAACAAAGTGGTTTGGTGTGAAGTGCTCCATTCCAGAGATCCACCTTTAAAAGGACCCTCACAAGAACCCTCAAGTTACATTGTATGAAATTATTAAGAATGCACTGACTGATGCCTGAGTCATTGTTTTCCAATAGTTTAGAGAATGTTTTGGCCTAAAGTGATTTTTTAAAAATGCATTCTTGGCTTAGAGATACATGCGGGGTGTCATAAGGTAAACTAGTCCCCGAAGAAAACTTCTTCTTTTCAGATTTTACATTTTACACATAACATATAAAGAAGAACTTGCCTGTAGGTTCACTGGTGGGTTTGAATAGCACATAAAATGGCTATATTTATGTTGTAGCCATTGTAACCTCTGGTTCTTATCAACAACATGGTAAAACAAATGTGAGGCAAGTTTCTCAACAATAAAACTATTTTACATCAAACCACTCTGAAAGACTTTGGAATTCCCTTTTAACTTGTGGGCACTAGAGTTCACCAGTGTCCTCAAGCTGAGTCCATGGAAAAAACAGCTATATCATTTTACATTGTACTGTATCATTGACCAAGTAGTAGTTGGTGAAAATAACTTTTGCAATAATTCTATACTGCTTTATGATACGTTTCTATCTTACATCAGTATTTATCTACTATTGCTGAACCGACTGACTGCTAGACCAACCAGAGTATACTTCATTTACATATTCCTTTGTGGTTATAGTGCTGTCTCTTTCTAGTGAACTGCTGCAACTCCACAATGGAATCTCTGAACTTGCAATAACGGCAAGCTCTTCCTCTAATTAGCCCAGACTCAAGTCAAATGAAGTCTTAATTGTTCTGTCGACTGTGCTCACTGTAAAGCAGGAGCTTCTGTGTGATCACTTTGCCTTTATTAAGCTACGTCTGTGTCAGAAGACACACTCCTTCAAATCTCTAATTGATGATAATAAGCTCAGTTCAAAAACAACAGCAGCACTCTCTGGGCAAAAAAGGTGGACATTTTGGATTAGCCGTCCTTTCAAAATACAGACACAGACACGCTTCTTTTTGTTTTCCCCCTCGTGAGATAAGCCTCCCTGAGCGTGGAACACAAGTTAGGGAGTTCATCACTTATGAGAAAGCAGTGTATGAGTAAATGAGTGTATTTAGACAGAAACGGCACACTACAGGACAGAACTACACACGCAGAACACACAGCAGACTCTATAGCTAACAGTCTATACCCGTTTCTTTTTAAAGCACTGGACAGGGATTACCAACCTTAATGGCCTCCACCGAATCATATTTGTCCAGCTTGTTGATGTGGTTGGTGATGCTGGTATTAAGCGGGGCAGCGGAGATGGGGTGGATGACTGTGGCATCATGTGACTGCTGCTGGTACCTCTGGCAGTAGGTGTAGACCAGTAAAGTGACCAGACAGCCCAGTATAGAGCTGCTTAAACCCACAGCGATCATGTGGAAGACGTTGAAATCTGTTGACAGACATGGAGCATTGGTGATGTCAGTGATGAGGACCATACAAAACTGGCCAGAGAAACTTAGAAGTCAGTTATCACTAACAATAACAAAAACATGGTGTTCAACAAATATATTATATAGTTTAAATATATACAAATATATTTTTTTATTTCAAATTTAAACCCATGCCAAATATTCATTTTTCAACTTTCAACATCTTTCAAGTCTTTAAGATCTTTTAAAACTTTGTATACAATTTAACTATCTCAGTTAATGTCTTAAATATATCCCATAATATAATCTGTACACACATAGGTAAATAAATACACACACACACACACACACACACACACACACACACATTATATATATATATATATATATATATATATATATATATATATATATATATATATATATATATATATATATATATATATAATGAATGGTCACTATGATTGTTATAAATAATAATAAACTGTTATGTTGTTTCTTCTTCATCATTCTGGACGTATTCAAAATGTACATTTATTATATTATATTATATTATATTATATTATATTATATTATATTATATTATATTATATTAACTTTCTTCATCCAAGTGAGTGACATATGTGAAGCTGTTGAGTAGTAGCATCATAATAGCATCATGCACCACAATTCACTTTATATAAATGTAAACAGTGATTACAAACTTTGGACCATATTCGTTGTGTATCTACTCTGTGGAAAGTTTAAAACTGATAATGCTTTCTGTAGCACACGCTGTCTAGACCACCCATCGATGCGAATACTAATAACAAAAGATCAGATCAAAGGGCATAGTCAAGAGCTGAGGGGTCTGAGCTGCATCACCAAGGAGAGATAAAAACATGATTATGACAGATAGAAATGTATAAAAACATATTTATTTAAAAATTACATCCTAATTATTGCAGAACAGCAAAGCAGTTTTCATATGTCCTCCTGTGTAGTGTGATGTAGAAGTGTGTAAGACACTGAATAAATCATTACCCCCACAGTGTCTGTCCTCATGACTGGAGTGCGCAACAGAAATCTCTGAGGAAGAAAAGGTACAAACCACAAACTGTTAGAGAGATAAAACAGATCCAAACACTTAATAATAAATGTGGCACCAGTGGTGCTTTCTCAGACAAAATTTCAGATGCAATTAAAAGCAATGAAGTCCCACAATGCAGTGCATCTGAAGGCTTGTACAAAGCCTGGCTGGGGACATCACCTAGACGGCTTACTAAACTGTTACTTGCCTTCACTTAACCATGTCTTAACTATCACAACCTCATTAGCTTATTGCCAAGCTTAAATACTACTAAATCATCACCATGGCTTCATTATTTCAGCTTAACTTTTTTAACCACTACATCAAACAGTTTGCTGGTCATTTTGGATGGAAAAATTAAATCAATTATAAAATTAACTGCATAGACAAAAAGATTTATTCATTAATAAGTAAATAAATCTTTTTGTATATGCAGTTAATTTTGTCATTAACTTATTTTTTTAATAGGAACAAGTTTTCATTTTATCACTTTCTTTATAACAACTCACATCATGTTATAAGCTGTTAATGCTTGTGTAATATAATTTACTGTATTTCATTGCTTATGCATATATGTAGCCATCCCTATAATAAAGAGGTATTGCTTTTTTCATGATAATGATGAAAAAGCACCAATGGTATTTTTTTTTTGTTTTATATATTGTTGCTATTCAATGAAATATATGTATCTCCATTTTTGTCAATTTGTATTTTTCTAGATCATTTGAACACGACAGCTGCTCTTTATTCTGTGTGAAAATGTCATAATCAATGGACCAATAGAAATGTGCCTAAAAAGCTTAGAAAAAATTCAGGTTCCATTGACTTACATTAAGTGAAGAAGGACTTTGACCTCTCCTGTAAAGTTCTTTGGACAGCGACGAGATATTTATTTAACCTCCATAAGCTAGCACTTCACATACATTTGCTGGAAATTTCCTTGCAGGACTATAGTGTATTCCTATTGTAGCTTGTGTCTGCCTAGTTTAGCTCACTTACATTAAAAGCCTCTGCTAGAACTGTATAACTTAGCATTAGGCTTAGAAAACAAAAAAACAATCTGCAGAAAGAGAAAACAAGTGATAAAGCTGCTTTCATTACTGTGGGTCGGCTGGACTGGGCTATTTCAAACTACCCTCAGGGTGAGCTCTTACAGAGAAGCACTGTTCTTAATATATTGTACGAAACAATTTATTTTACACAAGGTATAATACATCACTCCCCCTGCCCCTGTATACACTCTAAGAGAGAGGCATTTTCACGTTGGCCATTGTGTAGGAGCAGTAATGCAGGCAAGTGTCTCAGGTTTCCTGCATGTTTCCAAATGCAAATGCTTCAGAAAACATATTCCTGTAATGCATTTGTTCGATCAGGGCTATTAGATGAGGGAAAGGAAAGCCTCTAATTAGCCTAGCCCTGCTGCAATCAATGGTTTGGTGTGTCTCACATTACCGCCTGTCAATACAGGGAGATGCTTGTTTGTAGTAGAGTCGATACAGACCATACTGTACTGTGCAAGTGTCAGTGTATATATGTTTGTGTACATTTTCAAGATGAAGTTCAATTCATAAAACTGGAATCACAAAAACTTTTCTTGTTAGTTCTTCAGCTTTTACTGTGGATAATTATATATACATATATTAATTTCAATGCTAGTATAATAATTACACATTTTCATTTACATCGGTTATGTCTCAAAAATGTTTTCCAATGTGAAATCAGGGCAGCACTAAGGACTTAGGATTAGTCAACACAAGTAAATAATACTGCGCTGAGGAGAGGTTTGGAAAATTAAAAACATTATGTCATTGTATTTATTGCAATATATGTATATCATTTGAACACGACAGCTGCCATTTGTATTGTGTGAAAATTTCATGAAGAAAGGACCAATAGAAATGCTGCAAAACAGCTTGGAATTTTGGTTCCATTAACTTAAACTGAAAGTAATCTCCTGTAAAGTTGCCATTTTAAAGTAACTTGTTTTTCTTTGGACAACAACGATTTCTACATGTGTACGTGTACGTGTGTGTGCGTGTGTGTGTGTGTGTGAAAATGTGTACCTGGGATGTAGTTGGAGTCAGTCAGGCAGGCGCGGCTCTCGCTGCTGTTTCCTGCGCACTGGTTGCCGGTGGGGAATAGAACGTCGCAGTGCCGGAGACGCACCTGAACACCCGAGGAGTCGCAGTGGGACCACTCAGACCAGTCTGACCAACTCTCTGGGGAAATAATGATAAAAGAAGGTTATTTTTATTGCTTCACATCTCCTGTGTACTACAGGCTCTGACATTTTGTCCTGTATCCTAATTTGTGTCATTTCTGCACTGAGGGTGAACAAGAAAAACTCCTACAGGGCGCATATGCTGGAGAAAAACATATATATTCCTCACTTGTTAAAAGCAGTTTGATGTAGTATGTAAAGAAAAAGTTTAAGAGTAAAAGAGTTCACTCCCGTCTGTGCAGTTATATATGGAAACTAAGGAATTGAATCCCTCTTGATAAATTTGCTTTGCGTCTAGAGAACAGACTTTATTTCACAGTTTGTTCACAGACACCAAGCTAACCTGTTGAACATCAGAAAGGGCCGTGTTCACATAGACACAGGCGCATAGCTGCTCTTGGACCATTGCCAAAATAGGTGTTGGAGCAACAGCTGTTCTTAAGCTATACATAGATGGACAGAAATAACTGTTAAGTATATTATCTTATTGTCCACGTGTACAACGCACAGAAAACATACTCAGATCAAAGCTTTAGACTTAATGTTTCAGTGAGGTTAGAAATAACCAACACATTTACACATATCCACCAGTTCAGCCTACAGCAATTTAGACTGAACGACTGAACTGCTTTCTAAATGAGGACAGCCCATCATATGTATATATATATGTATATATATATATATATATATATATATATATATATATATATATATATATATATATATATATATATATACACAGTACATGTGTGTGTGTGTGTGTATAGGTGGCAGGTTAGCACGGACGCCTCTCAGCAACACGATCTGGGTCGGATGGCCGGTCCAGGCTGTTCTGTGGGGAGTTTGTATGTTCTCCACAGTTCAAGTACATGTATGTTAGGTTGATCGACCTCTCTAAATTGCCTGTAGGTGTGTGTGTTGGGCATGTGACTGGCGACCTGTCCATGCTGTACCCCACCTTCGCCCGATGATGCTGGGATTGGCTCCCGAAAGCAGAAGACAATGTATGGACGTGTGTATGTATATGAGCTATCAGATGTAAAGGCACTAGTGTAAAGAACTAGCTAGTTTAAAGTGAGGGAGAGGTTGGGAAATGATGACTTCACCCCACCGTTTCACAGTTCCACTACTTTAAATATTTTTTATAAATACATGGTTGCGCGAATGGACTTTTTAAAATTATGCTGTTTCTAAATAATGGTATTAATTAACACCACTACAAACAAATACCAATCAACAGATTCTTGCAGATTAAAAAATTTAATTGTATTCTTTAAAAAAAGCCTTATTTGACCCTACATTTGAGATAGAAATGAGAGTGCAGTTTTTATTGTACTTAAAATACACATACTAACTGACTAGGTTGGAAGGTTGTAACTGTAGGTTGTAAGTGTATTTGTTGTCCCATGTAGCATTTAACAGCCTGTAACAAACATCTGCGACTGATCTCTCACGTTCTCTTCATTAGCATTCTTCTCTATAGTGTTCTATGGGATAGTAATGAATGGAGTGACAGGTAGAGGCCAACACAGCTAATAAAAGGTCATTCTGTAGCTTCAGTCTGGCTTGGGCTAATGGATGGACTGACATTTGAATACAGGAGTTACCCCCCTTCATACCCACCCCTGAGTGTACTCCAGGGTTTGACTGCCTGTTTTCCACCCTTTTCCTCCTTCTTTATTCTCCACATGCTCGACTCCATCATTCGCGTCTCTATAAAGCATGCTATTTTGATTTTTTCCTCTTTTCCACCAGCCTGCCTTTCTGCAGAGTATTAGGACTGAAGGGACGGCCGGCAGCAACCACACAAAGAGCTCGTACAGGCATGTAATATTACCATCCACAGAAAAAGGGGTGTGCTATTTCTGAATATGTTAGCATTATACGTTCACGCATTTGAATGCACTGTATGCTCTGCACACGCAGGATTTTGAGTGCATGCAAATGTGTGGCAGTTGTAAGATAAGTATTTTCTACCATTTGTGTGTGCAAGTGCACCATGCATATGTATGTATACGTAGGGTGAAGTATGTATGCATTTATTTGTATCCCTCTTCCAAACTGGTTTAAAATCAGAACGTGGAGTCTTTTACTGCCTTGGACTAAAATCAGTTTGCTTTAAATGTACTTTTTATCTATATGCCTAATTATGCCTGTATTAAAACAATCGATTGAGCATTTCATTTCGCCCCTCTCAAAACTATCAAACAAGTGACTGTTTCAGTAATTTTGGCTCATTTTTAGTAGAACTGAAAAACGCAAGCCAGTACATGACTAGCAAACACAACTTTGAACAATTGGACACACATCAAATCATAATCATTTTCATTAAAACACAACAAAATGTTAAAAACTTTGGGACACATTGGTTTTAAAACAATTAGATTACACTGTTCTATGAAATGCAGGGGTGTGGCTAAAAAAAAGACTGGAGTAAAATTCTTTGTTTTGGTAATGGCATTACTTTTGCATATGCCAGTGTGTTTATTTAACCCTTTCCAAGCTTTTCCTTGCGACAATTTGCAGTTATCATCCAGTGCCTTGTTTAGCTACTCGGTACTTCATTAAGCTAAATCAAGATTGCTGCTGAAGGAGTAATCAGGAGAAATCTGGAACTTGACTTTGTTCTTCAAACTGGTATTTACAAGATATCACCTACTTCTTTCAGAATAAGACATTTATGTTACTCTGTACTCTGTACTACTCTGTATGCTTATTTACATCTGTTCTAATGATATCTGGTGGTCTTACTGGTGAAAATGCAGGTATTGCTAAGATAAAGGGTTTAAGACTTTTGCACAGTAGTGTCTAGTACATGTAGGCATGATTAAGTGTGTTTATACCTGGACAGGGCTGTGTGTTACACAAGGCCTCCTCAGTATGCAGGCCAAGGCAGATGTCCCCCCCATAGGCTGGCGGGGGGTTACTGCAGGTCCGGGTCCGAATGTAATGACCTCCTCCACACGTCACTGAACATTTGGACCAAGGTGACCAGCAGGACCAACTACCATCCACTGAGAGAGAGAGAGAGCGAGAGAGAGAGAGAGAGAGAAAGAGAGAGAGAAAGAGAGAGAGAGGACACAAAGGTTATTACTGAGAGCACCTTGAAATAAGGTGGGAATGCCTGAGATATACTTATTTCATTGGTTTTCAGCCAGAAGTTCTAACTCAAACTTTACTAAAAACTGTATATCAAATGTAAATGTAGTTCATCGCCATTGGATTCACTATGTAATTAAGTACATTTAAATGGTACATCAAAACAACAATGGCTCTAATATGTCTATGGTTTACCAAACAGCAAATTTAAATATAAACTGTAAAATGTTATCAGTTTCTGTGCAGTATGTGTAAGTCAGACAGTGCAGATCATGTTTAGGCAACCATTTCTCGCAGAGCACTGGAGTGAACTCAGCTAATTGGCCTACACCGTGTGTGTATTTCACCTCAACTAGATGCAGGCAAAACTGTTCTGCTTCTCCAACAGCTGTTTCTAATTAATACCGTAGAGCTGCTGATGCTCGCTGTAGCAGGAATTATGAACGTCTCGGTCATGCACCACACTCACATCACACAACGCAACACAACACAGCACACTCATTACTAAAGCTGTGTTCTTCAGGAACAAACTACTACTATCTGTCGTTATTTACAATGTACACTGAAAAAAAAATAAAAATGGTTGACTGCAAGACTACATGTTCTTAACAAACTCAAACACCAAAGAACACAGCTTTAGTAAAGACACAGCTGTGTTGAATTTTGTGATGTGGCAAGTGAAGATTGGTATTAACAGACCTAAAGTGTGCCAAGAAAACATTCTCCACACCATTACACCACCTCCGCCAGCCTGGACTATGGATACAAAGCAGTCTGGGTCCATGGATTCGTGCTGCTGACTCAAAACTTTACCATCTACCAGCAGAACTCAAGATTCATCAGGCGGGGTTACATTTTTACAGTCTTCAGCTGTCCAGTTTTGGTGAGCTTGTGCCAAATGTAGACTCAGCTGTAGATGCTGAACACACTCAGCTCATTTCTCCCTGTCGCACTGCCCCTGACCCCAGTGCTAATTAATGAGGGCAAACAAACCATCAACACCATGTTTTTCTCGTCCTCTCTCTCCTCTGGTATAAATGAGCAGTGAACTCGAGGAGATGGTCTGCGACAGCAGAGCTAACGACTCCCGCAAAACGCTCGGCCACTTTGAGCTCTAATTAACTCAGTGTAAACACACCCGTTATTCACCCGTTCCACCTCACAGCACATCAAAACATCACGACATCACAGCTCAGACAGGTCTGCAAGTGTTCATGTCATTACCCACCCACCAACACCCCCCAACCCCAACCCCAAATTTAGTTTATAAGCCAAGAGATGTTTGTTATTTAAAGTTTGCATGTTTAGTTTTGCACAAGAGGTGTTTTCTGATATACTGATATCTACTGGCATTAACAGTCCTGGCAAAATTCAGGCTTCATGATGGCTGCATATTGTTTAAGATACAAACGTCAGAGGCAAACGTTTTTGGCTGATGGACTACTTTTAAGGTTGTGCAAATTTGATTTCTAGTTAAACTATTTTTATTATAATAGGCATTGGACCTGTGAAGAATAACCCATGACCATAAGCTGTGCTGTACTGTTTCAAAGCACAGTAGTAGCCTTTTTCAATGGGTCCGTGATTGTCAAAACCAATTCTTTCTTTTCCTGAAAATTCCACCACTGCATCATAAAAAAACAGTAACCAATGACCAAGTTGGAATTGGGAAGACTTCCAAATAGGAAGTTGTTTTCCAGACATCAAACAGATACAGATACACTTTCAGGTAGGAAGTAGGAGGTTCTGAGATGGAACATTCCAAAGTCATAGTTGGCATGAATTACACCTGTTCACTATGCTCCCTGTCTGGAAATAATGTTGCATCTCCAGCTTGCCTTTTGAAAGGTTTTTAATTGGAGGATGAATGCTGTGACATCTCAGTTGTCAGTTGTATACATTTTCACACTTGGACATCAATACTAGTGATTTTGTTTTACAAAGACATTGCTCATTATGTTTTTCACTAACCAAAATTTTATAGCTACCTGTTAAAGGAGCAATTTGTACTCCAGTAGGGTGAAACATATAGCCAGAAAGTGTTGTCCACCTGTATCACAACTAAGTCCCTTCTCCTCAATGTATTAACAATTTCCCATTCTAGAAGAAATCCCTCCCACTTTGCCAAGAGCATTTCCAGCAGAGGAAAGCAACACCAATGTTAACTCTTGACGTGAGCAGGCGCTGGTGGTCGCCTGTCAAGAGCATTCAGCCATTATTACGTTTACTCTTCCCTCCATTGGTTATCTGTCCTTAAATGATCTAACTGGGAACAGGATCTTCATCAAGGCCAACAAGAGGTTAGAATACTGTCACAGTCTGCCATGTTTCTTGTCTGTCTGTCTTGGTTAAGTTGTCCTGTCAAATGCCAGTGTGTTTTACGTTTCAGTCATGTGCTCCTTGTACCCACCCTCTGTCTCCGCCCCTCACCCGCTCCGTGTTGTCTCCCACTTGTTAGCCCTGGATGTTCATTATTAGTTTCTGGTCTGTTGCTTAGTCTTCGCTTGGTGTTTTGTCTTGTTCCATGTTAGTGAGTACCATGTTACCTGTGTTCTTGACTTTGGATTAATGTTTACCCTGTCTTTGTTTTCTCTTGTTATTTTTCCTGTACTTCAGTGTTTCTAGTTTCTTGTTTTCTTTAGTTCTCTTAGTTTATTTTTCATTTTGTTTCTTAATAAACTGCCATTCAGTATTTGCACTTGCTTCCTGCCTCCTCATCTCTACAAACATGATAAATCCACCATCAGGGCAGTGCTACTTTTTATCATCTCATGTTGGACTGATTTGAGTAACAGCTACAGTGACTCACTATCACCTCTTCAGATTCAAAGTAGTATTACAAGATGAGATAAGGTGGGGTTTAATTTTGTAGACATCTCTGCATCATACTAAGAACATGGTACGTTCATTTATTTTTATTACCAAAATAATAGTAATGGTAATGAGTCGACAGCAACAAAAACAAACGATGTAAGCTTTTATGGCATCCCTACTGTTTGAAAAAAGAGGCTAAATAGCTGAGCCCGCAAATGAGACATTTTTCAAGAAACCAAAGTTGCTGTCATCACTCTGTGACAGGCAGACAGATAGCTGAAGGATGAGTTCTGTAGCTGTGATCATTTTTGAGGTTCGCGAATTGTTCATGATTGACAATTTCCATTGACTGATGATAACGATGATTGACTGACTCATGCAATCTTACTATTTATATCCAGATATTATAAATTTATATATAGATAGACAATTACCACAGTTAATGCCAAAGGGCCCACATAATTTAAACTAAAATTACAAACAGGTACAGAGCTATTACTTATTTTTGGGATCATGATGACGATGGTACAAAAGAAAGAATATTGCTGACTCTTCCACCAAACAAATAATTACATGATTCATCTCGCAATGTTCAGGCCTTTGACTCTTGCTATTGAGTATGCTGATACAGTACAAAGTAAATATAGATGTCTGGATACGTTAGAGTAGGCAGTAGCTCATAATCGCGACTCTTTTGTCAATTTAGTATGGATCAGCATCTCTAATGGTTTGGACTTTTTCTTAATATCTTGATTTGGAAGCCTCAACTTGCATTAACTATTCATACACATTATGGTGACTGAATATTGACAACATGGTTGGACTTTTTCTGGATTTTACGAATGAAAAAAGTTTAAATACTGCTTTATGTGCTGCCACATGTATGTATCTGGGTTTTAGTGTCAAATGTTAAATGAAGCTCAGCACAGTGGATAAGCTTTCCAGTCCGTGTTGTTGTACTGTGCCGTTGTGTACTGTCTCCACATGCAATCACACATAATTAAGTCATCAATGTCCCAATATTTCTTCTACCAGAGACCTAGTCAGCATGAAAATTTGTATTCACAATGTATTGATTCACTGCATATGAAGTCTTGGACATTATAGGCCTGTTTCCCAGTCCATAGCACTATAGGAGGCATGTAGGTATGTTTACAGCAGACATTTCACTGCTTGAGAGCTTGTCTGCAGTGCCTCTTCAATAAGACGAGTGAATTAAAAGGCATGATTAATCTTTATTTCCCCTGGGGTGAAAAGGTTAAAGGTCAGATTTGTGTAAGGAGAGTCCAATTTCTGAGCAAAATATCAACTCCCAATAGCCAGCAGCTACAGACGATGAAAGTGTATGATGAATCTACAGTAGACGCTCTTCTCGCTTTATTACGAGGGAAAGAAAGAAAGCACTCTTTTTAGAGGCTCTTTTAAAGAGTTGGGAGCGACGCGCAGGGGCGTAATTGAACTCCTCCGTGGGGTTTTGTCATCCTTGCTGTAATTTCTCTATCGGAAAGTGACAGATCAGTCAATTTCTGCCGCCATATGACTGATCGTTCCATCTGAGCCCAGAGCAACAGCCAGGAAGAAAAGATTCATTTATATCAGAAAGGGCCCGGTGGCAGCTGGGAAACTTCTTTCTCTCGTTTTCTCTCTTTCAAAGTACAATAAAGGTCTGACGTGCCTTTGCAGAAAGGCCTGTCACAGTTCGAGTCCCAGCTGGGCTGTGCAGGTTCAAACAAGAGGAACTGAGCTCTAATAGTGTGACCGTTCATGTATGCTGCCCACCAAGTTTCCCTTTTTCTTTCATGCCAGATTTTCACTAGTGCTTTGTGGCTAATTAAGAAAAAAAAATCCTTGCAAAGGTTTATAGATAATAAAGCAAATCCATCGTAATGCTTGATGTGCGGACCCAGTTTTAAAGACAGTGTGTCAGTACAATGGAAAATGATTAGTAATTTGTGTTTGACCACTACTAAGACAGAAACAGTTAAAAAAAAAAGAGATATGAGATAAAATGAGATAAAAAATCTCATTCAAAATATGTTTGCAATCATCTACTGGGACAGGAGAATGTTTACCGTTATAGCGTTTGTTCGAAATGTATGGAGAGACAGGTGGCCCAAGAAGGCTGCCGAGCTTGGGGAAGGTCAGGGCTTTTTGGCACCCCCGCCACATAAGGCTGTGACTTATTTTGGGAACCTCTATTCAGGAACCACTGGTAACTCAAAAGAATAACGACTGACCAGGTTAACTGGTGGGCCGAAAAAAACAAAAACGCAGCCCTATAAAAGACAGGCAGTCAAAGGCATTATTGGGACCAGGGTTAGCAAGCTCAGAGAACGTTGGTACTGCAGCCCTTCGAATAAAAGCTTTTTTTCTCTGAACTGGTCTCCCTCTTCATTCTGACGGCAAAAACGAAGATACAACACCACGGTCACCTTTCTTTACCACATCACCTTTCATTTTAACAGCACTTAATAAACATTTTGGGACGACAGCAGCACAACCACTAAGTGTATATTTTGCATTTTATAATGTGCCACCTGTTTTAATAAGAGGCAGGTAAGTCAAGTTAGGTGTGTCTATATTTTTCAGCGTTAAAGGTTAAATGTACCAGTTACTCATGTCATGGACACTAATACACCCCATACCACGAGAGAATTTGTCCTTTGAACTTCACACTGGCAACAATCTGAACAGTCCTTCAATTCTTTGGCCTGGAGAACAGTTTGTCCATTATTTCTATAAATAATCTAAAAGGTGGAATCAGATGACAATGTGCTTTTCCACTGTGTGATTTAGCTCAAGCCTGGAGCTGGACGTGGTAGATGCATTGTGCCCACTGTTCATTTGGTTAATATATAGCCAGGCCACATTATTCCGACTTTCTACGGTGGCAGTGTTATGGTCTGGGGAATGTTTTCATGGCATTCTCTGGGACCACTCATCCATTTGAAAGACACTCTTAACTGATTTTGCAGATCATGTACGTAACCATATCTGCATCTTCCCTGGGGCAGATGGGATCTTCCAGCAAGACAATGCTACAATGTCACAAGGCTAGAAATGTCCAACACTGGTAAGAAAAGCATGTGCAGGACTTTCAAGTAACACTCCGGACCCCTAATTCCCCCCTAAGGGTTGAACCCAACTGATCATCTGTTGGATCACCTTGATCATCATGTTCGCTCTATGAATCCTCCCCCATGCAGCCTCCAGTCAGCCTGGCTCCAGTACCTGTGACAACCAACCTTATTGAGTCTCCCAGCCTGCCTAGCTGCTGTCTGTGCTGCACACGGTAGCTGTTGGTCATAATAATGTGACTCCAATGTGTATTATCTTTATACCCATGCTTACACCTGACATAAACTCGATGGCCACTTTATTAGAAACAAGCCTGTACTTTAATGAACTAGCCAGACTAATACAAGCTGTGCATCAGCAGCTGCAGTCTCTAACTATGCAAAAGCAAGATGAAGCTCTGAAGAAAGTGTTTGGCGAAACAACACAAAACCACCACTGTTGTGGTCATCACATTAGCAATGCAGCTAGCCTCGCAAGAAATTAAATTAGGAGGCTCCTGCTGGTCCAGGAGCGATCAGATTTTTCAGTTTGTCACCACAGACGATGATGGATGGCCTGCGCTGAGCAGATCTCAGGTTTGGGTGTCTGGTGTCTATGGCAGCGGGCATCTGAGTAATAATGATTATAAATGAAATTTCTCATTGTCTGTTGCCACGACGTCTTCTGCCAGGTGTCGTTTCATACTTAAGGAGCGCATTTCCATTTAGAAGGCACATTTCCTCCCAGTATCACTCATTCACTCATTTAATTAGGCGCACTCTCCTCCTCCTCCCGCTGTATTAGAGCGCGTTGTCGGAATTTTCCGGCAACACAATCCTGCCTCCGAGTCGCAGGCAGAATAATTAGCCTGAAATGTGATTACATGAGATGATGCCGCAGGGATTTCCCTCCATTTCCGCCGATAAATTAGGGTCTTTGCACCTTCTAACAGCAGCAATTGTCTTTTGTACTCTAATATATGTGTGACATATGAACATGGGTTTTTTTTTTTATTCTTTATTTCCTTTATTGTTCATCAGTGCTCAACACCACTCTAGCACGTACAGATTACCTCAGGGACGCTACTGTAAAATGAGGCGTGCTCACTTAATAATCACTTGAGTGTGGAGCACTACAGGCAATAAAATACCGTCGGGGGGTGGGGGAGGCTGGAGAGGGACGGTTATACAGTGGGAGTGTGGATGTGAATTTTTTCTGAATCTACACTAACAATTTGGGTCACTCACGATGTTAACATGAACAAGTTTACTATATTATACTCAGCCATAACATTAAAACCATCTCCTTGTATCTATATTGTCCAGCTCCAATTACAATACAGGTGCACCTTGTAGCTTACTTCTTCAATGATCAGGACCCCCAAAGGACCATCATAGAGCAGGCATTATTTGGGTGGTGGGTCATTCTCAGCACTGCAGTGACACTGACGTGGTGGTGGTTGTGTTAGTGTGTGTTGTGCTGGCACGGGTGGATAAGATAGCAGTGCAGCTAAAGTTTTAAACACTATCTCCACTCACTGTCCACTCTATTAGACACTCCTGCCTTGTTGGTCCACGGTGAAGATATCATCCTACGGTCATCCTCTGGTCCTTCATCAGTGGACACAGGATGTTGCCAACAGGGCACTACTGGCTGGATGTTGTTGCTTGGTGAACTATTCTCAGTCCAGCAGCACTGCTGTGTCTGATCCACTCACACCAGCACAACACACGCTAACACATCACCAGCATGTCAGTGCCACTGCAGTGCTAAGAATTACCCACCACGCAAATAATGCCTGCTCTGTGGTGGTCCTTTAGGGGCCCTGATCATTGAAGAACAGGGTGAAAGGGGGGTAACACCATGTATAGGTTTAATGTTATGGCTGCTCAGTGTGTAATATAGTAAACTTGTTCATGTTAACATCTTAAGTGACCCCAAACTTTTAAACGTTTGAGGAGATGCAGAAAAGATTCACATCCACGCTCCCACAGTAAACCCCTCCCTCCCCCAATACTGACAAAAACAGGTAACTGAAACATGTTTCAGTATGCACTAAGGCTGCAAGATATCATATATCTCACAACTAAACTAAGGTGCAGTAAACTGGAAGAGTATATTAACAGTGCTCTGTGTTGTCTATGAGAGCGTCACCTCCTCAGTTTCAGCTTTGCTTTCCCAAACGCTTCAGCCAGTTTGTTTAATACATTAGATTAAACTATTTCTGTGAGACTCTATGTTTAGCTTAAGCTCCTGTTCTGGTGTATACAGTACAATTAAAGTTGAGCTGTTATTTCTGCATAGACACAAAAATCACGCTCATCCTTCTAATAAAACAGACAAACATTCAGCTCTGTCACCTCATTATTCACCACCATCACTGGAATATTTTATCTACGGGTTTCCATCAATGTTAGCACACAAATGTAATCAGAGGGGACGGTAAAGAACGTCTGTGGGATTTTTTAAACGTTAAAAAGGAAGCACTGTTTTGCAGTGTAGGTAAATGTAACACTACACTACTAATCATTACACCACCGTACTAACCACTACACCACCATACTAACCACTACACCACCGTACTAACCACTACACCACCGTACTAACCACTAGACCACCGTACTAACCACTACACCACCATACTAACCACTACACCACCGTACTAACCACTACACCACCATACTAACCACTACACCACCATACTAACCACTACACCCCCATATTAACCACTACACCACCATACTAACCACTACACCACCGTACTAACCACTACACCACCGTACTAACCACTACACCACCATACTAACCACTACACCACCGTACTAACCACTACACCACCATACTAACCACTACACCACCATACTAACCACTACACCACCATACTAACCACTACACCACCGTACTAACCACTACACCACCATACTAACCACTACACCCCCATATTAACCACTACACCACCGTACTAACCACTACACCACCATACTAACCACTACACCACCGTACTAACCACTACACCACCATATTAACCACTACACCACCATACTAACCACTACACCACCGTACTAACCACTACACCACCGTACTAACCACTACACCACCGTACTAACCACTACACCACCGTACTAACCACTACACCACCATATTAACCACTACACCACCATACTAACCACTACACCACCGTACTAACCACTACACCACGGGACTAACCACTACACCACCGTACTAACCACTACACCACCGTACTAACCACTACACCACGGGACTAACCACTACACCACCATACTAACCACTACACCACCGTACTAACCACTACACCACCGTACTAACCACTACACCACCATACTAACCACTACACCACCGTACTAACCACTACACCACTACACCACCGTACTAACCACTACACCACCGTACTAACCACTACACCACCGTACTAACCACTACACCACCTTACTAACCACTACACCACCATACTAACCACTACACCACCGTACTAACCACTACACCACCATACTAACCACTACACCACCGTACTAACCACTACACCACCGTACTAACCACTACACCACCATATTAACCACTACACCACCATACTAACCACTACACCACCATACTAACCACTACACCACCATACTAACCACTACACCACCATATTAACCACTACACCACCATACTAACCACTACACCACCACACTAACTACTACACCACCACACTAACCACTACACCACCGTACTAACCACTACACCACCATACTAACCACTACACCACCATACTAACCACTACACCACCATACTAACTACTACACCACCATACTGCATTTTCTATGCAAATGCATATGAACGTTCTATGAATGCTATAAAATCACAACAATCATTTTAGAATAATGGATTCTTTGTAAATACAGCTGTTCTAGTCATCTTACTCTGTATTTTCTGATATAGCAGAGCAAGAAAGTATCGCAATTTCTGTTTTTTTCAATATCATGCGGCTGCTAATAAAACTAATATCCTGTCAGTTCCGTCTACGTGAAAATAATTTATTTAATGGGGAAAAACAATATAAGCCATATCACTTTGTTCCTTTTACCACGCCTCACAAGTTTGAGATGGGGATGAAGTTGAGAATTTAGATTAACTGTGTAAAGCATAATTATTCGCTACGGGACGTGAGTTCCTTTCTCACTTCCTGTGTTCTTTATCATTCAAGTGAACTGTCTTTTTCACAGGCAGATTTCACTCAATGTGGTGATGGTTTGACAGTTATTTTGTTGTGGCTCTTGTGTGTACCTGGGCAGGGAGTTGTGTTGCACTCCTGGTACTCCTGTGCCGGTCCCAGACAGGACGTCCCACCGTATTTGGGTTTAGGATTGGTGCAGGTTCTCTTTCGGCTGCGGATGCCTGAACTACAGTCTCGACTGCACTGGCTCCAGGAGCTCCAGGCTGACCAACCGCCATTGACCGTCAGTCCAGTGATCCGGCCTGACCGCAGCAGGTCACCTGTAAAACACACACATACTTGTTTTAATAAAAACATCAGGTCCAAAGTTGCCATATGATTTAAACATGTTACATACAAGACAAAAGCTAGTTTGAAAATGCTAACTGCTCTTTACATTGGATGAAAAGTTCATAATGAAATTATTTTACAGTATGATGATTGTGAGCACATGAAAAGAGTATGAGAACGCTGTCAAATCTATATTTTAAGGATGTGAGTGAATTATTTACTACTGTCATCATATCTTCATCAGCATAGCGTTCATTTTGTATCAGTGACCTAAAGTTGAGTCGGAGCTTCTTTCTAAATCTGTACATTAATACATACATCTTTTCTTCTTTCCTTTCTTATGTACCTCATGTGTGTTTGGCTGTAAATGAAATAAATGAATGGTGTGCTATTACTTTTGCACAGTACTGATATGTAAGTACATATATGTAATAATGTTTCCCATATGTATTCATGTAAATATTTATTACTCAATAATAATGAAATGTTATGTTTTCCTCTTTTAATTCAAATTAAAACACTGTTGGAAGTTCAGACAGTGTTGGCCTGAAAATGCATGAACACTTACATATACACAGGGACAGTTGGGACTGACCTCCTGAGCCGAAGACATGAGGACACTCAGATTTAGTACTGAATCTCAGGGATATGAGGTTTGATGCCTTGTCGTAAATAACTCTGACTTTATGATTGACCCGTGATGAGTTGCAGGAGAATATATAGTGCATGAGAGGAGCGGCGGACTTGGAGACACTGAGCTGTTTTAATATTAGATATTTTCATGGCGGGGTATTAATAGCGGCACCTCGGTGAGATTTGAATTCGGCTGTGAATTTCAATTTGAGTAAATGAACTGGATTTAATTTGGCCAACTGAGGAGAACACCATCACATTCTTTATTTCTCTCACAGTTATACCTCAATCATGCCCTCCAGCTAGACATCTACACAATATCTTCCCTTTAACTCTTTCAGTCCTACATTAGTGCCTTTTTGTGTATTTTTGTGCTTTGTTATACAAACAACCTCAATAAATACTCCTATACCCTAGAATAGCAAATATTAGTCAACCTCTGTGATGCTCCTATACTCTAGAATAGGATCATTCAAACCTCATACAATCTCAATCAACAGTCCAGTTTATGAGTGTTCAGTTCATGCTCCTGTACATTAGAGTTGCAGGCACTAGTCCATTAGCAACATGAACAAAACAAACACTACAGTCCAAAACCAACCTCAGTAAATGCGTCTATACATTACAGTAAGAGATATTAGTCTCAATAAATGCTGGTCTTTTTTCATGGCAGGGAATGATTTTGCAACTTATTGCAATTCATCTGATCACTCTTCACAATCTGAAGTCAGCATTAGTACAAAGCCAACCTCAGTAAATGCTTCCATACACTATAACAAGAGATATTAGTCGATAAACAACCTCAGCTAATGCTTTTATACAATACAGTAGGAGATATTAGTCAATAAACAACCCCAGGAAATGTTTTTATACACTACAGTAGGAGATATTAGTCAATAAACAACCTTAGGAAATGTTTTTATACACTACAGTAGGAGATATTAGTCCATAAACAACCCAAGTAAAAGTTTCTATACTATAAAGTAAGTAATATTAGTCTAGAAACAACCTCAGTAAATGCTTCTGTACACTACAATAAGAGATATTAGTCCATAAACAACCTCAGTAAATGCTTCTGTACTCTACAATAAGAGATATTAATCCTTAAATAACCTTAGTAAATGCTTCTATACTCGAAAGTAGGAGATATTAGTCCATAAACAACCTCAGTAAATGTTTCTATACTCTACAGTAGGAGATATTAGTCCATAAACAACCTCAGTAAATGTTTCTATACTCTACAGTAGGAGATATTAGCCCATAAACAACCTCAGTAAATGTTTCTATACTCTACAGTAGGAGATATTACTCCATAAACAACCTCAGTAAATGCTTCTGTACTCTACAGTAGGAGATATTAGTCCATAAACAACCTCAGTAAATGTTTCTATACTCTACAGTAGGAGATACTAGTCCATAAACAACATTAATTTAATATAGTAATAACAATAATAATAATACAAACAATTTTTGTGTATAGCCAAAAGAACACTTAATTAAATATCATTCTGGAAATGATAACAACACAACACTGATACAGCTGAATAGCTGCATTTTTTCACCTATAGCTGTGACCCCGGTGTTTTTCCTGAACCTCAGTTTGTTACTCATCCACTGGCTGACACTGCTGTGTTCTGACCACTACATTGACCCAAAGTCTTTATCTGCAAAGTACTCCAGCAAACAACCTTCTAAAAACAAACAGACTGTTCATAACCTGCTCACACTCAAAGCCCAAAGCAGCATCCTGCCGGCTCCTGACCAGGGGTCTGGTCAGTGTTCGCCCTGACCTGCAGGTAAACAAACAACACAGCACACAACTTCTTAAAGTGCCAGAGGAAAGGTCTTTGGTTTCTGGGTATGATTTATGTTGGAGGACAAAGTCTGGATAAGTTCACAGTTATCTTATGAGATGTACTGTACTGAGCCCTGGAAACTACATTTATTTAACTTGCTAGACTAGTTAGCTTGTGTCATACCCACCAGTAGCTGCAAAACCTGGAAACTGGACTCAGGGTCTGCATTTGAAGACCTCTCATTCTTTATTGTTGTTTTGCTATTCATTAATACATTTTTTTTTAGTAATAGTAACATTAACATTTAGTATACATACTATATGGACACGTTTACACCTGCATTTTTTACTTTTTCCATTTGTTTCAGTAGCAAAAATATGGACTATTTTATATGGACTATGAACTATATCATAATAAAATAGCTCCTTTACTACTAGGGCTCAAAGATAAACCGTTAAATCAGATCCAAGCAAACCTCCATTGTGACATAACAGCCACAAATTATCTGGCACACCACATTCAGTGTTCAGGCCTGAAGCCACTATTACAGTGTGTATTCTGGTCTTCTTGGCAACAAACCAACAGGCCTGAACCTCAGTTTACAGACAAAACTCAACAATTTAAATCACAGTCACAACATCGCAATTACATATTTACCCCAAACTGTTCAGCTCTATCTGCTACTTTCTTCTACTAACAGATGTCTCCACATGTTTCAAGTCAGAAACTGAAAATGTAAAAGGGAGGCGTTTTAGGTCGAATAGGTCACTGGAGATCTCAAAGGTTAATCAGTCACACTGATTCCAAGCGCAGCTCAGAATGGCTGTGTGGGAAAGAGAGTTTTGTAGTTCCTGCCCGTATTTGAACCCGCATGAGAGAGAGGTGACACACGCAGAGGCTTTTAACAGGTATTTGACTGCGTTGCTGTGATATCGCCTCTGCACTCTGATTTGCTCCACAGATCAGTGCTTACAAGCCTCTAATCCAGAAAATTAATTGCTCTTGTGCATTACCACCAAGCGTGTACCTCAGTCTGCTGTTTGGATTGCCAGGCGTCGCCCAGGAGTGTCAGAAAATGCTTATTAATAGGGAGCAATTAAAACTCCTCCCTTCTGGGTTTTCTATTGTGTTTTGTAGGGCAGAAAATTATGTAAAAGGGTTGTGTTTATGTGCAAAATTGTCACCGAGGAAACAGCGAAACAAGACCGAGCACAGCGAGAAGAACAGCAAACTACAGGTCTTAAAGAGGCCCACCAATTATCATGTCCCACAAAACCCACTGTGTAGTACATGTTTCTGTGACAGCAAAAGCAAAGTGAAAATAAGAATTAATTCCTCATACACACTGCCCAAATATATATATAATATATAATATAAAAACTAGGAAATACTGATATCACAACAGATCTTGATGAATGACAGATTCAAAAGAGTAGAAAACCATTACTGACAGAAATTGTGTATACAGTTAAGAACAAAGTGACGTAACAAAAGTCAATGGATTAAGGGGTCAATTCAAAATCACACCATAAAACTAAGTAAACCAATAAAATCACATGCTGATCCAAGAATTTCATCATGACAACATGGCAATGCTCCTGATGAGACGACGGATAGTGTCCTGTGGATCTCCTCCCAGTCTTGGATCAGAGCATCTGAGCTCCTGGACAATGTGTGGTGCTGCATGGACGCATCGGATGCACAGATACACAACATTCCAGAGGTTCTCAATTGTATTCAGGTCTAGGCAACCTAAGGGCCAGTCACTGGCATCAATGCTTTTGTCATTCAGGAATTCATTCTGGCCACATGAAGTTGGGCACGGGGAGGTATCCAGACTCCACTGCAGCAGTGAAAACCTAACAGCAGTCAGGGTATCGTTGGCTATCATGTGGAGGTTTGTGTGAAACTACACAGATGCACTTTCTCAGACCAACCCTGTCAAACCAGTCATGCTGGATGATGTTGGAGGCAGTATAACATTCACCACAACGTCTCCAGACTCCAGACACACTTTCATGTCTGTCCCCTGAACCTGCTCTCACTGTGAAGAGAACTGGGCACCAATGACAGACCTGCCAATTCTGGTCTTCTCTGATGAATGCCAGTCGAGCTGCACCATGCAGGGCTATGAGCACTCATCCCACTAGATGACGTCAGGCCCCCATAGCACCCTCATGGAGTCACCCTCATACAGAATAGTAGCTTGCTGGAAGTCAATTTGTAGGGCTCTTTCAGTGCTCCTCCTGTTCCTCCTTGCACAAAGGAGCAGATACCGGTCCTGCTGCTGGGTTGATGAGTTTTAATGGCCCTATACAGCTACCTTCGTGTAATGGCCTGTGTCCTTGTATCTCCTCCATGATCTTGGAACTGTGCTAGGAGACACAGCTACAACGACATGTATGGATGTGTCATCCTGGAGGAGCTGGACTACCTGTATAACATTAATGGGCTGCAGGCACCGCCTCATGCTACCAGTAGCGACAAAGACACCAGCAAAACTCTGCACTAGAGGAGAATCAGTCAGGAAGAATAAGGAGTGAGTCACTGTCTGTGGCCACCACCTGCAGAACCAGCCCCTTTCTGGAGGAACGTTGTCTCTCCAGTGCCCCTCTTTTTATTTGCCATATTGTCACTTTCATTTGCACCAAAGCAGGTGACACTGATTTACAGTCCCCCCTGAAGTTTAATTGACTTGTCATTATACTGTCATAATTAAGCGTTGCCTATTTGTTTTTGAGCAGTGTAGAACAGCGGCTTTCAACCTGTGGGCATTGGTGATACGCCAAGGGGGCCATTAGCAGTCATTATTTGTATACTAATTAATTTATCTGAAATAGAAAAACAGACATTTAACCACACCAGTCATTTTAAACATGAAAAAAATCATCCCTGTCATAATTATTAACAAAAATAAAACTAGTGCTTTAATATTTAGGTCAAACTTTGTGATTGGTCTGGCATAATCACTGCATTAATAATTGTGTAATAATTTGCCTGCAGCAGAAATGATCATGCTGGATGAAATTCCTTGTGGGCTGTGAAATCTTGGAGGCTGGCTGTGTAGGCTGTATGTTGCGAAAGTTGGGAACCCCTGATAGAGAATCCTTTTTTGTTGTTTATGTTTGTGTTAGCCTTCACCTAAAAGCAGCCAACACATCCTACACGCACTTGAAATATTATTATATATTATACATACTTATATTCATATTATTAAATAATGTTATGTAAATAAAAAACAATACATTTCAGCAGTTAGTCTACTGACTCGCAGCTGCACTACAGCAGCCTAGAACAACACGACCTTGCTGCCCAGTGTTTGAAAAAATCCTGTTTTTAAAATAAATAAAATAAAATAAATAAAATATGAGTACAAACAATATTCAGAAGCATAGAAGACTATTGCTTTGCTATTATATTTTATAGTTTATATATATATATTTTTTTATATATAGGCTGAGAGTTGCAAATGTTGGAAATCCCTTCTTTGTTTTTTGTGTTTGCATAGAAGCTAACGGCATCCTACACGCACTTAAAGTCTTATAAAAGCACTTTTAAAATAATAACATGTATTATATTTTCAGCAGTTACTCGACTGACTCTTCCCTGAACCTCCTGTTATATAAAAATAAATAAAATATAAGAACAGACAATATTTATATGCGATAGAAGCCTACTGCTTTTATATATATATATATATATATATATATATATATATATATATATATATATATATATATATATATATATATATATATATATATATATATGTGTGTGTGTGTGTGTGTGTGTGTGTGTGTGTATGCCAATCCCGACAGAACATATTTACAGATAGCAGTCATGAAGGGACAGTAACAAATCAGTCTGTTTAATTCTAAGAGATAAAGAGAGGTTGGAAAGAGTGAAGTCAAAATGAAATATGCCTGAGGGCGAGAGAGAAAAAAGGATAAAACAAAAAAAAAATACAAAAAGAGAGAGTGGAGAAAAACAAAGAAGGGACAACAGCAGAAAAAAGAAAGAGGAGTAGAGCAAGAAAGAAAAAGAAAGATAGAGACAGAGAGAGAGAGAAAAGAGAAGGAGAAAAAAACAGATGTCCTTGTGGTGTTGTCTGGTTGAGATGAGGAAGCAGCTCAGAGTGACACTCTATTGTTTCTCTGGAGAAAAATGAAGGCATCGTTCAGCAGAGAGGAGCCAAATTACACTGCCAGCATCATCAGTAACAGCCTGCGCTGCTCTGCAGCCCTGATAACACGCTAAAGAGAAACTCAAGGTCTAAAGATGAGCGGCCTGACAGCCAGCCTGCGATTTTACACCGGCCACCGCCAGAAACAAGCCTCAGCAGTGCTGCAAATATTGATTTCCACAGTTTTTACAGGGCAGCACTAAAGCTTACAGTCAACCTGAAATCAGAATGGAGCTTGTTTACCTTGCTAGTTTGCGTCTCCGGTCATATTAAACACAGTTTATCAGATCATACAGTTTAGAAGACTGAAGTCCTGTTACTTATTGTTTTCCATCAAAATCTAAAGACTCTACAACATCTCCTTAATAATGTCATTGTTCAATGGCAGGTGGGGCAAAATTATATTAACACATATATATATTATGTATATATCATGTTTCACTCTCCCCTCATGCACTGAAATATATAATTCACACCTGTCATTAATGAACTCCTAGCTAAAGATTCTGTGCTACACCGGCACTATTCGGGCAGTACAGACTTGAAAGAATGGTCCAATTACATGGCCACTTTATCCAAGGTATTAAGATGAATACCTGTAGAACCTGATTGCGATCCGTGATGATTTCCTGAATGCAGTTCTGTAGCACAGACGCTGTGTATGAATGGCCTTCATGTGTGAGCTGTAGCAGCCACTGCCACATCACTCATTATGTTATGCAGAGGTCACTCATGGGCAAAAATCATTAAATCCCACTCCTCCTCGGTACCACTCCATACCACTGGTCACACAACTCAAGAGACTCTCGTCACGTTGATTCCATTCTGATGTATCGTCTCTATAAAATCCTCAAGCTGGTGATATCCTGCTGTCGTTATAAGCTGAAGAGAGTGGCTGCACTGGACACCAACTGTATCAAATTAAAGTAAATGACATGTAAATAAGCTGTTTTCTCACTGACTGGCTTATAATGTGCCTCAATAAGGAGCCTGGTCATGCTACAATCCTAATTTCACCGGCTATATCAACATGACTGATAAACTGGTTTCTAACCATTCATGTATTCATTTTAAAAAATCTACAAAAACATATCAGCATCTTGAGTGCTGATTGGATTTGGTATCACTGCTACTGAGTACTGATTGGTTAGCAGTACTGGTATTGAGTACTGATTGGTCGACATTACTGCTAGCAGAACTGTCAGTGAGGGCTGATTGGTTGACATTACTGCTAGCAGAACTGTCAGTGAGGGCTGATTGGTTGACATTATTGCTACTGATTACTGGTTGGTTAGCAGTACTGGTACTGAGTACTGATTGGTTGACATTATTGCTACTGATTACTGGTTGGTTAGCAGTACTGGTACTGAGTACTGATTGGTTGACATTACTACTAACAGTACTGTCAGTGAGGGCTGATTGGTTGACATAACTACTAGCAGTACTGTCAGTGAGGGCTGATTGGTTGACATTACTACTAGCAGTACTGTCAGTGAGGGCTGATTGGTTGACATTACTACTAGCAGTACTGGTACTGAGTACTGATTGGTTGACATTACTACTAGCAGTACTGTCAGTGAGGGCTGATTGGTTGACATTACTACTAGCAGTACTGTCAGTGAGGGCTGATTGGTTGACATTACTACTAGCAGTACTGTCAGTGAGGGCTGATTGGTTGAAATTACTACTAGCAGTACTGTCAGTGAGGGCTGATTGGTAGACATTACTACTAGCAGTACTGTCAGTGAGGGCTGATTGGTTGACATTACTACTAGCAGTACTGGTACTGAGTACTGATTGGTTGACATTACTACTAGCAGTACTGTCAGTGAGGGCTGATTGGTTGACATTACTACTAGCAGTACTGTCAGTGAGGGCTGATTGGTTGACATTACTACTAGCAGTACTGTCAGTGAGGGCTGATTGGTTGAAATTACTACTAGCAGTACTGTCAGTGAGGGCTGATTGGTAGACATTACTACTAGCAGTACTGTCAGTGAGGGCTGATTGGTTGACATTACTACTAGCAGTACTGTCAGTGAGGGCTGATTGGTTGACATTACTACTAGCAGTACTGTCAGTGAGGGCTGATTGGTTGACATTACTACTAGCAGTACTGTCACTGAGGGCTGATTGGTTGACATTATTGCTACTGATTACTGGATGGTTAGCAGTACTGGCACTGAGTACTGATTGGTCGACATTACTGCCAGCAGTACTGTCACTGAGTGCTGATTGGTCAGCATAACTACTACTGAGTCCTGGCTGGTTTTTGGTCTGGACTGAAGCACTCCTTAAAACCTCAGCATTGACTGTTGTTGAGTAAATAGGCATGCCTCTCTGTCTTTGTTTACATTTCCTCCTCTGTCCTGTGTGTGTTTACATTCTTAGCCACGTGCTTCTGTTTATGTTTGCCATGTGCTCCTTGTCTCCGCCCCTCACCTGCTCCGTGTTGTCTCCCTTATGTTAGCCCCAGGTGTTCCGTTATTAGTTATAGCGTATATATCCCTGGTTGCCTGCTTAGTCTGTGCTTGGTGTTGGTCTTATCTTATGTCAGTGAAACCCTTGTTGCCTGTTACCTGTTTCTTGGATTCTTGTTAACCGTGTC
This sequence comes from Megaleporinus macrocephalus, assembly GCA_021613375.1. Classification (NCBI taxonomy): domain Eukaryota; kingdom Metazoa; phylum Chordata; class Actinopteri; order Characiformes; family Anostomidae; genus Megaleporinus; species Megaleporinus macrocephalus. The sequence goes on from CM038727.1 coordinate 17,534,000, forward strand.
GTTGCTTTCTTTTGTAGATGTACCAGTAATTCAGTGTTTCTAGCTTCTTATTTTCTTTAGTTATCTTGATACAGTTTTGTGTTTTGTTTCTTAATAAACAACCAGCCTCCTTGACTATCCATTCGTGACAACTACAATCTGAAAATGCATTCAGAACAGGCTGGTTCTGCAGCTTTGTTTCCACTTGTGGACTGTTTACTGAAGTTCTTATTTAAAAAAATAATATGGGCCCTTTAAAGCTTACAAATGGTTAATGCGTCTAATAAATGATTGTGATCACTGCGTGTCACAGCACAGACGGGAGAAGCGCTACAATTTCCCCTTAGAAGTTTTCTGAAAAGCAACACATCATGATTGTATAACAGAGATGAAAGAACTAATTTCTGTGCTAATAAGAACAGACAGAGCCGTAAATCACTGTTGCAATTAATGAACTGATGATCGCCATTAAGATTTAGAGATTCTAATGAATGGGCGGTGGCACAATGTCAATAAGAGTGATTTCATTATTTGACAACATGTTATATTTTCATCTGCGCTAATCTGCTTAGCGTAATTGCTATGATGAGTGAACAGTTGCTACAGAATCCGCTTGCGTCCAAGGCTTTCCTGGTTTTATTGCCGGAATGACAGATAAACAGCATTTCTTATCTTCAGAGGGGGACGCTTTAAAATGCACCTGCAATAAACGACTCGACTTTAAATGAAGCGGGATCAGGAAATGTCAGGCAGAGCTGACGGCTGTGATCTGCTTGTGAGCGCCGTATTGACACTGGGTAGAGGAAAGGGCATAAGCTTCAAAGACCCGATAAAAGTGCAGCACGTTCGTGACATATGCAAGAAATTACAAGGTGACTTCTGTAGAAGAGCTAACTGGTTGTCACAGGCGTCACAGAGGCGGGTAAATGTTTACAAAGTGAGTTTTGTGAAGTAACACCGCAAAATATGTCGCTGGATGTCATGTTTCCTTATCAGATTTGCAGGGTTTTATATTTTGTGTCAGCCTGCAACCACTACATATCTCCTAATCTGGTGAACTCTGGTATGTACAGTGTGTTCAGTGATTTTGGGCAACAGTGCTGGGAATTTTTGACTCCATCTCTTCCATCTTTAGCCCTCAGAACCTCAATCATCTGTTATCTGGGATAAAAGACAAATGTAATATTCTATAATTTGTCAATAGTACAATTAGCATTTATATCATCACAAAAACACTTAAAATGTCTATATTCCCCTTTAATGTGGTGATTTTGAGCAGTCACTGTGTCTCACTGACATTCAACTACTCAGCAATATATATTATTATATTGTTTGAGTTTGAATTCAGAAGGTCCAGTGGCAGATAACTTGTGTTCACAGGTGCAAATAGAATTCTAAGTTTTCTTAGCAAAATTAAAATAACAGACAATTATGCAGATTTAGCATAACTGCTAGATTTCTGAGTGACGTTACTGGTGATATCCTGTTGTAGATAATAACTATGTTCATGATGAGCTAAGAATCTTATCTAGTTTTTATGAGTCAGTAATTTGAAGAAGGTAAAGCTTTTATCTATGTTACTGTTGGATAAACATCCATGGAATGCACACACATGCTAGCTGGGTAAATCTTACTAAGATGTTTAATGAGTTAGCTTAAGCTTGCTAGTTTGCTCGGACACGAAAAGAGTGTAGGAAACTTTTAGGATTACTCATTTTATGTTAAGAGGGGAGCAAGACTGGAGCAAAGCAGCAGATATTTATTAGCCTTAGGGAAGGTACTCATAAGACACAATATGTACATGTACATTGGGGGCTAAGAGAAACAAGAGGAATTCATTAGCAGGAAAACTCATGTTTGAGTTCCCAAAGGCTTCAAAAGAAAAAGAATTTGTGTAGACAAATGTATAGGCAGATTGGTGGGTAGATTGGGGTTTGGTTTGGTACATGGATTGGTGGTTGGATTGGTGGGTGGGCTGTGTATTGGAAAGAACCTGGTGATACAATGCGTGTCGTGATATAGCGGTCATGATTCAATACATTGCAATATACTGCGGTACTGCAAGCAAAGTGATATACTGCAATTTTTCAAATCCTACCATTAAAATACACCACTATATGAACAGGTTTGCCAATGCTTACAATAGCTTTGCACCCTTGTGCTGTTTGTTAACGTTGGGGTCGAGCTGAATATGGATTACAGCACTGCCATCTAGTGGTCAGAGGTTTAAACACACCAAACCCTGATTCACTTTCTGCCAGGAATCTGTTTATTGATACTGTGTTTTTGAGAAATTATAAAATATCACGAAAAATAATATTCCATTATTCAATATTTTCTTACACCCCTAATTTGTGGGTAGATGAAAGAGAAGATGGATGGATGGATTGGAGAGTGGCCTGTTGTGTGGATGGATTGGTATGTGTATTTGTGGTGTGATGGTGAGTGCATGGGTGGATAGATGGGTGAATGGACAGATTAATGAACAGATGGCTTTGCAGTAGGGTATGAGGTTATGTTGAGTTTGTGAACAGACTGACTGACTGAAAGATAGACCGATGCATAGAGAGACAGACAGGTGGGTAGACTTAGAATTAGCAATCTGATTAAAAGTTGCTGAAGGCCAACTTTGTGGAAAGACAAAAAAGTCATATAATTTCTATATCTAACAAAAAGAAACACAGTCAGCAATGCAGGATCGAACCAGTGCACGCATTACATAAATCAGATGGAAATACAACAGTGCAAGTGATCAATTAGTTAATAGTCAAGTCGATGCATAGCACAATGACAGCAATAGCACTAAACGTCTAATGGCTAATCTCAAACTTTTCATTTGTCACAGCAGTAAACTTCAGACTTTCCTTTCTGTGACAACTGGTCTTCATCTATACTTTAGCTCCCTGATCATTATCTTCAATGAAAAGTACATCTAGTATCTCTTAAATCTGCATTTCATCTTGTTTTTCCGTCCCTTCACACGGCTGCAGCTTATGGAGTCGAATCGATATAGAAAGAACCAGCCATGAGGCTTTATCTTCATCAAAGGGCAGCACATTTATCCCTGATCTCATCTTCCTCAGCAGAACCACTGACAACCAAACAAACCTTCATCGTGGAGGTAATTATAACACTAAGCCTTCAGCGTGTGATGAACGTTAACCACTCACAGGGCGGAGTGTAAAACACCCTCCTAACACACAGCTGGATGGCTGAGAATTGATGTGAGGAGAGATAATGGCTCAGATGGAGAAATGAACCCTGCATCAGTTCAGTAAGCTCACTATCTATGAATTATAATCCGATGCCGGAGCCCGTAGAGGAACTTTCTGTAGTAAGATTTAGATAAATGATCAGCTAGATAAGTGTGTGTCATCGTGCATCTAGTATATAATCAATTAAATCTGAGAAAGCACAGCTTTCACCTCTCCAGTCTTTAGGTTATTAGAAAGACAAACACAGAGCTGCTCAGCTGGTTTTCATGTTGTCTGAACTGGTCCGTGCTTAGATATCTATAAATAATTAGCATGATATTTACTTATTAACAATTCACAGCTTTGTTTAGCAGATTATTTTATCTCTTTATCTCTTGTTTCTTCTCTTTTAATGGTGCAAACAAAAGCACCTGAAAGCCCCACCTTGTGGAGAAACTATAGACTGCTTAATGTGAGCGAGTGAGTTTCAACCCTTGTCATCTAAATAAAGGAAGTGTTGCCACATTCTCCAGACTGCAGTTGTGGGCAGAACTTTTAAACTTTTGCCAAACTTTTTCCTTGGGATTCATGGATGCCAACTATCTCTTTATTCAAGGCACTCACCTTAAATAAACCTTCTACACAGCTAACGCTCTCCTCTAAAGGCTATGCCCCCCCCCAAAAAAACCAACAAAAAAACAAAAAACTGCTTGCTTTACTGTCTAGCTTATCATAAGAATTTTATTTTCATTTTACAACTCGTCTCAGGTTTGAAACTTAAGATGAACAGAAAATGCTTAGTCTCTTCAGTGCATGGGCGGATTGACCGGTGGGTGGAATTTGCTTTTGTGTGACAATATGAGCTATTAATATCCCATAATAATCCAGTTTAAACAGTAACAGTGAATTAACCAAAACATATACATATTTATTATTATGTAACATATGGGTATAATATTCTTTTACCTTTACCTGATCACATCACCAGGCCAAGTCACATAACTAACACACAACTGGCCTAAACCAATCACAAAACTAGAACATAGTAGTGGCGGCTGTCATGAAACCTCTGATTTCTCTCATCCATTTTTTAATAGACAATGCATAAACAAGCCTATTGGAGATTATGGCCTGAAAACTAAATGGACCATTTATATTTTGTTAATTCATGTTAATGGTCATATTAAGCATAATTCACCATATCATTTCAAAGACTTCACCTGAATACATCTTCTGAGTTTGAATGTATATCACTGTGCCCCAGGCAGCGGAGTAAAACAATATAAACCAATAATATAATGTTTCACCTCTCCTTCCATCCTCCACTTATCATGGAGAGAAAATGCTCAGCTAGCTTGACACCCTGATACTATATTTCACTCTCAAATACATCACAGTATGGATAGATAGTGAGTCGTAACTACATTTAAGCAGACAACTCAACTCAAATGTGTTTTAAGCAAATGTGTGATGATTTAGGCATGAGGTTCTTACAATGCTAATTGGTGGGCTGTGTCTTAAAGCTGTCTGTACTTGTTAACTGCATTTGATTTTGAGTCGCTAACATGTTTTGGCTGTTTGACTGCGTTTGTGGGTAAAAGCAAAACCTTCCATGTTTTACTAACTTAGCTCTTCAATACAGGCTTTTGTCAAAGTCTTCAACACTAGGTTGTTTTGCTCTCCGTTCTGTAAAACTCTAAAAAAGAAAAAGTGGAATGAACACGTGGTGTGAGTGTAAAGTTGAGGTTATCAGCTCTCTGTGTGTGTTGCACTTCTTGTTGTTATCCCGCAGTAATTGCGTTCTTGGTGGGTGGCTGATGAAGATAAGAAGCTGCTGCAGATCTGCTTTTAGACCATGTCGTAAAATCTCAAAAAAAAACCTGCCAATTAAGTCTGACGCTGAATATATTTTACTGCCAGCCTCCTCACTTTAATATCAGGGCAGGACTGTAGTTTCATTCAACAGCCTGTCCATTAACAGCTCATTTACAGACTACAAGTGCTTACAGTCACTGATCCGCAGAAGTTGGCGGGCCGAGTACGGCTGCACGTGTGGGCAGCAAAGAGCGAATTTCAATAGAGACAGCTTAGAATGAAATTTCTAACAAATACATGTACCAGAGGAAAATTAAACAGCAGGATCTTTAGAGTGGACTTTGACAGAAGAACAATGTTGTGAAGTGCAATAAAGCGAAGGAACTACAGTAGAAAGAAAGTGAATTCTTAGTTCAAATAGTTCAAACACAGCAAATTCAAAATGAAATTCAATGTAGACAATTTTAAATGATTATAGTTGCAGACAGAATGGAGTTCAACAGAACTCAGCACAAGCTAAGCAAACCCCTTCTAATGCACAGCATGGGTCAAACTTGATCCGTATACCTATATTTCCTGTGATTGTATGTATTGCTGAGCATCTCGTTGGTCTTTTGAAATCAGTTTATTTCATTATGTACTGTTGCATGTGTTTATAAAATATCTTGTTTTTGACCTTAAATCATTATTAATATTTTTTTTAAATATTTGTTTACTTCATAAACAAAAGCAGTTTTTGTAATTATGTTTCTGGCTGCAAATATTTAGAAGGGTAGTGATAAAAATATATATTTTTCTTAAAAACATAAAATAAAACAATTAAATAAGGATCAAGAACAAGTCAAGGAATTCATGGAAGCTTGAATGACAAATTACTGAACAATTATTGAATTATTGCAAAGATATAGAAAATAAGATCTCAGTCGGGTCAGGTTGTGTATCACAGGGTTAAAGTAAATGTGAATAGACAGCAATATTTAAAATTAATTTATGTAGAACTTTAACTTAAAAAATTTGTTTGCCAAAAATGTTACTATTTTTTTTTCTTTCTGCTCTCTGTGTGTATTTGACTCATCACAGTATAAAACAAGATACATGCTTATAGTTCCTTATGTTAAGCAACATGCTTATAGTTCCTTATGCGTGACTCCAAGTTATATTTTTGACCATTGTTTAGTCACCTTCATTTTTTTACATTACATTCATGTTTTTACATTTTTATTGCTATTTTTTAACACGGCACACCTGCTTTAACGCATTTCTGAGCTCTGAGCATCTGAGGCTAGCAGAATGTGACTGGAGGCAAAAAAACACTGCATTAATTTACAACCTAAACCTTAGTGGGCTTACAAAACAGATCTAAATGAGTCTCCGGGGTACAGAGTGAGAAAAAGAGAGAGAGAGAGAGAGAAAGAGAGAGAGAGAGATAGGGAAAAACAAAGAAAGACAGATTGGAAAAGAAGGAGGAAAGAAGAGAGACAAAAAGAGAGAGGACAATGAGGGATAGAAAGGTAGAGAGAAAGATAGGGGGATGATGGAAATAGGGAGAGTGATCGATAGGGAGTGAAAATTGAAGCAGGGAAGATGTCAGAGCGTAAGAGAGAAAGAAGGAGTGTGGAAATGAAAAAGTGAGGGACAATTGAGATCAAAAAAAAAAAAAAAAGAAGGATGAGTAAAAGAGAGAGAGAATGAGAGAGAGTATAAAGAGACAGTAAAAGAGAGGTGGAAAGTGAGAGAGAGAGGATGACAGAGACGCACTACAATACGTCAAGTTGTTTTCACGTTAATGGACAAGGAAGATGGACCAGTTCGCCTAAAAGTCACTGCACATGCACTCTATCAGGCAGATGGAGAGAAAGAGAGAGAGAGAGAGAGAAAGAGAGAGAGAGATAGAATCAGCACAAAAATGAGAAGACAGCCAAGAACAAGAGAATTAAGAAATAATGCTTGTCTTCATGTTCTAATTTGCAGCATATTTACATTATGAAAGTAAATATAATGCTAGAATAAATTCTTAATTTATAATCATGTGTGGATTATATGAACCGAGATAAAGGTTTGAGTCAGGGACTGAGTTTTCAGGATCAACACACCTGAAATTTCTGCCTCCGGAACACATGTTGCTGCTAAAAGTCTGGACGGTCATTTTCATCTTCAGGATAGAAAACTTGATGAAGGATGGTAAGAAAAGAAAGAGTCCATGCATAGCAAAACATGAGAAAGGGTATCAAGGTCCAAGCCCCCCTAGAGCAAGTCAGAGGCGACGGTGGCAAAACTCCCTTAATAAAAGGAAGAAACCTTGAGAGGAACCCATCCTTCTCTGGTAGACCCCGGATAGAGAGAGCAACAGAGCTAATGAGATTATAAGATAGAAAGCAATAAGAAGCTCGGCTTGAACATGCTTCATAAATGTTCTAGTTCAGGAGGTAGTGATGTGGCGGCTCTACTGTAATAGTTCCGGTCATGCAGGCTGATGAGCAGGAGAGCATCCTCAGCTCAAACAGGAGGGACAGATGATCAGCCAGTGGGGATGGAGCTCTGGTGACTTCTAGCAGGTCTGGCGACCTCCAAGTGATGACTCAGACAAATGTTGAGAGGGAGAGGTGAGAGGTGAATTGGGAACGAGCTGAAGCATGGACTAACCCGACCACAGCACACAGTTCACTGTCTTTGGAACCGCTGGGACTGTCTGAGATGAGCTCAGGCCCAGAGACGTCAGCGGAGTTTCCACATAGAACTGATGCCTGACGTTTTTCTTTACGCTAAATAGAGATTCAAACTGCATTTCTGGAAGCAGCAGCTGACTGTGTTAATGGACGGTGGTTTTCTGCAGCACTCCACAGCCCACATGGTGACATTTAACACAGCAGGGTGAAGGGTTCTCATGCACTGCCATCTGAGGGCTCGAAGGTCACACACATACAACAGCGGCTTCCAGGCCTTACCTTTTCATGTGGATCTAAAACTGTTTTACAGTATGATGTAAGGTATGTGTGTGAAATACTCACATTATTTGCAGTCTTGTGATAAAAAACAATTTTTTAAACTGTTTGGTAATTCGCTTACCAAGTGGCCCATCTTTTCTTGCAAATCTGAGTCTATGGTTGAGCTCTATTTATACCCAATTAAAACATTTAGATCTGTTCCCAATTCATCTGTTGTAACTTTTCGCTCTTATTTTGCCCCCATCCTAACTTTTTTTGAGTGTGTTGCAGCCGTCAGATTAAAAATACAAAGTCGATAAGCCATAACATTAGAAGTCATCTCTTTGAACTTTGGACAGTACAATAAAACTTTTAAAATAATTAAAAATCATAGATTGTTATTTTTCTTTTCTTTTTTTTCTATTTTACAAAATGGATATTTGGTTTGGAGTTTCACTGGTCTGTCCATCAGCAAAATTTTATTATGCTGTAAAAGACGGTTCTAATGGCTAAAAACACTACAGAGCATTACACCATAAGTGCTGTATATGTGTGTTTAGAACTTTAGGCTTTAGAACAGTGATGTATCTTTATAAAACACATTTATTTTTAAACATAGCTGATTCTAAACACTAATGTAAATATATGGGAAGATAAATGAACTGACCGTCAGTGGAACAGCCAGTTGACCCATCACTGGAACAGTAGCGCATCTCTATCCTCTGCCTGCCCACCTCTAGCAGCCCTGGCTCTGCCACACGCGCCTTACAGGTGTAGCGGAATCGCTGCTCGTAGTGACCGCCGTTATCTGAGATATTCACGGGGGTCCAGGGTGTCCAAGGGGTTGTTTTCTTCAGATCAGGGCAGGGCAGGGTGTTGCACGACTGGTATTCCTATAAAATAGAAACAAACTTAAAGTTAAAGTTAAAGCTACTTATAGTGTATGTAGTATGTGAAGTGTCTATTGAACATTTTTATGTTTTTGACACTGACAAACACAGTTTGGTTTCAAATGGCAACTTTTTAAATAACTTTTCAGCAGAATACATTATCTTTTTGGTAGAACTCCTCATACATGAGATACTCAATTAGAAAAGTTTTTGTTTTTGTTGGTAACATTTATTTTATTCAATCTTCAGTCAATCAGCCAAAAAGTTTATTTTAAAGCATCATGACACAATCAGAAATCCCATATTTAACACATTAAAAAAATAAAGAAGCCTCAACAACTAAACATACGCATTTAAAGAGTCCACTCTTTATTAGAGCCTCCATTCTCTTTGGGAGGCTTTTAGTTTTTCAAAGAAATTAGTCATACATCCAACGTTTAGTTTTAGAATTTGATTTTGCAAACAGATCCAGTAATGCTGAGGTTTGGACTCTGTGGTGGTCAGTCCATTGTTCTGAAACTTCATGATTTGATGCTTTTTATTTAATTAAGGGCTTCAGCTAAACAGATCTGAAGCAAGAGCAGAGCCTGGCAATCTATTATGTACTGTTTATCTGATACAGACAACAGTTTTGCTGTTCTACTAGTGCTCAAACAAATAATATGTACTTAAAGATCAAAAGAGGTTCATGATGTGACAAAGAGACACAGTTTGATGTCATTGCGTGTTTGGAGATACTGAAGTCCTATATAATTTGAATGTACATTTTTTATCTAGCTATAAAATCTGTACTTCTGTATCCTATATAGAAATAGTCAGGGCGCATAACATAGTATGTGTTCGGTCCTTATCCATACTAGATTCTCCTACAACAACAAATAAACTTATTACAACTTTATAAAGCAACTTATTGAACTTTCCACAACGTTATATTATATTTAGAATGATGTAGTGTTCAAATACTATGTACAGAAATTACACTTAGGTTTGTCATGCAAAGCAAAGACCTGCATACATATTAAATATGCAAAGTATTTTTTTTTAAATATGAAAACAGATTTCAAAACAAAATATAAAATCAGATATGAAAAAGTATGTGGTTCAATAAATCAACCTGCTGTGTGCATGCAGTTAATTTGGTGAAATATTCATTCTAGTTCTGTATTTATACCCAGTTAAGAACAGTTACAACTTGACATTTATAATAAAATGAAGATTTTTTTAATTTTAATGGAAATTCATGACATGACTACTACACTGGCACGGAAAGACTCTGGTGCTGTACTTGTGGGTCATTTTGCCGACTCATTCTGCTCCCATTGCTAAACATGGAAGGAAACAATTAGACAATGTCAAGTTTAATTTAAGCAGCTGAAGAAAAAAAAAAGAAATAAAATAAATAAAAAGTAAAAGTTGACACAATGCAGAAACGACATTGCAATTTCATTTGCATATCAAGAACATGAGCAAAGACAGACTGTCCGCTACAGTGAGGTTAAAATGCAAAGCAGATCTACGAGGAAGCTGAACTGAACTTGGTGCCATCCATTTTCCAAAGCCTCTATTCCAAAACACTGCTGTAAATCTTGATCTGAAAATATCTATTAAGATATGCTATCTAGCTACAATGCCTTCATGTCAGGTTCTAATAATATATGAACTTTCAGGCCATTGGCTTACGATGATTTAGAGCGCCTCCAACAAAAAAAAAAGAAGCGCCGTCAAGCGTCCCGGCAATCAGATTCCTCTTTTGACTGTGGAATAAATTTGCTTAAAAAATAAGGAGGTGCACGTTTCAGGTAAATCATATGTGTTCATTTGGCGGAGTGGTGAGCTGTGGCCATTTTCAGTCCATTTATTTATTTATGCCCAGTAGACCTTGAGCGGTTGCCAGACCTTGGCGAAAAAAACGATAAAAGTCTTCACTGTTCATCCGTCAAGCTGTCAAAAAGAGCACGCGGACGTGGAGCAGCCTGACTGGACCGAATCCTCTCCACAGATGCGCTACAGCAGGAGGAGACCAAGGTTAAGGAGCTGCGGGAATTTATGTCCACTTACCACACAGGACAAAGTGGAGCTCTGTAACAGGTCACCTGCTTTAAAGCATTCAGACCCGTTTATGAATTTTTATTTCTGTTTATATTGTTGCACACATACAGTTTAGCGATTTATGTTTCTGCAGATTTCAATCACCAGGATATCAACACTCATTCAGTGGGATTCGATTGAAATAGTTCATTACAGAGAAACTTGCTGCCTTATTTTTAAAATATAATGGAGTATAATATAAGTATCTAATATATCTAATAAAATATAGCTTTTCCTAAAAATTTAATTTAGGCCCATGTCTTTGGGAAAACAATGTCTCAGCAAACTTTTTGAAGGGAGCTTTTAGAGTTGGATGTCCTCTCACCATCACTGTGAACAGTTTCACACCAAACCACTCTGAATGAGCTTGTTTACATCTTAAACTGTTAAATTATACAGACATTTTTCAGAAAAGGGATGGTTTGCTTTCTGCAAAACAAGACAAAATCTTTCAGAAATAATTTATATGCTTTCATCGCTGTTGAAAAATACAGCTTTTAAGAGGTAACAGTATTATTATATAACGAATATTGCATTTATATGTATATAATATAAGTTTATGATAAGTTATAACTCTTATAATGCATTAATCTTGTATATTTAATTCCAAAACAATTAGAACTCATTGCTACATGGCAATGAGTTTTGATGATACTAAACATGAGTGTTATATTAAACATCCAACAAAGCTTGAATTTGAAATATATATGGTAAAACACACCTGATCAGACCTATCTGAGAACTGTGTGGGCGTGGCTAATGAGTAGCTCCAACATTTCTGGCCTGCTTCGCCACTCATACAGAACTAAAACCAGTCTCAGTAATGCTCGTCTGAGTCTGAAACTGTTTTGTGTGGGCGGAGCCAGTGACGTTAACCTTGTGATTGGTTAGGAAATGCTTACAGATGCTTAATACAAGATTAGGAAAGGAGAGCAGTAAGTAAAATATAGCAGACATTTATTCAACTTTGGGAAGATATTCAAAAAATACACTGTGTACATGTATAGCGTGGCCAAGAGGAACGAGTACAAACTGAATCTTAATCAGAATCACTCAGAATGAGCCCTTCATATCTACAAAGGAGCAGGCTGTCTTCCAACAGAGGCCGCCATGTAGAGCAGCAATGTTTCTGCAGTAGCCCAGACAGGACAAGCCACATGCTGGCTGTAGATTTTTACATTTGAGGTTGAATTTGATGAAGAATGAAGAATCCAAAATGTTGAACCGTAGCACATTTATCTGTTGTGCTGTGCAGTTTGAATGTTTTATTTCACCTTAAACGATGTAGCACCTAATACTATATATATTTATATACACCTTAATATTTAAGGAGGAAGGAGAAAATCTAAACAAAGCTGGCACATGTGTTTATCAGAAGCTGTTACCAGAATTAGGATGTTTTGATGGCCTAAATCAGTTTACAGGTGGTGCTGGGAGTGGTGTTGGAGGTGGGGGGCTCATTATGCTAGAGGCTTGCAGACTCCTCTTTTAAAACTGATGTAAATAACAGTGTTTAAATACTACATAAAAATATTTTTTCCATGTTATGGTAAACAAATACCAGAGCTGTGTAGGGAGAATAATCTGCCTCAGCAAATTCCTTTATGCACACACATCTAACGAGGTTAAAAGCGTTTAAGAAAAACAAGTAAATATTACAGATGCAAAGAAATAGTACAAATAAGACACAAGCATTTAAGAAGGCAGAATGTTGGTCGGTTATTTGTGTTCCAACTACAAATATGGGGTGAATACTTAGCGGGGAATCTGAAGTGTTTTCTCACAGCATGAAAGGCAAACGTGTTTACAAGTGGACTCGGCCAATAATTACAGCCTTCTAATAAAAACCACACGGTGTGTCTGGATTCGCCCCCAAACGAATGTGCTTTAACCAGGCCTCAAGCTGTTCACCTCCTTTCATAATGATAGCTTGGCGAAACAGGCTCGCTCGCCTTACAACATTAAAGGCTGTTTTGAAGTGAGAGCAACGCTGTCAGTGACTAAACGCTAGTTTCATCTGACCAACAATTTTGGGAAAAATCGAATGTGAACTGTGTGTAGCCGGGACCAGGCGAATTAGTGAGCTATGAGTTTTTATTACTTTTTTTTATTACTTAAAGGCGGCTGCACACTAGGAGTTGGCAGACTTCTCAGTTGACTAGTCATCATTTTTAAAAAAATTAAAAATGAAAAAAATTAAAACAGTGATCTGGACATCTGTGGATTTTCTTTGTGACTTGGCGAACATGGCTGGCTCTAGCGGCAGATGCTGCAGTTTGAGATGAGAGTTATTTATTTTTTTGTTTTTTTATTTTTGGTTTATTCAGTCTCAGGCAAGCTGCACACAGAAACACAAAGACTGTCGGAAGTAAACTGCACACCTCTCTGAGAATTAAACCAACTCTAGGTATCCACGCCACTGCATGCTGGCTTTATCAGTCCAAACTGCTTGTTTATTAAATGCTAGTAGCAACCAGTTACATCTCTATAAACAAGCTTGTCAGAGAGAGAGATACTGTCACTAAAAAATATAACTGAATGTTGTACAAATACCTGAACATTTCAGGTGCTAACAGGTTATTTTTATTTTTATTTTCCCCACATCAGGTCTGTGACTGGTTGGTTTCCATGTGAGTAGAATTGCTCTGTTCCCAAAACCTTCGGTCTGGCCTACGAGCCTTTATTTCAGAGCGGCTGAAGCTTGCAGTGGAACCCGTTGTATTTAGTGTAGCATTTCCACACTAATAAAGTACTTTGTTTCTGTGTTTATTAGTAAATGTTACTTCCGTGCTCTCCTCCTGCTTCTTCACTGCAGTCCTTAACTAGCCCACTGCTGCTAGTGGATTTGGAAGTTGACTAGTCAGCAAGCCCCTGCAACCCCTGCAGCCCCTACATGAGACATGCTGCATCATGTAACATCCAAAAGTTCAAAGCCCTTTAAATGAAAGGTGTGTACACTGGTGCCGACATTCCCCTTACGCCATTGCTTACAGCGGCAGGATGTGGTAGAGCTCATATTACGCTCTTTCTCAAGGTCTTTATAGTATTTATAGGTCAAGCTCTAGTTTTGATATGCGCAAGTAGAAAGCTCAGGCTCCGCCCCTTTAACTGTCTTTAACCACCTTTATTTTATATCAGGATAATTTTTGGAACCAGCAACTGTTAGCTTCTTTACTTTTTAGCAGATTAGAGGAAAGCGTCTTGCATCATAAGTGATGTGACTGCTTTGAGTTTTTCAACCCCAAATTAAGCTATTCGTCCCAACAAAACCCAACTGTTAACAATGGGTTTGGCCAGGATTGAATGTCATTTTTTTAAATACGTGTTGGGCTTGGGGTCATATTTTCCAAATACATTTGTTAAAATGGGATTTGAACTTCATTTAAATTGTAGACAGTTCATTATTTTATTAATTAATTAAATATATTTAATTTTTAGTATGATTTTTTGATTATTCATAATCTACCAAACAATTGCTATTGCTGTTACTTCATGGTACTTCAGGTTTATATTTGTATCTTTTAGTAAAATACAGTTGGGTTGGATCAGTTTCAGACAAAACTTTGTTATGCATGACACAACACTGTGGCTCTGGGTCAGATTTAAGCGGAATTGTTCCAGAGCGCATCAAATGCGAGGCACACCACAGCATGCAAAATACATCCCTCCCATTCTGAACAGCTGTACAATGTGAATCCCCTCAAAGGTAGCTTCAGACTCCAAACATGCCTGAGCTGGTTGACTACATTTCTGGATAAAGGAAATGGATTAAAGGATTAAGGTAATTTTAAGAGCAATTTAAACAATTTAAAGTAATTTCACACACAAAGCTCAAGTCAACATAAAAACATGTTGATGCTAAGCATCACTGTAACATCTCTATTTTACAAATGCATTTCTACATAATCCAGTGGCTGAGATGTACACAAAGTCATGCACTCATGCAGCATAATTATAACCATTTCATGTAATAACTTTCTGTGAGTGAGCTTATTAAAGTGTTCAGGCGTCCGGTTCCTATCATCACCAGTGTGAACAATTCTAACTCGTTAAGTTTCTCTAGAATTGAGCATTTTGCGTTGAACCATTCTGAATGACTGTGTTTACATCTTATCTATTTAATTATGGAGACATTTTGAAAAATTGCTGGAATTTCCCTTTAAGTAAAAGCGATGGCTCTGCACAGTGCACTCAATCGTGTCTATTCTAAATTGGATTCAATTAGGAAATCGTCCCCCATCCCCCCCGCCCGCCCCGAATACAGTTGGGGCCGTCCAAACGCATCATAGTGCGTTCCAGGCAGGGTATTCTGCTGATGATTCTTATTGAACTGGCTAGGCACCATCTGGGGTCTGCATGAGGATCATAATGTGAGACATCAGGCAAATTTGATCCAGGCTACAGCAGCACAATCAATTCACTTCTTTGTCCATGACAACACACAATATGTGCAATAAAGCCACTCTCTCCAGTCCACCACCATCTCCTCACCACTATATCTTTATTCCTTCGAATGCTATTCAATCTATTCGATAAATCACTTGTTTGCTTCTGGTTTCCTTCACATTCTTTTCCTATTCCAAAAGTAATGCATTACGTTCCTTTTTTTAAATATGAGGACAATATGACAACACATATTTCATTTTCTGATTTTCTACTGTCCTCCCAGCATTTCAGTTTTTAAAACTGTGCATAGAAAAAAAAAACAATAGGAAAAAGTTAATCTAGATTAGATGCAAGGAAGGGTGATGGAACGCAAGTCTTCTTGATCTTAAGATTATAATAATCATGCCAGCAGATAAAAAAAAAACCTGCAGTATGTCTGGATTGACAAAAGAGCACAAGGTTTTCTTGATGTAATCTACAAACGTGCCATTAGTGCGAAACTACTTGAAAAGTGACAGTGAAATGCCTACATTTAGAGCCCATTACAACCAAAACCTTTAATAAAACAGAGGCTGGAGGACTGTTAAGACCACTCTATTCTCCAAACAGAAGAGGTTTAAATGTGTAATGTCAGAAGCACAGCCGGTTCCTAATAAAGAGGCTTTATTAGGGGTAGTCTCACATCATACTCATCAATAATTACATCATATTGGACCTGTAGTAGTCGCGGTCACACCAGGCAGGGGACAAAACACAGGCAGGCAAAATAAGAGGCAGATCCACATTAGTGCCATAAAGGCAATGAGTCCAGGATCATCTGCAGGTGTGCATGTGGGCGGAGTCAGGGAGCCCAAGTGAAGTATCCTGCTTGGTTAGTGCTCTGTTTATGTAGGCCTTATATTGTTATAGCATGGCTGGTAACTGAGTAAGTAAGTAAGAGATAAAGTAATTCACTCAGCAAGTCATTAAATCACTAAGTAGGCAGTAAGTATGAAGCTAGGTCAGCAAGAAAATCAGTAAAAAAGTGAATAAGAGAGTAGGTTAGTTAGTAAATCAGCAAGACAGTAAAAGGTCAGTGAGTCAGTAAATAAGTGCACAAGTAAGTCAGTAAATCAAGTCAATAAGTAAGTCAATCCATCAGTAAGTATGAAAGTTAAGAAATGTGTCTATAGAAATTATGGTCTATATAAAACAGCTAATATTAGGGCTGCACTCACAGGTACTGGTGAAAATCTATAATAAAGCACTAAAACTTGCATATAATTGATTTTACAAAGAAGTCACTCTGCTAACATGAGGAAAATGTGTGATTTTTTCAAAAAAGCTTTAAAAATTTTATAATAAATCACATCTGAGATTACTACAGTGTGTCTGTTTGATTTATGATCATATGTGATGTACTGGCTATATAATAAAAGATCATACTATCTGTTCTGGGCACTTTCAGCTTCTTTACATCAGTGCATGTAATGAAAACCCCACTGATTTCTCTGCATTTGTCCCTCTCTTCCCTCTTTCCCTCCATCTGTGCTCGCTTTATTCTCTGGAGTCTGTTTTACTGGATGTTACATCAGGGGAGCGTTGATACTCCTTTAAAGTTGCTCCACTAAAGTGTTATAATTACACTAGTGGCAGGGATTATGGGCTTTAGTCTATTCCCCTGACCTTTGACCTCTCCTGACTAATGGCTAATCTTAACCTCTCATCACGTTCCTCATTATTGCACACATTGCTGTTTATTTCGTGCACAAGCACACGATCAAAAGGCCCCGGCTCGAGCTCAGCTGCGCTGAAATGAAAAGCAGCAAAGCGCCATCCATTACCCACAATCCTATAGAGTGCATCTATTACTGCCGCCACACCTGAGGGACCGGCCGAGTCGCACCGGGCCTCCAAAGACAAATAAGCTCAATTATCAGCATTGGCAAGAACACGCTCAGGGCCGCTGAGGCCCACGCAACCCGAGCCTCTCCCTCCACGGTCACTATGAGAGCTTACATCATTACCTCACACAGGAATGTGTTTAATTCCCCCGAGGAGCTTTCCGTCTGCCCTCTGTTTCAATTAACCAGGAATCCTCAACCGCACAGTCGAGCACTTACAGAGAGGATCTGAGTTTGTTTTGTATGCTCTGCATTTTGGGCGACTCGGGCTCAATTCCCAGGCCTTGTAGATTTTTTTATTTTTTTTAAACAGCAGTACTAACAACATGGAGAGAGTTACACCTGCCTTCGCTAATGCTAATTGATCAACATTAACAACTAAACAATGTAGCACCTTCTATGAAGCCTGTGCTCATAAATACTGTTAATTATCCATTTGAAGGGCATCATAATGAATAGAGACACTTGTATTACTACATGTTTCAAAGAATTGATCTACAAAGAGCTGCTACCCTTTATAATTATGACTTATGGTTACAGGTTTTTCAGAAAGGGTGACTGCTTACACTACTTAAAGTAAGTACAAACTTGAACAAACATATCTTGGATTATTGGTGTCTTGGGCATTTTAGGGCAAGTCAGTCCTGGTTTGTGGCCAGGGGTCATGACTGGTCTCCCAGTGTTGCCAGTTGTCCTAACAGGACTGTCAATGGCAGGAAGTCCAAACATGTTACACATTGGAATAGGAGTTCCAATGGGTCTCCCAGTGGGCCAGATGTCTATGACCACCAAGGATAGGCACTATAGAACAGTATATAGGGGATATACTGTAAGTGCCCAGCAGCCTGAGTCAATTCACAACACTTTAAACATAAACACACCTCCTTATTAGAGCTGATAGATTTTTTTCATTGGCAGTACATGTTAATGAAAGATAGGACCATGAGCAAAACATTCCGTCACACTGCCTATTCATGCACTACCAATTACAGTTTGCTAATTAACGCTACATGCTTTATTGTTCACAGCAGCAGAATGGCATTTAACCTTATTAAATAAAACCCTCATTAAGCCTGTTCGACCTTTAACTCTACAGTTCAAATAAAAAACAATCAATTTTGAAAATGAAAATCAATTTTCATCATAGCAAGTATCATAGCGGAACTTTTAGGGATTACCAGTGGGCCTGGCTTTAAAAAAAAGAAAAAAGTCCTTAGAAAGAGGTAAAATGTGTGAAACAGATGTTAGCCATCTTTCATCAATTAATGTCCGACACATCCTGTACCTGCGGAGGGTAGCAGGTGGTCACGGCAACATTAATTCCTGCCAGCGCACACACATACACACACACACACACACACACACACACACAGCACTATGGATAGAGATGACACAAACATACCCGAATCAGGGGTCTACAACTAGCTTACAACTTGGTTTATGGTAAAGCACTCACATCCCATTTTTTTATGGTCATGTGATTTTATGTAGCCAAAACAATCATTCATTTTTCATGCCACCATTTTCCAACAGCTCTTTATTCCTTCTAATTAAACAGACTGTTTTTGCTACTGTACCTTTAAGGCTGACATAGACACACTGTTCTGATTGCCTGCCCTATATGTGCCTCGTTTAAAAAGCAGGTCCAGGCTGAAATGTGGAACAAGTTGGGGCAGAAATCCTCAAGGATATGAGGGAGCTCAGCAACTCCTTTCAGTTGTGTAGATCTTTGGAAGGCTTTAATGATCTATTTGCTTCTTGACATCCAGGAACAGCATGATGTTTAATCATTTTTGGGGCTTAACTGCTGCTAACTGCTGTAAGCTGAATGGGTGGGTGTAAAAATTGCTGTAGGCTGAATGGGCAGTGTTAAAACTGTTGTAGGCTGAATAGGCAGGGGCAAAAACTGCTATACTCTGAATAGGCAGGGTTAAAAACTGCTGTAGGCTGAATAGGCAGGGGCAAAAACTGCTATACTTTGAATAGGCAGGGTTAAAAACTGCTGTAGGCTGAATAGGCAGGGGTAAAAACTGTTGTAGGCTGAATAGGAAGGGTTAAAAACTGCTGTAGGCTGAATAGGCAGGGGTAAAAACTGTTGTAGGCTGAATAGGCAGGGGTAAAAACTGTTGTAGGCTGAATAGGCAGGGTTAAAAACTGCTGTAGGCTGAATAGGCAGGGGTAAAAACTGTTGTAGGCAGAATGGGCAGGGGCAAAAAAACTGCTGTGGACTGAATAGGCAGGGGTAAAACTGTTGTAATCTGAATGGGCAAGGGTAAAAACTGCTGTAGGCTGAATAGGCAGGGGTAAAAAACTGCTGTAGGCTGAATGGGCAGGGGTAAAAACTGCTAAATTGCTTTGTACCTGGTGATGTGGCTAAATATATATTTTCTGTTGTTCTATTTTGATTGTATAACAATTCTTTACCAGTAAAAAAATGATTTTCTATGTTATAGTCCTTTGAAACGGAAAGTAGTGTTTCGGCCCTCCACGAGTTGCTTTTACCAACAGACACTGAAACATCCCACCTACTTGATATAATAACTGAACATATCAGCCACCGAGCAGACAAGTTCTTAGTGCCACTTCTGCTGGAATACAGTTCTGTGCCCCCTCCGTGTAATTAAAGTAGAGCAGTCAGACAACTCCAATTAAGGTCCCGTCACCACTCCTCAAAGAGATGGCGCGTGTCTCTGGAGTAAAATGAAATGGGACTGAACAGTCACAGAAAAACTGTGTGAAGCAATGACCTCCCTTGTTCCTTCCTGGGCCCTATCCTTCTCTTTCTCTATCCATCTGTCTGTCCATCCAAGTGTAATTTGTTGCTTCTTTCTTTGGCGAGGCTGATAAAAATAGCTGGTGTCCTTAAAGTGGGCACAAACGCACTGATTCTTAAACACGGGCAGGTTACAACACTATACATGTGTCAGATTTGTATTATTAAAATGTAAGTACAATACTTAATACTTAACATGTTAATACTGGAATAATGTGCTAAAGTAATGGCACCAATTTTGTAACAACACTGACATGCATGTTACACATACACATTTCATGTAACACATACACATCTCTATGTAATAAAAACATTTATGTATTATATAAATTGTGGCTTATGCAAAACTCAATTCTTCAACTTCAAATCTCAATTTGTGACGTATTTAGAAATTATGATGTTGGCATAATTTACATTGTGTTAATATTGCATGATAAACGAACCAGTAAAAATGTTCAAAAATTACTTATAGGATAATTAAAAAAACAACATCTGCGTTAGCTTTCAATAACAGTTAAAAACTTGATTTCTTTTTCCTTTAAAGTTTTCATTTTGGTTATACAAGTATCTATATCTAATAATATTGCGTTCAATAAAATTCTATATATGTAAGTATTTCTACATAATAACCTACATAATAATCTACATTATATATACAATATGGCCAAAATCATGGTTGTTACTATGGAGGTTAAGGCTGAAACTGAAAATGATGTCTTTATGAAGCTCACTTTGTGCACAGGGACACAGTCATGATGGAACAGGAAAGGGTCTTCCACCAAAAGGTTGGCAAAAAGCTGGAAGCATATAACTGTCTAAACTGCTCATGACTGTCGAAAATGTCTTTGTTTGTTGTAGCATTACCATCACTGGAACAGAGGGGCCCAAAAGCTTGAAATGCCTTAAAGCCCATCGCATCAGACCATCATCCCTCCACCATATTCTACTGTTGGCATGTGTATTTGGGTAGGTTGCATTCTCCTGGCATTCACCAAACCCAGATTCGTCCATTAAACTGCAATATAGTGAAGCGTGATTCATCACTCAAGAGAAAATGTTCCCACTGCTCCCGAGTCCAGTGTCGAATGGCTTTACACCACTCCAGATGACGCTTGGCACTGTTTATTTTGATATCAGGCTTGAGTGCAGATGATTGGCCATGTAAACCAATTTCATGAAGCTCACAGTGCCATAAAGCCATTGAGCTCATCAGTACAACCCATTTCACAGCCATGCATGACTATATGTTTTATTGTAGCCAACTGTTAACAATAGATATGGCTTTTGAACTTCAGAATAAGGAACGGGTTCACAATTTTTTTGGCCATATAGTGTATATGTAAGTATCTATATCTATCCATCTGTAATCTTATTCTTAATCCTAATCCTAATCTTAATCTCAACCTCAGTAACAAAAACCGTTTTACTCTTTTTAGGATTAAATTAAACATTAACTTTACAAAGTCAGAATGTTTTGTTGGTCCTGTAGGTTAATCTACAAACAAACACACACACACACACATGTTTTGGCATTCCAGTGATGTTTGGGAGTGTGAGGTTTAGGTGTTTAAGATGTGATCCGCATGGCGATGATCCTCGGACAGCTGGCCTTGTGAACACACACACAGACATTTGAAAAGGGCAGAGAGGGGGGTGATCGAGCGTTGCTGTTGGGATTCAGAGGACCATCTGAGCCTGATAACAAGTCAACATGTCTAATAAGCACCATCAGTATGTCTACACAAAACTACAACACCCATAAGTGGATGTATGGAATATTTATTATGAATGTGAATCTGTCATCGAATACTCTTCTTCTCATTCCACTTCTGAAAAAAACAATCTGATGGAGTGTGATGATGTAATATCATGTGATGATATATATATATATCATCATCATCATCATTCAGCTATCTTCAGCTATTAGACTCTTCCACTCCAACGCAGTAGCTTAAGGGCACACCACTAGCATTAGCATTAGCAAACTAGTCTTCCTAAAATTACATGTGAAAAAGTGTTTTGCAATATACTACAACATATTAAATTGTAACTCCTGTATTATAATATTTATGGTATCTTTATATGTTCTTGCCAATACACTAAATGTTTGAAACCAATCACACATGTGGTTTTTGTACAGCATTTGTGCACAAACTTGCATATAGTCAGTATGGAAACAATTAAATTCATGGCACAATTTGTAATAAATACAAACCCAACATAAAATGCGATGGCAATGATGGTAACATCATGCTGTGTTTCAGGCTGTCATGTCAAAAGTATGCATGGATTTGACCAAGTTTTTCCTTTTTTTAAAAGCAGGTTATTAACAGTATTAAATGTGGGCTTTTCTGTGTTTGGTGACACATACAGCTAGGGCTGGGCGATATGGGAAAAAATCATATCACGATATTTTTTTTCATATCAGTCGATATCGATAAATATCATGATATAAATCAAATCACTATGGCCTTTTTACTTTAACTGAGAAGTTAATATGTCAAAATTTTGTTAAACTGTGTTTTTTTTTTTTACCAGACGATAGACAAATGTAATATAGAACATACACAACTGTATTTGAAACAAATTACACACACAGACATTATTTTTGATAGAAAATAATGTTTCCCTCCTCGGGATTTTTACCCATCTTACTCACTGCTTCATTATAGTGACATTCCACCCACTCTTCTTCCTTGATCTTACACAATTCCACCAAAAGCAGAAGCGCCCCCTGGCGGCGGCGTGTTGTGTGTGTGTAATTTGTGAATTTTCTTTTACACATTCGTCAGGTGTTTTGAGACTAATCTCTCTCCATACCGCTATGCCTACACTCAACCAAACATGAAATGGCTGGAACTCTAGTTCAGCTACCTGATTAGTTTGGAGCGGCGCTATTCTTATTCTCATTGGCTATTTGTTTTGTCTCTCAAAACACGGACGGAACTTAATCAACTTTCTATCGACTACGTCTTATAGTTCTATCGAGGAAACGTCATTTCGTGATAATTATCGTTATCGTTTTATCGTTCAGCCTTACATACAGCTGAAGATTTTAACAAGTTACTACAATTTTTCAATCTTCTAGAGGAATAAGTTGCACCAGCAATATTACACGACTAATGAACAATGAACCAGAGTGTAAACAAGGACTTTATGTTGATATGTTGATTTGTGGAGTGTCCAACATCAGGCGACACAAGCTAGATATGAAAACAAGTGATATTATGCTATTGGCCATATAATAAAAGTTTTGTTTGATTCTAAACATGATTCTATGAGAATGTAGACATTTATGTAAGCTAATTAGCCACCAGTGCATTACACTGACCAAAATTTATTTAGCCTGGTTATTTTAAATGGTTCCAGCTGCCTATCTAGAACCATTAGTTCTGCTGGTTCCTGTTTGGGTTGAGTTCTTTTTGAATACACAATTGGAAAACACTTGTGAATATTTATTTACTAAAATTACATCTGCTGCTGGTACTAGCTCATGATTATATGACAAAAATGAAGCACACAATGCAATGAAGGTTTTTCTAATTTCTTGATTAAATAATTCGGGAATAATTTGGAATTAACATAAAATTCAACTGTACCGGTGCAGTTATCCTGTGTTATCCATCTGGAAATAAGTTCTTTGCTGCTGTTATGTAATGCTGATTTGTACTATATATGGACATATTAACAACCACCTGGGATGCCAAAGTATACCTTAACAACACATTAGCAATCATCTGGGATACCATAGGAATGCCCTAACAACACGCTAGCAATCATCTGGGATACTATAGGAATGCCCTAACAACACATTATCTGGGATGTCACAGTATTACAATATTTGAACTCAAAAACAACCACCATAAAATTCAGACATAAGATGCTAATAGTTAATATCCTGGTCATATCTGCCCTACATTCTCCAACTTATGTCCCAGAATAACCTGCTAAAGTACAGCTCGGTCATGTGAGTTAGGATCAGTTTAAACCCACAGTGGGCGAAGGCCTTCAGAAGCACAGCAGGAGCAACACAGGCTGGGAAATCCAGGCTGTCTGCAACTTGTGCCTCAACATCATTAGCATCCACCTAGCAAAAAAAATGGGTAACAGACATTTGCGGTGGCATTTATGAAGAGTCTTCCTGGAATCTATGTCAACACGAATTGCATTAGACCGGTGCAATATTCAGCATCTAATAATAGAAGCTCAGTTCCACAGTTTATCTGTAACAGTGTAGCAATGACCTCCATAAATACAGGATCTGATTCCTGAGGAGAGACGACTAACGTCCCGCTTAAGCTCAGAGGGACTTTTAGGGATGTGCCTCAACTCAACTGTCCTCATTGGCTCCAAGTGTGGGTGTGCATATGTTCACTAGTCTGTCAGGCACCCCACTACACATTTTCCAACAGCAGCTATAAAATTATACAATCCTATGTAGAAGTCAGAATGCCCATTAATTACAAGTGAATACTTTCTTCAGGAGATATGTCCTTGAAGCTTAGACATCCATTTGCATAAGGAAGGAGGAATACAAAGGGAAATAAGTTTGAGAAATCTAATATCCAATGTAATTATTTGACTTATGAATAAAACACAAATGTTTGCGCACTTTGGCTTCCCTCAACCCGCTCATGATATGCCAGCCAACACTGCTACATAGACCCCACAGGTGTATAACCCCCCCCATCATAGTGACATCCTCAACAAGTCCTAGGTATAACATTATCCTCTCCTCCAAAGTAACATTATAAAGATTTCCATAATATTGTTTAATGGAAATCTTTATAATGTTACTTTGGAGAAGAGGATAATGTTTTATGCTTGATGACATTATCAAGTGGGTGCTCTACACCAGTTGGGTCTATAAAGCAGTGTTTGCTGGCAAGAGCATGCTGAGGAAGGCCCACAAGCTGAAACGTGTTTTATCTGTGAGTCTTCCTTTTCTTCCTTCTGACCACCTTAGAGCCCAGACCTCAACATCAGTTACTGTGTTTGGGATTTCTTGGACCTTTAGAACCAACCATTACGACTGAACTTCAGAGGTGTGGAAAAATATCCCTGCAGATTTCTCCCAAAAAAATTATTCACATTCCTCACAGAAGAAACCAGCTTCATAGGTCTGATTAATACTCAGGTACATACCACGCTGCATCCAGGACATTCATTCCCATTCTCACAGGTCCGGCGACGAGACTGGATGCCACCACCACACGGTACGGTGCAACGCTCCCATGGTGACCAGGCTGACCAGTAAATATGTGGTGGGCAAGGCAGGTGCTCATTACAGTACCTGAAAGAAAACCATGATCAGAGTTGGTTATAAGCATAACAAAAGAACCCAGCAGGACAGACACAGGCTGTATATAATAAACAATCTTTTCTAAGTAAACAAGTAAACTCTATGTCATCAAGATGGAATGAGCCAATTGGAATAATGATAATCTGGACTTTGTTTAATAACTTCATGGATAAGCCATGGATAAGTTTAAGGCTGAGCAAAAACATGCTTATATAAAAGCAAGTTTAATACAGCTAAGGACGAGCGAAAGATTACCTTAGAAGGATATGGAATATGTGTTTATATATACACAACCAGCCAAAGGTTTTAGAATAGTACCAGCCAAAGGTTTTAAAACTGTTCTAAAATGTTTGACTGGTAATGTACTAAACATTTGGCTGGTAGTGTACTAAAATGTTTGGCTGGTAGTATTCTAAAATGTTTGGCTGGTAGTATTCTAAAATGTTTGGCTGGTAGTATTCTAAAATGTTTGGCTGGTAGTATTCTAAAACGTTTGGCTGGTAGTGTACTAAAACGTTTGACTGGTAGTGTACTAAAATGTTTGGCTGGTAGTATTCTAAAATGTTTGGCTGGTAGTATTCTAAAATGTTTGGCTGGTAGTATTCTAAAATGTTTGGCTGGTAGTGTACTAAAACGTTTGACTGGTAGTGTACTAAAACGTTTGACTGGTAGTGAACTAAAACGTTTGGCTGGTAGTGTATCTAAAACGTTTGACTGGTAGTGAACTAAAACGTTTGACTGGTAGTGTACTAAAACGTTTGACTGGTAGTGAACTAAAACGTTTGACTGGTAGTGAACTAAAACGTTTGACTGGTAGTATTCTAAAACGTTTGGCTGGTAGTGTATCTAAAACGTTTGACTGGTAGTGAACTAAAACGTTTGGCTGGTAGTGTATCTAAAACGTTTGACTGGTAGTGAACTAAAACGTTTGGCTGGTAGTGTATCTAAAACGTTTGACTGGTAGTGAACTAAAACGTTTGACTGGTAGTGTACTAAAACGTTTGACTGGTAGTGTACTAAAACGTTTGACTGGTAGTATTCTAAAACGTTTGGCTGGTAGTGTACTAAAACGTTTGACTGGTAGTGTACTAAAACGTTTGGCTGGTAGTGTATCTAAAACGTTTGACTGGTAGTGAACTAAAACGTTTGGCTGGTAGTGTATCTAAAACGTTTGACTGGTAGTGAACTAAAACGTTTGACTGGTAGTGTACTAAAACGTTTGACTGGTAGTGAACTAAAACGTTTGGCTGGTAGTGTTCTAAAATGTTTGGCTGGTAGTGTACTAAAACGTTTGGCTGGTAGTGTTCTAAAACGTTTGGCTGGTAGTGTACTAAAATGTTTGACTGGTAGTGTATCTAAAACGTTTGGCTGGTAGTGTGCTAAAACGTTTGGCTGGTAGTGATCTAAAATGTTTGACTGGTAGTGTTCTAAAACGTTTGGCTGGTAGTGTACTAAAATGTTTGACTGGTAGTGTATCTAAAACGTTTGGCTGGTAGTGTGCTAAAATGTTTGACTGGTAGTGTGCTAAAATGTTTGACTGGTAGTGTACTAAAACGTTTGACTGGTAGTGTACTAAAACGTTTGACTGGTAGTGTACTAAAACGTTTGACTGGTAGTGTTCTAAAACGTTTGGCTGGTAGTGAACTAAAACGTTTGGCTGGTAGTGTTCTAAAATGTTTGGCTGGTAGTGTACTAAAACGTTTGACTGGTAGTGTATTAAAACGTTTGACTGGTAGTGTACTAAAACGTTTGACTGGTAGTGTATTAAAACGTTTGACTGGTAGTGATCTAAAACGTTTGACTGGTAGTGTACTAAAACGTTTGGCTGGTAGTGAACTAAAACGTTTGGCTGGTAGTGTACTAAAACGTTTGGCTGGTAATGTACAAAAACGTTTGGCTGGTAGTGTACTAAAACGTTTGGCTGGTAGTGTACTAAAACGTTTGGCTGGTAGTGTACTAAAACGTTTGGCTGGTAGTGAACTAAAACGTTTGGCTGGTAGTGTATTAAAACGTTTGGCTGGTAGTGAACTAAAATGTTTGGCTGGTAGTGTACTAAAACGTTTGGCTGGTAGTGAACTAAAACGTTTGGCTGGTAGTGAACTAAAACGTTTGGCTGGTAGTGTACTAAAACGTTTGGCTGGTAGTGTACTAAAACATTTGGCTGGTAGTGAACTAAAACGTTTGGCTGGTAGTGAACTAAAATGTTTGGCTGGTAATGTACTAAAACGTTTGGCTGGTAGTGTATCTAAAACGTTTGACTGGTAGTGAACTAAAACGTTTGGCTGGTAGTGTATCTAAAACGTTTGACTGGTAGTGAACTAAAACGTTTGACTGGTAGTGTACTAAAACGTTTGACTGGTAGTGAACTAAAACGTTTGGCTGGTAGTGTTCTAAAATGTTTGGCTGGTAGTGTACTAAAACGTTTGGCTGGTAGTGTTCTAAAACGTTTGGCTGGTAGTGTACTAAAATGTTTGACTGGTAGTGTATCTAAAACGTTTGGCTGGTAGTGTGCTAAAACGTTTGGCTGGTAGTGATCTAAAATGTTTGACTGGTAGTGTTCTAAAACGTTTGGCTGGTAGTGTACTAAAATGTTTGGCTGGTAATGTACTAAAACGTTTGGCTGGTAGTGAACTAAAACGTTTGGCTGGTAGTGTACTAAAATGTTTGGCTGGTAATGTACTAAAACGTTTGGCTGGTAATGTACTAAAACGTTTGGCTGGTAGTGTACTAAAACATTTGGCTGGTAGTGAACTAAAACGTTTGGCTGGTAGTGTACTAAAATGTTTGGCTGGTAATGTACTAAAACGTTTGGCTGGTAATGTACTAAAACGTTTGGCTGGTAGTGTACTAAAACGTTTGGCTGGTAGTGTTTCAAAACTTGATATATAAAATGTTTTTTTTTGATAAATACTTTACATATTGTAGCTGTGCAAAGAAATCTAGTCTACGAAATAGTAATTGAATATGAGACAGCAAAAACCTTTTTAACGTTCAATGTAAATGAATGAAAAGAGGTTTTATTCTAAGTGATTTTTTATTCTAAGTGATTTTGAAGCATTTCTACTGGTTCATTCATCATCAAACTTTCACAGGACATAATGAGCAGCTGTCATATTCAAAAACGACACAAATGCAGATACATGTTTTTCTTTGAAGAGCAACATTATTTTTCTGTAATTACATGAAGGTCACCTGACTGAACGAGCTAAGGAGAAGCTTTGCTAATTACAAGCTAAGGGCAAGCTAAACTAGTAATGAGGTAATAGTAAAATTAGGATAAGATTAGGAGAGGTAAGATAAGCTTAGCTACAGACATTTAAAAAATAGGCTTTAGTGCATCTTATATAAACAACTGTGAGCATGACTTCAGAGCTATGCTAGGCTAGCAGGAGCTGCACGATAGTTGTTATCAAACTAGGTTGAGGAGGCAGCTGCTTTGTCTTTCTTTAATTTCCACACATTCAGTGGAAAGCAAATTAGAAGCAGGTTGATGAACCAAATCTCCGCAAGTGCAAGTCTATATATACCCTTGCCTGGCTGAGCATAATAGCTAATAACCAGAAAATCTGGGCCCTACAAGAAGCTCTAATTGGATCGTTTACAAGTGGAGGATTTGTCTTGTAAAACACACCAGACCAATTTGTAAGCTTTATTCGCTCTCTTTTTAGGGGCTGCTTTGAAAGTCTTTAGGACTGTGGAAAACTTGTAAACTTTCGAGGAAAGGCCCAGAATAGCACACAGACTATAACTTCCAGGGCGCGACCGTTCTATGACTTTCATGATTAACCTCTTCTTTTAACGTCTGGATGTGTGAAGACCAAAGCTCTTTTATATCTTTTGTGTTTTCGTTTATATGTTTCTCTTTTTAAGTTTATAGTTTAGTTTATTTAATTTTTGTTTTTATTGGTGTAAGGAAGCCATTGTGAAGTCAAAAACAAACAATAACGTTGCCTATTCTATTCTATTCTATTCTATTCTATTCTATTCTATTGTTTTAGTGCTCTATCCTGTAATTTTCTGCACTATTTAATACAATTAAAAATGATTCTATACTGTCATATCTTCTATTCTGCTGTTTTTCAATCCTGCTCTAATCTACTCTGCTCGGTTCAATTCTACTTGGACCTATTTGAATCTGCTTTATGTTGATTTGTTCTGTTTTGCTCTGGTCTATAATATTCTATATTCTTTTCTGTCATTGTCTATTTTGCTATTTTCGGTTTTTGTATGCTATTCTTTTCTGTTCTGTTTTATTTTATTTCGCTGTTTCTATGTTCCACTAATCTAAACTGTTGCATTTGATTTTATTCTGTTTCACTTCAGTCTATTCTGGTCTGATGTATTCTATACTATTCTATAAAGCTGTATTCTATTCTTTTTTATTCTATACTCCTCTATTCTAATCTGCCGCATTTTATTATATTCTAGTTTGCGCCAATGTATTCAGTTCTGTTCTATACTACTCTATAATACTGTATTCTATTCTGTAGCACTCTATTATATTCTGCTGTGCCCCAATCTATACTGCTGTATTCTATACTACTGTATAATACTGTATTCTATTCTGTAGCACTCTATTATATTCTGCTGTGCCCCAATCTATACTGATGTATTCTATACTACTGTATAATACTGTATTCTATTCTGTAGCACTCTATTATATTCTGCAGTGGCCCAATCTATACTGCTGTATTCTATACTACTGTATAATACTGTATTCTATTCTGCAGCACTCTATTAAATTCTGATGTACTCCATTCTATTCTGCTGTATTCTATAATACTGTATCCTATACTACTATATAATGTGTTATTCTATTCTGCTTTATTCTATACTACTGTGTAATGTGTTTTTCTATTCTGCTGTAATCTATACTACTGTATCATGTGTTATTCTGTTCTGCTGTGTTCTATACTACTGTATAATGTGTTATTCTATTCTGCTGTATTCTATACTACTGTATAATGTGTTATTCTATTCTGCTGTAATCTATACTACTGTATAATGTGTTATTCTATTCTGCTGTATTCTATACTACTGTATCATGTGTTATTCTGTTCTGCTGTGTTCTATACTACTGTATAATGTGTTATTCTATTCTGCTGTGTTCTATACTACTGTATAATGTGTTATTCTATTCTGCTGTGTTCTATACTACTGTATAATGTGTTATTCTATTCTGCTGTATTCTATACTACTGTATAATGTGTTATTCTATTCTGCTGTGTTCTATACTACTGTATAATGTGTTATTCTGTTCTGCTGTGTTCTATACTACTGTATAATGTGTTATTCTATTCTGCTGTATTCTATAATACTGTATCCTATACTACTGTATAATGTGTTATTCTATTCTGCTGTGTTCTATACTACTGTAAAATGTGTTATTTTGTTCTGCTGTGTTCTATACTACTGTATAATGTGTTATTCTATTCTGCTGTGTTCTATACTACTGTATAATGTGTTATTCTATTCTGCTGTAATCTATACTACTGTATAATGTGTTATTCTATTCTGCTGTGTTCTATACTACTGTATAATGTGTTATTCTATTCTGCTGTGTTCTATACTACTGTATAATGTGTTATTCTATTCTGTTGTGTTCTATACTACTGTATAATGTGTTATTCTATTCTGCTGTATTCTATACTACTGTATAATGTGTTATTCTATTCTGCTGTGTTCTATACTACTGTATAATGTGTTATTCTATTCTGCTGTATTCTATACTACTGTATAATGTGTTATTCTATTCTGCTGTGTTCTATACTACTGTATAATGTGTTATTCTATTCTGCTGTGCTCTATACTACTGTATAATGTGTTATTCTATTCTGCTGTGTTCTATACTACTGTATAATGTGTTATTCTGTTCTGCTGTGTTCTATACTACTGTATAATGTGTTATTCTATTCTGTTGTGTTCTATGCTACTGTATAATGTGTTATTCTATTCTGCTGTATTCTATACTACTGTATAATGTGTTATTCTATTCTGCTGTGTTCTATACTACTGTATAATGTGTTATTCTATTCTGCTGTATTCTATACTACTGTATAATGTGTTATTCTATTCTGTTGTATTCTATAATACTGTATAATGTGTTATTCTATTCTGCTGTGTTCTATACTACTGTATCATGTGTTATTCTGTTCTGCTGTGTTCTATACTACTGTATAATGTGTTATTCTATTCTGCTGTATTCTATACTACTGTATAATGTGTTATTCTATTCTGCTGTGTTCTATACTACTGTATAATGTGTTATTCTATTCTGCTGTAATCTTTACTACTGTATAATGTGTTATTCTATTCTGCTGTGTTCTATACTACTGTATAATGTGTTATTCTATTCTGCTGTGATCTATACTACTGTATAATGTGTTATTCTATTCTGCTGTATTCTATACTACTGTATCATGTGTTATTCTGTTCTGCTGTGTTCTATACTACTGTATAATGTGTTATTCTATTCTGCTGTAATCTACACTACTGTATAATGTGTTATTCTGTTCTGCTGTGTTCTATACTACTGTATAATGTGTTATTCTATTCTGCTGTATTCTATACTACTGTATAATGTGTTATTCTATTCTGCTGTATTCTATACTACCGTATAATGTGTTATTCTATTCTGCTGTGTTCTATACTACTGTATAATGTGTTATTCTATTCTGCTGTAATCTATACTACTGTATAATGTGTTATTCTATTCTGCTGTGTTCTATACTACTGTATAATGTGTTATTCTGTTCAGCTGTATTCTATACTACTGTATGTGTTATTCTGTTCTGCTGTGTTCTATACTACTGTATAATGTGTTATTCTATTCTGCTGTATTCTATACTACTGTATAATGTGTTATTCTATTCTGCTGTAATCTATACTACTGTATAATGTGTTATTCTATTCTGCTGTATTCAATACTACTGTATAATGTGTTATTCTGTTCTGCTGTGTTCTATACTACTGTATAATGTGTTATTCTATTCTGCTGTAATCTATACTACTGTATCATGTGTTATTTTGTTCTGCTGTGTTCTATACTACTGTATAATGTGTTATTCTATTCTGCTGTATTCTATACTACTGTATAATGTGTTATTCTATTCTGCTGTATTCTATACTACTGTATAATGTGTTATTCTATTCTGGTGTATTCTATACTACTGTATAATGTGTTATTCTATTCTGCTGTAATCTATACTACTGTATAATGTGTTATTCTGTTCTGCTGTGTTCTATACTACTGTGTAATGTGTTATTCTATTATGCTGTATTCTATACTACTGTATAATGTGTTATTCTGTTCAGCTGTATTCTATACTACTGTATAATGTGATATTCTGTTTTGTTGTAATATATACTACTGTATAATGTGATATTCTGTTTTGTTGTAATATATACTACTGTATAATGTGTTATTCTATTCTGCTGTATTCTATACTACTGTATAATGTGTTATTCTATTCTGCTGTATTCTATACTACTGTATAATGTGTTATTCTGTTCTGCTGTATTCTAGACTACTGTATAATGTGTCATTCTGTTTTGTTGTATCC
Source organism: Megaleporinus macrocephalus (assembly GCA_021613375.1). NCBI lineage: Eukaryota > Metazoa > Chordata > Actinopteri > Characiformes > Anostomidae > Megaleporinus > Megaleporinus macrocephalus. The sequence goes on from CM038727.1 coordinate 17,566,796, forward strand.
TATACTACTGTATAATGTGTTATTCTATTCTGCTGTATTCTATACTACTGTATAATGCGTTATTTTATTCTGCTCTCTTCTGTACTTCTCTATAATGCGTTATTTTATTTTGTTATATTATGTTGTATTCTATTCTGTTATATTATGTTGTATTCTATTCTGTTATATTATATTCTAATTATATAGTATTCTATGCATTTATATTACTGTGCTTTACTGTATTCCCTTCTGTACAGCTCTACTGTGCACAAATCTTTAATGGTGTTTTCAGTTCATTTCAGTTCTTGCAAAAACATGACATTGCTTCAGGATTGCCACAGAACAGTGACTCAGAAAAGGAGAAAATTTAAAAAATGGATAATAACACGTGGCTGTGTCGGCAGGAGTCATTGATCACAACAACCAGCTCTGGTGTGAGAAGAAGTTTGGCAATCCATATGGAGAGATTTATAGCGCAGCTAAGCCTGTTGTCAATTAGCGTATGCAAATAGCATTCGTCCAAATTGTGTTTGCCCGTTTTAACGAGCTCACCCCTCCCTCTGATGAGGAAGAAGGAGGAAAGAAACAGGCAATAAGTCAAATAAAGAAGAAGGAGGGGGGGCAATAATTAACAGCAAACACGTCTCAAAGAGATGGAGAGAGGTGCTGTATGGAGAAACATTTGCATGAAGTCCATAAACACGCTCATTTGTCAGGCACATCTCAAGCAGAACGCCATGCTGAGGAGCTGCAGAAACATTTGCTCCTCCTGGAGGCCCCTCGTTTGGTTTTCTCTCAGGGATGAGGTGCAGCCGGCACAGTGAGCACTGCAGCCTGGCGTGGGTGAGATAGGGGAGCGTGGACTTTGGTGGAACTCTCTGAATCAAGCGCATGCTCACACACACATACATGTGGATGAGGTACATACTAACAAGGCAAAGGCACACTGAGGCTGGAACTGTATACTGGAAAAACACCCTACTCTCTCTCTCTCTCTCTCTCTCTCTCTCACTGTTTGTCTCCTACAGGCTTGTTTTCATACTTTGTCAAAACTGGGGATCCATATATATTTCTTCATAAGACTTCTGTGCTGCATCGACATAAGAGGCCTTATAAGAAAGAAAAGAAATAAGACCCTGTTAAGAACATGATTCATTTCCACACAAAAGTTACAAGTGGTTCAAGTACATGACATGCAAGAAGACAAGTAACTCTGACTAAGACCTAACAGACCACTTTAATAAAAATAATTCATTGTAATAATAATAACAATATCCAGAATTTCTACTAACTTCCTACTTACTACCATTTTTTAAGGTTATTTCTGCTTTTACTTGATGCATGTTCATGCTTATGAGAAAATACATATGTAATTTATCTTTTAAAGAATATGTTAAGATTATTTAAAAATTCACTAAAATTATTATCAGAAAGTGAAGAAGTACCAGTTCTAGCGACATGTTAAAGAAGCCCCAGTCCGTTCTATCTTGAGATATTACTTTGTACCTCTAGAGGAGATAGTGAGTCACTGTTGTGTCAGGTCAAATCAGTCCAACATGAAGATAAAGAGGCAGCATTGCCTCGACAGACTCCCGGATAAGATCATTTAAGGAAGAGTAGCCACTGAAAGGAAGAGTAAATGTAATGATGGCTGAAGCTCTTGTTGTGTAACTATAACAGCTGCTGCCCATCTGCATCAAGAATCCTCATTCAGCAGCGAACAAAAGAGTGACATAGAAGCAAAACAGCAGCTAACCTTGGTATTATGTTTTTCACTGCTGGAGATGCTCTTGGCGAGTAATGTCTTGCTCACACTACAGAATTTAAAAAATCTTAACCGATGTAGAAACCGTGAGACACTCCACACATAAGGCCTCATCGTTGTAAGTCCCCACACTAGACGATCCTCCCTGACTGAAACACCACACACTTTCAGATTTGTCCCTTCCAGCTGACGGCTCCGGTCCTCAAAGCCTTGCGAGAGAGTGGGTGGGAATTTCTTGCAAACAAGACATAAATAAACATGGCGGATGACAGCAAGAACATTGCTATGATAATGGTGAGTGTTTTCTGTCCCAAAAAAGCCAAAAGAAAGAAAAGGATGTGGATGAAACCATGGCTTAAAAGAAGGACTCACCAGGGCTTATATGTACTTACTGTAGCTGACATGATTATAACTTCTTCAGTACACGCAGGGAAGTTCCGTTCAGCTAGGCTTGCATTGATCGAGTCGTACATTTTTTCATATTCTTATGTTTCATATTTACGGGTCACAATCGGGCTGGCCCCGATTGCACTGGGAGAGTATCGGAAGAGTAAAGATTGGATTATTGACTCCTCACACTACATGACAATCTGGGAAGATAATCTTTAAGCTCACCCTAAAATCAAGAGACCTCTTGCGACTGTCGGGAGAAACAAATGAGCCTCAAAATCGGCCCGGTTATCCTGTAGTGTGAGCCAGGCTTAAACGGATGAAGTTGGGTGTTTAACTTCTAGACTGCTAAGTAAACAGCTGTAATATCACAGTCTACATCTAGAGGCGATAGTGAGTCACTGTAGAGTCACATCAAATCAGTTAAACATGAGGATGAGGAAGTAGCGCTGCCCCAACAGCCTCCTGGTTAAGATAATTTAAGAACAAGTAGCCACTGAATGGAAAAGTAAATGTAATGATGGTGGAAGCTTGTGGTAAGTAACTATTATAACAGCTGCTACATCAAGAATCCACATTCAGCGCCAACAAAAGAGTGACCTAGAAGCAAAACAAGAGCTAACCTTAGAATTGCTTTCCACCACTGGAGATGCTCTTGGCGAGTAAGCGGATGAAGTTGGAAGTTGAACTTCTAGACTAGTAAGTAAACAGCTGTTAATGCTAACATGGCGGAGTAGGGACAATGTGTTTAATAGGCTGGGGGCGGACACCACAGCTTTGTGGTGATATGTTGCCCCCTATTGTTTGGAGTGTGAATTCAACAGGTTGCACCATCTCACAAATTGCTCCCTTAAGTCTAAAGGCATAAAACTGCTTTGTGTTACTTTTAAATAAGCCCTTGCATTACTTGAGAAATGATCTGCGAATGATGCTTTATAATAAAATTTGTTTAAATAAATAAAAAATGTTTGTCACTTTAGGCCTCATATGTCAATCCAATGTTATTTACATTATAAAACCCATCATCATCATTGTGATTATTGGCGCAAGCTGTTTAACTTGCTTAACTATATGCTGCTTCATACATGTATTACTCATGCTTATGGAGGTGCTGTGAAGTGCCTATATATGCAGCCTTCAGATAAGGTTTTGTCAAACATAATCCTGTAAGATAGCCCAGTTTGTCTTTTGTTGTGATTTGCTATCGTGTCAGGACCAGAAAATGTACAAAAACAAGCACATACACAAGCTCTCATACAAAGCACCTGACGGCTGATGGTGGCAAGCCCACAGTGGAGCCATGTGTGTGTGTGTGTGAGGGTCTGTGCCATCTGGCAGCTGTGTGACGAGAGCAGAGCAGAGTGTGAAGTGTGACTGCACACACACACTCAGCGCCTTTGAACAGACGCCCAGAGGCAAAGCAGGAGAGAATTTCAGAAAAAAGGGACCCTTGCTTACTATTAACGGCTGAAACCAAGCCACTTTTCATACTGCAGCAGAAAGACTCAGGCTGGGGCGGGAGAAACCCACCTCTAACAAAAAAACACAAGAATGCGGCTCTTTTTCTTTCCGGCTCCAGTTTCGGACTCCTGCTAGGAAACTAACAAAAGCACGTTCGAGCTATTAACACGCATCCAGCACTCTTTTGTTCATCAGACTGAAAAACCGAGGGCTTTCGCTGCCATTGTTCACCTCTGGGCCAGGGGTTTTACATTAAAGAGAGCCAGGTGAAAAAAAACACACTGAGAGAATCTTACAGCAGTAGTTTAGCCTAAAGTCCCCACTTACCCCCAAAGTAGCTGATCAGCCTGAACATGTTTGCCAGCTCAAGTTACACTTTTTTTTTAGGTACCAGGCTGTATGTCCCTGTATTTTGTCCAAGCTTTCGCTCATGTTTATAGATAACAGTGCATCAGAGAGGGCCAGAAACCACATAATCAATTAAATTAGGGATTGACGCCGCATGGTTCGAGGCAAGTATGCAATGATTTAGGCATGCAGTTTATCACCATGCTACTTGGTGGGGCATAAGCTTCCATAAGCTTAATTGTTAGTTCACATACAAACCTAAAGAAGCAAACTTCAAAAACTTGTCCCAAACTTGTCTTGGCTGAACGAGTATGCGTGATAAGAGGGGAAATTATGTAAATTTGATTCTTCCCTGAAATATCGCTTTAAAGACTAGCTGGTCTGAAGCCAAACTCTCAGCCTTTGCCTGCTTCCTTTCACTGATTATTCACAGGCTTTACACCCAGCCAAACTGAAAGCATGACAGCTCCAGTGCTTCAGATATACAGGGTTGGGAAGGTGGGGTGGTGGGGTTGTAGTTAAGCGGGGAAGGTGAGTTACAGTACCAAAGGTATAGTTCTTGCCTCAGAAGTTCAGGGGGGGCACTATGAGGACAAAAACATGAAATTTGCAGTATTGTTACCTTACAAGAGTGTGTAGCACAATGTGGAAACAGGAGTAATGTTAATGGGGGTAGCATGAGCATGGAAATAGATGTAGTATGACCATGAAAACAGGCGTATCCCCCAGATCCATATATCAGATATGTAGTTTTACTACAGACAACTGGGCAGACCTACACTGTTTACCGATTTCACTTCAACCTCCAGATCACTTTGGAAAGTCGGGGAGACAGAAACTTGGAAAAGGAGAAAAAATGAGAACCAGAGCGGAGTTTTTCCCTCCAAAACTATGAGCGCCCAGCCTCCAGTGCATCTTTAGCTCCGCGTGTGTTCCCATGGCAACCTGAGGAGAGACAGCGGGTCACTCACACCAGCGCTCCTCTGCTCTCCTCGCCAGGAAAGAGGGAGCACGGAGGAGATAGAGGAGGAAGGCAAACACAACAAAGCCATAAATCATCATGGTAGATAGGAGAGAAAACGGGAGAAACCCTTTCCAAAGATAAATCCCAGGATGCAAATACCGCAGGTGTGAGTGTTCTCTGGTACCTGACGTTTGGGAGAAAGCCAGAAAGACCCATTTTATCAGCTATGGCTTCCAGGCCCTCCTGAAAGATCCCCCCCGCCCCCCAACACCATCCAGACCAATTTTTCATCCACTCCGCCGGCTGCTAACCAAACCTGAACTTGGGGAAAGCGCTCCACGGCAGCCGTGCTTAACACAGCACTCAAGCAGTCCTAATCAGTTCCCTAATATTAATCAATAAAGCTCTTCCATCAGCAAAAGAAAGTGCTTCGGTGGTAGCCTCGCAAATCTACAGCACTTTGAGTGTTTTTTTCTACTTCTCTACCCAGCGCATTTTCTAGGCTCACACTATTGAGACAAGTGTTTTTGTTTTTTTTTTATGAGCGTGTACGTTAGATTATTTGATCAAAATTGAGTTTGGAGAATGCCTGAGCTGCAAAAACATGTTCACTCGCAGGCCATGGTGAGGAAAGTATCGGAAAGTATCGGATGTCATACCTGTCAGTGGTTGCTCAGTTATTCAGTCAGTTGCATATATTAGGTATGTACAGGAGTTACACAAATCAGCAGACACACCTGAAACATACTAATACGTTCCAGTACAATGTGAATGGCAGCAGACACAGCACCAATTAGAGAAACGATGACGCTAAGACGAGACACATACGACAACCTGTAGGAATGCTGCAAAATTGAATTGAATTGAATTCAATTTAATTGAATTGAATCGAAATGGACTTGGAACTGAATTGAACTGCTATGAAATGCTGTGAACAAAGGCTTGTATGAATTGGTTACGTGAATCATTCTGTTGGATAGGTATGTTTACATTACACAGTAGGTTTTGTTTTGTATAGCCACATTAGGTAAGGGTCGGGCACCACTTCTGTATTTTCGTTAGGTTAGAGATATTTGGTTAGAAAGGTAAGCTTTTCTTTTGCTTTCACATTTCCACTCACACTTTACTTCCCTTGTTAATTTCCTAGACAAGCTAACGGGTCATTAACATCTATTTAGGCACATTTATAAGGGAATGTAACAGGGAAATCCCACAGGCCCCTTAAAGAGGCAACTATAACAGTAGCAACAGGTATACAGCCAATTCCACTTGTCAGCTTGGGAGAGTGAAGGCAAGCATGAACTTCCTCCACCACATCTTTTTAAACTTCTGTCAACACACTGAGAGGAAATGCTAACTGCTACTTCTGTTACATTTAAGACTCTTTAAGACTCCCGGCCACGAAAGGTTGTAGCATTACGACAGTTGATCCCCCAACAGTTGCACATCTTAGGAGCCCCCTAAAGATCTAACTAGACTAACCCAATCCTAATAGGGCTCTACACTGTATTATTCTGCACATGCTATTACACTGTTCTGGTATTGTTCTCCAGTGTCTCCTTACAATCCCACATTCACTTCACTCCAGACTGGCAGGCAGCTATACTGTGTGGTGCACTTGCTATTATTACTACAACTTACTTATCTTGTCTACACAACCCCCATGTCCTGTTTCCCTCCTGTCTTTTGTGTTGTATACTGTATATGTAATGCAACAAAACGTCTTTTGCTCTGTACTCAAGACACATGGCAGTAAATCTTATGTAAACTTGAGCCTGAATTCTTTTTCTTTCTTGCTGGCACAGATTACAAAGCACACCATGTTCTAATTTTAGAGCCGCTATTTCCTCACCTTTCCTCACGGTTCTGTCCCACACACACTCGTCCCCCATGCCGCGGGGTGGGGTTACTGCAGGAGCGCTGGCGGACCTGGAAGCCGATGCCACAGCTGGTGCTACAGGGAGCCCACGCTGTCCAGGGAGTCCATGCTCCATTCCTGAGGATAACACACATCTCTCAGACTCTGCTCACACCTGATATCTCACCTTTTGCTGGGATCTGATCGCTAGTGGGCAGTACGGGTGGCATGACTTCATATTTTTTACAGTCGACAGTTATGTAATGGAAGTTGAGTTAACCATGACTAATCGCTGGTGACATCATAAATAACACCACTGGAGAAGGTAAATATTTGCAACAAGCGTTGAACCCGGAATCTGGAATCTTGCAGATTTGTATCCTAGGTGGCCTCCCCAGGACACTAACCTGTGGTTGTTGACTTCAAACTTTATAGGATTTTATAGCATTATGCACCCTCTCTATCCATAATCTCCATAGCCATAATATTTCATTGTATTCTTCAGGAAACCAGAGATATCCACATACGTTAAATGCCATAAATGTAAATGTAATGTTAGAACACAGCGTTCATGTTGTTAGTGTCAACACTCAGTGGGCTATGAGACGTATAGTAGTTTACAGTTGGCTTTTCCATGTGTCTCAAATGTGACTGCAGCGCTTGCTCATAATCGTTTTGTTTTATTTAATCGTTTTAATTTATTTTTGCTATGATTCAGATTTATTTAAAATAATTAAAAAACTCTGTGAATAAATACACTGAAACAGGAATATTTACACTGTAATAGACAAATAAAAACAATACACCTAATTTTTTATATTTAAACTACATTGGAAAATGTATTTACTCAAAAACATTCTGTAACTGTTATGCAGTGTAAATATAAAGGGCTGGTTAGTGTAAGTACTGGGTAGGCTTATAACTCTATTCACTCTTATTCAGAAAAAAAATATTCCAATAAGGCTTTCCAATTCCAATTAGATTAATGATAAACACGTACCGGGAGCAGTTGGCCACTTCCACGCTGGTGCCCTGGCACTGCTGCCCTCCACACTGTGGACTTGGGTTGTTGCAGGCTCGCGTCCGACACTGGCATGACCCAACACTTCCTCCATCATTATGGCTACATGACCTCCAGCTGGACCAAGGACCAAAATGACCATCCACAGTCACGTTCCTGACCTTGACAAAAACAGGCAAGAGTGTTCAGTAAAAGGCAAAAAAGAATTCAAACCAACACACAAATCAATGTCAACAAAAGAAATGAAAGGTGAGATGAAGGAAAGGGAAACAAGTTGTGGTTATTGGATCCCAAAAAATAAATAAATAAATAAAAAAACTCCTTCTCATTACAGTCAGACTCGAAATAGCACCTGCGTGAAGGCAGCTTTGCAATGAACGAATATGCTCATAAAAAGAGGTTATTTGGGGATTTGAAAAATGTTATTGTGAAACTGTCATTATGCTCAAATTATTAACATCTCCAGTGTTGCACACACAATGACACACGCTGTGAACAGCAGGAGAAGTGTGGTGAAAGCATAAAAAGCGCTGAACTGAAAGAGAGATTGTTCTGGTGGAAGAAGAAAAAAGAGAAAGAACGTGGAAAAAAAAAGAAAGGAAACCTCCGATCTTCTGTGGGTGGGAGAAAATAATATTGTTTGTGCTCTTTGTGCACTATATTCATAAAAGAGCCGCATTTTCAACGCTGTGGAAAAGTGAAAACAATCTCACTTTGAAAGTTCCCTCTATTCCTCTAAACGGGCTTTTATAGAGTGCGCTCTGAAGCCTTTGGAAAGACGAGGTAATTCGGTGAGTTAAACTGTTCTCTACAGAGAAAACAAGCAGGGAGCGTACTTTATTTCCACTCAGTGGAAGTTCTTTAATTCCAGCTTTTGTGAATAAACTGATGGCTCGTGTGTGCTCTGCAGTCAAACTGTACAAACTGGACACACTTCAGTCAGACTAGACAAGTATGGATGGAATTTATTATCATTTGGTCCACACAATTGCAATGTCTGGCAATGTGGACTCCTGACCATCACATCTATATGAGCTTGTAGGACATTCCATTACAAAACCATAAGCATTAACTTAGAGCTTCCCTCCCCTTTCCAACTGTAACAGCCTCCACTGTGATATAGGAGTGCATCTGTAAGGGTTTGAGCCTATTCAAAATAGCGTTTCTTCGGGCACTAACTAATGGTGGACCAAAAGGCTTATAATCAATGTTCCAATACATCTTAATGGTGTTTATTAGGGTTAAAAATAGGACTCTGTGCAAGCCACAGGAGAATGTCCATTCCAAACTTGTCACTTGGTGCACAGGGATAAAGTTATGCTGGAACACAAAAGTGTGTTCCTCAAAATGTTGCCACAAAGATACCCAAACCTTAGGCCTCCAAACCCCGTTATCCCTCCTCTACCAAACTTTACTGTTGGCACTATGCATTCCGGTACGTAGCATCTCCTGGCATCTGCTGAAGATCCAGCTGATGTTTAGCAAGTTAGGCTTGAGTGCAGCTGAACGTCCACTGAAGCCCATTCACGAAGCACTTCATTCAGTTCTTGTGCTGCGTGTTGCCTCTAGAGTAATGAGGGTATCTGACTTTCACTTGCTCTGTGCAATCATCATTTGATGGCCCCACTGTGGTTTGAGTGGTCCACTGCTGTGTGGCTGAGCTGCTGATGCTCATAGATGCTGCTAATTCACAATGACAGTACCTACAATTGACCAGAGCAGATCTAGCGGGACAGAAAATTCATAAACTGACTTGTGGCAGGAGTTGCATCCTATGAGAGTACCATAAGCTCCTCAGGATAAGCAACTGACACCGGTGTGGTAGTGCGAGTTGTGCTTGTACGAGTGGATCAGAAACAGCCACTGCAGTGCTGAAAATGATCCACCACACAAACAATATACCTGCTCTAAGGTGGTCCTGTAGGGGTCCTGAAGGGATAATAAACATAACACTGTATGCAGATAATCAAATAAACTACCATTTGTAATTGTATAACTACAAGTACTGTTGATAAATAAATAAACAAATAAATAAATGTATATATACAGTGTTTACCAGGGGTGCTAATAGGATGCTGGTGCTGGAAGGAGCTGCACATACGATCTACCTTACACTTTAGGATGAAAAACAAGAACTGATGAACAGAAGCAGTGCCTGTATGTGCGTCTATGTGGGTGTGTCCTTTAAGATAAAACATCTACCAAAAACACTGAATCTTAACTGTCTCTCATCAGCATCTACCTGCATTCCTGAGAGATTTTCTTTATTTACTCTTCACAAGGGTAAACAAAAAACATCCTAAACCCGCAAGGAATAATGAGGATGGATTTGATTGCACATGGCTGGCAGTGCAGAAGCAGCAGACACATCCATCACTGTCCAGCTCTGGCCAGATCTGCAGTGATGCTGTTAAAGCTCTTTCACCAGGTCAAGCAGTGAAGGGGCTGAACGATGCATGCTGAATACTTACAGGACAAGAGGGGGATAAAAATGCATCAGTGTATTGCATTGATCTGCAGGTGCTAATACAGAAGCATGCTGGTCAGAGCGAATGAAATGTGAAGAAAAGGTAAGTATAAGCATAAGCTATAAAAAGTACGTTAGTTTTGAGCTATAAGAATGTTATAAGCTATAAGATGTACAGTATTTATAAATGAATACAAGTATACATACACTATAAGAATTAAGTACATTAGTAATAAGCCATAATAAGTAAACTAGTTAAAAGATATAAGATACAAGATATCGGAAGTACACTCATTACAAGTTTCAGAAAATACAACCCCAATTTCAGTGAAGTCAGGATTTTGTGTAAACTGTAAAAAAAAGTGTAGATAAAATAAGACTGTGAATCTCATATACCCATATTTTGTCACACACAATAAAACATAGAACACATAACAGATGTTGAAAGCGAGACATTTAAACATTTCACAAAAAAAAAAAAATAACTTGGTGGCAGCAACGCATCTCAAAAAAGGCTGGAAAAGTAAGTGGTACGAACAAAAACAGCTGGAGCAGCATTTTGCATTTTATAAAAAACTGAAACTGTAAAATAAACTGTGTTCTGCTGTGAATAAAATATGGGTCTATGTGATTTTCACATGACTGCTTCCTTTTTTTATTTACATTTACATTTTACACAGCATCCACAGCATTGGAACTGGGGTTGTACACTAGTTATAACCTATATGATGTATAGTAGTTGTAAACTATTAGAAGTACACTAGTTATAAGTCAAAAGAACTGCACTAGTTATACGCCATAAGAAGTACACTAGTTACAAGCCACAAGACATACACTTATTACAAGCTATACAAAGTACACTAGTTATAAACCATAGGAAGTGCACTAGTTATAAGCCATAGGAAGTGCACTAGTTATATGCCATAAGAAGTACACTAGTTATAAGCCACAAGACATACACTTATTATAAACTATACAAAGTACACTAGCTATACTCCATAAGAAGTGCACTAGTTATAAGCCATAAGAAGTGCACTAGTTATTAGCCATAAGAACTACACTAGTAATAAGCGATAAGAAGTACTCTAGTTATAAGCCATAGGAAGTACACTAGTTATAAGCCATAACAAGTACACTAGTTATTAGCCATAAGAAGCGCACTAGTTATTAGCCATAAGAAGTGCACTAGTTATTAGCCATAGGAAGTGCACTAGTTATAAGCCATAAGAAGTACACTAGTTATTAGCCATAAGAAGTGCACTAGTTATAAGCCATAGGAAGTGCACTAGTTATAAGCCATAAGAAGTACACTAGTTATTAGCCATAAGAAGTGCACTAGTTATTAGCCATAGGAAGTGCACTAGTTATAAGCCATAAGAAGTACACTAGTTATTAGCCATAAGAAGTGCACTAGTTATAAGCCATAAGAAGTACACTAGTTATCAGCCATAAGAAGTGCACTAGTTATAAGCCATAGGAAGTGCACTAGCTATAAGCCATAAGAAGTACACTAGTTATTAGCCATAAGAAGTGCACTAGTTATTAGCCATAAGTAGTATACTAGTTATTAGCCATAAGAAGTGCACTAGTTATTAGCTATAAGAAGTATACTAGTTATTAGCCATAAGAAGTGCACTAGTTTTTAGCCATAAGAAGTACACTAGTTATAAGCCATAAGAAGTGCACTAGTTATTAGCCATAGGAAGTACACTAGTTATTAGCCATAGGAAGTACACTAGTTATTAGCCCTAGGAAGTACACTAGTTATTAGCCATAGGAAGTGCACTAGGCTAAGGATGTATAGAGCTGAAGATGGATACTTACTGGACACCGAGTGATGCTCTGCTCCCACTGGCTCATGCTCACACTCTCCTCCAGCATGGTACACTTCTTCAGCACCAAATCCCAACCACAGTATGGATCCCTTGCCCCTACACATGCCCTGAGAGAGAGAGCGAGAGAGAGCGAGAGAGAGCGAGAGAGAGAGAGAGAGAGAGAGAGAGAGAGAGAGAGAGAGAGAGAGAGAGAGAGAGAGAGAGAGAGAATCTTTAGAAATCCTGTATTGTGAGACACAAAAGACCAAATAAATAAAATCTAGTGATCATCAACATGATGGTTGGAAAATATGCAAACAGCTTTTCTAATGAGTGAATCCAGCTACAGTAAGCTGCACTTATTACTGACACAGCATGTGGAATTTCTATTGAAAACACTGACAGAAAGGGATGCTCTGGAGCAGCTACACATGAGCCTATGGTGCTCAGTGATTGGCCAGAGGGGTATAAATCCCCCCCAGGCACTGGGCCCTGGAACAGTAGAACTGCATCCTCTGAAATGAATGAGCTCCATCCAACAGCTTTGGGAAGAGTTGGAGTGGTTTAGAACCAGTCATCTAACTTCAGTACCTGACCTCACTAATGGCTGAATGCAATTAAACCCCCAGAGCAATGGTCCAACATCTTCCCACAAGAGTAAAGGCTGTTACTGCAGCAAAGATGGACAACAAAACTATAAATACCCCTTAAATTTCACAAGGAACGCTGCAAGAGCTGTCTACAAACCTTTAAACATAACGTATATGTTGTAAGTCCAATTCACACACCGATATGTCCTCACTCATAACAAAAACTACAAGAGTGTCACTGTTTCGCTATTTAGCTCATTCTGAGAACACAAAACAGTAGCTAGTACATGAGTACAGTTGCACACATAAAATAAAACATTTTACTAAAACATAAAAGGGTTTACTTGCAGAAAATATATGATGGTTCTAAATGTTACACACTGATTTTTAGACTTTGGGGCACATTTAAATGCAATCTACCATGTGGGCATGAGGGACAGGGATGTGGGGCATGGCTAAAATAAGGCTTAGTCACTGGACTAATACGTGGGACAGCATTTATATATATATATATATATATATATATATATATATATATATATACACACACTACCGCTCAAATGTTTGGGATCACTTTAGAATTTTATTTTATGCTATTTTCATGCAATTCACAAACAATATTGTCCATTTCACAATTAATTTAAGTGTATGAGATGATTTTTAAAGAATAAAAATATTTGTATTAAAGCCTATTTTTGTAAAGAGGCTTATTTTGCATATAGTCCTATTATCAGCAATTCTCAGTCCTCTGCCTAAATCTCCTGGTACGGCCGCCAATCCAAGTTAAGGATGTTATTGGGCTAATTGGTTGTTAGGACACTCTTGCTCAATTGTGATGCACAGCTGAAAAACATTCTACTAATAAGTGAGTATAAAAGGGAGCACAACATTCTAGGTTAGTTTAGTATCTGAAGTATCAGCAGTTGATGGCTTGCTGACAGACTCAAAATGACCAGAAAGAAACAACTTTCTTTAGAGACCCGTCAGTCCATTGTTGTGTTAAGGAAGGAAGATACTCCATTGAAAACAAGAACATTTCACTGTGATCCCAAACATATATATATATATATTTCAACTTTACTGGAGAGAACAAAAACATACTTTACTTTTAATGTAAGTCAATCAAACTAGATTTTTTTTCTATTGGTCCATTCATCATGAAATGTTCATACAATGTAAATGATCTTTGGCGTGTTCAAATGATGTAAATAATGTAAATATAAGTCTGACACTACAAATAAAGATGATTCTAATAGACAATTTTATATTATTTGATTTCAATTTCACAGAAATCATTAGTTTTTTCTGAAGGTCTAGAAGGCCCTGAGGTCGACCGCTGGTTTCATAAACCTGGCTCACAGTCTATAAGTAGGCGAAAATGAAAGAGAATGCTGCTCCCTTCAGATCTCTTGCAAAGGGCATTGATCTAATATGTGTGTATGTGTGTACATGGTGCTAAGCTACAGCTGAGGAATCTTTCGCTGGAGCCAAGCAATTTGCATCAGCTGTCGTCTTTTGTGTCCGAGCGCTTGACCTGTCCCGTCAGGCTGCCGGGCTAAATTCGGCTAAATTCGGCCCGTCTGCGCTGAACTCAGCACTTCTCATTGACATGCAAATGGAGAGACCTGAGCAGTGTTTGCTTTATGAGAGAGCGCACACACACATACACACACACACACACACACACACACACACACACACACACACACACACACACACACACACACAGACACATGCACACGCACACACATGCTGCTGTCTATTCTCTCACAAGCAGAGATTAGAAGAGCAAACTTGAAACAGAGCCTGGAGGCACAACGTCAAACACAATCATTACTCACCACTGCCCTCAGGCTAGGGTGGCCTGAGACAACATTTAATAGCAGCCTGTGGCTAAGGCTAATACGCTAATATTAATAGTCTAATGAAAAATGAATATACATCATTATCTTTTCCACAAGATTCTATCTAAGAGAGTTCACATCTAATCAACTGAGTTTAATACAAGAAAGACAAATTTTTTTAAAAGTAGGGAAATCTTAACAATTATAGTCAGGCTTATAAATATTTGGACTTCAGCAGAGTTATTGTTATTTTAATGTGCTTCAATTGCTCACTGGTCAGCGGGTCTGTTTTCTTTGTTCCTCATTTCTACTGTGTGAGGTCTAGGGTAAAAGCACATGGTTGCCACAGTTGGCAATGCCGACGATGCTGTGCTGCTTACCTGTCCACACTAGGTACAAACCAGCCTTTACACTTCAGAATTCATACTGCTGTCATTTTATCTATGAAGGGGGAACTATTTCCATTGGCCACCATGCTTGACATCACCGTAACACTACCTCCACCATACTTCATAGATGAGGCAGTATGCTTTAGATCATAAACAGTTCCTTTCCTCCTTTATAATCTTTTATTTCTCTCGTCATTCTGGTACTAGTTATAAGCCATAAGAAGTGCACTAGTTATAAGCCATAGGAAGTGCACTAGTTATAAGCCATAAGAAGTACACTAGTTATAAGCCATAAGAAGTGCACTAGTTATAAGCCATAGGAAGTATAATGTTTATAAGCCATAAGAAGTGCACTAGTTATAAGCCATAAAAAGTGCACTAGTTATAAGCCATAAGAAGTAAAATGTTTATAAGCCATAAGAAGTGCACTAGTAATAAGCGATAAGAAGTACACTAGTTATAAGCCACAAGAAGTACACTAGTTATAAGCCACAAGAAGTACACTAGTTATAAGCCATAAGAAGTGCACTAGTAATAAGCCATAAGAAGTGCACTAGTTATAAGCCACAAGAAGTACACTAGTTATAAGCCATAAGAAGTACACTAGTTATAAGCCATAAGAAGTGCACTAGTTATAAGCCATAGGAAGTATAATGTTTATAAGCCATAAGAAGTGCACTAGTTATAAGCCATAAGAAGTGCACTAGTTATAAGCCATAAGAAGTAAAATGTTTATAAGCCATAAGAAGTGCACTAGTAATAAGTGATAAGAAGTACACTAGTTATAAGCCACAAGAAGTACACTAGTTATTAGCCACAAAAAGTACACTAGTTATAAGCCACAAGAAGTGCACTAGTTATAAGCCACAAGAAGTGCACTAGTTATAAGCCATAAGAAGTAAAATGTTTATAAGCCATAAGAAGTGCACTAGTAATAAGCGATAAGAAGTACACTAGTTATAAGCCATAAGAAGTGCACTAGTTATAAGCCACAAGAAGTACACTAGTTATAAGCCATAAGAAGTGCACTAGTTATGAGCCACAAGAAGTACACTAGTTATAAGCCATAAGAAGTGCACTAGTTATAAGCCATAAGAAGTGCACTAGTTATAAGCCATAAGAAGTAAAATGTTTATAAGCCATAAGAAGTGCATTAGTTATAAGCCATAAGAAGTAAAATGTTTATAAGCCATAAGTGCACTAGTTATAAGCCATAAGAAGTGCACTAGTTATAAGCCATAAGAAGTAAAATGTTTATAAGCCATAAGAAGTGCACTAGTTATAAGCCATAAGAAGGAAAATGTTTACAAGCCATAAGAAGTGCACTAGTAATAAGCGATAAGAAGTACACTAGTTATAAGCCACAAGAAGTACACTAGTTATAAGCCACAAGAAGTACACTAGTTATAAGCCATAATAAGTAAAATGTTTATAAGCCATAAGAAGTGCACTAGTAATAAGCCACAAGAAGTACACTAGTTATAAGCCATAAGAAGTGCACTAGTTATAAGCCACAAGAAGTACACTAGTTATAAGCCATAAGAAGTAAAATGTTTATAAGCCATAAGAAGTGCACTAGTTATAAGCCATAAGAAGTAAAATGTTTATAAGCCATAAGAAGTGCACTAGTTATAAGCCATAAGAAGTAAAATGTTTATAAGCCATAGGAAGTGCACTAGTAATAAGCGATAAGAAGTACACTAGTTATAAGCCACAAGAAGTACACTAGTTATAAGCCACGGGAAGTACACTAGTAATAAGCCATAAGAAGTGCACTAGTTATAAGCCACAAGAAGTACACTAGTTATAAGCCACAAGAAGTGCACTAGTTATAAGCCACAAGAAGTACACTAGTTATAAGCCATAGGAAGTACACTAGTAATAAGCGATAAGAAGTGCACTAGTTATAAGCCATAGGAAGCACACTAGTAATAAGCGATAAGAAGTGCACTAGTTATAAGCCATAGGAAGCACACTAGTAATAAGCGATAAGAAGTGCACTAGTTATAAGCCATAGGAAGCACACTAGTAATAAGCGATAAGAAGTGCACTAGTTATAAGTCATAAGCATAAGCATTCCTGAAATGTTGTTTTGGGCTTAATAAAAAATATCTAGGCTCACACAATCAAAGGTTAAAGCTAAGGTTACACTAGTTTTGTTTGGTAAATAAAAATAAAATTGAAAAGAACTCACTTGTAGAATCTGTCAATCTATGGTGACCCAACACTTTCTTAAGACCCTCTGTTGTTGGGTTTCACTTTTGCTTGCCAACTGTCTGTATGTATATCCAGAAATTAAAAACCAACTATTATTATTCAATAATATTTAAAACATTTATAAAACCCTAGAAGGTCCTAATTTCCACCCTTTTTTTAACATGCCTCCATCGCCTGGATATCTGAAGCCAAATCTGATGAACTATTCAGGACTTACTCTCGAGTCTTGTGGAAATTGCAGCGAATGAGGGGGATTTTGATGACCTGGTCCCTGACGCCCACAAACAGCTCGCTGCGGCTGTGCAGGATTAACAGGCTGAGGATGGGCTGCCGTCTCCTGGGGGGAAAAAGCTCGATCTCATCAAGCAGACAGCTGCCTGTGGTCTGGTTCAGCGGAGAGAGCACTTTCTTAATGGTGCCGTAATCTGGGACACAGAGGGAGAAAGAAAGAAATAAAGATAGACACATAGACAGTAGCTAGCTGTGAATAGGAAGAGCATCTGGAATGACGCTACACTAATAATGAGGACTGGAAATCAGCGAAAAAGTTAAAGGAAACACTTCTCCGCTTCACATCGGTCACCTGAATTCAGCTGCTCTGCCCTCTGAGCTGCGCTACGAAAAGAAAGTTACCTGGAAAGAATTCATTAACATCTCATGCACAAGCAGCTCGTTCAGGAGCCAGAAAAAAAGATGTGAATTAGCAATAAAATCACCTTCACAACTCTTGTGCGTACGAAGGCTTTCTCATTCACGCCATTTCAATAAGAGAGATCTCTTCTCCTGCGCTATAATACGACTGGAGAATAGTCGATGGCCCCACATTATCATGAGGAAGGGATAGATTATTGAGTTCAGTGCCTACATAGAGATATGATCCCACGACTATTTAATCTTAATCTTTTCAGCTTCATGGAGTTTTAAAGGTTTTATGGAACTTATATTGCAAGTACAAAGATCATTGACTTCTAGACTCAGTAAAAAGTTCTACTTACTTTGCATCACTAGCCACAAAGTGAGCACAAAGTAGCTAACAAGTCATTTGTTCATTTTTCAATGGAACTGGGCAAAAGTCAGAGACCCTTTGTTCACATAATTTCGAAACTGCTGGTAGACATTATTATTTTTTTCAGGAGCTACACTACCGCTCAAAAGTTTAGGATCACTTTAGAATTTCATTTCATGCAATTTTCATGCAATTCACAAACAATATTGTCCATTTCACTATTAATTTAAGTGTATCAGGTGATTTTTAAAGAATATAAATGTTTGTATTAAAGTCTATTTTTGTAAAGAGGCTTATTTTGCATATAGTCCTATTATCAGTAATTCTCAGTCCTCTGTCTAAATCTCCTGGTACGGCCGACAATCCAAGTTAAGGATGTTATTGGGCTAATTGGTTGTTAGGACACTCTTGCTCAATTGTGATGCACAGCTGAAAAACATTCTACTAATAAGTGAGTATAAAAGGGAGAACAACATTCTAGGTTAGTTTAGTATCTGAAGCATCAGCAGTTGATGGCTTGCTGACAGACTCAAAATGACCAGAAAGAAACAACTTTCTTTAGAGACCCGTCAGTCCATTGTTGTGTTAAAGAAGGAAGATACTCCATTGAAAACAAGAACATTTCACTGTGATCCCAAACTTTTGAGTGGTAGTGTATGTCTGAGAAGCGTGCCACTCACACGCAACAAAATTAAAATGAAGAAAACATAATTTAACTTGAGATCGACTACGCAAGACCTGGTAGACCACCAAAACCACCGTTACTTTACTAGCACTTTTTCATCTCAGAGAGAGAGAGAGAGAGAGAGAGAGAAGAATCAAGCTTTACTCTTGCTTCCACAGGTGTTTCTGTCCATCGTTCCACTGAGAGAAGACAACTCAACACTACGCGGGCCTGAAAAGAAGAGTAGCTGCCAAGAAGCTCCTCACTGAGAAAAGTAGATATACACATCAAACAAAGAAGCCGCTGGTCTTCTCAGAACAATGAAATGACCACTCCAGACCTTAAAATCACTGAGGGGTTTTTGGGAAAACTTTAGAATTAGAATTTTTGGACTTGGACTGTGAGAAGCAAAAAATAGTCCTGTACATTTCAACTGAAAGCAACTCTCCTAAAAAAAGAAAGAAGAAAGGAAGCTACAATAAAAGAAAAGAGTGGACATGCTAAACATAGATTAATCTTCTTCCTCATCAAGAAAAATGAAACGCTTATATTTAATTTTAGCTTATATTTAATGTTATGGGTCACTTTGACCCATAATTAAATAAATGAAAGGGGGGCATTTGCACAGCATTGCATGCTTCCGTTACTTAGCTACACTGGCCTCATAGCCCCAGTGCTAAAACTAAAAAAAGCAAGCATGTATGAGCTGACCGACTACATAGGGATTGACACAATGGAAACAATAAATGTGCATTTATTTGCTAAACATAAGCTCTAAAGCTCTAAAATCAGGAGATTTAACATTATCTGGTGAGTGATCATACCTTTAGAGAACACAGCTCTAGGTTTAAACCTACTGACAGAGTTTTTACACTAACAGTGCACACGTTTCTCAGATGCATGGGCTAAGATTATGACATACAGGCTATGAGAAACAGGTGTGATGGGCCTAAAAATAACAGTGAGAGCCACGCTAATAGTGTAATTAGCAAATAGCTGCCATTAAACCCTGATTGCCTTCTGTTTTGAAGTGAAACATTGTAGAAAATGATCTTGGTAAAGTGAGCTCCTCTGTTTGACAGGTAATTTACTGCAATTTCATGGCGCTTAGCAGGCAGATCAGATATCTACATTCCAGATATTTAGCAGCTGTCGGGTCAGGGCCGTTGGCAGAATGTCCCTGTTTACAACAACTTCATTGATAAATGCACAATAGCTGCGCTGTGACACAGCTACTTTGCTTTCATTCAGCCTTGCGGCCTATTATGGATGCTTCGAAATTAATTAATCGAACGAACTACCAATTAGTGGTGTTTTCCCTTCTGCGCAAATGTTTTGAATATTTTAAGACTGCATTCTTGAAAAGCAAAACAGTTTGGCAGTTTTAAATAAAATGAATAATACTACTGACATTAGCTTAATGAATTAGCCTTCTGAATGTACAATCTTCACACTACTACTTTGATATAATAAATCACAACCCATGCAGATACCCCACATAATGAATATTATGGAAAAAAGATACGTTTGCAGTATCATGAACATGGCAAAAATGGATACTGTACAAGAATATCAAAGGTACGGATCCAAGTACATTGATTTCCAATGCCAAATGAGCATTAGCACATCCAAGACTAGGATTCATAAAGAATTATCAAAGGCATATCAAAATATTGGAACTTTTGCTTAGTGATATCATTAAATAATTTAAATGACTTATTAACAGCAGATATTATTTAGAATGCTTCAATATTGACACCAACACTCATACAACACTCTGAGCACTTTATTCAATATATTCTCTTAAATGATAAGTAAAAGTGGGTGTGGCTTAAACCATGAATGAGCATGAGTTGCAGGAAGTGAGTATATTTATATAATTATGGACTTGCCACAGAATGCAGACAAGTCAAGAAGCTGCCATTAATAAGATGCTAGAGTTCTTAGGATGCCTCAGTGTCCTAAAAACATGGTTCTTTTATCTTATATTACCAGTTGTGAATCGAAACATGTCTATCATAGCCAAACGATGCTTGATATCAAGTTGGGCTATAATAAAAGGCATTCAAATAGTCTGGGGGAATACACAGCCTGCATGACGAGCTACATTAGCAAGTTCATAGATGATGTGACTTCTCTCAAGACACTGACTGCAGAGGAGTGTGTGCCGCTGAATGCTGACTTCACGTCAGACGACAGAAGGAGCCTCCTGAGCTATCAGAGAAGCAAAGCACAGCCGTGCACACAGAATCCTCGGAGACGCCGGAGACATACGGCATATGTGGCAGAGCATTTAGGCCATCGCTGACTAGAAAGTGACATCACATGCCTGTGGTGATGATGGCCCAGTCACGGATGCCCTGAACGATATCAATGCGTGGTTTGAAGCACAGAACAAGCAGCCATTGAGGAAGACCAGCCCTACTACCACTGAGCAAGTACTTGGTCTATCCCTAGCAGACAGCTCTGTAAGAAAAAACAAGCCTCAAATTTTATGCTCTACAGTAATCTTAACACAGCCTAGTTGGAGTTCCTTTCCAGGCTACCACCAGTATAGTGTGCTAAACATCTCTTTCTCCTAAACAATGGTCCAATAGCAGTACCTGCAATATAGAGTACTTATAAATCAAACGTTCCCTTCAATGCAATAACTTACCTGTGGCTAGGTAGATGATGTGGTACAGCATGTCTTTTCCCTGCACCACGTCCACAGCCACATGAGAAAAACGGACGTTATCCTCCATGAAGTATGGCACAGGAACGATGGGCTGGATTACCTCGTGCATCAGGATAAACTTCTGAGCGTCCTGAAGGTTCCTTTCCGTCAGGTTCACGTAGGAACCGTAATCTATAGTACCACACTAAGAAAGAGAAAGCGAGAAGCAATTAAGCAATTGCCCTCTAAATCACCAGCTCACCAAGGCCAGGTGTAGCTACAAGATTGTCTTATTCTGTCTTTTCCAAAAGGCGCACCAACCAGTCTGATCTTTCATGTTTGTAATTCCTACAAAAAACACTTTAAGGTGTTTTTGGTCTGTGATCTAATCTAGATAATGTACCACTGAGAATCTGTCGACATATAGTACAAACTGACAGTAACTTGGTTGCACCGACTACGCCATTCGTGTTTTCATTCACCACCTTCAGTTCATTCTACTATGTTTATGCACCGGTTCTGCAAAAAAAAAAATTACAGCAAAAAAAACCATACACTACCGCTCAAAAGTTTGGGATCACAGTGAATCTTTCTTGTTTTCAATGGAGTATCTTCCTTTCTTAACACAACAATGGACTGACGGGTCTCTAAAGAAAGTTGTTTCTTTCTGGTCATTTTGAGTCGGTCAGCAAGCCATCAACTGCTGATGCTTCAGATACTAAACTAACCTAGAATGTTGTTCTCCCTTTTATGCTCACTTATTAGTAGAATGTTTTTCAGCTGTGCATCACAATTGAGCAGAAGTGTCCTAACAACCAATTAGCCCAATAACATCCTTAACTTGGATTGGCGGCCGTACCAGGAGATTTAGACAGAGGACTGAGAATTGCTGATAATAGGACTATATGCAAAATAAGCCTCTATACAAAAGTAGACTTTAATACAAACATTTTTATTCTTTAAAAATCATCTGATACACTTAAATTGTGAAATGGACAATATTGTTTGTGAATTGCATGAAAATTGCATGAAATAAAATTCTAATGTGATCCTAAACTTTTGTAGCAGTAGTGTATGTTTGTAATATTGGCAGGTTATTAAGTAGCTAATCTACAATTTATTTGCTAAAATAAATGAGACAACTGACAATAAAAACGTATTGGTGTATAGAAGGACACATTAATACACTGCGTTTAAATATGCTAACATTCTACATTAGGTTTCCTAACATTTGCAAAATAGCCTCTAAGTAGTCGTATTATAAACAGCTGTTTATAATATGACTACTTAGTAATTTACTAAGCTTACCTGCTCAGTTCACTTTTATAACACTTCCACACAACTTGTAAACACAACTTGGATAATCAGTTTATATCTGAAGGACCTAATCTGAGCACATCGGGGTAAAACAGCCCTAATGAAGGATCAGCTAACAATAAACATGGCTAGCATGGCTAACAACGAATGGCAGCTAGTAGCTACACTTTAGCCCGATTTCGTTTACATCACACTAATTGGCAGCTATATGATTTCACTCATTTTTAGCAACATTACCTTAGCTGTGACTGAACCAATGCTTAGTTAAAGGACATCTACGCAAAACCAGTATCTGAGGCCTAGTTTGGGACGTGAAACTTATTTTTTTAGACTAATTTTAGACTAATTTTTAGACATTTTTACATTAAAATGATTTTGATAGATTGTAGAAAAGCAAGAATTTTTCTTTGTAAATACTAACACAATGGACCATGCTTGATACGATCAGACACACAAACTGTCATGTCAAACAGGCACCAGCTAATTTTGATCCATTTAAATATCACTTCATTGACTCTTGATAATGTTCCTTCAGACGAGCAACCCTACGGGGACTGCAAGCATCTTTTGCGCAAGGTGCCGCATTCAGGTCCTTCATTTCGCTCGCTACATACAAATCAATCTGGGGCCGGGCCGGCCCCCAGCGGCCGCTCCAGATTGCTGAATGCTCCGCTAAGCCACGGAGTCAGTCAGAGGGCTGTGCTCTGGAGGAGAAGCCTTATTTGTGTGGGTGATGTGGAGCGGTGTTCAGGTCGCTGGGCCACGGAGGGCTGCTGAGTGAAGAGTCGGCTGCAGGGCAGGAGGAGAGAGGCATGAGGGTCCATTTCCCTGATTTATTCCCCATTCTCTCTGCCTGAGCAGCCTCAGGGCCTGAACTGTCATTTGGCGAGTGGCCACTGAGCGGAGCATATGCTGCCGTGACTATCATCAGGATTAAGAGCTGTTAAAGTGCTGGGTATTGCTCATGTCCTGTAAAAGGACAGTGACATATGTAGTGGCCTCTATACTTTGTGCATTTCAAGCTGCAGGTGAGGAAATGTGTCCATGCATGGGAATGCACTGTTCTGGCCCATAAAGCAAAGACAGCAGACACGTCTGGTATCTGAGGTTTTATTTATGTTTGGTTCTGTACTCGAGATCGAAGGCGACTATAGCCAGGGGGCGGGATGACTGTGAGAAAATATAATTAGCATCAGAAAAATGTTTCGATTTGACTGATATTTCAAGCAAATATTTTAGAATCCTTATTCGCCGAGTACCACAAGGGGTTTTTCTTTATGACATATTTATTGAACGTTTCTGCAATGCTGGGTTACTGAACTAAAGCACCTGCATTTCAATCGTTGCAGATAAATGTTTTATTTCTCTGTAGTCCTAATTTGGTTAGGTTTAGCTCCACTCGCTGTTAATTTTATAAAAGTTTAGATATGCACATGAAAAATATTGGATATCAGCAATGGCTCACAATTACATTATCAGTGCATCACTACTAATGAGACTCTGCCAGCTTTAACAGATACTCTGAGATATTACTGTTCACGCTACACAACCTGCTGTTCTGGAATCAGATCTTGGAAAGCCGGCACACTACATGACTGATCAGTGACGGGGCTATGCATTACAAGACCTTTTACCAACAAAGTGTGAGCTCTTGAAACTACATTTGGTCATAACATACAAGTAAGAAGTGATGTAGGGAATAATACGATCTCTTGCAAGAAACAGGGTCTTTCTTTCAAAAAAACAGATGCCAAGTCAAGAAGTCAAGCGAGCTGGAGTTTATTGTCATTTCAACCATGTACACAGTACACAGTGAAACGAAACAATGCTCCTCCAGGACCATATGGTGCACACAAGAAACATAGCGAAGACTAAACAGTGCAACACAACTAGACAAAAAGCCTGACATGTAGGAAACAATACAAGACAACAGAACAGAACTGTAGCCTCCAACTTTCAGTTCCAGGGTGGAATGTACGCAAAATGCAAAATAAGCAAAAATCTGTTTTTGTGCTATCCCAGGCAAAATTTTAAGTACACTTAGTATACTTCAAAACACTCATGATTAATGTACTAAAACTGTGCTATTTTCATGTACTAAATTTGTACTTAGTATGCTACATGTATGTTTTATTACTAATAAAATGGTACTTAAATACAGCTGTATATACTTAACTGTACTATTTTGAGAAACCAGTATATTTAAGTGTATCTTAAGTGCACCTTCTTTTACCAATCCTGTATTTTTTTTAAATATACTTTGTGTCAACTTAGAATATATTTGAATCCACCTTTAAGAATATATGAGAAACATTTTTTCTAATTCAATAACAATATCTAAACAATACATTGTAAATACACTCTAAGTACATTCATACACATATTTCAGTTGAAACAAAGAAAATAAAAAAATCTGTATTTTGGGTGAATTTTATGTATTTAGGTATATTTAAATGTGTCATAACGGTGTCTCAAAATAGTACAATTAAGTATAATTAGTTAATTAAGCATATTTTCAGTAGCACTAAGTACTAAGCACATAGTTAGTACACAAAATTGGCACACTTTTTATGACATTAATCATGAGTATAGATTAAGTATACTTCAGTGTACTTTTTTTTCACCTGGGTAACCCTTGTGAAAAAAAGTATACCTAAGAGCACTGCAAGTATATTTATATAATTAAATCAAATAATTATTTTGAATATACATTTAGTGCTCTTAGGTATACTTCTTTTTCATAAGGGACAGTGTGCAAATGAGCATTGGTGCCATAACGCAGATACAGTGTATGATAGAGTTACCAAAACAGTATGTTGTCATAAACGTTAAGAAGTGAGAAAACCAAGTTGTTTGTGCTCCAATTTGCATAAAAAAACAAGAAAAAACTGAGAGACTGCATAGCTTGCTGAGCTATAGCTTGTTGTATAACTCCTCCTTCAGCTTGTCACCACACTCAGTGCCAATCACACCTGGGTCACAATACACTTTACACTACATTGTTTGGACCCTATTTAGTCTGCTTGGTATCTTTTGGGCGTGTGCGAAGGGGATCAGTGCAAGCCAGAGGGCATCTTTGAACTGTTCACACGTGGCAATTGAAAGCCAGTTCAGGAGTTTTGAGTCTGTCTCTTGAGTTTGCCTTTGATCTGGTGAAAGAAAGTCAATTGCATAATGTGAATGTGTTATGCCTTGCCGGTCCTTGCCTGTCCTAGCCTAACGTTCCCGGCTGTAGTCATGTGCTTGGGTTTATGTTTTGGTCATGTGCTCCTCTGGTCTCCACCCCACACCTGCTCTGAATTTGTGACCCCTCCTGTTTCCAGGTGTTCCGTGTTTCCTGTGTTGTTATATACTCTCTGTTTTCCCCTTGCCTTTGTCTGACATTTTGCTGTTTGTTTGCTGTCTACCTGGTATCTAGTCTCTAGTTTGATCATTTATCATATTCCTAGCCTTGTTATTTTGTTTGTTTACTCTTGTATCTTTTGTTGTCGTTTTGGTTTTGTTTATGTTTATCCCTCAGTGTTTCTTGTTTTTTATTCACCATGGAAATCATTAAACCTCATCTGCACCTATATCCGCCTCTCCAGTCTCCACCAGCGTTACAGAATGCAGCATTAGCCAGACTGCATACCTACTTCATGGGTTGGTAGTTGTTGGTATGGTTTAGTAGTTAAGTAGTAGGTCATAGAATGTCAAACACTGACATAATCAAGCCTATTACAGAACCACTCCACATGGTTTAAGACAGAAGATCCAGGCATGCATGATACTAATTTATTATTATTGTATTACTTATCCGCATAGGCTCCTGTACAAAATTTAAGATTGTTTCATTCAATAAATGTCTAGGCTGATTGACGTTTTGGCATGAGGGTGGTGGTTTCCTCGTACTATCAGAGCATGTTTGTCTGGGCAGGGCAAGTGAGCCGTGATGAAGTACTTTGAAGGGGAAATCACTCCACTATTACAACACAGGCTTTACTGCTGATTCAGTGCGCTTGGGTTAAACTTTTTGCCTTCTGGTCCGGCCTCGGCGTAATCAGCATCAATCAGCTGGGGATCAGTGCAGAAATAATTTTGCCGGAGCACGGGTGCATGTTGGTCTTTCATGGTTGGAATATACAGCTACTAGTTTTACATTGACACGGGAAGCAATAAATCCGAAGCTCGTAAATCTTCACTCTCCAACGTTGACAAATGCTTGATGAAGATGTCATAGAAGTGGAGATAAAGTGAGGTCTGTGCAGTTCCGCCAAAGAAAAAGAAAAAAAAACAGCTCAGAGAAATCCCCTATGAGGAGAAATGCTTTTTTTTTTTCCTCCACACACTCCACGTAGGCTGCAGCAGCTTTATTATCGAGTAGTACAGCCATGGGCTTCAATAAGGCCAGACTGGATTCTCCAATTCAGCTGATCCTGTGTAAAAATTAAATACATGCTGAGCAGACAGTTTTTCTTTAAAAGCCTGCTGCGTGAAAAGTGTCTGGAGTTTCTCTACTGGGCACGGATCTCATACCGAATTAGAGCACATTAAAAGGATCAGGATTAGCCGTCTCGCTATCATTTAAGCTTCCTGGCGCACACGCACACAGATATAAACACGCGCACGTTCCTACACATCGCGCATAAAGCCCAGGCGCCCCTCGCCCAAATTTCAAATTCCGAAAACAGATTTTGAAGAGCAAGTCAAAATTAAGAGTGAAAAACCATAGTTAGGTTATTAGCAACCGCAACACTCGGCAGGACGTGCATGTGGCCTTTTTCATTAGCCCCCTTATCACTGTAAATTTCCTGCCGTGGAGTTTTATAAGGAGGGAGCTTTATTAATAAATTCATGAGCGGCGCGGCAGCCGGAGAAATGAAGTCAAATTAATGAGCAGAACACAGAGCGGCTCAAAAAAACAATGATGCGTGGGATCGCGCTTGAGCTTTCCCCTCAACACTATTACTACACACAGCCACGGCTTCAGAGAAGCAGTTTGTTTGTGTGCTTTGGGTAATTGGACAGCAGTCGGAAAAATAAAAATTCACCTTGCGCGCTCCATTTTCCTGAGAATAATCAGCCGAGAACCTGGAGCCATAAAGGCATGGATGGAGGAACATCTTGACTTAATTGAGTGGCCGAAGAGACACAAGTGAAGTGAGACAAAGTTGTTTGCAACATTTGGCTGTTAAGAACTCTTGACTTTTTCATTTACATTCTATCAAACTTTGTTGAACTTGGAGTTGAAAGTTGCCACCATGCTGATTTTAGCCTGACAAAAACACAAATGCCACCTAATTATCATTCATATATATATATATATATATATATATATATATATATATATATATATATATATATATATATATCATCTACAGTTTCTCATTAGGTTGAATGTATAACTCACTCTAAATGTAGATATTGTGATATAAACTGAGTCGTGTTCTACAGTTTCTCATTAGGTTGAATGTATAACTCACTCTAAATGTAGGTATTGTGATATAAACTGAGTCGTGTTCTACAGTTTCTCATTAGGTTGAATATATAACTCACTCTAAATGTAGGTATTGTGATATAAACTGAGTCGTGTTCTACAGTTTCTCATTAGGTTGAATGTATAACTCACTCTAAATGTAGGTATTGTGATATAAACTGAGTTGTGTTCTACAGTTTCTCATTAGGTTGAATGTATAACTCACTCTAAATGTAGATATTGTGATATAAACTGAGTTGTGATCTACAGTTTCTCATTAGGTTGAATATATAACTCACTCTAAATGTAGGTATTGTGATATAAACTGAGTCGTGTTCTACAGTTTCTCATTAGGTTGAATGTATAACTCACTCTAAATGTAGGTATTGTGATATAAACTGAGTTGTGTTCTACAGTTTCTCATTAGGTTGAATGTATAACTCACTCTAAATGTAGGTATTGTGATATAAACTGTGTCGTGTTCTACAGTTTCTCATTAGGTTGAATGTATAACTCACTCTAAATGTAGGCATTATAATGTTCTTTTGAAAAATGCTGATTCCTGAGCTGGTCTGTGTTATTCTAGCTAATCAACCTAGGAAATATTTGTTTATCCATTTCATAGCCATGGAATTTTCATATTCTGTGATTGTGAATTCTGTGCTAGAGTTTATGTTCTATTTAGACATCTTAACTACAGATGCATGATTTTATCAGATTTGCATTAGTATTGCCAAATATTTGCATTACAATAAACATCATTGATTAACTTTAAACTGATATTTGATGATGTGTTTACTGAACTTATTTATTAAAAAGGCACCATGTTTAAGAGAAACTCTGTATTTTGTTCATTTTAGATATGTGTTGGCATTGATTGATATATATATATATATATATATATCATATACAAAAGCTAAGATGCTCTTGATTGATTTTATAAGCAAAAAGCTGTTGTTATCATATTCTCTAAAGACAGTACACTTCTCCAGGCTTCTGAACATTTATTGTTTATTTGCTGGAAAGAAAAAAGTGGTCTCTGCCACTGTTAAGATAAGTGCCACACATTTGCTGAAAAAAGCTATATATTGTTGTTCTTTGTATAGCATGTGTTTTCATTTTTACTGTGGAAATCAATAAAACCTGTAGGTTTACCTGTACTTACACTTTACTATATGGCTGCATATAGAAAAGGTGCACAGTCCCTCAATCCCAAAACCGGTGACCATATCTGGTATTTATATGATTCACAGTATGTTTGGTCATTTTCGGTTTAAACTGTCCCAAAAAATAGAACCAAACTGAATTGTGGTGAATCAACTGTCCTGAATGGCCCTGAATCAACTGATGGTGGGCTAAATTGCCTCCAGCTGGCGGACAAAGGGCTAATTTAGTGTCCTTTAGCGTGTACTATGCTTTCAGCGGATGTTGCCTGCCACTGCAGTGCTTGTCTTTGCTGGTAGCTCACCTGAAAGTCAGGGTTGGGGTTGGGGTAAGGCAGCCAAGCGGAGCGAGAGTTCTCCTGGTATTTAAAAGGGCCGCTGAACACCTGGGTGATGGCGCTCAGGTTGAAGGCACACACTGCTGAGGCAGCGATGCTGTTTCTGAGAAAGAATGGCGACAGAAAATGAAGTACGGACACACAAAGACACTATACATACACACATACGCACTAGTTCTAGTGTTCACTCTCGCACTGTCAATTACGCAGACGTTGGAGCCTGTTGTGTGAAAAATGAGCCTGTCTGCTGCTGCCTGTCACACAAAAGCGACATTTTCAGGGGATCTGAAAGCCACAGAGATGGGCTGGAAGTGTAAACATGTGATAAAACAGAAATGCCTCCATTTACATTACACAGAAATTATATTGAAATCTTTTTATTCTTCATCAGTCATCTTCAGGCAGAGCAAACTGAAACGCATTTCAGTTCTGAAAAGATTCAAGCTCAATTGGTCTACTCATGTCGAGCTTAAGCATTTAGAGAGCAATACATTTTTTTTCTGGCTTAGCTGAAAACTACTGTATACTGGACTATTATTATAAGGCTATAGAACATAGTGTTAGAATGACAATACTACCACCACCATGTTTCACAGATAAAGTACTCTGCTTTGGCTTTTGTCTATGTTTTTTTCTTTTTCTTCCACACTTAAGTAGGTTACGCTTGGTTGTGGTAAACCTTCAGTTATATGGTTCATCTGGTGCACATTAATGTTTGCTTATCAATTCATTTAGGTCCAGAACTCCACAGGACTGTGTTCAACCTCGTAGTAATTGTTTTATGTCAAAACAAATGTGCTAGAATCAAAATAATGCAAATTACGTCCATTCTATTTATTTATTTAAATAAACATGTTGACGGAAATAAAAACAAGACATAAAGTGCGTCCTGTGCAAAAGTAATGGCACCTTTCAAGCTTGATTGTGTTTTACTAATTTGTCGAACTCAGCAAATAAATAGGAAGTATACACTTAATTGAAAAGAGTATTAGTAAGTGCTACTCACACATTGGTGGTGAAGATGCCATAGAGCAGCTCCAGTTCAGGCAGGAAAAAGGTGCCCTGCAGCTCGTTATAGGTGAAGGGGATTTCCCCTGGCCGGGAGCAGTTCAGCCTGGCCTTCATGAAGGTGGTCCAGGTGTCCTCCAGCAGAAAACGGCCACCAATGTCATTCTTACACACTCGAGCGGCACGTGAAAACACTGTCCTGCCGCAGTCATGCTCCACCGCATTCTCCCGGAAGAAGAAATAGGTGAAGTTTCCAATGTCGTAGGAGGACACAAAGTTTGGCTCTAAATTGAAAAATTGAGTGAGAAAGAGGAGAAAAACATGATGAAGCATGGTGAAACAAATTAAAGATAAACATTCTTTTGGCTGCAGTAAACTGTGATATCCTAAATCTGTTAGCTGTTTTATTTACCTCACATCCATTTGCTAATGAGCGTGAGCCTTGTGCAGCTTACTGCTAAATTCTGTAAACAACATGATTGACTCCAGCATGTCCGATTAAAACCTGTTTAGGCACAGTGAGGCTGGGAAGAACCTGAACATGCAATTTTAAGACAAGCCAATCCCAAAATGTGCAAAAGTCAAAGACCATCCTTCATTTAATTTCCATTTAGAAATCATACAGACATTAAGTAGAATCTACTGATATTTTAGTTATAAAATTAAGCAGGGTTAAAAAAGCTAATATAAGTGATCTACAGAGAATAAACTTAAAACATGGCATTTTCTAAAAACTGTGGCACATGATTTCTAGGTATATGCAGAATATAATATAAAGAAAACACAAAATATATTATGTGCCATACTTTCTACTTCTATTTTTAAATAGTGTTACATAAAAAAAATATTTACAGGAATTGGGCATTAAAATATGCAGAAGGGTGTTCTCTGTATAAAATAAACATATACATTTGATCAGGGGTGCGCAAACAACTATATTATTATATGTGTCTGCTCTTTGCCTTTATTACAGCTTCCGTTATTTTCAGGGGACACTTTCAGTTTTTAAACATTTCCAGTTCAGTTTCAGAATTTGGGTTTCTCTTCTCCACATAATCCTAAGCATGCACAGTGAACTTGAGATCTGGACTGAGGCCTGAAAAGACCAGCAGTTTCTTTGTTTGATGACTTCTCCACAGAAACTTGTACTTAATGGCTATTTTGACTGGAAAGTAATTTAATAATGGGTCTCTAACTTTTGCACAGAATTGTATATTTATGAAGTCATACACAGGGAAAAGAGCAGTCAGGTCCTATTGGGTTCGGACCAAAAATTCTAAACGTAGTACTGATAGTGCATTAAGTTGATAGAGCAGGACTTATGGCATGTCGTTTATATTAAAAGAATGACGCTTTTATTAATCTCACGGGGAGGTAATGGACGAGGCCATTCATCAGCAATGAACATAAAGGTTAAGATGAGAAATGGCTAGAACAAGTGCACTCGTCTAATTATCTCGCCCCATTCGTGCTCGATGATTACGGAAGTTTTTCAATATTAATTATCATGTACGATCGCGCTGGACTACAACACGCTGTTTTTGTCAACAATGATTTAATTTCCTTTCAAATGGTCGAGCTCCTTGTTGGCTTGACCAATGACATTGAGAGTGGAAGGAAAGGAAAAAAAAAATCAATTTACCATAAAACCTAAATTTATTAAACCTTTTCTGATGGCTGTGGCGTACGCTGCGTGTTTTGACTTTAATTTATTTTTCCAATTATCTTTTAATGGGAATCAGATAAAATTTTGCACTGACAAGATAGCCATTGACCTCTCCTTTATTTTCCTCCACTGAGGCGCACTCATCCTTTCGGAGGAGAGTTTGATGTGGCGAGATCAAGCCATTCGAAGGGAGGAGGCCAATTTGCTTTGTGTGCCCAAAGCAAATGTCAGTGTCATGACCTTCACTGAAAACGACAGAATAATTGAATGAAAGGAAGACATTTCCTGCAGGATGCTGGGTAGCTTAAGGTTATGCCGCCTGCAACTCACAACCAACTTTTACTTTTGCATCACGGCTGATTTTTAATGACTGGCCTTCCGTAAAAAGTTCTCTATGAACACACTGCAGTGGGAATACTTTAGCTCTGCAACTTGACACTGTATAAACAGAATAATGTGTTGGTACAGTGTAGCCTATGCGGAAAAGCCTGCATTCCGTTCCTTCCTATTGTTCCTGGGGACACAATGTCCATCACCTCAGACATCACTGGGCCAGTTTGTGTGAACTTTCTTTTCCTTGCAATGATGTGAGAGAAGTGCGTTTGGCAATTCTCTGATGTACAAGTTTTCAGCTTGCCGTTGTTCTGTAGGCTTGATGGGCAGAAGGAGCCTGGAAAGACTGTCTTGATGTCATACTTAAAAACAGACAACAGCAAGGCCCACCGCTCTATGCGACTGGCTGAAAGCGCTGAAATACCAGCCTGCCAACCAAAGACATGTGGCAGTAAATGGTTGTTGGTCTGGTAAAAAAGTGTGACTAGGCACCTAAAAAGAAACTGGTGAAATTTCTTAACACCAAATACAATCACTAGTGCTTCACACTCAAAGCGACAGGTCCTCCTTCGCCTGATGGTAGGATGTGGGACACTACGGTGCCCACCCCATACGGCGAGGCATCGTGTGCCATCTGTAGTGGAAGCGTGATTGAAGGATTGAAGCGTGTGAGGGCCTTTGACTGTGTCAAAGCTGCTTTTGCCTCAATGAAATCCTCCATACATCTGTTCATCCGTTTCTACTTTTTCTTGACTTAACTAGCAGCTCATGCAGAGGCTGCAGTGGTCACCCAGGCAGCGCTGTGCACCTGTCAGCCGACTCAGAATCCGATCAATCATGAGCTGAAATAAAGAAGGCACTGACATGATATAAAGCCCCTTGAGTCTTACAACTGTTAGCAGATCTTGAGAGTCTGGATCAACGTGCATCTGTAAAAAGACCAGACAAAGAGCTATCAAGCTGAACTTCTGACCTCTTGATTGGCCAAAGAAAAGGCCCTCAATCAGTGGAAGTGGATATCATACAGTAGCTCAGGCTGGCTTGATAGGGACTTTAAAGTCAACACAGTGTCTAACTGACCCAGAGGCTAAATGAGCAGGATGACTGATGTAGCCCATTCATTCACAATCACTGGGTTTCAGTACTTCAGCTCAGCTTACAGATACAGATTGGTTCTTTTCAGGAATTCAGGCTTGCTGTTACGCTTATCATATTGTTTCACCGTAATATCCATCATACTGTCAAGTTCCTTCGTAAATACTTTATTCGTGCCACCTTTTGCAAACCTGTGCATCTCCTGCTGGTTCAGTTTATTCCTTTTCAGCTAAATAACTCATAACGGTGCAGGACAATTATCTCTCCACAGTGTAAAGGAGTAGCTTGACCTTTTGTTTATTGAGCTCCACCATCAAATCCGCAACTCCTTTTATTGGCACAGTCTCACCTCTGCATGTTTACAAAGTCAGCATATCAGCCTTTGGCACCAGATGCTGTAACGTCTATGAAACCAGAGACCCGGCTGCACCTGTGTCCACTTGCATCGGCATGGGTTTCCCATCCAGCAGCGGTGTCACTCATCCCAATTTCCTGAGACATCCGTTGTAAGCATTTTGGCATTTTCATTTTTTATATGTGGCAGTTGAACCACACTGGTATATCATGGTTTGTTTAGTACAGATGTTTATTTATCACCGTGGAGTTTGTGTACTTGGCCAGATGCACTGTAGTGCCTCTTTGGCTGCCTCTTCTGTGGATGTGCTTGTGTCTATGGCCCTCTATGTTAGATTACTCTCAGTCAGAAGACGCTGACAGTGCAGGCCACACACTAGCCTATCTCTTAGTGCATCGCTCACATTTCACCCAAACCCACAGTGCTCAGATAGACGTTCATGCTTTCGCTTGTGAAATCTAAATTATTCAGCAATGACGAGGGGGTTTGGAATAGAGAACAATTAACAGGTTTATAGGCTGCACTAGCTGTCTTGGCTGTATGTTTTGCTTCCTATTACACTGAGAAATGCGGGCATTAGCACATCAGCTTTAGATTTGTTGGCGGGAACAAAGTACTCAAATTGTTCTGTGTATAAGCACCACTGACCCACAGACTGCGTCCAACTAGAATTTCCCCACTTTTCTTCCAGTCAATTAAAACTTTCTCCGCTTATTTTTAATTAGTTTAGCTTTTTGTGTTGGATCTGTACATCCTACTCAATGCCTACTCAATAGTATCTTTTCTCAGTGTTTTTGTGCCACGAGTTCAAGCGTTCGTGATCAGTGTGGGCCAGCAATAAGCTCCATTAACCTGCTGCACAACATGCTTCTGTGATAAAACACAATATCCTTGTTGCCAATTTTGTTGTTTTGCCATGAACAAATCATATAACAACCAATAAATACATTGTAAGGACTGTAAGGGTCATTTCTAGGACCACAATGCTAAGATATAACAATACGTTGAGGAATTTCTAATATAATACATTAAGACAATTCTAATGGAAATAGACTCAGACTCAGATATTTCTAATTAATATAATCAAATAATTCAGAAAAGACAACAACATGAAGAGATCCACCCTCTCATACCACAGCTGAAGCTATGTAGTGAGAGATTCCCAAGGCATTTCCGTAGGTCACTGAGCAGAATTTGAAACTAGCTTGACAGTGTGATCAGTGTGGGCAAGCAGTAAGCTCCATTATCCAGCAGCACAACACGCATACTGATGTCTTAACAGTTATCCTTTTGCCAGTTTTGTTGTTTCGCAATGAACAAATCTTGTAACGACTAACAAAGACATAAGGTGCTGATTGGCTGGAGTCTCACTGGAGACGTGCATCTGATTGGCTGCGGTGTGGTGTAATTCTGCGACAGGGTTTCCAGACGTTGGAGAGGTCTTCCTCCATGGCGGGCTGGGTGAACGCCTAGACAGTTCATCTACTTATTGTTTTGAAAACAAGTTCAGTAGCGTGGCTTCATGTCTGCTTTTAGTCCAGCAGCACTCTGTGTGTTTTAGTATTGTCCATCTCAGAAAACATAGCCTTTCATCTGCTTAATGATCAGCAGCACAGTTACCAGCAACATACTTGTTTACAGTTCAAACCTGTGTAATTTAGGACATTTAGCTTTGTAGCCCCGTAACACCTGTGTTAGCTAGCCCAACTAGCTTAGTCAGTTTTGCTCAGACAGCTCAAGAATAATGTTTTGGGGTCACTTGTAGGAGTGAGTGCCTTTATGTTTAACATACTTTTCTTCCTGTTTTTGTTTGGTAAGGGAGCAAGGTAAACCTATGTTCTTTCTTTTATTTATTTATGTTTAGGTTAGTTAGCTACTTACTTTTTTCAGTCAGCTTGTTCTTTTGTTATTTTGGCGTGGCCCACTCTGATGTTCTTCAAGACTTTGAGATGTTTGTACAATGTAAATGTGGACTAAACAGAAAATAATACAGTTTTAATAGTTTAAACAATGTCTTGGATTGATTATTCTTTTTTTACTGCTATGACCTTAGTAACCCCTTAGACGGGTTGTAACATAAATAAAGAAAAGAAAGAATGTAGACTTACCTTGCAGTCAGCTTAAATAAATGCTTAAAAAAATAACTAAATCTTTTAAACCTACAGTCAGGCCTACAGTCTGACTGTCAGTGTATGGAAGGATAATAGATGTTTATTCAAGAATAGAGTTAAGGAAAACAATTTAAATATATACGTAATTGGTAATAAAGGTAATAACGATGAAAAACAGTTCAGATATATGAGCTCCTGGTGTGGTAATTCTCTTTGGCAGTATGGTTTATGCACTGTTGCAGGGCTGAAATATGGAGCAGTATGATCCTAATGGCCTGGTCATGATAGATTTGTTCAGTAATATAACAGTGTCATGCGGCCATTACCGTTAATTGGCATGACAGTTGTTATAATGTTTGCTGTCAAGACAGCTAACTAGTGTATGCAGCAAAAATTAGCATGCTGTCAAAACATTACAAATTATTGTTCGTGTCATGACCATTACCGGTAACATGACATCATTATCTGTGTCATCAGAGTTCCAGTAAATAGTTACCATTCAAATTTAATCTAATTCAATTGATTTGTTTGCCTTGCATTAGCCTTGCATCTTCACTAATCAAACTTCAGACACTAAACATGTTTCCAACCATTCACTGACCGTCTTCAATTCCACCGATCACTTCACCCTGATAAACAGAGTGAGCAGAACGGGGTTTATTCTTCAGCTTCTTTCACGCACCACCTCACGGTCTCAGCATCTAAAGCTAAGAAGAACTGGTTTGGTTAACCCCTCCCTCCCCCCTCGCACCACCATACCGTTGAGCCATTTGGAGTTGTACTGGGCTGTGCGGAGTGGGGGTAGACCCCCCAGGCTGCGGTAAATAGCGGGGTCCCTGCCGGAGAAATCCATAGCAGTGGCGGCATACAGCTCTCCACTGGAGGTGATGAGCGCGGTGGAGTTATGAAGCGGGTTGTAGGGGCAGCGTGCCATCCCACTGATCTGATCATGGATCTCTGTCAGATTAGTCAACTGAGAGAGAAAGATAGAGGGAGAGAGGGAGAGAGAGAGAAGAAAAAGAAGAGAAGATAAAGATGGAGAGTGACATAAGAGAAAAAAATAGAGAAAATGTGAGAACATGTAGAAAATAGAGAAAATAAGACGATAAAACAAGAAAAAGAGAAAGAATAGAGAAGAAGAGACACAGAGAGGTGACAGACAGAGAGGGAGAAAGACGTAAGAGAGAGAAAAACAGAGAGAAGAAAGACAGGGAGGTACAGAAAAGACAGAAAGATGAGAATGAGACAGAGATGAAGAGAACAAAATAAAGAAGAAAGAAATGTTAAAGAAGAAAGAGAGGGATGGAGAGACAGGGAGAAAGAAGAGACAGGGTGAGAAAGAACAGGGAGAGAAACAGTAAAGGAAGAGGAATAGCAACAAAGAGGGAGAAAGAAAGAAAGAAAGAAAGAGGGAGAGAACAAAAACAGAGAAAGAGAATGATTATCTGGAGAGTAAATTTGACAGTAAATCATTAAAATAAACACAAACAAAATAAACAAAATAAACACAATAAACACAAAGAACGCCATGTTTTTAATAAGTTCTGGATCTTAGCAGAACAGAGGTTGGGTCTTCTCGCTGCTCTCCAGTGGATTTGTTTAGTTCCATTAGCAGCACCTGATTATTCAAATAAAGTATTGATCAGATAATCCAGGTATTGAATGGTATGCATAAATACAGGACTTCCTGGAGAAGTTCAGAACAAAGCTTTCTCTCTTTGAAACTGTTCCATCCCTGTTCCTCTATTCTCAGCTGCCTTTTAAACCACAGCTGTGTTCTCATCACCTGCAGCGTCAGGACGGTTACTCAAAAATGTCTTTATTACACCTGACTAGGACTAATTGCTTCTTTCACACCACAACGATATCACTTCACTTATTCCTCGAGAAAGTCACCTCACTATTCCTCTTTCTTCTTCTGTTACTCTATAAACCTGCACAAGTCTGTATCAGCTGGTAACTACAAGATTCATTTCAGCACTTCATTTAGAAAGAGACAGCCAGTAAACATACTTTCATCTTTTTTTACAGATATGTGGCTCATTCGCTGGTGAATTAAAAATCGGAAATTGAAATATTTCTAATTAAAATAAATAAATTAATAGCAAGTATAATTTTTTTTTCAAGACCAAATAAACAGAAGTGATTTTAACATAGTGGGACCTTCACACCACGGAAAAAAGACAGAAGAAGAAATGAATTCCTTGAGTTCCTTGAGGCTATGATGAAATCAGTGTTTTTCTTTTGAGCACTGCAACTACACGACGCGCACACTAAGAACGTCCCATTCATAAAAGACAACAACACGAGGAGTTCCACCATCTCATACAGCAGCTAAAGCTACACAGTGAGTGATTCTGAAGGTATTTCAGTACGTCAGTTGAAATCTGAAGCACTGCTTCTGCCTGTTACATCTCTACAGAGAAGGAACTACAGGAAGCGCATCAACCCTCTACTCTTTCTGATAAAAAAAAAAACCAGGGTGTTCAGTAACCATGAACCACATGTACCACTTCACTATGAATAGGTCTTAAAGTTTTTGGCCAAAACTTACTTAAACCTATTGTGAAACAATGTCTCGGGCATCATGCAGCACATTAATACTATTTCATTTCACAGATTTGTCTGTGAAGAAGCTTTTAAGGATTTAGGGATGGCCTCCATCACCACCACCATCACTACTGTGAATATTCTGACCTGGTGAGTTTCTCTACAAAGAAGCAGTTAAACTCGAAGCACTCTTTATTTACATCTTAATAGGAACCTTGACTGTTAAGACATACAGGCCCCGATATGGTGTACATGTCCAATACCATTCAAATATGTTTATTATTATTAAAATAGACTAAATCATTTTACTACTACTGTGACATCTCTCTTACTTGTGCACTGAGTGAGAAACACCGAGCTAAATATCTCATTTAACACTAATATATTATTCAGTCTCTCTGGTTTTAGCTTTAGCGACATCACGCAAAGATGAACATATCATCACTACCCAACTTGTATCTCCAAAATAGCAACTTTATAGGAAGGAGCAACAACCTACTTTACTTTTAATGTAGGTCAGTGGAACCAGATTTTTTTCCAAGTGATTTTGGAGCATTTCCATTGGTCCATTCATCATGAAATTACATACAATGTAAACCACAGCTGCTGCAGAAAAACAGAAATCAATAAAAATAGGTTGTCTCATTTTATGTAGGTCCGACTCCATGTTAACCATGTGACATCATCACAATGACAGTCTACTAGCAGAAGAATGTTGTCTATTTGTCATGTTTTTTATAATAAACAAACCATTCCCATCTGGTTTATATGTCATATTAAATAATAATGGACATATAACTTTTAAAGACACACATCTTAACAGTTGAGTTTCCCTTTAACCATTTAATTATGAGCCAAATTCAAAACAAATGTCTGCTACATTCAGGAGCCGGGCTGGGTCCCTGAGGACGGGCCTCAGTGTCTCCCCAGCACATGAACATCTCACTCTGACCCTGCCAACTATTGTTTATTTGTATTTGTTCTAATGTTAATGTTTTGTTGAACAGACTAATGCTTGCAGCCCAGATAAATAGCTTTACATATCATTTTCCCAGACGGCCTAAGACTTCGGCACACCGCTGTATAAGCTGATGTCTTGTCGAATCCAGAGCTACAGGCCACACAAAAGCCACCGTCCAAGTCATTTAATGCAACACGTGCGCTTGCGGAGCGGCCAATGCTAATTTCAGAAGCGTCAACATTTTTATCTCATTACTTGGCAGTCACGGTGAGCCTTGTCTGTGGCTGCTAGACGCTAATCGCTCCCCACACACTCGTTTTGTCCTTATGTGCGGCGTATGGCGGGGCCGTGATTCATACCGAGCGTGACATTTAGCTAGCCGAGGGGAAGCTAGCATGGTGGAGAAGGAAATTGACATTTGTACACATTAAGCACGGGGGATATGCTAACACAGCCAAAAGTCTGCAGAGGTTTGTGGCTTCTTTCTGGGCTGAATGTGTTCTTAATGCTCCTCCCTACAGTTCAGAGTGGGCTCCAGATGCACTCTGACAGATATCCATCTGCACTGCTGGAGGAGTCATTATTGAGCCACACTGGGACTGAGGTTAGCTTTAGCGTTCACAACAGGATGAAGTGGAAAAGCAGAGGCAGCGGGACCAAATTCTGCTCCCCGTGTTTGAAACCGTATAACAACATGCCCCAGAATTGGCAGTCTGACAGTGCACTTGCTGGGTGTAAAAATCAGCTGCATGAACTAAGAGAGGGGGGAAAAAAGCTAAAATTGTCAGAATAATTTAAGACACCATGTCTGAGTGGAAAGAGAAATTCAATTAAAGCTTACAGTGTAACGGAATCTGTCTGGGCGCAAGTGCTGGCGTCTACAGAGTTTATATGCGCCTCTTTCCTATCATGAACAAAAAATAAATAAAAAAATTTAAAAAACAGGCTAATGGTTTTCTGAACCTACAATAAATCTGACCACAATGTGTTTGTACATGGCCTGTCAAAGGTGTCACAACTTTGTAGGATATTTGCAACGGGCAAATTTTCTTTACCGTATTAAAGGCTAATAGTACATGTTGAAATGAAAATATTAGTGACAATACTATTTTGGGAATAAAACCAAAGGCCATGGTTATTTTGTCTCTATTTGAGTCAGCACTCATCAGTACTCAAAGCTGTTTTCACTTTTTGTGTTAAAACAGTAGTTTATTAATGGTTTGGTTGCTTCATACCAACAAAAACACTGTAGTAGTTTGAGTTGTTGAAATATACTATATTAATCTTTCTAAATACTAACAGAAACTTTTTGTTGCTATGTTGGGCAAGCCATACAGAAAAATTATATATATATATATATATATATATATATATATATATATATATATATATATATATATATATATATATACACACACACATATATATATATATTCTGGTTTCTGTTTCCATTGACTTACATTGAAAGCAAAGTATGTTTTTGGTCTCAGCAATTTTTAAGATACTTGTTTTTCATTGGACAGATAGGAATATAATACTTTCTATTCTGTCAGGGAA
Source organism: Megaleporinus macrocephalus (assembly GCA_021613375.1). Lineage (NCBI taxonomy): Eukaryota > Metazoa > Chordata > Actinopteri > Characiformes > Anostomidae > Megaleporinus > Megaleporinus macrocephalus. The sequence goes on from CM038727.1 coordinate 17,608,138, forward strand.
CAGAAGAAAGGTAATGATATGCCAAACAAAGTCCTTACAGGTAAATCTGTCCATTAGGTGGCCATCTTAGCAACTCTGCCAGGCAGTTATTTCCAGCCCTACCATAACAAATTCCTATCTCTTTGAATGGGGAGAGACCTAAAAACTTAAAACCGACACTCCATGTTAAGCACTACAAGCTTTCCCATTAATTTTATAATCAGTGATCTGACTATGCTGTGCTAAAAACATTATGCTAAAAGCAAGACTGCACTGTTTTTGCTTATGAAAAACTTAGCAGGTTGGAAACAACAGCAACAACCAGTTTGCAACTATGAATATTACCTTAATTACATAACAAATAAACACACTTGTTCTGTTTTAACAGTGTGATCAGTTATCATTTGATATCATTTAACACTCTTAATTTAGGTGTTTTGTAGGCGTTCAGGAGTTATCAAATTTATTATCTGATTCAATAAGACACTGGTGTTTGAATTTCATACATGTGCCTAATGTAATTTTTTCAATGTTTCTATTTTCAGTTTATTAGCTAAGCTCATGTGAGGTTAAATAAATAACTGACTCTAAATGTAGGTATTGTGATATGAACTGAGTCATGTTCTACAGTTTCTCATTAGGTTAAATGTATAACTCACTCTAAATGTAGGTATTGTGATATAAACTGAGAAGTGTACTATAGTTTGTCATTAAATTGAATGAATAACTCACTTTAAATGTAGGTATTGTGATATAAACTGACATGTGTTCTACAGTTTCTCATTACGTTAAATGAATATCTTACTCTAAATGTAGGTATTGTGATATAAACTAAATTGTGTTCTATAGTTTGTCATTAAATTGAATGAATAACTCACTTTAAATGTAGGTATTGTGATATAAACTGAGACGTGTTCTACAGTTTCTCATTAGGTTGAATGAATATCTCACTCTAAATGTTGGTATTGTGATATAAACTGGGTCATGTTCTACAGTTTGTCATTAGACTGAATGAATAACTCACTCTTAATGTAAGTACTGTGATTGGTGTTTTACAGTTTCTCATTAGGTTGAATAGGATATTTGCCAGTGTTCTGTGAAGTGTGTCCAATCTCTCAACAACTGCTTTGTAGCAATGCATATGTGGGTGGAGCACAGAAAAGTCAATTGGTTATTGGCATTAGCTGGATGCAAAGTCTGGCTGTATTAGCATTAGTGATTTATATAGGTGAAAATCAAACTCTCTCAAACTCTTAACAGGCTGCAGATCTTTAGCTAGCTCGTGTCCATGCTAGGAAGCGGACCTGGACTCATCCCTATGAATCAGTACTTAGGGAAAGCTTAGATCTTGTGTTGTCTCACTTGAGCATATTATCTTACAAGCAGCTGATGGCCACAACACATGCCCTGTGTAATCAGTGTAAAGGAGGGATTATCCTGGATGCTGGCTGAGAGAGGGACTTCACTGAACAGCTGGAAGCCTTTCAGCTTCCTTCAGGACGTAACACCACTTTAGCTGGCTGTGAAAAGCCTGCCTGAATTAGCATGTTTGGCTAAAGGAAGCGGCGACTATTGCCTGCGTTACTGCTAGGGTGGAAGATGAAAGGCGCTCATTGATGGAGCACCTTCAGACAACAAGAGCCTTCACGGATATAGCACAACATCCATAATGCATATTAAGAGGGTTAGCTGAAAGGCCACGGGCAGCTGTGTCTGAGCCACACTGAGCCACTTTTGTTTAAAGATTCACATTTACCAGCCACATCGTGAGGACACAAGAGTATATTACGAACGCTAGCTTTAAAAGCTTCACTTCCTTCCAAGATTGGTGCTCCGGCCAGAGCTGTCCTGCTGGCGCTAAGCACAAGAGACTTTTACACGGCTGGGGTCCACCAGCCCGGAGTCAGTAACGAACGGCAGCCTTTAAGGAGCCAAAGAAGGAGATCAAATGTCAGTGGATATAGAACTTCCAGTTACCATCATCATAATCAGCTAATGCTGGACCATATGTTGTGTATAGCGGTATATGAGTTGGTTGTCATAGCTATATTATCTAGTACCCTGGAAATTAGTGTCTAAAAGTTTTCTGTGTTTTTTAAGCCAAATAAATAATTTAGGGTCAAATGGTCAAAAGACACACAACACAGTTATATAAATACACACATACAACTACACTCTTTATATATATATAGCTCACTTATTAGTAGAATGTTTTTAAGCTGTGCATTACAATTGAGCAAGGGTGTCCTAACAACCAATTAGCCCAATAACATCCTTAACTTGGATTGGCGGCCGTACCAGGAGATTTAGGCAGAGGACTGAGAATTGCTGATAATAGGACTATATGCAAAATAAGCCTCTATACAAAAATAGACTTTAATGCAAACATTTTTATTTTTTAAAAATCATCTCATACACTTAAATTAACTGTGAAATGGACAATATTGTTTGTGAATTGCATGAAAATTGCATGAATTGCATGAAAGTTGCATGAAATGAAATTCTACATATAAATATAAGAATGTAGTTCTACTGTTTGATTTGGACCCTTTTATTGAGTACAAATGTTATTAACATGCTCTTCAGATTAGTATTAGTGGGGCTGTATGTCCTATATGGTACATTGTAGGGGCTACTGAACAATAATAGACAGTATTCACACACAGACAGTGTGTTAGGCAGGCTCTTCTCCAGGCTCCTTAAGTTCTGGCTTAGGAAAGGACTTTTGTTTTCGCTCATGGCAGTGAGTCGACTCTTGGTTGGCTTAGTTAGGGAGTTGTTTTTTTCCCTTCTCTGGATTTTGGATTATAAAGTCAACTTTGACTCAGCGTTCTCACTCAAACTCCTACAACATGCATAAATGTAGCCTCTTTGGTTAAAGGATAAAAAAATGACTGAATTAAATAATAAATTATACCAAAATTAATATTCATACAATGTTTTTTACTATAATGAGGTTCAGTAATTCATCATCATTTTAGCCTTAGTTGCAGTGCTTGAGACAACCTACAGTCTGCTGTAGTCAACACTACACATTTGACTGTCACAAATATATTTTTTCACATCCTAGTAATCAATCGCACTAATATATTGGGTAATTCATTTTGTGCACAACACTTTTAGGTTTTAGGTTTGGCTGAAATCTAAGATTGAACCAACCCCATGTTTTCCCAGCACTATATTAGCTATTAAATGATAACAAAAACTTTGGTTATGTTTCAAAATTCATTAAAAAAATGTAGTCTGTTCAAGAAAAGAAAAAAAAAACACATTATGTCCTCTGTATTTATAAGTATTAATATTAACTTTATTAAAACAAATTATTCTATTTTATACCATATCATGATGCATTTGGAAACTATCATACTACTGGATTTTATTAAAGCCATGCGGTGCTACTGTCAGCCCTGCCAGAGCCGTCGAGGAGGCGACTGTCAGCGGAAATTAAGGCAAACTGTCACCATCATTAGTCTGAGCTGGAGAATGGATTCAGGGCTAATCCTGTTATTCAAAGCTCAGTATAACTCACTCATAAGCGTCGCTGAGAAAAGACTGAGGGCCGGAAACAATACCAGGCATGTGTACACAAACCTGGCCCAGTTCATTGTTTCCAATCACTGCATTGAGCTGTATTAAATCCAACATGACCAAAAGCATGTGACACCTGTATTATATCTAAATGACCACTGAACACTGTAGAGAATAACTGGGGGATAGAGGTACGAAAGTTTGCATAATAACTGCAGTCATATAAGATGATTATTCTTGTTGAGTGAGTGGCCACTATTTAAAGAGCTGACCTTTTAACCTTCCAAAGCAGTTTTGCATTAGAGGTGTAAAATGCATGTCTGAGGGTGCCATGCACTGACTTTTGAATATTAATATACGATAACATTTACTTATGTATATCATCGCCGTCCAAACAACAACAGCTATCTCCAAAATTGCAACTTTACAAGAGAGGCCAAAAACTTTCATAAATTTTAATGGAAGTCAATGGAGCCAGATTTTTTTCTCAGGTTATTTTGGCGCATTTGAATTGGTCCATGCATCATGAACGCAGCTCCTACTTTCAAATGATGTAGTAAATTACAAATCTTCAAAAATGGAGAAATGGACAGCAACGATATGTTTCATTAATAATAACCTAGACAAACAAGTACCAACCAGGTTTAAATAGAACACAGTTTTTTTTACAGCTAATCAAGAACTTTATACCATATATATATATATATATATATATATATATATATATATATATATATATATATATATATATATATATATATATATATATATATATATAATTTCATTTTAAATTGTGTTGCAGCACTTCATTTTAAACATGAATGAACAAATCTGGGGTTAAATAGAATGCAATAGAATAGAATCGAGTCCAAAAAATGAGTTTTCTTGTGATGAGACAGAGAAGATGAAATAGCTGTGGTTTTACATTGAAAACACAAAGTTCATACCACAGTGCTCTAACGATAGCTGGAGTTTTTAAACACCTCAGTGTCACTGCTGGACTGAGAATCATATACCAACCAAAACTATCCAGACAACAGTGTTCTTTGAGCAGCGTCCTATGACCACTGATAAAGGTCTAGAGAACGACCAACACATATAGATGAGCTACTTTTAAAGTCTTTGACTTTACACAAAGTGGACCAGGTATAAGTGTCTAATAGAGTGGAAAGTTAGTTTACACAGTGTTTAACAACTGCAGCAGCACTGCTGTGTCTGATCTACTCGTACCAGTACAACGCACACAAACCATGTCAGTGTCACTGCAGTGCTGGGAATGACCCACCACCCAGAGAAGCAGATGTACTACAGTCTGTAGTTGTAGAACCACGAAGTGGATCTATATGGTAAGTGGAGCTGATAAAATGAACAATGTGTGTCGATATAAGGAAATGGTTTTAATGTTATTGCTAATTATATATATATATATATATATATATATATATATATATATATATATATATATATATATATATATATATATATATATATATATATATATACTACCACTCAAAAGTTTGGGATCACAGTGAAATGTTCTTGTTTTCAATGGAGTATCTTCCTTCCTTAACACAACAATGGACTGACGGGTCTCTAAAGAAAGTTGTTTCTTTCTGGATATTTAGAGTCTGTCAGCAAACCATCAACTGCTGATGCTTCAGATACTAAACTAACCTAGAATGTTGTGCTCCCTTTTATACTCACTTATTAGTAGAATGTTTTTCAGCTGTGCATCACAATTGAGCAAGAGTGTCCTAACAACCAATTAGCCCAATAACATCCTTAACTTGGATTGGCGGCCGTACCAGGAGATTTAGGCAGAGGACTGAGAATTGCTGATAATAGGACTATATGCAAAATAAGCCTCTATACAAAAACAGGCTTTAATACAAACATTTTTATTCTTTAAAAATCATCTGATCCACTTACATTAATTGTGAAATGGACAATATTGTTTGTGAATTGCATGAAAACTGCATGAAATGAAATTCTAAAGTGATCCTAAACTTTTGAGCGGTAGTGCATATAGCGACAGCGACAATGAATGTATATACATACATACAAATATATATCACTGGTATAGTGTGTAGCATAAATATTACAAGCCATGATACACAATCCATATAAAAGGGAAGTAGCTGAAAGTGTTTTTCTTACTGTGCGATTGGTGCAGATAGGAGTGAAGGCATTCGTGCCGCAGGTAAAAAGTCTGTCTCCGTTCACCAGCAGGACACGGATATAATTCTGGCATTCTTCCTGTAAAAACAGAAAACGAAAGATCAGATAAATGAACTTGAATAAATGACAAGTTGTCTGTAAATTAAATAATTGAAGGGTCTCTGAGCTGGAAGGGAAGAGTTTCTAATGAAACGGTGCAGCGTGTAAGAACTCCAGCAACACTGCTGTGCCGAGAATGATCTACCACTCAAACAATCTGGACAGTGGTGGTCCTATGGTGGTCCCTTTCCGCTGACGAACGAGGTATGGTGGGGGGGTGGTGATAAATTGTGCAGCAGTAGTCTGTAACTGTAAACCTATTTGTATCTATATGGTGTTTCTAGTAAAGCGGCCAGCGAGTGGTATGTGTTTCATTGTAAACTGGCCACTCAGCACATGTGCTTATATTCTACCTGTGTATACTGAAATAAACCTGCCAGAATAAAGTAACTCCACAAATTCAGAGAAGGGCATGCAAAGCACTGCTTTTACAACGAGTTACAAAGAGGGTTTAAAAAATATATCTGCTGCTATTACAGCACCTGAAGGAGTCTGACTACTGGAGCACCTCTATCTTTCACAGGGCCTATACAGCGTTTAGGAGGCAGTAAATCTCGCCTGTCTGTGGCACTCGAAAACCCCCGTGGCCCTCTCTTTCTCCGGATGTTGATTTAGTGCTCTTCTGTGATACAGCCGGAGGGGTCGGCTTTATCCGCTCATCAGAATGCCTGTTAACTCATAAAGCCATTCATTCTTCTACGCTCAGCCGACTCAGACAGACATTTCTCTTTTTACTTTTGCTAATGTAATTTGGCTGGGAGGCAGCACGCCGCTCTGTGTAAATAAAAGCAGATTTAATGTCCCTGTGGCGTCATGATGTGATACATTTATGCAAGGCTAAAAAAAAGAGGGGAGAAAAACTGACAAATTGCTACACTTTGCAAAGTAATACAGTGGCTGTGCACTGTGTGCCTTACAAACAAATGAAGCTGATTGAACTCCATTAACTCAATCAAACTTTCTTCTGCTCTTCAAGCAATGGCCCCAGAGGAAGCCAGATGCCAAACTTAAAGGGAATAATTTCTTTTAAAATTTGCGAAGAATACATCACGTCATGGTGCTGCTGCGAGCACATAAAATAATCATAGTCACAGCCTTGGCGCAGCAAGAACAAAAAAAAGCAAAAAGCTATTATTGTCAGTTTGCTGTGGTAATCGTTATGACCCAATTACACATTTATTACATAGACAGTTATGAATGCTGGAATGTTAAGAAAACTTTAATCCAACTGCTACAAATGGTGTTTAAGAACATCACCTCTCACACTGCCCCTCAAAGGTATTACAAAGAGACAAAAGGCTGTGACACAGCATTGATGTACAGTGTATGTCATGTAACAGAGCAGCACTACAGAGGGCCAATACACAGGAGGGTCATGTTTAGTTTTACACTCTGCTCGTATAAACTGAATGAAATAAAGCTTTCAACATCACTTATTACGACTGGTATTAGCTTACTACATATTCACAAACTGGCTGTTTTATTTACAGCTAAAAGATACACGCTAATAAAGGCTGGGCTAGTGAGTATTAGCTGAGAGACCATGAGCGTGTGTCTGTTTATCTGTTTATCTCTGTTTATCTAGCAAATACACCGATCAGCTTTAACATTAATACCACCTCCTTGTATCTACTCTCATTGTCTCCGTATAGCAGCAGTTTGTAGTTCTACAAAATGTAGTCCTTTTTGTTGTTCAGCATACTTTGCTACACCTTTTTTAGCCAGTTCTTCAATGGTCAGGACCAACACAGGACCACGATAAAGCAGGCATTATCTGGGTGGTGGGTCATTCCAAGCACTGCAGTGACACTGACGTGGTGCTGGTGTGGTAGTGTGTGTTGAGCTGGAACATGTGGATCAGACACAGCAGTGCTGCTGGAGTTCTTAAACACTGTGTCCAGTCACGGTCCACTCTATTAGACACTCCTACCTTGTAGAAGGAATGTCAGAGATGATAGCGGCACAGTTTGTGTTGCTCAACCCATAATCCTTAATCTGTGGTCACAGGACTCTGCCCACAGGACACTATTGGTTGGAAAGTTTTGCTCGGTGGACTATTCTTAGTCCAGCAGTGACACTGAGGTGTTTAAAACTCCAGCAGCACTGCTGTGTCTGATCCACTCGTACCAGCACAACACACACTAACACACCACCACCACCACGTCAGTGTCACTGCAGTGCTAAGAATGATCCACCACCTACAATATATCTGCTCTGTGATGGTCTGGTAAAATGCAGCTAATAAACTAGGCAGGGAAACAGATGGACAGATGGACATTCTGTAACTGTATAACTACAAAGTGCAGCTATATGGTAGGTGGAACTGATCGTATGGACAATGAATGTAGAGTTTAGATACTAGTGTTATAAACCACACTTATTTTTTTTGACACCAAAACAAATGGTGTTTGCTAGCATGTTACTAGACCACTGTTATGAAGTCCCAGATGGTTGCTGTGGTGTTGCTTGGCCACTGCTTTGGCATCCCAGGTGGTTGCTATTGTGTGTGATACACACAACCTTTTGTTTCAGTGTAAAAAAAAAGAAACCTTGCAAAAATATAAAATGACTTCATCAAATTCAAATCATTGTTTTCTCTGCACATATGCAAATGTAGAGGGATTAGGTGTGAAATTTACAGAGCTGAGACTGAGGCATCTCTGAAAGCTTCCTGAAAGAAATGTATTGGATGACATAATTACTAATAATTCCCAAAATCTTGTTTACAGCTGTTTTGAGATCAAATGCTTTTAACCTAAAACATGTTTAATAATCCATTTATGTGGTGCAGAGTTACATGCAGGAACTTTTGATGCAAAATAGTCCCCAAAGACACGCGCATGTTCAAATCCTAGCTGTGGCACAGGCCAGGGCAATGAGAATGCAGTTAGTGTTCCCAGTGGGGCTGCACAGTATGAATTAATTATATTTTTTGCATTAAACTGCTGTATGTTGTGATCACGATTTGCCTTTCAGTACATTAAAATCACATAGATGAAAATATCATGAAGACACAGTGGAGTATTTGCATTAGATCATTGGAATCACCTGATTTGCCAAAATCTTGTGATGTGTGCACTTATTCGCATATTGAGGCATCTGTGATGTTAAGTGGGCTGAGTTAAAAATCTAAATTAAACTCCACCAATGTTTAAAAATTTCAACATTGCATTTACATTAAATGTAAAGGCAGTTTGGGATAGTAAATAAAATCCTTATATTTGTGTTGAAGACATTGTTAGAACTGCTTCCTATCCCCACCACTGTACAGAAACCCGAGTCTGTAGTTTCTCCAGCATGAAGCATTTCACATTATACCACTTTGAATAACTTCCGAGCATTGAATTACACGGAATATTTGAAAAATCTTTGGGAATTCCCTTCCATATAAAACACCAGTGTTAGTATGACTTCTGTGAGCTGATGTTTTCGTTCTGTTCTTAGCTGCTGAAGAGCACAGCTGATACGGACGGAAAACAATTCCACACGACTCATAAAAACCACCCCTCTGTAGAAGGTGACTTAGCTTGTAATTCCGAATGACAATCATACGTTGCTCGGAGCGTGACCCTGCTCATTACAGAGCTCTAAAATACAGCAGCCGGACGATTCAGAGAAGCCGTAACCACAGTCCAGTGACCAAAATACACCAGAGGCCCTGAGGTTCGGTGGGAGGTCATACACTGGAGGATGGATCACTGATAGCTTAGCCTATCTAATGTAGCTTAGCGCGGAGCAGCATGTGTGCCGAGTTCGTCTGTGCCCTCAGCCTGGGCTGCAGTCAGACAGGGCTTTACAGCAGACTCTGCATCTGTGTCAGAGGGATTTGTTCAGACTCAGTCAGCCTTCAGACACACAGGACGACCCACACTCCACCAAAACTCCAAGGAATCTAGACGTCTGAAAGCTCAAACAGAGCTCGATTTCAAAGAGCGATTCTATTAGCGGTACAGAGGAAAGTTTGGAGTTCCGCCAAGAAAGGTTCCTAAAATACAACACAATCTTTTATCTGCATAAAAAAACAAGTAAACATGAAAAAATATTATTTAAATAAATAAATATACATTACTGGTGAATCTTCATGCACTGTGAGTTGATGAAACCACATATGTAAGGTAAGGCAACAAGACTCTTGCAAGTCATTTCAGACCATTTCTATTTGTTCATTCATTTACACTTCCATGCAATGTAAAGAAAGCATGAACTATTACTTTATGTAAAATATATAAAGAAACATTCCCAGTTATGTCCTATATATATAAATATATGTACTTTTAGTGTTTGTTATTTATTTCCATTTATTAGGATGTCATTAATAAAATCTTAAAACCAAGTCCTCCACACATTACAAATTATATATACTGAATTAAGACAGAACACAAACAAATAAATAATTGTAAAAGTCACCAACCTCTGATTTCCCTCGACTAAAGCAGGCTCCTTTGGTGAACTCGTCACAATGCCACTCTGCCTCCTGTACAAACAAACACAGCAATTAGTACAATAAACAACTTTATGGAACGTCACAATTATATTTAATTGTACTGGATTCTCTGATACCATGTCAGAACATTTGAAGAACTGTTTCAATGCATGGTTTAAAACCTAGTTAAAATCATGAACAAACATAGCTTAGATAGAGATGTTTTATATAGAAATGTATAGTTTGGATAGAGTTGTTTTGTATATAGATGTAGAGATAAATATGGTTTTGAACAGAGATGTTTTGTTATGAAACCTAGAGAAGTATAGTTTTGTATGGAAATAGATAGCGATGTATAATTTGAAAATTTGAATTTAGAGTTGTTTTGTATAGAGATGTATAGAGATGTATACTTTTGTATACAGTTGTTTTGTATAGAGATGTATAGAGATGTATAGTTTTGTATACAGTTGTTATGTATAGAGATGTATAGTTTTGTATAGAGTTGTTTTGTATAGAGATGTACAGAGATGTATAGTTTTGTGTAGAGTTGTTTTGTATAGAGATGTACAGAGATGTATAGTTTTGTATAGAGTTGTTTTGTATAGAGATGTACAGAGATGTATAGTTTTGTGTAGAGTTGTTTTGTATAGAGATGTACAGAGATGTATAGTTTTGTGTAGAGTTGTTTTGTATAGAGATGTACAGAGATGTATAGTTTTGTATACAGTTGTTTTGTATAGAGATGAACAGAGATAAAGAGTTTTGTATATAATTGTTTTGTACAGGGATGTACAGAGATGTATAGTTTTGTATAGAATTGTTTTGTATAGGAATGTACAGAGATGTTTAGTTTTGTATAGAATTGTTTTGTATACAGATGTACAGAGATGTATAGTTTTGTATACAGTTGTTTTGTATAGAGATGTACAGAGATGTATAGTTTTGTATAGAATTGTTCTGTATAGGAATGTACAGGGATGTATAGTTTTGTATAGAATTGTTTTGTATAGGAATGTACAGAGATGAATAGTTTTTTATAGAATTGTTTTGTATACAGATGTACAGAAATGTATAGTTTTGTATAGAATTGTTTTGTATACAGATGTACAGAGATGTATAGTTTTGTATAGAATTGTTTTGTATAGAGATGTACAGAGATGTATAGTTTTGTATAGAGATGTACAGAGATGTATAGTTTTGTATACAGTTGAACTCACTCTTAAGCTAAACGATGGTTCAGCTAGTGGTCACGATTGACACTTCAATCACTTGTCACCACTAAAACATAGACAGACTAGCATTGCCACTAGGCCTGGACAGGTTACATCATTACTTTACTGATTGATTTCCATGAGTCCATAGCAAACCACCCTTATTCCTAAACATGAACAAAACAGAACTTTTCAATGCATGTTAACCTTTAAAAAGATGTGATTTTCTACTTTATAACCACCTTTTATTGTACCTAACATAGATGAAATAAACAATATACTGTGCATACTTGTTCACATATTAAAATAAATGCAACAACAGCATTCGGTAGATTATAAGGCAGAAGCAAACTCTTTTTGCCTCTGCATTAAAGTGCAAACCTCATTTGAAACAGTAGAGACTTTGCCTGAGTCGCTGTGGCAACAGTGAAGTACTCTGTTATTCTGTACGTTATCCGGAAACACAGACATATTATCACAACTTTGTAAGAGCCTGAAGCACAAATGGACAAATACTGCACATATCCCATAAAGCTTCAGCCATCACAACACTCTTAAAGATGGGGGATTCTTTAGAATGATGCTACCCTGCTTTAAAAAAGGGTCTTCAAGGTTTTATTGTTATTGAAGAACGCTTAAATGTACAGGTCTATAATGTATAGTTCCAGGAGAACTATTAAATTGGTATAGAACGTTATCTGAATCTCTTACAAAATTGCTTCAATGGTCTAGAAGTGGTTCTTTTCTGGAACTGTTTTAAAGGAGTGTTCTCAAAATCAGTCCTCACAGGCCCCTCTAGGCGCTCAGAATGTTTTGCTTTAACCTGACACATAAGGACTAAGCAAAAATGTGGAACATCTAGGGGTTTCCCAGGGGAGTTAAAGTGGTAGTAAAAGATCTTCAGAGTCACATAACCTATTTTAGACTGCTTGTTCACCAGCATGCAAGAAAAATCTCCTTTGGTTCCCTAAGAGGCTTTGGGTGGTTCTTCATAAAACCTTGTTTGTAAATTCTAAAGAAATGTCTTTAAAGTTTAAAAGAAGCTCTGCATGATGTAAAATGTTCTATACTTATTCCTAGAACCTTATTCAAAGCCAAAATGCCATTCAGTAACCTTACTGTTTTTTTTTTTTAAGAGAAGGTCTAATATTAGCCCTTCCATAGACATTTCTCCTTCTCAGCGTTAATGTGAATACAAAGCCGGACTCTGTCATTTGGACCAGTTGAACCTCCTGCATTTTAAAGTTTAGAGCTGTACAGTCTGTTTAGTCTGTTTCTGTTTTAGTCCGAATGAGAACATGCTCTACATCCAAAATCATGCCACTTATATATCATAATGCTTATACTTACACGTGTCACGTATTCCATCACTATATTATACTATAACAGGTCAAATATGTTTAGCAACTACCTGGGGTATTATAGCAACAGCATAGCAACATCTCAGCAACCTGGTAAAGCATATCAATGGCCTAACATCAACTTTGCTACTACCAGGGACAAAACAGCAATGGCCTTGTAATACCTTAGCAATCACCTGGGATACCATAGCCTATGGTATGACCTAGCAACACAGGTCTGGACTCTGGGGGGGTCACTGGTTCTGAGAACAAGATTGGTCTCAGTTTCTCAGGTAGGACTTCTAGACAGCTACACATACTTTCAGACCCTTTCAGAGTGTTATGGTGTCTTCTCTCAGTGGAAGGATGGACAGAAGCACCTGGAGATGTTTTCAGATCTGAAGCCAGAGCAGAGCCTGATGCAAGCTTTAACAGGGACCTATTATTTTCAGCGTTGATAATGTTATTATTAGTGTGTGCTAGAATAGAGTTACATACTTTACATATGTTCCTCAAACGCAATGTATTTCTTATACTGTACATCAGTATTCCCCCCTCTGTCTGAAAAGCTTTGTTAGGGCTCCTGTGACTTTTAGCTCCACCTCCTAATGAGCTAAGTGTTCTCTGATTGGTCAGCTCATCCACTGTGTTCTGATTGGTCAACCAGCAGAGTGTTTGAAAGTGGTTGCAGCGTCCTGCTTAGAGTTCCATGCCTACGGGCATTAAGTAGAGACTGGATGGATATAGATGACTTCACCTCGTAACAGAGGAAAGCCATTTCCGGCTAAAGTGAAGTGGGTTTCTATGGACGAGAGTTTCTTCCTCTGGCGTGTACTTTGGCCTTTTAAACTTTGCAGAAAAACAGCAAACACATAATAGGTTCCCTTGAGGTGCTGCTTATCTTATAGGGTTTTGGTTGTGTACCAGGTCTTTCAGGTGTCTGATTTTCTCTGTAGCTTTTAATCATAGTTTTGGAAGCTCCATCTTTCCCCCTTGTCTTACTCTTCCCTTCTACAAGTCTTCAAAATTGTAGAACTTGCACTCGATGGCTTTTTTTTGACAGGAAGTAATTAAATGAAATTAAACTGAAGTCTCACATCTTTGCATAGAACTGTAAATAGCAAACTGACAATAATAACTCTTTTTCCAGAATAAAGAGTGGCTCCCAGTCTGAGTGATTGAGCGTCGTGCATGTAGCTTCACATGCTGGAGTGTTACGGGTGAATAACACACAGTGTGTTTTTCTGACAGCTTGCCAACTGACATTCCAGCTCCAATCGCATTATTGTACACGCTTACAAATACGGCACACTTCAGCAGAACAACTGAGCTCAGCGTGCACAGACAGCACAGGGCATGCAGACAAATGCCGCACAGCGATAGCGCCGTGCCACATGAGTTAGAGCGGTGAACGCTTCCGCTGAAAATGGCTTTAATATAAAGTAAGACGTGGATTATGTGTAATTAGCGAGACCATTATCCTGATAAATGAGATGACAGCGAGTTCTTAATAATTACAGCAGAAATAGCCGTTCTGCTTTTAAAGTCATTTCTCCTTATTAATGATGTAATAATATTGTGCTTAAATCATTAATGAGCCCCAAACACGGTCTGTTCAATTTTCTGTTTCATAAACATTAAAAAAAGAATGAATATGCACAAGAGACTGAAAGCAACTTTAGTCTCCCAAAGTTAGCTCAACTACATTCACAGTGTTTCTTTATAACTGGATTCGGCCCTCACATGTAGGCTGAGCAGCACGTAGGAAGCCAACTAACTGCAAGTCCAAGTTCAAGCCTTTAAATAAAGCCTTTCTTTAAAACAGAGACAAAACTTACATGCTAAAATAGCCATATTTAAACTAGAACTGACATAAAAATGACATTTAGCACCAATAACTCCCCGTTAGCTTGATGCAAAGACAAACAGCTATAGCTACAATGATGACACAAGGAACATTAACATCTGGTTTAAAAAAATGATTTCTACATTAGACATCACTGTGCGATTGCACTGCTTTATTAGCTTCTGTCTGTACCTGACTCTCAGTGTAAATTCAATTACAAGGTTAAAATTAAATAATTTTATTAGCATCAATAATTTGTATAGGCTATAAATAGGATCCTGGCTAAGTTGTTTCAATCACACAGGTTCAGGTTTCTGTTGTTCAAAATTTTCAAGCATCCCAAAAAATATATATTAACAATATTTTTGTTTATTCTGACATTTTCTATCTCATGATTACATTTCACCAGAAACTCTGCTCATAAGCTACTCAAAGCATCATGGGGGTAAGAATAAGACATATACAATAAATTAAATGACTTGGCTCTGGGTGGATATCCCTACTAACATTAAAATAAATGTTTTTGAGCTAATTGTGTTGTTTGAAGGTTAATTAATCTTTTAATTATAATTCATTATAATTATTTAAAGAGGATAAAGTATCTTAATATTCAGATAGTGTGCACCTCTTAATATTTAACAAAATAGGTGTTCCTAGTTCCACTGTTGTTGATATTAGCAAGGCTGTTGGCTAGATCTATGATGTTTTATGATTACCAGCAATATGGGGTTCATTTTTTTTGTCACAAAATCACAAGTTGAACATTTTGTTTGCAGTGTTTATTAAAGAAGCCTTTAAAGTAGCTTTTATTCACCTGATATGAAGGGCGTACTCACACTAGGCTCTGTCATCCCAGGCCCGGTTCCCTGCCAAAGCACGGTTCGTTTGACTAGTGTGATCGCTTCTAACTGTGCCCAGGCCGGCCCAGTTAACCATGCCCGGGCCCGCTTAAAGAGGTGGGCCAGGGCACGATTCGCTTGGACTCGCTTCTAGTGTGAGCACTATCCATGCCCGGGCCCGCTTGGAGCCTCGTGTGATTGGTTCATTTTGCTGGAACTCAAACAAGCCAGCGAGGGAGTGGGGATAACCGGGTCCCAGCATGGAACAAGCAAACCAGGCCTAGTGTGAGTAGGCTCGAAGATGATGTGCTAATGAGAGCTGCTTCGTTCTACCTGCTTTTGAAAGTTGGAAAATGGGAAAACCTGAAACCTGATCCAATATAATTTTACTATTTTGGTTAAAGTATTTAAAATGAACTCCAAGTAATCCTCCCGGAGGTATAGCCAGGCCTCCTACTCTGGTCTACAGTATCTAAATGTAATGTATGTTCTTGTGCATTTATATAACAGTTCCTCAAACAACAGTTCCTGGCTGTTAAGACTTGTATGCTCTGTACAAGTCTGGCACATATGACAAATAAACCAGATGTTGATGTTCTGTTAATTATGAACTGTTGTTACACTGTAATCTAAATCTAACACATTTGTTATGTACTGTCACCCTAGCTACAGCTGGATAGGCTGTATGGTATATACAGATAAGTTAAATGAGTTCAAGTTTAAAGTTCTGTAGTGGACAACAGAGAAAGCAACCATTTGATCGCAGCCTGCTAGTATTTTTATTTATACTTCAAGTATTTTGCTGGGTTTATCGTAAATATTTGAATGGCATTAGACCGGTACACATATTAGGACCTGTGCTTTAACAGCTAGGGACCGCTAAATGCAAAAAAAAAAAAAAAACCCTTAATGCTGACAGATTCCTCCACTAGTGCCTTTTAATCTTGCAGACAAAGCCATAAAACCGTCACAATCAAGTTCAGCTCAATGTTTTCAATGATTTCCCAGATTAGCCTGAATGCAGTTTTGTTTCAGTCAGCCTGTAAGGCATTTTACAGCTCATCCTGTTTGCTGAATTACATTCTGTTCATCTATAGCTAGTTCTAGATTGTTTAGTTGTTCACAGTTGTGCCGAGTGAAAAGCTCATTCAGGATCAGCAACAGGTGCAGTGTTTACAGAATGTCCATAAAACGGCCAAACAGGCTGCAGGTCAAATATTCTTATATAGTCTTATAGAATAAAGTGGGGCCATTTCTGGTTTTATATGTGCTGAAGTTGTAACAGTTGGTTGAGTTAATTAAGTTGTTAGTAAAGTCGCCCCTGGTGCTCAGCAAAATGATACAGAGCTTCTCAACCGCACTGACGCATAAAAACATTACTTAATTAATTACATAGTTAATTACTTTCCCCATTCATTTACATATTATATCTGCGCCCCTGACAATTCATGTTTGTTTTAATCTCAAAACTGTGGCAAATACGAAAAAGATGTTTTCCTTTCAGCAAGGCGAGGCTGTACGCCACAATAACTCCTAATCTCGTTTAAATTATAATAAAGTATCTTCAAACACATTAGATTGAAAGTTAAGAATCTGCCCTTTCCACACAAAGTATCTCCATAAACTACAGATTAGAAACATCACAGCAGGCTTTTCTTCTAAGTAGGAATAACTGTGATTTCTACGGGCTGAGAGTTTAGCATTTTCGGAATTCACGAAAGCCTTATTTGCAAGATATGCAGGCTTTTGCATGATTTATGGAGTTCTGTCCAGTCAAACAAAGAGCGCTGCGACGGGCATCCAAATAAAACTCAGAAACAAATTTTTGAACAGAGAAAAATGTCACATTCACGAACAATCAGGTCATTCTGAGCCTTAAACAGCAACAGAGGAAAACCGGAGGAGAGCTTATGGCGGCGTTCAGCTCTGCTTTGCCTGAAGGCCTTTGTCCATACGAGGCAGGAGAGTTTGGAACTGAGCAGGCTTTGTGAGGAACAGGTGGGAGAGGGAGAGACGCAGCAGGACAGAGTGGGCAGGGACGCCCACCAGACTGACCTCTACACTGACAAGAGCGTAAGACTTGCTGTAAGAATTCAGTGTTTTCCAAATGGAGAGAAAACGATAAAATTACAACCATCAAATGCTGTTATTCCTGATTCACTCAGCCAGTAAAGTCAAGAGTCCTGTATGTGGTGTACTGTACTCTAACTGAGGCGAAGAAGCCCCGGGAGGAATCCTGGATCCCGTATCAGCTTTACAAAGCATGAAGAGTCTGACGAGCTCAGCTCAACTAAACCTAACAAATGCAATCGAGGTTGTTTTACAACAGTGGATAACAACTTTCTCGGTTAATCCAGCTTTAGATACTCAAGCTGCGACTAATCCTTGCGCGCATCCTCTTAAAAGCGTTAACTTTACAATGAACTGCTAACACGAAACATTAGCGTGAGTCAAGCAAACAAGGAAAAAGGAAAGAAAGTTTAATACTGTTCTAGGTTTTAAGGATTTGGGGACATTATTATATTTCAAAGCTATTTCTTCAGACAAGAAGCTTTTATTTGCTCAGCAAAACACTTTATTTTTTAAATATTCAAATAGTATTAATACAGTAAGTAGTGGTATTTATATATGTCAGTGTGTTTAATTAACCCTATCCAAGCTTTTATCCCAGTTTTATTTGCAATTCTCATCTAATACCTGCTTTGATTATTCAGTACTTCATTAAGCTGAATCAAGATTCATACAATGTCTGGGACGTCCAGGAGAAATCTGGAACTAAACTTTCTTCTTCAAACTGGAGCTCAAGATATTATCTACTACTTTCAGAATAAGATATTTATGTTACTTTGTATTGTGTTTATGTTTATTTACATCTGTTCAACTGATATATTGCGTTCTTACTTGTGGAAATACACTTATTGCTAAAATAGAGAGTTTAAAACTTTTGCACAGTAGTGTATGTAAAACTACCAAGTACTACCTCAGTAATTGCTGTGTGTATGTATGTTATCTGACTGCGTAAACTCACAGATCACAGTATGTTAAATATCTCTGTATTCGCTAAATATCACTGTATTCCACTACCCCATGTTCAGTAACGAGTGCTGTGTCGGTGCTGCACTGTCTTGTCTGTTTACTGTGTTTAATGCCTGTTAATTCATTGTATTTATTGTTCCAAGTTAAATTTTGTTGCACTTATGTCTGTACGTTTGCACTTTGTACTCTTTGTTCCATGTTGCAGCCTGTTGTTCCTGAAGAAACGTAATTTCACTCCACTGTGTACTTGTACGTAGATGGAATGACAATAAAAGCCTCTTGACTTGAAAATAAAGCATTTATGAAAGTAAAAAGACGTGCTGCCCACAGTGTTAGTGCTTTTTGGAGTAGAAAGAAAGAAAAACATCTCCAAAATGGTAACTTTACAGCAGAGACCAAGAACATTCTTTACTTTTAACATTAATGGAACCAGGAATGTAATTTTCTAAGTGATTTTGGAGCATTTCTATTAGTCTGTCCATCATAAACCTAGATATAGGAAATAAAGAGCATCTACTTGTTCATATAATTAAAAAAAATGAAAATCCTCAAAAATGGAGAAACATGTTTTTCTTTGGACAGGGACGATATACAGTTAGTACAATTCTATTTCTTCATTAAAAATAGATATTTTTCATGGCATTAATAATATAAAACATGAAAAAGACTGGATGCATCCAAGTTTTTCTGTACGGTACATATAAAAACATCTAACTGTTGAATACATCTGACTAAAAAGTGTGGACTTGAAGTTATAGTGTACAGCATTGAGGCGTTCATTGCCATTAAAGACAAGACAGCGCTTACCCCACAAACTGTAAGTATATATTATGCACAGTGTTCGACCACAGCTTGCTGCTGTCCAGCCTTGGACAGACTCTTTCTTTCTTTTTTTGTAAACAAAAGCCATTTTCATCTTCACTTTAGGAGTCCTTGCGAGAGAGAACCAAAAATAGTAGCTGCTGGAGAACAAATAATCAAATAATATTAACACCTACACAATTCAAACTAATGCGACTAATCCTTGAGCCCTCCTTTTAACAACATTAACTTTACCATGAACTGCTAATAACTGAGTTATAATCTTCATATTGTTGCTGTCCAAAGAAAAACATCTCCAAAAAACATTCTTTACTTTTAATGTTAATGGAACCAGGAATGTGATTTTCCAAGTAATTTTGGAGCATTTCTATTGGTCCGTCCATCATGAAACTAAATATAGGAAATAAAAGGGCATCTGAAAAATTTAAATCTTTAAAAACGGAGAAACATGTTTTTCTTTGGACGGCGATGATATACAGTTCCTATTTCTTCATTAAAAAGAGATATTTTTTATGGAATGGATAATATGAAACGTAAAAAAAGACTGGATGCGCCCGGGTTTTTACCCAGAACAGCTTGCTCTGTGTGTACAGCACACATAAAAACTGGTTCTCCTGAAATTGGTGGTCATGGGTTTACCTCCAGCAGTGCTCTGGTACACTCCTCCTCTGTGCTCGTGAAAGATACCAGCACCCTCTGCACCACATGCAGGGTTGTGTGATTGGTTCATTTTGTGAAGTGACTGCTTTGACTTATTGCATGTAATCATCATGAGAACCGCACGTCTTGTGCTGGCCTGTGTGGCTAAGAACCTTCTCATGTGAGAACAGCTCTTTGCCGTGTATTCAAAAAGCAGCTTTTTGCTGATAAAAAAAAGCAGCAACCAGATGAAACTAGTGGCTCCCACTGTACATGCCTGCCTGCAGAAAGCTGATGTATGGAATGGCATAACCAATCCTGCTTCACATTAAAGTCTTGTGTGTGAAAGCAACGCCCTGAATTGGTCCTAGAAGTGTGAAAATGCAGTAAGTGAGAAATCCTGCTTTGTAAGATGCCAGACTTCTACCAAACAGCAATCTAAACAATACACAAAATCCAAACATCTAACTGTGAAATGCATCTGACTGAAAAGTGTGGACTTGAAGTTATAGTGTACAGTATTGAGGCGTTCATTGCCATTAAAGATGCTACAGCGTTTACCCCACCAACCCTCAGGATTTATTAGGCACTGTATTCAGCCACGGCTTGCTGCTGTCCAGCCTCGGATAGACTCTTTCTTTCTTTTTTTGTAAACAAAAGGCATTTCGTCTTCACTTCAGGAGTCCTTGTCAGATAGAACCAAGAAACATAGCTGCTGGAGAACAAATAACCAAATAATATTAACACATATACGATTGTTAAAATGTTTGGATGCTACTAAAATTAAGTGCTATATTAAATATCCAGCAAACTTTGAATGAAACAAGAGACAGAAATGAGTAACTGATCAGGTTATCTGAGAACTGTCTGGACGGGGCCTAATATTTTAATAGTCACTACATGTAGACTGCTACACAAAAAAACAACAGCACGAGTGAAGTGGGAGAGAAATGAGTGAAACAGGTTCTCCCAAATTCCATCCATCCATTATCTTCCGCTAGTCGGGGTCACGGGTGGGGCTGGAGCCAATCCCTGCGTCATCGGGCAAAGGCGGGGTACACCATGGATAGTTCGCAATTCCATCGCATGGCCAACACTCACCCACTCCCAGACACCTAGGGGCAATTTTAGAGTGACCAATCAAGCTAACATGCATGTGTTTGGACTGTGGGAGGAAACCGGAGTACCTGGAGGAAACCCACTCAAGCACGGGGAGAACATACACACTCCACACAGAACAACCCGGACCGGGAATCCAGCTCAGACCGTCTTGCTGTGAAGTGACAGCGCTAGCCACTACACCACCGTGCCGCCGTTCTCCCAAAATCGTTTAAGGTATTTTTTTGGTGCAATCATCATGACATTTTATATTTTTTGTTTTATAATTAAGGTAAAACTTAAAAAAAATGACAAAGATCTAAGCTTTTATATTGACAGCAGCAATATCCATGTGGTGTTGTAGAATCTGCAGCGTCCACTCACTAGAAGCATTGTCCAGCTTCTGTGTGCAGACACCCTAAAGAAGGTACTTATTCAATTTGCTGCTGGATGTGCCTCCAATGAATGCTGGCATGGACAGCTAAATGAGCAAACAGATAAAAGGATGGACTTGCCAGCTCAGCTAAGCTTGCTAGACTAGCTTTCTTTTTGTGGTTAGCATTCTCTCAGCAAGTTTCTCCAACTCAAGTAGGTTTGTTAAAACTGACATCCTTATGCTCCTAATTTCTGAAATTCAGTCCCCATTAAACAAAAGTCATCTTGCCCAGCAGCAGATCCGTGTGAAGTGGAGGCTGATGCGAAGTGTTGTGTGAAACCTGAGGTAGCCCACTTCCTCTCATTACACATGGAAATGAGAAACCATCCCAGGAGTCTTTGGTGGAAGCAGCTGCTAAGTAGTTATTATCTGAATCTAATGACCACGGTCCAGGGCACGGATTCTGTCTCTGATGATAGGGCTGTGGCTGCTGAGGGAGAGCTCGCGGAACCAACCCGGCTTTCCAAAATTCTTTATTCCATGCATTTAAATGGTGGAGATATTGGACGCAATTGAATTAGCAGGTCTCCGGAATTAGCTCAAGTGTTCTGTTAGCCGTTGATCAGCTAACGTAATTGTTTCACTCACTGCGGGTAATTGCAGGACAGAAGTTAATGAAATTGAATATGGAATAGAATGATTCTGCATGTTAGAATTTGCATATACAACTGAATATAAAGAGGAATGTAGGGCTGGAAAATACAGTGCCTTTGCTGGTATATCAGCATTTCTGATTTTAGCATTATTTATAAATAACAAAACATCTGCTTCAGAGAAAGAGGCTGCATTACATGAAAGCCAAATGAACTAACAAGTTTTCATTCTGGAAATCTACAAAGACTCTTCATAACATACATGGCCACTGAATAATGTTGGGTTGAGTTAGTATTGACTAAATAAAAATGGGTTGTGCAAAGTAAATACATTTTAATTGACATAAGGGATTTTTTTTTAAAGTAATGAACATTTGTTCCACTTGTAACACTAATTTAAAGCAGCAGTCTCAAACTTGACTAGTGCATAGAAGAGTGCATGGGCACCTTAAACTTGTGTGTTCACTGAGGGGCTGTAAAGAGGTTAACAAGTGGTCCCTAGGTGTTGCTGAAAGTGAATGGGAGTCTAAATGAGGAGCAAAGAATTAAAAAAAAAAACATAAAGCAGTGTGGGTCAGTATGACCATGAATTAAAGCCTGGGGGACCTGCCCTGAGTGACTACATGCTGTTTGGTGGAAAAGGAAAGAATAAGGCTTGTGCGGGGGTAAAAATGAATGGAACTCAATGGGCGGAAAGAGGGATAAAAAAGACAAACAATTGAGTGCAGGGCAGAACAACACTGAATCTGTGCTTGAGAACCTGCACTGAGATGTGATACACTGTCTACCCGTTGAGCAGAAGTACTATGGGAAAAAAATTGTAATGAAATATAAACTGTATGGAATTTGTATGAAAAGATGCAGTCATTGTGTAATTACTAATAATAAAGCTCATAAAGGCATAGTTAAGAACATCATACGTCATGTTATGAATGATTTACGTGCCTTCAAACCAATATTATGCATTTTCATGCATGCTTTCCTCATTACTACAAGCCAATTACCTTATAAGATCCACTATCTATAAATAACAAGACATAACAGCATTAACAGTGAAACAAATGTACTTCATTTACATAACAGAGCTATATATTAAAACTAGATATCATATTATCTAGTAAATACGGACATTATGTGATGCTAACACTTCTGTCATAAAGTCCTCATGTAGAAAGCCTTTAAATAAGATTCAAGTGCAACCATTCAGAAAGCATGTCATGCTTACTGCAGGGTATTTGAACATTCTTTATAAAAGACTGACGAGATAAAGCCAAACAAAGCTGCAGAAATCAGAAGAGGAGCTGCTGTTTACTGCGGCACAAGCTTCCGAAACAGCCAGCTGACACAATAACACCATCCATCACAATAATGGCTTTGTTTCCGTACAACGGAAAGCCTCAGCATGTGCATGTAAGTACAGCGCAGTGGCACGGCAAGCTGCTCCACACTGGTCTCAATCACCGTTATGGTTGGGTCTCAACAGGAGTGAATGTAAATACTAGCCCCAGGCATGAAAGCACAACACACTGCTGAACACGCTGCCTGTCAAAAGTTTGGGAACACATAACATTTAAAAAAATAAAAAAAACCTGGGGGATTAGATGAATTTCGATTTCTGCTGAGGCACACAGATTGTGGTAGCTTGAGACTTTGGCATTAAAGGCATGGGACCCAACTTGCTTTGTGCCTGCTTAATGGCTACTTCCAGCATGGTAAACTGGTTTCATGGACATGACAATGAGTGCAATGTACTGCCATGGCCTTCCCAGTCACTGCATCTAAATATATATATATATATATATATATATATATATATATATATATATATATATATATATATATATATATATATATATATATATATACATATATATATATATATATATATATATATATATATATATATATATATATATATATATATAATTTTTCCACTTTCCACTTAAAGACCTAACGCTGTGATGAAGTGTTATTCATAGATGGTGGATCTTATTAGGCAATTAGCTTGTAGTAATACAGGAAAGTATGAAAAAAAATAATTACGCTAGTTTGAAGGTATGTAAATCATTAATAATGCTGGCATATGAAGTTCTTGCTAAGGCCTCTTCAGTTCTTTGAAGTGTTTATAAAACCAAGTATCTCAAGACAAATGGCACGAACTGAACAGCTTTCTATATGATATGCTGAGTTATTGCAAACTGGTGAAAAACCCAAGCTCATTTTGGTTATTAAACCATTTTGAAAAGGTAGGCATCCCCGAACCTCGGCCATAGTTGACTCACAGACAGCTCATGTTGCCAAATGCAGTTGAATGATGGTCGAGGAGCAAGCCCCTGGCCATTTGTTTGCGTTCCATCTCTGGAGCCCACTGGGAAACCATCTAACACGGATCCGCCAACTGCGCCACAGGAGAAGCTATCTTCACTAGGACGCTAACCTAATCCTTTCCGTTCTGCATTAATCCTTCAAATTACGCACTAACATAGCAACAGGGATTCGGCTTTCACCTTATAGAGTCAGTGAATTAAATAGAGCCATGAGGGGGGAAAAAAAGAAGAAGACATTAATTTCTCACTTGGTTTAGTGGCTTATTAACAGCAGATTTATAATCGTAGTCAGCTTCTCAAAAAGCTATTCAACTGCTGAATAGATCAGGAAAGCATAACCACACGAGTTAAGCTCAGGTGTTCATTCGTCAAGCTTGAAATACAATACAGTGTGAATACAATGCAAATTCATCCAGGCAATTAATCAGTGCCTCCCGGAGTGCTGCTAGTGTACAATATGCAGCAGACTCGAGGGAGCCGGAGCAAAATCAGCTGAGCAAGGTGGACTGCGCTGGGTTCCTCTGAGAGGAACCATGGAAATGGAGGAATAACTCTCTGTACAGGGGTCAGTATAGCTTCTAGAAAGCTCTAAGAAGAGGCACAGCTCAAAATAAAAGCTTGGATCTTGTGGATGCTAGTACATCTCATTTATAAAAATGTTTTGTTTTACAGAACCATCTATTTGAAGCTTTATGGAACCAAAAATGGTTAAGTATAAAGTGCATCTTGATCGGACTCACATTTAAAGGCGTAAAATGATTCAACATGCTTGCACGTATGGCTCCAGTTTAGGATTAATTCTCATTAATACCCACTGTGCATATTGTGGAATAGTCCAGGCAATCATCGCCTACTTTTAACCAACTGTACTGCTTAGTGGAAGAATAGTTTGGCCTTTTCACATTAGTGGGTAATTTAATACGCTAAGGTACAAACAGATACAGAGAAGAGAAAACACATGCAGAGACACTGCAGAGAGAAAAAAAAGAGAGAGAGAGAGAGACAGAACGAAATTCTAATTTTAAACCAAGCTTTACGCTGAGCAACTCCACTGCTTTATTGCTGAGAGCTTTGAGAGGAAGCGGAATGAACACTAATGCAGAGTGCTTATTGTAGTGTTTTCTGCATTGTCGGCGGGAGCATTGTTCTCACAGCCGTCTGCTGCATTCAGTCCCAAGCAATGCGCTGCAAGGTGGCACTGGCTAGCCTGCATGCTAACTCAGTCTAATCCAGCGGGCAGTGACTATATCCAGTGGGTACAAAGTCACTTGAAAAGAAAGACGTTAAGAAGACATCTTCCTCAGACATAAGCCTGTGTGGCTGAATCAAAATGTGAAGGCTGAATTTGCACGCCTCTTTTGTGAAGCCTGCACGACATACAATCTCGGTGCCCACCATGAATATTGTAGCCCCTGGTAAAGATGAGGAAAAAATGTATCTTGAAATATTTTTTTCTCAAATCTATGTGTGTCGCAATTGTTGGCACCACTTCATTTAATACTTCATGCCGCCTCTCGGCAAAGATAACAGCTCTCAGTCTTCTTCTATAATATTTAAAGGGAATAGAGAACACATAGCAAATGATACAGATAGAATCATACAGATTCTGAAGTTCATGCTTGTTGACTCATCCCACAGCTTTTCTGTGGGGTCATCGAACTGGGATGGTCATGGCAAAGCCTTGGTTTAGAGGTTAAGAAATCGTTTTTGTGTTAATATTAATGTGAATCATTGCTCTTTTAGAAGATCCAGTTGCAGCCCACTTTAAGCTTCCTGGCTGAAGTAGTCAGGTGTTGATTTGATATCTCCTGGTACTTGGTCATGTCTGTGAAACCATTTATCTGAACAAGTTGTTCAGGGCCTTGGGAAGAAAAGCAGCCCAACAACATCCCAGCCCACCACCATACTTCACTGTGGGAATGACATACTTTTTCTGTGTTTGTGTCTACACCAAACCCATTTTTGGTGTTTGCTGCCAGTTGCTACCTAGTTTGGTCTCGTCTGGCTTCAGAACAAGGTCCTACAAAACGTTTCAGCAGCATCTGGCAAACTGTAGGGGCTGTTTGTTGGTTCTTGACTGCAGAGGCTTTCTTTTGGCAACTCTCCCAAACTAGTGTGTAGGTGGTGTCTGATTGTAGTTTGGGAAACATTCTGACCCCAAAACCTAACTAATATCTGCAATTCCCCAGCTGTGATTCTTGGAAATTCTCAACCCATCCTCTTCAGGCCATATGGAATCAACATGATCTCCAGTTGCTTTAAACATTATTATTATTATATTATTGCTCTAAAAGCAGAAATTGGCTTTTCAACTGTTTACCTATTGTCTTTTAGCTTTTTTCCCCTGATTTTTGCAGCTCAACAACCAACACAAGGTATACCTAATTGCTCAAAATTTGAACGTACTTCAATTAGACTTTAGAGTTTCTAGCCATTCCCACAATGGATCTGAAACAAAAGAACATACTTATTTGACTGTAATTCAAATTCCGGTTATATTATAGTTACTAGTTATAGTTATAGTTACTACTATTTTGAATGAAAAGCCCAAAAAGCAATACATAATGTGTTTACACATGGTGGCCATGGAATTTTTAATATGCAGCTCAACCAATATTCACCCCACTTGCATTTCAATGTTACGTCAACAGTCGTTGGGCGGTCGTAACCAGTTTGATCCCCTGATCCGACAGAAAATGACTGAAGTGTTCTTGAGTAAGGCACTCCTAGCTCCTGCCCAGGTGCCAGAGATAGGGGTGCTCTCCACTCTGGGCAAGTGTGTGTGTTCACTCGTGTGTGTATGTGGAAGTTTCACAGCATGGATGGGTTAAACGTTGAGGTTTGTATTGTTGAAAACCAGTGCTTAGGTCATTTGACTTTGCGACTAGATTTAGAATTAGAATTAGACATGAAAAAGATATGACTTCAGTGTTGTGTGCACACTGGGTAGTATTCAAATATACTTACATTGTTACACTGTTCCATACATTTACATAGTTTCTAACAATTGTTCTGCTGTCAAAAAATGACACAAAGGTAGCTAAAAATGATAAAAGAATAAAGGTTGTCTTTCCACATAATCCAATTACACACACCAGTAACTTCTCACCAAACGTCTTTTCTTCTACCTACAAACGCAGACTGCACTGGATCTTGTCCTCGAAACCAAACAAAGTACTCTTGAACTAAGCTCTTTTTCAAACTCTATTTTAAAGAAGCCAGTCCGAGGCTGGTCATGCAGGAGCATGAGTATTGACTAAACTTCATCCTGCTGTCTCCAGAGAGCCGCAGCTGCGCTGAACTTTTACTGTTTATTACTGCCAGGGCGTCTATTAGTGAACAGGAGCCGCAGTAGATTATGATATCAGGCCCTCAGACTGGATCAATAGGAGCTTAAACTCTATATCTCTAACAGCATTCAAAAATAAAAAATACAGCATGGCCACCTCACCCGATACCACTGCAACTAGGCTGCCAAACACAGAGTTTGAGAGGGACCCAAACGTTTGGAAAGTTTCAGTAAGATTAATGAAAGGAGAAAAAGAGACGCTACAATGTTTCTTTGAATTGCGTTCAGTAACATGCCTTTCTGCTCAAATCTAATATTTTTGTCTCAGGACTGGGTATCCTTAACTCGTCATCCTTTAAAAGCCTGGCTAATTTGGTGTAACAACAAATAGAAGCTTCAACAGAGGCACTAAAGTCGCAGCTGTGTTTAAGCCATTATCTATACATGAGATGTATTTAGACCTTTATACAGCATCTCGCGATATATTCACAGAAAGCATTTACAGTATTATACTGTATCACAGATTATAGAGCACCATGCCTTATTGTACTGTAGTATTACTGCATTATTGTAGCAATACATTAAAATCATACAGCATAATCAGCTTTACTGTAGAGCAAGGTGTCAAAAGCAGAGTTTGCAGAGTTCATTCTGTGTTTACATTCTGCAAATATGCACACGCGGTGTGAGAGCTTAAATAGATTACTGCTTTATTGTGCAACTTAACCAACTGCAGTAGAACGGCATGCAATAAAAATAATGATAAAATTATCCTTATGGAAAATTTTCACCAAAGAGTGGAGCAATGATCTGGATATGCTCTAAGTTCCTTTCCTTGACTTTTTCTTAGCTGGTGTCAGGGGCGTAGATTTGCTATTGACATTGGTAGGGATGTATGTAACCGCCCCCCAACCACACATACACCTATTGCCGGGTTTTTGTTGTTGTTTTCGCTTTGCTCTGTGATAAAATGATAAAAAGAACTGATATACTACATATGCTATTCATGCTTTTAAACTATTCAGAATAATTTAATTCATGAATTATATAATGTTAAACTAACTGACAGTTGGTAGTTTGTTGTGCGGAGTGGAGCACTGCCATTAACGTTATTATGATGGACTCCTTTCATTTCACTGGCGAACTCAACTTTAGGTGACTTACATGTTTCTTTGAAAGATAACTGCTTATGTCCACCTTCTAACAACCAAACGTAGCTACAGAGTTTCACAGCAGGGAAAGGCACAGCCAATCACACTGGCCATATGTGTTAGAGACTCGAGCAGAGAAGGTAATTTAACCCTTTCTGCACCTCTAGGTTAACGAGACGTTAACAGATCAGGTTTTTTTAAGGTAGTCAAACTACTGGGTGGGGGGTGGGGGGAGGTGGGGCAATTCACTAATCGCTGGATATTGGTGGGGACACTTCACTTCTGTCCATGCTAGTTCTTCAGTTCTTCAGAAAAGCAAGTCATTTAAAGCTCATGTCTTTTTTTAAAAAAATGCATTTTTCACTCAGCCTTAGGCATATTTATCCAGAGAGAGAATTCAAACCATCTTTAATTGAACTGTAGGTAGCCTTTTAGCAAACACTGTGTGATTAATGACACTCTTACTCTATTCTATAATAAATCACCACAGGAATCCACATTAGATCACATGTGGCCTAAGCTTACAATTAAGAAAAGCACTCAATCTAATGTCTTTAAGAGAAACAGATAAATAAACGCAGGTCCTCTGACAGCTTTTTCCTGATTCGTGCAGCTGAACACTCAACAAGAGCTGCTCCTAATTGCTCAACTTCAAAATATAAAATATGAATTCGACTGTACCTCACTTGTGGCACACATTGATTTGAATAAAAAAAAAACTTATTTGATCAAAATCAACTGAATTTTTCTGTTCACTGTACTTTCAATACAGATTAGAGTTTGAAGATTTTGAATAAAAGCCCAAATAGCAATAAATAATGTGTTTACAGTCTGTTTTGAGCAGGGCTGCCAAAAATCCAGCTGGTCACTGAATTTTTGATGTGCAGCTCAACCAACAGTAGCATTTTAATGTTACATCAACAGTCATGGAGCTGGTCGTATGCTGGAGGTTATGAACCATCAGGAAATAGCTAAAGGGTTCTTAAAAGAGGCACCTAACTTCTAACTGCTCCCTGGGCGCCATGGTTAGGGCTGCCAGCCACTCTGGGCCTCATCCAATGTTAAAGGTGACCACCCTAACAGCGTTGGCATTCACCAACCTTCCAACCCCAGGGCAATAACCATGAAGCATTTCATTTTTCAATACGGGATGATATTATACAGTATATATTATATATTATTGGGGCAGATGTAGCAACTGTAGTTAGCAGGCCAGTCTCAGCTTAACTTATGTCATCTTCTACACAGTAGCTAGTAATACCTGATGTTTTGAGGGGTAAAAGTCCAGGTTTATGGATCAGTAGTAATGAAAGTATCAGAGATTTGCTTCTTATTCGCTAGATTCTTATTCCAGTTTTGCAGTCCACCTCAGCAGGCGCAGCAGGCTGGTGTGTTTGGAGGGATTTGTAAGTTAGTTAGCTGATCAAAAAAAATAGCATATCCATTAAATGCTGTTGGATGTTGATGCTTCTTATGTGCTGCTAATTGGAGCCACATCCAAATAGTTGAATGAAACATCCATTCTAATGATTTTCTTTTAGTTATTGTCTATATATGTAGTCTGTACATGCTATACAGTGCTGCATACTTAGAGAGTCTATAGTCTAAATAGCAGCCAACATTAAAAACAGCAGGTAGAAAAGAAAAAATTTTCAACTCTGAATGAGCCTGGATCAACAAACCTTGCCCCAATGGCCGATCACTCAAGGCCTAGAGCATGCTGGATTCACAAGGACAACATGGGCATAATATAAAACATAGGCTTTGTCTTGCCATAAATAAGTAAAGGGTGGTCTTTCAGAGTGCTTTACATGAACACAGGAGACGAGTGCTGTTTGATTCCGCTGTGTGTTTTACCTCGTTCCTCACACATCATCACTACTGAATGGTCCGCTGTGTGAAAAAATCAATACGATAGGAGCAGCACTTTCAAACCATTTCTTCCTCAGGGTCTCTCTCTCTCGCCGGCCTAAGTGCGTTATTACCGATGTCACGTGAGCGCTGCTTTGATCAGAGCATAACGTGACTAGATTTACATGAGGAAAGAATGCCAAGGTAAAAATACCCAATGATTGCGCAACGAGAAGCTACACTTCTGATTCCATTACACAGACCCAGCATACATTCTATTCAAAATACCATCTTCAGAGGTCTAGAGAGGAGACTAAATGTACACAGCAGCTCCAGCGCTCAGTCCTTAGGGCCTGAAAAGCGCGGCTCTTTGAAAACACACGGACCTACATCTGCTGGAGAGAGAGAGAGAGAGAGAGAAAAGGGAGGGAAAAAAGACCCGAGGTCAATCTAAATTGGCACTCTCTCCCTAAAACAGATTATCCGAACATTTTCCCTTCTTTTTACAGAGCTGCCTAAGGCAGGATTTGTTGAATCCATAAAAAAAAGCCCCCCCAAAAAAAACCTCATCCAAGACTCGTTGCTGCTGGAGGAGTGAGGGGATTTGGTAAAGACGGTTTGGAGGGGAAAGTCTGGGTTCATCTTTGTGCTGCAGGTTCTCTCTGAGCGCGCCCAAACAAAAAGCTGCAGCTTCGCCGCCTCCATGGGGGGTCACTACTCTTTAGTTAAGCCCCCCCTCGCCCCAATCTCCTGGCCCATCCACGGCTTCAAAGGAGTCCTTGGGAAAAAGCTCAAACAAATTCCCAAAACTGTGTCCATGTTTGCATGGTTACTCGCCGGGTTACAAGATGCTTAACTCAGTGGGGCGTTTCGTTGTGCAAGTGTTACAAAATGACAGCTATAACAGACGCGCACTGCTGATAAACTCAAGCACATATATTAAGAAAGAAAACAATGATATTATAATGTATTTGATATATTTGATTGTATTTATGTTGCACTTAAATTCATATTTTGAATATATTAGATTAAAATTTTCTGCCATTTGTGAAAAAAGTGTCAGTTTGTACCATCGTATCTACTCTTTTCTATTATAAGCTGTTAATAGCATTTAGTTTAGTTGAGTGCATTTCATTTCTGTCAACATGTGTACATCCATTGACACAAAATAATAATCAATAAATAAACAAACAAATAAATTAATTAATTAATTTTTAAAAAATCCTGGCCGATAACGTGTAGTCTGGAGGTTAAGCTTATTTTGACTACCCTTTTTAAGACATATGTATATACAACACAGAGAAATATCAAAAGAAAGAAAGAAAAACATTTCATACTCATTTATACTCATTTTTACAACTGCTAAGCACCATATTTTTTCTATTATTGTTCATATATATATTTTTAATTTGCAGAGTCCCATCAAGGCTATTCCACATCTGTACCCCTTTGGTAGATATGCATCTGTCTATCATATTTGTCCTTGCTCTTGTTTTTTAAAACATATCTATTCTCCTAAGTCCATGTTTGCTCTTTTTGATTGAATACAGTTGGGAAGTAAGTTATTTTGCACTGTGCAGTATTAAGGTCGACGAGGTTAATGAATTTTAAAACATGCAATTTGATAAATAGTTTGTTGGCTGATTCTTAATAATCCGTTCAACTTATAATTTCTTCTGTAGTATAAATATTGGTTTAGTGTTGGTTTTGTATGTGTTTCCCCTATACCTCCACACTGTGGGTCATATATGAAACTATGAAAGAACAATACAATATAGAGAGTGAATTTCAATTCAAAATATATTTAGTTTTGTATAATATTGCAACAGTTTTAGACATTTTTGTTTTCGTGTTATGTAAGTGCTGTTTCCAACAAAATTTAGTAGCCTGAACCACATCAGTTAGAACCACTTTAGTTTGAACTACAGTGATTTGATCTGTGTCTTAATGGAATTTAAGTAAATAACCTGCCAAATGTCTATTAAACAGCCTAACGTGCAGATTATTGTGCAGATAAAGCGGATTTTACTGCAAAGAAAAGCTATAATGCAACCCATGAAAAGTGATATTATATCAAATAAATGACAGTCTAGACCACAGCAATGAGCTTGGGCTACATTCTACATTTATTTCTTTGTTTTACATACATTAGCTTTGCAAATATATTGTTTTAAATGTAAATAACACTGTTTACATTATATTAAAAAAGCAGACTTTATATCCAAAAGTGCAGGACTGACATATGGTCACTGTAACTCAATGTGTTAACCCACTAAGTTGGGGTAATGGTATGGAAAACAGCTGGTTCTAGGTTCGAATCTAGTCTTTTGCAGTTTTTATGTTTGGATGTCTAGTCACAGTAGCCACAATACAATATACAATGCAGGTTCTAAAAAAATAATTGAATAAAGCATGCAGTATATTGTTAATATTTTCACTAATTGGAATTCGATCACAAACCTTACTGTATGTCAAGCTGTATTTGATAAATTAACGCTCAAACCCAACTTTATCAGGTGAACTATATAACACTTAACACTGTTATTAACTATGCAAATGAAAGCCAACTTTCATAAATACAACACAAATACAGACACAGAAAAACTTGTTATAACAACAAAATTGTGTAAGATCTGATAGAAATGTCATTTTATGAGCAAAACTTTGAACAAAATCTTTGTCTTGTTTAATTAAAACTCCTGGAATTGATGACTAAGCTTCTGACTACAGGTCTACATCTGTAGTCCCAACTACACAACTTAACATACCGCCTAGCGCTAGCGCTAATGCTAAAGAGGCACTGTGGGAGCTGCACGGGGGCGTCAGTGATCTGCAGACCAGACACCCAGACGCACTGTTCATTGTCGCCGGAGATTTTAACCACGCTAATCTCCAGTCAGTCCTCCCTAAATTCCATCAGCATGTGGACTTTGCCACGAGAGGAGCGAACGCGTTGGACCTTGTTTACACAAACATACCCAGCGCGTACCGGGCGGAGCCCCGCCCCCACCTCGCGTTCTCGGACCACATGTCTGTGTATCTGACTCCAGCTTACACACCCCTCATCAGACGCTCCAGACCAGTTCAGAAGCAGGTGAAAACCTGGCCGGCAGGAGCCATCTCTGCCCTTCAGGACTGTTTTGAGTGCACTGCATGGGACGTGTTCAGGGAGGCTGCGACTGAAGGCGACTCTGTTAACTTGGAGGAGTACACAGCATCAGTCACTGGCTACATCAGCAAGTGTATTGATGATGTCACTGTCTCCAAGACCATCACCATATGCCCAAACCAGAAGCCGTGGATGACTCCTGAGGTGCGTGCGCTACTGAGGACCCGCGACTCGGCCTTCAGAGTGGGTGACAAGGCGGCCCTAAGGAGAGCAAGAGCCAAATTGTCACGAGCCATCCGAGAGGCAAAGCGCGCTCACGCCCAGAGGATCCACAACCACTTCCAGGACACGGGTGACACGCGGCGCATGTGGCAGGGCATCCAGGAAATCACACACTACAGGACAATGCCACCGTCCTGTGACAGTGATGCCTTCCTCCCCGATGCCCTTAACGACTTTTATGCACGGTTTGAGGCTCAGAACAACACGTTGGTGAGCAAGATCACACCCAAGCCAGACGAGCAGGCGCTGTGCCTGACTGCAGTGGACGTGAGGAAAACTCTGCGCAGAGTCAACCCACGGAAAGCTGCAGGACCAGACAACATCCCTGGCAGAGTGCTCAGAGAGTGTGCAGACCAGTTGACAGATGTTCTCACGGACATCTTCAACGTCTCCCTGCGCAGCTCCACTGTCCCAACGTGCCTCAAGACCACCACCATCATCCCCGTGCCGAAGAAGTCCACGGTGTCCTGCCTCAATGACTACCGTCCCGTAGCTCTCACGCCCATCATCATGAAGTGCTTCGAGAGGCTAGTCATGAGGAACATCAAAACCCAACTGCCCTCTTCATTGGACCCCTTGCAATTTGCATATCGTCCCAACCGCTCCACGGACGATGCCATCACCACCACCCTTCACCTCTCCCTTACCCACCTGGAGAAGAAGGACACCTACGTCAGAATGCTGTTCATAGACTTCAGTTCAGCATTCAACACCATCATCCCGCAGAATCTCACCAGGAAGTTAAGCCTGCTGGGCCTCAACACCCCCCTGTGCAACTGGATCCTGGACTTCCTGACAGGGAGGCCCCAGTTAGTCCGGTTCGGGAACAGCAGCTCCAGCACCATCACCATGAACACTGGGGCACCCCAGGGCAGTGTACTGAGTCCTCTGTTGTTCACCCTGCTGACTCATGACTGTGTTGCGAAACACAGTTCTAACAGCATCATAAAGTTCGCCGATGATACAACTGTGCTGGGTCTCATCAGCAAAGGCGACGAGTCAGCATACAGGGAGGAGGTACAGCAGCTGACAGACTGGTGTACAGTCAACAACCTTCACTGGAATGTAGAGAAGACCAAGGAAATGGTTGCTGACTTCAGGAAATCAAGACCGGACCACTCTCCGCTTAACATCAACGGCTCCTCTGTGGAGATCGTTAAGAGCACCAAGTTCCTTGGTGTCCACCTAGCGGAGAACCTCACCTGGTCCCTGAACACCAGCTCTACAGCCAAGAAAGCCCAGCAGCGTCTCTACTTCCTCCGGAAGCTGAGAAAGGCCCGTCTCCCTCCACCCATCCTCACCCTCTTCTATAGGGGAACCATAGAGAGCATCCTAAGCAGCTGCATCACTGCTTGGTTTGGGACCTGCACAGCCTCTGACCGCAAGTCCCTCCAACGCATTGTGAGGACAGCTGAGAGGATCATCGGAGTCTCTCTCCCCTCCGTCTTGGACATTTACACCACCCGCTGCATCCGCAAAGCAACCAGCATTGTGGATGACCCCACCCACCCTTCACACAGACTGTTCTCCCTCCTGCCATCAGGAAGAAGGTACCGCAGCGTCCGGTCCAACACGACCAGACTCTGCAACAGCTTCTTCCCCCAAGCCATCAGACTTCTCAACACAACTCAACGTCTGAACTGATATCTTTCTCCAACCATTTACCCCAGATAAAAAAAGGGAAGCATTTTTTGCACAAAGCATTGCACTAACAACTTTACTACCTCACTGGACTCTATTTATTACACATTGCACAATTTGCACACAACCAGCAATTATTTATTATTCTCTGTCTGTACTGTGTTGTGTTGTCTGTCCGTACTTGTTTGTTTGTGTTGCACTTGTGTCTGTATGCACTGTCTATGTTGCACCATGGTCCTGGAGGAACGTTGTTTCGTTTCACTGTGTACTCTGTATGTAGTTGAAATGACAATAAAAACCCACTTGACTTGACTTGACTTGACTAACAGCAATGTTTGCAAATGTTCAGTTTAACTATGATATTAGGAAACACCTGTGTCGCTTAATGAAGGTTCACAGTAAGCATGTATTTAATGTTGTTACCTTGATAGTTCCAGCTACGGTTTTGGGAAACATTTGAATCACATCACATGCCGACACCAATGCCCCATAAGTAGGTATAGAATTTGTAATGAATATATATACTGAATATTGTTTGTTGTGTATGTACTGGATATGCAAACAGACTTACTGAAAACTTGTTTGCACTTTGTAACCTCAGGAACAGACCTTGAAGTTGTTGTGACTTATTAAACTTATTAAACTCTTATTAGTTTTTAACTAGAAAACAATTAACGCCATTTAGACCCTAAAGGAACCCATTTCTGCCAGTCACTCTCTAATACAGTGTCATAATGCGGGTCATAATTCATGCTCAGTAATTTATACCGCAAGGTCATAAAGTGTTTACTGTGCATTATTAGAACAATGATGCAATTATTCATGATTTAAACGTAACAGACATCTAATTATGTACTAACACAGGTTGAAACGAATAAAGTTTAATGTACTCTGAATAAATTATTTACAATGATCTAATTAGAGTAAATAACAAAACCTTAGAAAGGCCCCAGTATGTGGTCCTTAAAGTAAAATGGTACCTTAGGGCATGATGAACGAGAAAAGAATGATGGGGAAGAGCTAAAACTCTATGTTTCCATGATAGATAAAGTCTGTTTCAGGTGCACTGGTGTGCTGGGCGGTGTAATTGAATGCTCGTTATGATTTGTTTGCTCCTAACCTTTCGAGCACTGTACTGGAACATAAACTCTGAGGCTTGCCTCTTTCAGCTCTGCTGCTTTATTTTATTTTTTTGTTTTTCATTTAAATGAGTCATTCTACTGAACAGGTCCAAAGTCAAAGTGGAAGACAGAGTTTGAAACTATGTTTTTAATTAAAACTCAAAATGTTACACAAAGATTTCCAGGTTTTAACACTTGCTGAAACTATAGGTTTTAACTGCTCACCATGTGGCTGTGAGCAACATGGATACAGTCACAGTGTGGCCTATGGACTACAACTCTTGGTATTTCAGTAGTGACATAAAACTTTTAATTCATGTTAAATCTAAAAAATGATAACTTTAAAAGAAAAAACAAAATATATTTTAAACAATAAATGAACAAAAATGCAATAATTAATAATGTTAGTATTGTTTTCCCAAGTGTGATTTTTTATGGGTAAGGGTTCGGGACATACTCCTTTCATTAGTAAATAACCTGAAAGTGATGTTTTGTATATATGTAACTATCACAATTAACACACTCAGTTTAATTGATTATAACACAGTCCTTTGCCCATATCTTTGCTCTGAATACTCCAATGTTTTTCAAAGTGGGACCACACATTGCAGTAATTCAGCAGTGTAGTCCATATGTAGCCTAAATTGCAGCACAGCATAAAAAGATGAAGCTTAAATTCTTTAATAGAATAAAAAAGGGCCAAAACAGAAAAACACTAAACTAAACAGTCTGTCATATTAAAATTGTGATCCTGATTAATTTCTCAGTGCAATTCTGCAATTCTCAGATGACTATAAAACCCAGCACCCAATTTTTGTTCTCTAGACTGAATTTAAATAACAAGCTTTTTTATATGACCTGTTTTGTGATGTCACAAAAAACTATTTAATTTACATACACCTACAGCAGTTTAGCCACGTACATTTGCATTGCAGTTATAGGTCCTCTCATACTGGTCATCTGGCTGAACCCAAGTTTAGGCTGCTTTTCGCTCCTCTACCTCTTTTACTATATTCTTTTCTCTAAATACTTTAATATTCTTTGATTTAATCATTTATATTATTATTATTATTATTATTATTGGGGGAGTCTTTTTCTCCCCCAAATTTTAAAGCGTCATTGAGTATGCGAAAGGTGCTACATATGTATAATCTATTATTAATATTATTTTATTTTTATTTTTTATTATCACAATGAGTGTCTCAGCCTGGGCAGGACACAATACAGGGAAGCCAATCAGAACAGGGCTCATTTACATATTTCATTCTTAAAGGGTCAGTAATAAGAATATATCTCATTTGGAGATCAAAATAGGTTAAAACTGTTTTGCAAAATCTGCCACGCAAAACCATAAGCTGACCAGAAAACCTGCTCTGTAACTTTTATGTGTGGATCTAAAATGTGTCTGATCGTAAAAAGAGAGCAAGAGCGTGCAGTATTTTTCCTACCTGGATCAATGAGAGGTCCTCCAGATGAAGCCTGAAGAGATGATTTCTGGAAGAGAGTGAAAAAGAGAGATGATAAATGTGACATTTACCCAGCTGGGTATAAAGAGCTGCTCCAGTGAGGGTCAAAATGCTCTACGATGGTGAGTGGTCGCTTCTGCAGAAATGTAATACTCTAGCAAATGAGTACTTGTCATCTAGACAAGAGGCTTTGAAACGCTTAAATACAATCTTGCATATCGTCGCTGTCCAAAGAAAAACATGTACATCTATTTTTGACCAATTTTATTTTTCTGCATCATTTGAACACAACAGCTGCTGTTTACATTGTGTAAAAATGTCATGATGGACGGACCAATAGAAATGCTCTTAAATTGTTTGGTAATCTTTCTGGTTCCATTGACTTAAATTGAAACTAAAGACAGTAAAGAATGTTTTTGTTCTTTCCTGTAAAGATGCTATTCTAGAGATATTTGTTTTTCTTTGGACAATATGGGATGTAAACATCTGTATGTTCCAACATTTATATTACCATACTTTAAAAAAGGTCATTCAACTGACTCAGATTTTTAGCTTATTTAACCTATAATAGCAAGTTAAAGGGGGAATTCCAAGAATGCATCAAAAACTCTGCAAACTCAAAAGGTTAAAATGTAAATATATATTTAGCTTGAGTAATAAAGGACATTGTGAGGCAAATTATTCCCCAAAGAAAACATTTTTGGTTTCAGATTTACGACTAATTTAACGTTACACATAAAAACACACAAGACGTGCAGGTTCACTGGTGGGTTTGGATAATAAATATAATGGCTCTATTTGTGTTGTAGACATACTCTTCCCATTGATTCCCATCACCACCACTGTAAAGAAATCTACATCCACTCACTTTTCTGTACAACTAGCCATTTCAAATAAAAGCATTCTGAATGACTTTGTTTGCATCTCATTAAAAAAAAGAGGTGAAATTTACTTTTTCCATTAGTTGTACCTTTTGTTTAGAGGGGATGCCCCCAACAATCAGCTATACAATCAAGTTTTTATAGTTTACAGTAAATCAGACTGTTCAAAATGTCAGTACAGGTTTACTGGAAACCTGGACGTAATTTGATCAGGTTGAAAAAAAGTTTTGGAAATGTATTTCCAGGAAAGATTTGGGTGACTATTGGCTTCTATTGACTGTTAGCAATGTTATCTCCAGTGGTCAACTATATAGGCTACATTTGGACACAAAACGCAGTAGAAATTTTGTACATTTGATTTTTCCCTAATTAAGAGTGGGACTAAAGCCAGACCAGCAGTTTTTGGCACTGTTACAAATGTAGCTGGTTTCCATATTAGTTATTCATAATCAATGCTCTTTTATTTGTTATATAATTGAACTCTAATTACTGTGCAGAAAGTTCTACACAGTCTGAGTCATATGACATATGAAAGTGTAAATCTGCCAGGATAATCAAGAACTGATTCTGAATTTAGTTTACTAGCAGTATAGATTGATGTTTTGTCTACATTTACAAGTGTGGCCAGTTTGGGAGAGTCCACTGTAACTCAGCACCCTGAGGCGAGGTATGCCGCTGCTTTGTTAAACACTTTTTACTGGAATTCTCCTTCAGTCCACCACGTAGTCAGCCTCAGGCCACGTCTGCTGACCAAATAAGAGTCCAGAAGCCTTCAGGCCTTTTTCGCAAAAGCTTGGACCACTTCCCACAGCTGAATGGAGCTCTAAGTTAATTAAACTGTAAAATGCAGGCATACAGCAAAAGCTATAAACCCAATTTAACCATGTTAAAAATAAACAAACTAGGCCATATGTGTGGTCATTTCATTTTACTCCTATGTATTAAGAGAAAGAATCTTAAAAATATTTATTTCATTTATTTCAACCATTTAAATATTCCATTTGACAAAACATACAATTTTTAAGTCTAGAGTTGTTACTGCAACTAAACTAATGTGGAGTAGGAAGTAACATGGATATTAATGTATTTAAACACATTCAAGCCGAATGAGAATTTGAGAATTTTTAGTTGACCAATTTTGACAGCAATCACAGATATTTCTCTAGAATCACCCTCCAGCCTGTTTTAGCATAAAACTTCTTTTACTTTGTTGTTGTTGTTTGTTTCAGTCTCATAATTCAAGCTTACATTGTTTCAGTTGGCTGTAATATTGCACCACTGTAATGTATTTCGTAAATGTTTAAAGAAAAACATGTATATCCATTTTGGTTGGGTTTTTATTTTTCTACATCATTTGAATGCAACAGCTTCTGTTCACATCGTCTAACCATTTTACAATGAATGGACCAACAGAAATGCTCCGAAATACTGTGGAAAAAAATCTGGTTCCATTAACTTATATTAAATGGTAAAAAGGTTTTTGCCATTTTGGAGATCTTTGGACAATATAAATAACCCACTGTGAGGTCTAGCAAGGCTCCACACAGATTTAATACACTCTCACAGAGTAAACAATTGAAAAGCTCCATATGTATTGTGTTTGTATGCCCAAAAACAATACATTTCATTTTTTACAGTGCTGATATTTGATTTTTTACATTGTGATCAAACACAAATTTGGTAAACATATTGAATTTGACGCATATGCTTTTACATACCGTTTAGGTTGGAAAGCTTGTCTGATTCAAAGAACTGAGAACTGACCTGAATTAACTGTGCATTTTGAATTGACTTTCCAGACTTTTTAGCAACTGTTACAACAAGCCCCCTTGGTCTGTTAAAGAAACCACCTAAACCACATTTGTCTGAATTGATTGTTAACAGTAGGTGCTAGAAACACGTTTCTATTTTAATTTGTAAAAGAGCCTGTAGGTTTAATCACATAGTTAATTAAGGAATCCCATTAACATTTAGTATCAACAGGTTTAAATATTTTTAAGGATTTATGCAAATGAGAAACAATGAACAATAATAATAACTTTTCATAAAATATCTCCAAATACAAATGTGGTATGGATTCCCTCATAACTCTTCTCTCAAAGAGATAAAATTAAAGAATAATTCCTTTATAGTTCGTATATAGTTTAATGGTTAGCACAGTCACCTTACAGCAAGACGATCCCGTGACCCCGACTAGTGGGATAAAGGGTAAGATAACTGATGGATGGATATTCAAATATAATTAAAACATCACTTTGTTATCAATGTGACTTCTAAAAATGTTTAAAAAACCCAAGTCTAAATTTATTTTTTAGTTTAGCACTAAGGTGACAAGGCTAATGTTGCTAAATATACTAAATTCTGTCTGTAAAAATATATCACCACTCAAACGGCTTTATTAGGATATGATTTAAGAAAGTATGATCTATAGCTAAGTTAACTGGCAAACAGGGTCTGTATACTTACAACCTACCTCAGGAGTTGGTTTGTGATCTATAATCAGTATTTCTGTCAATGACTATTATCAAAGGGAAACATCTGATCCAGTGATATTCTTGTTGTTTGAATGCTAGCCCTGGTGTTGTCTGAATTGGCTGCGCATAGCAGTGAAGCTTTGTATAGCTTTATAGCTCACTTTAAAAGATTCTCTAAACCACATCGACAAGTCTGCATGAGCTTAATGAATAACTGGAGGCAGTTATAACAGGTTCAAAGAAGTTTTGAAGTTCTGAGTCGCAACTTTACAGAAATGGTTTGGTGTTTGTTAGCAACATTAGCCTTGTAGCTCCCTCTATAGACTAAGGAAATAAAATTTGCACTCCACGCATGGTTTGGCAGGCCAACTGCATTTGTGGAAAAAGGAAAAAATGTATACTTTTTTATTTTTTTTGCCAATCTGCTCCTCTAATGTGCACTCACTTGAAACAGGTAAAACCAGAAATAGGCCTTTAAATTTTTTTGAATGCTGTTACCTCTGCATGTAGGAGCTCAATAATGGCTTGTATTACATGATGATGTAGTCATGAAGAGTGTTTTTCAGCTCAGGCCACTGTGATTAAGGCCCATTTACTGTATCGACATGTCTATTGATCGTCTTCTACAGCATTACTACTACAAACTCCCCGAGTCCATCAGCCATCAATACCACTCTGACACAAGCTTTCAGCACATTTACTCATTCTATACACAGCTCATGTATTGGCAGCTGTTCATCCGTCTGAAAGCACAGTGAATAGGGGTTGAGTGTGTGGTAAGTAACTACTCTGTGACTTATATTTTACCAGTGGGGAATTCACAATTAAAAAAAATAAAGGTTTTGTCATTTATAGCTCTTTTTTACTCTGTACATCCACCTCTTGCATGAAAGACATACCTTAGGCCTCACTGGCTCAATATTTTTTTTCTTAAATTGGGGTTTTTACCATTCTATGCGGGCTAACTGGTGTTTTTAGGGCTATTCTCTTTCTGCAGAACCAATCTTCCATTAAAGTTTTATTCATATATGGATGGTCTGCCATTCTCCAGTAAAATGTTTTGATAAAAAAATCTGAATTCAAAGCTCCATCAAAAGATGGCAAGCTGGTTTGATCTAACAGGAGCCAATCTGTGATACTGCCACCACCTTGTTTCTAATCTGGTACAAGATGCGTGAGCTAGAATACAGGGTTTTAGCAACATAAAATCCGTTATTTAAACTATGAAGCTCTATTTTGTTTTATCTGTCCAAATAGCATTATTTCAGTAGCTTTCTGGCTCATCAAGATAGTCTTTAGTAAACTTTAAATAGGTAGAAATTTTCTTCTTGGAGAGTAATAGATTTCTTACAATGTTATTATTCTGTACTATTCTTGTTTAGTGTTTGCCTGTTTATGAGTTCATGAACACTGACATTAGCCAGTGTAACAGAGGCCTGCATTTTATTAGGTATTACCCTCAGGTTCTTTGTGATCTCCCAGAATATTCTATGCCTTAGTCTTTGAGTCATGTTCATTGGATGACCTTTCCAGGGAGAGGTAACAATGGTGCTAAATTTTCTCCTACTGACTGAACCTCCTCACACTATAGCAAACGATTTATTCTAGAGCAGGGGTCACTAATAAGTGGACCCAGACGTTGTCCAATGCGGACCCAAACCACTATTGAGAATGATATAATTTAGACTGTCTTTATTTTTTACGAGGAGGAGCTTTTCTTGTCTCGTTATACGGGCTAAAGCGAGTTAGAAAGAATAACGTAAAAACAAAATTCAACAGCGAAACTGACTGTTTAACCCAGAACAGTTCTGGAATGGACCTGCACGTCTAGTTTTGGAGAATACCGCTACGTAAAACCAACATGTCAATCTGTGAAGCTGAGCTAACAAGACAACGCATGTTTTATTTACTTTCTCTATAAATAAACACTTTAAGATGCGTTTTTTTAAAAGTCTT
The DNA here is from genome assembly GCA_021613375.1 of Megaleporinus macrocephalus. NCBI lineage: Eukaryota > Metazoa > Chordata > Actinopteri > Characiformes > Anostomidae > Megaleporinus > Megaleporinus macrocephalus. The sequence continues at coordinate 17,651,756 of CM038727.1, forward strand.
CTGTTTTTTTAATGTAGTCCTTGTTTTTATTGAAGTGAGGAAAAACATTTATTTGGAGCTTTATACATGATTCATTCAGTTCAGCATTTAAACAGTAAATATACTGAAATATACCGAACGGTATGTGTAATTTGTTTGACCTTTAGTTGTTGATGGTATCAGATGCTGATACTAGGCTACTTCAGTAAACAGGATATGGCACTGAATCATAACACAAGTTAGAAATAATGATGGTCTGGACCTTGGCCTGAGGAGATCTCCTCTAACTGGACCTTAATGAACTCTAATTAAATACCCCTGTTCTAGAGGTTCACATACTTTTGTCAACAAAGATATTTTATGTTCGATTACTTTGTTTAATAAAACTAAAAAACTGTTTGTGCTATTTATTAGTTTCTTTTTACATAAAATATATCTACATATAAAATACATATACACTTTTCACTATATGAAGTCTTAGAAGTTTACCAGTCTTAACTAGCTTTGCCACTGGATTTCAGGAGATGCACTGCCTTTACATGTTAGTCCTTACATGTTAGATTAGCTGCCAAATAATAAAGCACTCATATGTTGATGTACAATGTGATTAATATCATGGGGAAAAATGCTATATGTATCTGAACTACATAAACAGAAACTTTACAGTACATACATAAGCCCTCAATAACATATTTTAAAAACACATTACACCTCTTACACCCCATTACACCGTACATTACAGCCACTGCTGGACTGAGAATAGTTCACCAATCATATATATCCAGCCAACTGCATCCCGTGGGCAGCATCCTGTGACTACTGATGAAGGAGTACAGCATGATCAACACCAACTGTGGACCAACAAGGTAGGAGAGTCTAATAGAATGGACAGTGGATGGACATAGTGTTTAAACTCCAGCATGGTCAATGATTTTGTACATGTTATGACATTCTTACGTAAGCAGACTGCAAGTGGAACCCTATTATGTTATTTGTCCTCTATTCATTGTCCTGTATATGCTTTATATAGTTTTGTGGCGGAATCTTGCTGCCTGGAGTAGAGGAGCACTGCAGATACAGTTCTGAGAACACTTCTTAAAGCCAACATATGTCCTTTTATGAACAGCAATAACCTTTAAATTATATGTCTGTTTAATTTATATGAACAGTGGGCCGGGAGAGTAAACTGTGCGTGACTTGCACCCCCCGCTCCCACAAACCCCAACCCCCCGCCCCTGCATCTGTAAGCCAGAGAGTCATATTAAAGAGGCATCAATCAAAATGTAGATGGTAAAGGATGGCTGTGAGATGAATGACATTTAAACAATAGAACATGACAGTTCTATTCACTTTAACATGCAACCTCTAGTGCTTTACTGCTTTTACACAACAGTTTTGCCAGGTTAAGAAAAAAAGCACAGACAAATGTCTGAAATTAAACTGTATTAACTGTTTTAAATAAGTACCGAAGATTTTGGCTGAAAGAGAAACACAATCCAAGACATAACAGACAATAGCAGAGACGGGCTACTTGATTCACACACTAACTAGAAAACATATCAGAACATTTCATTTAGCTCATATTCTCATATACCCTAAACATTTACTGTGCTATTGTAGATTTTTGTGTAAATAAATGGTTTAGATGTAAAAAAGCCATTACAAGTGGTTCAGTGTGAAATGCTTAGCTCTAGAATTCATTCACAGTGGTGGTGATAGGAACCAGGCGCCTGAAAGCTCCCTCACAGAAAGTTATAACATGGAATTATCAAGAATATGCTGTCAGATGCCTGTAACCTTTCAAAATAAGACTTAAAACATTTTTTTTATATTCATCTGTTCATGGCACAGATGTACACACAGATACTGTGAAGCAAAAATAGAAACCAAAGAGTTTTTTTCAGTTGTGCCACTTTTTACCATTATCAGCATTACATTTAAAAAACATACAAGACACGTGTAGGTTCACTGGTTGTTTGAGATAATATATAAATTGGCTATATTTACATTGTAGACATCAGGACCCTTGGATCCATCCCATCACCTCAACTGTAAAGAAATTGGAGTGTCTACAATAAACCGTTTTACTTCAAACCACTAAATCACAATCATCAGAATCATATACAGCTTTTAAAAATGGGTGGAATTCCCCTGTAAGGCAGTATGTCATAAAATCCCAAAGAAACAGACCTTCTCATCTAAAATGAATGCAGTATGGATACGGCTTTAGTGTCAAAAATCTTTTACAAATCAATAATAATGAGAAATACTGATTTGGTTTCCTTTGTGCTCCTGAGCAAGTCAGCACAGACGCATTCAACAGCAGATCAACAGCTATTTTCTAGTTTCTGCAAAAAACATAAGACACGTGATTTAATTTCTTTGTTTATGTGGAGCATAAAGATGAGATTCAGTACATAAGATCTCCATTACAGGCTCTTTACGCAGAACACAGCAAATAGAATCATCTGCACACTGTGTTTATGAAATAACCTTAAAAACTGAAGTACAACATGTACTGAAGTAGAACATGTAACTAAAAAAATATAGATTTTTTAAAAAAGAGCTTTAAGATGTAAAACCAATGTTGAAGACTGAACGGAGAATGGAAAAACATCCTTTCAGCTCATTCATCACTTTTTGATCAACTGTTCTCTGTTGCTGAAGATGTTGGACTCTGTGGCACTGTAATTACAAACTATAGACATGCTATTATGTATTAGTGTTGGCCAAAGGTTTATTTCAGTTTATCAGTACCTTTAAATACAGGTACTTACAAAAGTTTTGGCACCCCTGCATGAATAACATTTTTTTAATAAATAAACAAGTAATAAATAAAAAGTAATAATAATAAAATAACAAAATTGTCTAAGTGTCAATAAGTAAGTAATACATAACACATGCTCTACAGTGATTGCAGTATCTGCTGAATTTAACATACTGGGAAAAAAATGCAATATAAGACATAAAATGTGCCTGTTGATCAATAAGCGTCAATACGTAAGTGATAAATAAGTAATAAGTAAGAAATACATAACACATCCTCAACAGTGAACGTAGTATGTACTGAATTTAACATGGGAAAAATAAATATACAATATAAAACATAAGATGTGGTCGTTTATTACCTAAGTGTCAATAAATAATTGATAAATAAGTAATAAGTAATACATAACATATCCTCTACAGTGAACGTAGTATGTACTGTATTTAACATACTGAAAAAAAAAAAATACAATATAAAACATAAGATGTGGTCGTTTATTATCTAAGTGTCAATAAATAATTGATAAATAAGTAATAAGTAATATATACCATATCCTCTACAGTGAATGTAGTATGTACTGAATTTAACATACTGAAAAAAATAAAACTAAAACATAAAACATAAAATGTGGCCTGTGTAAAAGTTTTTATTTTTCCAGAATCCACCTATAAAAAAGGCCAGAGAGACAAAATACAACATTTCTACTGCCATATCAAGAGTCCATCATTAATTTCTATTTATTGTACTTCAGTGCCATTTGAAGATGACAGCTGTGTGTAAAGTTCTTACAAGTCCCAAATTAATTGGACTCAACTCTTGTTGCAGAAACGTACATTAGTTCTCATGCACTCTCAAAACAGAAGGTACTAAAATGTTCCTGGGACAGTAGCCCTCTTGTCTCTGGGCTGGGACCCTCAAGGGTATATCCTTAGCCCTATGACTCCATACACCCTGCCGAGACTCCGGCCTTTTATTTCATTGTACAGAAATACGTGGTTACGAGAGCACGGCTATAAAACCGGCAATAAAAAGCACAAAAGTCTGCACAGTGCAAAAAACAACACCTCACAGTGAGACAGAAAAACAACATGAAGGAGCCCAAACCACTGTCATTATAAAGGCCGGCTAAATTTATGCACCCAGCACTGTTTGTTAACTTTAATCCAGATTAATAATGTGGAGGTCTCGCTGTCTGCTCGCTTTACCCTGGAGTTTGAGCCACTGTGTGAATTTATGAGCAGCCTCAATGTTGTCTGACCTTGATGAACATCAGAGTCCGCTCGGCTGGAGCCCGTCCACACAGACCATTAGGCCCGAGAGCAAGTGGCATGCTCTGAAGCTCGGGCAGGAAAACCTATCTGCCCCAGGGACCAGCAGTCAAACTAAAGCGATCACAAAGCAGCGACCATACATGACCAGAGACTTCCCCTTCACTGTTCGCTCCGAACAACATTGATCCCAAATCTCTGGCCAGAGTTGGCAGTACACGTCAGGCTTTTCAAGCTCCAGTAAAGCCAGCTTGCATTTCTCCTTTGTTAAAAATCAAATTAAGAAGCATTTGTTCCTTTTTGTTCTGGTTATAGATTTTGCTACGGCAGGCAAATTGAGTCCCTGTACAGACAAAATAAGTAGTTCATTTGGAAATGTATTCACTTTACTTGGACAGTCCCGTGGGTGTCTGTTTATTTAATTTCCAGTAAAACAGCAATTAAGTACAAGCTCTTCACTCTTAGGGAGACATTTCTGAGGAGTTTCCAAATTGGAGTTCAACAAATGTATTCAAAGCTACAGTGATGGGACTCCTAACAACCACCCGCAAAGCTTGATAACCCACCAAAACTGTCTCCATCAGATAAATCGAAAGCTTTCATCTTTTAGCAAACAAAGAAACTGCTGGTGTTCTCAGAACAATGGACTGGCCGCCCCGAAATCCAGACCTCAACATCACTGAATGTGTTTGAGATTATTTGGATGGTGTGGAAAATCTGAACTGTGTGGATGAAATGGGACACAAACTGGTCTGATGGATGGCAATCAAAGTGTGCAAACCTGGTACAATGGGGTTATGTCAGGATTCTCATATATACATTTAAGCAATGCAAAGAAATCAATGCTGATGTTCAATATACATAGAACATTAACACACATTGTACAGAGTTTGAGCAGAATGCTTGCAGATATTCAGAAAGAGATTACACTGGTTGGTTTCTCTAATTTTTAAAAACCAATATTGGGTTTGTTGCCACTCATTAACACAGAACTAGCCTAAACCTCTGCACCTCTTTCACTTCAGACATCTTAACTCGCACCCTAAGTGGACAAGTGTTGCCAAGGTAAGCCATGTAATGCAACTTTGTACAGGTTGACCACAGCTGACAAGGATCAATATATAATGTTGCACTGGCTATGTGTCATATGTAACAGATTCCACTTGATTTACAAACATAATTCAAAGTAATTTAAAAATTAGGTCATAAAGTTTTTCAGAGTGGTGTGAAATGCTTTGCTCTAGAGAAACTTAACAAAACTGCTGACAGTGGTGGTGACAGAAACTAGATACATACAATATCTCACAAAAGTGAGTACACCCCTCACATTATATCATATTATATCACATTATATTACATTATATCATGCCATATTATATTATATCACATTATCACATATATCACATATTATATGTCATATCATATTATATCACATTATATTATAGTATTATATCTTTTCATGGGACAACACTGAAGATATGACACTTTGATACAAGGTGAGGTAGTCAGTGTACAGCTTGTATAACAATGTAAATTTCACGTAGGAGTGTACTCACTTTTGTTGCCAGCAGTTTAGACATTAATGGCTGGGTGTTGAGTTATTTTGAGAGCACAGCAACTTTACACTGTTATACGAGCTGTACACTAACTACTCTACATTGTACCCAAGTGTCATATCTTCAGTGTTGTCCCATGAAAATATAATACAATACTTACAGCAATGTGAGGGGTTTACTCACAATACCTCTGATACTGTACCTCTACATGAAATGGCTATAAATACATTGCCTGATGTCTAAAATATCATTTTGAGCATATTGTGGCCTAAAACATTGTAAGGCAAAACCATCATAGCACCATACCACCATTTTGCCATCATACATCAACATTACATTTAAAAAACCGGGAACACACGTGTGGGTTCACTGGTGGTTATGCAAAGTAAATAAAATGTATATGTTTCTGCTGTAGACATCTAATCTCATTTAACGACTCTGGTGAACCTTTTCTTTGCATCTCAACCACTGAATTACACAGAAACTTGATCTGCTTTGCATTTGCAGAAGCTTCACAGCTTGAGTTTTTCTGTTTGCCTCAGTTTCACTCATTCGCTTGAAGGCCAACCAGTCTGGAAGATTGTCGAGTCTTGCTAAGAACTCACAGGAAGAGTTCTGCTGACAGACTGAGTTGTAAGGAGACTTTGAGCAAATGTGCCATCCTGTTTTAGAAAAATAATCACAGCCCAGAAAAAAGCACAAGTGCTTGTTGTGATGGGGGAAAAAAGACCAAAGAGCTTCCAGCCTGACTTTAAAGCCGTTTCCCTGAGCTGTGTGATGGCTGCTGTAGATCGGACTGCACCATGTGCTTCCTCAAAAAGAAAGACTTCAAGGACACCGCACTGGCCCCAAGTCAAAGTGAACGCACTGTATCAAAGCTGGTGTAAACAACTCAGCATCACACTCTCATAAACAGATCAAAATGCTCTAATAGTAATGGACTTGGGAGTTTAGAGGTATTGCTTTCTTTTTTTTGATATACTATTCGAATGAAGTAATGTAATAACATAAATAACAACAACTCAGCTCAACTTACATATATGCAAATTTCTACCTTAATTTAGAGTTTAAAAAGTTTACTTTTCTGATTTACTATCCAAGAACAGTGGCCTTTTTAGCAAACATATGATTAAAGCTATGGTCGCTCTCATTTTGTAGGTTTGTAGGTAGAGCTTGAAATATTTGTCCAATGTCAAAAGTTAATTCCTAAACGTGTCATGCATGCATTCTAATTCCAAGAAGGGGTTTCAGTTCACCTCCACTTTTAGGTCAACGAGAGCTTAAAAAAATGTAAATTATTATGTTTCATATGTTTGTAAGGTATTTTTGCGTTTTATGTTTAATGTACCGCACTACTGTGCAAAAGGCACCTAAGCTCTTTGTTATCTTAGCAATAAATGTATTTTCACCAGTAAGAACAACAGATATCATTAGAACACACAAAGTATGCAAGAATAGCAAGAAAGTAGTAGAAAATATCAGGTAAGCCAGTTTGAAAAACAAAGTGTAGTTCCAGATTTCTCCTGGACGCCCCAGACATTGTATGAATGTATTTAGTTCCTTCAGCAGCAATTTTGATTTAGCTTAATGAAGGTATGTATATCTAACATGCTCTAGGTGTAGTTCTCAAACATCCATCCATCCATTATCTTCCACTTTATCCCACTAGTCGGGCTCACGGCAGGGCTGGAGCCAATCCCAGGGTCATCGGGCAGGTCGCCAGTCCATCGCATGGCCAGCACACACTCACACCTATGGGCAATTTAGAGTGAGTGATCAACCTAACATGCATGTGTTTGGACTGTAGGAGGAAACCGGAGTACCTGGAGGAAACCCACTCAAGCACGGGGAGAACATGCAGACCACATAGACTGGCCCGGACCGGAAATCCAACCCGGATCGGCTTGCTGTGAGGTGACAGTGCTAACCACTACACCACCGCGCCTCCAGTTTTCAAACAGATAAAGGTTAACATCTTGCTAAATCAGTACCACATAATATGAGAACCGTACAACTGTCACGGTGAGAAGCTGTAGCAGGATCAGGCAAGCCAGGTGCGGACACACACGCGAACTTATAAACAAACAACAGGTTTTTATCACACTAGAACGGGCAGGAACAGAGTTACCACTACAGCGTACAATAACCAGAACATGAACATTAACGTGAACATGAACAACAACATTAACAATGATTGACGAAGACAGACTGAACAGACAGGGTATATATACATGGACTAACAAGAGGGAGCTGGTGAAAAGACTGATACACAACGAGAAACAGCTGAGACAGGCGGGACTACGGCAAACACGTGACCAAACAAACACCACGCGGACATGACAGCACGTAAACAGGGGCACGTGGAAGGACAGGCATGACAACAACATACAAGACGTACACAGACTAAACTTGTGGGACATACTATGAAATACTCCAGGTATTTCCAGTTATTGTGCTCATGTGTGGAGTTTCTAACAAGTCACCAACTCAAAAAAATCGAAAAGAACCCAGTCATGTTTTTGTGGGTCTAGAAAAAATAACATTGTACTTAACTTACTGATCAATACTGATCATGATGTTGTTAATGAAAGGTTCGGCTCAAATTTAGTGCCCATTTTCAGCAGGTGATTAAAAAATGAGATCACCACAGATCTGTAATGTTCTAGAGGCTTGCATCTTCTATGAACCTGGATGTCTGTGTGGTTATGTGATTATAGAAAAACTAAAAGTTGAGGATGTAGTGAATAGATGTTTCTGTATTACGCTTTATTTCTACAGTTCTATTTAATCACTGTTTTAATCAGCCTGCAGGCTCTCGCTTTTTCTCACCGACTCTCTTTCGTTTCTCTTTTTTCGACTAAATACAGCAAGTAGCAGGAAATCCACTTTTTTCCCAAAGAGAGGCGACATCTGCCACAGAAAATCAAAAATGTGAGTCCAGATGGGACTAAAACAGCGAATAAGAGTGAATCACTAGAAAAGTGTATTTCTTTAAGGAAACACAGGATGGTGGCACAACTTAAGCAGTGCAAGGAATGAAGGACGAATAAATGACAAGTAGAGGAGTGCAGGTCAGTGTGTTTGGGGATCTGCCCAGAGTGAGTACAGGCCTAGAGTTTGGTGGCTGTAGGTTTAACAAAACCATGATAGGGTGCGCTCAAAAATGAATAGGACTCTATGGGGGGAAAAAGAGGGATGGAAAAACTGCAAACAGACAAGAGTGGGTCAAACCAACACTGCAGTCATGGTTGGAGGTCTGCCCTGAGTCAGTGCATGTGAAATGGTGTAGACTGGTATGTGCTTTTGCATCCTATTCATTCTCTATGGAGAAAAAATCCACAGCTTTTCTGAATCTGGGCATAAAAAGCTGCATACTAGTTATACAGTAAAGATCTGGCAGACAGCAAACACCAAATAACAACATAGTTGGTCTGAAATATATTGGCTTATGTATAATTTGATCTGAAATGTATTGGTTTATGTATAATTTGGTCTGAAATGTATTGGTTTATGTATAATTTGGTCTGAAATGTATTGGCTTATGTATAATTTGATCTGAAATGTATTGGTTTATGTATAATTTGGTCTGAAATGTATTGATTTTTTTGTCTTGGTATGTCAAAATAATTTCTTAGGGTGTTTTCACATTAGATCTGCTTTTACAGACCCTGGGCGGCTTGCTCTGCGGGTTTAAAACTGGTTGACTGTACAGTGTGTACGGAAGCTATGCACTCCAGTGCCATGTGTGATTGGTTTGTTTTATAATGCGACTGCTTTGACTACTTCACATTCTAAGTGACATGATGGCGGGGAAAGGACTGTTGTAGACAAAAAATAAATAAATAAAAATATTATGACTAGCAATATAATAGCAAAATAACTACACTAGAAATGAAACACCTTTGACATACTTAGTCTAAATCCTGAGAACACAATTTATTATTTCAACTTGTCTTGAGAAATTATGCCATTTTTTGGACATAAAGAATTGGAATGTGGACATTTTGCTGCCAAGTTATTAACAAACAATGCAAAACAAGCTATTTACAAACAATGCAGTTATTTTTTTCTATCTGCCAAAAAGGGCTTTCATACAAAAAGGTATGCAAGCAAAACGGATTTAGAATACGCTATTTTCCTGGTGGTTTGTCAAAAAAAATTTGGCAACACAATAACTTTTAATTAAATGAACATATCTTAAAATAACCTACAAATAAATAACTAAAACAAATAAAACATCTCTTGCTCTACATACAAATGATGGAATGTTTAGTATCTGCACTTTCTACACAAACTCTCCACTTGTTTAAATGAGCTGTGGGTCAAAAATAACTCATATGAAATGGCAGCATGCTGTTGTTATTGGTAGTGAAACAGTGATTTCCAAGTCTTCAGCATCGTTGTTCTACTTGTTTAGCATAACCTGAAGCAGAAACCCACCCCTAATGTGCTGAATTTTGTTCTAAAATGAAAGACGGGTCCTATTTGCCAGAGAAAAAAGTAATTATTCTTCTGGCCCTGGCTCTGTGGGTGAACGGACTGCTAACGGTCCTTCATCTCAAACCTGCAGTTGTCACTAAATAATTGCTTGGAGACTTTCCCAGCTGCCAACAGATTTCCTCCTATTTTTTTTTCTATTCGGTGAGAAAAATGAGGACGGGACACTATAGCAGCCTATGTGGAAATCATAACACTGCTTAATTAAGGATGGACACAGGCAGGCTAATACTGCTCTTACATTTTTGGTCTCATTTCCAATTAATGAATGTGTCAGACCATTTCCCGAGTGACAGGATATATCCCTCTCTTCACAGCGACAGTAAAGAGAGACCTTCATTATGTGCCATTATTGCACAAGCTGAAGGTAACTGTACCTCTGTGACATTTGCCATTTGCACAGTAGGAAGAGCAGACAATACCGTAGAGTGTCTAATTAAACATATTAATTAAAAAAAGTGAATGATTTCCTTGGTTTGTTTGTGCGGATAGATAGATAGATAGATAGATAGATAGATAGATAGATAGATAGATAGATAGATAGATAGATAGATAGATAGATAGAGGTTTATCTTTATATAGTAAACATGTTAATTAAAAAAAGTGAATGATTTCCTTGGTTTGTTTGTGTGGATAGATAGATAGATAGACTGATTATATGATTATATTGCCAATATATTAAACATAAAATGTATTTTCCATTCCAGTTATTATTTTCAAAAACTCTTCAAAGTTTTTCCACAAATGTTGCAAAATGTCTTTTTTTAATATATATAATGTTTTTTAGCCATTCTACCCCCGAGTTCTGATACATACTGTTGGCTGAATGCAGTCCCTGATATATACACTTGTCAAAAAAAGGGTAATTGTGAGACAAAAACAAAACCACAATGACCCTTAATTGAATTTCACACAGTAGGTCAGTTAGAGTCCATTACCTTGCACCCACAATCAGCTCGTTCTGCCCAGGGTCAAAGGTCAGCTGCGAATAATCCACCGTGCCCTCTGCTCTGAAACGGCGGATCCATGGCTCAATTTCTGTAACAGAAGAGACGAGACATGTCAGACCATAATGTGTGGACGTGCATGTGTCCCTTTACGCCCTCTGGTGTATTAACCTCTGACCTTTGCATCGCAGCCTCAGTCTGAGCCCTAAAAGGTATGAACACATCACTGCTGTCTACACGCTGCTGTAAAATGGCATAGCAGACAACTGCACAGCAGCAGCAAAATAAGCTTAGTTCCAATGTTATATAGTTTCTAGAGTCTGTTTTATTAAAACGATCCTAACAGCCAGAACCTCCCATTATTAAGATAACATCTCCAAAGATATCTGGACAATGAATTAAACTACTTTAAGGTGTGCACACTACAAAAAACCTTCATTGTGCATCCACACCAACAGAAAAGCTTCATTTTCCGAATAAATAATTCTAAAAACAAAGCTTTTACATTTTCTGCTTCTCACCATCTGAATAATCCCAAATACATTCAGGGAGTGAGGTCTAGACTCTGAGGTGGTCAGTCCATTGTACTGAGAACATCAGCAGCTTTTTGTCTGATGTACTTTACTCAGTAAGGGCTTTTAGACAGCAATACATTCTTTTAGACCCACATAGTTAAATTACACTACATTGCCAAAAATATTCACTTTCCCATCCAAATCGTTGAATTCAGGTGTTCCAATCACGACCATGGCCACAGGTGTATAAAACCAAGCACCTAATCATGCAGACTGCTTCTACAAACATCTCTGAAAGAATGGGTCTCTCTCAGGAGCTCAGTGAATTCCAGCGTGGATAGGATAGGATGCCACCTGCACAGCTGTGAAATTTCCCATAAACACTCTCCTGAACCCTGTGGAAAGCCTTTCCAGAAGAGCTGGAGCTGTTATAACTGCAAAGGGTGGGTTGACATAATATTAAACCCAGTGGATTAAGAATAGGATGTCCTGCTGAAAGCTGTTGGAAGACTGAACATCAGGATCTCTTCCTCACCCATCACCAGCCAGCTCCATTTGTGCCAACTGCAAACCCCTGAATTACATCACTGTGCCATCCAGATGAACCAGCATTGAGATAAGATGGGACTGTTTCAGTTAAATCCCACTTTTCATAAAGACTCAGTCAGAGACTGCCTCTGACTGTGCAGCTTCTAAAGCTCTGCCATCCAGGCTTCAAACAGAGATTCTCTTAGTTCTTTGGTGTTTACTTTATTAAACTGTAAATACTGCTTGACCAGAGGAGGACGGGTCTCCACTTATGAGTCTTGGGTCCTCCCAAGGTTTCTTTCTCTAAGAGAGATTTTTCTTGCTACTGTCGCCTCTGGCTTGCTTGAAACTTGTAACTGTCTGTTTCCAAACTTCTGTAAAGCTGCTTTATTAAAACCTTGTTGTAAAAAACACTATACAAATAAACTTGACTAGAATGAATTCAACTCAGGGTCATATGTGTGTGAAGACAGAAGAGAGAATAATTCTAGCAATATAATGTATATTCTCAAAGTGGATGGACAGACAGAAACACATGTAGATGTTTTCAAATCTAAAGCAAAAGTGGAGCTTGATGATCTCCTCTTTCTCTAAAAGATGAAAATATGCTAAATGCTGTTCATCTGATGGGGACAGATTTGGTGGTAAACCAGGTCTTGCAGGTGGTTGTTAAAAGCCCAGTGTAGCTTTCTATAGTTTGGAAATTTGGAAACTTTTGCTGTTCTAACTTAGTTTCTTGATCTTCTCTTCATCCTTCTTTATGCAACTGAATTATCTTACAATAAATCCTCTAAGAAGGAAAATATCGCCTGAACCATTAAAAAAGACTTATTTAATGATTTTAATATGAATTTAATAATGTTTTGCGTAGAAATGAAATAAATGAGGGGTGACTTTTGCACAGCACTGATAAAAGGAAAACATCATTTTGATAAGAGCTTTCAGACATACGGCCTTAAAAGAACAGTGCTATATACACCGCCTAGCCAAAAGAAATTAGGTCACATTAATATTTTGTTGGACCACCTTCAGCTTTGGTTATGGCCCGCAACAGCTGTGGCAATGTTACAACAACTTTATTCAACAATACAACATTTATTTCCATCAAGACTTGCATTAATTTTTGGCTGAGACCATCTACTGACTACGAGAAAGTCGTAACACTTCATCAAGTCTTCTCCAGCACATACCAATGACTTTCAATGAAGTTAAGGTTGGAACTCTGTGGTGGTCAATTCATTCCTCATGCTGTCTGAACCAACTCTGTCACAGTTTGAGCCTGATGAATCTCTGCATTGGTGTCCTGGAATATGTTATCAGGAAGGAAAATATCTACTGATGGGATAACCTGGTCATTCAGTACATTCAGTTGATCAGTTGCTTTCATTTTATTGCCACATAACTTTGCTGAGCCTCGACCTGACCAACTGACGCGATCCCAGATCATAACAGATCATAAATACTGTGGGCACTATGCATGATGTGTCCTACGTCCTAAAAAGTGGTAAATCTGGATTCATCAGAGCACATGGCCTTGTCCCACTGCTCCAGAGTCCAATATTTATGCTTTCTAATAAATTAAAGCCTCAAACCTGTGTGGTCCCATGGCATCGTGGGGAAGTGCTGTTACTTTCACTATTAAATATACCTGTGAACCAATTGTGTAGATGATCTTTGATCACGGTTATCAAGAATTTTTTTTTTTCTGACCACATCCTTACATGGAATTGGTGGTCCTCTACTGTTCATCCAGGTTTTAATAATGCGCTGAACACTTCTTAACACAATTCCAGTAATTTGTGCTCAATCTCTTTAGTTGTTTTCTTGCTTGAGGCAGGCCAGTGATTTGACCTTTCTCAAACACAGTAACAGGACTATGAGATGCATTTTCCCACATGGTTGTTTAAGAAATGAGAAGCTACTCACTAAAAGATATGAATTACTGCTATACATACACTACTGTGCAAAAGTCTTAGGCACCTAAGCTGACTGTTTAAAAGCCTTCATCTTAGCAATATGCATATTTTCACCAGTAAGAACACCAGACATCAGATGTAAAAAAAGTATAAATACAAACAATAAACATCTTATTCTAAAAGAAATAGATCATATCTTGTGCGCTAGTTAGAAGAACAAAGTGTAGTTCCAGGTTTCTCCTGGACGCCCCAGACATTGTATGAATTTATTCAATTCCTTCAGCAGCAATCTTGATTTAGCTTAATTAAGTAGTAAGCAGCCAAAGCAGATGATAACTATAAATAATACTGGGTTGTTTCTACAAGGAAAAGCTTAGAAGAGGTTGAATAAACACACTGACGTAGGAAAAAGCACTACTTACTGTATTAAGTAGTATTATATGGATGGTGCTAGATGAATATTTAAAAAATAAAGTGTTTTAAGAAGAAAATAAAAACTTTCTGTTTGGAAAAGTAGCTTAGTGCCTTGCACTTTGGCACAGTACTGTATAATCAAGTCATTTTACAAAAGAGGTTGTCACAAAGCAGCTTGACAGAAAATCCGGGTCTAACCCCCACAGTGAGCAAGCCAGGGGTGACAGTGGCAGGAAAAACTCCCTCAGAGCATGAGAAAGAAACCTCAAGAGGGACTAGACTCAAAAAGGGGAACCCAGCCTATTCTGGTTGACACCGGCAACACAAAAATGATACAAAAAGAATAAGATTCACAATTACATGCATTATTGAATGTAGAATGTAATTATCACATGAATCAATAACAAAAAAAAACAATGAACAGAATAACCTGAACCCCCTGTTTTGAGCTCCTAGTCTCTTATAACTAGTCTTTGTCTTGTCGAGTTTGTTCTTCTCACCTATGAATTTGAATTGAATGCAGCGATTTTCTTCTCTTTGTGCCTCTAGTTTTTAAAGTCATGCATCAGTAAGAACACTCAGGAAAGCCACTAAAAGAGAGACAGAAGGAGGTGGCAGAATGAAAGAGAGATCAATAAGGGCAAATTAATAGAGAAAGAGGTGAGGGAGAAGGGAAAAACTGATTACATTTGATTGCTATTGTGTGTCGCTTCATTTCTATCAGTCTCAGCGAGTCACAGCTGCCAAGACGGAGTTGGATTGGGTACAGACTTGAGTAGAATGAGTCTGGTGATCCACATATGAAGGCTGCAAATCATATTTCTGCAATTATTTGATTAACTCTTTAATTCTGAGCCAAAAATGCTCTACTGCTGCCTTTCATCTTCTCTTCTATTATAAGATCATGATTTCTCAATGCCGCTGTTGCGTTTTGATATGTAAAGAATGTGCTTTTCCTTTATTATGCGAACCATTTTGAACAAAAAAGGAATATACCTCACACTTCAGTGGCCTCCTCTGATATAACAGAGCGAGATTACATATTTCCATAGTCATGTGAATAGCATTCCACTCTCCCATCACCATCACCATCCATCTCGTTGCTGTCCAAAGAAAAACATGTCTCCAAAACTGCAACTTTATACGAAAAAACAAAAACTTTACTTTAATCTTTAATTTCAATGGAACCAGAATTTTTTCCAGGCTGTTTTGGAGCATTTCTATTGGTCCATTTATCATGATATTTTCACACAATATAAACGGCAGCTGTCGCGTTCAGATGATATAGAAAAATGAAAATTATCAATAATGAAGATGCATGTTTTTCTCTGGACAGCAAAGACATGCTGATGCAGTTTACTGACTAACATGGACATGCATGCTCCCCAACTACTCTGGATGCAAATTTTAATTAGTTTATGACTAATAATATAAACTACTGTCTAACACTTTTAAAACTATATATATTGTGTATATTCCAAAGAATTTTTTTTGATTTTTTTTCCATTTATATTGTGTGAAAATTGATGAATGGACCAAAAGAAATGCTCCAAAATAGCTTGGAAAAAACTTTGGTTCCATTGACTTACATCCTGTAAAGTTGCCATATTGGAGATATTCTTTAGACAATACTGATATATGGTGTATATGCATATATATATATATATATATATATATATTATTACATATTACTTACCATCTACATATTGAAACAAATTAACAAGTCATTTTGAATTGTAGAAATCTTTTCATTAATTAAAGTTTGTAAATAATTATTTATCTATTAGACACTAATAACACAAAAAGCATAACCTGAAATATGTTAGTTGTTTAGTTGCATAAAAAAAAACTTTTCCTGCATTGTCTAACCTGTCAGTCAAACATTGCTGTCCACTCCCTGCAAGAAACTATGTTCGGCAGCAAAAAAGTGATATTAATAAAACCATAAAAGGTGTAAACATTGGTGTTACTTTCCACTGCTGGAGCTCTTGGTGAGCAAAGGGATGAAGTTGGATGCTGAACATTTCTTCTACACTGGTAAGTAAACAGATGTTAAGGCCAAAGACTGAAGAACAGGGACTGTGCATTTCCTTTTTTTATGCTGGGCTGGACACCACAACCTTCTGGCGATATGTTTCCTCCTATAGTTCGGAGTATAAATTTGTCAGATTGCATCATCTTACAAATTGCTCCTTCAATATTTAATGACTCAATTATTGTTGAGAGCTTACTATATGCTTTTTAAAATATTAATGATAATTCATTGCACTTTCAGACGCCAAACATATCATGGCTGATTGACTACATTTGGGGTAAGAGGATGAAAAATGTGAGTAAAAAGGTGTTTTGTTTTTTTGCCAAACTGTCACTTCAGTATTCAATAGACAAATAGTCTCGCAGATTTCTGGAGAGCGGTTGATGTCTGCCTTTTATGCATAATTGGAAATCTTTTCTAAGCCAATAATCAGCTTTACTCACCATGATGAATGATGGGAATACTGCAAGCTTGGCATGCGGACATTCATATGATATCAGAAGGAAAACTGTTCAGACAATATTATTATTAAAATATGCAGCCAAATGTTCTTCGAAATCACAAACTATAAAGAAGTTTGCTTTTCACTTTTCTTCAACTATCAAAAGGTAAAAATAAAACACAAAAAAACAATAGAAAACAAAACATCTATTTAAGAGACTAATTAAGAGCTCTTTTTTCTGTTAATAGCAGTGCATGCGGGAAACGAAGAGTGTAAGGTGACTTTAATTATTGGTGATATTCCTTCAAGGGTTGTTTGTCACTCTAAGTAAAAGCATGTGAAGCATCCAAACTTGAGATCTCCCAGAAGATCCACAGCAGCAGTGACTTCACTCTTTTGCTGTAAATCTCTCTTTTCCCTGTGGGACAGGCTTCAGTTCAGCAAGTACGCAACTTTTAAGTGAATATGGATCCACTTCATCTGGATTTACAATCCGTCTTTCAAGTACATGACTCTGCCCTGACGACGCTTCTTCGACTTTTATAGACACTCAGAAAAGAGTGAAGTTTAGCTGTAAGTTATTAATGTCAGCAAAGGGGTTAGTGAGCAAGAGACACAGCTCAGGGAGGGTATTACAGGAGTAGTGTGGTGGAAAATCAAATGCAAGCAGTCTCCTCCTGTTTAGCCCAAATGTAGTCAATAAGTAAAGACTGAGTTTGTTGAAGTTTTACACCGGAGCTACAAAGCTAACAAGTAATAGAAAAGTATACCATCCATCCATCCATCCATTATCTTCATCCCCGCTAGTCGGACTCACAGGGGGATTGGAGCCAATCCCAGTGCCATTGGGCAAAGATGGGGTACACTATGGACAGGTCGCCAGTCCATCGCATGGCCAACGCACACTCACACTCACACCAATAGGCAATTAAGAGTGACCGATCAGCCTAACATGCATGTGTTTGGACTGTGGGAGGAAACCGGAGAAACCCCACTCTAGCACTGGGAGAACATGCAAACTCCACACAGAACGGGCCTCGAACCTGGATCATCTTGCTGTGAGGCAACAGTGCTGACCACTACATCAAAAGTATACCAACTGGCTTTAGTATGCAAAAATATTTTTACATTACTGAGTTAACCGCAAGTGTAAATCATCACTTGCCTCCAAGCCTGTAAATGAGCTTAGTGGTAACACGTGACAACTAGAGCTAGACAGTCAGTTGCAGTGATGAATGTCAAAATGCACCATTTCTTTTAGCTTACGCTGGTGCACATGACCATTCTACAGCTGTTCAATATTAAACACATTAATATATATCTAAGCATTTATCAGTTTTACAGTGACTCTTTCAGTAAAGAGTACGCTAACCAGATTTCTAAAATGAGGCAGGAATACATTTACGACAAGACATTCAGTGGCACCGCCCATAATTCCATCCATCCATTATCTTCCACTTTATCCCACTAGTCGGGGTCATGGGGGGGCTGGAGCCAATCCCAGCGTCATTGGGCGAAGGTGAGATACACCATGGACAAGTTGCCAGTCCATCACATGGCCACCATACACTCACATCTACGGCCAGTTTAGAGTGACCGATCAGCCTAACATGCATGTCTTTGGACATGTGGGAGGAAAGCACGGCGAGAACATGCAAACTCCTCACAGAAGCGCCCAGACTAAGAATCGAACCCGGATTGTCTTGCTGTGAGGCGACAGTGCTAACCACTACACCACTGTGCTGGCACAGCCCATAATTCATTTACATTAAATATTTTGGAAGTATAACGAGACCCCATGGCTACAGGAAAAAAGACCTGTGAATGTTTTCTCTGGTTTTCCTCTAAAACTGCTCCCCTTAAGTTTATTCAAAACAAAAATGATTGTATTGCATACAAATGCAATGAATTCTTTTTTTTTTCTTTCAGCTCCCAGAAATCATTAGGCCTTTTCTGGAAGATACCTTACTGAGTAATCTCTAATGGACTTTCTTATGTAACGTACTGTTATCTATAAAAAAGTACATTGCTTAGTTGAAAGTTAGCAGCAACAGTCATATTGTAGCCTGCAATTTATGGGCACTATTGTTCAAGTCTGTTGTTATTGCTGAAATCTTGGTCTATAAAATGCAACCAAAAGAAGAACTGCCAGGTGAACGTCATTAGTTTCCTCCAAGATCATTATATGCCCTCCAACTGAAATATGTTCTGCTCCTCTATGCTGCTGAAGCATAACATTGTATCTTAATTTTTGTTGTTTTTTCAGTTTTTGACATTGTTTAGAAATACCTGTCGCTTTTACATTACGTGTTAATTTTTTCTTGAATGGATAAAAGAAATGGCCCAAAATGACTATAAGGTTTCGTTCAAATACCAGTTATTTTGTTACTGTCCAATGAAAAACAGGTATCTCCAAAATGGCAACTTTACAGGAGAAGCCAAAACTGTCTTTACTTTCAATAGAAGTCAATGGAACCAGAATTCTTTCCAAGCTATTTTGGAGCATTTCTATTGGTCCATACCTCATGAAATTTTACCACAATGTGCATGGCAGCTGCCACATTTAATCGATGTAGAATAATAGAAATTGACAAAAATAGAGATACATGTTTTTATTGGACAGCGATGATATGTTACCTGTATGTACATATTATAAACTTTACATGCCTGTGTTTAGGCTAGAATAGGCTATTGGCTTGGTGCTAATAACATTACAAGAAGGGATGTTAGCAGAAATAAGCATTATACCAGCACATGGCTGCTGATAAATTAATTATAAGGTTTCCATGCTATATAATAAAACACAAAAAAACGGTAGACTTTCAGGATCTTGTGACTGTATAACTTTCATGGTGTAAACAACTCTAGGGAATTCCTAAAATAACAGCAATATTTCATACTTTTTTTAAGAAACACAGACAGATAATTAGATCAAGTAACATCAGATAACATCCAGCTCTATCTAAATGCATTAATGACAAGTTGCATTAGTGCTTGATCATTTTAAAGGGTGCTGGTAAGGACGCTGGGTGTTCATTCAGAGCGTTCCAGCCGGGCCAAACCTGCCAGACACAGCGCTATGAAGCCAGTCTGGAAAAGCCTGCTTCTCACAGGGCCATGTGTCTGGCTCTTCACACCTCATTTTGAGGCAGATGGAAAATAATACAGTGGCCAACACTATAAATGCATGCTAACGGCAAAGCACCTGATACTGTAGCTCTTTCATATTTCATATTTGCCTGGCTTAGATATATATCTTGAAATATATCAAGATATATATCTTGAAAATTCTGCAAAATAACACAATAACTTTATCAACTTTAAATAACTCTAAATATCTCCTGCTTCCAAACACAAATGTGGTATGTATTGAAAGTTGACACCTGATTCCACTTGATTCAATGGGCTATTATTTTGATATAATTACAGGATGATTTAGTTATTGCCAGCAATAGCTGTAACTTCTAAGAGATTAAAGTGAGTACCTTTAGTGAAAGGAATATCCAAACACCTACAGGTACCTTGGGCATCTGTACACACAAATGTATGCATAATGTATAAATACTCTGGGATAACACAGGCACAGCATTGTTCAGGAAGAGGACACAAATTTACCACCACTAGACATCAACAAAGGAATTATTTAAGGATTTAGAAGCATCCGGTACCAAATTATCCACACTGGAGTACCACATTGCCATAGCTCCTACTCAAAGGCTGACAGTCCAAAGCCTGAAGTTCAGTCACCAAAGAATGAAGCATGGTGGTGGCAGCATCATGCTGTGGGGGTGTTTTGCTGGAAAAGTGACTGGTGCTTTTCCAGCAAAGTATTATGGAAGGCTGCATATGTTTCAGGTAAACAATGCCACCAAATACTAACACAGTGAACAGAAACCTTTGACCCACTGAAAATCTGATATTGTAAATAAAGCCTTAAATAAATCTGTTAGCCATTAATATAACATTATCCTTTAGGAAACAGCAGTCATACCCTTTACACATGAAATTAGTTGAAATAACTTGCATAGGTGCATGTCAGCTTTTGATTTAAACTGTATATAATATTTATATATACCTTGAAGTAATCTATAATACAGTGGATACTTTAGAAAAATACAATTATTGCATTTATTTATTGTAAGAATTATGACATTTTTGTAGATCTAGTTCAAAGGGGTAAGAAGTTTGCTTTGCATGGGCTGGGACTCAGTATGGAAACAATTGTAACAGTCTGAGGTTCCAGCGTGTCAAAAACTTTACTAATGCCTGCCCACAGTCAGTTACTCCTGAGATTTGCTGGGTATCGAATGCTCTTACCTGGACATCAGTGGCATGCACTTACTCAGTTTTAGACTCGGATGAAATATCTGGGGTGCTTCGGCTGAGTGGAAGCAGAAGCTTCACATTTCTCGCTTTGTGTTTGCCCTTTTATCTGAGTGTAAAAAAATAAAAAATTATAGAGGGAGGAGTGCTTGAGGCAGGCCAATAAATCAGCTGCTCCAAAGCCATAAACAAGTGTACAATAAAAGAACAATGTTAAGGAGAATTTAAATAGAGTAAGTACTTTTTTTTGTTCAAAAAAGCTGACCTAATGGCTTTTTTTTACTCTAAAAATGTTAACACACTACACATTGTCTTGAAGACCCACAGACCAAACACGAGCATGCTCCGTATTCTGGTCCAGTTGGCTTGTGCTGGGTATGAAATACGTGTGGACACAAATAGACTATGACAAACACTTAGGATTACATGCAGCCGCAGTGTATTTAAAGAAGCCATAAAAGCTTTACCCAAAGGGCCAATTAAAGTGCCGGGCTTTCGCAGATGCCAATGTTACTGATAGCTGCAGTGAATCTGATATGGCAATTTGCTTCCTCTTTGGTTCACTACATGTCTTTATAATGAACAGAGCAGTCATCACTGACAACAGCAGCAGACTGCCTTCTTTATTAGCTTTCATCAAACAAGTCTGTCGCTGAACTACCATCACTTTTTTCCTGACAGTAATCTTGGCTTGTAGTCAATGTTCCAATTCATTCTGAAGGTGGGGTTTTGGTCACAGCTCTCATCAAAGCGAGTCTTTATGGACCTCACTATGTGCACAGTCATGCTGGAACAGAAAAGAGTCTTCCCCAAACCGTTGCCACAAAGTTGGAACCATATAATTGTCTAAAATGTTACCATCACTGGAACTAAGAGGCAAAGACCAAAGCCTCAGACCATTATCTCTCCTTCTTCAAACTTTGAACAAGTTGGCACCATGCAGTCTGGTAGGTAATGTTTTCTTGGCATCCGCCAAACGCAGACTCATCCATCGGACTGTCAGCTGGAGAAGCGTGATTCATCACACCAGAGAACACATTTCCACTGCTCCAGAGTTGGGTTGGGTGTGTTGTACACCACTCTAGCTAACGCTTGGTGCTGCTCATAGAGAACTCAGGTGTGGAACCGTCATGGAACAGAAGACTATGCACTTTAGCACTTGATGGCCCCTCTCTGTGAACTTGTGTAATCTATTGTTTCGTAGTTAAGCTGTTGCTGCTCCAAGACACTTCCATTGCACAACAATAGCACTCAGAGTTGACCGGGGCAGATCTAGCAGTGTAGAAATTTAACAAACTAACAGCTCTTCAGTTTGAGCAAATCAGCCAATGTTTGTCTGTGGAAGGTTATGTGCTTGATTATATTCCATGAAATGCATGAACTCAATTATTAAGAAGGTATGGGCAGCTCCTTCAGTGACAGGCTGCTTCACCCCAAGTGTGTGAAGAAGCGGTATCGCAGGTTCTTCCTTCCTGCTGCTGTTAGACTGTACAACCAGCTCTGTTCCCAGCAGACCACATATACACAGTGGACTTTATACACACACAGTTAAACTCTACACACTTACAGAAAATATACTTTTTTTTAAGTGTAACATAATGTGCAATATTTTTTATTCCCCCTGTGCAATTAAGAAGCAAAGTGCAATTATCTTATCTTATTATATACTGTCTTTTGAAACTACACCATTTTCAATGCATAAGTACACTTACAAGGTTATTATACAAGGAGCTCTCTTTGCATTTTCATGAGAACCATTTTCATATTTTTATTGAGCAAGGTAGTAAAAAGATACACCAACCGGCCACTTTCTTTTCTACCTTCACTGTCCAGTTTTATTAGCTCTTCTTACAACACAGACGCACTTTGTAGTTCTACAATTACAGACTGTAGTCAATCTGTTTCTCTGCTTACTTTGTTAATCCCCTTTTACCCTATTCCTCAACGGTCATGACACCCACAGGACCACCACTGAGTGGGTATTATTTCATTATATCAATGTTGCATTCCGTGACCACTGAAAAACTGTGACCACACTTTGACCAACTCAAACTGTGCAGTGACAGATGGGCTGTCTCTCTGACTTCACATCTACAGGGTGCCCCAGCAAGCTAGAGTGGACAGTGAGTGGACACACTGTTTAAACACTTCAGCAACACTGTGGTACCTGATCCACACGTACCAATGCAATACATACTACCACATCACCAGGTCAGCGTCACTGCAGTACTGAGAATGATCCACCACTCAAATAATACCTGCTCAGTGGTGGTCCTGTGGGGGTCCTGACCACTGAAGAACAGGGTGAAAGGTGCTAACAAAATGGTTCAGAGAAACTGATACAAACTGCAAAGTGCACCTATATGGTATGTGGAGTTAATAAAATGGACAACAGGTGCAAAGACAAGGAGGTGCACCTAACAAAGTGACCGGTCAGTGAAGATGAACATGTCAATACTGTTTTCTAACACTAACCTTGTGGGTCCAGCAAAAATTTTAAATTAAAGTTACTCTTACTTGGCAGCTTTTGTTCAGATTTTCCATTCTAACCTTAAATGGAGCAGCAAACACTTTGCTACAGGGATGCTACTGCTATGCTAACATGCTTTGGTCTGTGCTAATAGATAATAATGTGTTATACAGTGTCGGAAACCACATAATCAAGTCATCAGGGATTACTAAACGACCCCACACGGTTTGAGACAAGTTTGTGGTGATTTAGGCTTGCAGTTAGCATCATGCTAATCGACTATTAGCTTCCATCTCTTGTTAGTCATGTTAGCCTGAAAGCAAAAAAAAGTAAAGTTTGGATAAATTTGTCTTGGCTGATCGACTCTGTTTTGGTCTGTTTTGATTTTTTTTTTTTTGCTAAACAGTCACTTTTAAGTTCATGTTTGAAGTAAAACAGTTTGGCTGTGAAAAGCAGTGACGGCTTTGCTCGGACTTTATCCTTCAGTTATTGCTTCGCAAAGATACAACTTTGAGAGACAAGTCTGAGCAGGCTCATCCTGAAGGTCAAAGTGTGTGTAGAGTGAAGAAGGAAGGGACCATCTGGTTTCTAACCTTGTCATCTACTACAAAAGACGAGTCTTTCTTTTATATTCTTCTCCACACACACCTAACAAAAAAGGCTGGATATCAATTCCACCAGCACAACCACCACAAAACATCCAGAGACTCCAGTGTCAATCAAAAATCACTGCTACTTTTTTTTTTTTGCAGGTGATCTTGTCAGAAACAGCACAAGGTGACTCCCCGATACAATTTAATAGCATTGCTGAATCCGCACATAGTAGCCATTCAAAACAGTAGAGATTTAAAAGGCAAGTATGGCATTTTATTTAATTTTTTAAATAGTTAAGATGTAAATAAAGTAATTCATAGTGGATTAATATGAAATGCTCCGTTCTAGAGAAACTTGCAGAGTCGGAATTGTTCACAGCGGTGGTGAAAGGAACCAGACAGCCATCTCTAGAAGCTCCCTCACAGCAAGTTATGACATAAAATGGTTATGAATATGGTATGCTGTAAGGCAAAATAATAATAATATATATATTTTAAGATTATCATGACGATTACATTAAAAACTTCAGAAAATGTGTAGGTTCACTAATGGTTTTGCATACATTCATAAAATTGTTTTGTGTTGTGGACATTGCAACCCCTGGTTCACCACAAATAGTTGGCAGACAAGCGATTTCCAAGTTACTGACCCCCCTCGATTGCAATAAAAGGGTAGCCAAAGCCAGCAAATGGTTCATACATAGCTGTAAAAAAAATATTACACCATATTACACATTATTACAAGGTCCAAATTTAGTTCCTCATACAAACAGTGTAAAAGTCCCACCAAAGACAAAACATGGTCCTTAAGGTTCAGGTACCTTTGGGGTCTTTGAACGCACCTGTGCACCAAATTTGATGTTTGTGTAGATGTCTCTCTATCATTATAATAACACTGCACAAAACTATGGTTCTGTAGAGTCGCCCTTTCCATACCATCTTATTGCAACATCGAATGCGACTACCATCCAAAGTGACGTCGCTATGGAGAGAGGTTGAGATACACATCATCTGGTGGATTTGTGTGTCTGACTACATTTTGTGTGAAACTGATCAATGGTCACACTATGGACAACCCTTTCATTCTACACTCTGTTAGCATTTCAGGCGCATGGCATGCAAAAAGTTTATAGCTGCTAAGGTTACTGCAGCAGTTTCTCATTGTAGAGAGAGCTGAGATTGTTCTGACTTTGACATGAACCATATGGGTATTATTCCTGTTAAAACATGGCGAGAGGTGAATTTAAGAAGAACTGCAAAAAAATTTAATTTAGACCCCAGAGACGCCAGAGAGTTAAATGAGTTTAAAAAGTACACTACCCATAAATTCCTATGGGTAAGGGACATACTTGTACATTTTTATCATACTTAACTTTTATGCAGAAAATAACCTTCAATGTATGAGATTGATTTTGCATGGCAAAATTTACATGTAACTGGTCATGTTGCGGGTTCTGTGAAAACAAGTACAACAAGTAAGTATCAACAACTCAATATCAATCAGTACGCAACACATTTAGTCATTTTACTAGCTAACTACAGTAGCAGCTCATAGTTTATGATACACTGTATCACTGACAAAGTGAAAATCTACCAACCTGGAGTCATTTAGTAAAACTCTTATGTAAAAATCTTATGTTTTATTTGCTGTAACACTCAGACTTCAGGGTTTAGTTGCAAATGTAGGGAACTTTATTAAAATTAGAGAGACAGAATAGGGCAAGATCCAAAAAACAACCAGGCTACCAGTACATCAGAGGCAAATTCAAAATAGCAAGTAATAACCAGGCAGGAGTTCTAAATACCGGAAAAGTAGGATAAACAGGAGTAAACGGCTCAATAAAGTCACTAGAAAGTAGCAATACCTTGCAAGGAGGCAAAGAGAGTCCAGAGGTGCGTCCGAAATCACCCACTAGTCAGTAGGTACTAGATTAGAGCCAGTAGGTACTGGTCGAGTGGCACAATAGTAGGTAGTTTCAGTAGGCGAGTTTTAATATCCACGCAATCTCAGAAAACTATGTCCGCCATCTTACCAACGTCCTGTGAGGCAAGACATCAGACCACCACTGTAAAAATCACGCCATTCATTTAAAAGCCCCATTTACTGATAGATTTAGATGATTTGTTGTGACCCTGACCTTTTTTCCCCTCAGAAGTAGCAGTAACTTCTGTAGCGGCAGCTCAATAGTCATAGCTATGTACGCACAGCCGACGTACTGCTTTCCACCGTGTTTTTCCTTCAAGTGAATCATGGGATAGCACAGTGTGCTGCGGTCACATACATAAAAATGGCTGCTGATTCATTAGGTCATTCGGGTACCGTTTGCCTACTACTTAATGCCTACTGAGTATTCAGACATACTAGATGTGCTCGCCTACTGATTTCACCTACTGAGTTCACTTACTGATTTCACCTACTGTTTCGCCTACTGAGTAGTAGGCAAGTAGGCACCCCAGGTCTACTACATAGTCTGTCACTGAGGGAGATGAACAACAGGTGAGGGAGGAGGGGCGTAGAAGAGCATGTGTGACACTTGCTGCTGATCTTTTGTTTTATAATACGCTCTTTCACATGATTATGTGATGCATTCTTAATGTTATGAACCTTCTTCCACACTTAAATAACTTTACATCATGTAGGTTTCATGCAACTAAAGTTACACCATTTGAAGTCAGCCTAAAACAAATAATTGCAGCAACATATATGGTCAAATTAGGTTCCCTAACTACTAAAACTCCAGTGACTGTGTCTTCACCCAATTAATTGTAGAACTTAACTAAGACATAACAGCAAACAACTTCCAGCAAATGTCTGTAGTAAGCAAGGGGTCCTTAAACTTTTGACGCAGTATGTATTTTCCTCTGAAGAGAACAAACTGTGGTCAGTGTCCTTCCAGCCTTTCAGTCCCATGTGGATACAGATTATGTGACCCATTGAGAAATGTGCCAGTCTATCACTGCAGGGGGAGAAAAGAGGAGCGCTGCTCAGGGACGGGCTGTGTGTGTGTGTGTGTGTGTGTGGGTCTAACACAGGCATCCCAATGACTCATATTCTCTTTATTGATTTTTCACACAGGCTGGTTCAAATTCTGCACAACAGAGACTACAGCCTCTGCTCTACAAGCCAATTTAAAGGAAGAGCAAAGTGTTTCTATCAGGCCTCAGGCCAAGCAAAGCAGCCTTCTAGTGCAGTCTGAGTGGAGCAGGTTTTGCATCGAGGTCAAAAAAGGGAAAAAAGAAACCAACAAATTCCCTGTAGCGTCAGGACAAACTAGCATATATATATAATTACAAGGCAAACCAACTTGAACCCTTCACTGGTCAAGTGAAAGTTCACAAAAGTAACAAACGTACACCAGACATGAACAACTTCATTTGGGCTTTCATTTTATGTTGGGCTTTTCCTTTTCCTTTCCTTTTTAGGTTATGACCATATATGATATATATATATATATATATATATATATATATATATATATATATATATGCCATCCAATAAAAACATGCATCTCCATTTTTGGTGAATTCTACATCATTTGAACACGCCAGTGGTTGTTTACATTGTGTGAATATTTAATGATGAATGGACCAATAAAAATGCTCCAAAATAGATTGGAAAACATTCTGGTTGCATTTATTTACATTGAAAGTAAAGTAAGTTTTTGGTCTCCTGTAAAGTTGCAATTTTGGAAATGCTTGTTTTTCATATATATATATATATATATATATATATATATATATATATATATATATATATATATATATTTATATATCACCGCTGTCCAAAGAAAAACATTCTGGTACCATTGACTTATATGGGAAATAAAGATCTTTGTGTTCTGTCCTTTAAACTTCCCAATACTTGTTTTTCTTTGTACAGCGACAATATAAAAAAATCTCAGCCCAACAGCTAATTTCCTTAATTTAGTGCCAATCTTACCCACTAGTTATTTATCGTCCTACCATGTGAAGCTAAAGCAAAGTCCTTATAGAATGTCTGTTCACTTGGTGGCCACCTCTGCAATGCTGCTAGGCTGTTCCCAGTCATAAGTCCATAAGAAGTCCAGACCTCTGTCTCTTTGAATGGGAAGAACCAAATAACCAAAACCAAAAAGGGTTAATTTATCATTCCTAAAATATTTAAAATCTCTGATCAAATGTAACAAAAATTCTAAATAATTGGCTTAATAATGCACAAAAAGCACATTTTTTCAGTTTGTTCTAACTACATGACCTGGGGCAACCTGCAAGCTGATTGGCTGAAGGGCAGGATGCCATGTTTAACGTTATGATCTTTCCCATTAATATTTTTGCCAGTGACCATTCTGTATCTGGCCAGGGTGAAGGCTAGGTGTGTGGGAGGGAAATGGATAGAGCATATTATCACAATATTTTGCATGGCAGTATTATATCAATTCACAGATGCTAAGTACTTATATGTTATTACATGAAAGGCAAACACAAATAAAACCTTTGTTATTCAAATAATACAAACAGTTACTTGGAGTAAAGCAGAAAATATTAAATTAACTAGTGATGTGTGAGTGGATGTCAAAGGCGGTGGATTTCTATGTGACTACAGCAGCACAAAGTTTTCCTTTGGGGACACAATTTGCAGTTAAAAATTGCAATATATCACCACATATCACAATACTCAGCAAAATCACAATATCCTATTGTGACGTCAGTGTCACAATAATACTGCATTGTGGGGGCTTCTATGATGCCCATGCCTAGCGAGGCTAGCACATGTTTCCGCCAAGACACGTAAAGTTTCACCACATCTTCTCAAACTGACACTAACACAACGTCTTTGATGCTAAATATGTCTCTGACTTTAAGAGGAACGTCCAATTTACGTTACATCAGCCCACATTGGCTGGCATCATGTGGAGAAATCCCACCTACTCAGACTGTACTCTCACTTACGTATGGTTGTGGCATCACCAGTAGAGCTTTAATTAGGCCTCATCTGGTGCACAGCATCGCATTTTGAGTTTCAACCAGACAAAATTCTGTCAATCTGTTCCTAAAGTTTAATTAAGTTTTGCCTCCAAATCTGAATTCAAAAAAAAGAAACTTGACCAAAAAGCACTGGTGACAAAAAACAGCTCTCATTAGAGCAAGAATAAATAATAAATCAAATAAATACCCTAGTAATGATAATTAGCTGTCCAGATTTAAGTTCAAATCCTGCGTCAGGCAATTTATTATTATTATTATTATCTCGCAAGATATTAGTGCCACCTGTTTAACACTATTTCTGTACATAGAATATGTTAAATATATAACAGAAATATATATTTTTTAAAAAGCGAATCAAATTTTCTTCTGGCTGCACTGAACTATACTTTCCTGAATGGATTCACTGTTTATGTCTGATTGTCTCAGTTACACCTGGGCTTCATGGTGCTGTTTGAGTGACTCCAGCATACCAATTTAAAAAACGATTTAAAGAAATGAAAGTAGGGAGCAAGAAAATCAAATGAAATTAAAACTGGGGTGTGGGGGTAGGGGGGTGGTGATATGTTCATAAGCCTGTTCTTTCATACTAGATTAACTACAACTTTGTTTGCAACTTTAAAGATGACCATAATGCAATGTGAACCAACCCCGCTCCAAAAAAGAACACCTTCTTGTGTGAGGATTCCTCAGACTTTGTGGTATTAGCACTCAATGTGCTTGTGTGAGATGTGTTGACAGACCTTCAGCTGTTTCTGGCGGTGGTTGTTATTAACACTGCACTCGCTCTGAATTTCTGATGAATGAGCTGCTCATTAACAGGCTTCTCTGCTTCAAAGTGCGCCTGTGTGTGAATCCTCAATTTCAAAGATGCAATTAAAAAGGAAAATGAATTTACACAGTTTTCTCCTCGCCTCAAAACTAGCTGATCAGCCAAGACAGATTTAGCACCTGAAGTTTGCTTCCGTAGTTCGTAGCGCTGGAAAATGTACCTAACGAGCGATGGAAGCGTGCATCCCACAAATTAACATTTAGATATGATCATCATTGCAGACACGCCTTGGCTGTGTATAGTTGTTAAGTAATAGCAAATACACTTGCTGATGTGGTTTCTGACACTGTATTTAACTTACCAAGCGCCACCCAATGCGACACAAACTGCCTTGTGAGAGAAGCTTCTCTTCTCCTTCTAATTAGGTTATAACCAAAATTATAGTAATCTGGATTTAAATTTAAGACTTTGTGCCAAGATGAACTTTAGTTGCCTAAGAAGAAGAGAAGACTGTCCAGCACTAGGTTGTATTATCACATTTATGTCAGGTCAGTTCAAACAGAACCTCTGACTTATTGCAGAATACAGCATGCTATGTAGATTCATACTGGTTTTAATCACTCCACAATTACTACAGTCAGACTGTTAGAACTACACACAGTGCAGATTCATACTGGATTAAAGTGATTCTACAATGATTACTATCAGACTGTAAAAAACATACACATACTGTAGATTCATACTGGATTAAAATGTTTCTACAATATTACTGTTAGACTGTAAAACTACAAAGACATTGCAGATTCATACTGGATTAAAATGTTTCTGCAATGATTACTGTCAGACTGTAAAAGTCATACACATACTGTAGATTCATACTGGAATAAAATTATTCTACAATGATCATTGACAGACTGTAAATGTACACACACGCTGCAGATTAATAGTGGATTAAAATGATTCTACACTGATTAGTGTCAGACTGTTATAATAATACTACACACACTGCAAATTCATACTGGATTAAAATAACACTGTAATGATTACTGTCAGGCTGTAAAAAACATACATGCTGCAGATTCATACTGGATTAAAATAACACTAATGATTACTCTCAGACTGTAAAATCATACATGCTGCAGATTCATACTGGATTAAAATAACACTGTAATGATTATTCTCAGACTGTAAAAACATACACGCTGCAGATTCATACTGGATTAAAATAACACTGTAATGATTACTCTCCAATTGTAAAAACATACACGCTGCAGATTCATACTGGATTAAAATAACACTGTAATGATTACTCTCCAATTGTAAAAACATACACGCTGCAGATTCATACTGGATTAAAATAACACTGTAATGATTACTCTTAGACTGTAAAAACATACACACTGCAGATTCATACTGGATTAAAATAACACTGTAATGATTATTGTCTTACTGTAAAACCATACATGTACTGAAGATTCATACTGGACTGAAATAACTTCACAATGATTACTGTCAGACTGTTATCATAATACTACACACACACAGTGCAATAATGTGCAATAACTGTAATGATTACTGTCATAATATGAAAACTATACATGCTACAGACTCATACTGGATTAGATTAACTCCACAATGAGTTATTCAAAGAAATGCTCAGAATTCATTCATCTAGTATAAACAAAATTCAGAGTCAACACACAATAAATATTGACCAGTTACTCACTTAAACTTCATGTTTTAGCAATTACAACAAGCTGGTGTTTTTCCTATAGACCAACCACAGCAGGAAGCAGTTAGTCAAATGTGCACAGCACAGCATTTTCTGCCTACTGTAGCTGTCCCTGCCACTGTTGCTGTTCCAAGTTCCTATTAACTGCCAGAGGGTCGCAGAAAAGTGACCTTGTCCAGTTTCTAAAGTCCCTTCCCCACAGAAAGCCGTGCTATTGCACCCTAAAGCAAAACTAAACACTATCCCTTTCCTTCTGTCCAATCTGAAGACAAACAAGCCCACAGTGCCTCTACCTAACGGCCCAGAATACATACCGGTTATAGCAAATAAAAGCCTCCATTCGTTGAGAGCTGCAGCTCCTTGAAAGTGACCTTGTTGTGCATTAACTACACTGGATGCCCTCAGGGTAACACTTTCAGTAGAGCAGCTCAATTACTTATTGAGCCCGCCTTTTAAATTTACATTGATTACACAATCTATGAGTTCACAGACAGTGAAAAGGAACGAGAGGAGGAGGAGGAAGGATTCAGCCTGTGGGGTAGGTGACAAAGTTTGTTAACATTATTTGGTCTGAGACTTGTGTTAGAAAGACGCACAGGCAAACATACGCTGGTTAAAGATGTATGTGCCTGCTGCCTCGGAGAACGCCTGAGGTCAGCTTAATAAGGCCTTGAACTAGAGATGCACTGCGCATCACATAATAACTGTATAGTTAAATTACTTATACACCGCCCGGCAACAGTTTGGGGACCTCTAGCTTTTTTAAAACTGCTTTTAACTCAAACTGTTGATTTGCAGTAACTTACCATATTAAAGGGAGATTTGACCCCCACATTTACGCACCATTAAATGGTCATGATGTAAACAAAGTCATTACCAGAGGTTCGATGTGAAATGCTTTATTTTTAGAAAAACTGGAATACTTCTTTACACCAGTGCTGAAAGAAATCAGGCTTTATTTACTTACATGTGAGGATTGTTTTACATATTTTATACCCTACATGTGCCCTCTGCCATAAATGTGTTTTTAAAAAAACTGCTACAAAATCAATTACCCCGTTTACATCAAGTGACTGGTATCTAGATTGTATGTTAATTATATTTTAGCCTCATGCATTTACACTTGCTCATCAACTGCAAGTGTAAGACAGAATATGCTAATTCTCTTGCCTTGTGGCAACCGATTACCAACTGGTTATCTATTCAACCTCTAGCCGGGATAGCTAAAGATAGTTGTTGCCTTGAAATTCACAATATAGTCTGCCATCATGCCCCCCGTGCTCCCAGTGACATACTGGTTGGAAGGGGTTCCAGCGGTATTGGAAGGGGTTTTGTTTGTGGAATGCATCTTGGAGAGACGGATGCACTTATACATGTTGCTCTAAACACCACCTCCTGAAGTGGTTTGAGTATTTGGATTTGTTTTAAATGCATCTTGGATCATTTACACCGGCATTAAGTAACCACCGATATAATCCTGATACCCAGGATTCAGAAAGTGATCATATATAAGTACTATGATCCTATATATTACATAGTATTATTTTATACATTTCATGTAGTAACAAGTAATGAAAACATCACACAGTGTGGAGCAGTTAAGTAATCTCTGATAGATTTGATCATGTGGTTTCTGACACCGTATAACATATGGTTGTCTATAAAGATGGATGTTAGTCTAGATAAACCAGCAGCAGCAGCGTCTGAACTTTTGGCTCTTTTGTCGGAGACAGCAAACACGAGTAAACCAGCTCTCAGAATGAAAACATAAGGCACTCACCTGTGTGCGAGATGAGTGGATGCTCGGTTTTTAGGCAGGGCGACTCTGGAGCCCCTGTGCCCGTCCCACAGGTCACCACCATGGGCAGCAGCAGCAAGAGGAGCAGGCGATGGGCCGGGGGCGGAGCCATGAGCCTCCACTGGACTCAGCACACTACTGACGGGGCCAGGGAGAGAGAGCGGGGCGCTGGGCATCTGCCACCAACAGCTACAGTGAGAGAGAGAGGGAGAGAGGGAGAGAGAGGGAGAGAGAGAGAGAGAGGGAGAAATTTGAGAGAATGTGAGGAGGGCAGAAATTATGGCTGAACATTCACAACAATTTACATATATAATTTAATAATCTACATGTTGTCTAACTGAACTAACCCATGTAACAGCATTTTTGCCCACCAACCAGACCTCAGTTAATTCATCCAGATGTACCTTTGAAATAATAATATGTATGACTATCAATGAAACCCACCCCACCTCCTATTTTAGGCCATTACCAACCAATCATGTGAAATCCTATGTAAACTAAATTTTAAAATAGTATATTTTCATTTAGGTGACACGGTGGTGTAGTGGTTAGCACTGTCGCCTCACAGATTCCTGGTCCGGGTCGTTCTGTGTGGAGTTTCCTCCCACACATCCAAAGACATGCCTGTTTGATTGATTGGTTATCCTAAATTGCCCGTAGGTGTGAGTGTGTGAGTGAATATTGGCCATGTGATTGACTGGTGAACTGTCCATGGTGCACCCCGCCTTTGCTCCATGACGCTGGGATTGGCTCCAGTGACTCAGACTAGTGGTATAAAGCAGCAGATAATGGATGGATATTTCATTTAGATTAATTTAACGATTTTGCGTTATTAAAATGCTGTAGTTTTATAAAAATGCAAGAGGTGCACTGAAACAGTACTCAGTATTGGTACTGGTCCGATACAGTACATATTGTCACCTACATATTTCTTTCTTTGGGCCACTAGAACATGTGTTTTGCACTTTAAACACTGACGTTACTGAGGTGGCTGGATAAGCAACGCCTGTCAAACCACTCCTAAAAAATGACAGGTTGCTACCTACAAACAGAGGGAGAAACACCCATTTAGAGATTAACACTCAACCAAAAATACACCACGTTACACGTGCAGGCATGAAAACCTGACAGGAAAAACAGTAAAAGAGTGTACAGTGGACCTAAACAGAGCTAATCAGATTGAGACAGAGCAGCTGTCTGGGTCTTCAACCCGACCCCCTGACCCCTGCTCTCTTCACATTGACCTTCTGACCCAAGCACTATGAATCAGAAGACAGGTCTACAGCTTTATCTCCATAACACACAAACCATCACACAGACAGACACTGGAAGAACATACGCTTACTCTTCAAAGATGTAGCAAGAAGTGTCCCACTGCTGAACTGCAAATTAACTGTTGCTGTTTTATTCAGGCATATATATATATATTGTAATTGTAATGCTTCCAATTCCAGGACCTGGAGATCTGCTTTGCTGCAGAGTTTAGTTGCAACCTGCATTTACAACCTGCTGAACCCTCTTTCTCAAGCAGGAATACATCTGATCCAGTCAATCAAGCATTTCTTTATCTGGAGCAAGGGGCAGGAAATTGTGGTTGACATCTACACTCTGCTGGAAGGTAGATCTCTTTAGTAGGGTTGGGGGATCACTGCACTACTCCATCAAGGGTCAGTTTCTGACCCCTGGTTGGCTAGATACTTCTGGGTGGGGGACCACCCTAAGCCTAGAGATTACACTAGCCTGTAATGTTGCAAAAGAAATGTGTATTGAAATGAAGTTTCAAACAACATTTCACACATTTAATACATGGCCAAATGTATGTAGACGCCTGATCGTCATATCCATGTGTGCTCATTGGATG
Organism: Megaleporinus macrocephalus; assembly: GCA_021613375.1. NCBI lineage: Eukaryota > Metazoa > Chordata > Actinopteri > Characiformes > Anostomidae > Megaleporinus > Megaleporinus macrocephalus. The sequence goes on from CM038727.1 coordinate 17,687,131, forward strand.
TCGTGTCCTGTTCTGGGATGACTGGAATGTTGTCAGAAATATCTGTATTCGCTGTAGCTCTGTATTCTGTAGCCTTATTATAACACTTCACTGGAACTAAGGGGCTAAAACCCCCTGAAAAACAGCACCATATCCACAGGTCCAAAGTGTGCTTCACAATAAGGCAGAAATTTCATGAACTGACTCGTAGCAAATGGCATCTTATGACAATTTAGGTATAAAGACTACTGCCAGTGTTTGTTTATATAGTTTGCAGGCCTATGTGTCTGACTTTATACACCTTGTTGCAATGGTTGTGGCTGAAACACCTAAAATCAATAGTCAGGAAAGTGTCTGCATACCTTCAGCCATATTGTGAATCTGCGTATTTGGCCACGGCAGTTCTTTTCCACCCATTCACGCCAAGGTTACAAGAAGTACTAGGCTTGGACTGCTTTTTGAGCGAGGCATGATACGGGTCAGTCAATCAAACCTCATGTACATATATTGTTCTTAAAAGCACAGTAAGCATAGTTTTATTCTAAGGGATAAAGAAAAGTTGGAAGTTGGTGATGTAAACATGAATTCTGAGTAACACATAAAACACTTTGTGTTTAAGCTTTGTGGTACCACGTCAGACCGAATTCAGCCTTTATTAGAAAAGTTGTTTTAACATGTTAAATGTTGGATTCGTATAGTGGTCTCAAGCTTGTACCTATCCATTGAATAAAATAGAGGGGAGTTGTGCAGCAACAGATAAGCTACAGTCTGTAACCTCTCTCAAACTATATGGTAGGTGTTTCCAAAAAACTGGGTAAATGTATATGTATATATATATATATATATATATATATATATATATATATATATATATAGCTACAACATTGGTGTTTCTAATGAAGTGGCCACTCTGTGTACATCTGTTCTCCAAAAATACAAACAACTCTGATTTATTCTTTCACGTGCCCCCGTCCTAAAATAGCAGGGCCTCTCATGACATGAGGTCAGAGAGCTAGGAGAGGGAATGTGCCACACTATTTCTCCACGTTAATGTAAAGCACCTGTACTGTGGCATTGCGAAATCCTGTCAGTCAAAAATGCCAACAGCTCTCTATTCTTTACAAATATCTAGTCCATACATGACCGCTCTGGCAAACCAAGGCAGACACACAGAGCAGCACAGGTGAAATCAATTAGTTTGAGGGAGATTTACACTGATTTTTCCAAATGTCTACATAATTCATAGCTTTCTGCAACAATTTTAACAGCTTCAATATGATTCTGTATATACTTTAATAGGGAGAATAGCACCTCTGTTATTGCCACACCTGTAATGTCTGCTATACACCTCTTGTGAGAACCCTACTATCTAACTATCTAACTATCCATCTTCAGATAGCCACAAGAAGAAGCTAGCTCAGTATTCCCAGCATGGACATCATGACAGAATGTGTGAAGAGACCATTGTTGGAGCAAGCAAGGAAGAGAAAAAGAGAGAGTGATCAAGCAAGAGACCGGACAAGAGCAAATCTTAGACTGGCAAGAGCTAGAGGAGATAAAAGAATGCAAGACAGTCTAATGGCTAGCAGAAAAAAACCAATGACAGAGTGTATATCCCTGACAATTTATGAAAGATTGCAACGTAGGATGCAACCTTACCTGTGTCATCCTTGTTTCACAAGTTGTGTATTGTTTTTTCTGGATGCCAAAAGCCATTTAACCTCAGTCCCCATTTCAGGCTAACATGCAAAGAAGAAAAAGGGCTTAAACAGTCTTTGTGAATGTTACACCAATAAGGCCTGAGAGTCTGAACCTCTTATAATAAAAGCCTGTAATGTTACCCTACCTAAAGTACACATGGTTCTTTCTCTTCTGAAGTTGTCTTTGCCAGTTTTGTGCTGAATTCCACCTCCCAAAAATGAAAGGTTGATGTGAAATGATTCATTGCACTTAATGATTCTTTACAGTGGATCGGAACCATGTCCTAACATTTTATTTGCCATCCAAAACCACCAGTTAACCTCTTTTTACAGTTATTATGTCTAAAGTAGATGGAAAAATAGTGGTAAATCTAAAATAATTAACTATTTCGTCCCTGCATGTGGCTTATTCTATAAAGGGGTTTCAAAAATGTGCTTAAGGCTTAAATCTTTTCAAAGCTATCATAAAACAATGTTTTACACATCATGCAGCATATTCATAACCATTTCAGGTAGGAGTTTCTGTAAGGGTGTCAAACTACCTGATAAGCCATGTGTTTTTGTTTTTTTTCCCAGCTCCACTCTGGTTCTACTCCTCCACTACAACAGACTCCCAGCTTTTGCTGTCAAATGTTTGCCACTGGATGTAAAGCTGGTCAGCAAGAACAGAACCATGTGAGAGAAGTTCTCCTTTCACTTCCATGGGTTAGAGGCAGTCTTTAGTGCAGTAGTTAGTCCAAATGTTCAATAGCTCAATAGCTGCTTAATACAGAGATTTGACACACTGGCCTTACCATCACTTTATAGCTAGAAAATAGACACACATCTTTCAGCTTTTTCCCTTTTACAGGGTTCGCCACAACGAGTCAACTCGCACGCTAGATTTGGCGAAGTGTTTTATGTCGGATGCCTTTCCTGACACAACGCTTGCCACATACTCAGGCTTGGGACTACACACACTCACACCTATGGCCAATTTAGAGTGACCAATCAACATGCATGCCTTTGGACTATGGGAGGAAACCGGAGTACCTAGAAGAAACCCACTCAAGCACAGACTGAACATACAAACTCCACACAGAATGGCCCGGACCGGGAATCCAACTCGGATCGTCTTGCCCCGCCTTAAATGTTTATTAAGAACAATCCAAAAAATGATGTGATAAAGCTGCAACTCGCAATACTGCGCTATAAATATGGCTAATACTTACACTGTACTAGACACTGTACGTGTCTTATGACACAGTCTGCACAAGAAGCTGGTAAGAAAGTGATGCAACTGACCTCACCTGGACCCTAATGGATACAACAGGGTTAGCTGGGTCCAGGTATCTACATTGTCAATGCACTGCGCATACTTGTGACTCATCCTAGGATCCTCCTTCATATAGTTCTGTGTTTTCTGTGTTGAAGTCTCTGTGTTGGAGTAGCTGAGTGCTAAGCCCAGTTTCCCTTTTGTGACTATGGATACGCCTCTTATTGTTGCCTGTATGAATAATGAGTATTGGACTGCCACAAGAGTATCACCATATTGCACTTGCAACGTACCCACATGCCTCCTACGTTACAGAGGGAGCTTTTAGCAGTGGGCGTCTGGTTCCTATCACCACCACTGTAAACAATTCTGTCTAGGGAGGTTTCTCGAGAACAGAGCGTTTCATATCAAACCCCTCTGAACGACACTGTTTACATCTTCATGATTGAATTATGCAGAAAGTTTGAAAAAGTTGGTGGAATTTCCCTAGTGGGAACCTGGTGCTTGCAGTCCATAGTAAGTGTAGGCTTTACATTCCTGAATACATGTGAAGCGGTCCATCAGCACAGCCTTTACAGGCCACCATGCTATTAACCCCTTCAACTCGACGGGTCAATGTGTTGATCCGTACTTCAGTTAGTTAATCAAAGCTGGAACATGGAGCATGTTCCCACATAGGCACCCATTCCAAAGACATGCAGTTAAAAAAGAAACAGATTTGACCGCTTCACGGACAGATACAAGGACAGCATGAATGCAATGCATACTTTCATCTCCCACTGCTAAGAACTCCTACTCCTAAGCACTCCCACGCAGTGCTGCTTTGTAATGGGGCTATATGGAACTTTGAAAAAGAGAGAAATGTCACTTTTCTCTGGCATGCATGTTTCTGATAAGGCTAGCGGTGTAAACAAGGCCTTAAAATGACATTCGAGCTGTGATACGGAAAACTGTCAGACTAGCGAGCAGGCCCGTATCCTTTTTGTGACATCTGTGTGGGCTTATTTACTAAAAAAACAACCACAGTTCTTGAACAGGCTCTTTTTCTCACTGAGTCTTTAAGACTGACATATGCAAATGAGCTTAATTCCGATAGTCTGTTATGTACTCTTCCTCATTCAGAAAGCAGTTTGAGCTGCAACACCTAAACCTTAGAACTTCAGTGTGAATGGGTGTGGTCCACTCACACTTCCGAACTTCTAATTAGGCTGATGAACACGAATACTGATTACCGTGACATCACAAAAACAATTAATTTAAAGGGCCCATATCAAACCCTGGGATGCGATTATCACTCTGTATGGTTTTATCTACCAAAATTGGTCATAATTCATTTTTGTATGGTTGTTTTTAGGGGTGTGTTTAAAAAATCTGTTTTTCGATTTAATTCCATCTTCATTTGAATAATCTAATATCGATTTGTATAAACCCGAGATCGATCTTTAAAATTAGGATTCAGAAACCATGACGGTATATAAACATATAAACATGAATGTTTTTAGTAATGGTAGGTTTACCACATTAGTTCTTTGAAAATCTCTTTTTTTATATTTAAACATAACATATTATTTTAACTGAAATATCTCAAAATGAATTGATATTGAATTGAATCAAATCGAATTGGAAATCAAATTGAATTGGGACCTTGTAAAATCAGTGGCGATACCCAGCCCTAGTTGTTTTGTTACGGTGCTTTGAGGATATATGCAAATAAGCTGTGTTCTGACTGGCTGCCTTAAAAGCATTCAAAGCTGAACCACTCCTTATAACTTTTGTATAAATGGGTGGGGCTAAACTGCTATAGGCTGAGTGAGCGGGCATATGTAAATGAGTTTTTGTCACATCCCAGAAACATGGTACTTTTTTGTAACTTTAACAATGTTTACATACAAACTCTTACTTTACTCTCATCTAACTCTTAGAAACTCTTTCTACGATAGGGGCCCTTTAAGCGCCCAACTTTAATACACGAATAACTTTCACACTGACTTATAGGCAGTTCTCCAATTCAGCTGTGAGATAGCATATATCCTTGTTTATAGCGAGCTATCAAAGATTATTTCTGGTCTGCTAAATTTCACAGTTTTCAAACTTTCCTCATATATATATATATATATATATATATATATATCAGTCTTATAGCGCAGTGATAAAAACAGCCTATTTAATTCTATAAGATAAAGAGAGGCTGGAAAGTGGTCATCTAAAAAAAAAGAGTTACGACTGCTTCTTGTATACAAATCCACAATGCATGTAAGAAAAATAAGAAAAAAAAAACAAAAAAAACCCCAAAAAAAACAAGCAAAATGTAGAAAATGGGCCTTTTAAGTAAAAGGGGAATGTCAGAGAATTTTCAACATTTCTACAGAATGCATGCATGATGTACAAAGCAACTGTGAGTGGTTTGAAGTGAAGTGCTCTAATTCAGAGGAACCTGCCCAGAAAGAATTGTTTACTGTGATGGTGATAGCAACCAGACGCCCACCTCTAACAGCCCCCTCACAGAAAGTTATTGCATGAAATCATTGTGAATGTGCTGCCAAATTCCTTCATATTTAGATTCTCCATCATACCAACATTAACATTACATATAAAAACTCAGAAAAGGTTCAGTGATGGATTTGGACACTGAATAAAGACATTGTGACCCCTGACCCCCATCACTACCACTTTGAAAAAATCTGAATGGGCGAGTTCATGTATACTGTCACCTGACTGTAAAGTGTCCTTGGGTAGAAGAACGCCGCTTTATACATCAAACACATTAAACTGATGCTTGCCTCATTCATGTGACAATAACAACATGTACTGGAAACTGAAGAAATCTTTCTTTTGGGTTAAATTAGAGGAAATCAGACGTGCTTGTGTGCTTAACTGCTCAAAATAATGTGACTAATAATGATTAGATCATCTTTTGATCATTCTGTTACTTTTTTAGATGGACTCAAGAACCATGCTGTAGGTCTACAACACAGAAACAGTCATTTCCAGTTTTAGATCATGAGTGAGAGCAGAACCTGCTGAGAATAACAGCACAAGAAAACCACACCTAACTAACTTAAAAGCATTTCTGATGACCTGCGCTGAATGCACGGCTGTAAGCGAGCTACAGCAGATGATGTGAGTGATTACAGTCATTATGAAGTGTCTACGCTGCACATGGCTTTATTTTCATTCATTATCTTCAGCTGAAGCGTACAATTATACATCTCAAAGAGGAGCAGCGTGAAGTCAGAGACGATTCATCCCAACTGAGCTGGCACTGAGCTGAGCTTACCAACAGCTTCCCTCTCTAGTTTTGATTTGCTTTATCAATTCAGTCTGTTTATATTAGTCTGAGAATCTTATTTATAAATGTTTGCACTGCTTAAATCTTCTTTTACAGAAAATGTATATATTTTTATTATCATTATTTGTTTATATATATATATATATATATATATGATTATAATTGGGTATTATTATTTATTTTATATTTCAATTGAGATCTACAGTACAACGTTTATGCACCAACTGTGTGCACCAACAAGAGTCATTAATTTTTACATAACCCTGTTCCAACCTTTATCCCTTAGAATTAAAGGGTCCATATCATGGAAAATACTAATTTACCCTGCCTTTTTGAAATCAAGGCAGGGTAAATTAGTCTATAACTTAATATGTAGGCACTCTTAAAGCGTCAACATTTTCCATTCTTTCCTTATTCCATACAGTCCATACAGTCCAAAACAAAAAAGCTTGTTTTAATTCAGTGTTTTAGTGATGTCACAAGTACCAATTCAGCCTACTCAAAAACACTCCATTTCATTCTAAAGGATGAGGAGAGATTGAAAAATGACTGAGCCATGTTTGCACATAAAACCACACACATGTTACAAGTTAACCTGCATGAGAAAAAATTCAACCTAAATAATGTAGGATATGGGCCCTTTAATTTCTTTTACTTTCGTACTGTACCTTTAATGATGTATGCAAATGAGTTCTGCTCTGACTGCCCTGTATTGTGTCTTGTTCAGAGTGTAGCCCAAGCTGAAATACCCCGTATAACTTGAGTGTAATATATGTAAATATGCTGGCTGTTATGACATCACAAAAACAGTGAATCAGAAATCAGCTGTTTGTGAAGTTTAGTTTTCATATATGGACTGTGGAGTGAAGGGTGGGTGTTGAACGCTATAATGTTGTTTTGTGATATTTGTTGTGAATTTCTGTGATTTTTCTGGCTGCTTTACTGTGTGGATTACGCTGTAGGCTCAGGTTGCTTTGTTGGACTTTAATGTCACATGTGAGTTGTGTTCTCGACCATGTTTGTACAGGTGGGTTTGTACTGAAGAGCTCAAACACACTTGAGCTAAACTCACACATACAGAGCTGCGTTTCCTGTTCACAGAGCAGCCGAGCCCAAACAGCAGACTTTACACAGCAGCAAAGCCAATAAAGGCCTGACAGAAACTACTGCACTCGTTTCAAAGCTGCTGTGGAGAATTGCACCAGCACGCAGGACCACAAACATCATTCAGCGCCGACCGCAATCGATTTCAGCCACCTCCGTCTCCCTCACCGTTAAAGGGCCCATATGGAGGAAAACTGCAGCAGAATTAACACAATGTGGATAGTTTAGCACAGTAACCCAGTGTGAGCTAAACATCCCGCTCTTCAGAATATGACATATTTAAAATATTGTAATAATCTCTCAGCTGCAAATATTTATAAAGTTATCATAGAATGGAAACTGTTTACCTTGGCATAGATGAATAAGGAGAGTCCAGTACATGGAACTGACCTAACCTCAAACACTGTCGTCTCCTCCTTCAAATACATAATCTACATTTACGAGAGAGACTCTTTTCAGAGTTCTAGACTGAATAGGAAGTCAACTTCAGCGCCCAATGGCCAACCTGTATTTAGCCTTATTTAAAAAGAAGCCCAGGCTTAAACACTTCTTTCAACCTCACTGTAAATGTGTGGAGTTAAACTTATGTATCATTGCTGTCCAATGGAAAACGAGTATCTCTAAAATAGAAACTATACAGGAGAGGCCAAAAACAGGCTTTACTTTTAATGTAAGTCAATGGAACCAGAATTTTTTCCAAATGATTTAGAAGTATTTCTATTGGTCCATGATTCATGGAAGGTGTAGACAAGGTCCATGGCAGCTATTGTTTTCAAATTATGTGGAAAAAAAATTGACAAAAAATGTTTTTCATTGGACAGCGACGATATCGTTGCTGTCCAAAGAAAAACATGTGGCTCCATTAATGACGATTTTCATTTTTCTATATTATTTGAACAAGCTGCTCGGAATAATGTGTGGAAATTTCATGATGAATGGACCAATAGAAATGGTCCAAAATGGTTCTGCTTGTCTGATTCCATTGACTTACATTAAGTACAGACTGTTTTTGTCTTTTCCTTTAAAGCTGCCGTTTTAGAGATACTTGTTTTACTTTGTACAGCATTGATGTATGTGAGTGTACTGTAAATGTGTATATATGCAAATGCACCGATTTTCATGACATAAAAACTTGTTTTATTAGCTAAGCTTTCGTATCTGGACTGTATGGACTGCCGAGTGTTTTCCGTGCTAAGCACCTTTTAACCTTGCAAGATTCAAATATAGCATTTGTTTTCTTTTAACCGATTTGTGGCAAAAACACATTGTTTAGCCCCACTCTGTGCCTCAGATTCTACATTTGCCCATTTTTACACATAACAAATTCAAGCCTGGAGTGAAATAGCTAATTTCTGACTGAGCCCCCTGACTCCAGCCTGGTTTGAGGATGCATTAGGAACATCTGGTCCAAAAACAGGAAAACACAGGCCATCTAGTTCACAGTGCCTCCAGGCATCAGAACACACAATGCATAATTAAAGAGGCATTTTCATAAAGCCTCTGCTGGGTTCAATAAGGCTCAGCTGGTGGATCTAGAAACGATTGAGGGAACGATAAGGTGACACCTAAAAGACGAAATAATGAACCTTAAACCTTAAATGAACCTTAACTTTAAAAGTCTTAACAATTAGGGTATTATCACCAGTAAGTACACCAGATATCATTAGAACTGATGTAAATAAGCATAAATACAGTACAATAAATACAGTACAGAGTAGCATAAATATCTTAGTTTGAAAGAAGGAGATTGTATGTTGCGCGGCAGAACAAAGTTCAGGTCCAGACTTCTCCTGGACGCCCTAGACATTGTATAAATGCATTCAGCTCCTTCAGCAGCAATCTTGATTTAGCTTAATGAAGTACTGAGCAGCCAAACAAGGGACTGGATGATAACTATAAATACTACTGGTTTGTTTTCACAAGAAAAAGCTTGGAAAGGGTTAGATAAGCACAATGACTTGTGCAGAACAACTACTTTTCGTGTAATAATATTATTTTAATATTAAAATAAATAAGCATTTTGCTGAGCAAATAAAAGCTTTTAAATAATATAATGTCCCAAAGTACCTAAAACTTTTCCACAGTACTGTATTCTATTATGATACTATGTACGACAGGAAGGCAACTCATATATTGGTAATGCTGTGTTATGTAGTCAGAACACCAATAAAACAATAAAACAAGACATTTTATTTTTGTCCAATGGATGCTCTCAAATGTGGGTTAGGAGTAGAAACTTCTATTTCACTATTTATCACTCTTCAACACGTAGCATGTACATCTCATACTCCCAATTATATATATATATATATAACAAAGGTCAAACAGCACAAACCTAAGCTGCGTTTGTGAACAATGTAGGAAAGTAGGAAATACCAATTATTCCACATGTAGACTGTGTTTGAATTCTAAATGATACACAAATTTACAAGATGTGAAGTGCAATACGACCTTGGACCCTTTACATAAGTGAAAAACACTAAAATTAAACTTACTCTGTATGAATATTAAACTGACTTGCTTTTATTATATCTATTTGCATTTTAACACTATGTGCTGTTGTAACCCATTCTGTCCATTCTGTTGTGACCAGGTTTGGAGTTGGGCTGTAACAGAGCTGGGGGCTTGTCCACTTCCGCTTTAGTCCAGTAAGGGTTTCAGTAAGGGATTACTGAATTTTAAGTGTTTACTGGCAGTTTTCATTTGGTGGGGGGAGGTGTGCATGTTAGTAGCGGCCAATTTCTTCGGCCTTTCATTAAAAGTACTGTTACTGTCTCAGAACCTGTTTAAATGCAGAGACAGAGGAGACTAGTGTGGCGTTGTGTGAGTCTGCTCTTTGGTGGAGGCTTTTGGTGGTGGGGATGCTATGCTGTCCAAAGCATAGATCCTGTTCCTCCTCTGCTGGGAGCCTTCAAGTGCAGCAGATTTGTGGCAGAAGCTTTAGAGTTGGCTGCGTGCCAGCGAGAGCGTGCGGTGCAGTTGGTGTGAAATCGCACCTTGAAGTTTTAAGACTCTGTTGCTGCCACTTTTGAGCATGCACGCTACCTTGTCTGCTGCTACCTTGTCAGGAAGGCTGGTAGCTGACCCACCTACCAGTCATGTCACTGGTCCTGCGAGTAGCGACCTTTAAATTTCTCATCCATTAGTTTTGTGAAGCTGTGGATTAGTATTCAAGATCTTAAGCTTTTATGAAACCTGCCTTTTGAACATTTGTAATTTGATGGGTGGCGTGACCACCTTTGGTGTAACTTTGTTAATGAACGTTAGGACTTTAATTTGTTCCCAGATAAAATCATTCATTGTAAATGTGAAAGTATAAAAATATGTCTGGAGGCATATTTTTTTTTCAAAACTCGTTTTGTGATTGGTTAGGTTGGCTTGCAGGATCAGCCAGCTAGTAAGAAGCCCAGTGCCATAGAATACCGTTGGTGTTCAAAGAAAGGCATGTATCTCCATTACTGTCTATTGTAGTGTAGGGTGACCACCTCCAGACAGACAAGTAGCAAGTTTAAGTGGGACACTGTGGGACAGACGTAATAACTTAAAGTTTAAGATATAATGTCTATCTATTTTATTAAGAAACATTAACTCTTGCCTTTCAACCCCACCGACCAAAAGATTAAGACTCTACCTGACCCAAAACACAGCCTAAAGGCACAGGCCTGTACCAGACAAAACACTAATTTAGCAACATCTTGTCTTTATTGGGACTATCAAATTAATCAACAGTCTAAAGGACGAGGCACTGTGCTGCTAAACGTATGCTCTCAGTTTTGATCAAATTCAATTTAAAATACGAGGCACTGCTTTGCTGGTCTTAACCAAGAGTATGTTGCAGTCCACTTGCTACTGAAACCACATCATCTCTTTTTTGTGGTCACACTGGCTTTGGCTGCCTAACCTGACTGAACAACGAGCCCTCAAATTTGAGATTATTGACATTGTTGAGGAGGGACATGTCACTTCCGCCCACACTAATTCTACGCCCTTGCTAAACAGGATGGGATGCTTATGGGAACTTCAATTAGTTGTGGTTCAACTCAGCATTTGTGTGGAATTCCGCTCGTCATTTGTTTTTGTGTCTCAGTGTGTTGCACTTGAAGAAACTAGTTTTGTTTTTTTGTTGTGCAATTTACATTTGAGATTATTGAATACTGCCTGTAGAAAAGTTTGGATTGAAAAATAAATTCATTTTTATGTTTCTTATTATTATTATTTAAGTTGTGTAATTGTGGTTTTGGCTTTTAGTATTAAAAGTAATTTGAGAAAATTGTGGAGTGCCTTAAGTGTTTGTGTAAATTGGCTAGTTTGACAAATTTCTTGGTGTGGTGGAAACTGCACACTTTGTTAGAAACATGAGATGTCATTTTTGAGGGTGGGGGTGTTAGGACCCCTGGTCATAATAGCTTTTCTGTGTGTCAGCTTGCAGCCATTCTTGTGTGTTTTTCCTCTCAGTTGAATGCATTAAAGGTACGCGATTGACCACTCGGGGGCACCATCATATATAAAAGGGACGTTCAGCGTCCTCTCCGCTCTGACCTGTCTGGAAGTACACCTGTCTAGACCAGCTCTGCACTGTTCACCTCGACCTTGTAAAACTTGAAGGAGACGAAGGGAACGAGTGCAGTTTTGTTTATTGTCACTTCTCCTGTTTTAAGCAAGGTGATAGGTTAGCTATTTTGTATTTTTGTTTCCTTTAGGTTTTTCTGGTTTATGCATATTAAAAAAATCGTTTTCTTCGTTATTTTGGTGTTTGCACATCCTTAAAGATGCACTTTTCCTTCAGCAGTTAACAACTTCTTGAGAAATGAGTGCCCGGTGTTTGGTCTGGCAGCAGGTCTAAGGGAAGAGCCCACTCGTGCTCTCTCTGGAATAGGGCTTGCTCTATGAATAATCACCCGAATTGAGTGAAGTTGTATTAACTAGTTTACCATCTGGTATATACAACCTTTTGATGAGCACCCGAACGCAGCATTAGGAATATTGACATTGGAGTTAATGAGCTCGAGTTCGAACTAGCTGCAGCTGTGTGGAATTATGAGTGGGCGGAGCTGGACAGAGCGCTGGTGAAAGCCAATGCCGAAAGTGACTACATGTAATGGTTTTGAATATACTGCCTGCTTTCTGAGATATTGTTTTTTGATAGCTCAGAATAAGGTCTTGGCCTGAAACACATGCCTTTGTAAAAAAACATATATACATATTATGCCCGAGAGATACATGGAGTTCTGGAATTCTTCTTTAAGATATTAGCAGCTGATATTTCACTGTAATGTCAGTTTAATAATAACTATGTGGAGCTGAATAACTAATAAATGTGAAGAATTAATACTAGTGCTTGGGCCCCTTACATTGCTCATCATGCAAACAATGCAAACAAACTAGGCATGCACATTGGACTAATATCAGCATTGCCATATATAGGCTTGACAACAAATATCACCAATGGATCTGATGAGTTTTTCAAGCTATTTGTTGATGAATTTATTGTATTTTAGAGGAGAAGAATGTTGAGATGATGCTGGGTTACTGCAATAAATGATCTGAACTGTATTCATTTTACTGCATTCTTACCCTGTTATGCTAATCCAGGTAGATTGAGATGCATTTTTTATTTTTTTTAAATATAAAAGCACAAAACAATATCTGCACTTGCCTACAGTGTACATATCGGTACAAGTTTATCTAACAGATTTTAAATCACATTACAAAATAAATAAATAGAGTCTGAAACGAAAAATACATACAATTCTAACAACAACACAGACAGTGCTCTAGTGCTTGGAACCCTAACACAGGTTAAAAAAACAGGTGAGGAATTATAAGAAGATAAAAACAAAAAAACAATTCACAATATCAAATATCTGCCTGATCTCCTTGTCCAGGCTGGTCCTGCTGTAAATCATAAGTGAAAGTGAGTGGCGTCTGCGAGTTGAAAAATCCACCACAGAGAGATTTCTGGCACTAAACAAATAGCTGTGGCAGCAATTTCCCGGGGTGCAGCGTGTACATGTCAGTTGGTAAACATTCACTGTTTTTCTACGGAAAAACACATTTTCCGCTAGCAGTCTTCTTATCCCCCCTTATTCATATTTTTTCTCAGTCAGATAGAACCGTTCCCATCTAAAAGCTAATGTCGCGTTACAGGACCGACCGCACGGCTCTCACAGAACGAATGCTGCTACTGACAACATCTGTCAACAGCCAGCTCTTTACGTCTGAGCCGCAGATGTGTGTGGCTGCTTTAGTTTTGTGGCTGATAAGTAGAAGCGGAAAACAAACTCACACTTTCATTCTGTGATACACAGAAAGATTTCTGTGACACTTTAAAAAGCCCATATCATGGAATGCTCAACCTCTCTCTCATTCTTCAAGTTCCAGATGTACTGTTCGCTCGAGTTTATCCCATCCGTATAGACTGAAACTAAGCTACAAGCAAACAAACAACCTGTTTTAATTCAACCAGCATATTTACATATATCCACCTACAACAGTCGGCCTCACCTATTTATGATCAGAGACGAAACAGTACGACAGTGTGATATTATAATCATAGTGACCAAAATGATCAAGGCTGGTAGTATAGCCATGAAAGCCAAACACTTTATATTGACAACCACAAATAAAATTAGTAGCACTATATATATATATATATATATATATATATATACACTACCGCTCAAAAGTTTGGGATCACAGTGAAATGTTCTTGTTTTCAATGGAGTATCTTTCTTCTTTAACACAACAATGGACTGACGGGTTTCTAAAGAAAGTTGTTTCTTTCTGGTCATTTTGAGTCTGTCATCAAGCCATCAACTCCTGATGCTTCAGACACTAAACTAACCTAGAATGTTGTTCTCCCTTTTATGCTCACTAATTAGTAGAATGTTTTTCAGCTGTGCATCACAATTGAGCAAGAGTGTCCTAACAACCAATTAGTCCAATAACATCCTTAACTTGGATTGGCGGCCGTACCAGGAGATTTAGACAGAGGACTGAGAATTGCTGATAATAGGACTATATGCAAAATAAGCCTCTATACAAAAATAGGCTTTAATACAAACATTTTTAATCTTTAAAAATCATCTGATAGACTTAAATTCATGGACAATATTGTTTGTGAATTGCATGAAAATTGCATGAAATTAAATTCTAAAATGTTTGGCTGGTAGTGTATATATTTTTTTGCCATAAACATTATAATAATAACCTATAACAGTACTTTATGTAAATATACAGTACTATTCAAATGTTTCAGACACTTTATTTTTTAAATATATTCATAGTATTAAATATATTAATACAGTCAGTCATGGTTTTATATATGTCAGTGTGTTTTTTTAACCCTTTCCAAGCTTATCCTTGTGTAAACAACCTAGTATTATTTACAGTTCTCATCTAACACCTGCTTTGACTACTCATAATAAATTCATACAATGTCTGGGGCGTCACACAGAAATCTGGAATTAAACTTTTTGTTCTTCAAATTGGCTTACCAGATATATTCTTCTAAGGTATTCATGTTACTTTGTATGCTTATTTACATAAAAGGTTTTAAGGATCAAAGGTTTTTTAATTAGGGGTGACAATAAACTAATTTCTACAATAAAGTGTTTTAAAAAATTGCACAGTATCATGGGATAATCGTGAATGGAAAACATAAAACTAAACATGCTTGTTGAATGCCAGTCACAATTTCTATTTACCTGCTGAATGTATGTGTCAATGTATCTTCACTAATCAGCTGTCAACTGTATAAAATACAAAACAATTAATTCTATAACTAAAAAAATATATAACATTTTAAAGCCATTAAATAATCCAAACTGCCTTTAACTGCAGTATATATTGGATGTACGGGATAGAAAAATCTATATATCATAATATTAAGATATTTTAGGCTGAAAAATAGCACAAATAAACAAAGTGCAACAGATAAATACATTGCAGCAAAAATAAATACATCAAGATAAAGCACGATATGTCATACCACAATAAGCATCATAAATCTTGTGACACAACTGCATCGTGATAATACTGCATCATAGGGCATGCAGTGATTCCCGCTCCTAATGTATTGTACTCTTCCCTAAAACAGAAATACTTTATTGCGTTCATAAAAGATGTATGCGCAGTTGGCGCTCTTTGCTCCTATTTTGCTGGAGATGAATGGTTTTTGTACACGGCCTCTGCCCAAATAAACGTAATAAACTAAACTGATCTCGCCTGTTGAGAGTCACTTGTGGGCAGGATTGATGGAGTGCCTCTGCCTTTGTCTTTGCTGAAGCTGAGTTGGGGATGGGCGACCACAATTGCAGGCTGGTTAAGAAAACAGCACTACTTAAAAGCTGACATATTGAGGGTTGTGTTAACTGGTGTAGCGGAGGTTTAGGGCTGCTAAAGAGTAGCTTTAGAGCCGGCCAGCCACAGCCACCGTCCGATTTAAATCTGGAACAGCGCACCCGGCAATTTCGGCCCGTCACACCCTAACTCTCACAAAGCCTCCCCATCCACCGCTTTATTTTTAACTGTCTGCTCCTCTCCGCAAGCCTTCAGAGACGGAGGGTTGGCTCTCTGGCTGAACGGGCAGACTGACTGACACATAGCAGAAATTCAGCTTTTCTCCACGTTGCTGGCGAAAGCGTGATGGCACCGGAGCTGTTTGGCTTCCGTCTGAAGAAGCAGAACCGCCCAAAACCTTTGCCTCTTAACTCAAGGTCGCTTGACTGTGAGTGCTTTTTTCAAATCCACAGCTATGCTTTAAATGCCTGAAGCTCACCGCCTTTGGAATCGAAGGGGAAATCCATCAAAATTTTCAAAATTCCAAATAATGCTGAGACGTAAACCACGTGATTCAGAGTGGTTCGCTGTGAAACACTCTGTTCTAGAGAGACTTCCAAAGTCACAATCTGTCACAGTGATGGTGATGGGAACCAGATGTCTGATCTCCTAAAGCTCCTTCATGGAAAGTTATTACATGAAATGGTTATGATGTATGATGTCTGAGACATTGCTTTATAAAAGCTCTTAAATCGACATTTATAGGAGAGGGGATCGCACAGACTGCTTTAAGGTATAATAGTCTGTGAGAGTACTGAAAAGAGTTTGCTCTTTAAAGTATAGCAGAGTCCAACAAACATGATATATGACTACTTTTCCCCTTTTGCTAGTAAATAAAATGGGCATTGCAACATATTATATCAAAATGCTCTGAATGAGAAAAATTAGACTAGTTTCCTCCTTAAATAAGGTGACCGGAAAAGTCTATTAGAGATTACTTAATAATATCAAAATGATTTAAGGCAACTGTGGGATGATTTACATATGGCATGTACTCTTCTATTGTTTAATAGCTAAATTAGTTTCAGGGCTAAACTAAAGAAGCAAGCTTCAGACTATGGCTGATCCACTACATTTAAGAAAAGTAGTATAATTTTGAATTACTAACCAAATTAGTCTTTTAAAGGACTAATGAGCAGCATTTGTTATAGTAAGTTTATGCTCTATTTGAACAAATCTATCCTTGGAGTCCTTCGTCCGTGATCTAGCAACACCAACTCATAGGCCGTTATATACATTCAGACTATTCAATTTCAGTTTAATAGAGTCTCTATATGCTTTAGTGTAATATTTAGACTAGGACTGGCTTTCCAGCTGCAGCTTCACTCCACAGTGTGAGTGGTTTTCCATCTGACCTGAAGGTAAATCACTGGTGCTCGCTGCCCAAACAGAGCTGTCTCTAAAGAGTAAAAGCTGGACAGGCCTTGAGGCCAAAGGATGAATGCCCTTTCCTCTTGCAGCTGCTTTATCTTCTCATGAAAACATCACTGTCAGAGCCAGGCTGTCATGTGCTGGAGAAGAGTCGAGGGAACAGCAAGCCATGGAGTATGGCCATCTAAAGTTTGGGGACACCTACCTTTTCAAACTGTTTGTAATATAAAGGAGCAAGCTTTCTCACCTTGCAACAGCCTGTCTGGAAACATCAAATGGAAAGAACAGCTTATAAAAGCCCAGCCTAAAAACAAAAGATTTGTTTTAAGACCAAAAGAGTTTCAATAAGTGCTCTTAACAAAATTCTGGAATAAAAAATGGTCAAATCATTGTGTAGGCAAAACTTGCTTTTCAGTCTGAGTCACACTCATACATGCTGGTTTTCTTCCCTGGGGTGGGATTTTATAGCAAGACAACGCGACACATCATACAGATAAAAACGTCCGACATTGGTTGGAAGAGCTGACCAAGCCTTCCAAGCACTATTCCGGACCCCTAATTTTCCAGACTTGAACCCAGTTGAGCATCTGTGGGACCACCTTGATCAACAGGTTCGCTCTATGGATCCCTCACCACGTGCCCGCTAGCAGCTGTGGGATGCCATGCAGTTAGCATGGCTCCAGATACCTGTGACAACCTACTAGGACCTTATTGAGTCACTCCCAGTTTGTCTAGCTACTCTAGATATTATAATAATGTTACTCCACTGTGTGCCTAGTAACACACTTTGGTGAACCTGAATCTAGGTGACACAGATAAATGTGTGCAAAGGATTAGCACAGTGCTACTTTATGAAAATAAAATAAATGTATTTAAATTATTTTAATTATTATTTTAATTTTTGTTTTTACCCAATTGAAATGTAACAGTGAAATGTGAAGACAATGTGTTCACAGCCATTTGCAGCACAGTGTAAATAGTTTATTAAAGAGAAAAAAAGAAATAAATGAAGCTTATGTATTTGTTTACACTGAGATTTTGTTTACATTCTCTCCGACAAAGTGAATATGCAGATGTATCACCTCAGAATGTGAACAATGTGGCATAAAAATTCATGCTTGTCTAAGCTGGTCTATCCTGGTTTATGCTGGTCTGGTGCTGGCTTAGCTGGTTACTCCAGCATGGTCAGGCTGGTTGACCTGTATACCACCATCAAAACATATGCTGGTTTTGTTGATGATCAGCAAATTATGTTTCATTGCTGCTAACTAGCATATCTGCAGTCAAAACACATCATATTTTGGTTTTGGTGGTGACTAGCTACCTGACCTATGCTGGTCTGTGCTGCTTAGAGTTTCAGAGTTTCACCTATTCTATGGTATAACCAAGCTGTTAGCAATCTAGCTAAGCTACTGCTGACCCTCCTCCTCCTAGCAGCACTATGTAACATTTTGCTAATTTTGTCATTAGATGGTTTGACTTTTACTAAACGGTGGACTGAAAATGTTGTGCTGCATTCACTTATTTGTCTGTAATAGTTCAGTTTTAAACTAACGCAGAATGAGGTGGACAGAATCAAACCAGGGGTGCAATGAATAATCGGCATGGCCAAGTTAGCGGCCAATGAGTTTAACTGGGGATTAATTGGTGACGTCATTGGGTGTTTCTCACATTGACTCTGAAGGCTCTGACATGTAGGTATTACTGCTAACTGGACTGAAGTGCACAATGTGCAATGGAAACACCTTCATAACAAAAAACCTACAAGCTATGGGAGAACTTCGCTTCTAACTCAGCCAAAACGCTCTGAACAGCAACATTTGCAAAGCTGACCTCAGTTATTCTGTTATTTAGAGACATGTTGGCTCTCTGGATGCTGAAGGCTCATCTCGGTAAGTTAGTTGGCTAACAGTAAAACTAGCCATACTGACTTACATTTCTCTTGATCAACATTAATACCGGCGAACGTATAGGGCTGCATGGAAATGGGGAAAGAGGCAAACACCACAGATTTCCACAGTAATCCGAGAATATAGGCACAAATATTCTGACAATGGGGATAGAAGACTCTATAGAAGATGTGCAGTTTTACACACAGTTTAATCCAAAACATTCTTAGCTTCTGTACTGAGATGATTTTTAGTAAATGTGCTCTTTGTTGTGATGACATCTAGAGAATTTGATACCTTCTAAATCGCAAAAGATTCTACGTCTTTGGTCTGTGTATGCATAACCAATGTAGACAGTATTCAAATCATTTCTGATAGTTTATGTTTTTTTTAATCTCATTCAAACTTGACTTTTGGAAAAATGACCAGCCTCATAGCCCACACAACCATTTATCACGAAACCGGACGGAGAGTAACATTTATTTGAGTGCAATTTGAAGTCTGTTTCAATATCTACACAGAGTTTCAGGTTTTTTTTTGACATTTTTTGACAAATATAACCACTTGCTCAATGACAAATATGAGTAATTATGCGATTCATAATCCAAATAGTCGGTTATTTATTTCAGCTATTCAACTAACAAACTAGTCGACAGCTGCAGCCTCAGCTCAAACTTCTTTTCTACCTTTCAGAAAAATATCAGTGAAAAAAATTAAAAACTGCCCAAACTTTGAACTTCCTCTCCTCTTTCTCTTAGAAGAAGCAGTGCTGTAACCCACACAGGCCAAACAGCAATAACAGTGTTTCCCCACCGAGATCTAGAGATGATGAAATTTTAGTGCCACATCATGTCCTTATGTGCAATAATAAACGGCTTAAAGAGGCCATTCACTTGGCTTACACCAATAATGCCTTATAAAGCATTCACTATAAGGTTCAGGCAACTCTCTGAGCGATAATGATTTTTTGTTAAGCACTCAAATAAATCACGTGTTTACAAGAACTGGACGGGTTGGTGAACATTTTAATAAAGAAGCTTGTCGATACCTGTATAATGCTCTGCAGTGGGATTCAATACAGGTCCTTCCAGCTTCCTTGTTTGGGTTTTCTTGCTTATTGATCTGCCAACATGAACTATTTTCATGTGTTCATTTTTTCCTTTTTTTTTGCAGGCAGCTCCATATGATCTTTCTCTATTAGTCGGATTCAACTTTTGAGCTGAAGCAGCTAATCTATGGCACGTGGATCAATACACAGAACCTTCCGTGGAGGCATTTCTAAGAGGTTTATTTTGACAACCCCTTACATTACGCACAAGAAAAGATTCATTTTATTGTAGGAAACCTAAACCCTGAACGCAGAGAGCATTTAGGATAAAGGAGTGCACGGCAGATTTCTGTTTAATATTGTGCATAATATTTGTTTTATTGCCTTTCATCTTCTCTGCAACTCTGCTGTCAACGCATGAAGATACTAAAATAGCATCCACAATCGTAGTCATATTCATGCTCTTATTTTCTATTGGGATTTTTTTTCTAAGCTAGACAAATAATTCTGAATCACAGAACAAGGTCCAAATCTTCATAGGATGTGTGTTTCTACCTTTTCCAGAAACCTCAGTAGAGAAAAACAAACAACTTTTCTAATTATACAGGACGGCAAGTACAATATTGTATGTGTAATATGAAAACACCACCTGTCATTCCCAGTCTGGGAGCTTTGGACAAATGGAGCAACGGAAAATTTGAAAAGCAAAGCTTTCAAGATTATTCTTTTACGCTTTGGAGACACCAGACTCGTCAGGCTGTAAGTCCTTTTGGAAATGCAGTGTTCCACTTTAATGCTAAAATCTAGCAGTTTATTGTTATTAGCAGAAGTGTTTCTAATAATGTAGCGTCCCACTGCTGGCTTGTTCACTCATGGATGTGCAGAAGACGTGGCCAAAAGACGCTAGGGCTGTGTATTGGAAAGAACCTGCCGATACAATATGTATCATGATACAGCGGTCATGATTCAATATATCATGATATATTGCGATATTGCAAGCAAAGTGATATATTGAGATTTTTCAAATCCTACTATTAAAACACTATATGAGCAGGTTTGTCAATGCTTAGAATAGCATTGCGTCCTTGTGCTGCTTGTTAATGTTGGAGTGGAGCTAAAAATGGATTACAACAACACAACACAACACATAATGATTCACTGTCTGCCAGAAATCTGTGTATCGCTGCTGTGCTTTTGAGAATCGATACAGTATCACCAAACATAATATCATAATACTCTGTATTTTGATATTTTCTTACAACCCTACATGACGTGAGTGCTGGACTTGCATTAAGAGAGACTTTAAATCACGTAAATAGGTGGCTATTGTAGTTTAAAATGTATTATGTCTCAATCTGTGCTGGTCTAAAAAGAGGACTGTGTCTGGGCCGAGTACTGCAAGGAAGGAGCAGTGTGGTGAAGACAAGCAACAAAAACAGAGGAAGGGGCCAGAAAGGTTGCTTGGGAAGCAGCAGGCCATGAGGAACTGCTGATGAAACAGCATGGCGGCCTGGTGGTGTAGACAGTAGCCATCCAGCCACACTTTAAGCAGTCGCAGGTTCACATACAGCACCCTTGCTGGTGTCTACAGAGCAGTGGATGGCTCCATTGGCGTAGGGCTTAGGCGCTGTAAGCTGTGAGGACGACACAGCACTCAGACTATCTGCTCTGACCCCTCGAGGAAGAGGAAATGGATGTTCTGAATCTACCACTGCACAAAGATAGTGGGACTCTCCATGGACTTTGTGATGTCACCGGGACAACTAGCCATTAAAAGGGGGCTATGTACTGTCCGGCTACTGGCTTGTATAAGTGACTTTAAATGCAATTAAGTTGTGGTTATTAATGTTATTAGTGCAGGTACATATTATCTGGGCTGGGCTTTGGAGTAGTGGTGTGGGTCTGTCTGTCTACTGTTGAGTAATTTTTCTATAAAGAACGTCCCTCCTATTCCTGCTATCAGTGCTGTGATATGTAAGTACGGAGGTTATATATCGTCAATGTCCACTGTCTCCAAAATGGCAACTTCACAGAAGAGGCCCCAAGACAGTCTTTACTTTCAATGTAAGTCAATGGAACTAGATTGACTTACATTTTAGGCCCTTCTATTGGTCCATTTATAGTTTTTACACAATATAAATGACTCCTGTAATGTTCAAACAATGTAAAAAAATAAAAATCTACAAAAATTGAGATACATGTTTGTTTTTGGACAGTGAAAATATACTCATTTAATTAAATGTGAATCTTTAAGTATAGTACACAGAAAAAATGGGACGAGTGTCTGAAAGATAAGGTGCTCCTATAATGGTGCCAATAGGAATCCAGCATGTCAGTGTACAAAATTATCCTTACTTTAAACAAAAAAAAAAAGCTGCACTATGTAAGTTATGCATGCGTAATCTTAAATTGCATGCATTGTGTAAAAGAACATTTGTTGGACACTGGTTGTGCTTGATCACGTACTATAATAATTACACCCTGTAATAAATGTAATATGTTTATTTTATTTATTTTGTCACTTTATTTATCAGTATTATTTGTCAATTTTGGATTTTTTTGTGTTCTGAAATTCATTTTCACCTTAGGGTTTTCATTTCAGCGCATCACTAGTTTAAAGTTGTTGCTTTGGTTTCTAAATCCTACTGGACGGTAATGGACACAGTAAAGTGTTGCAGGTTTTATGGATAAACTGGACTTTCCAGACTAATATTAAAAACAGCAGGATTCCTAATTTGTGATGTCAGCTCTCATGGAGACAAACTGTGTACGCAAAAGGTCTAACTGAATGAAATAAGACCCCAAAACTGACTTGAAAGGGCTGTCTAAATCTACACATTCACCACCACTCCACCCCCCTACCCACGCACATCTTCACCCCCACGCACGTATACACACCTGGAAATTCAGAGATTATACCCATAATGCCCGTCACAGAGAGCATTTGACATTTTTAGGAGTTTAATTACACGCTTGGCCAGCATGAGCTGGGTGAAACTCTCAGTAAATTACACCGTCTCTGTCTGCAGCTGCACATCCGGATCTCACGACCCAACAAGAAACCTCCCACCGAGACCTCAGCGCACACACCTTTCTGAGGACGCCGGACACTCGCTGACTGCTGAGTTAAAGAGGCGAGTGTCAGTGCTGAGGGCAGCTGCACTACTGACCCTTACCATTATTACACAGGGCATGATAAACTGATAAAACAAAAACAAACATGACTGTGGTGTGTCTGAAGCAACATACCTTAATATTATTATTCCACAAACACTATGAATTATTATACAACTGTGACACAATAGTCAATACCTACTATAAAATATTCATCAACTACTATAAAATATATACTATACACTATCAATTCGGAGCTATTATAATATTTTGAAAATATTAACAATTATTATCCACTATAAATGATTCTACTATGAATTTTTCCCAAAACACTATTAAGTAACTATCATAAATATTCTGCAACAAGGATTAATTATTATTATCTACAAATTATCTATGAATTATTAAGTAACGACCACAAAATGTATTGTATTCACTATCAATTACAATATTCTACAATTATTAAGACTTATTATTATCAACTATAAATGATTCTACTATAAATTATTCCCAAAACACTATTAAGTAACTACTATGAATTATTATACAACCGTGATTACATGATAAATGATGCAACCAAAAATTTTAATTATCTACTATGAAATATTCAGTATTTAATAAAAATGATTCAGGTCCTACTATGAAACTAATATAAGTTCTGTAGTTCTGTAAAGACTGAGGATTTAAGATGTGGACCCACATACAGACCCTTTAAAAGGTCCTTCCAGCTAATTTTCCTCCTCCTGGTTCAGTTGCGTGTATAAAAAGGTGATGAACAGAACATTGCTTACTGTACTTCTTCAGTCAGTTTCCCGTCAAGGCCATGACTAACAGAAATCCAGACATCAGTGCGAGTGTAAATCAGATGAAAGAAAAAAAACGCACTTGCTGTCAAAGCAAACAGATAATAACAAGAGCTCTGCTTCAACCGCCGTATAATTAAACACCAGAAACGAGCCCACTGTAAAGGCGCGGGCGCCACTGCAGGAGATGGCAAACTTTATTGAGCTTTAAGATATGGGAAGGCGGGGTCATAAATAATTACTGAGCTCCAGTGGAACCAATTAATCACATGTGTGGGGGGGCAGCGTGGCCCATAAAAGACAGAGCAGAAGCTCATATGCTCTCAAAACAGATGTGACTAAAATAAACAAGTTGCTGTGTTATCTTTTAACACACCTGGGTGTCCAGTGAGGTTGGGCGAGATATATAACAGTGCAATTATATTTTCTTAATGTGACATTTGGTTTTCATGTCAGGCTGTGAAAGACGATGATGGTTTGAAGGAAAGAAGTTTGAACACCCAAGTAGAGTGAAATGACACTCTATACAGAACACAAACATATACTCTTCTGCAAATTCAAATTCTCTGTAGAGGATGTGTTGAACGGGAACTATCATATGTTTCTGTTTCTTTTAGTGTGTCGTGTAGCTGCTTGAGCTTCTAAGCTATAGAACCCAACGCACAAGCCAGAAACGACTTTTCTCAACTGCCCAAAGCATTGTATTGGAATTCCCGCCCTTTCCTCTGTTACAAGGTGACTTCACCTTGCGGGATGCTGCTGCTGCTACTGCTTCCAGAGTGGGGGAGCTGACCAATAAGAGCTTAAAGAGATTAAAGGTGTTCTACACAAACCTTTTCAGTGAGATTTTAATTACAGATGTACAATATAAG
Source organism: Megaleporinus macrocephalus (assembly GCA_021613375.1). Lineage (NCBI taxonomy): Eukaryota > Metazoa > Chordata > Actinopteri > Characiformes > Anostomidae > Megaleporinus > Megaleporinus macrocephalus. The sequence goes on from CM038727.1 coordinate 17,711,895, forward strand.
AAAAATCTTGGGAAATCTTTGGGAAAACTGAAGCATGTAAATCTATTCCAGTGGAGTTAAATAAAATATTAACACTGACATTGCGCATATCAAGTCCCCTTTAACTTTCATCTAAAGAAAACAGTAAAACATGCCATCTCATCAGAGGTATCAAACATTTTGTATATGAGGGGCATATATTTACACATATGAGAAATATATCAATATATCAAGGCCATATTATGATTGTTACCACCATGTGTTTTCAATTATACAGCTTTTATACTTCATAGCTGTTACAAATGGATATGCATCTATAAATCATCACTGTCCAATGAAAAACATATATTTTGTGGATTTCTATTTTTCTACATCAATTAAATGCTGCAGCTGCCATTTACACTGTGGGACAATTTCATGATTAATGGACCATTAGAAATGCTTTTAAAAAGCTTGGAAAAAAATCTGGTTCCATAGACTTCCATTGAAAGTGAAAACAGTTTTTGGCCTCTCCTGTAAAGTTATCAAATGTTTTTTCATTGGTCAGCAATAATATGCATCTTTTTTACAGAGAAAAAAATCAACCAGCAGCAAACTAACAAAAGCAACAGTAAAGCGGAGCTTCAGCTTTCCTCCAGAGCCTCCACTGTAATGAGAATCCATGCGATGCATGAACAGGAGGCTAAAAAATATTGACAACTGTGTTCACTCTGTGGAAATCCGGACGTTTATGTTCAGATCCTGCATTTAAAGTAACGTTACTACAATATTAAATATTAAAGGTAGTAAATACATTCTGATGCAGGTTATTTTGTCTGCTCATACAAAATGCACTGCTTTAAATGGAAACACAATTTTTTTTTCTGTAGGGTTAAATTTGAGCTCCTAAGTCAAACAAGATTACTACAAAGTGCACTTACAAGGTAGGTGTTTTAGAAAACTGGCCATCCACATGTTTTGTTTCAGTGCATCACAGAGTAACATCAACACTCCATGTGCATAATGTTCTATTAATTACATGCACATGTAAATGAAATGCGCAGACTTGATGAGATGTTGCTTTCCTCTCATATATGGCGTTAAAGACTGACTCTTCCTCTTGAATGTTGCCTAATGAGCTTATTTACATCTTGGAGGGAAAGAAAACAGCAATCAAATGATTTGATGCTACATCGTTGAAATTCAGCACATTAGGGACAAAAAAAATTATAAAATAAAATAAAAAAACAACAGTGCCGAGCCAAAGCAATTAAAGCATTATGGGAATGATATAACCGCACTCCATCAACATCAGATGCTTTTATTTCCCCTGATACGGCAAAAGAACTTCATTTTCCAAACGCTCTGTAAAACAGAGTAAACACAAAAACAAGAGAGAAATGCTTCAAATCTCACTGGACATCTCCTGTACGCTTCTAAAAGTAGTCCAAGTTCATACGCAAACCAACATAGCTATTAGCCCAATATCCAAACATCCATGATATCACTGGATATAATTACGTCCTACGTGGCTTTCCGTGATGATTTCTACAGCGCCCTTCAAAATATGTGTTTCAGTGTGGACTAGTGGTTGACCAAGGTCAGCAGTGGTCTGCAGCCGGGCTGTAAATTGAGGCTATACCACACTGAATTCCACACTGTGATTATATTTCTACATATTGCAAAGACAACGTAACTAACACTATATTATAAACACATCTATATACATTTATATCCTCGATGTGTCATAGTTAAAGACCAGCCTGCAGTATTTATCTCTAAAATGATTCACTATTGCATGTTGGGTAATATGACCATACTTTATTATGGCTTTCTGCCAGATCTGTTTCAACACCGTTCAACACCAGACTGTCTGGTATGATCGTGTAATTTGGGCTTGTATACAGCTTTTCGATTGGATGCACTGATTCCGGAAAACTATGGATTTTGTTTCCATAGAGAATGAATAGGATGAAAATATACACACCAATTTAAGGTACTTCCGCTTGAGCAACAGACACCGTTTCGCATACACTGACTCAGGGTGGACCCCCGACCATGATTGCAGTGATGGTTCTACCCGCACTTGTCTGTTTGTCGTTTTTTGTTTTATCCCTCTTTTTTTCACCATAGAGTCCCGTTCATTTTTGGACACACCCATGGTTTTGTTTAATGCACAGCTTCCAAACTGCATGTTCTCTCTTAGGGGAGGTCCCCAACCTGTAATCCACAATCATACCCACACACACTCCTCAATTTGTCGTTTATTCATCCCTCGTTCCTCCCATAGGGTCGCATAAATTTTTGCCCGAATCCAAACATGGTTTCGTTTAAGCTACAGCCACAAAACTGCATGTAGTGACTCAGGGCATATCGCCAAACACACTGACCTGAATTCCTCTTCTTGTCGCAAATTCATCCCTCGTTCCTTACATAGGGTTACATTAATTTTCAGCCAAATATAAACATCATGGTTTTGTTTAAGCTACAGCCACAAAACTGCATGTAGTGACTCAGGGCACATCCCCAAACACACTGACCTGCATTCCTCTACTTGTTGTTTATTCATCCCTCATTTCTCACGATGCATGAGCTGCACAACTATCATGTAGCTTTTCTAGTTATTGTGATACATTTTGGTATTATGATGAATGATATCATGCTTACTGAAGAACATCATTTCTGTATCTAATTAAATCTAGTTAAATAAAACCGAAGTATTTATAGCTTTTGATGGTTTTCAAAAGTGGCACACTATTATTCTGCGTGTCAAAGTATCATCATGTATCATGACACACTACATAATGTGAAAATTTCTTTATGTATCGTGATATGATATTTTTGCCATATTGCCTGCCCCTAGTTTATGGCACACAAAATAGCAATTGCAATAGCAAACAGCAACTGGTTAGATGGCTCATTTATATTTAGCCTTCTGCAATGCATGCTTTTCCAATACCATTCAAGTAATAATACTGTATATTGTACAGCCTTACTGTGAAGGGTGCATAAACTTTTGCACACTCATTAGCAATGCGCCAGAGCATAACTGAACAGTTGCCAGTATTCACAAGCGAATAGCTGTCAAACACATGCACACATAAAATAAAATAAACAATTAAGGTTATTACATGAAAACAAGATCAAACCTAGGGCTTAAAGCTAAAATCATTTTCTAGGTTAGCTGTACTCCCTCATTACTTCACTTTATTTCTAGTGTGGTATTTGCAATCAGAATACGCTGCTGTTGTTAAGCAATGCTTACATGCAGCCTGATAATAACCTGACTGATAGCTTAATTAGGAATACATACATCCATGTATTCTCCTCATTTTGAATAGACTACTTTGATTTATGCCATTTGAAAAGCAATTTTTATCCAGTTGAATGAGGTGGCTAATCCTGTAAAAAAAGGATAAGAACGTCTGTATCTGATTACGTTCAAAGTTGGAAAGGTTAAGTAGGTTCTGTGCATGTGCATTTGCGTCATAAAGTTTACAATATTAAGCATAGTGAAAGCCAGAAACTGGATAGCAGAGGAGATATAGCTCATAGCTCATAGCTCAAACTCTCTAAGACTTAAAATAAGTCAGCAAGGTGAACATTCACTTATAAGCTCAAGCTTATAAGGAAATTTGCAAAAACACTTTGCATGTAAACATAGCCAGTATGAGGTCCAAAGAGCTTCATTTACAGTAAAGCCAGTCATCAGATATCATCAGACATTCTCAACAATTAGGAACATGCTGGTAAGCTTAGAAACACCTAAATGTCTTGAAGACCTCAGTGGGTTACAGAAATTCTTTCCCTGATTAAGGAAAACACATCATGAATACCCTCCTGGAGGCAGTCTTATCTGGGTCAAAATCAACAATTGAGAGCACCAGAGTAAATACAGAGATGTTATCATAAGATGTAAACCATTTGTTAAGCATTAAAAACAGCAAGACCAGATCAGAGTTTGTTACAACCATCTAAGCATCTCTGAAACAATCTAAGCATCTCTGAAACAACGTAAGCATCTCTGAAACAATAACTCAGATAAACTTGTACCAGGATGATAGGAAGACAAGAGTAAAAAATTTAAGTGCTAGTGATCCAAGGCATACCATTTCATCTGTGAAGCATGGTGGTGGTAGTGTCATGGTCTGGGCTTGTATAACTGGATGTAACTAGTATGAAACTGGATCTCTAATATTTACTGAAAAAGTGACTGCAGACAAAAAGGTGACAGCAGGTTAAATCTTATTCAATTATTAAATGTTTCAAAACACATTATCCAACATAACAATTTAGGAAATGTTTTATAATCGGCTGCAGCACTTTCTGTCTGCTCACCTTCAAATTTCAATGTCATGTTTTTTCTTTGATAAGATTGGTTTTTAGATTTGGTATTTATTCTTTATAACCATTTTATATTCAGTATGTCAAAATTCACATGAGAATACATGTATGGAAACCCAGCTATTGTTGGACTATTAAATGTCTGTCACTTTTCACTTACATTTCTACTCTCTGTGTCTGAAAATCACCCAAGAAAGAAATTAAACATGAAATTAACATTCTGGGGTGCCATAATTTCCTTCAGGTGCTTTCCAAAAAACCTAATGTGATCATGTTTCAGTCAATGTATCAGCTCTACTCTGTCCGAGTCTCCTTTGAGTTATCAATTTCACCACTCCTGAATAGCTGAAAGGGTAGAAATTAAATTGGAAACATAAAGCCATTACCCTAAAGTACAGAGCAGATACACACAACCCTGTAATACTATCCTTATGGGGTTTTCCATTGGATTATTACTGTAACTGTAGCTAAACATTGCTATATCTAACCCAACCCTGACCTTAAGCTTAGAAACCTCTGTAGAAAATGCTTTAAATGTCCAACAATGTTCTCAAATTACACAAATGTTCTTCCATATAGAGACACAAGTCAGAGACTGGGTATTGGTATAAGGCTGATATGGCACATGATACCACATAACATCAGATTGGTATCAGAATTTTATGATTATTGAGGTTTCAGTATATATATATATATATATATATATATATATATATATATATATATATATATTTGTCTTTTGTCAAGGACTTTACATTGTATTATAATGTTGAATGAAGTTGTCAAGCCATATATATATATATATAAATATATATATATATATATATATATATATATATATATATATATATATATATATATACATATATGGCTTGACAACTTCATTCAACATTATAATACAATGAAAAGTCCTTGACAAAAGACAAAAGCAACCACGTTAGCTCATCTTTTCTCAATATAGAGAACAGATGACGACTGCGTGGCCTCAGGGTAGGTTTAATTCTTGTTTGAAAAGCTAATGGTGTAGGGCAATATGAGAGGCTGTCACAACAACCATTATAGCAGTTTGAAAAACATGATTCAGTCTAAAGAAGTGCAATGAACTACAATTTAGAACCCACGGTATCTCTAGTAGCATATTTTCACAGCTATGAACGAAACACTGGACTCGATTTTAAGTGTCCATGTTAATTTGCCCACTGGAAAAGCCGAATATATACAGATATTGTGCAAAATTGTGCAAATATGAGCAGTCAAAGCAGCAAATAGGAACAACGTATTTAGTTTTGAGGAGATATTTCAGTATTTTTAGGAGGAAATTAGATGTAAGACATTCTACTTGCATAAGAAAGGAGACAGAAAACAAAACTGAAGTTCATAAACTGAATAAAAGCTACAAAGACAATGGAAACCCTAGAAACCACCTGCTAGACATCCAAAACTGTGCCCATCAGATAAACACCCACTTAATGCTGTCAAGCAAGATAATCAAGCTTTATTCTTGCTTCAGAAAATCCACAGATATCTTTGTCCAGACAATAGACTGACCACCCCAGAGTCCAGAGCTCCACATTATTGAATATGTTGGAGATTATTAAAAAGGGTGAGAATCAGAAAATGTTGAGCAGACTTCTAAGACTGAACTTTGGCGATGAGGAATATTTCCTGCATATTTCTTTGAAAATGAGTCTCTTAAAAAGAATGGAAGATGTAATAAAGGTAAAGAGTGGACACAATAAACACTGAAACATTTATATTGTTGGAGTTGTTGAGGCTTTTGTGTAAGTTACCTAATTGTTCTAATATTGAACATTAATACTCCACTTAATACTCCACAGTACTCCACTTAAAAGCACTTAATGGTTGTTGTGATTGTAAATTAAATAGATAACGATATTTTCCAGTACTGTACTTTATATACTGTAAATAATGATATATAGCATATTTTAAATGGATGTTTTGATTTTAAATGAAATAGATCATGAATTTGTAGTGTACTGAAAATACATATATAATATACACAGTATATAAAGTATACCAAGTATTGTACAAAACATATTATTTATTTAATTACCAGTCAAAACAGCCATAAAGTACTTTAAAACGTTGGGGTGAAAAAACACATTAATCTAAATCTAAATCTTCTTCCATTTGCTATATAATTTATTCTGAAGGACTTGTTTACCAGGAGCTTCTGTGGTCCCAGTATCATCTTCACGAAGAAACTCTAAAACTGTTGTTTTATTCCACAAGACATTTTCCTTATTAAAAGTTTGGAGAAACAGTCAGTGTACTAGAGAAGTTTGACGCATGCACTGGACTGAAGGCCGAGTGTTAACAGCAGCTTTCACATTTAAGGCTTTCCTTCGAGAGAGAGCTGCACTATTTACATCAACCCTCCACATGATCAGGTTTAAATAGCAAGCATGCATAGGAATAGTCTATCAATGTACTGCCCTAAAGAAAGGTCTGTCTATAAATACACAAAACAGCTGACCCCACAGAGTCACACTCTTATGTATTTTGACTTCAAAGGAATGGGAGATGTCTTTTGACTTTTTTTGTGGTTCTAGTTTTGGTCTATTTTTGTCTCTCAAGGACCAAAAACATTAGGAAACAACAATTAGAGCCAAATTAGGGCTACACAGTTTTGACAAAGCACCATATAGCGGTAGTATCTATTTATTCACGTTTGTTGGATCTTGTAATTAATGGCCCATTTGCATTTTGTAAGCTTATCAGTGCATTATAAATATTTCAAAGGCCAATATTTACTATAATTATAACAGACGCTACACAGATTGGCCAGTTTGTTTGAAACTTCACCCTGTCCAGTGACATGGCACTGATATAAGTGGCAAAGCAAAGGGACTGAAGTTCTTACATATATTGTACACCTTCTGGCCACTTTATTAGAAACCCCTACCTTGCAGATACTGTGTTGAACCCAGTGGTGGACTGGTAAAGCAGCCAGGCTCTTTCAGTACGAAAGTGTTTAGTATCTATGCAACCTTGAACCCACTATGTCAATCATATTACCAACATCCTTTGATGCAGGACGTCATACCATCAGCTATTCATTTGAAGCCCATTTAGCAGACATCATTTTAAATACTTTTTGTGGCACTTACTTTTTTTGCTATGTAACCTGAATCTGTCTTCAAGCGTGTGGAGCTATAGCTTGAAAATGACAAAATAATTAAATTTTTTAAAAAATGTAAGTACCGCTAACCTCTCCAGCAGCAGTAGCTATTGCACACAGCTGACTCCCCGCTTTCCACTGTTTTTCTCGCTCAGCTTTAAAAGCCTCCGCAGCTTCAGTTAAATGGGATAACACAGCATGCTGCAGTCACAAACTTCAAAACGCCTCCCAGTTCAGTAGACTATTTAGGTAATGATCACGTACTGCTTGATGAATACTGCCTACTTGAACACACTAGCTGTTCTCACATACTGCTTTTGCATACCATTTAGAATGGAGTATGGAATTAGGTGTAGTATGGAAGTACGCTATTTCAGATGCAGCCTTTGTTTCTTGGGTCTGGATGTAATACTGTAAATAAAACATCTGGGGACAACCATAAGAAGACTTGGGCTCAATATTTCATTAGCCAACAATATCACTTCACTAGCTAGCTTGCTTATTGATTTTGGGTGTGGTTTTGGTTTTAGAGAGTCATATTAGCAGCAGTTCTTGCTGCAATTCAGGACCAAAAGCTTATAAAGTTGTTCCCAACTTTGTGTTTTCTTATTACAAGATCACATACATGGCATACAGGCATCAGAGGAGAGTTCTGACCGTGTTTTGTTATATAATAATAGCTTAACCTGTAATAATGAGATGCTCGGCCTTCACGGCTGCCAATAAAATCAAAGTGGGATTTTTTCCAATAAGTTGTTTTCAGTCACATGATTTCATCAATGTTCAAAATGAAGACAGAGGGCAGCAAAGGTAAAAGCAGATTGGCTACTATTGAGACCGTAGATATAAGAACTACTAGAAAAACAAACAAAAAGAAAGGTATCAAGACATAACGGAATATTGCACGCTATCAGTTTTCATTGGTTGAGCTGTGGAGCATTTGTAGTCACCTTAGAGAAAGCTACAAATGGCGGCAAGCTCTCCAGCATTAAGCGGAGGTGCTTGTAGTTAATAAAACTGAAAAATTGAGCTACTAATCTTCTATTAATGTCTAATAAAAAAATGCAAAAATAATATAAAAGGTCAGCACTGCCAGTTGCAGCTGCAGAAAGAGAGTTGCTTCAGTGCTGCTAGCATTACTGTTATGGGTGTTAACGAAGAGGTTACACTGTTCTCTGGAAGTGTAAAAGTTGTTGTTAATCACTTTGCAGAGTTTTTTGGAGGAAGTAATAAATGCTCTATCATTTCACAGTGAGCAGCTGACCTCTAACTGACCGCAGCAGAGCGAATAAAAGTGACTTGATTTAAAATCTGAGGTTGAACCATGTTCCATGTTATCTCCAAATACACAGAAAACAATGGTAGTAAAATGAATATATTATTATTATAGTAGGCTACAAGCTGTTAAACAGAACATACAGTATTTAGTTTTATTTTTTTTTAAAAGCCAAAAAGAACCCACCAACCAACTGAATGTTTGCAACTCAACCACTGCTTGTGCTGCCGCCACCCACACGTCAGTGTCAATGCTAAGTTGAGAATGGCCCACCTAGTAAAATGGTCAATGAAAGTAGTTAAGATACCCAATTAACAGACACCTCAAGTATTCAATATTCAATAACACTGTAGAGAGAAAATTCTCAAAAAAGCTTTTTGTTGTTTTTGCAACATAATTGCAGACTAATTGGACATCTGTGTGGTAACATCACTACACCTACACTGAGCTGGAAATTGGGGTGCCGATCTGAATCCAATCATGTAATTGCCAGTCATTGACCTCCAGACTCAAACTTCATGCACGCTGAACTCGTTTGATATCCACCCTGTGACCCAAACTAATGGAGGGCTCCATTTGCGCTCAGTTTAAAGCTTTTGCAGATGTTTTAGACCCTCTCTGAGCGTTCTCATTTCTGTTTGTAAGCAGACTGGGCCATGCGTCCGGCCTACGGCAGACCCTCGTGGGCCGCTGTTTTGTTTTGAACAGCTGTGTTATTACTGCACTCCCGTCATGTTGCGGGGTCGTGCGTCTATCTTCGCATGACAAACTCTGGATGTTTGGATGGGATTACGATGATCAAAAGACTCCAGATTTTGGGCATGCAGATGATTTTAGAGAGAAGTTGTTTTTAGACTGAGCTGCTAATACGTTTCCCCCCTTAACCAAAGAACCTGCACTATTTACTGACAGTAATAACAGCGTACTGTAATATTAAATTAATTCTTTCTGACTCTTAACTCTCTGAAACTAGTGGAATGGAAAGTGCAGGTACTAGACTTTTGTTTGAAAGTAGAAAGTTGAAAGTATATTTTATTATTATTAGAATATAATGTTTTGTATGTATGTGAGTCTCTATGTAATATCTATAGGGGGCTATGTTATCCTGTATGTGCTAGCATGTATGTGAGTCTGTGTGTAACTTCTATGAGGGGCTATGGTATCTCATATGTGCTTCTATGGGTGAGTCTGTGTGTAAAGTTTATAGAGGGTTATGTTATCCTGTATGTGCTTGTGTTTATGTGAGTCTGTGTGTAACGTCTATAGGGGGCTATGTTATCCTGTATGTGCTTGTGTTTATGTGAGTCTGTGTGTAAAGTCTATAGAGGGCTATGTTATCCTGTATGTGCTTGTATGTATGTGAGTCTGTGTGTAAAGTCTATAGGGGGCTATGTTATCCTGTATGTGCTTGTATGTATGTGAGTCTGTGTGTAAAGTCTATAGGGGTCTATGTTATCCTGTATGTGCTTGTGTTTATGTGAGTCTGTGTGTAAAGTATATAGGGGGCTATGTTATCCTGTATGTGCTTGTGTTTATGTGAGTCTGTGTGTAAAGTCTATAGAGGGCTATGTTATCCTGTATGTGCTTGTATGTATGTGAGTCTGTGTGTAAAGTCTATAGGGGGCTATGTTATCCTGTATGTGCTTGTATGTATGTGAGTCTGTGTGTAAAGTCTATAGGGGGCTATGTTATCCTGTATGTGCTTGTATGTATGTGAGTCTGTGTGTAAAGTCTATAGGGGGCTATGTTATCCTGTATGTGCTTGTATGTATGTGAGTCTGTATGTAAAGTCTATGAGGGGCAGTGTGTCACATTGTTTATGGTAGTTAGATATGAATTTTGTGAAACATTAAAAAAAAAGTTCCGCCATAAAAAAGGTGCAAGAGAAAGTGTAGAACTTTGTGAATTTGTAAGGGTTAAGGCCTACACACTGTAAATGTGCAACTGATCTGCTGTCAAATAATAAAACTGTCTCACAATGCCACATGACACGATTACATACTGCACGCCGTAACGCAGTATATTGTAATGGCCGAAATAGAAACATGAATTATTAAACGATGGCCATATATTCTGCCTCCATTACCCTATGACATGTCTGGTGATGACAGAAGGATAAATATCTCTGCAACCCGACTGTGCTGTATTCCTGGATGCTGTCATTGGGTCACGCTAGCACTGCCAGAGGCGCGCAACAGTCAGAGTGAAACCCCACGTGACTGCATGCCGCTGCATCTGAATGAGCCTGATCATCTGTCATACTTTCTCACATCAACTTTATTTAGGAGGTGACATTTTAAGACACATTCGGAATCATGGCTTTTGATTAGGTGAGATTCGCAGAACACTCCTAATTTTAACAGGCCCTGGATTCATTTGGCCCAGACTTTTGGTTCATCTCTGCTGCCAGGGATAGACAGATCTATAACAAAGTGTCAAAATGTGAGAGAGAGAAAATGTGGGAGAGAGCATGAAAGGAAAGAAAATGTGAGATGATGAGATCGAGCATGTGAACGAGAGAAAGAGAAAGGAGAAAGAAAGTGTAAAAAGATGTAAAAAAAGAGGAAGGGAGAAAGAGCAAGTGTGAAAGGAGAGAGAGAGAGAGAGACAAAAAGAGAGAGAGACAGAGAGAGAAAGCGGGAGAAAGAAAAAGAACGAGAGAGAGAATGAAAGAGACAGTAATGTAAAAGAAAGAGGAAGGGAGAAAGAGCAAGTGTGAAAGGAGAGAGACAAAAAGAGAGAGAGACAGAGAGAAAGTGAGAGAAAGAAAAAGAACAAAGAAGAGAATGAAAGAGACAGAAATGTAAAAGAAAGATGGAGGAAAGAGCAAGTGTGAAAGAAGAGAGAGAGATAAAAGAGAGAGAGAAAAAAAAGAGAGAGAGAGAAAGTGAGAGAAAAAAGACAGAAAAAAAGACAAAGAAAAAAAGAAAGGACAAAGAAAGAGACATAAAAGTAAAAGAAAGAGTGAGGGAAAAAGAGCAAGTGTGGAAACGAGAGAGAGAGAGACAAAGAGAGAGACAAAGAGAGAGAGGAAAGAGAGAAAGTGAGAGAAAGAAAAAGAACGAGAGAGAAAATTAAAGAGACAGAAATGTAAAAGAAAGAGGGAGGAAAGAGCAAGTGTGAAAGAAGAGAGAGAGATAAAAGGGAGAGAGAGAAGAGAGCGAGAGAGCGAGAAAGAAAGTGAGAGAGAAAGACAGAAAGAAAAAAAAGACAAAGAAAAAAAGAAAGAACAAAGAAAGAGACAAGATCAAGTGTGGAAAACAGAGAGAGAGAGAGACGCAAAGAGAGAGAGGAAAGAGAGAGAAAAAGAATAAGAGAGAATAAGAGAAAGAAAGAGAAAGGGGGAAAAACAAAGAAAGAGCATGTGTGAAAGGAGAGAGAGAAAAAGAAAAAGATATAGAGAGAGAAAGAAAAAGGAGAGAGAGAAGGGTGAGAGAGGGAGGTAGAGAGAAAGAAAGAGGGCAGAGGTCTATAAGGAGCACCTGGAATCTCCATAAATAACACGCAGCACATGTAGTGGCCTCTCGCTGCTCAGCTTGCAGAAACTCAGTCAGACAAATGAAAACAGGCTGGTGGCGCTGATGGGTGCAGCTGGATAAGCAGCTCACGTATACCAGCCAGAGAGAGGAAATCCCAAAAGATCCACCACACTCTGGACACGGAGAGAGTGACCCACACTAAGATCAGCTCTTACATCCCCTGAGTTACTACTACCATCGTTCAGACATAATAAACCACATTTACGTATCATTTACATTCTGTATGGACAGTTTTCAGTTTGTACTTCTTCACTGCACTACATCTTTCTGGTGAAATTCTGATAATATTCAAAGTTTAAGATCTGCAATTTGCACACAATTTTTCTATTTCTTTCAATGAGCTGGCCATTTGTGTTCTTCTAAGTATGGCTAGTATGGCTACATAAAGTATTTTTTTTTGTTTACCACAGATTTAGTGGTCATATGAGCACATACGTCATATTTATATTATATGGTGGTAGTTAAAAAAAAGAGATCATATGTAAAGTTTTTTTTTTTAATTATCCAACTATTTGTAACTGGTATAGTAGGTACATTAATAAAAACTGCATGCCTGTACAAAACCAGATCAGGGCAGCAGTGAGTAATGTTTATTTAATATTTAATTATTTAATTTGTTAATAGTGTCTTTGTAAATTGGCGGTGACTGTCGTATGTCTACTTATGTTTGTTAAAGACGCCTGTAATGATGACTGTTGTTTGTCTACTCGATGTTTGTTACAGATGGGTTTATAGTGAGAACGATACAGTGTATCAAAAACTCTGAGCTGCTAATGTGTCTAACTAGCGGAATAATCAAATGCATTGTGTGCAACTTCGATTGGCTTGGAATTGCTCTGAATGACTGCCAAGTTGCAGGTGAATTATGTCTCAGGCAACTCACAACATGAACAATTTACATTCACCATGGGTGGGGAACTCTGGCCCCTAAGGGCTGGACTCCTGCACACTTTGGTGATGTTTCTGCTCAAGCACACCTGATTCAGCTCATCAGGTAAATACCAGGTTTGCTTGGCGTGCTGGAGCTGAGAAATCACCAAACTGTGCAGCCCTCAGTTCCCCACTCCTGGTGTAAAGCCTGCCAAGGAGTTGGAAATCAGAAGGAAAAATAAAAAAAAACAAAAGAAAGAATGAAACTGCAGTGTTAATTACGCTACACTATTTTAGTCATGTTTGAAAGGAAGAAGCATATTTCACCTAATTTCACACCTTTAGCGCTCCCAAAGGAAATAAACTTTTTTTTTTGCACGTCTCATTAAAAACACGGTGTTACAACTAAATAAAAGCAATACTGTTCCTCTCCTAATAAGCTCATCGGGGCCCTGAAATCTCCGAAAGGCTGCTTGTCGAGATCTTTGGAAAGTCAGCCAAACTGAAGAGCAGTCACATTCGCTCCCCACACAGCTCGTAAATAAACGCAAACAGAAACAAACACACAGGTCCTAGCAGTATAGATTTTTTCACACATTCTTAAAGACTGGAAAACATTCAGACCCCTCCCACCCCCCCGCCAAATCATGACTGCTTTCAAACGGCAGTACTCCAGTCCACAACAATAACGTATTCTTCGCCTGCCTCGGGAACGTGGCCTGTGAGCGCTCTATGAAAGCGTACAGCGGCGATAAAACATCACAGCAGACATAAATAATCCCTTTAATGAGCCCCTCCACTCTCCGGTTTAATGATGACTACGCTTTTCCATTCAGCCGCTCTACAGGACAGGCACATGTGGCCTCCAGGTGGGTTTATTCCTCTGGGACTGTGGGCACAGCACTATTTCTAACAGCTACAATCCCTAAATCATAAAGGACCACCATTTAACACGGCACCATTGGCTCACTCCTGGTGTGGCCCAAAACTCTTCCCCTCTTTTGTCTCACTCGCATCCAACTCAACTTTCTACATTTTTTTTTATAATATATTCATCTTTAACCCTTTAATGCACAACCAGGGTCAAAAGTGATCTGACTGAAAATGAGAAACTGATTCCATTCATTAAATAACACGGGAAAAGAATACGGGTCAAGTTCTTCCCATGTTGTGCATTTAAAAGGGGTTTGTTTAGCTCATGTATCAAAGGGTTAATTATTAATGACTTACAAATGAATATGTTAATTATCTAAAATAAAGAAAGCACAAAATGGCATGACTGAGACACATCACAGGTTTAAAGATAATATTGTTGCCTGACCACGCCTAGTAACGTTATCTGGTATTTGTTAACACCTCTGGAGGGCAGCGGTGAGTACTGTTTGTTTATTTGATGTTTGTTATTTACACCAGTAAAGGGGCAACAGTGACTATTGAATGTCTCCTTAATGTTTTGTTAATGCCACCTTTACAGGCCAGTGAGTAACGTTTACTTAAAAATTTGCATAATTAAATAGTTAAGATGTAAACAAATGTATTTGGGGTGGTTTGGTGAGAAATATGGAATTCTAGATACATTTATAGAGTCAGAGTTACTCACAGTGTTGGTGACAGGAACCAGACGTCCACCTTTAAAAGCTACAATCATGGCGAAAGTGTCTGGACCCCTGCCCCAGAAATATTTCCAGAAAATTAAGAATTATTGCTATTACACATGTTTTGTTATACACATGTTTTTTTCTTTGTGGGTACAGAAACAACACAAAATTATTGGCACCCTCAACAAAAATTATTGGCACCCTCAACTTAATATTTGGTTGCACCCTGAAATCAACTGAAATCAATCGCTTCTTTTGCAAACTGCTCTCAAATTTGAAGGGTGCCTTCTCCCGACAGCAATGTTAAGATCCCTGCACAGGTGTTCAATGGGACTTAGATCCAGACTGACCACTTCAGAACTCTCCAGCACTTTGTTTCCATCCATTTCTGGCTGCTTTTTGAAGTATGTTTGGGGTCACTGTCCTGCTGAAAGACCCATGACCTAAAACGCAAACGCTTTGTGACACTGGGCCCTACATTGCGACCCAAAATCCTTTGGTAATCTTCAGATTTCATTATGCCTTGCACACAGTCAAGGCACCTGGTGCCAGAGGCAGCAAAACAACCCCAAAAACATCTTTAAACCTCCACTATATTCGCCTGTAGGTACCCTTCTTTGTAGGTCTCATCTTTCCACAAGACGTTTTCCTAGAAAGATTTCGGCTTACACACGTACATTTTGGCAAACTGCAGTCTAGCTTTTTTATGTCTCTGTCTCAGCAGTGGGGTCCTCCTGGGTCTCCTGCCTTAGCGTTTCATTTTATTCAAATGTCGACAGATAGTTTGCGCCTGCAGGACAGCTTGAATCCCTTTGGAACTTGATTGGGGCTGCTTATCCACCATCCGTACTATCCTGAATTGCAACCTTTCATCAGTTTTTCTCTTCCGTCCACGTCCAGGGAGATTAGCTACAGTGTCATGGGTTGTAAACTTCTTGATTGTGTTGTGCACTGTAGACACACTGTAGATGTGTACAACAAAACATGTGCAATTGCAATCATTTTCTGTGAGAAATTTCAGGGGTGCCAACACTTTTGGCCATGACTAGCTGGCATAAATACACTACCTGTTGCTTTATATGTTGTTTGGATTTGGTCTACACTGTATTGCTTTGAAATGGTAAAGAAATACATGCAGAGCACTGAGAGACTGAATAGTCTCAATGTGTAGGTGGCTCTGGATAGCAAGTAAAATGGCTATAATTGTGTTGTGGACATTGTGACTCCTGCTTCCTTCCGCTGTAAAGAAATCAGTACGTTTCTCTACAATGAGCCATTTCACTTCAAACCAATCTGAATGACTTTGTATAGATCTCAGCCAGTGAATTATGCACTGATAACTGATAACAAAAGCATGCTGTGCTTCAATAGCAAGTATGTAATGCAGAGGTCCTTTTCACAGAACTGTATGTCTAATCCAAGAACTATTTAACCTTTGTTTTTAAGAGCCTACAAGGATGAACTTTGTGTCTTTTTTTCTCGACCGTTGCATTAATTGCTCCCAAAGACAGCGGAACTTCCTGCTTGTTAGGCTGACGGAGAAGGAACCACAGTTTCCTCACACTTATTAACAGGTTTTGCCGTTCCTGAAAGCGGCCCATATGGGCAGGGGGGTAGTGGGGGAGTGGGTTATGCTGCATGGTTAATGAGGGTACAAGAAAGTAATTGTTCAAAAAGCGTTCGGTCTGCATTCAATTTAAAAACGAGACGCTTTCTTGGGTTTTTGCGCTGGTTTTCATTTAGGAGCTTTAATGAATCGTGCATAAGCAACACAACTGTGATTACAGTATAGCTCGGCAAAGATCAAAACCAAGCAATTCATTGCTAAGAATGTGTGATAATTTTTTTAGTTAATTAACGGATGCACTAAAAGGAAGCAGTGGAAACCAAAAAAACAAGAAGACTCCTACTTCAGTTGTTCTCGGTTAAGATCCAGTTCTCCGTTGCTCTTCACCACATACAAACATCAAGCATGAGGCTGATACGGCCTTAAAAATAAAGAATTCTAAATGGTTCCTGGCTTGGATGATCAGCGCTGGAACCAATACATTACCTTCAAGTAATTTGAACATCCAAAGAGTTTTCAATATGAGATGCTAACTGATAACCATCATTAAAAATGATTCCAAAACAGGTGCTTTGTTTAGATGACCATCCTAAAACCCCTAAGCGCAGCTATAGCAGCCTGTGGTCTTCTGGGAAGGCTTTTCTGGGAAGGCCCATCCAGCCAAAAGAATATCTGTGTGGTCAAACACTGATGTTGGCCGCCAAAGCTCCAGTAGTGTTCTCCTGGCATCCACCAAACCCAGATTCATCCATCAGACTGCCAGATAGTGAAGCATGATTCAGCACCCCAGAGAACATGTTTCCACTGCTCGGGAACTCTTTACACCACTCCAGTCAACATTTGGCTTTGTGCACAAGTCATCTTAGACATGTGTGCCATGCAAACTTATTTCAGGCAGCTCCCGAAAGCACAGTTCTTGTGTTGATGTTGGGCCTCCATAGTAAGTGATGCAACAGGGATCCAACATAGATGATTTTTACATAGTCTGCAGCTCCTTGACGTTTCCATTTCACAATAATATCACATACAGTTGACCCGGGCAGATCTAGCAAGACAGACACCTAACAAACTGACTTGTGGCATTCTATGACAGGGCCAAGTCCCTGATCATTCTACTGCCAGTGTTTCTCAGGGATTAACGGATGCACTAAAAGGAAGCAGCGGAAACCAAAAAAACAAGAAGACACCTCCGTCAGTTGTTCTCGGTTAAGATCCAGTTTTCCGTTGCTCTTCACGACATACAAACATCAAGCATGAGGCTGGTACGGTCTTAAAAATAAAGAATTCTAAATGGTTCTTGGCTTGGATGATCAGCGCTAGAACCAATACATTACCTTCAAGTAAGTTGAACATCCAAAGAGTTTTCAATATGATGATACCTGATAACCGATCACTGAAAATGATTCCAAAACAGGTGCTTTGTTTAGATGACCAAAGATTCCTTTCTTAAGCTACAACACCTGAATTCAATAACTGGGAAGGCTGTCCACATACTTGCAGCACCACTGAGTCCACTCAAGATTAAAAAGCTAGCTTGCTCACCCCTACTAGAAGGGTAGCTCTTTTATAAAGTAACCTTGGAGCTATGTATGGTTTCATTTTGGCTGTCCTGCTCGAACCATGCAAACCCTCCCTGTATAAAACCACATATTTTCATTATTGTAGAGGTTTTGCTGATTGAAAGAGGAGAAAGAGCTGTTAGTTCTCTTCTTGCCGACTCTTGTTTGATTGGCAAAGGCGAAGTTGCACGTGCTAACATGCAATGTTAGTATATAATAGGGGTGTATGAAAATATAGAAATATTGAATATTGGCATATTAAAAACACAATATCGATACACAGATTACACATACACACATTAACAAGCAGCACAAGGGCTCAATGCTGTTGTAAGCATTGACAAACCTGTTTATATAGTTGTGTGTTTTAATAGTAGGATTTGAAAAATCACAATATATCATGTTGCTTGCAATATCGCAATATATCGTGATTATATTTAATCATGACCGCGGTATCACGATACGTATTATATCGCCAAGTTCTTGCCAATACACAGCCCTAGTGTATAATATCTATAGATTTATTTAGCTCTTTCAGCCAAAGCACTCCAATGCAGCCAGTACTGTTAAGGATAATAGACAACCATTATTTCTTTTATATTGTTTTAAGTGAAAGGAGGCTTCAAGTCAGCTTCATGTCAGAAATCACTCTTATAGCATGTTCCTGTAATCACCATGTGACGCCCAAGTTAATAACCCATAGACAATTACTTTAGGGAGCCCAATGTGGTTCTCCTGCTCTTTATTTTAAAGAGTTTGGGCAGCTAAAGGTTGAGACCATAGCTGATTTAAAGCGATGAATGAATTAAAAAGTGAAGAAACAATCATCAAAAGGTCATTCATCCGACAGTGAGGGAGACGACTCCAGCTGGGACGAAGCAAGGTTTCATCCTCTCATGGGACGCTGCGAATGTCAGAAAACACGTAGCTGGCTCGCGCAGCCCAGACTAATTGCTCAAGGGCACTGTCGTTCCTCTCCCACTTAACAGCCAATAATATTTAGCTTTCATGACTCGCCGTGGGGAAACCATTAGAGCGATTCCCCGCAGGACAGAGAGGAGAGGAGCACTGTTTCATTAAAGAAAACAACTCTGATCATATGAAAGCACAAACAAGTCATCTTTCATACAGACTGGGTTTAATCTGAACCAACCTATGTCTGTATAGCTTTACACACTGAACAGTCTATGTGGAGGGCATGCTGTACTACAACATTGTATTAAGCAAACCAATGCCTGCCCTGTAAATTGTGTTTATGGACATTGTTTATACACATATCACACCTCTCTATGTACTCCTGTTTTAATTGATCGTTTTATGCACAAACTGATGTGGTTTGATCTATGGCTTTATTCCAAAACAAGGACAGTAGCTAATATTTATATATTAGTGCATTTCCTAAAGACAATGTAGAGCAACTGCACAGCTTAAGAAGCTGCTAGTGCTGCCCTAAGTGAGTACATGCATTGGTGGCTTTTAAGTGTGGCAGAAATGAAAGGGACTGTATGGGAGAAATGGGGACGGGGAAAAACATCACATAGAGCGCGGGTCATATCGTTGCAGGTTAAGAAGTTTGGGGACCTGCCTTAGAGGAGTACATGCAGTTTGGTGGCTGTCAGGCAAAGGAAACCATAGACCTTGGGTGTGGGCCATAATTAATGAGAGGAACGAGTGATGAAAAGAAGACCAACAGATACGTGCATGGGAGAACAACATTGAATTTGTGGTCAGGGGCTTGCCCTGAGATAGTATTTGCGTATCAGCATCTTCTAGTTAAGCAGAAGTGCAGTAGATGGATGTGCAATGTTTAAACTCTATTCATTCCTATGGGGGAAAATTAAGTTAATGAAGTTGATGAAGACTGTATGAAAATCATATGTCTGATCAAAAAGCTAAATACCAACATGACATTCACAGTCAGACTGAACATTTCAGAGATGGAATGATGTCAATGTCCTACAAATAACCTAAAAAATTAGAAAAAAAGAACAATATCACTAAGAAGTAAATAGCGTTTTTAAGGGGAAAGAGTAGATACAATTGTAGAAACAGTAGCTATGTTGCACTGGTCTTAAGGGATCCATATGATTAAGTTAATGCAAACCAGCCAATGGAAAATTATCACTGACTGGAAATACATTTTTAAGAACTAAAAGTTCCAAACTTTATGATGGGGGCGTTACCTAAAAAAGTAATTAATGCTGCTAAGCAACTCGATTTTTTGACAGGGCTCAAATGTTTTTATTGTCTTTGAATTAAATGTGCAAATACGGTTATTTGAAGCAATAAAATAGAAGAACCACTAAAGAACTTTTCCATGTTTTTCTGGTTGTAAATAAGTATCTCTATGTAATGTAGTTTCCACACTTATTAAAGTTGTCCCATAATTGCACATCCAAGCCGAGAACCATTTAGTAATCGTTATTTTTAGGAGTGTACATATTTCTGTCTTCAAATTGTTTTTTTCCCTCCATATGAGATTCTGCTGGACTTGTCAGAAAAACAATCCAGCCGTGCTTCCAGAAAGTGCCAAGGTGTGAAAGACCAGCAGGGTAACAGAGTGACTGTTGTTGCATTGCTGTGCTGTAAATGATTTTTAAACACCTGAGCCAGACCACCACAAAACCACTTTTAGTATGGCAAAAGAAAATGGGCCTCAGGTCCACAGGAAATGTACTGGCCGAAGTGCCCCCGACCCTCAACGCACCCCCCTGAACTATTTAACCAAGAACAGCACAACAGCGAAATACAAAAAGCTTTCGCCCAGCCTGTGGTAAAGTCACAAACAAGGTGAGCAAGGCTGCCAGTGCCCTCAGCCTGGACACACTGCTGCAGCGAATTCCAAGGACGTTTTTATTTTCATCATATTTATTGCAGATTTCCATTAAAAACCATCTTCAATAGCTCCTCTCTGATGTGGAAGGCTTAAATGATTCATTTGCTTCCTGACAGATGGGAACAGCACAACGTATAATAGCTTTCATACATCCACTTTAAATTGGCTACAGTAGGACCAACACTCCCCAATAACTAAACTGAACTAAACTGCTGTAGACTGAATGGATGGGACTAAACTACTGTAGACTGAATGGGTGTGACTAAACTACTGTAGACTGAATGGGTGTGACTAAACTACTGTAGACTGAATGGATGGGACTTAACTACTGTAGACTGAAAAGGTGGAAGTAAACTACTATAGACTGAATGGGTGGGACTAAACTACTATAGACTGAATGGGTGGGACTAAACTACTGTAGACTGAATGGGTGGGACTAAACTGCTGTAGACTGAATGGATGGGACTAAACTGCTGTTGACTGAATGGGTGGGAGTAAACTTCTGTAGACTGAATGGGTGGGACTAAACTGCTGTACGCTGAATGTGTGGGACTAAACTGGCATAGGCTGAATGGGTGGGATTAAACTGGCATAGGCTAAATGGGTGGAGCTAAACTGCTGTAAACGAAAAAGATTGGACTAAACTGCTGTAGACTGAATGGATGGGACTAAACTGCTGTAGGCTGAATGGGTGGAGCTAAACTCCTGTAGACTGAATGGGTGGAGCTAAACTGCTGTAGATTGAGTTTTATGGTGGTAAATTATGTTACAATACAATATTACATGTATATTGTGGATATTGTCAGTAGCAGAACACTAAACAACTGCATATTTCATTAGAAAGAGAGTCAAATAGTCCTGTTTAACTAGATTTAGTGCAACACAGTATGTACAAATACTGAATAAAAGTTGTGAAGATTTCTTTAAATATTGCGATATTATATTTTTGCCAAATAGCCCACCTCTGAACCGAATGGATCGCGCTAAATCACTGTAGACTGAGGCTGAGCTCTGTATGCTTAGTGGATGGACATAAACTGTTATAGGCCAAAAAGGCAGCCATTGGTAAACGCTTTCAGGAATCTGACATCACAAGCATGATGAAGTGAGCGGTTTTGGGCTGTACAATCTTTAAGTTGAGCAATAATTTCTTATTTATTTTTAAAAAGCAAGGGGAATTCAGTTTTCCTTTTAATTATGGACCCTTTAATTCCTAAATATTAGCAATGACTGAAAAGAGGAGAACATTTAGATATTTTAAGAGTGATTTTTCTTTCACACAGGGCTTGAATATTCAGAGTCAAACTGAAACTGCAGGAATAGAACTAGAGAGAAAAAAAAAACATCCTGCACATTCACAGCCCAAAGCCTTCAGCCTGGAGAGTCAACACAGCTAGCCAAAACTCAGCAGGGCATGAGAAATAAACATGGAAAACTAAAAATATTCTTTGATTTATTTGCTCTCGTTGTGGCTTCCTCTTGGCGAGCAGGACGTGATCAGCGCGAGAGTGAAGATCACCACTTCCTGTCCCAGCTGGGTGACTTTCGAGCATTTCGGCGGAGGGCTTCGATGCGTCAAGTTGAAACGTGTTCCTGGAAATGTAGTGCACTAGAAAATAATTTTAAGCCTTTAAATATAAATGGCACACACCTCTATAGGGAGCAAAGCCCATTGATCTCCTCAGCGTAGCCTGGACGAGCAATCATCCTTTTCTGAGGAGTCAATCAACACGATTGGAGCGCATCAGATAGAGATGTGATATCTGATCATTTACTGAGTTTTCAGCCTCGCAGCAGCTCCGTGCTTTAAGCGAGAGACTGTAGAAGGTTTTGTATTGATTAGAGGTCTTTCTGTCTCCTCCCAATCTACACTGTTCAGAGACCGTTTGGGGAAATTCACTGAGCCTCCTTAACGGCCTAATGGCTTAATGGCTGCTTCAGTTTAGCAATAGCAGGGGCATGACCACTGACCATAAAATAAAGATCTTAAAGGACCCATATAATGGAAATAATAGTAGAGTCATCATAACCAAATTAATAGGGAAATAAATAATAGGGTTGGAATATGTACCATTTACACCATAATCTATATATTAACATTTTTGTTATGTCACCTAATTAGCTTAAAGCAGTTTAGCCCAATTCATTCATTATTATCTTAAATATCCCAAAGAATAGAAAACTATTTATATTGGTATAGAGTACTAAGGAGAGTTTGGTACATAGAATTGACACACCGTAAACCTCAAACACTGTTGTTCCTCAAATGAAATCCCCACGTTTACAAAAGAAGACAGTGAAACAGGCTTCATTTTTATGCCTCCAAAACTTACATACAACAGCCCGGCTTTTCCAAGGAACTGTGAAGTGGCATGGTTAATGTGTATCTGTAAACAAGGCTTCCTTTTGGCTAGCTTGTTTTGTAAATGTTTCATTCCATCTTAAAGTCTGCAGCTTGTACAGGCGCCAGAATGGAACTGCGACACCATTAAAGGTGGAACGGAATATTTTGCGAAACAAGTTGCCAAACAAGCAGCCAACTTCAGCTCCAACGTCTTAATCAAGATCCCAGACAACTTTACTTCAAAGTTGTTAGTTTAACACAGAAGAGACTAAAGGACAGTTTCACCTTTATTAGCTTCACAACCCCAACAGCGACCTGCAAGTAGCAGCCAAGCTGTGTGAATTTATCAACGTATCCTTTTAAAGCCAGAATTGAAGGTTTTACAGTGAGTAACAACTTGAATTTACTCAAGCAGCTAGCACAGGTAACTTGAGCTACTAGCAAATAACTGGCATAGCTAACTATGAGGACTGAGCTTATGTATACTAAGGTTATTCTATTTGCTGCTCATGTCTGTTCCGCCAATGTGTTTTGTGTGGGTCATCGCTGTGTCTCACTCCAAACCAGCCAATCAAATCATTCATAAACTAGCCAAAAAGGAAAAACAGCTCAATTAATTGTAAGGCCAAATCATAGAGTGTAACTGGGTGTGTAAATCTGCATCAGGCTATTTTTTACTCCGACCAAACCCACATACCTTCTACGCAGAACATCAGAGAACAATTCAAAATGCTGGATAAATGCATGTTATGGCACATTTAAGTTATTAAGTTATATAAAGTGTTTTCAGATTGCTCTCAATGAGGCACAACATGGAGCCAACCAATCTGGCTGAAGTTTAGGAGCACTGGTCCAACTGTTGGTCAAAATTTTTTGTTGTTTTTTTGTTTTAAGTGAAAAGAAGTTAACATGTCCTGTACAGCGATGATACTTAAG
Organism: Megaleporinus macrocephalus; assembly: GCA_021613375.1. NCBI lineage: Eukaryota > Metazoa > Chordata > Actinopteri > Characiformes > Anostomidae > Megaleporinus > Megaleporinus macrocephalus. The sequence continues at coordinate 17,735,864 of CM038727.1, forward strand.
CATAGTTTAAAGACAATAAATTGCAGAATAATAATTAATGAATCAATGAAATCACATTGCCACAATACAGAGCCACCAATTATTGTGTAATAAATCAACTGATTGATTATAAAAAGAAAGAAATTTGAACCAACGCAGGATACAGGCTCTTTAAGAAAGCACCTCAGCCCAATCTGCAGTTCTTTCAGGGATGCTGTATTATATGGGAAAGGAGGAGGAGAAGGAAAAAGAAACAAGTTTTCCTCTCCTCCGCTGTCACATCACTGTCAGCCTGCCCTGCCTCCGCCGGCCTTGCGCACGCTTCACCTGTCAGCCAAAACGCCGCCGAGCCGGATGCTATCGCAAATCCGGATAGACTGGAGGCACATCCGCCACCCAAATATCAAATTGTTGTCAGCGGAGAGATGCGCCGTTTAACGGCCCGTCTCCGCCACAAAGGAAGAAAAGAATCAGCCGCTGGTCCCGCTTCAGGAACGCAGAGACGGTTATGAATCACCTTCTGAGTCACTGACATTTTACACCGCAGACGACAGCCAGGGGTGGAAATCTCGATGGCATTTAACATCAGAATAAAACTGTCGGAATTATCATAATTCAGGGAAGGTAATAAAGTACAGTAAATACATCATCCCTGAGATTCAGACACAGTCTGAAACACACGTAGCTGCTTTTCAAATGGCTCTCTGCTAAAATATGTAGTCAGAAGAGAAGAGAAGAGAAGTAAATCGAAGAAAGAAGAGCTGACAAAGAATAAAAGGAGAAAGGAAATGAAAATATAAGAAAAAAGTGGAAAAAAGAAAAAGAGAAATGGAGAGAAAAGAGGAGAATTAAACAGAGGTAAAGGAGAAGATAAGAGAAGAGAAGAGAAGAGAAGAGAAGTCAATTGAAGAAAGAAGAGCTGACAAAGAATAAAAGGAGAAAAGAATTGAAAATAAAAGAAAAAAGTGGAAAAAAGAAAAAGAGAAATGGAGAGAAAAGAGGAGAATTAAACATAGGTCAAGGAGAAGAGAAGAGAAGAGAAGTAAATCGAAGAAAGAAGAGCTGACAAAGAATAAAAGGAGAAAATAATTGAAAATAAAAGAAAAAGGTGGAAAAAAGAAAAAGAGAAATGGAGAGATTAATAGAAAGATTAACAGAGAAAAGAGAATTAAACAGAGGTAAAGGAGAAGAGAAGAGAAGAGAAAATAAAAGAAAAAAGAAAAAGAGAAATAGAGAGACTAATAGAAAGAAAGTAACAGAAGAAACGTAGAAATGGAAAAAGAAGTGGATAGAAAAGAAAAGCAGATTAAAGAAAAGATTAGAAAAAAGTAAACAGAGGAGGAAATGATTAACAGAGAAAAGCAGAGAAACAAACAAAAGAGAAGAGAAGAGAAGTGAAGAGAAGAGAAAAATGGAGAAGAAAAGAACTAAATAAAAAAAGAAAGAAGAGAAGAGCTGGCAATGAATAAAAGTAGAAGAGAATTGATAATAAAAGAAAAAAGTATTGAAAAAATAGAAATAGAGAGACTAATAGAAAGAACGTAATCGAAGAAAAGTAGAAATAGAAAAAGAAAGGGAAAGAAGAAAAGCAGATTAAAGAAAAGATTAGAAAATAAGTAAACAGAGGAGGAAATGATTAACAGAGAAAAGATAAAATTTAAACAGAAGTTAAGGAGAAGAGAAGAGAAAAAGAGAAATGGAGAGGAGAATAGAAAGAGAAGAAATAAATAGAAAAAGAGAGAACAAAGAATAAAGGATAAAAAAGAAGTAGGAAGAAGAAAAGAAAGAAATAAGTGGAAAAAAGAATAAAGAAAAGATGACAAAATAAGTAAACAGAAGGCGAGAAGAGCAGATGAATGGAAAAAAGAGGAAAAGAGTAAATAATTCAAAAGATATGATTCAACTATGTCCTCAACAAACGATTCAGTTCTTCATAAAGTAGTACACGTCATAATGATTTGATTCCATGTTTGTGATTCAGAATCATTTTTAAAAAAATAAAATTTTAGGAAGGAACCATTTAGCCAGTAAAATACATACAATAAAACCATGTGCCCCGTAAACCATAATCAATTCAACTCTCTAAGAGTCCAACAAGAATTTACACATTCAGGTCAATCCAGTTTAACACCTCTAGAGAAGAAAGAGTCGGCAGTTAGGACTCCATCCCCATTATTGGGCGAGAATATGATAATAAAGCTGTGCTGTTAGATTTCCTGTCCTGCTTCTTCATTAAAGCTCTGCTTTATAGTGCACAGCCCTCTCTCCTCAGAGGACACAGACGGCTTTAGGAATCATCCCCTGCTCAGATGTATTCTAGCAGGACCACAGACAGAGACGAGCACAGCTCCAAGCACAACACAAGCTACAGACCCGTCTAACAGAAAGTCTGGGAACATTTCAGACCTCACAAGGATTCGAGTCAATTCTGATTCTTTAGGAAACGATACGATCTGATACAATTAGTAAAATCTAGTTTCACAGTGATTAGATTCACCCTAAAATACATAACTGTGATTAGATACACTACTACTACACACAGCAGTGTAGCACAAACAAGAGCAAGCTATATTTAAATATTTCTTAAACATTACTGTAGTCAAAAAGTAACTGAATAAAATGAGTGTATACTCATCAGTGCATACTAAGCACCCTGTCCTCTGTGTCCTCAATCTACCTACAGCTCGCTCCTCTTCCACTCAATGAATTCTCAGGAAAACTCTATCTCTTCTATACAGGCACATCTAGACCAAACAGAAAACAGCACTGATAACAGAGACAAGCAAACTCAGACTATGATCCCTAACAGCTGCTTTTAGAGCACAAATAAATAAATAAATAAATAAATGAAGGTTTTCTGTGGACAAGCTTTATAGAACATAGGCCAAAATGCGCTCCAGGCATTAATGAGAGCTGGGATTCTCAAACAAACCTCAGAGGGATCAGATCCGAGCTGGAGTTTTTACAATGACCAGCCGAACTGAGGCGAAGCAGAGAGGTCATCACTCACGTTCCATACAGAGACCTTCACCAGGACAGTAAACACTGGATAAGAGAAAGGCTCTGAAATCTTTCTTTCTCTGCCCTCTTGCTTTCGTTTATCACTGCCTTGATTTCTAGCCATTATTTGTTTCCCCATCTCTCTCTCTCTCTCTCTCTCTCTCTCTCTCTCTTTACTCTGTCCTCAAATTCTCTTTCCCTGTCTCTTAGTCTCTTTTTTAGTCTCTCTCTCTTTTTCCTTATTCTTTCTTTCTTTCTTTTTACTCTTTTTTCTTTTCTCTTATTTATCTCTCTTTATTCATTTACACATCCTGTCTCCCATCCCTCTCTTTACTTTTTTTTTCTATCAGTTAGTGCTTTTCTAGCTTTCTCCCTTATTCTTTTCTTTATTCCTCTGTCCTCATCTCTCTTTCTCTCTCCATCTCTCTTTCTCTCTCTCTCTGTAAGCGTTTCCAGAATAAACTGGATGCCCATTAAATCAGTTGTGTAGAACAGCAGTGGTACAGCTTTATTAGTGGAGGAGAAAAGTCAGTCTTTATTTAACTCTATCAATCGGCGCTCTTTGATAAGAGTGCTGTGGACGCGCACACACACACACAACGGCCCGGGGGATTTGTTAACAGAGTTACACACACACACATTCAGAGTTAGTGGTGGCGGATTGTGGTTTGAAGATGCTGAAGGAAATGGAGTTGTGTGGTTTTGGGGCTACAGCAAACACATCAAAACTGAGGGAACGAAGAGATGCAGCTAATTTTCTCCGACATGCCGACACATCTCTGTTTCACTGCAGCCACAAGCACTCAACACGCTCACATATCCAGCAATGTGCAAAAGTCAGAGATGCCCCCTTCATTTATTTAACTTCCAGTCAAAACGGTCATTAAATGCAAGACATTTATTTTTCAGCATCAGGAGGAAAACAAAGCCGTAAACATCTAACAGAAATCTACAAAAACTAAAACAATCTCAAATGAATCCTTTACTACAGCTTCCATTCTTCTCAGAAGACTTGCTTTTATCTTTTCTAAGAAATCTGCAAGGACATTTCTCCACACCTTCAAATCAACAAAGCCTTTAATGTAACGTACATATACACTCAATGAGCACTTCATCAACTACATCTCCTTGTATATTTTTCTCATTGTCCATTTTATCAGCACCACTTGCCATACAGGGGGGCTTTGTAGATCCACACTTTCAGACTGTAGTCCACCTGTTTCTTTGTACACTTTATCAAGGGTCAGGACACCCACGGGACCACCACAGAGCTGACACTAGGGCTGCACCTAGGGCTGCATTAATTTGTTAATCGATTAAACGATTTTTTATTTTCGATTAGTCGGTTTATCTAATGACTAATGTTAGATTACTCTAACGGGAGTGTGTTAGGAATACATTTTTTTGTTTGTATCGATTTGTAACCAATTGGATGATTTCGTGTGCATGGCCATTCTAGGCTTCATATGTTAAAGGCTACCTTGAATGCACGTGATCTATAAATGGTCAGAAAGACTAATAGTCTACGCTCCCACTGGGGTTTAGAGGCACAAATGACACGTAGCCTACACGCCTCACAGACAAGAAATCAGACAGTTTGTGGACTACATATTTTAGCAGAGAGCCATTTGAAAAGCAGCTACGTGTGTTTTAAAGCTCCTGCGGCATCAAGAACAGTCTTAGGTTCTACACTGGACGATTAAGAAACAGTTAACCATGCAACTTTACCACTGACTACTACTGAAAGAAACATATTACACGTGTTAATAATCTTAATCTACAGATTAAAAATAATCTGCTTAGATAAGAAAAACAGGTAAACAGGTGCTGTCCTGCTGCTGTGTTGATGAAGCTCTACGGGATGTTTGAGCTTCAAGTGCTGATGTATAGCAGTTGTACTGTTGTGATCATCTCCACTGTGCAGAGCTGACAGAGCACCACACTGTTGTGTTTCTGTGTGAAACACTCTCACAACTTTAGATGCACGTGAGCGATTGTTTGTAGCTGCAGCTTGCACTCTAGATAAATCCATGCTTTCAGTAGGCGTGCCAATCTTTGCTACGCGCATTATGCTAATTGGCGTAATTTCATAATTGATTATGCCGACACGTCATCCCATCCCTAAGTGACACTGACATGGTGGTGGTGGTGTGTTATTATGCGTTGTGCTTGTGTGAGTGATTGAGACACAGCAGAGGTGCTGTAGTTTTAAACACCTCAGTGTCACTGCTGGACTGAGAAAAGTGTGCTGTGACCGCTGATGAAGGACTAGAAGATGACCAACACATACTGTGCAGTAACAGATGTGCTATCATCTCTGACTTCTACAAGCTGGACCAACAAGGTAGGTGTGTCTAATAGAATGGGACGGGTGGACACATTGTTTAAAAACTCCAGTAGCACAGCTGTGCCTGATCCACTCACACCACCATCATGCAGAGAATTATCCACCACCCAAATAATACTCTCTGTTCTGTAACGGTCCGGTGGGGGTCCTGACCCCTGAAAAACAGGGTAAAAGTGGGTGCAGACAAACAGATGGACTATAAACTATGATTGCAGAACAACAAAGCACATGTATACGGTAAGTGGAGCTGATAAAATTGAAGATGAATGTAGATACAAGGTGGGCGTATTTAATAAAGTGTTCAGTGAGTGTACATCAGAATATATTCTTCAGATAATGTCCAAGTTGGTTTGTGCTGACAGAAAGGCTACAGTAACTCAGACAACCACTCCTCAGTCCATATAGCCTGTTTATAGAAACTATGCTAAAACAGCCCTATATGCAGTGGAAGTGGATATATATGTAAGTAAAGTGTTGGTTTTCATGACATTATAAAAACACTAACTACTTATTGATTTCTCTATACAGACACATTTTTAAATGTTAATAATGTTACACATCCACTTCTTTCAAAGTGAGGAAAGTTTCATCTCACTGATACGACTCTTTAACACTATGAAAAAGAGGGAAATACAGCCCAGTATTTGACCAGTAGGGTGGATTTTAAGGACATCCAAATATTTTAGCTATTAGTGAAGCAAACACTCTGCTCTGTTTGGAGTTTTGCTGCGGTTCATTTGCTTTAGCCTGACATTTGTTGATACTGTGGGAACAGGCTTCAGTTACCGTAATACATCTTAAAGAGTGCCACAGTGCTACAGCGCTAATTCAGAGAGTCAGCATTTCAGCAACACAACCCAAAAGCCTGTAATAAATCTCATTATATTAGTTAAGTTCAATACTGACTCCATTTACTCATATTTATATTTCAGTTCATGTATTATTTCATGAATCAAGCTGACGTAAACCACAGATTTTAACATTTTCGATGTGAGTTTTGTTTTGTATTTGGTTTCAAGAAGTGGCTGATACACTAGCAAGCACTAATCTTCATCAGAACAAAGAAAAGATCAGAGTAAAGAACCATTAGAACGATTAATGAGAAGTCCAAATAAAGAAGGCTTTAGTACTTGTATGTTATATATCTACATATTCACTCCTGAGCACTTCATCAAAGCTCATATTCAAACCTGTAGCATGCAGATATTGTCCAACAGCTACAGGTAATCTTCACATCAACCATCAGAATGGTGGAAAAAATACTGTGGCATAATTGTTGGTGCCAGATGGGCCGGTTCTTTAACTGCAGCTCCCCTGAGATTTTCATACTAACAGTCTCCCGTGTTTACTCAGAGCGGTGCAATAAAGAAAAACATTCAGAGAGTGGCAGTTTTGCAGATCTGTGGATGAGAGGGGTCAACAGAGAATGGCCAGACTTCTTCAAGCTGACAGAGGCGGATAGGCTAAAACAGCAAAAGATCATATCATACTCCACTTCTGTAAGCCAAGAACAGAAAGCTGAGTCTACACTGGGCTAAAGACTGAAGACGAGAATACTGTAGCCAGGTCTGTACCTCCAAAGGTTCCAACAGCATGAATCCACAAACCCAGCCTGCATTGTGCCAACAATCCAGGCTGGTGGAGGTGGTGTAAAGGTGTGGGGAATGTTTTCTTGGCACACTGTGGGCCTGTTAACATCAACCACCATCGCTTGAATGCCACAGTTTATTGGAGTATTGTTGCTGACCATGTGCATCCCTTCATGGCTACAGAGGCTACTTCCTGCATGATAATGAACCATGTGAGCAAAAGTCAATTTTCAATGACGTTCAATGTTCTTTCTCAGTCACCAGATCAGAATTCAATGGAAAGCCTTTAGGATGCGGTAGAATGACGATGAATCTGAAAAATCTATGTGGACCAGAATGTCAAAGAAATATTTCTTATATCTTGTGGAATCAATGCTACAAATATTGGCAGCTCGGAGAGCAAAGTAGCCAGCATAAGTATAATACTCCTAATAAATGTGTTCAGTGAGTGTATGCAGAGGTCTATGTGTAACAATGATAAGAAATGAAACGCTGAGCTTTTGCGAGAAGCACTCCACTTTTCTGTTGATTCCGGAGCTTAGTCCTGTTTTTCTCTGCTCTTACTGCTCAGGACACACATAATTGTCTCGTCTCCTTTCCACATCATTCTTCTCCACCTTCTTCTCCACATGTACTTATCTAATCTTCCTCAGTAGCTATGGCAACATTGTTGAACCTTTGCAAGCAGCATCAGTGACAATAAAAGCTTCACTCTGCAAATTCTCTCTCCACGGCAAACCCATTGTGTCTGATGGACACTTCACATTTCTCACCGAGGGTCTGGACCCAGTCATGGCAACGTCCCGCGCGCAAATGAACATGACCCAGGGGCACACGCTGAAAGAATCGAGCCTGTATGATTAATAAGGACTGAAGGTTAAGGTGCTGCATTGGACTGCAGCTGAGCGTGGATCTGTTTCAAGGTAAGACGCTCTGGCTTTAGATACTGAAGCAGCTTCGTGTCTTCTATTCCCACCACACCTTTCCATCATCTTATCAAAGCTATAGACTGCTGTAACTGCTCTACGCTCAGCAGAGTCAGCCCAAATAGGGACACGGAACCACAAGATGTAGGGTTCTACTAAATTTATAGGGCCCTCTTTCTACACATGCTCATCTAATTCTCAACAGATTTGAGAGGAATTCAAATGAAAACAAAGATCTGCACAATACAGTTGTTGGATATTGGCTAACGATATGAGAATTAGAATTAAAATCGCAGGTCCAGTGCTTTATTTAACTGAGGTCTAGCTGTCGACTCATTTCAGCAAATAGCAGCAAACATAAAATTACAAAAGAATTATTGACTATTGACTCTATCATGTCATGTCAAAACCTCATAATCTCATCTTCATTTTTTATAACATTTTAAATTGCCAGTTGCCCAATATACCAGTGGGGCAATAGAAATAATCCAAAATAAAACATTTCTCCATCAACTTCCATTAAAAGTTAATAACATATTTCCTTCTCCTGTAAAAGATACTGTTTTGGAGATATAAGTTTTTTTTCTGGCTAAAAAGATACATTTTTTAAAGGTCCATATTTTACATCTTTAGAATTAAACAGGCTGCTTAGTTTTCAATGTTTTTGAGCCTCATATATATGTAAATGAGCTCTGTTCTGATTGGTTGCCTCATTCAACAAGCACTTAGAGTTGAAACACTTCAACACGAACGGAAAGGACAGCTGTAAGTTGAATGGGTGGATGCATCACAGAAATAATCAAATTAAACCTTAACAATGTTGCACATTACAGCAGACTTTATTTGCAAGGTCAAACCATCCACAAAGAAACCTCCACTATGTTACCCTCGTCAACATTACAGAGAAAACCTGGAAGAACCGCGCAGGTTCACTGGTTCCCATCAACGACACTGTAAAGAAATCTGAGTTTCCACAATAAACCATCACTCTGAATGACCAACTTATTAAAAAAGAAAAAAAAAAAAGAATAAAAAAACGTGGACTTCCCTTAAAGCAGGGGTATTTATTTAGAGTTCATTAAGGCCCAGTTAGAGGAAATTTCCTCAGGCCAAGGTCCGGACCGTCATCATTTGTAGCTTGTGTTGTGATTCAATGCCATATACTGAATACTGATGTAGCCTAGCATCAGCATTTTATGGCTGTTTAGTATATTTCAGTATATTTACTGTTTAAATGCTGAACTAAATGAATTATTTATAAAACTTCAAAAAAAACAAGGGCAACTTAAAAAAAAACAGAATGCTTTTGAAAAAAATCGCCTAAAAGTGTTCCTTTATAGAAAAAGTAAATAATGCGTGCATCTTCGACTTGATTTATTGTTCACCTCGATTTATAACTTTCTTTACTCTCCCACTGCTGCGTCTCGCTTCGTACCTCACCTGTGTGCACACCGCACTCCCAAATCTGCACAGATCTGATTGGCTGAGGAGCGCCTTTGGTGAACACTGTCTACTTTAAATTGTTCGGTTTGGGTCCGCATTGGACAACATCTGGGTCCCGGACTCAGACCACTTATTTGCGACCTCTGTCTTAAAGGGTTAAATCCTCACTGGGTTGTGGGAACCATCACAGTTCTAACACGTTATTCTCCCCAATGTAATTACATCACTCCTGCTAAGCACATGCAGTGTAATACAACTTAATCTGTCATTACAACCCTTGGTGTTGTGTTTATTGTAGAATTTTGTATCACAATAACAATAAAAATTGAATTATCATGCAAACATTCATTTACACACAATGTAAAGGCCAATAAAGCATGTGCACTTTATCAGCAACTCTGTGTTGTAGTTCTGTTGGATACCTATAGTGTACCTCTACAGCCATACGCATAACTGGGCATACATTTAGTTGACCATCTTGTTATGGGATCATCTTGTTAATGTTATGTTACCACAGGATGTCTGCGATACTGATGACCAGCTCACACCAGATAAGAAATCTTACATTAGACTGATGTACATTTGGCTTGAAATATGACCTTTTAACATGAGCCAGAGCCAAACAGCATATACAGTACTGCATTTCTTCAGGATTCAAACAGTCAACATGTCTGCACTTTCATGTTGTCCACTCGAGGTAGAACAGGAACAACAGTAACATAGACTACCGCTCAAAAGTTTGGGATCACAGTGAAATGTTCTTGTTTTTAATGGAGTATCTTCCTTCCTTAACACAACAATGGACTGACGGGTCTCTAAAGAAAGTTGTTTCTTTCTGGTCATTTTGAGTCAGTCAGCAAGCCATCAACTGCTGATGCTTCAGACACTAAACTAACCTAGAATGTTGTGCTCCCTTTTGTGCTCATTTATTAGTAGAATGTTTTTCAGCTGTGCATCACAATTGAGCAAGAGTGTCCTAACAACCAATTAGCCCAATAACATCCTTAACTTGGACTGGCGGCCGTACCAGGAGATTTAGACAGAGGACTGAGAATTGCTGATAATAGGACTATATGCAAAAAAAGCCTCTTTACAAAAATAGACTTTAATACAAACATTTTTATTCCTTAAAAATCAACTGATACACTTAAATTAATTGAGAAATGGACAATATTGTTTGTGAATTGCATGAAAATTGCATAATATGAAATTCTAAAGTGATCCTACTTTTGAGTGATAGTGTATCCACTTCATTTTAGCCGTGGAGAACAAAAGTTAACACGCCTCCATACTTAAGAAACTACCTTTTCTATGGGATATGATTTCGATTTTACAGACATGGCTATCTGAATGGGATCCCATAACAGGAAGTTATTCCTATAACTCGTTTACGTGTTGGAATCTTTACTGACGCGGGAGCACACAGGAGATCCAAACAAGCTAAAATCACTTACAAGTGTCATGGAAAAGACCTAACCCAACCTCTTCATGTAAAAATAATCTCTTGTGAATAGAGCTACAGTGAACATAAGCCCACACACCACTACAGAGAATACACTACTGAACAATATACAGTACAATGCGCTGATTGGGCAAAACCACACGCTGCAAATGCATTACCGTTTACAAGAGCACAGACGAAGAAAAGCACTTATTTTAAACGATCTTACGTCTCCTGGACTTATCACCTTTGAAGGTGTCAGTGACAAAGCAGTCTCTTTGAACTGGCAGTCAGCTGCACACATCTGTCAACTCTAAAGCAGACTGAAACGCTGGCTGTGTTCGATAGCACAGGCTTGGCAGCCGCTGCTTAAATCCAACTGGCATCACAAACACAGCTGAGAGCAGAAGTCAACGAACACGGAGCGGTGCCGTCACAAAAATGCACCTGAGTGACCAACAGACGTCCTGAAATTAAAGCGAAGGTTTAGCAAAAAAAAAAATTGACTGACAGTTTCCTTTCAAACCTAAATGTATTTGATCAACCAAAACAGGTAAGTCTGCTTCTTCACTGCTGCGCTGGAGCTACAAAGCTAATGTAGCTTTAAGAAGTCATGGACGCTCATACAAATCACCGATGAGAGCACACCTACGTCATCCCCACTCGTCTCATACTGTGTGGAAAACTGTTCTCTAAAAACACAGACAAAAGTAAGTCACATGTGTCAGTCCTTCATTACTAGGGCTGTGTATTGGCAAGAACCTGGCGATACAATACGTATCGTGACACAGCGGTCACAACTCAATATATCGTGATATATTGCGATACTGCAAGTAAAGTGATATATCGTGATTCTTAAAATCCTACTATTAAAACACACCACTGTATGAACAGGTTTGTCAATGCTTACAATAGCATTACACCCTTGTGCTGCTTGTTAATGTTGGAGTGGAGCTGAAAATGGATTACAACATCTAGTGGTCAGAGGTTTAAACACAACACATAATGTCTACAGTATGATTCACAGTCTGCCAGGAATCTGTGTATCAATACTGGGTTTTTGAGAATTGATACAGTATCATGAAACATAATATCCCAATATTCAATATTTCAATATTTTCTTACACCCCTATTCATTACAGCTTTCAATCTTTTTAGGAGATTCGCTTGAAGGTTTTTAAAGAAATCTCCTAAGTTCAGTCCGCTCTCTCACCCTCCAAATAATTCCAAAACACTTCTTTGTTTGATTGGCCAGTTTCCTTGTCTCAGTAAGAGCTTCTTGACAGCCACACATACTTTTAGACCCATAGCGCTGAGTTGTTCTCTCACGGCGAAAAGATGGATAGAAACATCTGTGGATGTTTTCAGATCTGAAGCAAGAGTGGAGCTTGATTTTCTACTCTCTCTCTCTCAAATATGAGAGCTGTTTATCTGATGGGGACTAGTATTGGTGGCGTACCTGGTCTTGCACGGTCTTACAGGAGTCCCATTTTCTCTGTAACTTTCAACTTTCAATTTTTTGAACTCCACTTTTGGAAACTCCTGTTTTTTCCCCACCTTGTTTTACTTCCTGGATGATCTTATATCTGATCTGCGTTATAAAACAAATACCATGTACTTAATAGCAGTTTTAACTAGAAAATTAAATAAATGAAGAGTGTTCTCTAACTTCTGCACAGCACTGTAAGTAGCATCACACCATGGACTGCTCCTACTCAGTCAAAGGCATGTGCCCCAAGCATGTCCACAGACATTCAGTACAGAAACTAGGCTGTAATTCTGTAACTTCATCCAGCCTCACCGCCTGAAGGAAACTCAACAGCTTGTCTCAGAATTCAGCACTTTTCAGCTTTTGTCCTGTGGGAGTACAACAACTGCAAGGCAGCGAACTCTGGAGAGCGGCTCAGCCAAAGGGGACCCAAAATAATATAACCATCTGGACAGGGGTCACTTTTCTCTTCTGTTTCACCACACACACACACACATATACACACACACATACACACACAGAGGTCTATGGAGATACACTGTACACTGCAACTGATGAACTCTTTTAAAAACTCTTCTGAAAAGAGCTCAAATAAATGATGTGGAAAGTTCAATATACCACAGTGTTATATTTCAGCTACTCTCTAGCGTATCAATATTCCACAGTATTACATTTCAGTACTTAGTAGGGCTGTGTACTGGCAAGAACCTGGCGATACAATACATGTCGTGATACAGTGTTCATGATTCAGTATATCGCAATATATTGCAATATTACAAGCAAAGTATATCCAAATCCAAAAATGCACCACTATATGAACAGGTTTGTAAATGCTTATAATAGCACTGCACCCTTGTGCTGCTTGTTAATGTTGGAGTGGAGCTGAAAATGGATTACAACACTGTCATCTAGTGGTCAGTGGTTTAAACAAAACACACAATGATTCACTGTCTGCCAGGAATCTGTGTATCGATATTGTGTTTTTGAGAATCAATACAGTATCACAAAACATAATATCCTGATACTCAATATTTTCAAGATTTTCTTCACCCCTGGTACTTAGTCAGAGTTTAATGCAAAGTGGTTGATTTTAAAAACTCAGATTTCCTTATAGAGGCAGTAAGGGGAACCAGGGGTCCAAATGACTACAACACAAATATTGCCATTTTATTTAGAATCCAAACCCAAACCCATCAGGGAACCTGCATGTGTCTTCTGAGTTTCTATATGTTATGTTGTTGATGGTAAACTAGTGATAAATCTGAAAAATCTGATCTTTTTGCTTCTCAACAAACAAAACTACCACCTCAGGCAGCATATTCATAACCATTTCATGTAATAAAATCCTGTGAGGAAACTTTTAGAGGTGGATGTCTGGTTACTATCACAAACACTGTGAACAATTGTAGCTTGCTCCATTTTTCCACAACAGAACATTTCACACCAAACTACTATGAATGACTTTGTTTACATCTCAACCCTTTAAATATGCAGAACCTCTCAGAGAAATTCCCTTCCCAAACTAGTCTTATCTCTAAAACATCGTAAACATCTATTATGCAAACACACTGACGAGAACTGGAATTCTTTCCAGAATCCAGGCAGAACTGTGTATATCCTGCTGACGTATGTTTGTTTGCGAGCGTGCGTGAGTTGTACGCATGCATAAAATGAAAAGATGCTGCAATCTGCTGTAATTTCCAAACACGGCCTCCTGAGAGTACAGGTAGAGTTATTGTTCGTGTTCAGAGCCATAAACAACTGCATTTGCCGCCTATTTAAAGAGTCACTTCCCATTTTTCGGCCAGCTGCCCCAGCACACTGCAGGGAAACTGAAATGCATTAAATTTGTCCAGCCCCGCACGCGCGTGTGGGTGAGAATGTTCTCTCTCTGCGCAAGGTTGACGCCATTATGCTTAATGACCTGACAAGTCCTATTGTGTTAAATGAGATTGGATATGTCAGTGGCTAACAGCGGTGTGCTGACACAAAGCTGCTTCCACACTGCACAAGCCACAGTTCAGGAAAAAATCCAAAAAACCTTAATTGTGGTAATGTTGTGGAAAGTAACAACAACAATAAAAAAAAATAATTCTACGTTGCAAAACATTACATATTTGCAAGTGACATTATCTTCAATTGAGCCAATATGCTCTATATGTCTTCTTCTAATTTGTGAATTAGTGTTACTTTGCAGCAGAACTCGAATGTTCTGCATGATTTAGTGTGATGTAAACAAAGTCATTCAGAATATGTTCACCGTTTAACCATGCAGAATTGTAGAAATTTTGATGGAATTGCCCTTTAAGGTGCACTCATTGCTGCTTGCTAATACAATCTCCATAGAAAAGCATGGATCAACAGAATGGGGCACTCTGAAGGAGCCACGCATATACACTACCGCTCAAAAGTTTGGGATCACAGTGAATTGTTCTTGTTTTTAATGGAGTATCTTCCTTCCTTAACACAACAATGGACTGACGGGTTTCTAAAGAAAGTTGTTTCTTTCTGGTCATTTTGAGTCTGTCAGGAAGCCATCAACTGCTGATGCTTCAGATACTAAACTAACCTAGAATGTTGTTCTCCTTTTTATACTCACTTATTAGTAGAATGTTTTTCAGCTGTACATCACAATTGAGCAAGAGTGTCCTAACAACCAATTAGTCCACTTGGATTGGCGGCCGTACCAGGAGATTTAGACTGAGAATTGCTGATAATAGAACTATGTGCAAAATAAGCCTCTATACAAAAATAGGCTTTAATACAAACATTTTTATTCCTTAAAAATCATCTGACACACTTACATTAATTGTGAAATGGACAGTATTGTTTGTGAATTGCATGAAAATTGCATGAAATGAAATGAAAGTGATCCTAAACTTTTGAGCGGTAGGGTATATATGGTTTTTGGTTCTGTAGAATAAGCTTTTAAAGCCCTTTTATTTGAAAATGTCTGGATGACACACAATACTGGCATGGCAGCTAGAACAGAGCTCATTTACATATCCTCACTGTCCAATGAAAAAAGTATCTCCAAAATTGCAACTTTACAGGAGAGACCAAAAACCTACTTTACTTCTTATGTAAGTCAATGGAACCAGAATTTTTTCCAAGCTATTTTGGAGCACTTCTGTTGGTCCACTCATCAAGACATGTTCACACAATGTAAACGACCATTGCCGAGTTCAAATGATGAAAAAAAAATCGAAATCTATAAAAATTTAGATGTTTTTTATTGGACATTGACGATATATTAGTCTGAAAGTCACAGTACCATAGCTAATTAATTGATTGTAAGAAATACAGAAAGAGTCACGAATGACTGGATTCCATTAATATTTGAAATGCTGTTGTTATGTTATTGGCTTTTATATTGTAGTATATTGAAAGCAGAGGAATTTCACTGCTTGTTTTAAATTTCACCATAATTCAGTGGCTGAGATGTAAACAGTCATTCAGAGCGGTTTGATTCTAATTGGTTCATTGTAGAGACTTGAGTTACTTTACAGCGGTGGTGAATGAAACAGGGTTTAGCATGTCCACAACACAAATACAGCCATTTTACTTACTATCCAAAAGCACCAGTGATCCTTTTTCTATATAGTGTTAATGATGTTAAAATAGTGGAATATTTGAAAAACTATGTTTGCTGGGGAGTAACTCCCTCAGTGTACCCCTCAATCATGAATACATTTTACTAAATATTTTAGGCCCAAAACTATCGCCCCAGGCAGCGTCTTCATAAGTATTAAATGTCATATGTTCTTGTGAGGGAGCTTTTAGAGGTGGACGTCTGGTCTCTATCAAATATCTAAAACTAGGAGGAATTCACAAAAAATCACTCCATAAGTAACCATTTTTTAAAGAGTGTAGACACAATATACCATCAAATATTTACATCTACAGAAGGATTCTGGTTAAATGGCAATTTTCTACCACACTGTAGTTTAAAAAAGTGGCCAGTCACATTCGACAATATACCAAAACAAACATATAGATGTTTACACAAAAGATCTGTAGCAATACCATACAAATTCCTTAAGTATTTTTTATCATCTTACAATGAATTTGAGAAAAATTACACAAGTATTATAAAAAAACACCACAAGAATATTACAGACAGCTGAAAACATAAGAGTCTTTTATAAAAGTAAGTTATTTTACAGCATTAAATAAACTGAAATATTGTGTTTGAAGCACTTCAGCACAATCAGAAATCAACCACAGCACAATAAATGTACTAAAGTTATTCAAGAGTTATTTCAGCCCTGAATCTGTCTGTGCCTGTTTGTATATATATGAAATTAACTCTGTGACAGCGCCACCCTGTGGTGGATTAAATCACAAAAAAAACTTGCGCTGGACACTGTATTCCTAACACAGTGTAGTGGCTCCTCTCTAGACATAAACCGAGACTGAAAGACTTTAAAGGGTTTTATTGTTGTTCTTGTAAAGTATTGTCGCCGTATTCTGTGAATGAGCTGCGCATGCGCGACCAAACATAAACACAAGTGCAGATATCTTCAGAAACGCCAACCATGAACACAACGCACTTGAAAAAGTGATTAATCACCTTAAAACTTGTGCCAGAACGAAAGCAGCACGCACGGTTTCAGACTCGTATTAAAACTGTAGATTTTATGCTCCAAAACTCGCGGTTACCCGCTTCAGTCCAGTCCAGTCCAGCCGGAGCGGAGTCGCGCGCAGCTTCTTTTCCTGCACGAGACGAAACGCGAAACCCGCAGCGGGTAAAAGAAATAAAAGAGCGCGAGACAAAAGAGGAAATTAAATGGGGTCACTCACCGGAGAAACAGCGCGAGTATTCCTGTTCATCAGGATAGGAGGAGAGAAAGAGAGACAGACAGAGAGAGAGGGAGAGATAGAAGGAGAAAGAGTAAAATCCCACTGAGCGCGTGCGATCCTACTGAGAGCGCGAGAGGAGTGAGTGAGTGCGCGTGAGTGAGTGTGGACGCAGATGTGGAGGAAGAGCTTCAGACTGAGAGAGAGAGAGAAAGAGAGAGAGGGAGATGGGAAGGGAAGGGAGAGAGAGAGAGAGATGTAAATAGCAAAAAGAAGAAACAGTAGGGCAATAAGAGAATGAAAGAAAGGGGACAAAGAAAAGGAGGGAGAAACAGCAAGAGGAAAACACATAAGAAAGACGAAAGAAGACACCAAAAGCAAAAGATTGGGAAAAAGAAATAGAAGAGGAATGAACTAAAATAAACTGAACTTGAGAGAGAGAGCGACTGAGTAAAAAGAGAGTGAGACAGATGGTCTGACAGATAGACTTACCTTGTACTTCCACTGACTGGCCACTTTATTGGAAACACCTACTTTGTACTTACACTTACTGGCCACTTTATTAGAAACACCTACTCGAATACCTTGTAGTTTTACTTACTGACCACTTTATTAGAAACACCCACCTTGTGCTTACACTTACTGGCCACTTTATTAGAAACGCCTACCTTACATTTCCACTTACTGGCCACTTTATTAGAAACACCTACCTTGTACTTCCACTCACTGGACACTTTATTAGAAACACCTACCTTGTACTTCCACTCACTGGACACTTTATTAGAAACACCTACCTTGTACTTTTACTCACTGGCCACTTTATTAGAAACACCTACCTTGTACTTTTACTCACTGGCTACTTTATTAGAAACACCTACCTTGTACTTTTACTTACTGACCATTTTATTATAAACACCTACCTTGTACTTTTACTTACTGACCATTTTATTAGAAACACCTACCTTGTACTTTTACTTACTGACCATTTTATTAGAAACACCTACCTTGTACTTTTACTCACTGGCTACTTTATTAGAAACACCTACCTTGTACTTTTACTTACTGACCATTTTATTAGAAACACCTACCTTGTACTTTTACTTACTGACCATTTTATTAGAAACACCTACCTTGTACTTTTACTTACTGACCATTTTATTAGAAACACCTACTTTGTACTACCACTAGCTGGCCACTTTATTAGAAACACCTACCTTGTACTTCCACTCACTGGCCACTTTATTAGAAGCACCTACCTTGTACTTCCACTCACTGGCCACTTTATTAGAAGCACCTACCTTGTACTTTTACTTACTGGCAACTTTATTAGAAACACCTACCTTGTACTTCCACTCACTGGCCACTTTATTAGAAACACCTACCTTGTACTTCCACTCACTGGCCACTTTATTAGAAGCACCTACCTTGTACTTTTACTTACTGGCAACTTTATTAGAAACACCTACCTTGTACTTCCACTCACTGGCCACTTTATTAGAAACACCTACCTTGTACTTCCACTCACTGGCCATTTTATTAGAAACACTTACCTTGTACTTTTACTCACTGGCCACTTTATTAGAAACACCCACTTTACACCTAACTTACTGGCCGCTTTATTAGAAACACATACCACACACTTCCATTCACTGGCCACTTTATTAGAAACACCTACCTTGGACTTCCATTCACTGGCCATTTTATTAGAAACACCTACTTTGTACTTCCACTAATGGCCACTTTATTATAAACACCCACTTTACACCTCACTTACTGGCTACTTTATTGGAAACACATACCACACACTTCCATTCACTGGCCACTTTTTTAGAAACTGCGTTGAAAGCTGAGCCCCAGTTTCCAACTGTACACCAGAAAGGTGGTGTTGCAACATTGGAGTTTCTAATAAAGTGGCCAGTTAGTGAAACAACAGGATAGGAGTTTCTGTTCCTGATAGTGCAGTAGATTCTCTTCCAACAAGCATTTTCATTAGAAAACATGTTGCTCAATGTGGCCTAGAGTAAATATACCTTGTTACAATTACATTTAATATTTCATTTCTATGTGTAATGTTATATGCTAATATAGTTGATCCCCGTTGTTTACAAGTTTAAAACACTGTTTGGATTTGAACTCACCTTGTGTTAGACTAAACATCTGAGCCTCTTTGTTATTCGCCCACATCGGAATTCAAAAGGTAAGAAATGCCACAGTGGAGGAGTAAAATCTGAGGTTTACATTTCAAGTGGCTTTTCTTCTGCGAGTTCAGCGTTTACCTTTGAAACGAGACGGCGAATTTACTCAGATGGAAAGCCACTCGAAAGAAAAAGAGAGCACATCCAGAAATGGCGTGTACCACGGTAGACTTTCGCCAACCTGCCTGTCTGTCTCTCTGGCTCTCCTCTTCTGAGGTATAAAAATGCCTCGCATGTCAGAGGGAGTTAATAACCACACGTCTGGGTCCAGATTTTTTCACATGTCATTTGGTCTGCAGTAACAGTAGCCCACAGTTGTGCGTGTGTATGAAATGTCTGCGGCTGTAAAGCTCGGCACACCTTTTTCGGAGCAGATCAAAAGTGAGATAAAGACCCCTCTGAGGCTCTAAATGCAGCCAAAACTTTCATATTTGCAGACACTGCATGTTTTGGCCGGAGGCACAATCCAAAGGAAATCAAATGGTCATCAGCTTAATAGGCTTTGTGATTTATTGTATGGGCTGGGGGATTGTGACGGGGGGGCAGCTGTATTGGTGTTTTAGTGCGTAAAGAAAGACATAATGCAAGCACAGAACAATACATTGAAAGGTCTTGTGTATACAAGGAATTTGTGTATATATATATATATATATATATATATATATATGATGTGTAACATACTGAACAGACCAGACAAGCTCAAAACAAATATTTAACTGATTAAAAACTTCACTAATTTAATTTTTAAAAATGGAATAAAGAATAAGAATAATAACAAGACACTCAAGAAGCTATGCGAATGTCTGTTTATGTATACGGACATTCCATATATATGCAAGTATTAGTAGACTAATATTATAAAAACTTTAACAGAATATTACAGAAAGATATGACTATTTTTAAACTTGAACATCTGTACAGCTGTAAAAAGAAACATTATGTTATAGAGGAGTTACTGTAAAGAAGTAAGATGCAAGTTTAAAGTGCTCACTGAGGTGAAAGACAGCTTTCATCTGAAAGCCTAAATATAAAAACTTTAAATAATATAATCATAGGCATTATAAACGCAAACAGTTCATTCGCAAGGATCACCCCCACCCCCATTATATCTCACAGTGGTTTGGTCCACTGCCTACCACCCCCAAACCATAGATAAACATACATAGATACATACATGCATACATGGGTTCAGCTAGGTACGCCACTAGGCGCCACTTTGGAATGTTCATCATACCTGCTGCACTGCATTCAGGACAATTACAGAGCTGCAGCACTGCAGAGCAGCAGAGCAGAAATGTACAGTCCAAAATTCTATTATTTCAATATTCACTCAGAAAGCTGGATAGTATTATAGTATAGAGAGAATACAGGGATCCACCGCATGTTTGTGTAAAGTTTATGTGTAGATTATGTTTTTATATAATAATGTCACATAATACTACATACTAAATACTACCCCCTCCTGGGCCTGCATCATACTGCACATGGCTGTGTGTGTCTCGTCTGGTTCCAGCCACTCTCCTCTCATTCCACACACCTCTGGCTGATCCAGGACTCATTAGGACAGCAACGTATACCCCTTTATTTTCCGTGTTTGTTTGCAAAGTCTCTATTTCTCCTGCCTAAGTTCTGAGCTGTGTTTCTTTTTTGTGTATCTTTTCTGCTGGAATGTCTCTGATGTTACTTGACTGGGTTTTGATCCCCGCATGTTGTCTGGACAGGCCTGACACTAAGACATCTCACCTGCAGTGGCTTTCTTAGCTGCTTCTCTTGGTTTGGCAGCCACTACTGAAGCTGACCCTGTTCCTTTGTCAAAGAAGGCTCCTGTTCCCGCTTCCCGGGCCATATGCGTTCCTGCTCCCCTGGCGGCCGCTGTTCCAGCTTCCTGGGCCACAGTTTCTCCGAGCTGCTGCTTCTTTAGTTCCAGTTCTTCATACAACTCCTGTGCCAGTTTTCCGTCCCGATCCAGTGCTGACTTCTGTCGCATAATACCTCCTCCTGGGCCTGCACGCTACTGCCATGTGCTTTTGTTTTTTTTTCCAGCTCCACCCTGGCTCCACCCACTCTCCTCCCATTCTACATACCTGTAACTGATCTAGGACTCATTAGGACAGCTACTTTTATACCTCTGTTCTTCCTGTCTGTTTGCAAAGTCTCTGTGTTTAGTAACTAGTTCTCAGCTGTGTTTCATTTGTGTTTATCTTTTCTGGTTTTGACACTTGCTTAGTCTCCTAGTTTTTCTAATATGGATTTGTTTCTGATGTTGTCTGTTATGACCCCTGCCCATTGTCCGGATTCTGAGCATTGAACAGTCCATAATAAAGCCGCTTTGCACATGCAGCCTGCTTTAACCCCTATTTTACAATTCAGCAAAATTTTATTTGATGTACTAGTTACTATATATATATATATATATATATATATATATTTTTTTTTTTTTTTTTCTTCTTTTTATCCCCACAAGCAGTAAAAATGGCTAATATATTAGTTGATTATAGAGGGTAGATTTAAAGCTCTACGTTGTAGTTTGTGTTACCTGGAGTAGAATGAGTACTGAAAATTATTATGTAGGAATAGTGATAATTTACTTGAGTGAAAATAAAGAACTCTGTTTATTAAAGCTTTTGCTAGATTTTGCATACTGAGCTTCAACCTAAGTTAAATCAGCTAAATTAGCCAGCTATAAAATACTTAATAGAACATATAAGCAATATCATTACAATATCATTCCATTATAATCTTTGTTCTGAAACACTAAAATGAAAATAGTAAAAGTCACGACTAAGACTAGTTTAGCTAAGAAGTGGCCAGCTTAAATAGCAAAGTTAAATACTTTGTTAAAAGTCAAGTAGAAGAAAAAACACTGAATTTTAGACAAAAATGTTCCATTAGATTAGAAAAATCTGCCCAAGTACTCATGAAACCGAACATTAATACTTTCCATCTCAGTAGTGTGCAGTTTTGGTTATGATGTAGCTGCCACATTACTGGACATATATCTTAAACATAGGACATATTATCGGCTTAGTTTCCAGTTAATCCTCTTACACGCACTCAATACACTGAAAACCTATCATCAATCTACTCCTTCAGAGGAAAAAAAGAGGTCTATTATTTCCTTCTAATGAATCATGCGCTGAAAACGCAGAGGCACGACTCAAAACATGATAGACGACCACTGGAGCGGAGCACTGTAAGCCAAAGGGATTTTTTCCATCCATCACTACAGGACGAAACCAATCATATTCCACTCCACTTAGATAGCGGATAAGATTACACAAGGTCCAGACATCGTTTTGGAACTCGTGTTGGCTAGAACTGATACCGACGTCCTCTATAAACGTGTTTGTTTACAGGGAAACCACCAATCGACTGTGTTGAATCAGCTCTAATGGCCCAGTTAAAACCTGCATGGTGCAAAAACAAACTTCTCATTAACTCCACATTAATGAAGTTAACTATGTACAGACTATGTCTAAAAGAATCTGGCAAGCTAAGAACTTCAATGATTAATAGGACTGAGTTTTCAGTGCACAGTTATTCTTGAATGTGCTGACTCAACAAATTGCCGCCAACAGACTTGATCTTCATTAAATAGCTAAAAATCGCCTGGAGCAACTTAAGCAAGGAGCCGAAAACAGTTCTTTTTTTTGTACAAGAGACTTGATTTGTATTTACTGGGCAGGGCCACACTTTTCTCTCAAAACAGCCTCTATTCTTCATGGTATGGGTTCCACAAAATGCTGGAAACATTCCTTTAACATTCTGGTCCATGACAACATGATTACATCATGCAAGTCCTACAGATTTTTCAGGAGCGTGTTCATGTCTTCCGTTCTACCACATCCCCAAAGGTCCTCTATTTGATTCAAATCTGGTGACTGGGAAGACCACTGAAGAACACTGAACCTAGTCATAAAAGTCGATTAAACTAGTTAGAGACGATCTTGCTTTAAGACATACTGGAAGCAGCCATTAGACGATACATTGTGGCCATGAAAGGACGATAGATAGATACTTTATTAATTCAAGATCTCCACCCATCAAGATTTAACCCATCCGTGCAGTGAAACACTCACATATACACTTGCCCGGAGCGGTGGGCAGCCCTACCACAACACTCGTTGAGCAGTCATGGGTTAGGTGCCTTTCTCAAGGGCGCTTGAGTTCATGGGATCAAACCGGCAACCTTCTGGTCACAAGGTTAGTTCCCTAACCTCCAGCCCATGACTGCCCCCAAAATGCATATGGGCATATGGATGCATAGGGTCAGCTCCTATAGAGTTCAGGTGATGATTGATTAGGATTAATAGTCCCAAAGTGTGCCAATAATACTTTCCCCACACCATTACACCACCTCCACCAGCCTGGACTGCTGATACAAGGCAGGTTGGGTCCATGTATTGATGCTGTTGGCCCCAAATTCTGACACCCCACCATATGTGTGTCTCAGTGGAAATCAAGATTTATCAGACAATGTTATGATTTTCTTCAACTGTCTAGTTTTGATGAGCCTGTGCATAGTGTAGACTCAGCTTTCTGTTCTCAGCTGATGGTAGTGGCACTCTCTTTGTGCTCTCCTGCTGTTATAGCCTCAAGGTTCTGCCTGATGTTTCTCTGCTCACTACAATTGCACAGAGTGGTTATCTGAGTTACCGTAGCCTTTCTGTCAGCTTAAATCTGTCTAGCTATTGTGCGCTGACCTCTCTTATCAACAAGGCATTTCCATCTGCAGGACTACAGCACACTGGATGTTTTTCTCTGGAGACCTTAACCAGCCTGTCTGGCTCCAACAACCATGCCACAGTCTAAATCACTGAGATCACATTTTGCCACATTCTGGCGGTTGACATAAACACTATCTGAAGCTGCTGACCCGTATCTGCATGGTCTAATGCACTGCACTGCTTCCATATGATTGGCTAATTAGATAATTGCGTAACTGAGAAGGTGTACAGGTGTTACTAATAAAGTGCTCGGTGAGTGTACAGCACTAGACAAAAGTCAGAGACCATCATTCATGTATTTAATTTCTTAAAATATGTTAAAGTTATAAATTATTCAGTTATTCAGTGAACTTTGGTGGTGTTGCTGCAGATTTCTTTGAACAGCTGAAAGCGAATGACCGTAAAAGAATATAAGCTGAAGTAAAGATAAAGTGTGGACTAAAGAAACTCTGCAGAGCGCATCTAAAAATGTGTTCAGACTTTGTTTCTAATATCAATATATACAAGCTACTACTGAATCAAACAGCAATGGTATGACAATTCCAAACTTTTGAATGGTATATTCCTTGCAGAATTGATGCAGAAAGTCTCTGCACATTTCCAACAGCCTGAATTATGCCTGAACTTTGCTTTGCTATAAGTCATAGCTCCTCTGGTAATAGCTCTGCTAGTTATGGAGGAAATCTTTGAGGAAATATAACCAAGTGGTGCGTGAACTCATATTTTAGCACAGTCGTTCATGCATTTTTTGAATATTTTTTGCATGATGGTGGTGAAATCTATCAGGTCCTACTATTAAATCGCTTTAGTCCATATATCGCAGAGCAGCATAGAGATGGATGGAAAATACACTACTAATGAAGAGCCTCTGTGAAGACTTTGCAGTGGCTGAAGCTGTCCGAATAGCAGAATCTCTCACAGCCTTTAAACGCAGACTGAAGACCATCTCTTTAAGAAGCCCCTATAAGCACTAATCTACTGTATTATTGAAATTAATCATACTGCACTTATGCAGCTGAGCTGAACTATTTTATCTTCTAGGTAGAAACACTGGCTACTCATTGCACTGTATGTAACCCTGTATTTTATTCTCTTCTTTCTAGGTATTTCTGCCTCAGGTATTGCACTTGAACTGTATCTAACCTTGTTGTGTTGTTTGTAGGTATCGGCACTGGCCCTTGTTTCCGGCAGTGTTTGAGCCTAAGGGTAGTTTGGACTTAACCCTGTTTATACAGTACTTGCTAGAGATACATACTCTGACCGAACACAAAGCGTTTATGTAAGTCGCTCTGGATAAGAGCATCGGCTATATGCCATAAATGTAAATGTAAATGATTGCAAAGACATTTAAAAATGCTTAGCCTGAAAAAAGCTATGCATACAGTAACTTATGTACTACCAACTTCTTTTCTCAACAACTTTATACATTCTTATTGGTTTACTGCCATGTTTTTTGCGGTAGACGTTAATAGGTCCATTAATAAGAGAGAGAAAAGATTGTGTTCTAGTGTTTTGCTACAATATGCCATGTTAATTTTCATATAAGCATTTTATCAATGATCCAAAACCATCAATGAACCCACACATTCCATGTAATAACTGTCTTTGAGGGAGCTTTTAAAAGTGGACGTCTGGTTTCCATCACTGCCACTGTGTATATCTGTGTCACACGGGGGCGAGGAGCAGCGGTTGGAGATGAAGGAACAGGCAGAACGAACAGGGGCGGACAGAAATGCAAGCTTTAACAGATTTTAATAAAACGTAATGAAAGACTAAAACGAACTACAAGGCAGAAAGGACAACAGAGGCAATATATACAAGGTTAACAAGAGGGAACGAGAAACACCTGAAAACATTAGGTGGAGGCACAGATGGGAAACAGGTGAGGGGTACAGACAAGGAGCACATGACAAAACAAACAGGACCACATGGCTGACACATGACAAAAACATTAGCACATGGCTAAGACAGGGGAAGAAAACAGGACTTAGACTGAGAGAACAGGGCAGGACGTGACAATGTGTGACTAAGTTTGTCTATAACGAGGCACGCTGATACTGTTACATGTCAATAGTTTAATTATGTAGAACTATCAGGGGAGCTCCGGCACACACTCTGCATATTAAGCATGGCATAATGTCCTTATTATTTACATGTAGGTTAATAATGACATGAACATAAATCTAACACAGAACCCTTAAGAACAGGTCAATGGAAAAGTTTTATCTGGGTCAATTATTTTTTATCATTTATCATACACAGTTCTGTTTCTTCACATCTAGACTTCCACAGTTTTTACAGGAAATTTACAAATAACCTTGAATATAGTTCACTTTGATAAATATAAATATATTTATCCATGAAAGAGGTGCAATTCTGTATTAACTCTGTAAACATCTTTACTGAACATTCACTTTTTCTACAACCATTGTTATGTATTTATCTATTTATTTATTGATTTTATTACTAATAGGTACATTTCTATAATAAACATTTTTATTATGCAGGTTCGTTAAACATTCTTCTCTGGCATTGTTCCCAAGAAGCTGTTTTTGGCACCTTTAATTTGTGTGTAGGAGGGTTATATAAACAGGAGTAAACCTGCCTCAGCAGTGACTCCATCACGGCTGACAGCGGTCCTTGGGGTTCTGGCTGTGGCCGTTCAGGCTCCATTAAACTGAGGAGGTTGAGCTGGCCAACTGTGAAGCACTCCGGTCATCCTTTACCTCTCTATAAACTGCCAGAGCAAAAGTTTGGGGACACCCCTGCCTTTCAAACTGTGCACTCCTTACTGGTTCGCCATACGTTGTCATATTAATGCCTAAGCAAGCAACAAAGATCTAATGAGGCAAACTTACACTAACTAACGACAAACAGGTGTTCTGTATAATGTTCGAGGGTGTACTTGGAACAATCCAAGGAGATCCAGAACGAGGTTCCTGTGATTTTCACAGCATTATAAGATCCACAGATTTGTTTGTTTTTGTGTTCATTTCAAACAAAGTGTGCTGTCCATCTGTCCATCCTTTCACTGTGAGAAGACAACTCAGTGCTATGGGTCTGGAAGGATGTATAGCTGTCAAGAAGCCCTCACTGAGAGAAGGAAACATGCACATTAACCAAAGAAGCTTCTGATGTTCTCAGACCTCAGCATCACTGACTGTGTTCAGGATTACTTAAACTGAGAGCAGCTAACATTAAACTCTAACGTCTGAGCTCTCAGAAGCCTGCTTTGATGCAAGCTTCCAGCAGATATGACTGCAACAAAAAACACAATCTTTTAAGGTCATTCTGTACGTTATCAAATAATTTTTCTTTTCATATATATACTCTGAGTTGTATATACTTCTTTGACATAATTTGATGACCATCATGATGACTGGCCCAATAGAAATGCTACAAAACTTACATTAAAAGTTAAGAAAGTTGTTGCCCTCGTCTGTAAAGCTGTCACTTAGGAGATACCTGTTTTCCTTTGGACAGGGGTGATATGCAAAAAATACCAAACTTCAACAAAGATTATGGAAAGTATGTATGTAACACTTGTATAAAGAGCCCATAGCATGGAAAGTGTCTATTCACTCTGATAAGGAGTGTTTCAGTCTGGCCTTTCTGAATGAAGTGCAATACAAGCCAATGAGAATAGACGACATTTACATAACAACAGTTTTAAAGGCGCCGTAACAAAAACAGACTGTTTAATTCTGAGAGATTAAAAGAGGTTGGAAAAAAGATAATAAAAAAAGATAATTGTTTTATTGTAGAAACCAATCATCAATAGTATCAACAGATCTATTAAGAAAAAATAAGTACCAATAAGTACTAGAAAAATATACAACTAGTAAAAAAGATTCTGCTCTGGTTCATTAAATCAATAAATATAAATGTAATGGCTCTTTATTTAGCTTTTTGAATAAAACTGCTGAATAAAACACACATATAATGTGCCCATTAATGCCCTTTTTGGTTAAAATTTTGTTTAAAAATGTTAACTTAACTTTAGACTATATTTAATATTTTTTTGAAAAGCAAACATAAAGAATCATTTAAACAGAAGACAAGATGAACCAAAGTTTTTGAGGAAGTAAAAGTGGAAAATGCAGACGAAACTGTCTTCTACCATTCTCCTCTGAGAAGAAGCAGAGCTGTAACCCACATGGGCAAACAGCAATAACAGTGTTTCTCCACCATGATCCAGAGATGATGAAATTTCAGCACCATATCATGTCCTTCTGTGCAATAATAAACTACTTAAGAAGGCCGTTCACTCTGATACAATGCCTTAAAGTGTGTTCACCATGTATAGACAACTCTGTTTATGATAATAGAACATAAAGCTTTAATTCTAATGTAATTAACAGCAAAAAAAATCAAAAAATTCTCAAAAAGAAGGCAGGATGACATTGTTGGTGAGGAGCTTCCTTACTACCCGTTTAACAAGTGCCTAATGTCCGGCTCTGGCTGATGGAGTGTTCTCTCATGTGAGCGGCTGAAGATTAAATGTTCAGAGTGATAATGAAAATAAGCTCAGGGGTTACAACTCTTTGCCTGTCGAGGGTTTCTGTAGGCCATATTTATCACTGAGAGAATGAAGCACTGTTTATATTTCCTTTTCTATAAAAATAAAATAAAAAAAATAAAAACATGTTTTGGGAGTTATGGCCCGAAGCAAATGATTAAATGTAAAAAATAAATAAAGAATGAAAGAAAGAAAACAAAATAAACAAACAAATCTTTTTTTTTTAATCTGAAATACACCGGAGGCTGTGCCTATAGTTCACTCTCAGCATTCAATTGAAACCAACTAAATGAAATCAATACTAAGTGTTTGTTATTAGAAAAATGTTGTTTTGAATATGTTGACCATACAGTTCAGCAGATATTGTACCAGTGCTATAAAGAAAACAATGGTAACACTTCCTATGTGTCCTGTATTGATAATGTTTTATAAATTAATTTATATTGTGTCATATGCCTTATAATATCTGTTATGAGCTTGTGTAGAAGTTTTAATACTGACGTGATATGAAACAAGAGTATATGACTTTATAATGTCAGGTTTCGTAATGCATTATAACATCTGTTCATAATAACACATGTAAACATGAATGTTGTATTGCAAATGTCTAGTATATGTTATTCAACCTGGCTTTGCTCGCTTCTTCCAGTGTTCTCCCTGTGCTGTATTAACAGTTAGATGTAAGTATCTGTCTTTAGCAAATGACTGTATTTACCTCTTATAACACTCTGTAACATTACTGTATACCAAGTTTATACTAAGTATACTAAGTTTAGTAAGGTCCAGTTAGAGGAGATTTCCTCAGGCCAAGGTCTGGACCGTCATCATTTCTAACTTGTGTTGTGATTCAGTGGTGTATCCTGTATACTGAAGTATAGTATTAGCATCTTATATATCAGCAACTGAAATACAAACAAATTACAAATACCATTCATTATATTCACTGTTTAAATGCTGAACTGAATGAATTATTTATAAAACTTCAACTAAATGTTTTTTCCTTAAAAAAAACAGAATGCTTTTGAAAAAAAGTGCACCAACTCATTTTATTCACCGGCTCGTTTTATTCTCAGACTCACTTTATACAGATCTGATTGGTTGAGGAGCGCCTTTGGAGATCTTACAATGCATGTGATTGGTCTGTGAGGTTACTGCGCCACAAAGCCTGTATACCGTAAAGACAGTGGTCCACCTATAACTGACCTCTGCTGTATTCAATGTTCTTATGGACAGATATTGTACTGCATTATAGAGTCTGATGTACTTTCACATTATAAAGTGTCATGCATGGAACACAACTACTCAATAGCAGTTATAAAAGCTGAAGTCTTTTGATTGCCATATAACTCCTCATAGATGCATCATCAATATAGGATTTTTACTTTTCTGTGGTTTAATTGGTCACACATTGTTATGTACAGTTTTTTGTGATTAAATCATGTAGGAAAAAAAAGGGTAAAAAACTTTTAGAGGGTAAAAGCACTTTACTCCCATTTTCATAGTTAACATCAATAAGTCAGTAGAGATCACTGACCACACAATTTTCAGTAGGGCTGTATGATATAAAATAAAATGTGCAGTTTAACAAAACTGGATTACACAAGGTTGAGGAGAGAAGCGACATGTTGTGATTGTAAATGCATTTATTGGAGAAATTTGTAGAATGACACACCTGTTGAATTCATACTCCTAACAATATATAATTAGAAAAAAGATACAATATATCATTAGAAATTGCACAGTTCCTCCTCTTGCCTTTTCATACCATACCAGTCTAGTAGAAACACTGTGCGTTCAGCATCAAACTTAATTTTTTTACGCTTCAAGAGTGCCTCTGGTGGTGGAAAGCAGCATCAATGTTCATCAACAATCCTATTTCTAATATTTTTTTGTTTGCTGCCATACATGGTTTCTTGCTGAGAGCTGACGCCCATAGTTGTTGTAATGGCGCTTGTCAAGAATTTCAGTCATTGTTGTGATTACTCATACCCATCTTTAAATGATCTAACCAGGAGCAGGACCTTTAACATGATAGTCACATGACAGGCTGGGGTTTGCTGGTGAGCATGCTAACTTTAGTAGATATCTCTGTAACGTGATACATACCATCACAACTAGTTATTTCTTTACATGATGTAATCTTATATATTGCTCCATTATCATTGCTTCTTATTCTGTTGGTGACTATAGCCTGACTGAAAAACACAGAGCTTCAGAAAACAGCCTCACAATGACACCTTGAAAAGGCCAGCTGTTAAACTTTGTGCATACAAAATCCAATCAGATGATGAATTGCCAGTGAAACATCACTAGTCACTGTCAACAGACTCTCTTTAACTGGTTTACACTTTATATCTTCTTTAAAACTGGATATAAATATTCAGACCAGCAACAAGCTAACCAGCTAACAGCTAACAGGCTGTGAACAGAGACATATAAAGGAGTCCAAGCTTTAAAAAAAAGGAGTTACTGTAATATAGAGACTACATTACTTGCATGTCTGTTATGAACTTAAAATGTTTAATTCAAACTAAAAATTCATATATAGAGATTCCTATACAGTGCTGAGATAACCTTGCTAGCTAACGGTAGCTTACCAAATAGCATAAAAATACCAGGCTCACTAGCAGATATTAGCATTATCATAGAGCTTTTTGGTTAAACTTAAGTAATTTCATTTATTTCTATATTAAGATAAGAATATTTTCACAGTGTTACATCAGTACAGTAATAGAGAAATAAACAGTACATAACAATATAAATAATAAACGTCAAAACTCTGAAGAAGAATATTATTTAAAAATAATTGTACATTAACTCTTAATTGCACATGGGCAATAGAAAATATTGCACATTGTTATGTTATGTTATGTTGCACATTGAAAAAACTCTATTTCCTGCTAGTGTGTGGAGTTTAAGTGTGTGTGTATGTGTGTGGTATGCTGGGAGCAGTGCTGGTTGTAGAGTCTAACAGCAGCAGGAAGGAAGGACCTGCGATACCACTCCTTCACACACTTGGGATAAAGCAGCTTGTCACTGAAGGAGCTGCCCAAGGCTGTCAGGGACTTAGAATGGGAGTCATCCTCCAGCATGGATGCCAGCTTATTAAACATTGGCACGTATGACGTATGATAAGTACAAACATAATCATTTAAAATGAAATTATTTATTGGAACCAGTAATTGGTGTAGACTATTAACTAAATCCTCTGATTAGAGCATTTCTCTCATTCAGGTTTCTGTTAAGAAATCAGTAACAAACATCAGTGTGTAAGCATTTAAGCATCCCAACAAATATATTTTATTTATATACTACTATCATGTTACACACATTGTTTACGTTTTGCCAGACGTTCTGTTCATAAGTTACTGAAAGCATTGTAGCATGCAGGAATGTGGACAGGCTTACAAAAATAAATAATAAAAATGATAAAAATTTATTTATTTTATTTATGTTAAAATCTTATGATGATGCAGGTTTGTTGTGCTAAATGGTTAAATTACTCAGTGAGCAGAGAAGCCTCCCTTGTTGGGCCTTATGACATCACTTCGGTGCTGTATGTGAGGTAATTAGCTCTGTTCTGTCATTGCAGCCATTATGCATTTATTACAGAAACACTTTGTGATAACAATAAAAATATGATTTATTGCACAGACCTAGTTTGAGGTGAGGGTAATTGCTGCCTTATAAACGTCTATTCTTTTTTAACTACATTAGCCTCAAAGCTCAATGTAATTAAAAAAAAAAACATAAAGAGGCAGACTTTAGATTCCAAACATGTCTTGGCTGATCAACTACATTTGGCATAAAGGCGTTATTCAATTTTGAATTTAGTTTTTTTTAAATCCCACCACAGCCCATAAAACAAGAACTTAGTAGCTGCCATGAAAAAGCTGCAGGGGACAGAGCGGTGAGACTGCAGTGAGCTCCTGTTCAGCCCAGAAGCTGTTTATGCCCGTGTGGATAGCGTCTCCTGTTTCAGGGGAACTTCCCTGCCCTTTATCACACACAGGAGACATGAAATCAAAATCCTGCACTCAAAACTTTGCCTTCCATGCAAAACCAAAGCAGCCTGAGCTTTTCATTCATGACAATTACAGCTCATGAATCAGTAGCATATAATAAGATGGAAAAATTCGAATCATGTAAGCAAAAGTACCTTCCAAAACAGCCTAAGTAAGATATAAGCCGTGCACAAGAATCATAGCTGTTGTTCACAAACGTGTTAAAATGGATTTCCGCAGGGGTGTCACTAGAGGTTCATGGATTGGGGAGGAGTAAGCTTATATTTTCTTTAAACTACACTAATTAACCCCGCTTGACTCTAATTTTAGAGTAGCAACTATCAAAACATTGATCAAAAACGGCTATTTGATCATATTGGCACTCGGTAGATTAGAAAGTATGCTGATGATGATTAGAACTACTATTAATTTGGGAAAGGGGTGCAAAAACCTTTCTAAAGCGGGTGTAGTGATGCCCACGTTCAGAAGTGGCAAGTAACGAAGTACAAATACTTTGTTGCCTTACTTAAGTAGAAATTTTGTCATTTATACTTTACTGGAGTAATTATTTTTCAGCTGACTTTTTACTTCTACTCCTTACATTTACATTCCATTATCAGTACTTTCTACTCCTTACATTTACACTCCATTATCAGTACTTTCTACTCCTTACATTTACACTCCATTATCAGTACTTTCTAGTACTTACATTTACACTCCATTATCAGTACTTTCTACTCCTTACATTTACACTCTATTATCAGTACTTTCTACTCCTTACATTTACACTCCTTTATCAGTACTTTCTACTCCTTACATTTACACTCCATTATCAGTACGTTCTTCTCCTTACATTTACTCTCCATTATCAGTACTTTCTACTCCTTACATTTACACTCCATTATCAGTACTTTCTGCTCCTTACATTTACACTCCATTATCTGTACTTTCTGCTCCTTACATTTACACTCCATTATCAGTACGTTCTACTCCTTACATTTACACTCCATTATCAGTACTTTCTACTCCTTACATTTACACTCCATTATCTGTACTTTCTACTCCTTACATTTACACTCCATTATCAGTACTTTTTACTCCTTACATTTACACTCCATTATCAGTACTTTCTACTCCTTACATTTAAAAAAATAGCCTTGTTACTCCTATTTCATTTCAGCTTGTTTTCATTCATGTACATTTACATTCCAGTAAAGATTATTGATTGAATGTCTTTGAAGTTTGACTTTTTGTACCATTACAATACTTATAGACAACTAGTCATCATATTTTTCGCTCCATGAAACACATCTTAATGTTCAGTAATACACAGATATGCTTCTTTAATATATTTACATTGTACTAAACTACATTCATTTTAAACGGGTGTATATGCGGCTAAAACAGGAAGCCTAGCACATCCCAAATTTATCAACATTAACATTTTTATATAACTTTATACTTATTAAGGCTTTTAGAAGAATAATTTTTTGGGGAGGTGGGCTAGTGCACTATAGACCCCTGTGGTGCGGCCTAAGATTTTGTCCTTAATGGCATTTTTTCCCCATTACTTTTACTTTTATACTTTAAGTAGTTTTGAAAGCAGTACTTTTACTCTTTTAGTGGAGTAAAAAGCTTCAGTTGATACTTTAATTTCTACAGAAGTATTTTAAACCCTAGTATCTCTACTTCTACCTGAGTAATGAATGTGAATACTTTTGACACCTTTGCTCATGTTTTCCAGGATGTCTGCATAATTTAGGTTAAAGTTAACATAACATTCTATTAGCACCATTCAGTTGATGTGCTGCTAAACAAGACTGTGAATAATCCACCAATCAAAACTATCCAGCCAACAGTGTCCTGTGATCCTTTAAGAAGAGTAGTGGTGACTAATACAAACCATGCAGTTACAGGTAAGCCATCATATCTGAATTTATGGACTGAGGGGAAAACACACTGCTGTGTCTGATCTGCTTGTGCCAACTCAACACGCGCCAACACCACCGCCACGTCAGCGTCAGCTGAAAATGATCCGCCATTCAAATAATACCTGCTCTGTGGTGGTCCTGTCATCACCTTTGAAGTACAGGGTAAAAGGGGATTAACAAAGTATGCAGAGAAACAGATGGACTGCTGTCTGTAATTGTGGAATGATGTTCCTATATGGTAAGTGGAGCTGATAAAATAGACAAAGAGCGATATATACAGAGATTCTGTATTAAAATGAGTGGCTGTTTGGTGTACAGTTGAATGCCACCTCATAATATATATTTCGTTTTAGAAAACTGTGGCGCATTATTCTTATTATTATTATGATGATGATGATGATGATGATGGATATTCTATGGATAGCTCAATTAAACAATCTTGTCATAGGTCAATAAATAAATAAATAAATAAAGCTCCAGCAGTAAACCACTGCATTACACTCCACTGGTGGTTATAACTGTCGTCACCCGTAGCGGTTTTTAATGTTACACCCATCCGCACCAACAGAGCTGCGGTCACCATCATTACCATTTCAGAGCATTTGATCGTTATTTCTAATCTGCCCTCCTCTTCAGTAATGGTGACACTGGAGTCAGGTTGGGCTGCTCATTAAGAGCGAGCCACCTCCGTAAAGTCTGCCATCCATCATCTGGCTGCTCGTAGGCCCGGCGCCGCCGCCGCCGCCACCACAGCCTAACAAGCCAACACTACCTCCTCACATGAAAAGCACTTTGTTGACAAGCAAGTGTACACTGGGGTAATTGGTTTTTTGCTGCACACCAGACAAGTTAATTAATTTTAATTACTTGCCGGGCTCAGAGAGGGTCAGGCGGAAGGAGCGGGCACAGGAGGAGGGAAGTACAGTTTGTCACTGCGTTCCTGTGTTGTTGGAAAGAAGACAAACTTTACTGAGACGAGACGGCGGGGGGTGGCCTGCTTAAACAGTTTGCTTCCAGCTTCCGTCTCGCACAGCAGCATGTGTATATTAACATCCACAAGTGATAACATTACCTGTTACTCCTCTACATAGTTCCATGGCTTTAATGAAACGTTATTTACAAAGCTACGGTCGTGTCCTGTATGTCAGTGGAATAGAAAACTTTTACTTTGTTATAGTTAAGAAAGATGAGTTTGGTACATAGAACTGACATACAGCAGACCTCAAACTCTGTTATCTACTTTTGTAGTCCATTTTGTCGTCCTTTTGTTGAGGATGACCGCCTGGATCTTAGTCCTGACTGGACAGTGGAACAAAAGACGTTAGTACTTTGCGTGGCTCCTGAGTTGCGGATGGCAGAACGGGCTGATTTCAAAATCCTAATCTGTTACATCACAGTGCTGGCTCATTAATATTTACAGAGCAGCTGCTGATGGAGTTCAGAGGAGCCCAGAGACTCCAGGTGCTGTTCTGCTGTCAAAACCAAAATCGAGCAGCTTCAGCGTCTGACACTGAACAGACTTTAATACAGAACTGCGTTGCTGTGCTATTCTGGTCGAATTAAACCTGCCGGATTTTTCCTTTTCCATAATAAGGCACAATAAGTGTCAGTTTCTTTAGTCTGTCCATTTAGGGAACTCGGATTCCTTGCAGTTCAGACTCTGATATTTTGGTTGAGCACCCTCTGCCATCTGACTGTGGCTGCTTGCACAAGGCTTTATTAACACAACAGGGAGAAATGGAAACAAAGGTACAGAGCAGGCTCTCTGGAGCGATAGGTCAGGTGGATGTCAGAGCAGCTGCTGATGGAGTTCAGAGGACCCCGGAGACTCCAGGTGCTGTTCTCCGATCAGAGTAGTCCAAGTCGGATACCCCTCGATCTCCACGGGTACCTCCTGCTACTAAGCATGCCAGGAGAGGATCCTTGCAGGCCATCACCACCCTCTCCGTTCAAGGTCAACTGAGGACCGGCGAATGCTGGGTAGGAAGCTCATTGCAAAGCACGAGCACAAACACAAAGTCCGATTGCCTGACAAACCTCACTGCATGGAGACCCTTGGGAGATAGAAGCCAGGGGTGAGTTCACAGGACGGAAGGCTGATATTCAGGTTGATCGGGGAGTCCAGCGGCCTCGGGGACACCAGGGACAATGACGAGATGATGAGAGATGGCATTACTGGACAAGGGGGAGGCCCGCTAGGCTCTGGCTCGCAAGGAGAGAGAGGTAGGATGAGACGTGTTGTCATAAACAATGCCATGCACTGAATGCAGTGGGTGGGGAGACCGTATGGGCAGTGCTAATGAGCTACAGCTGTGAGCTGTGATGAGTGGCAGGTGTGTGTAATGATTGTTTGTGAGTGCGTGTAGGAGGGTGTGTGTTTCCAGAGCTACCTAGTATTCTGGAGACTGAGACCTCTGCAGGCGCTGGGAGGAAGTGCTTACAGCCCAGACACCATCTGCTCTCCTGTTTGCTGCGCTGAAGACAAAGAGAGATTTCTGAAGGGGACTAAAAACCTGGGACCACTCTGTTAAATGGTGCAGGGGCAAGTTCAATAACGCTACTGTTCACAGTCGGACGCGACGCTGCTGTGACTGTGAGAAAGGTGTATTAGCATTTGAATCCCAACCACAACCTATAAGTAGCAGCCATGCTGTCCACTTTTCATCTGAAGCAGATCAACAATGAGGTACCAAATAAAGCTATTTGCTAAACCAAACAAAAATAACTCGAAAGAATAAAAAGAGACTATCAGAAGACTCCCTGAAAGAAGTTACAGGGTCTTTTATTTCTTGCTGCGAGATGGAGAGCATGTTCCAATTAACTCACTCACACTTTGGGACATAGGATGCTTACATTTTATACCCACAAGAGGGGTAATTTACATAGCTCCTCCTTTTTCTACCTTCTCAGTATACAGAAAGGTATGTTTTCTTTTCAAACAGTCTAAGATTTCTTCCTTAATAAACATGATTTTATATATATATATATATATATATATATATATATATATATATATATATATATATATATATATATATATAAGTATATTATAAAATAAATATCAAACTATCCAGAAAATGAGGGCCCCCAGTCTGCTATCAACAAGTGGAGATGCACATGAAAAAGCTAGTGATACCGTATCAGGCCATGCTAACTTCAGACTGGTGCGTTCTTAGGCCTAGGCGTTCATCATCGTACACTGAAACTCATAGTATGTAACAACTGTATTTTACTGTGTTAACTGATGTCAAGACTGAAAGCAAGTAGCTAGTGTAGGTAACGTTAGCTGCCTAGTGTTTTATCCTAGGACCAATATATCACAGGGTTTAAAAGGCACCTGTTAATAGTATATCTGTGCATTTTTAACACCAACTAAAGTCACATACATTCTATGTAGACATCAGAGAACAATCTAAAAGACTGAATAAATTCATTCTAGAGCAGCGTTAAGTTCAGATATCAGTATTGCAATTGCAATAGTGGTATCGATGCATCTCTATTTTAAAGAGTAAATCATCCATCCCAGCTTTGTTTGACTGCTTGTCCATTAATCTATCCAAATTCCCAGTACTCAGGTGTACAGCAGCACAATGGAAACCAAAGAACTCTGGATGAATAGCAAGAAAACTTGGTCATATACTTCAGCCCACCAAGCCTATATAACAGTCCATCATAAATCTTTTATGCTGATCTGATGCCAGTTTTATTTCTTCTCTTGTGGGTCATATGAGAACAGGGTTATGTAGGAGCTCATGAATGAGCATTATTGCTTTTGGCCTGACAGCAACTGATGGCAACTATTGCACTGCAGTGGCTGACAAATACAAATAATAAAGCACAGCAATCACTGTATCTTAATGGATCAAACACGTAAAAAGCAGAACAGATTTCTGAGCTGGGTGTGAATGAGAAATATGCAGTGATCTAGCACCAACTGTTAGGTATGAAAGCAGAGTGTAATTGCTTACATGGTCCACTTACTTTTAAAAAATTGGGTTGTGTTGGAGATATGACAAGGCAATCTGGCCATCGGGCGAATTCCTGTGTACCACAGTAGAACAGAAGCTAAACGAGAACGGAGGGAGTAAAATTGTGGGTGTGACTGGACAGAGAGACAGCAATTTTTACACAGCAAAAAGCAGGACGTGTAACTAGAAGTGGGTTTTAAAGGGCCCATATCGGGCAAAAAACATATTAACTTTTTTTTTTCTTGAATGAAAATAGAAAAGTTTTATGCAACTTATAAGCACAGGCAAAGTTTCAAAAACAAACCCAATCCATGTTCGCTGAGCTGCATAATTTAGATTTCTTTCTTTCTGTGATGTCATACATCCACCTATTTAGACTACAAAAACACATATTCATGCTGAAATTATAAGGAGTGTTTCAACTCAGACAGCTTTTCGAATTAAAACATAATACAGGGAAGCCCATCAGAGCCGAGAGACAATTACTGTACATACAGTGTGGTGAAAAGGTTTTTCTCAATTGCTTCATATTTGTCATGCATTACAATACTATGCATATTAGTGCATTACTGAATGCACCAGCTAAGACAAGATCTAGGTGCATGCGACAAAATAACCTTTGCCCCCAAAACTGCTACAAAATCTTACTTTATAGGTATTTTAACCCATATGGGCGAATAGCTATCAGATGTTGGTAATAAAGCATACACACCCGCTTTTAAGTGAAATAAATGAATGCTGTTTAATACCAACACAGGAAAGTTAGAAGATATATCAAATCTGCATGACCTGTTTATCTCGAAGTAGCTGGAAGTCAGCTAACAGCTGGTTTCTTTGGATGGAGACTGATCTCACCAGGTTTCAGCAGGCAGATTTATCACCTGGTAACATCCTAATTTCCTAATTTTATTTCTAAACAAAAAAAGATGACCAGTTGGATAATGTCTGTTACACTTGTGGGGCTGCTCCTCCTCTAAACTAATTTCTGAACTAATCAGTGTTGTATAGTGTTGTTGGGATTGCTGTTCTAGGTCTGAACTGAATATTTTAAACATAACTGCTTGCCTCTAGTTGCTTTATAAACAGATAAACACTTATTTTTATTTTTTATGTAGCAAAGTGAAGTACTTAATTATGATTGAACTCAAGTAGGAGTTAAACTATTGTGATTTAACTGGACTGGGAAAACTGCACTCAGGGACAGTAACAAGATGGGTTTTTTTTCCACCTCTGCAAATGCCCTCAATGGATGTTTGAATTTTGTAATGAGGAGCAACAAATAATACTCAGTTGAGCCATCCTGGAAAGGTCAATTCCATTCTTTGACAAGCAGAGGTTATTTAAACCTGCAGAGCACTGGTTAGACTCATCACTGTATAGACATTTAACCAACATAACTTTAAATATGACTAATACTGTAATTATGTGCATAAATAAATATCGAGCTCATTGATTATTTTTGCAACATGGAAATGCAGCAGTAAATCCGTAGCACTGGCTTCATATGCACAGGAATCGAATATGAACTGCAGCTCTGTGCGGAGGTCTTTTCAAATAAACCTCTAAAACTCGACAGTTTACACCATCACTTGGAGACTAAACACAGCAAGTGTATCTCTAAACCTGACGAATAGAGTCAGAACTCTCTTTGCAGCTTTTCTCTCTATTCAGCCTGACATCCAGCCCCCGGTACCTGACAAACAAGATCAGCTCTCACTGGGTGAGTGAGAAAAAAGCAATCTGCTTGGTTTCATCTCATGGGCCGCAGAAGCTTTTGTGGTCATTTTTGATTTTGTTGATATTCAGTATGAATAGAAAAAGGTCTGTTTTAAATTAGCTCCACTGAGGTGGTCTCGAAAACCCAAATGGGCCTAAATGTTGTTGAGACCGAGACTAGTTTATGGTCTAGGGAGATGGGACTTGGGTAGAACACCAGCTCAAACTTGAGTAATGAGAACCTGTTGAGGACAAACATGTTCTGTTGCCTGCTATAAAATCTGCTTCTCACTGTTTCTGCTGTAACTGGCCATTTTTGTAACAGGTGTGATGCACATCATATTGGGGAGTCGAAGTGGACGAGTGTAAGTTAGAAACAAAGACCCAAAAGGAGTTCATAATGTGGAGCAAAATTCAATATTACTATTCCATATACATCCATCCATCCATCTGTTATCTTCTGCTTTATCCCGCTACTCAGAGTCACGGGTGTGGCTGGAGCCAATCCCAGCGTCATTGGGCGAAGGCGGGGTACACCATGGACAGGTCGCCAGTCCATTGCATGACCAACACACACACTTACTCACACCTAATGGCTATTTACAGTGACAATCAACCTAACATGCATGTGTTTGGACTGTGGGAGGAAACCCGAGTACCCCGAGGAAACCCACTCAAGCACGGGGAGAACATGCACACTCCCTGGACGCCCCAGACGTTGTATGAATTTATTTAATTCCTTCACCAGCAATCCTGATTTAGCATAATGAAGTACTGGGTAGTCAAAGCAGGTGAGAACTATAAATAATAACTATAAATAATACTGGGTTGTTTCCACAAGGAAAAGCTTGGAAAGGGTTAAATAAACACACTGACAGACATTATTTGAATATTTTTTAAAAGTGTTTTGCTGAGTAAATAAAAGCTTCTTGTCTGGAAAATTTTTTAAATATAATAATGTCCCCAAGTGCCTAAAACTTTTTGCACAGTACTGTATTTTAATGTAAGTCAAACTTGCATTTGCTGGCAAAATTTCATATGGAAGATTTAATAGAATAGAATAGAATTTATTACATTTATTTGACTTACATTTATTATACATTTATTTGACTTACATTTATTATACATTTATTGCAGGGCATTTTTCCACTTTGGTGAACTTTGACACGCAAATGTGTGACCTTAACCAGTAGTATCTCAGAAGGGGTGCACCAGATGGAGGAAACACTGAGTTAGCCAGTGTCTGAGTAGGAACTTTTTACTATTTCTTCCCTTGACTATGAATAAACATGAGTGACTGTATGATATACAGTCAGTTAACAGACTGTCGTATTATCTTTAGCTTTGTAGTGTTTTTGTATTTTATGGTAGGCGAGTTAGAGAGCTTTATAACTGCTATTCTAGCTCCTTGGCTAACTGCAGCTGCACACTGAAGACTGCCGACAGTGCCAGTGGTTTTGCTCTCTGCCCTCCCGTGCTGCCGAATACTGACCATCAGGACCGCTTCCTCACCTGACAACCACCAGTTCTCCTCTTCATTCTTGCCATCTGCTACACCCTCAACTACACCACTCTGTCATCCATGTATCAGCTTTGAGATATAATGAGACTGTTTCAGCTCACTCCCACTTTTTATTAAGACTCAGTCAGAGACTGCCTCAGTCAGAGACTGCCTCTACTTGTGCAGTTTCTAAAAGTTTTTCCATCCAGACTTCAAACAGGGATTTTCTCAGCTTTTACTCTAAACTTGGCTTAATAAACTGTAAATACTGTTTGACCAGAGAAAGAAGGGTCTCCCCTTGTGAGTCTTGGTTCCTCCCAAGGTTTTATCCTCCAGTCTTGAGGGAGTGTTTGTTTGCCACCATCACCTCTGGCTTGCTGACTGTGGGATTCATGTTGTAACTGTATGTTTTTTTAAACTTCTGTAAAGCTGCTTTGTGATAACACTGTTGTAAAAAGCACTATACAAATAAACTTAAATTTATTTGAATTTGTCCAAAACCCCTGTCAGCCCAACAGGTGTTTTCAAACAGTGCTGTTCACCTGCTCCAACGTAATTTCTTAAGCTGTGTTCTGAGTGGGGTGTGTTTGACTCTTTTTTTTCTTTGATACAAGATACACGCTGATTGTTCATGTTATCCTCCTCAGACTGGGAGGTATGAAAAAAGAACATTCATTATCCTTTACAGAAACAAAAGCATCCAAAGCCAAAAAAGCCGAAATTACACAAGCGCAAACACCTTTCTGTTTCTGAAGTAGAATTCTCAATTAATTGCTCCTACATCCAGAGCTAGGATCCCCACAGGCCTTTGTAGATTCCGTTGGGGATCAGAGAGTTTTGTTTCCACATTAAAACATGGACCTGCTACCAGCCTGTCAGCCATGAAGCATGGAGCGCAGATTTAGCGCCTACTCTAATGGAATAATGCATATTGTTTCACTCCAGTGGGAGAGATATGAGTGCTAATGATGCTTTCACACTTGCCTAACCTGTGAATCTTTGTTCACTTGGATTTGTTTCGACTGTTTTAACAAATTTTGTTATTTTGAAAAACATGTTTTTCAAAATAACAATTTTGTTGCTGTGTTTACGCCTGAAGCATAAATACATTTACTGACCACTTTATTAGAAACAGCTGCCTTGTGCTTCCACTAACTGGCCATTTTATTAGAAACAGCTACCTTGTGCTTCCACTAACTGGCCATTTTATTAGAAACACCCACCTTGTGCTGCCACTAACTGGCCACTTTATTAGAAACACCTACCTTGTGCTTCCACTAACTGGCCATTTTATTAGAAACACCCACCTTGTGCTTCCACTAACTGGTCACTTTATTAGAAACACTCACCTTGTGCTTCCACTAACTGGCCACTTTATTAGAAACACCCACCTTGTGCTGCCACTAACTGGCCACTTTATTAGAAACACCCACCTTGTGCTTCCACTAACTGGCCACTTTATTAGAAACACCCACCTTGTGCTTCCACTAACTGGTCACTTTATTAGAAACACCCACCTTGGGCTTCCACTAACTGGCCACTTTATTAGAAACAGCTATCTTGTGCTTCCACTAATTGGCCACTTTATTAGAAACACTTACACTGTGCTTCAAATCTACACACGTCCACCACCCAATGATCCAGCCAGGAGCTCCTCTGTCTTAAAGAACTGACCACTCATGACTAGAAGATTAATAAAACAAACTGTGCATCAACAAGTGAGCTACAGCCCGCAGGCACACCAGCAAGAGAGGGCTTTCCAATAGAGCGGCCGGGGGAGTAGAGGAAGACAGACCGGGTCTAGGTGTCTGAACTTTACAAAAAGCAGCTTTTCAAAAAACCTTTCTTTCAGTTCAACTGGATCAAAAAGTCAAATACTGACCCTGCGGAAGAGTGAAAGATGAATTTCCTGGGGTACTTTTAACGAGGTCCTACCTGACTTACTCTGCAGGACCTCTTCCAGTGTCCGACTACATCAGGGGTTTTAATTAAACTCCTCTCTAATCCCCGGTGTTCATTTTTCTTGTTCTGTGCGACCGCTTTTTTGCTTCCATTGTCTGAGAGCTATCAGTGAATAGAGCCATTATCTCTTAATTAACTACTATCAGCCATGCCACACTGCTCACAAGACCAAAAACGGCATCTTTCAAAATGACAAAAGATTACCGTCTCTTTTGTTTTTGTGCCGAGTTGATGTTGCATGGGCCTCTATCCATTTTCAGCCACTCATTTACAGCACTGCTCCTGCTCCTGTTCACATCAAGAGAACTAAGTCGTGACAGATACTGAGCTGAGGATCATCCAGAAAATGAACCACACTGTAGGTAAAATTTAGCTCCACTCTTATCTAATGATGTAAAAAAAAATACTTATGTAATTCCCTGTACCATTTCTGTACCATCACACTG
This sequence comes from Megaleporinus macrocephalus, assembly GCA_021613375.1. Classification (NCBI taxonomy): domain Eukaryota; kingdom Metazoa; phylum Chordata; class Actinopteri; order Characiformes; family Anostomidae; genus Megaleporinus; species Megaleporinus macrocephalus. The sequence continues at coordinate 17,779,847 of CM038727.1, forward strand.
ATTTAGCTATTCAGACATGTGATATAAAAACATAAACACGAACACTGTTGAGATCTATTTATCTATGCTATAATGAACTCTGCTTCATTAAAGCAACATTACGTAACAAGGTGGCCTTAAAGTAACAGCTTCATCATCTTGATGGTGCACTGACTTATAACAGGGAGAGTGGCGTCTCTATCATTGGCACTTTTATGTGTTTTATTTAGAAGATGTCCACGTATAGGGTTTGTCTGCTCACAATTAATTTTACATGACAATTTTCAAACCCATTTTGTTTTTTTTTCATCCCTTAGAATGTGCCTATAAGACTACTACATGTAAATTAGCTATGTTGTAATAGACTCCCCTGTAAAGAACCATTAAAAACCTGGAAAAGCAGCCCAGGCCCAACACTCCTTATAACTTCGGTGGAGCTAAAATGCTCTAAACTAGTGTGTGTAAATGCAATGGCATTTCATGACATCACAGAAACAGTGAATGCAAAACGGTCTATTTGTGTTTAGCTTATAATACAATATGAACTGCATGGACTGGGGAGTGAACAGCACCTATTGGAACTAAAAACACTTCCTAACTACTCATCCATCCATCCATTATCTTACGCTGTATCCCACAGGGGGGAGCTGGAGACATTCCCAGTGTCCTTGGGCGAAGGCGGGGTACACCATGGACAGTTCGCCAGTCCATCGCATGGCTAACAATCACTCACGCACACACCCTTACAAAAAAGAAGTTTATTCAAGTGTGCCATTAGTTTACTTCTTTAAAACTAAAAATAAGTGAGTATGCTTTCAGTTTACTTTTTATGTACTTCTCAGTGATATACTAAACACAGTTATACTTAAGTGTACTTGGGTTATACTGACAAGTATATAGAACAGTTATGTATATTCAGCCTTTACTTGTACTTCATCTTTGGTTGAGATATACTTAAGAAAAGTATAAGTAATCTTGTCCTGCACAAAAAGGCTTCCAGTACAATACATGTTTGGAAATTTAATTTATAAAGATTTATAAAGATACAAATATGTTTCTTAATCTGAGTATGTCTTGTTAATTTTATGTGTGTCCACTAGTATCTAAATAAATGTTAAAGTAGAAAATACCCTTAAACCTAGTCATATACTTCAAAGTATTAAGATAAGTTCACTTAAAGGAAACTTACACGTATACTTTTGAAGATGAATTAAAAAACTAGTAAATTAACATTTAACATTAAGTTTACTTTTAGTGTAGATGCAGCACAAAATATGTAAACTAGTTGTGTACTTGAAGTATACTACTCTTACACTTAAAATGTTCATAAAAGTATACTTTCATAAACTAAAGAGTGGGCCAATTTAGCCCCAAGAAGTATTAAAATAGTACATATAGTACATATATACAAGTGTACTACTAGTACAATGATATTAGTATACTAACTACATAAAGTATACTTGGAAAATATACTTTAAGTTTATTTAATAAAATGAACTTTAAAGTCTAGAGAATGTCTAACAGGCTGCTTTCACTTTGTTAGAAAATCTCTGCTTGAGCTTTACAACATGCTGTGATTATATGGGGGATAAGTGGTCAGGAGGTGACCTGAGACAGGATGTGTCCAGGACCCTAACATAATCAGACCTGCTCTATAGCTTGTGCAGTGCAAATGGTAGCATTTTTTCATTGAAGTGTATGACACCAAATATAATCTCCTACTAGGCTGACATGCTCATGTGTTCATTGACCAGTGAACTGCTGCTGGAGTGGATGAAGATCTTTTTAAGATGGAAGTGGAAAATCTGATCCAGATATGTGTGGAGGAGGCCTTGGCTTTCAATTATGAGGGTCCTTTGATGTCAAACTGAAATCAAAATGAACCTTTTTTTTATCTTGTCACTTCAAGTCCTTGGTCACATGAAGCACAACCAGTTGTGTCATTAATTAAAAGGCCAAATGTTTTCCTTCCTTCTCCACCAACCTGACTAATCATCACCAAGAACACTGGTCATCAGCTCCGCTCACAGCCTAGTTTACTTCTGCTCGCTTTAGTTTCTGGCTTTCAGCTCCTAGACCAGCTGTAAAGTAATCACCAGTGGAGTTCTTTTAGCTTGTTTACGCTGAAGACCAGTGTTCATGCTAACAGGAGTGAAGTACCTGATTTCTTGCCAGTATTTGTGCCGTTTTCTGCCACACTGTGAGGCTGAAAGGGGGGTCAGCTGATGATGGAACCACTCGCACAGACACACACACAGCACAGTCCATGTCTTGCTCAGACTTTAGGTAATTACACTTATACAGGATTTATTTAATCCATTTTTTTTCCTGCCATCTTTTTCTTTTGCTTTTGCTGAAAGTATAAGATGCTAACATGCATCTCGCCTACACCTTAAAAAGCAGAACATATACATTAATTAATATACATATACATATGATTAAAATTGAGCTTTCAACAGAACAAATCATGTCAATTCATTCAATCATTTTCACATAAATATAACAGAACTTGAGATCCTCACTTGAGATTATTAATAGTCGCCGCCCGTACTTTTCGGAAACTGCGTTAGGTGTTATGCGTGTGACGTAGATGGTGAACAACAACACTAGAAGATGTACTTACGGTAATGCAAACTGATAGAAAGGTGTTGTTTCTGGCTGCAGTAATTGGATGTACATTGGACCCCTGTGCACAAACGGACCAAAGACCCCAAAATATCTAGAAAATGGATAAACTTTAAATGGGCACATTGGAAAGAACCATCCTCTCACTCCATCATCGTAGTGACCATTTCACGCCTGAAGATTATCACAGCTATGGGATGTAGGCTTACACGACGTCTGGATCTTAAGACTGACGCTGTTCCAACAATATGACCGTGTAAGGAAATCAGCGAGAGCCTCCGTGTACGTGGAGGTAAACCAGGTAAGCGCAGTTACTGAGCCTGTTTTAGCTGATGTTAGCTAACATTAGCTACACTTGCTAAGTTCAGTGGCTCAAGTTATGCTAAGCTAACGTAGTTGGATTATGAAGATTTATAGTGTGGTATGATTGCCAGTACAACTTTGATCATATTTACAACAATAACTGTACCTCTAGATTTGAGTTTAGCTGGTTGCTAGGCTGTTGTCATGAATAATGTTCAATATTTAGCTCAATGGAATTAAAATCGTTTATTTTAGAGCAAATTAAGCAGCAAATTTTATCTTAAGTCATGTTTATATATTTTCAGTATCTAAAACAAAGCTAAAACACCAGAGTCTTAGGTTTTGACCAGCGTTTACTTACCAGATTCTTTAATGCTGTACATTATTCAACTCTTATAACTGCATATTGTCGCTGTCTAATGTCTAATGTCTAATCTCCAAAATTGCAACTTCACAGGAGAGGAAAAATCTGTCTTTACTTTCAATCTAAGTCAATGGAACCAGAATTTTCCCCAAGCTATTTTGGGGTATTTCTATTGATCCATTCACATAATATAAACAGCCATGGGTGTGTTCAAATGAAGTAGAAAACTCAAAATCAACAAAAATGGAGATATGTGTTTTTCATTGGAGAGTGACGATATCCTTGGGTAGGAGTAAGTAGGTAGGAGAACACTTCTCTAGCGACTGCTTTATTGATTATTGATGACTAACATGACCTAGTGCAGTATTATATATGGAGCCTTTTTGAGAAGGGCCTTATACTGAAATGGTGTCTTCTATTGTTACAAGCAGGTCAATATAACTGTACCAGAACCCTTTCAGACAGGTTCCATATAAAACTGTCTACATTCTCCATCAATCTGAAGAACACTTTCATGACGCAAAGAACCCTTTAGTCATGTTCAAGGCTCCATATACAACCATTTCTTTGCTCTCGTCTGTTGTAAGGGTGTACAAGGCTTTCAGCTGTATAAAACCTGTTTGCCTTGTATAAAAATTCCTCTGTGTTACAATTTTCAAACATTCAAATCCTCCACATTATTGCATAGAAAATGGTTCTTTTAACTGATACTGAACCTTGGTATGATAAAGGTCCATTTGGCATGATAAGTCTTACATTATTATTATTTTATTTATTTATTTATTTATTTTTGGGTCATATATTGTTGTTGTTTTGATTGTGCTTTTGATTGTATGTACTGACTTAAAATATAACTGGACTGGGTGAGGTCAAGGATGGTGTTCATACAAGTCTGTATGAAGTTGTGAATGATGCCTCCTGGCCATTAATAATCAGACACTCAAAAACTGTAAATGAATCTCCTCAAAAAGTCTCATCCGGCCGAGTCAGCAGCGATAACCAAACAAAAGCGGTCCATCAACACCATCTCCCACACCAGCAGTCAACTCAATTACCATCCAGACGAGAAGACGAGCTGACTCAGCCCATCATCTTCCCTCGTGTCATTTTTTATTACGCTTTTCTCTCATCGCCAAGAGCTACGAAGGTAGCAGATCAAAGGGGAAGATCCTTCAGACATATCGGCTTCAATCGAACACAAGGAGCGCATGATGAAATGATGTGAGTGAATACTAGTAAAGCATGAATGGCTTTTATAATGTTCTGTGTGTACAGTTTCAAGCAGTATATATATATACACTACTGCTCAAAAGTTTGGGATCAAAGTGAAATGTTCTTGTTTTCAATGGAGTATCTTCCTTCCTTAACACAACAATGGACTGACAGGTCTCTAAAGAAAGTTGTGTCTTTCTGGCCATTTTGAGTCTGTCAGCAAGCCATCAACTGCTGATGCTTCACATACTAAACTAACCTAGAATGTTGTTCTCCCTTTTATGCTCACTTATTAGTAGAATGTTTTTCAGCTGTGCATCACAATTGAGCAAGAGTGTCCTAACAACCAATTAGCCCAATAACATCCTTAACTTGGATCGGCGGCCGTACCAGGAGATTTAGACAGAGGACTGAGAATTGCTGATAATAGAACTATATGCAAAATAAGCCTCTATACAAAAAAAAGCTTTAATACAAACATTTTTATTCTTTACAAATCATCTGATACACTTACATTAATTGTGAAATGGACAATATTGTCCAATATTGCATGAAATTTGTAAAAAAATTGCATGAATTGCATGAAAATTGCATGAAAAAAAATTCTGGTGATCCTAAACTTTTAAGCAGTAGTATATATATACATATATATATATATATATATATATACAATGATTTTTCAGTACTTAGTGTTTCCATTCTTTATTTTTATTACTGCTTCCATTCTTTTCTGGAGACTTAATAATAAGTAAAATAATACAGCGTCTAAATGTTAAATCTCTGGACTAACAGACATTTAAATCATGCAAATAGTTGGGACCGATAACTTAAAGCTATAGATATGTGCTTGTGGGCTATGTTGTGCTGGTTTAGGCCTGGGACACCACCTGCCGCAATGCCCTCTCTCTCTCTGCAACGTTGATTCACCAACCACTCTACTGCTTGCCACAGTGCTCCCGCGCTGAGGCCTTTGACAGTTTCATTTTCAAGTACATCATTGCCAAGCCTCTATGCGCCAGCCCCATTGTCGGGTCTTCCCACACCAGCTTCGGCCTCCAGCTTCGCTGTGCCAGCCTTGCCGTCAAGCCTCGCCAGGCCATCTTCCCCTGTGGAGCCTTGCAGCATTGTCCCCGTCATCATGGTCCTTCGCCGGGCTCTGTTCCTTTCGCTGTCTGCTCTTGAGTTTGCGTCCGGCACTATTTTTATCCCATTAACACCACTGTAGAGCAGGCAGAGAGTAAGACACACTGAATGCCATGATTAGGCTGCAAGATGTGCTCTTTATTGAACACACAGCATGAAAGGAAAGAAAGCATGGGGGAGGTCATCATTAGCCACACTCTTCACCCTGGCAGTGACCAACCCCCACCATGAAACACACAATAACCCCACATCCCAACACAGAATACCACAAATAACACATAACAACATTAGGCAACGTAATTAGTCTATTTTTTTAAGTGTATTAGTCTATAGTCTACATTATTAGCTGTATTGTTACCCACATATCGTTTGACCCAGACAGACAAATTTAGCATTTGATGGTATACATACCTACGAATACCTGGAAGTACCTTTGTGTAACTTTTTACCTCAAAGGTAAAAATAATTGTTTTTATCTTTCTGTTTTAGAAAATGAAACATTAGGTCTTTGTAAGAATGCCATGAGAATTTTGATTGCTGTAGATTAGAACTAGAGATTAGTAGATTGGAGATTGTTTTACTCAAAACTTCCTTGAGAGAGGACCAATCAGAGTGCAGGGCTGTGTCCACAGCTGTCTGGGCAGAGCAAGATATTCAGATGTGAGTAAAAGTGCATTTGTTTCCTAAATTAGCCTATAAGCGAGCTGCACTACGCTTGTAATCTGAATTGAGCCCATTTAGAGCGAGTAAGTCTCACGAGTCTGTTCTAAACATCTGAACGTTGTCTCAAGGTCTCCAAAGTAAAGACCTGGAGGAGGACCGACAGCACCATTTGGGACTCGGCTTTAGAAGGTAGTTTACAAGAACACATTAACTGACAAATCCTGACCTTTCACACAGACCTGTTGTACTCCTGCCCCCCTCCCCCAGTATTTGAGTCGACCACGCATTCTCTCAATGCACAAAAAGCTCTTTGTGACTGAGTCAATATTTGGCCTTTAAGAGATCGCACACTGGGGTGTTGGGCTGTGGTAAAAAAACTGGTAAACCAAATGTCAATCTGTTTTCTCCCTCCTGAAAAACAGCTTTATGGAATTAGCGATAAAAATGTCTTTAATCCAGCCGTCAAGCTTCCTTCAAAGTGGTAGGTATTGGAACAACCCAAACTCACAGATTCTCCACTTATACCAACAGTAGTCAGTCAGCCAAGACATGCTCGGTAGTTTATGTGAAGTGTGTGCCTTAAAGTTTAGCTGATATAGTTAACAAGCAACGGAAGTATATATGCTACCAATCAGATGGCATGCTAACAATATGCCTAAAGAATTACTTGTCTCACACTGTGTGGAGTTGTTAGTAAATCTCTAATAGATCTCCTAAAAATGTGGCATACTGTTATCTATATGCATGGATTAAATTAAAAGTTAGCCATGCAGTGGAAGTGATTAGTAAAAAATCAATACTCTATTACAATATTAGAGGTTAAAAGTAGTGTTGTGGCGTAGGGGGAGAGCAAGAAGGCATAGCATTTCAATCAAATACTCTTTTGTGCACTAAACACAGCAGCAGTGAAGACCATTGCTGGGACGGCTGGGATTAGTTGTCCGGTCACCTGTGGCCCTACAGCTCTCCCTGATGGTAGGCACCCACACCACTACCCCACCAAACAGCCCAATAAGCACATATATCACTGCTGTTAGTCAGTGGAACGAGACTTCTTTCCAAGTCATTTTCAGCCAATACTCATCATGAAATTTGCACACATTGTAAAAGACTTTTTAAAAATGAGGCCAAAAACTGGAAAACACAAACAAAAAGGTGTAAAATAGGTGTTCAAGTGATCTTGTTCAGAATGAAGATGCATTTCTCTTGTAGTATTAAAGATACATTCGACAGCATTATGTGCAGAACTTCTGTTTTAATCCACAAGATGGCGTTAATGAAACCTAGGCTTCTATCTTGGTCTCAGCTATTGTTATGAGTAGGTAGTGTTGTGAATTATACGCTTGCGATGAGGTAGGAAATTTAATTATTTAAAGTGGTCAGTAGGACTTCAATAAACCAAAATTCCTAACATCACCAGGGCTGCCAAACTTGTTAAATAATTACACATTTACATAATTACTATAAACACAATAGAATGTATCTCAACATTCATTCAAATTCCTTTCCTCTAAAACATTATCTATGCAGTAGGAGCCTCAAGTGCTGTTCACAAATAGTGTTGACAAACTGTGTTCACAAACAATGATTACTGGAAGTGTTTCTGGGCCCATTTAATGATTTCTAGCACAAAACCATGCTTGTTTTTAATGCAGAGCCGTCCGAGGGCCCAAAGATCACAGGTATCCAATACTGACCTATGGCCTTGTCCCTTGTGCACCGGGATTTCTCTGATATTATGTACTATGTGTAGATGGTGGAATATCCAATGTCTTCCCAATTTTTATGTTGAGAAACATTTTCCTGAAACTGTTTCACAATTTTTAGACACTTTGCTCTTTTCACAGATTGGTGAATGCTATTTCCAGTCATAGGAGTTGCAAATTGCTCTTCCAGCTGTTTTCTATTAGTACCACTTCTTTTTCCAGCACATTTAAGGCATTTACATTCACAGCATTTTTTAAAGGGCTTTTTTTGTTCTTTTTTTTAATTTACATTTATTTACATTCTACAGAGCGTCCCAACATTGGGTTGTACCTATTTAGCTTAAATCACTCCATTTGCATTGCAGATGGAAATCAGAAATACTGGTCCAAAACTTATACACAGAAAAACAAACATTTTAGAAGAAAAGCTAGCATCAAACTTTTCTTCAAGGGCTGCAGCGTTTTGGACTCTGAATTAGACACCCAAGTTTGGTGAGCACGCCATTATAAACTTCCTAGACACATCCCCAATCAGCTATACAAACCACCTGCTATGATACAATCAGTAACCTGCTCCCTGTATGTTCAGATAATTGCATCCAGCAATGAGTTTAATGTAATTGTATAGAATTGTGGGAGATCAGCCGGCCAATGCAACAGCCCTGAATCAATTCATCTGTCATTGTGAACTGCTCTGTTTTAAAGCATTTGTTAAATCCACTCACTTTAAAGGTTTTTAATTAAAGACAGTGGGTCAATATAGAATCGTGAACCCTCATAGAGTCATTTGTATGCTTAAATGGTTCTTTGAATGGTAAATGGTTTCTTGATTTTGATTTAGAATGTGCTTTATATGTTTCCAAACAAGGGTTGACAATGGTAAGCTTGTAACAGTAAAATAGCCCATTTGGTGCTATACAGAACCATTTTCTATCTTTACTTAGCTATCTTTAAGAGTGTATGCAAGAACAGCTTTGTTGCTTTATTTGCTTAACAGTTCTGTTTTGTTTAAGTAAAAATATGAAAGTGAGATTGAGAATGAAAGTACAAACTAACATCAAACAGGAAGTTTTCATTTGGAGGAACACATATCACATTACTTAGTATATCACAATCCATTAAGCTACACTACATAAGATTAATTACTTTGGAGACCTCTCTGGTGGAAATTAGTAACTGCTTGACATTATGCTTGGACCCCTTGCCTGAGCAAATGAATCAGATGTTTGCGAGTACATTGAAAGAGTATTCAAAGAGAACTCAGCTAAAACCTGGTGAAGACAGATCCAGAACTAAGTATGTGGATAAATAATTTAATAATGTCACCATATCTTCATCAGTATTATGTTAATTTAGCATTTGAAACCTACACAGTGTGCCTACCCTTCTTCTTGAGTCTGTGCGTGTGACATTAATACCTATAATTCATTATTAATACATATATTTATACATATCATTGTTGTCTAATGTTTATCTACATTTTTATCGATTTCTATTTTTTGTATCAGTTAAATTCAGCAGTTGCCATTTAGATTATGGAAAAATGTTATGCTGAATTGACCAACAGAAATGTTCCAACATCACTTGGAAAATATTCCAGTTCAACTGGCTTAAATTAAATTAAGAAAGTTGTTGTCCAATGAAGGTAATATTTTGGAGATATTTTTTTTGGACAGCAACAATATAAGAAATACATATACATATAAGTCATATGATGATCTGAAAAACATCGGACCCAATATATCTGACTTATGACTACGTCAGGCTCATATTTTAGCCTGCTTTTCTTCTCTCTTAGAGAACTTAGAGATCCTACATCTATCATTGCGATAATATTGTAATATTGATTCCCAGCCCTATTATATATTGTCACCATATAAACAAATCAGTTTAAGATTATTTAACTCAGTCATATTATTTTACACTATTCAAATTGGTCCAAACTTCCATTAGCCTCATGGTCCAGCAGCTCCAAACAAAATAAGCAAGCTTTATACGCCAAAAGTGTCTCAGCTGATCAACTACATTTGGGCTAAGGAGAGAAAAAAGATCATGTAGGCTGTGGGTGGCTTCCTGTAGTTTTTCGTATGTTCATCCTTGTGGAGATGAGGAATGATGGTGGCTTTACACCTCTGCTCCCAGGCAAATCTAATTCAGGAAGCTGTGATTTCTCCATAAGCCTCATCATGTGTCAGACGCTCTCCTGTCGCTGTGACAATTTTCCTTTCGAATACAGCTGTAACTTCTGAATTTGGGCAAAAAAAGGGTCTCAGTAGAAGGTGAAATATAGCTGCAAGGCTACACCACATTTTGGAAATACTCGTCGAGAATTTATGAAGTATGCAGGCCTACGCCACCAATCAAAAGTTTTGGGACATGTTGCCTTCCTGCAGTGGCTGTGTAGCCTTTATCATCTTGTGAAATTCTGCAAAAAAGTGACCTAAAGTACGATCTTTATTAAACTCGTTAACTCATTAAACAAATAGATAAGGGGAATCCAATTCCACAAATAACACAGACAGTATATAGTTTTTCATTCATTTAATGAAATAACACTGAATGCTTCTGTTGGCAAACATATTTGAATTTCTGCTTTTATAAACCTATTGCATTATACCCCTCACCCCTGAAACACCACAGTCCTTCATACTGCATGGGCAACATGAATGTGCACTCTTAAAAAAGATGGTTCCTCAAGGGTTCTAAAGAAAAATTACTTCAGAAAAAAGCATTTGCATGCTTAAATCGTTCTTTGCATGGTGAAACTGTTCTTCAGATTGAAGAGTATGGTTTTCTGTATGGTTCTTCATAGAACCAAAAAGCATTGACGTCGTTCTAATGAGACTCATACATTTATGTTTTTTTCTGATATACAAACATTTGCTATCCAGATAAATAATGTTATTGTCAAAGAACTGTTGTCATGGTGTCTTTTCTAGACTTTAGGAATTCTGAGCTGTGTCACTTGTGTCCCTATATTTGACCCTAACTTTGTTGCTACTCCACCTACAACCCCCCATGGATTCCGCTTGTGTGTACCTGCCGGCCTGTTTTCTGACCCCCGCCTGTTGTGACTACGAGGGTAATAAAGCTACTATGCACATACAGCCTGCCTAAAAGCCCCTCCTGTAACAAGTCTTTGTATAACCTGTATTTATTATACACATGAACAGTAGAGCCACCAACATCTGACACCATCTCTCACTCTTTACATCACTACCTCCTGAATTAGAGTACTCCTGAAACACGTTCCAGCTGAGCTTCTTGTTGTATCCTGTCATATAAGCTCATTAGCTTTGTCATTCTCTCTCAAATCCAGGGTCCACCAGAGGAGGATGATTTACTCCCTCGAGCCTGAATTTCTTCCTTTTATCAAGGAAGGTTTAACTGCCACTGTTGCCTCTGGCTTGCCCTAGGAAGGCTTGGACCCGGATACCCTTTCACCCATTTTTGTTTATGCATGACTCTTTTTTTCTTTCCATTCCTCCCTTTGTTTGCTTTTCTGTAAAAACTGTTTGTAAAAATCACTATATAAATAAAAGTTCATTGATTGATGAACAACCTATATTACACAATCTGGACATTGGCTTCAATATCAATAATATTGACCGTAAAAATATTGACAAGAATTACCACTAATTTATTTTCCACCCTAGATAGTCCAATGCAACCTGTGGAAAATCACCATGTTTCAGGTCAATGGAATATTTAGCAGCTACTTGAAAAATACTACTTCAGCTCATCCTCTCAAAAGCTAATTAAGTACTGCCTAATTCGCTTAAAACACAAACAATTAAGTCCTGGAAACCTGAAAAGCTTGTCTAGTGAACTAGCACATTAAAATGTTAAACTGGTTACTCTAAGGAGCTACAACATTAAACTACATATTTACTTATTATTATTTATTTGTTTATTACTGTAGCTCATAAATATGGGCTTAAACAATTGGCAGTAATTTATAGTAAAACTTAATAAAACTTCGTTTGTCAGAACATTGCCAAACATTTTATTACTTCTTTAACTCTTAACTATTAACTCTTCCCATTTACAGGCCACAACTAAGCTGATTAATCAATTGCTGGTAGATGAATTCACATGAATAACTGCATACAAGAATGTCATTTTATTGCAGCCCTAAACACAATTTGTGTCACTTTAATTTACTTACCTTTGGCAATATCTGTGTTGAAGTGATATATTTCATGGACGCATTTGAATCCAGTAGGTTCAGTGCAGCACTTGTCTCAGTGTAGAAGTGTATACTCAGTCGCTTCCGGTCATATGTAATTTCATCATGCTGTCAGTGAGGGTGCTGCTTAAAGGTGAACTCCGGTGGGTGGTCTGTGCTTCATATGCTTGTTCTCGTATGGCCATCATTTCCTATCTATAGTAAAGGATATTTCTGCCCACAGGCTGTGACACCACGCTGCACTGTCTGGTTTAAAAACAGCAAGGCAAAGACAGCGAACAGACACGTCTGAGGGGAGAAATCAGCTTGGTTCTTCTCCCCCAATTTCTCCCCCCTGTCTCTTAAAACAGTTATTGTAGTTTTCCTAAAGTGCCGGCGGCGTGCCTCCAAACAGAATGAGTCATAAATAAAAATTAGCACGTCCTTACGGCAGCAGAAATAATAAGTCAAAGTCAAAACAGGCCTTTTTTCCCCTGTGGGCTAATTGCAGTGGTGTGTGGAGTCTCTTTAGGGGGAGGACGTTTGTTATTTTTTTTCCTTTCTGGAGTTAAAAGAAATCTAGTCCCTACATCTCTGATAAGGCCTTATCTAATGAGGCTGTAATTTGCCTGTCATCGTGGCTCTTGATTACTAGATATTTGGGGGTTTGCTCTGAGTCGTCAGACGCTTGTCAGACACGCAGCATGCCAATGAACGGTCTGACGTCTCGGGAGAGGGGCTATGTAATCAATTCATTTTCCCTTTCAACACTTTCCAATCTCATCCATTCTCACATCAAAACAACAGCCATCATCACCATCACTGGCAGGCCACATGTTCATAAAGACGAATGTTGTGCCTCAGGCACGTCCATTTACGCCACCCTCCTCGGTCTCGGTCCTCTGGTGAAGGATGTTAAATTGTAAAATGGTTGTGAATGGTTTTCTTTTAAAGGGCCCATATCATAGCAAACTGAATCATTTTTTAAAGACGTGATCGTTAAAGCTTCAAAATAATACCATTCGGCACATACAGTCCACATACGGCTACTAAGCCGCAAAAACGACTCACTTTGAGCCCATCATGGTTGCGATGTCACAGCAGTGAACACATTTACAGTGTGCCAGCCCATTAAGCCTACAGCGGTTTAGTCATGCCAATTCATTTTGCTTCAAGTAGGACTGCGTTTTGAATGAGGTACAATACAAAACAGTCAGAATAGAGGTCACTGACTGTCAGTCTTAAAATGACAGCAACAAACAATTTGTTACAAATTGTTATTTTTGGCATATAAAACCCATACTGACATCGTAAGTGGAGGTCCAGCAGACAATAAAAAGGGTCATATGGAAAATGGAAACAGCCATATGAAAAATGTAATGAAAAACGAAATGATTGGTTTTAGTAGATACAACCACACCAATGTTTTAAGGGAACCTCAGATAAGAAATATAAACTACTAGGAAAAAACATACCAAACAGTTCCTTTAAAGCAAAAAAATCATCATCCAGGTTCTCACAGATTTAACTCCAAACTGTGGAATGAAGCATGGCATTGGCGAGCAGGCTGTGTAGCATTCAGTTCACAAAATGGGACTCAACATCCAACAATAGGAGCCAGCCTGTGTGGACGCTTCTCAAACGTGCAGTTTAAAAGCTATCTCAAACCCTCAGGTGGGATCACCTTGGCTGACACAAATTCTAATATGACATTTTCTTTTCATAACAATCCAAGTCCTAATTAGCATTTGATAAACGTAGATGCTCAGTTGAAATACTCTTGAAAAGAGAGAGAGGAAACTGGGCAGCGCTGGAATCTCAAGGGAGAAAGGAAAAAGAGGCATGAAAAAAACAAAAAAGAGAAAGCATTGATAAAGCAATGCCAGTAGACAGCTGCTCTCTTTGGTGGTCCACTGAAAATGCTTATAAATATCAATCTCACCTTGATTTAATACGGATTCAATACGGTGTGCAAAAATAAAATGTTATTCACTGTAATATACAAAGGAAAAATACAGACCGCAAAACTATAACAATACAGCACAAGTGACTTTGGGGGAATGCAAATACGAGAGGTGTTTCGAGTCCTTAGGGTATAAGTCTCGAGTCAGACGTACTTCTCAAAGACTCAGGACTCGACTTGGCCTTACACCGCAGAGACTCAAGACTTTAGAATCAAGATTGTTATATTGTGGGGACACTTTATAATAATTGGACAAATATGGCAGGGACAAAATCTTTTTATATGAACGTACACTAATCAGGAACATTTTCTTCTTCTGCTGAGTTTGTTCTGACAACTGGAACATAGAACATGACCCATAGTAAAGCACTGACCAATATAATGAAGCATTCTGGAGCAGCTGCATATGGTCACTATGCCCAACGCCAAGCATGGGCTAGAGGGGTACAAGTCCCCAACATTGGGCCAGGGAGCAATAGAATTGTGTTCTCTGTAACGGAGTAATAGAGCTCTACTCAGAACATCTGGGATAAGTTAAAGTGATCCAGAACTAATCATCCAACATCAGTACCAGACCTCACTAATGCTCCTGTGGCTGGATCCAATCAAATCCCTACAGCAGTGTTCCAGAATGTAGTATAAAACATTTACCTTCAGAAAAAATGCTTGAGTAGTAGGTGATTCCAAAATGTTGATGATACTAGACTCCCAGGTGATGCATGCATGGTGGAGGTGTACAACAGTGTCAGATGAAATCCTATTTTTCCAGATTTGGCCCAATTTTACAAATATAAATTTTACATATCATTGCTGTCCAAAGACAAACATGCATCTCAGTTTTGGAATATCTTCATTTTTAAATTTTATTTAAACACGACAACTGCCCTTTATATCCTGTAAAAGTTTTATGGTGAATGGACCAATAACAATGCTCCAAAATATCTTGGAATAAAACCTCTTTACATTAACTTACCCTGAAAGAAACAAAATTTTTAAGCTTTTTTTTTACTATTTTGGAGATACTTTTTTTTTCTTTGGACAGAGAATATTTCAGAAAAATTCAGAAAACACAGGTAGGTTCACTGGTGGTTTTTGGCTAGTAAATAAAATAGCTATATTTGTGTTATAGATACCATAACCTCTGGTTTATTTCTGCAAAGTGGTGGAATTCCACTTTAATAGTTTGCAGGGTAGACGGTCACCAGCACTGCAGTTGAAAGCTGAGGCTCTGAAAAGTGTCTACAAGTCTTTGGAATATTAATATTTGTATGCCTGATTCAACTAAGACAGCTGCACCCCGACAAGCGCAGTTATTCAACATGACAATATGTTATTGTGACTGTAATTATTATGATCAGGGGTCAGTAGTTTTTGAAAACTGAAAAGCTGCATTGACCATTATAAAAAGAACATTTATAGGACTTAATTATTGAGAGCCTGTAAACAATAACAACCAGTGAGCACTAGCTGTATAAACAGCAACAAAGAGCTGATTGGATATCAGTTCATTTTGACACCATCTTATTCTATTAGTTTAATCATTCCTGTTCCAATAATTTACTTCTGTAGATATTAATTACAAAACACACTATAGATCCAAAGGTATATACCTGTATGAAATGGTTTTCTGCGGCCAAACAGTTGCACACAAGGCTACAACCATTCCGCAATGCCAAGCCCTGGCTGGAGCATGTGCAAAGCACACTGCCACTGGAATGTTTATCAGTGGAGACATGTTCTCTAGACTGATTAATCAGCATCTGGCAGCCTGATAGATGAATCTGGGTTTGGCACATGCCAAAACAACGCTACCTACTTAAATGCATGAGTTTAGTAGAGGAGGGATAAGGATCTGGAGACCTTTTTTGTGTTTTGAGTTTTAATGCTATTTTAGTACTAAGGTAAGAACAAAAACCTGCTTAGAACTTGTTTGATATTACATTATGTGTTTAAAAATTACTTTTTGTACAGTTAGAAATTGGTTTAAAATTAGGATCCATGCTACTTTGTTTTAGTAATGGCTTATATTGGCTTATACAGTCAATACAATAATATTTTCTATTAACCATTTGTCTTTGAACATAGAGGAATTAGACTTTTGCATTCAAGCCATCCGTGCAGTTGTGGGCAGCCCTATATATGGGGCCCAGAAAGTTGTTGGGCCCTTACTGAAGTGCACTTGTTCAAAGGCATTTCGGTCATGTCCTGTTCGTTCAGGGGATCAAACCGACGACCTAGGGGTTACAAGGCTGGTTCCCTGACCTTCAGGTTACGACCGCCCTTTCTATAGATAAAGTTCAGGTCTGTATTTTCACCAAGAAGATAATATACACTTTTTCTGACTCGTCCCCTGAATGTAGTGTGCCAAACTGCCAGCATGTGGTGGTTGTGATATCCCAACACATGGAGGTTTGGTTGGATCTGATTGGGCAAACTCATCTACAGGCCATAATTTACTTAACTTAAAATCTAAGGCAGGATTTTTGACTTTGATTTTCAAAAACAGTTCTTGCAATTAATAAATTACACACTCTTAAATTTGGATATTAAACTGGATAATCAGCCATACCCAACTAACAAATCATTACTTGCTTAGCTAAAAATTAGGATTGTTTGGAAATAAAAAAACAACGCAAACTGAACTTCTCCCGGGAAGCATATATCACCACCGTGAGTGAGTCAGATGCAGCAGTTCAAAGCAAATGTACTGTAGGAGCAAACACTATATCTAGACCTGCTTGCTGCAGGATCCACCCACTCCTCTGTTTCTGCTGAGAATGTAACAGCCTACACAGGACAACACAGGGCAAACACTCAGGAGAGTGATGCATATGATAACAGGCAGAGCTGCTAACAAAAAAACATATAAGGTACAACTTCTGATAAGAGAAGCAAGTCAAGGGAAAACAAATACTGATGCTACTGTTTAACACTGAGCAGGAGAGCATTGTGGTTCAAACATGATGTTTTACTGCCCTCTAGTGGCCCCAAGTACGCACAACGTATGTGATCTGAAAGTCCGGGTAAATGTAGTAAAGCAAAGGAGACATGTATGGGGGTCTTCAGTTTTAAGCATATTGCTTCTATTTACTGTAACAATCACACAAATAATAAACAATAAATAATTCGTCTACCAAAAAAAGGTAGTACATTTGCTACCAATCAATGACAATAACTTTCAGTAATGTTAGCCACGTCATTGTATAACATTGTATAACAGTCATTAGTCATATAATCACCAAAATATCTAGTACAGCAGTGTGTAAATTAAGGTACACTTTACATTCTCATTATGTTTTGCTCACAAAATTATATTCTGTGTTGAGTTAGCATCAAGCTAACAAACGAGGGTGCGTATTCTTTACAACCCAGCAAACACTTTACCTTCCAGCAACGTTGAGGTGGAATCAAAATTGGAAACGGAATATTTGTGGCCTAAAATCTAATTTGCTCAGACAGTTCTTTATTAAAACAACTGTGCTGTGAAGCATTCGATATACAGATAGCTAAAGCAAGAGCCCAATTTTGATTCAAGGTCCCAGCAAACACACAACGTTGTGTACTTTATTGCAAAGTTGTGACCAAGTGGTGTTTTTTTTACGTTGTCTGAAAAAAAGGTTGTCACGACGTCACTACTAAATGACGCTGTTTTACAATATTAATATAGTATTATTTCTACCTGTTAGCACAATGTCATGTAGTTCCTTGCAGATATAACGGAACATATGAATGATTCTAGGAGGTTGTGACAACGTACCGGCAACGTTGCCACTACGTTTTCACAACGTTGTCATATAACACGGGCCCAACTTTCTGAGGAATTACATTTCAACGCTGTGACAACGTTGTGGGCATCAAAACAGTGCGTTGACACAACTGTGTTTGCAGGTAAGGAATAAATAACCACTTAATAGAAACTGAAACTTTACAAATACACAATTTATAGGAGAAACGTGTAGAATGACGCAAACATTTTCAGAATCCAAACATATAGGAAGCAGCATATGACCACAAAGTTGAGTCCAGCATAAAGACAAGAAACTGCACAACCCATGCTGTTTAATGTTGGCATTATCAGTAAACACACACACAGTTCTTGCGATGTCGCTTCAACGTTGTCAAAAGGTGGTGGTGTTTACGTTTTCTAAACAACGTAGCCATGCGGTAACCATGACTACTTACTGTCAGCTCAACAATTCTAGGGAGATATAATGGGATAAAGAAGTGTAAAACGTACTGACACTATGCTGTCACAACTTTCTGAGGAATAATATGTCAGTACAGATGTTATGAAGACGTTGTTACACCATAACTTTAGGTTGTCACAACGAACGTGTCTATGTGCAGGACTAGCGGTTGTGACAACATAGTGGTAACGCTGTCAGTACGTTGTCACAACCTTCTAAAATCCGTCATACGTTCCATTATATCTACATGGAATTTTGTTAAGTTTACAATAGGCAGTCATAATACCATAAAACAATGTTATTTATTTTATGGTATTATGGTGACGTTGTGACAACCTTGTTCAGACAACGTAAAAAGCAACGTAGTAGCAACATTGTAAGAATGTAATCAACGTTGTGTGTTTGCTGGGTTTACTCGCCAGCGCTGGAAAGTACTGCAAAGTAAGCACAAAAAGTAAGGAAATTTGTGTTTGGTAGATTATTTCTTTGTTGTAACAATGCTTCTTGGCAATAAATCTTGTACCGTTGGAAAACCTGTTAATTTCCATTTTAAATGATGCCACATTTGTAAAGAACATGAATTTGTGGGATGAGCAGTAAAGCTGAGTATGTGGGTTGCGCCCATGAAAGATTTGCCAAATCTTCTCTGCCATTGACGAAAAGCTTATTCTGCAGTTGCTACTGACACTTGTGTTAAGCTTCTGGTACCCCTAGATTGGCAACACCTGCGAGCATGGGTCCTGCTCCAGTGGTCAGGTGTTTGCTCCAAGAATCAGTATGCTATGTTTAACTGATCTGGCTAGGGCTTGTGTGATAAGGCAAGCTGGCTGGTTTTTCGCAAAAAACAAAGTTGCGGCATTATTTGGGGTGAGCCCTAGTGCCATCTCCAAATTGAAGACCGAGTTCCATATAACGGGGGATGTCATAGACAGGCCGTGAAGTGGGCGCCCCAAGAAGATACCCGAAGAACATCATTTACTTACCCTGTCAGCACTTAGGTACCGAAGACTGTCCTCTACAGATTTGCAGTCAAGGTTTGCAGGACGATATGGCCGACGGCCCGCTGCCCAGCAATCACAGACTGCACGCAGCCAATCTCTGGTCTCATTGGCCTGCCAAGAGGCCTGCCATGTGCTGTTGTTGGCAACATGTGCTCTGGAACCTGAACATGTGGAGGTTATGTTCAGTGATGAGTCCAGATTCTGTCTATGGCAGTTGGATTGAAGGTTCAAAATTTAGAGAAGATGCGGAGAGCGCTATGCTGATTGTTGCACTGATAGAGTAGCATCTTTTGGTCAAGGCAGTGTGATGGTGCATCACACCTCTCTCACTGGAAAACGAGGCTTGTCATCATTGAAGGCAATCTCAATGCAGAGAGATATCGAGATGAAATTCTGCAACCAGTGGCAATACCATATCTCCACAGTGTGGAAACAAACTCTATACTCCAAGATGACAACGCTCGCCCCCACAGAGCAGGATTTATCAGAGACTACCTCTAGAATTTGGGAGTGGATATGATGGAATGGCCTGCCAGCAGTCCTGGTCTCAACCCCATTAAACACTTGTGGGATCAGCTTGGGTGTGCTGTTTGTGCTAGAGTGACCAACACAACCACATTGGCTGATTTGTGACAAATGCTGGTAGAGGATTGGGATGCCTCCCCAGCAGTGTGTGACCGGTGGTGACTGTTGTAGCGGTGTATGGTTTTTCCAAATGCTACTGAGGCTCCTGTTTGTTAAATGAATAAATTGTTATTGTTGCCAATATGTCTTGTTTCTTCAAACTTCAAGCATCCAGTTCACCAAACATCAAACGAGTCAATGGCAGAATAAGCTGTTCGGCAATTTTTCATGGGCGCAACCCACATAAGCTCTACTGCTCATCCCACAAATGCATGTAGCATTAAACACTACCAAAGACTCAACAGCATCTAATAATAATAATAATAATAATAATAATAATTATGATGATAATAATTACACAATAGTGTGTGACTGCTTGTCAATAATAGTGTACTTTAAAAACATTACAAGATTATTTATATAATTACATCATACAATTATTTATATAAATGTGTAAATAAAAGTATTGCATTATTGTATTAATCGTTTCTATACAATTATTGTAGCAAATTCTGATGTCACTGAATTCTAACAGCTTTTATGTCTTTTGAGAATCCTTACAGTGATTGTACTACGGTTAAAGAGAGTCTTCTTTGCACACCTCATAATAAAGCCACATTAACACCCAACCTCTTATGGTTTGATACTCTGAGCTTCACTTCATCAAAAGGCTTTTGTAGGTTTTCCATTCATCAGCTAAAGACCTAAATGAAAGAGGCTGACTATTTGAAAAAGCACACCAATATTACAAAAACAGTGTTTTTGCTAAGACGAAATGAGAAAAAGCGTAAAGAAAAGGAATTTTCCCGTAAACCATGGCGTATCAAGCCCCACAAGAATCCATACCACCTGATCTTAGTGCTTGGCATACAGTATATACACAACAGAGAACTGTACTGTGCTTACGCCAAACGTTTTCTCATGACCCTATGCTCTGCACAAGTAGTCAGCTTGTATGATGCAATGGCAATTCTCCTAGCTTGGGAGGCTGGTGACTGGACATAATTGGCCGTACAGATGGCACATAGCTTTACGAAGGCAGCTTTTGACATTCTGAAAAGCACTTTTGAAAGAGTGCATTTGTCTTCCCAAAAGCAAGATAAAGCAAAGTAGGCTTCCAATTCCTTTACAAATGGTGCAGCAGGTACATCCTGGTGCCATTTAAGGTGGAAGAGGAAATTCAAATAAGAAGACAACTTTTGCTAAACCAAGGTGAATGTCGTTGGAGTGGCTCAGAGATTTCACCCTTCATTAGGTGGACCATTGCTTGTCCTCCAGCGCCACTGAACTATAAACAACAACCATAAATAGATAGCAAACGGCTGTAAAGATAATTCAACTTCAATTAAAAACCAAGTTTCTCGATCCGTCTTGCTGGTTTCGATGCATCTCTTAAGCATCGTAGTCACAATCATCTTAAGTTACTTTGTGATAGTTTATGAAAGCACAACTTTGTTAGAGGCTGTTTCTGCTAAAAATTCACAATAGCAGCAAAGAGCAGTTTTAGAGTAAATCCTTTAGTAAAGCCAGACTGAACACTATTGGAGTTATTCTAGTCTGTTGGCTACCAATGTGTTCAACCTAGACCTGATAAAACAAAACCCTTCACTTAATATACATACAATTTGCACATAAAACATATAACTTTAAACACATTTGAGTTCCTGCTGGTATGGTTTCCCTATGGCAGTAATTTATACAAAAGGTACTGAGAATGTACTAAGAGCTCCCACTAACAGAAACATGATTATGTATGGTGAAAATGCAAACTAGCAGATAACATCCAAAACTTATATTTTTATAGTTTGTTTAAAAAAAAATGTTGATAATCTAGACAGCCGTAATGTAGAGTACCATTAAATGAGTAACAACAATAAAGCAGTATTAAGACTTTATGAAAATAAATCATATAAAAATATATCGTGAGATATGAGTGAGACAAATGTCTACAAGCCGACACAGATCAACTTTTGTCCTGATAGTTTAATAAAAAATGTATTGATCCCATTACGTTAACCTGATAGTTTCACAACTGCACACAGTTGACCTCATACATTCTTCAAAACACATTGACATTAATACGAAAAACAAAACGTGTTAGGTCACACATTTGGCATACATCATTACCATACACACAGACAAAAAATTAAGTTATTCAAAAGTAAGCTGGGTTCATTTATGTGGGAACTGTGGCCCAAATGCATAAAAATCATTACGGTCACCTGAAAAGCCAGAAGCCAAAGAGTGTAGGGGGTCAAACTCCCTTGCGTATCCACACAATTTCTTTAGGCCACGAGCCACGCCGACTCGGATGATTATACTCGTCACTTACAAACAGACAAAAGTAAGGCAATTACAAGACATAAAAGTGCTGAAGGATAGTTTTTTTGAAATTGTCATCACATACAAATTGAGGTTATGCATGAACATGAGGTTAAACCTCTATACATAATGCTCTCCCTTTGGGCCTTTAGACAAGAGAGAAAGCATCTGTGGTTTCACTACGTGTCTACAACATTGTCTCTGAGGAATCTGCTTTTTTTTTCTTTTTTTCTTTTTTTTGACATGGCACTGATCAATCCACAAGCTTATGTACAGTTAATTCAAGCCACTATGACTGGAAGCTGTAGGCTGCTAAATCCATGGCGACAGACTTCAGGACTACAGAAAAGAAACAAAAAAAAAAAAAAAAGGTAAAATAACAAAAAACAAAACAAAACAAAAAAACAGAAATGCAATATAGGACTATATTTACTGCGTGTGCACATGTGTTACATAATTTTGTGCTAGCATGATGCTGGTTGTATAAGAGGAAACCCACAATAAGGCATGGGTGAGCTAAAAGCACCCTTTACATCACAGGAGGTCATCAAATACCACATCTTGCCACAAGAGGGCACCAGAACATGGTTTGCTGTACTACATCACAATTTTCCCAAATATGACACCTTTTCCTTTAACGTGACCTCTTTAATTAGAAAACTAAGAAAACAAAACAAGATAGTAACCAAAACTGGGCCTGAAAGGAACCTCCGTGTGGATAAATACAGCCCTTGCTGTGTTCAAAAGTGGACAATATTGAGAGTTAGCAGTGGGGGAAAAAAGACTAGCTGGATCTGCTCTCAGCCTCCAGTTGGCCTTGAATGCTGGTGTCTGCTTGCTGGCTGGCTGGAGAGATGGCGCTGGGTGTGTATGGAGGCGGGTCATCGGTGATGGTGCTGGTATCATTTCCCTCAGGGATGGCGATGCTCAGAGAGGCATCAGTGTCGTCGTTCTGAGCATATTCACTATAAGGAGGAGGCTTTAAGTCATTTGCTGTAAAGAGAAGAAAGAAAAAAAGTTATACTGGTGATTCAGTTTGGTAGGATCGTCTGAATGACGAGACACTGAAGGAGTCTTAATAGCAATATTGCATGTAGCAGTATTTTAGATGTGCCTTAAGATTTAAACTTCTGAAAGATATTCGGGATATTAACTTGTTTTAAAGATGTTATTGATGATATATGGCTTTCTCAGTCAGAAGGACACCCATCTAAAATGTTTTTTTTGTTTTTTTTTAAATAAGATGCTGTGGTACCTAAATGCTTCCATTTCCAGTTTCAAATAATAGAAATAGAATAATAGAATAATAATAAAGAAATAGTAATAATAAATAAATGAATATTATATTAATATAATTAATATTTTATTAAAACATGCCATTCTTGTCAGATGCTAAGGGTTGGTAGGGAGAGAGGGAGGAGGGAGAATGAGAGAAGGGTTCTATATGTTATATAATGCAACTGTATGTAGCACCTTACTATAAGAGAATTCTAACCTACAATCTTTGGTTTCCTTTAGCACACAACACTTCATAAAGTTTAAGCCTATATAAAGAGTGGAAAGCAGAGGCAGCTGCCCACTCAACTCAGAAACATGTCACAACGAGCAAGCCCTGGAAACCACCCTGCAGAGCTCTACGCCTTCCCTGGGCTGGTATAAACAAGCTGACCTGCATCACTGCCTCTACTGCACAGTGACTCATCGAAAATATGAGATACTGTCAAACTTCAGGAAACCTGCATGTGTTCTGGTAGCCACTGCACACCTACACATACAAGCCGGCCTGTTTTAACAATGAAACATGCATGTACGTTTGCTTGCTTTTGGGACCCCAATGTTTCCCAAGGCTGTAAACCTGTTTTCCAATTTATTTTGCCATGTTCACATGAGCTACCCTGCATAAAGGCGTAAAAAAAAGGGTGAAATGCTCTCCACATTTGTGACAGCTCTCATTTTGTTGAGATTGTTAACATTAATGTAACTTATTTCTAAACAATTTTACTTATTCCATTGGCATAGGTACAATATAACTAGAGATGGAAGGATCGATCGGTTATATATCAGTTTTGGCAGATTTTTAACCAAAATATGCGATCGGCCAATATTTCTCCAATTTAGCCGATCCTGAGAGCCGATCAATGGCGTTACACAAAAGAGTCTAATTTCTGCATTTTCAGCTAGTGTTTTATCCAGAAGCCCTCCGTGAAACCCATTTCAGCCAGCTCAATTTCTATAAATAAACCACATCTGACTGGTACGAACAGTACAGCAACAGCCAAACAGCTAAAGGGTTCACACCCAATGTGGCTGAGTTTATAGCACAAGATAACCATGTTTTAGCCACATTTCATGATTTGCTTGCGCTAATAATTTCATGTAGACTGCCGTAGCATATAGCCCTGCCCTCGATCTGTATTGGCTATCGGTCGATGACGCTGAAAGGTGAATGGCAATCGGAATCCGCCTTAAAAAACGTTGATCGGTCCATCTCTAAATTGAACTAAATGACCTTTAAAATATATCTTCTAACATTTTGATGAAAATAAGAATACAAACCTTTTTGCAGTGGATCAATCGCCAAATACATCCTTTACATTAACCAAAATCTCATTTAACATAATGGCAAACAGCTTAGTTTATATCACAATACCTACATTTACAGTTGTTTTCAATTAAAATTTGTACTTTATGTGCGAAAGGCCGGATTGCTAGGCCAGATCTAGAACAGGACTGTTAATTTTTGTTGCATGATCTAGCTGTAACATTAAGAGTTGTTGTAATTACTGTAGCTATTCTAGACATGCATGAACCAATGTGTTTTATCGTAAATATGTAATGTGTTGTTATTATAAATCATGAAAATGTTTCAGGCTGAAATGCAATAAACTAGCTATTTTCTCAGCCCACTTCTCAGCAGCTGTTAGCAAGCTCCTTAAAAGGGTGTGTCGGAGTATTAAAAAAAACACTAAAAAGGTGCCAGTACTACTCTGCCAAGCCCAGGCTGAGCAATGCTTCAATGTGGGGAGAAATAGTGACTGGAAGTCTTTATAGTCGCGTGGGTTACCTTCTTCCCGCAAATCGCACAATAATGGATTTGGTGCATCTGTGTCACCCAGTGACAATGAATCTGTATTTTATGTAGCGGCCATTTGTTTTAGATTGTCACCATTTTTCGTTACTTTGTTATCGCTATCATTCACTTCTGCTGGCCATTAATTGAAAGCACAGCTACCTGTGTGCACACCAACTAGCATCTAACAACAACCATGTACTAGCTAACAGACCAGAGGCTGGGAACCTCTAAAAAATACTTGGTCTGAAATTACAATCCAAACTCTCATCCGAAGACAAAAAATGTATTTATCATCTTATGGCGCACTTTAAAATAACTTTAAAACTTTAAAATAACCCAAGATTGAACCAACCGTCAACTGACTACTATCTATTACATCTAACTTCCTGCTTCCGTCCTGTGAGAAACTTTAATGACCTGTAGAAAACACAAATGCCATTCTGGCGAAGTCATTTCCTTGGCATGGTGTCAATTCATATGCAGTTCTGGACAAATATACAGCAGCATGAGTGCAATTATTTCATCTGTTCTGCAGCAGATGCCAGAAATACTGATAGAGGCTAAAAACGCAGCAGAGAAGATAACATTCACATGTGTTTAGTGGCACTGAAGCTATAGCACTACAAAAATAAACCCAATTTAGATCACCTGCATTAACTAGTACTGTTATTTATGACTTAAAAGATCTTGGCATTAACTTTAGCTCTTGGAGTCTGAATATGAAAAATGTTACATCTCCTAACGCCACCATATGATTTTTTTTAGTAACCTGGTTTGTAGAGACATGCACTACAGAATGCGAACCGTTAGCCAGAGGGGAAGGAAATGGTGATCAGGTAGGTTTTTTTTAGCCCTTATATCGCTCTGATCGCAGCATCATCACAGCCACATCCTGTCTGCTGATTCCATCCAGCATTCCGCAGATATAAAAAAAAAAAACAAAAAAAAAAAACTTGCCCTGAAATTCTGAAACACCAAGTTAATCAATTATTTCACTGTAACTTAATAATAAATTACATTTACATTCTGTACAGGCAGCTTTGAGTCAAAACTTACTTCTGGTAGAAACTCATAAAACAAGATTATCTCTTAAATCCACAGGTATCCAATCACCTACTGAAGTCTCTTATTGGTCTAAATCTGTCTTTATGGTCCATGTAGTAGTTCAGTGTTCTAGAAGTTCTGATGACATGAACGATACACTCAGGAATGGTGCCATTTATCACAATAATGATAACATAATCGTAAGTCATAAAGAAGCTGGCCATTTTTAAGAGTTTCCAAAGCCACAGCATAAAAGAGGAGCAGAGCCGTCACCACCTGTTCCCAATCCTCACAACGACCCCAACTCCACACACTGGTGAAAGAGGCTGGACATGACCTAATAACGAAAACGTCTGGGGACAACCATAAGAAATTTCAAGAAATGTGGGTGGGAGCGGGTGGCAGACTTATTAGTGTGGGAAAAACTTGAGGGAAATTTCTAAACCAATTCAGTGTCTACTCATGACCGAGCTCAAAGTAGGGGGTGCTGGTTTGCTCATCAACGCTGACTGTCAAACAACAACAACCCTTTCCTTTAGCTTATAGATGTAACATAAATTTCAATGGCTGTCACAAACAAACATCACCTCTTGTTTGTTAAAAAACGCTTCTGTTCGCTAATAATTTTTCTGCTACATTCCACACGTTTTTGATTGGTCCCTTGACACGGAAAAATAAGTTGAGTAGAGTTTGGGTGTTTTAGAAGGGGTGTAACTTTACTTCCAGCACATTTCAGGAAAAGATATTTGAACTAATTTTGCTATTTAAATGTCGCTTTCACTTTTTCACATCAACATCCCACTTGAAGATTGACATTAAGTTTAAAATACATTGAAAATATACATTCTATACAGCCGCCAGCTGTAGTTTTCATGGTGCGTTCCAAGTAGAAATCTTCCACAGATGATGAGAGTTGTAATCTGAGGAAAGGGGTTTATTAGCTGGTACAGTTCCAGTCAGTTCATTGGAACTGTTTGGTGGGTCCCAGGCCTAAACCAGTTGCCCCAAGATGCCTAGTCTTCTTACAAGATCAAATCTCGCCCCTTAAGACTAGTGAACAAAACAGCAGTGAACCACACGTGCCACCGACTACACTTCATGCAAGTTTATGTAGACTGTTTAAGTGTAA
Source organism: Megaleporinus macrocephalus (assembly GCA_021613375.1). NCBI lineage: Eukaryota > Metazoa > Chordata > Actinopteri > Characiformes > Anostomidae > Megaleporinus > Megaleporinus macrocephalus. Next base: position 17,807,353 of record CM038727.1, read on the forward strand.
AACTCCTGACACTTGGACTCATCTTCCACCTACAAGCTGGTTTGTGGCATGCCAAAATAGTCCTTGCAACATGTCCCTTCTGAAACCTGATAATTAATAGACATCAGTCTAAATCTGGATGATACGCTGTTGGATCCTGCACTTTAGTCAGGGGAGGAAATCATTTCTTTGCCCTCACAAGTAGGGATATCTGAAAGACAAATCAGGGCGCTGCAATTTAATAAAACTTAATCATATAGATTATGCAGAGCAATGACATTAATTTGCCATTAGATTATTACATTCAGCACTTTTGAACGTAATACTGATTTATTACGTTTATGGGACATTTTTGCTTCTGGCCTAATGCTTTAAATAGCAAAAACAGGGGTGTATCTGCCCTTTGACACTGTTTCCAGTTATCATACAATTCATCTAGTCACCAAGTGCATAGTGCGATATGCAGCTAAAAATACTTACTCAAATAAAAATAGCAGAGATTTATGTTGATGTCTTTACCCTCTCGATGACCTGGGGACATGGAAACTGCTACAGCTTTCTGCAAACATTCCCCTCCAACCAGCTGTCCCCAGTCTTAGCAAAGCGCATTCAGGGACTGGGCTTTGTTATGCATTTCCCTTAGCTCAAATTCCTTACAGTCATTCAAAAGACTGTACTGCTTTCAATACATAACATAAGAAGGTATATTGTCATAATAAGAAGTTTTGCAAACATATGATCATTAAGAAAGAGTCTACAATTCTAATGGAAAAAGACAAAAAGATAAAACGTGTAACATTTGCATTATTTTTTTTACATTGGCTGGATGATGTGCATGCCTTAATTCAAAACAAACTCTCCACAAACAATCCCCACCTGCCAGCTGTTCGCAGTCTTAGATGAGAGAACTTAGTGATCAGCTTTGTTAGTGGATTTGCTTTGCCTAAAATTCTTTGCAGTGTTAAAAGGCAGATATTCTTCCAGATTTCACAAATGTTTAATGCTATAATTAGATCACAAGCAGATGTTTTACAGGAATTGATGTGGAAAGAAGTTGATGATGTCATAAAAAGGAGGTCATTGTTTAAAGTGGTTGATTCATTCACATTCCAACATTCTGTTCTTTGGCAAAAATGTTGACAAGGTCTGTGACTGATATGGATCTTTACTTGTATTTTTGGATGGTATTGAGCACCGTTGGCCTTTTTTTTTTTCTTTGTGTCTGAATGCAAATCAGTACAGATGACTTCATCAGCTGAATGTGTATCAACGGGCATTAAGAGAAACGTTACATTAAGGTTCAGGCCTTAAAAAACAAAATTATCAGACCGTCTTTCGACTCTCTGGACACATTTCAGAAATACAATTGTCCTGGAAAAATAAAAACGAAAACTGTAATCTGATTGCCATACAGCAAAACACTGACAGGTAACAGCAGGAAATAAATGTGTACCCTAATCACGTCATATACTTTTCCTCACAGTCTGCTGCACTTTTTAAAACCTTGCCAAAGTGTAAATCTACAAACAAGAACAAGAAGTCATCTTCAGTCTCGCAAGTTGGTTTGTTTGTTTATGTGACTGGTGAATACTGACCTGGGTCGATGATTAATAGTCTAAATTCATTTATTATTTCACACGTTCAAAGTTATTTAGTAAATTAAACAGTTTTTGTCTACATGAATTATGCTTTTGACGTTGGTTCAAAGACAAAGTTGAAAACACATCAGACTTGCTCTGAATGTACCTTAATTAGGTTTATTTTATTTATTTATTTATTGAAACACTTACTTAAAAATACTAGCCAGTACATGAATAGTAAACACAGCTTTGAGCAGTTGTAAACACACAAAACTGATTAAAACACAAAAAGTTAACTGAAGAAAATGTATATTTCAGTAAAGAATCTTCACTGATTTTTAGACTCCAGGACAAACTGACTTCAAAACAATGGGATCTGGCATCTGAGGTCTTATGTAATGCAAAGTGCTTCATAAAGCGCATTGTACCAATGCCGAAATAGCAAATACATTACTGGACAGGATCGGTGCCTATGAAACTCTGTCCTTGCCTTACATACTTTTGGGCTCAGATATTTGACACTCTTAAATCAGACCTAGGCTGCGATTTTGACCCAAACCCCCAAAGTGCTTTATTTGGAATACCTCCAAAACCTTGAATGTCCACAACATGTTGCTTTCACCACTCAATTAGCGAGATAAGTCACTTTTCTTAAATGGAAGTGTGCTGCTTCTCCAACATATGATAAGTAGATCCAGAAAATTTTCTTAAAATTAAGAAACTACGCTACTCTCTTAGGGGAACATCAGGTCTTTTCCTGACATGGGTTGCTCTTCCAGAATACATTAACGATTATAGCAATGTTATAATGACTAAATATGATGCTTAATAAACTCCATATCAGGTACAGTATCAGGCATTTAACTCCTTGGGGATAACAGTGTGAGTGAAAGGGTGAGTGGGTGGATATGAAGGTTATCAAGTCTCATGCATTGCTTAAATGTTAAACCCAATAAAACAAATCTTAAAAACAAAGCAGCCTAACCAATCTAAACAAAGGGATCAACCAACACACAATGTGGGTACAGTTTCAGTTTCTACACTAAAATGCAGGGGTGTGGTTAAAAACGAGGTTCCGCCTATGGACCATGGACCATTTCGGAAGTGCCCGAATTATTGTATTTTTTAAAAGTTTTTTTTTTTACATTTAAAGATTAAACTCTAGTCTAAATCTTTCAACTTCACTGTAAAAAAATTAAAAAGGTAAAAAACTGTGGTTAGGGTTTGGGACAGCCATCCCCCAACAGAAAGTACCCTATAAATTATGATCCCATTAATATCCTGAATCAACTTCAACTTAAATACAATAATCCTTTTAAATATCTATGGCCTGAATATTGTGGGACTGCAGTTTGTGTACTGGCATTTCTGCCTTGTCACATCCTATTCATTTCAGTGGAGTGCTTTGCCGCACTGCATGATGGGTTGCAGTACAACAAAATTTGCCCGGCCCACAGAACAGTTTGGCAGATTTCAACACAAATGAGTATGGCCATCACATCTAGCCAATCAGGCAAGAGTAAATAATTGTCAACAATGACAAACATAACTTTGTCAGGATGTAAAGAAACCAACGTATTATTTACACCTTTAAGGGTCTTGTATGGTTTACAAACTTCAAAATAATTGATAGATTTCTTCACATAACTTTATTGGTGAGTAGTGACCACATTAATGATGCAAGGTCATCTTTAGATGCAACAGAACTAATGTAAGTGGGGTATGTGCCAGCTGACACATTCTTTTGCCTAATGCAACTTGCATGCTTGTCTTATCGTCTGTGTTGCCCTCTCTGTCTTGCACACACAGTCTGGCACAGTCAATTCAGAGAGAATTACATTGGATTACTGAGGAATCATTCTAACAGTAAAGAACTTTTTGATAGCTCAAGCCAACCAGCCAGCCAGCAGACCAAGACAAAGCTTTCGTAAGGAATTTAACATCTGGGGTCTGTTTGCCAAACAGAGATTAAAGAGGAATGTAACTTATTTGTCTTCATAATTAAATACTTAAGACACTAATGAAGTGGTTAAAGACTTTATGTAAAATGCTTCATTCTAGAGAAACTTACTGACATCCTATGTTTGAATGACAGAAACCAGACTTCAGAATCTTTCACAGGATCTTTACATGAAATATAGTATGTTGCCCAGCTTAGGAAATTCTATATTCAACAGTTTTCGATGTTTTGGGCCTATAGTTAGCACCATGCAAATTAATGGCAGTAAGCTTTTGTTTTTTTTATTTAGTGAAGAAATGCAAATCTAAATAAGCAAATTTAAAACACCAAACACATCTTGGCTGAGTGTACATTTTGGGCTGAACCATTGTTAGCATTCAGGGCTTATTATACAGTTGCTTATTGTCCATTTCGCTTGAGTGATTATCTATTTCTTATCTCAAAATCACAACTAAAAAGTATGTTCATTTTATTTTTTAAAAGTGATATTCTACACTATTAGCTGACGCCATAAGCTTCACGAAAAATAATTTAACATAATTAACTGGCAGCCTAGAACACTACATACAGCTGTCAAGCCGCAAGCACCAAAAATGGACATGCTGGATCAAACCCGGCAGTTCTGCTGGAGTTTTTAAACACTTAGTCCACTCACTGTCCACACTATTAGATACTCCTAGCTTTTTGGAGTAAAGTCAGAGACAATAGCTCATCTGTTGTTGCACAGTTTGTTATGATTATCCTATAGTCCTTTATCAGTGGTCACAGGACGTCGTTGGCTTAATATTTTTGGTTGGAGGCTAATTCTCAGTCCAGCAGTGACACTGAGGTGCTTCAAAACTCAGGCAGCACTGCTGTGTCTGATCTACTCATACCAGCACAACACATACCAACACACCCCACCATGTCAGTGTCACTAGAAACAGTATTCAGAGAAACAGATTATATAGTCTATAAATGTAGAACATGGAGATGTAGTTAATAAGGTGGCTTGCTGGAATAAATACTGAATTAAAAAAAAAAACAAAACTATTTTACAAATAAAATATTAAGTGATGACAGAAATAATAAGATTCTCTAAACTAATAGCACTGAAATGTATTCTTGGTAGTTAAATAAATAATATTCTAAATAAATAATTATGACAACTATCTTTAATTAGACATGGCAGGAATGAAAACTAGGGAAAAAAGCCCCCCATAAAAGATAGAATTAAGACACTGCTGCATATAGAGCTACAACTTGTCTTCTAAGCTACATGAATATAGTTTATCTGTAAAGACTGATAAATATATTCCCTTTTAAACGCAGTCGCAATACTAGTCTGAAAAATCTCATCTGATTTGTTGTTCCATAGTCATGAGATGAAGAATTTAAAGAAAAGATCTATATGCAGATGCTTAGACCCTTATTAAAGCTGCGACAGCATTCTGAAAACACCAAAAGCAGAAATTCTGCATATTCATCTCAGGGGTTACTGGAGCTATTGGTCTTACCTCCAGACACAGCCTCATATGGAGGAGGCATGTCTAGATGAGAGAGGGATGAAGCTGGTGGTAGCGAGGCAGAGGGTTCACCCACTGATCCGTCATCCTGCACTCCGTACCAACTCGGCCAGATTGATGTCTGAGGAACAGAGCAGAAGTGGGAGTTAAAATCACCCACACACTGCAATATCAAATATAAAACATACTGAGACAGAAAATCTTAATTGCTGTTCGCACTTCATAAAGAAACCTGGTAACAGACAGCGAGAGAAAGGAAATGTTAATACAGACACTGAAAAGAGCTTAGCACTTGTGCAGTAAGTGAACGCAGGGAAAAATAGACAAAACGTCAAAGACAAGAACTTAATAATCAAAAATAAACAAATTTAAGTATTTATTTACTGACGCTCGGCAACCCCCTCTAGAATACAAATTATAATTACTAAATTACAACAGTCAGTAGCTTTTCACCTTATTTGAATTGCATCTAATGACTAGAAAATGTTAGCATCGATTAGACCCCAACTTATTTATCAGTTTCATCATCCTTTTTTTCTTTAAATGTTTATAAGATTACTTTCAACCTGTGCAAACTATACATCGTTTCTGTCCAATGAAAAACAAGTAGCTCCAAAATTGCAACTTTACAGGAGAGACTAAAAATGTACTTTACTTTCAAAGAAAAGTCTATAGATTCAGATTTTTCCAAGCTGTCTTGGAGCATGGTCCATATATCATGAAATTGTCACACAGTGTAAACGGCCATTGGCGTGTTAAATAACGTAAAAATAAAATCAAACAAAAAAAATGGAGATATGTGTTTTTCATTGGACAGCGACAATATGCAGGACTGAAATAGCAGAAATGCAAAGAAATGGCCTTCTGACAAAAGTAAGAACTATGCACGCTGTTAATTTGTTATTCATATTGTACTCTAGGACTCTAGGTTAGTAGTCCTTATGAAAACATGGTGCTTCAGCTCAACATGAAAAAAACAAAGGCTTTGACATCAGAAAAGTTCATTAACATATCCATTTATGGTGAAGATGTTTAAATGTTGGGGAGCTTGAACTAATCCACAACAAACCACCAAGCAGTCAAGAAACAACTGAACGAAGAAGCATAAATTACCTTTCGCAGTCTACAAACAAAGATCAGAACTATGTAGGCTGGGGTATTTTCTCGCTTCTCACATGAAGCTCAGTAAACGAAACTGAAGCTCGTTTTTTTATGGAATTTTTACGAGATTAACCAATTCACTGGAAAAGACAGATATGCATGGATGGACCAACTATACTGGACAAGTACGCATGGTAAAGCTAAACTTGAAGAGGATGACAAGATAGATGGAAACAATCAGAGGAATCATGAACAAGTCATGAAGAAGCCTAAAGATTTATTACAGAAAACAGGACATTCTGGATAACTGAGATCCAAATAGTCACCGGGAGCTGAAATCCACTGAAAGTTCATGTTCAAGTTCCATCGAAAACATTTTAAAATACAACTGAATTGTCCTACCATGAAGAGCTATAGAACACAGAACCACATTCTAGCACTATTTAACCAAGTGTTATTTTCTCAGCAGACAGCGGAACAGGGACTGCGTGAGCTGTGTTAGCAAGAGCAACTTGTGTTGTTTTTCATGACTGCGACTATTTTAGCTGCAGAGGAAACAGGCTAGTCAAGCATTATAGAGCGATGGCATTATAAAGCCACACTGTTTCGTTTCCTCACTGTGTTTGGTCTGATAGAAAGTGGCTTCATGTGAAAGCCATGTCGGCCCTGAATAAGCAAGGATTCTCTGATGACTGAATCACTCAATTCATAATTGAGAGAAGTGGTAAACGCTGGGTGAGGAAGTAAAAACAACAATGGCTTTTCCACCCTACAAAACCAAAGAAATGTCAGGCAACCACATGGCCAGGCAGTGTAAAAACTGAGAGTCAGACTGAACTGAAAGTTTCTGATGACTTTGTGCTTACATGCTTGTGTGTGTGCATTTTGTGCATTTGCTTCAATTCTGGAGATGACCAAATCTGACGTAATCAATTTTTAAGGCCTGCTAGACACCGTTAGTAGTACCCTCACTTACTTCCGTGTTAAGTTTTTGTTGCAACAAAAGCATTCAATTATTAAACGAGCAATGAAAAAAATATCCAATTGGGACCTTTTCTCTGTGGTATAAGGCAGACACAGCAACAAGTTGTTCTCCCAATTGTTTGACGATTAGGCGCTGAACTGAAGGCCAAACACATAAGATTAACTAGCAACATAAATAGGAAGTCAGAAAAGAATCAACCAATTCTATTTTGATTTTTCAAGTGAGGGCCACTATGACATTCTGAAGACTCTATATACCATACTGAATACAAGCCGTAGTCTAACCAGGTTTCAGTTAGTTGTTAGGATTGAAACTTACATACTTACGCAACCTTAAAATCAAACATACAGACTTTATACAAAGTTTCGAAAGTCCTTGTTTAGCGCTAACATACTACTACAATCTTGAGGGCATTCACAGAAATTAGCAACATCATAAAGGCGTTGACTAAGATTAGACTAAACAAAAATACTAAATTACAACAGTAATGAAATCATTAAATCATCTAGCTTCCCAGTTTAGCTTGGAGCTTGATGCTGCATTCACATGACTCAGGCACTCATGGCGCCTGAGAAATCTGTTTATCCCACTGCTGTGGCTGACAGCAAAAGTTTGGAAATCTGAACTCTTGATGGAACACTCCGCTTACAGTTGCGGTCATGGGAATGTTGCTGCTATGAGTGGCAGATTTTCCGTTCCATTGAAAGCAGTGGAACATCCGGTCTGCAGTCATGTGAACGCAGCATTACAGACACATTCTATAGGTTACACGATACAGCTTACAAGTTGTTTCAGAAGGTTTCCCCAACAGACATGCCTGTTTGCTGTCAAACAAAGACCAGATAAGGTGATCTTTATGAGGCAAAGATTAAGAGATAAAAAACTGACTGTGATACACTCTCAAAAGGTCTGCAAGTACCTTTCAAGTAATAATGCAGTTATATCAGTGGAACGTCATAAACTCTTGTCTCTTGTTTCACTGCTGAATTAGGATTACTTGTGGCAAGAGATGGCATAAAGTATAGCCTGAATTCTTAAGAAAAGGGAAGAGCACAGCAGTTCCTCAAAGTCAATACTTGGAATGGTACAATACAGCAAAACTTTCACAATTTTCACACTTCAGAGAAGTCTCCTTAAATTAACTGGATTTGCCCTCTGTTAGGATTATATAAGTCTAAGTATGATGTACTTTTCTATGGTGCAAACTGGCAAAGTACATTCTCTTAAAATGTGTGCCCTAATCTCAGTAGAAGCCACTGCAACAGTATAAATTTAATTGTAGCAAATAGCATCTTTTTCCCACTGTAACTGCATCACGTAGAAATATGATTGTGTCATTGTAATGGTATACAGCATATAGGCATTAACAATTAACTGATTAATCTTTTAACGGGCAAAAACATGAATATTCAACCAAAGTTTGGCAAAGTACTTAATTGTTTTATTCAATAAACACAATACTTCAGTAGGCAAGTTCCTTTAATCCACTTCAGAACTGATTTTGAATTGCACATATGAGGGTACAACAGCACAATGCATTCCAGCCCCACTTTGTGGTGCACAACTCTAGGTTTTTAACTTCATGTAATTTTAACCGAGCACTCCAGAGCCATTGATAAAGGGTTATAGCACAGGTTTAGTCAGCAAACAATCAATGTTGTGATCGTACCAGTGAGTAACAGCTATATTCCCATGTGTGATGGGGTTACTCAGTATTGGTATCATGTTAGCTCTGCTAACATTCTGCCATAAACTGCATTCTTTGTCGAACTAAAGAACTAAAGCACAAAAGATGCAGACATTAATATTTAGACTGCATAAGTCAGTAATCGACCAATGCCAGTTATTAACTGCAAACATTTCTCAATACTCAAAAACAGTGAGAGCAAAACTTAAGATTAATCCTGTCCACCTGAGACAATATGGCTGAAAGTTTTTTCCTGTTTATTCTCACTATACAAAGATTTCTCCTTCACTGGTTCAGTTCTTTGGCCTCCTTCCCCTGCTGACATCGGAGAGCCGGGATGCTATAAAAGCTTAGGCTGTTTGGTTTTTTGCTGCTGTTGTTACTACAACCATGAACCACACAGCTCACCATGGCTGCATTTTAACCCGTCAGGATGCGTTATCAACTTACAGTGTACAAGCGGTGACAGCATCGCTCTTGCTGCTCTTATTGCCGTGTTCACCAGCAAGAAAACATGTGGTGATAAGTTAAGGCTAATTAGTCCTACCCTGCAGTAGGCATTACAAGACTGTAACACAGTTATCACCATAACGATTTAAAACAGTGTGCCCACTCGACAACACACAGACCTTTTAAGTGTAAATTACAAACGATTATAGAAATGAGCGCCTATGACAACGCTACATTAAAAAAGAAAAAGAGTAACATAAACATACTTAAAGATACACCTACTGGGTGAGCAGCAAGACAGTTATATCTGCCCGCCAGATATAACTGTCTTGCTGCTTTCTCAGTTCAGATCTCTGTGACCTTACTTTAAATGACTTACAACAATCCAGAGAGTGCAGACCTACATCACTGGAAGAAAAAAGTGCCACAGCATGCTTTATCCCTCGGCAGAGATAGGAAGTATCTAATGGCAAGACAAACTACTATATTAGTTGCTTAATTATCATGTTGTCTACCTAATTTATCAACATATGGCTTTGATGAAGTACGGTAGATTCCTTACAAAGTCAAGCTAGCGAAACAAGTTAGCCAGGAACAGCAGAAAAGTAACTGAAGTGAAACTAAAGTGGTGCACACCAAGTTCCGTTTCATTTCAATGGGTTTTACCACTTATGGTTATAGAAGCATGTACAAATGGTAGTATACAAGGCTGCATGGGTTATGAATATTTATTTTTTTAATCTACTGATTCTCTTCACAGAGCCATGTAACAAAGAGGTCATGTAAAGACAACAGAACATCCTTGTCGTTAGTATAAGAAGAGTAAGTAGCTCACCAAATAATACACTACACTTACACATTTCTTTATTTAAAATATTTTACTTACAATTTTAATTCTATTTTTGGCAAAATGATTATATCTAGCTATTTATTTCTTCTGGTTTCCATGTAATGCTTGAGTGCCATTTCATTTATTTACATTATTTGCATCAGGCTGTAAGATGCTGCCATGGTTAAGACAGCTTAACAGCAATTACCAACTGAATTACTAAATTACTTTACTACTTTAATAGTCAAAGTACAATTTAACTCTTTACATTTGATAATAAAATTAGCTGGTTTATGAACTGGCAAAATACTATAATACTGACTGTTAGCATACCTGCTAACTAGAGTAAGGTTAGTGAGCCTAATAATAGGTCAAACAAAAATTAGAACAGTCTTGGGGTAAAGAGGTTTATAAAGATATCAACATCAGAAATGAAAGTGGATTTGCGCCAACTCTAATATTTACATTCAGTCTGGCTGGGACTTTGAGCTGATAAGAAAGTTAGAACCTTAAACACATAGAGCAGCGGCAGCAACGCAGCATCAAAGGGTAATTTCCAGATTACTTACATTTTGTCTCTCACACATCTGGTGCAGGTAGGCTCTTCCGCCCACAATGACGATCTGTGCATTGCGGGGATTACTAAGGTAAGCAGCAAGCTGTCTCTGTCTTGAGCGGTACCAGCAGATGTAGAAGAAGATCTTTATCATAATAAATATTATGACAACTCTGAAGAGATCAATAACAAAGAAGTGTAAAAAAAAAAAAAGATGCAAACAATTCACAAACTCTTGCTAACTTTTAATAAATCCACATTTGACTGTGAATTAAGGTATGATAAAATATAGGTAATGAATGAAAGAAAATAGACTTATACTACATTTGATTTTAGACCAATCAGAAGAAGTTCTGTGGACTCTGAATTAAATTAACATGAATCATGGGCTGATGTAGCCCAGGACATCTAACAAGCAGGTTATTAACAGAACATGGAAACTCCATCATGGTGCATTCCAGTCAAATTAATATAAATTAGTGGCTTTAATGGCCCAGAATAAGCATTTCCAAGACTTACATGTACCAGTACAGCTCCATAGTTATCCTCAGTAAAAATCTGATTTCATAATCAATCTGCAGTCACTTTGGCTGAAATCAAAACCATAAGGAAACATATTTAGGACTCAAAATATGATTTTCTGGATTAAATATATGAATCACATTGTTTATCTCACATATTTGGTTAATTAACTTATTTACCTTTTTAATATCTGTCTGTAACTGTTTGTAAAATTAAATAAAGCTGCTCTACCACTTAAACCTTTTCGCAATAACATCACGATAACATAATTTCATTCTTTAATGTCTATCCTACATGTTTACAGAATAATAACAAGATAAACTATTCAGCTTACCTTTTCATTCATTTATGGCCATCTTCATCAGCTTATAGTGACTTCTAGTCTTCAAAATAATGTCTGTTTACAATGTACAGAGTAAAACGTTGCTTTAAATTAGAACGCACCAATACTGGCCTTTAATATATATATATATATATATATATATATATAAATATATATATATATATATATATATATATAAATATATAAATATATATATATATATATATATATATATATATATATATATATATATATATATATATATATATATATATGTATATAAGTGTAACAAAGTGGAACCTTTAACATTACTTAACATAACCATAACATTTCTTAGACAACGTTTGTTTATTTATTGCCATTATTTACATCCCGCTATTTGTACGCTACTATCAAAGTAGGCTTTCTTCAAGCAGCTGAACTACAGCTACACAAATCTTAATCTTTATCGCTGAATTATTTTAACGCTTAAGGTTGTATACTATGCAGTTTTAACTCATTGCTTTTATTTGTAAAATTATTTAGCTAGTTTTTGAGCAAACAAAAGTGACTCACCTTGCGTCGCTCTGCTAAGCTAATTTCCAACCAAAACACACAGACCGTTAGCATGCCAGCTAACTAGCCTTCCAACCGAAAAATGTGCGTTAGGAAAATCCGGCTAAAAATCCGCTAAACAACAATGATAGCAGTCGAATTGTTCGCGCTTTGAATCCCCAAAGTTGCGAGGATAACTGTGTCTTGTGTTTTACTCACTTTCCCACAAAGTAAATAACATTTACACGTATCTTTCTGTCCAGCTAGCCTGCTTGCTACCAACGACGACTAACTCGTGAACACATCTTGGTTTTGAATCAGCTCTTTGTAGTGAATCAATCTGAGTGGAACCGATTCAAACTGAATCGAACTTTTTTTGAGGGGGATGGGAGTGGCGTCTGTTTCAAATGGGATTCAAATAAAAGCCTTTTGACACTTTAACTTCTTATTACAATAATTTTGATAGATTATATTCGTACAATAACATGCTGACAATAAAATACACTAAAAAATGCTTTAAGGGTACAATAAATACAGTCAACTGTGTCTATAAAGTTCTACAGTTGTCCTTTACACAATCTCAAAACGAACACACAAAATAAAGACGGCTTTAAAAGAACAATTCTATTAACTTACATGTAACTAAAATTTCTATTAACTAACAAAGTAAACAGGCTTTTGCAAAAGTTTAATGCAAAGGTACACATGCACATGCAAGAATACGGTTTGAATGCGGTTACGACTTGACTGGTGAATCATTAACGTATTAGTTTGATTCAGTGAATCGGACAGTTAAAAAGAATCGACTCATTAAACCGAATCAAACTTCCCATTACAATCTGCTTCCGTAAAAACAGACGCTCCGACCCAGATGGGCGGCGGCACGCTGTGGGCGTGGCTTCATAAAAAGCATCCCACTCATTGGCTCGGCCACATCCGCGGACCACCCACTACGGCTACTGCGTCATTTATGCTAACCCGCTCACTTACCGTTCTTACTGGCTGCGTCTCAAATCGACGCCTTGTTCCACATGTAGTGATGCAAGCATCTTCTGGGGGGTAGCAAATTAAGTTCACTAGAACGTTCTTACATGCCCCTAAATATCCCAATACATCCCGAAATGCTGCTCGAGCTTCAAGAGATCTACTCGTATGAATAAAAAACCGTGACTGAAAATGGGGAATTCCGTTAATTCTCCAAAATATCTGCATAATTAAATCATTAAGATGCAAGCAAAGTTATTCAGAAGTGACAAAAATTGGCATTTCACGTCTATTTTTTGAAAAATACAATATTTCAAGTCATTTAGAGTGGTTGGTGAAAAATACAATATTTCAAGTCATTTAGAGTGGTTGGTGAAAAATACAATATTTCAAGTCATTTAGAGTGGTTTGGAGAAACTTATCTGTGAGTTTTTCACAGAGGTGGTGATGGGAACCAGACATCTACCTTTAAAAGCTCCCTCAGAGAAAGTTATGACATAAAAAAGCTATGAATGCACTTTTTTTCCATGTTTGAGACGTTATTTTAGGATTAGTTTTAAGAATGCTTTGGCCTCACATTTAACTTAAAATGTATTTGTGGCAGGAAAGTAGGGCAAAATATTCACTGTTAAATATATATTAGTCCCTGATAAATATTTTCTAACCCTATATTATCACATATAAAACTCAGAAGACATGTGGTTTACTGGTAGTTTTGGATAGTAAATAACACAGAGTTGTTTGCTTAATATTACCACCACAGTGAAGAAATCTGCGTCTACAACCTAATATTTCACATTAAACCACTCTGAATTACTTTGCTTACATTTTACCACTGAATTATTCTCATTACATAAGTATAAAATCAAACACTTGTTCCCTACGTAGTCAACTAGAGTGTCCAAATCTGAAAGCAGGGCATTTTAAAATGCTGATGATACATACAATATGCTTTATTCTTTACAGTCTTGGTGAACCAGGGGGCAGTCTAGGACAAGTAAAGCCTGTCCATTAGGAAAAGAGCTGAGGGGCATGTATATTGGATAGTGCTCATCTTTAAAAAAATAATTAAAATCCTGCTTTGTGAAATTCCCACTGGGGTCACAAATAAAGAAATTTTATTTACCATTCAAAACCACCAGTGAAGCTACATGTGTGTTCTGAGTTTTATATGCTATGTTAATGCTGGTAAAACAGTGAAGAATAATAAAAAAAAAATACATGCAACGCCTTACACATACTCATACACCAAAAATAGATTAAAAACATTATGATAGTTATGTCTAGGCATCAGGCAGTGTGTTTATAACTACTTCATGTAATAATCTTCAGAGCTTCTGGAAGTGAGATCTAGTTCCTATCACCACTACTGTGAACAATCCTTAGTAAGTTTCTCTAAAACAGCACCTGACTTGGTTCACATCCCAATTGTTGAACTATGCAGAAAATTCCCCTCCAAGTCACGTGTGTAGCTTACGTGTGGTGTCTGAAATTTTAGTGGTATGTGTCCCAGTGTTCCAGTAAATCCAGTCCTATCATGACCTCATCAGGTCAATCACTTTCGCTCCCTTGATAAGGCCTGCAAAACACTGGCCTGAGAGGATGTTTTTATTTGGCCAGCACCCCTCACCCAATGAGGACAGACAACTTATTTTCAGTCCTTTTCATTTTCCCTTCGTACACTGTACAACGTAGTAACACTACACAATGTAATTTTTTAAATAATCAATGTGAAACCTACTTACCTATGTGTTTATACATTGTTTCATCAGCGTGGCCCTGAGCCATTACAAATATTACCTTGAACTCCAAGAGAAAACGTAATTTACTATATATATTATATATATAAAACTAACAGATGGTGTGAGACATATTTCTTGTCTCTCCACTTTCTTGTGTAAAACACTGCAGGGGAAAAACCCACACCAACACAAAGAGGACATGTGACCATATAAGCACACTTACTCACCTTTCACTTTTATTATATATCAGAAGAGCCGGCTGAGCAGCTCTTTGTACTGTATCACATTTCATCCAGATTCATGTTTAATATTATAAACTGCTTAGTTTGAATGATTAACTCTGGTTAGTTCTTCAAATTCATAATTAAAAAATGAAAAACATAATAAATAATAAGAAATACATATTTTTTTGTGGTGCCAGCTTAAAATGTTCAATGAACCTCTACATTTCTCAATTAATTATTTGCTTATTTATCCTTTTCAAATAACTAGCCTTTAACATACCTAAATGAGTCTACATGATTTAATGAAAGAAACAAACATACACCAAACATAGTCATTAGGCATGATCAGTGTCTGAAGTTTTTATTTTTTACTTGTATTTTGTTTCGCAGTGGAGCTAAAATGCTAGTTAAACTGGTGGATTAACCATTTTATCACTTAACATAACTAGTTATGATACACTTGCCTCATGAATCAAGGAATTAGTCCATCACAGAATGTTTTTACAGAAAATGGTAATAAATATTGTGCCTGATGTTTGAGGTTTTGGCTTTGAATGAATTTCCCCCAAAAACTTTTTCATTATTTTACCATCATCAACATTACACATAAACATTCAGAAGACATGTAGGTTCGCTGGGCGTTTTGGATAGTGAATAAAATGGCTATATGTGTGTTGTAGACATCAACACTACTCTAAAGAAAACAATACAACGCCAATAAAAGACGCTCTCATAGTTATATACACTATAGTTTTTACCCCTTTTAAAAGAGACACTGCTGTCACAGAAATATTTTCAACTGAACTATGCATTAAAAAAAAGGAATTTTGTTCATATCATCATAAACAACTTGATGCCTAATTTCCACATGTGATTTCCAGTCAGAGTGGGAAATCCTTTATTCTGCTAATAAATTACACATGCAAGTATCAATGACACATTTTAGCCTTCGAGGCTAACAAAATTATCATCACTTATGAACATGTTTTGTTTTCCGTAAATAAAGTAATGAGTAACATACCAAAGATTCTAGCCTAAACAGGGTAAGACATCATTATGCACCAACTATTGTGTAAGGCCGCCAGGTTATTAGTATTGACTGATCCTCTGAAGGAGCATGTACTGAAAAGCATGTGTGCAGGTCTACTTGTGAGTTTGCAGGCCTGCCTGCTTTACAATAGTGACCCATTAACAACTAGAAAAGAAACACATAATAGCACATAAACGGTGCATAAATGGGAACATAACTGCAATCATGTTTGTTTGAGTGAACTGCAACACAGTAAATATACAGCCATATGACGTCTGATTGATTTGCCGGTCCCTGTTGTTGTACAACATTGCCCCCTGCTGGACTCCAGCAGGAGAGGCAGTTTCCACTGTCCATAAGTTCTAAGAAGAAACTGTGTATCTGTGTTGAAGACATTTAAATTTTAGTGCAAGTAAAAGAAATTAATACCAAAAACATCAAAATGTCTCTTCCACCTTTAATCTGCTCACATACAAACAGTAATGAAACATTAGTTAGTCCATTCAAAACTCTATTTTAAACCTATTAATATACTTATTAAAAGTACTATCGCAAAAAAGTGTTGTGGTTTTATTGTTCAAAAACAAGATTATTGCTGCCAATGTTAAATATTTCTTGGTGTCACTTCAATTGCTTCCATAAAAATCCCACCAGTTTCAAACATCTGCATAATGTTTTAAATGTTTTTAATGTTTATGTTTTCAGACTGGTGGTTGATGTAAGAGTAATGCTAAAATGCTGAGTAATATAGAAACTTTCTGAGATAGAAATGTTCACAGTGGTGGTGATAGGAACCAGATGTTTACCTCTAAAAGCTTATTCGCAGTGACAAAATGCCAACTTACACATAGGTTCATTGGTAATGAATTGGTTCTATTTATTTTAAAGACATGGTGACCCAAGGTTTTTATTACCACCACCAAGTTTTTCTCTGTTAGTACAATCACAATGTAATTGAAAGTGCAGAATAAAATTACCAAAAATAGAGATGCAATTTTTTTGTTGGAAAGTGACAAAATGCCAACTTACACGTAGGTTCATTGGTAATGAATTGGTTTAAAAGACATGGTGACCCCAGGTTTTTATTACCACCACCAAGTTTCTCTACAATGACCCATTTTGCATCAACCACTCTGAACGACTTGGTTTACAGCTCAATGCAGAAATTTGAGGAATTTAAGCTTTTTTTTTAATCACTCAATAACAACTACATTTCAAAGCACGCAAAAAAGACAAATATGGCAAATATTTCTCAAAAAAAAAAGCAATGATTATACAACAAGCAATGGCCACTATTTTGGTTTATTCCTAGTCATCTCAATCAAATAACAGAACTGCTCCACCAGCTACGTCACGACACTTGATAATGACTCCTAATGAAAAAAAACATTAATTTAAGAAGCATATTAATTTAACCAGTGACTAATGGAAAGTGAGTTCAAAAGTTCATTTTCTTCACTTATCTGGAATCAGCTATTTTCATATACTGGACACAATTAAACTGAATGACTTACAAAATGTGGCTACACAGTTAATGGACCTATTTAAATGCTGGGAAACTGCAAATTGCACAGTGATTACCGAACCCAGAACAGAGGATGGCAATGATTAATACAACTTAATCTACATAAGCAGCCATTTTTGAAGCACCCACTGTAAATTTATGTGCATATATTTGAATTATAAAATTTTTCCTTATTTCATTATTTAATTCATTTTTATTCCTTTAATTTTTCTGCAAAAATGGATCTGCAACCAAATATTTAAAGTATAAAATTGAGGGGAAATAGCTTTGGTTTAAATGCTGCCGTTACAGTTTTTGCCGCATGCGATCAAACAACAAAGGTCATAACGTAATGCTCAAAAGGCTTTAATTCCTATATAAGCACTGTGTGTTTGAAGAGACCCTGTACTGGATTCACTGACTTCTTTTCTGCAAATTCTCCTGAACATCATCATCTGTTGTCCTCAATCACAATTGTTCTCCTAGGATATGTGTCAATGTCCACAAATATGTAGCGGAATTCAAATTTTCCTGTCTCAGGATTCTGCAAAATGAGAAAAACGTCACACATAAAACTTTCTGAACATTTTTATTACATGTATTGTAAAGAAATGTTTTTTTTAAACTTTTCAACAAGATTTTGAAATTTACCTCTTTTGATTCTAAATGAACAGTTCCATGCAGTCCTGGCTCTGAACCCTCAATGTAAAACTTCAGCCTCATGTACTTCTGTCCATCCTTGATGTATTCAATATGACTGCAGGAAGATTAGCCAGTTAAAGAGGAACTCCACTGATTTAACTATATATTGATAGTTCCACTATCAATATATACACAAAATCATGCAAAGTGTGTGATGTGAAGTAGTTAACTGCAGAATATGTCACCAGCTCAGATTTCAGATTTTATGTTATATTAACATTTTATATGTGCGCGTGTAATGTTGATAATGGCAAACCAATCAAACTACTATTTGACATACATGGGTTGGTTTCCCAGTCACACAATAAACCTAATCTAAATGAATTTACATGTAATTTAAGATTAATTAGCTAAGAGTAAACTTAATCTTAATCTAGAAAAACACTTTAGATACATTCACATTTAACAGACATACAAACCACAGCAGATACAAGGACAGTTCTCAATATTATATATAAACTCTCATACCTAACATGTTGCCTTCTACCCCGGCGAGTGGTCTCCCCGTGGCCTTTGATGGGCTCACCAAAAACTCCAATTACCTACAAAGCAACAATATGTCATCTGTGTATTCCTTCTCAAGTTGCCTTATATTGTAAAATTCTCCAAATTAGCCTACCTCTGGGTGTGATCTGCATTTTTCAAATGCCTTCCCGTACAGTCTGCTTGGACTTGATGATGAAAATAGCTCTTGGAATATGACATACAGAAGTCCTCCTATGTGAAATGATGTCAATACTTTAAGTGGTGTAAAACCTCTACAGACACACTGTCATTAAAGGTAAACTCTTGGCAAAATAAAATATTATCATCTACCACTACAAATATCACTGCTTGCCTTGACAGCAGTGCTGCAGCAGTTTTCATATTGATTTTATGGTTTAAAGACTAAAAACTGATACACCCCTCTGATGATGCATCTTGAAGGTCGGAAGAACATTTATAAAACTAAATTCGAGAACTGGCTGTTTGAATGTTTTTTTTTTTTTTGTTTTTTTTTTGCTAGCTCGGGCATGTTCAATAGGAAAACACTGTGCACCGTTTTGCTATGATTTCCAAAGTGAACAATGTGTCAGAGGTTTTAACCAACCAGCAGTGATGTGTATATAAACCCAGCTACTGAAAAGGCAAACGGTGCATTTTAATTAAGTCATTTTTAAATGCAGCTGCTGCAGTTTGGTGTACACAACAACAGAAGATGTTAAAAGACGTCCGTCATATGTATTTTGCTGTATAGTTTATTTAATTAGACTTTTAAAAAAAGTTAAAAGTGTGCCATGAATGGCCTTTTCAGCTGTCATAGTTGCAATGCTTGTGTTACACTACAGAGTATTCAACACAGCACTGTTTACATGTAAATAAACATTTTGCTACATTTTGTTGGGCTGAAGGCAACTCTGGCTAGCACAGAAGGAAGCCAGACAACTAAAGGTTTGTTCAATTTGGCTCAGAGGTGGAATGCTGTAGCAGGGAATGACTTCACACCAGCACTGACTGCATTTGAAAAAACAAAATAAAAGCCTCCTAAACAAACCTTTGTTGTGCTTCTTCAGAATACTGTAGGCATTTTTAGCAATACCAGTTGATGACATTGATGCACATTGCTAGTACTTTGTGAATCCAAACACTGCAGCAATGTTTTCATAGACAGTACTATGTGTACAACTGATACAAATAGACGAAAGTGCTAATAAACAGTATAATACTACTGCAGTATAGTGTGGTGTGGTGCAGCCATCTTGGATTTTGAGGTCGGTGTTGTTGAGGATCTCCCAAGTTTTCAAGTAGGAAATTCGACTGTTTAGGGGCCGATCAGTTGAAACGCCCTACTGGGAACTTAGAAGTTATGATTTCCCAGTACCAAACTTGTATGAAAGCTGCATGACTTACTTGCTGGGTATTGTAGTCAGAAAATATTGATGGATAAAAACATGAGAATTAAGGCAAACCGATGCAGAGCTGGGCTACAGAATATTACATGCCATGACAAATAACATGTTAAACGCTAGTTTTAAACAGAATTGCACTTTTAAATAACAAGATTTTCCAAGTTACAGCATTAATCTCACCCGTGACTCCAAGTCCAATGAGCACCACTATCAGATAGGTAAAATCTTTGCCAGCTTGCTTTACTGTTGAACAAACCAAGCACAACTGCATGAGTACCTCCATCTACCAACAGAATGGTCTTGAAATAAAGCTATTACACTTTATTGTTGTTTTAATACTGTAGCTAATAAACTCAATAAACCAACCTTTCTGTGTCGCTGAGATGCCAGTTGATGTCTGGCCCTTATGGACTGACACCTGGCTCCTGCCCTTTCCCTCATGATCCTTTGTGTTCCTGCACTGAGCTCCAGCATGAAAAGCTCGAGTTTGAGGAGCAAAGCAGTGCTGCATAAATGTCCACTGGGCAAAGGGCGATTTAGTTAATTTGAACTGGATTAAAACAGGATTATGCACCTGCAAAGGTGACACTTGTGGACACGAGGTGACATTTACACGCTTTAATATGTGCTGCACACAATGTGAAGCCTTGCTGGCTCTGAATATGAGAGAATAAACCATTTTTATCAGCTATTAAAAGTGAAGAAGTTATTAAGATGTTATTCTCCCTGACGTTAACTAAGACACCCACCTTTAACTCAGCTAAACTAACGTAGCTAGCTAGCTAGCTAGATAAGCTAGCTGCTTCGCCAAAAAGTATGCTATCCTTGCTACCAACACACTAGTATTTCACTCAAAGAACAAATAACAGTATTTCTTCCAAGACAGTTAGCGTGGACGGACATGGAAAAACTGACCACTGAAAATAGAGAAAAGCAATCTTGGTTCTCAGTGAGAGGGCAACAACTTGTTCAGCAACACTGGCGCTAATATTCCACTTCAAAACTAAAGTAACGCTACGGAGATAATTTAGCGTAAACGTCTTTAAGCGGCTAAACCTTTGCACATGTTGACTTTGTGATAATTTAGGGACTGTCACGAATACTATCCGAGTCTGTCAGTAAATAAAATATATGGAATCATTATATTTTAAATATATTCGCCAAAAAGAGACTGTTCTGTTAGTTGGCTGTTGATGTCCGTTCACAGAAGCTGAGGCTCATGGGAGTTATAGTGTTTTGTCACGTTTTAAAAGGATGCAGTCAAAATTGGGCTTATTCACAAAAAAGAGAATCATGTATATTATTATTATTATTATTATTATTATTATTATTATTATTATTTGCTAAATAAAAGTATGTTCTCTTTATACTTTTGGGTACTTTTCTGATTTTCTGTCGTTATGTCACTAATTATATTGACTTCACAGCTTAGCTGAGGCTCATGGGAGTTGTAGTGTTTTATTTTTCGGAGTAAATATGGAGCATTATTTATCGGACTTACCTTTCACACCTGAAACCATCATTAGCCCTTTGGTGCACAACCTGGGTTAAAAGAGTCACGGCAGAGGTTTTATTTTCTGTATCTTTGCAGTAAATTGATTTCATCATTCAAGCTTCAATGTATTGCCCAATTTACTTGTTTTTGATCATCATCACAAATCCTTATTTCACCTATTTCAAATTTTTGTACTTTTTAAATTAAAATCATTTTTGTATCACTGTCCTTCTAATGCACAACATCAGTCAACATTGACCCTTAAATATTCACTATGGAATGTGATAGGAACTACTGACATTTATAAACATTTCCAGTCAGAAACATATTTACAAAAACAAGATTTTTAATGACCATTAAATAATGAAATTAACTTATTTTAGTTGATATACCCATGACCCATGTTGTGCATTAGAAGGCGTTTGGTTAGCATCAAAGAGTTCTCAATTCTAACAATCAGTTCTCAATTGTCAAATAAGAAAAGTATACATAAAAAAATACCGGCCAGAAACATTTCCTGTTTGCACAGACAACCTTCAAAACAATAACACTTGCACATACTTTGTATAAGACATAATAATTATGCATGAAGCAAGAATTTGACATAATTATTCATGTCACTTTATTGAAAACAATCTGTTTAGGGTTTATCTAACAATGAACCAAATGAAGACCTTCTGTCAAATGAGCAGTTTTTGAAAATACAGACATTTCAATGAAAAACAAAATCTGGTGTGTGATTTTCTACCTTCAAGTCACTGGTCAACAATTTATCTATGAAGATTTTAGTGGCATTTTTTTCTATTAAAGAACGCATAGACAAAATCTGCTGACTGATTACGAGATTACAGTTGAGATTTGACTCTTCAACGATCCACATTCATCATTTTGTGTCCACAGAGATGCCTTGGTGGGAAAATGGTTATAAGATTAAAAAACAAATCACAGAAAAATCAGGTCAAATTTAGATAACTGTCATCTGCTCATCAGGTGATAAACATGATGCAGCTTGTGTTGCTTCAGGACAGTAACGGATTTGAATTGACATTCTAATGGAATTAGAATTGGAATGGAATTGAAATTCTAATGTTATTTCCGCATTAAATAACGTTTTGTAAAGGTCACACAAGAAAAAAAAGGCTGATTCGTATTCTACACAATGAAAAAATAAAAAAAGGACTAGAATGAAAAACTTTCTCCCGACCCCAACCAACAATCCCCCTCCCACCCTGCTGCCACCCCCACAAATAGATCCCAAGATTTCAGTTTGTTGTCCGGAGTTGTAGACATAGGCCTGCTGTCTAGGCGTTAAAATATTGTTCAGTGGCTTGACGTCAATGTAGGAACACAAGTTAGTGCCATCCATCAAAAGCCAAGAGGCCCAAGGCAATCAGAGAAATAGCAGATTCAACCACAATGCTGTTTATATTCGCCGAACGCAACAGTCCTGTCTGTAGGAGGGTGCTACAAGTTAGTCCCTTAAGCGGTCAAACTTGGAAAGATGCAGGGTAATGATGCATCTGCCTGTAGAAAAAGTGAAAACACTATTAGGTCAACCCCAAAATCCTGCATTTCTTCCTTATTGCATATTCTTTATTGGTTTTGCACAATAAAAATAGAAATGAAATTCCCAATATGAGGCTACATACATGTTAAAACATGTTGCTAACAATGAATAGACACCCATAAGCACATGGATTCATGCTAACTGGTAGTTGCTAGCTTCCCTTCCCTGTTAGCCATATTAGCATTAGTGTTTAGTTAAGCTATTCTTCCAACATTACAACATATTCTTCCAACATTTTACTACAAGGCAAATAGATGTGTTTCATTTGAGGGTTAAGTAAGAAGTTTGGTTTGAAGTCAGTTGTGCATTGACGGTGATCATTTTAAGTCAGTAATCACAACTTAGCTTGCTAATATGATCTGCTAACAAGTGAATAGTTATATCCTTTCCTGCCAAGGGTTTAAATGTTACATGATTATATAATTGGCTAAATATGTAATATGATATCGTCACTGTCCAATGAAAAACAAGTATCCCCCTCAAAACTTTACAGGAAGGGATCTTACTTTCAATATAAATGAATGGAACCAGAATTTTTGCCATGCTATTTTGGAGCATTTCTATTGGCCCATTCATCATGAAACGTTCACACCATGCAAACGACCATTGGTGTGTTCAAATTATGTAGAAAACTCAAAATCGACAAAAATTGGGATATATGTTTTTCATTGGACAGTGACGATATGCTAAAACACAATGTACTGCTACTATAGACAATGAAACAGGGTCTTATATCCATACCTTACCTAAGACTTGTGCTGTAGCCTTTGCTAATGGTAAAATATTAGTTGAAATTTGCACTGTATGTCATTTTGAACATCACAGCTTATTGACTTCTTATGATAATCAAACTTAGCCATTAAACATGTTAGCAGGTAGGCTTACAGGATTGTTAATGCCACTTTAGCACAGAATCATTTTACATTACTTGTTAGTAGCAGAGGAAATATACATTTATTCTGTAATCAAAATTGAGAAAGAAGGTTATCACAATATCAAATCATAGGCATTAGCACAAATTTAGTTGATATTAAATTAAATAGTCACTGCGAATCAACATGCTAATGGAAAACATATTCTCCCAATTAAAAAAAATAAAATATTCTGTATATTAGACAACATATGTTTTATTTTTTAGTTTAAGATTTAGGCTAAAATTGCATAAGAAACAAGAAAAGGAAGCTTGTCAAAGTTTATTTTATTATTTTCATGGGTTTCATAAAGCATACAACTGTTAAAGGTGGTGCAGTTTTTAGACAGCTACAAAGGTTTTGTGTACAAATGTTGTGTGCCACTAAAATGTAGCATTGTAAAGTTGTTGTATTTTCTGTCAAAGCACCTGCACTTTTAATGTTTTACTACAAAATCATCCAATTTAAATATTACATCCCTAAATTAGGTTAGCCAGACATGTTTTATCTTTCATTAAGATTTTAGCATGCACAGGTTAGTATACGAAATCCTTCTAAGAGGAAGTTTAGTTTAATCCACAATGCCTTTGATCAGATTTTTAACCAAAAAGCTATCTGTATGATCAGTCCTTGAATGTAATGTCAAATAGATGCAAATCATGCAAAAGTCAATAAATGACAGAAATATATGTAGACTTGATGAATCATTATCAGCGACAATACTGTTTATCTAGTGTATATAAAAACAAAACATCTTTTTTACGGCAAAATAACCAATACATAAAACACATGCTCTAGAACATTAAAGAAGAAAGAGTACCGTCCACAAATATTCTTGTAAACTGAAGTGAAATAATTCCCTTTTTAAAAAAACAATTGACAGAGTGTAATCATTAGCCTGAAAGCTTAAAAAAACTGTTGATAAAAGGGCAATGAACTAACTTAATGTTCCTAAATTCAAGTTTCAAATATTGCAAGCATGTCTTTGTCTTTGCTACAGTGTCCATGTCCTTCGCTGAGAAATATTTACATCTGTAATGTGTTTTGTAGGCCCTATAATTGTCACTAAGGTGTCCATGTCATCATGCTGGTGTAAATCTCCGGTCCATGTTTTCATATTTCACTGAAGCTCGTTCGTACTGATCCAGGATTGCACTATTTTCAAGAAGTCTATATGATGGAGACAATGCAACATAATGTAGGATATGAGCAAAGACACACAACAGTTCACAGTGTGATACAACAGACATAAATAATTAATGTAACAAAAGCAATGCATTGTAACAGACAACAAATACTTATCTCGTTCATTTCAGACTGGTAATGAATTCAAAACCCATGACTTTTAGTGTGGTATATATACCACACTAAAAGTCATGTTTACCTGCTTTAATGGTACTTATACATATATATGGGTATATATAACTTACCTAGGGTCAGGCAGGTACAACAATTTACAGAAAAACTCAAATGTAATTTGTGTAACCATGCAAAATTTTAAAATTGTGCAGCAAAGTTTTTTAGTTATTTTAAATATTAAAGAATAAGTGACTACAGAATGACTAAACTAAGGTGCAATATTAACTGTGTAAAAATACAACACTAACAATAACAAATAACTAACAAAAACTGGTTTTGTGTTAACAAATAACCTCAAACTAAATTTTCTATATATTGCAAAGTGTACTTTCATGTTATACAGATTTAAATTTATGTTTTATGTAACATTATTATTTAGTTTGAAATGCTTTCATAGCCATTTGTGACCTACTAGAGGGCAAATCTTATCCATTTTTTCCTCAGTAATTACAGTGATGTCTAATTAACATATAATAATTTATCCTTCATGGTTCATATACATATATTTTTGAGATATTTAAATAGCTTAATTTATAGAACTGAATGAAAATAAAATTTCCATATTAACTACTAATAAGACATCACTCTGTTGTGAGGGGCAATATATTCTTCAATTACTTGTTCTTAGGGGATGTATTATGCACAGAATTTCAGCTGGACATTAGGAAATATACTATTCAATACATTAAACTCTTGTGGGAAGATGAAACTAAATAAATAGCAGTAAAATGTAAATCTTAGTGTTGTATTTATAGCCAAATGCACTGTATTCAGCCACTTATGCTGAACATTTATTTGTAATATTTAATTTTAAATCTTAAAAAAACATAACTAAAGAACAATTTGGAGAACAGTGTTGAAATTGTGCATGATTGTGCAAAGCAATCAGAAGTAATCAGGCCTCCCTCAGCTGAGTACAGTGAGGTGAGCTGCATAGGACAGATTTGCTGTTATTAAGTAAAATCACTGTGATTTACTTGGAAAGCCAAACACTTCATGTACTTACTTGCACAGTGTCAGAGTATTATATGCTCTGTCTTGCTAAATATGATTTCTAAGAAATGACTGGGCACAAACTATCATACACCTGTTTTTCGTTGGGGCTTAAAACAAGAACTTGCAAAGAGTTTGGAAAGAGAGAATAATTGAGTTATCCAGATGTTCACTGCTATTCAGAAGAGCCTGAACTGAACAGCCGCACATTGCTTTAGCGTTTTTGTGCATTTGTTCATTAAATAATTGCATAAAATTGCATACTTGATCCAAACGTGTACATCAATGATACAATGATACACACAGGTGTACTTCTACACCTGTAGACTGTAGTCCATCTGGTCATTTGCATACTTTGTTAGCCCTTTCACCCTGTTCTTGAATGGTTAGGACCCCCACAGGGACACCACAGAACAGGTATTATTCCAGTGGTGGATCATTCTCAACTTTGCGGTTACACTGACATGGTCATGGTGCTGCGTTGTGCTGGTATGAGTGGATTAGCCACAGCAGTGCTGCTGGAGTTTTTAAACACTGTGTCACTGAGGTGTTTAACAACTCCAGAAGCACTGCTGTGTCTAAACTACTCATACCAACACTCACTAACACACCACTACCACTTCAGTGACACTGCAGTGTGGAGAATGAAATGTCCCTTTTATATATACAATATATGATATATACAATAATTAAAGATTTTATTTATTTATTAGTAAATGATGTACGTGTTTGAACCAAGTCAGTTTAGGGCATAAGTCTTTTCAGTGTAAGCATGGATGAATCTGTACCTGTCTGGCTCAGTCGATTCAACAATGAAACAGAAACTGATAAACTCCATGCGCATGAGCAAATGATCACATATAAGTATAATATTAAAAATAAAAATACAAAACGAAAAAAAACACAGGACAAGCAAGATGGTTTTACATCTAAATGCTAACCATCTCAATGAGCATGAAAATAATAAGAAAATACAAATAATAAAATAACTAAATAAAAACATAAAGTAAAATAATAAAGAAGACACTGAATCACGACTACACAAAATACAAAATAAAATATAGATTTTTTTAAAAAAAGGGCTTACCTGATTGTCTCACACCCTAGTTGTGTTGTACTCTGATTCATGTTTGCTTAGAGACCCAATGAGGCAGAACCTGAAATGTCACCGCTCTTATATTTAATCATTTGATATCTTAATGTTGTTTTTTGCATAGAAAGTAATATTACCTATAATTCATCTGGGTTTTAGGTCAAATTCTCTTGCATGCACACACTGTAAGGGACAGTTTTTCATTGACACAGAACAGAGCACACGCACAATGTGCATGCACGTATTACTTTTTCTGTATGACCTGTTAACATTTAAAACTCTTAAGCAGTCACTGTGTAAAAATGACTAAAATATTTTCTGATTCAAAATTCATGCCAAAGTTGTTTTTTTGTAGATTAAGCATCTGTAACTATATGTTTGCTTGTAAATGTTATTCTACATTTATTACTCCCGATTGGCCTGTACGTATACTATGTAAATAAAAAATCTGTAAGAAATATAGGCCAAACCTGTGATCCCTTATGTAGAGAGTAAAAACAGCATATTACAGGTTTATTTAAAAAAAGAAACCTCTTAAACAGAGATCTCTGTGGTCAGTTAGGATCCATAGGTTTCTTCCTGCATCTGGTAGAATGCAGATGACCTTCAATAAATGGGCACTTTATCCCGTATAGTTGGTGGAATCTAGACATGTAAAGAGATTTGAGCAGGAACTCAAATGGAGCCTGGACCTCATGATGCCTACAGGCCTTTTTCTTTTGCCATTCAACCAGCCTCTCTATAATTGATGAGTGCTGCTATTATTATAAAAATATATGCACTTCTCATATTTCAACTGTGCATATTGCATATACAGTCATATGCAAAAGATGAATTATGATTGGTAAAATTACATGTTTTGTTGATTTTCTACATGAAAATAAGATAACACGTCCTTTACAGTAACTTACTTAAACTTAAACGTTGTAATTTTCTGCAAATGTTAATGCACAATTTTTCTTTATTTGCTGAACTTAACATATCAAAAAATAAATATAGCATAATTTTTGCACATCCCACATTTTATATTTAATGTTATTTTCCCAATACGCTCATTTTAGCAAATAAGTAATAATTGTGCATTAAAATATCCAACAAATACATGGAATTTGACCAGAAGTACCCAAATGTTTGCATACAACTGTACATATGTATTTTAAAACTGTACACAACTTCAATATTTATGATGCAACTCATAATAATACCCATTGCGTGTCTTCAATATTATATGTAGATGTATACTGTATACATACAGTGGGGTTCAAAAATCTGCCTCTATTTTAAAAAAATGCCCCAATTTTTTATTTAATTTATAGAACTGATAATTATTACACCACAAATTCAAGAGGTTTATTCCAAAATGCTATATATCCATTTGTAACAACTTCAGATATTAGGATTTTATAGAAACAAATATTAGGAAAGACATTTTCATGTCTTTAATAAAGGTTATATTAATTTAGGTTATAAAACGTTATAAAAATATACCTCTGATTTTTTTGTATTTGTAAAAAAAAAAAAAAAGTATATCATGCGTTTCCAAACAAACATTTCAATTATTTTATCTGCATAATAATTTGAGCGAATAAGAAAATAACTTACATTTTAAAAGAAACTTAAGTGATAAGTTCTCTAATAAGCAAATCAAATCAATCCAAATTTCAGAAAGAGCTTAGACTTTTGTACAAAGGCCTTAATTCTCATAATTCTGCTTAATTCTCATAATTCTGTTAATTCTCATAATTCTGCTTAAGTTAGTTAAATTAAATAGTTACTTAGAAATAGTGCATTTTACATCATAACCTTTTGCTGTTTTTACATTTTCAACATTCAGAAACTTTATTATAAACTCCCCGAAAAAATTCCCCGAAAAAAACATGACTCCCTGATTTTCAAAGCTGTCTCAGACAATTGGACCCCACTGTAACTAGTCATTTCACACCAATTCTAGGCTCTAGGAGCTTGTAGGCCAAATCATGAATGTCCATGAACAAATTCAAGCATAATGAATTTACCTTTGTTTTATTAATGCAACAATTAAAAAATGTAAAACTGTTCTCTAAATATTTTATTTTGTAATGGATGTATAATGTTTCTCCATCAGGTTCTAAACTGCACTTGAAATACATAGTGCAACTGTTTCTAGATTAAATAAACTCATATTCATAATAAATGAATAAACTCAAATTCATAAAATCAACTCTAAGAAAATTATTTCAAGAATAATACTGACTTTAAATAAAATTGTAAAAATTTAATTGAGTTTTTAGCCATTTTAGAAAATGTATATTTTATGTAGTATTTTTACATATATCTAAAAGACATGCATTATTAATCTCTGTATGCAATATTTAAAAAAAAATCAATTTTCATGTTTTTTATATTTTTTCTTAACAAACTAATCCGTTTTCTTAAGGTCAACTAGGTCTTATTAACATAAGATACACAGCAATTTTGATCAATCACAATGTAGAATGTAAATAAACAGTAAACAGAAAGACACTGAATACTGTAAATACTTTATCTGTGGTATACCCTATATGACCTGACCAGCCACTTCATTAGGTACACCTCCTTGTATATACTCTCGTTTTTCATTTTATCAGCTCCACTTACCATCTAGGAGCACTTTGTAGCTCTACAATAAAAGACTGTAGGCCATCTGTTTTTCCACATACTCTATTAGAACCTTTTCATCCTGTTGATCTATGGTCACTGCCACCGACATCCACCACAGAGCAGGTTCTATTCAGGTGGTGGATCATTCTCAGCACTGCAGTGACACTGATGTGGTGGTGGTGTGTTAGTGTGTGTTGTGCTGGCCGGTAGCGTTCTGCGCCAGCCTCCTGTGACCACTGATGAAGGACTAGCGACTGACTAATACAAATTGCAACGACAGACGAGCTACACAATATAGACAAAAGTATTGGGACATCTACACATTACGCCTACAGGTGTTTTTAATCAACAGGCTTTAATATTCAGTTGGTCTCCCCTTTGCAGCTATAATAGCTTCCACATTTCTGGGAAGGCTTTCTACAAGATTTTGTGCATTTGTGAGAACACTGATGTTGGACGAGAGGGCCTGGCGTGCAATATTCATTCTACTTCAGCCCAAAGGTGTTTGATAGAGTTGAGGTCAAAGCTCTGTGGCAGCCAGTCAAGTTCTTCCACACCAAACTCACTCAACCAGCCTTTATGCTTGCTTTGCGCCTTGCTTTGTGCACTGGGAGAAAGTCATACTGGAACAGTAAAGGGTTTTCCTTGAACTGTTTACACTGAGTTGGAAACATACAATTGTCTGAAGCATTAAAATTTACCTCCACTGGAAATGAGGAGCCTGGACTAACCAATGAAAACAAGCCTTTAACATTATTTGTCACTCCACAGTGTCCAATACAGTTTCCAGTAGCAGCACTTTACAGCACTCCATCCGACAGTGCTTGGTGATGTAAGGCTTGCATGCAGAAATTTCATAAACTGACTTGTTGCAACTGTAGTGTCTGAATACGTTACCACGCTCAAATTCATTGAGCTCCTTAGAACGACCTGTTTTTTGAAATATGTTTGTAAAGGCAGACTGCAGGGCTAGGTGCTTCATTGTATACATCTGAGGCATTGGAACTGAATGAAACACCTGAATTCAATGACTAAGACCTGTGTCCCAATACTTTTGTCCATATTGTATATCGTCCATGACCAGCAAGGTAGCCATGCACAGTGAGAGGGCACAGAATTTAAAAACTCCAACAACACTGCTGTGTTTGATTCGCTTGTACTAATGCAACACACACAACCGTGTCACCACCACATCAGTGGCACTACAGTGCTTGAGAATGATACCAGCCTAAATAGCTAATACCTGATCTGTGGTGGTCTGTAGGGGGTCCTGACCACTGAAGGACAGGGTAAATGAGGCTAATAAAATAGACAGAGAAACAGATGGACTCCAGTCAGTAATAGTAGAACTACAAAGTGCACCTATATGGTAATTGGAGGTGAAATGAAGTGTGCTTAATGAATTGTACTGTATATATATATATATATATATATATATATATATATATATATATATATATATATATATATATATATATATATATATATATTTTTTTTTTTTTTTTTTCCCCCAGGAAAATCCATGATTTGACCTGATGTGAGTTGGTGTGTAATGATCTATACAAATATTATTTTTTGTCCAATTTATATTGACAACTATACCAAGAAAAATCTTTGTACATCCTGTTCTTGATAAATAAAGTGGATTAAAAAAGAAAAAAGTGGAGCTTTAAAAGAAAAAAAAACAATGTAAGAAAGAAAAAAAAAACTTTTTAAAAACTGAAAAAGGGGAGGTTTAAAAAAGGAAAATGAAAGTAAGGGCAAAAATATTAAGCCCTCCCCTCCCCCCCAAGACTCCCCGAAAAGTCCATCAAAAATCAATGGATACTGACCGCTGCACTGCCTTTTCGTGTCTGGACAGCCTGTGGCTAGTGGTTGGGACCTCGTCCAGCTCGTCGTCCAGCTCGCAGGCGTCCTGAGAGTAGCTGTGCTTCATCACCAGGATGCTGCGGCG
Source organism: Megaleporinus macrocephalus (assembly GCA_021613375.1). Lineage (NCBI taxonomy): Eukaryota > Metazoa > Chordata > Actinopteri > Characiformes > Anostomidae > Megaleporinus > Megaleporinus macrocephalus. Next base: position 17,839,429 of record CM038727.1, read on the forward strand.
GTTGGCCGTATTCGGGGGCAGCAGAGGCCTCGTGGGCTGAGGCTGGATTTCAGTCATGATGGCCGTGGGGCTGAGGTTGCTGCCCTTTGCGCTGCCCGACTGGTTGGAGCCACAGTGGTGGTCATGGACGCAGCGGGACGATGACCTTCGCAGCCGGTGGAAGCTCTCCAGGTCCTCGGCCAGCTCGGCCAGGTCAGCAGAAGCGGCGGCGGCACTCCGCAGCGTGCACAGCTCGTAATGTGGCGGCTCCTGGAAGACCTCCTGAAACACTGTGGGGTCAAAATCGTCCCGCCGCAGGATGTACTTCTTCCGCGGCTGCTTTATCTGCACCACCACGGACACGACCAGTAGGATCAGCACCACACAGCAGGTCACTCCGATGATGGTGCCGTTTGTGTTGTTCAGGTTGTCCAGCAGGTTTGCTTTCCTTTTCTCTGACCACACATGCACAAAGGAACAGAGTTATGACATTAAACTGAAACAATCCCATACTAAGTGAAGCTAACTACTACAAAAACAATAAAATACACACTTCTACACACTTATTATTTCAACTCTATTGTAATCTCTAAAAAATTTGGAGCCTCCAAAGTATTTTATTTACAATTCTTTAAGTAATTCTTTAAGTATTTGTGTAGCACAATTTTTAAATGATAAATAATATACAGTAGCTAGCATTTTAAATTCATTTTATTAGAACTAAATTTAACATGTATTCTGTTTTTTTTACTGGAACTTATTATAGAGCATTATTTTATTTTTTATTAACTTAATTCTGGATGTTAATACATTTCCATTCAAACCCTAATAAGCGCAACTAGATCTCAATAACCTATAGAACTATATAGAAAATGTAATTTTCTAATAGTTGTATTAAAACATTTTTATATTACTTTCAATAGGCCTTATTTCATTAGGCTTTAAAGCTAGTCCTTAATAAGGACTAGCTTTAAAGTGTCCATTAACACATTACAAATACGTAATTTAATAATTTCACTACGATTTTATACTTGATTATTGGTTTATAATCAAGTATAAAATTATACTTGTTTGTTGGTAAAGTAAGTTCTTTGTTCAGGAAATTATTATTTATTTATTTATATTATTATTATTATTATTATTATTATTATTATTATTTATTTGTTTTTTTTATTTTGCATCTTATTCAGGAAACACTCATGTGACGAATCAGCTTCATTGCCTAAAACAAGCACCTCAACATGAATCACACCCTAATGCGTGCAGCTGCTTCCATAGTAAGCAATGAGAGGATAGTATTCAGCTCATGAGCCAGTGGTCATCCTCATAGACGGAGCTGGGGGCCCTGCACAAGGTGCCCTCCACCTCCACCATAGCCAAAGCTTAAACATCTTGACACTGATAGTTATTTTGATTGATGAATCACAAATCAGGAATTTTTCTCAGGTTGTTGAACTATTTTTTTAATCTTTTTTTAATCATGTAGATCTGCTGTATGTAAAAAAGCAAGACGAAGCTCAGTTTATTGCATTTCAACAAAAACATAAAATAATGAATACTGCATTCGTCATTAACATAATATAAATAATATTACTGAAATATTGTAAATTAAACAACACTTACACTTAATGGGTGCTGGCAGAAAGCACGCTGAGTCACAGCGCCATTATTGCAAACTATTAAAGTTTATGTGTATATTTGACATATTTAAAGCTTAACTGACGTGCGGCTGCACCTTAGCAAGCGAGTCATTCTAATAAGAAACGTGTTGTTTATTTATGAGCCACGCTGGAGACGAGCTTTACTCTGAGAGGAGAAAACGCTCGCACCGCAGGACAGATTCAAAGCCAAAACTGAGGCATTTGCAGCTAAACGGGAGCGTATAGCCAGTACTGTGTCTAAAGACTGCTGCACGAACGGCAGAAAACAAACCTTTTCCTTTAAAAAGATGCTGACAGCTGTACGTTCAGCTGCCGGCTAATTGTAGCTCTGAATGGCTGTGTGAGATAAAAACCCACGAATGCCCCAGACGGCTCCTATAAATTGCGGTTATTTCCATATCTGACCTGAATACAGTCATTCTGAGATAAATGGGTGGCTGCAGGTGAGATCATTATTTTCTCCAGGACTCCAACGGCCTTAAAAGCCACTGTGGTGCTTTCAAAGCATGAGGGGTTTCTAGGAAGAACTGCAGTGCTCCTATAATGAAGCTGTAGTTCTTTTAGCCATTGCCTCCACAAACACAAAAGAGTGGACGTGAGATGTAGCGAGGGGTGGAAGTTGCACGGATCCGAGTAACCGTTTCGGTGTAAACAGTTCCTCCAGTCATAATTGTGAATTCTGAATAGCGGCAGAATAATCAAATCAAGCCCTATCATTGGATTGTTGACCCACGATGGCTTGCACAGCACAGAATAATAAAGACTTAGAGGGTGAGACTGTTCAAACAAGAAAAATTGGGTGTTCTACGCAGAAAACAACTAAATATGTTATGTATCCTAAATGAAAGTTTCAAAACCTAAACACAGTAGATCCAGCCTCCAGCTTTACAGTTGCAGCCCTGTATTTCAACCAGTCATACCTATGATTGTAGCCAAAGAGTTCAGATTTTGTTTCATCACCCCACAGCACTTGTTGGATGGAGACTTTTGCCATAAGATTAAAGCTGAGTTTACTTTTGATGGCCAGACATTCTACCGCTGTTTATTGTTCCAGAATTTATTTATTGAGATGTAAATGAAGTCATTCAGAATAGTTTCATGAGAAATGGTGCATTATGGAGAAACTTGGTGGCTCTCCACCATAAATGTGTTTTTAAAAAGGGTTAGGGTTAGGGTTAGGTAGAGGCTGTACAGACTGGTCGACTTTACTGCTCATTGATGCTGCTGTAAGCTTGATGTCGGCAAACTGGTGATCATATGATTATGACGCATGGACACCACAGTGAGGACAACAGGAGCCTGGTGCTCTTGAGGTCAATATCTCTAGTTTGGCTAGCAATGCGATCCAGAGCTCTTTGAAAAGGGCACGACACGCTCTGCTGACCTGTGGAGTTTGGCTTTTTGTGACATTTCTCTGTGATTTCCAGTGTTCCAGAGATCATAGACTACTGTTCAAAAGTCTTGACCACATAAGTTTATTGTTTAAAACTCTTTATGTTGGCAATACGTGCTTTTTTACCAGTTAGACCACCAGATATCAGTAGAAGAGATGTAAATGAGCATAAATGCAATACAAAGTACCCTAAATATATCTTATTTTAAAAGAAGTAGATGATATCCTGTGCGCCAGTTTGAAGAGCAAAGTTTAGTTCCAGATTTCTCCTGGATGCCTCGAGTAATGAAGTACTGAGTAATCAAAGCTGGTATTAAATGATTACTGTAAATCATACTGGGTTGTTTCCACAAGGAAAAGCTTGAAAAGGGTTAAATAAACATACTGACATATATAAAACCAATACTTATTGTATTAATACTGTTTGAATATTTAAAAATTAAAGTGTTTTGCTGAGCAAATAAAAGCTTCCTGTCTGGAAAAAAAACTTTTTAAATATAATATTGTCTCCAAGTGCCTCAAATTTTTGCACAGTATCATATGTTGTAATGTTGTTATTGTCCAAGGACTGCAACATTGTCATTTTTCATTGAAGAGAGGGCATAAGGGCTTATAACGCTGTAATGTTTGATGTTGGTAACTCTTATAGAGTTACGATGCTCTAAATGTCTCTGGCTCTCCAGACCTCCGCCACAGGCAAGGACGTTGAGGGTGTGCTTAAGTTGGATGTGCATTTTTGTGAGATTCTGGGGTCCGTATCTCCATCCCCACAGGCTAGGAATGAGATCCAGGGCTCACTGGAAAGGGCATGTCACACTCTATTAGTTTAGAGCCACAGATTTTTACAATGGAATTTTTAAAGCAGCCGCGGTTGCTTGTCGGAAAGTGTTCATTTATCATGTGGTTTCATTCATGACATCATCAGCCATTAACTGATGTTGACAAAAATTTGATCACATGACTGTTGACATGAAAAAAATCTGAAATCATGCAACCTTTTAAAAACAACCATAAAACAATGTCCTAGACATCAGGCATCGTATATATAATCATTTCCTGTAATAACTTTCTGCCGAGATGTCTGGTTCTTATGACCAGTACTATGAACTACATGAGCACTAATATGGATATGTATAGTTGTTATACATACTCCTTTATTAGAGCTGGCCTCATACTTACCTTTACAGTGATTTTCATCCCAGGGGTACACACAGTTTTGGACTCCATTGCACACCAGTGAGTTGTTGATGCACATGTTGCTGTGGCAAAAGAATGTATCTGCCTCACAGGGGGCTGCAGGAGAGGACAACACAAAACAACAATGTTGAGAACTATGAAAAATTTGATATCATGCTCATATTAAATGTTAATATTAAAAAACTAAACCTAACTACAAGAATATCAAAGCTTATGTAAACTCAATAAAATACACACATAAGTCGCTAATGTAAGAATTGTGATATAAACTGAGTTGTGTTCAACGGTTTCTCATTATATTGAATGTATAATTCACTCTAAATGTAGGTTTTGTAATATTAACTAAGTTGAGTTCTACAGTTTCTCATTAGGTTGAATGTATATCTCACTCTAAATGTAGGTATTGTGATATAAACTGAGTCGTGTTCTACAGTTTCTCATTAGGTTGAATGTATATCTCACTCTAAATGTAGGTATTGTGATAGAAACTGAGTTGTGATCTACAGTTTCTCATTAGGTTGAATATATAACTCACTCTAAATGTAGGTATTGTGACATAAACTGAGTCGTGTTCTACAGTTTCTCATTAGATTGAATGTATAACTCACTCTAAATGTAGGTATTGTGATATAAACTGAGTAGTGTTCTACAGTTTCTCATTAGGTTGAATGAATATCTCACTCTAAATGTAGGTATTGTGATTTAAACTGAGTTGAGTTCTACAGTTTCTCATTAGGTTGAATGAATATCTCACTCTAAATGTAGGTATTGTGATATAAACTGAGTTGTGATCTACAGTTTCTCATTAGGTTGAATATATAACTCACTCTAAATGTAGGTATTGTGATATAAACTGAGTTGTGATCTACAGTTTCTCATTAGGTTGAATGTATAACTCACACTAAATGTAGGTATTGTGATATAACCTGGGTTGAGTTCTACAGTTTCTCATTAGGTTGAATGTATATCTCACTCTAAATGTAGGTATTGTGATATAAACTGAGTTGTGATCTACAGTTTCTCATTAGGTTGAATGAATATCTCACTCTAAATGTAGGTATTGTGATATAAACTGAGTTGTGATCTACAGTTTCTCATTAGGTTGAATGAATATCTCACTCTAAATGTAGGTATTGTGATATAAACTGAGTTGTGATCTACAGTTTCTCATTAGGTTGAATGAATATCTCACTCTAAATGTTGGTATTGTGATATAAACTAAGTTGTATGGTTTCTCATTATGTTGAATAGGATTTTTACCAGCATTCTGTAAAGTTATACAACATCCCAACAGCATCTAGGATAGTACAATTGAATATAAAAACATTACATGAATATGTTTGTCGTGCAGCATGAGTGGTTAAAGAGTGTTTACTTCATAGAAGGCTACAAGGTAGAAAAAGAGAAACTCAAACATCCCGTTTAATCACTTTCAACTTTACATCACATAACGTAACATAATATTCACTTTCTGAGAACACCTGGTAATTACGCGCACCATGTCAGGCTGACATCTGCGTGCCGATATTGTTCAGATTTAGTAACACATTACTCAAATCTGGTGAAGCTAGTTCTATGTCTTTCTGCCGGGCATGAATTTTAATCCATCTGTTCAAATATGAATGGAATAAGAAACATGTGTGGAGATTGGATACAGGTTCTTTTAGCAGATCCATTAACTTTAGCACTGGGGTCAGGTGGACCTGCATGGCATTTAAAAAATTCCTAAAAACTAAAGAAAGTTCCAATCTTTAACGTTTAATTCCAACAACGTTGTCTTTTAAGAGATTTCGGAATAGAAATTCAGCCGTACAGAGTTGGTGGACTGCTTGTACATGAGAAAAATCAGAAGCCACCAAATATTCATATGTTGTAATTTCCTTTCTTGCCATCAAATGAACAGAGGAGGCCAGTCCAGTACATGATGATGGTTCATTGAGCGCTCGGCTCCAGCAGTCAGTCACCCTTAATAACGGCAAACACTAACCTGCATATCTCATTTCACCTCCCTACACATGGATTCACCATTATCTACTATACATCAAACAAGATCTAGGACAAAATGAGCTGTTGCAAAACATACTGTGTGCTAGACATGAACATCTCCTGAGTTCCTGAAAGACTGTCACAAAGCAGACCGTGTTTGTAACTGACCATTTGTGTAACGGACCCAAAATCATCAGCTGTGGCCTAATATGTGACTCCCAACCCTGCGTCCAGAAATCTTAGCTCAAATGTAAATAGAAGTGTTATAATTCATCTACAGTATGTACAACATAGGTGATGGTGCAGTTTGGCCCAATATATTCAGGATTCAAGCCTCAAGCCAGAAACAGATATGCTTTATTAGATACCTTTTCCAAATCATTCAGCCCTACTTGTTGGTGTACAGTTAGAGACTGTAGTGCATCTGGTGATTCTCTAGCCTTTCTTCAATAGTCAGTTTCTGATCAGAAACAAAGTGGCTGGAATTTGAGCAACTACACCAACGCTGGTTATTTGCATGTTTACATAGTCAAGAAAAGTGAAAATGACCAGTAACTACTCTCCACATAGATTACTTGATTAGAAATCTAACTATCCATCCAACTATCCATTATCTTCCGCTTTATACTGCTAATTGGGGTCACGGGAGGGCTAGAGCCAATCCCAGCGTCATTGGACAAATGCGGGGTACACCATGGGCCAGTCCATCGCATGGCCAACAAACACTCAAGCACACACTCACACCTATGGGCAATTTACAGTGACCAATCAATCAAACATGCATGTGTTTGGACTGTAGGAGGAAACCAGAGTACCCGGAGGAAACCCACTCAAGCACGGGGAGAACATGCACACTCCACACAGAACAGGCCGGACAGAGAAATGAATCCAGATCGTCTTGCTGTGAGGGGACAGTACTAAACAGTATATCATAATCTAACTATGTATCACTTCTAATTCTGAATTACTTTCTAAAACCCAGTCCTATATATCCTAGAACAGAGGTATTTAACTAGAATTCAGTACTGTCTATATAGAAGACATTTCCTCAGGCCCAGGTCCAGGCCCTCACAATATCTAATCTAACTTCTAACTTATGATTCAGTGCCATATCCTGTATAGTGGAGTAGCCTAATATCAGCATTTTGTCATCAGCAACTGAAAGACAAAACAAATTACAAATGCCATTCAGTACATTTAAATAATATGTATTGTTTAAATGCTGAACTGGATGAATTATTTATAAAACTTAATTTTTTTTCTCTCTTCAAGTAAAAACAAAGGCTACATTTGTCAGGACTTTAAATATGGGCTTAAATTTCTCACATACATATGAGATATATGAGCTGTTCTGTGTGGAGTTGTGTGTTCTCCTTGTGCTTGAGTGGGTTTCCTCCGGGTACTCCAGTTTCCTCCCACAGTTCAGACATATGCATGTTAGGTTGATCACTCACTCTAAACCGCCCGTAGGTGTGTGTGTGTGTTGGTCATGCGATGTACTGGCGACCTGTCCATGGTGTACCTCACCTTTGCCCGATGGTGCTGCGATTGGCTCCAGCCCCTCCCTGTGAGATATATGTGCTGCTTTAAATTAAGTTGTTTTTCGTCATCAACTTTTCTTTTCAAATCTGATTGGCTAAGGAGTGCCTTTGGTGATCTTACAGCGCACGCGATTGGTCTGTAAGTTTACTGTAATGCAAAGACAAAGAACTGTACCATAAAGACAAGAAAAGCTGCACCACTTAAAATAAACACTGTCAGAATTAAATTGTTTTCAATAGTTTATCGCTTTGGGTCCGCATTGGACAACGACTGGGTAAGGAAGCACACCGCGGTCCGCCTATTAGTGACCTCTGTCCTAGAACATCCAAGAAAATCCAACGGTATTTATTCAGAACTAGTTACAGTAAACTATCACCATCATCACCTTTAAACAAAACAGCCAGTTACCATGAACTTGTCAGTAGAAACAGCTTTCTGAAGAAAATGTAAACCTTCCGGAGCTGTTTGCTTACATAAATTGAGTTTGGTCTGTTCAGGTGAGGTTCTCTTCTTCAGCAGGTAGATCTTTATTCATCAGTTTCCTACTAGCTTGATTAGATGACTAGACAGATTGTTTGGCTGAGTTCACAGAGCTTCCCTCGCTCGTGCTGCGCTACTTAAATTCACAATTAGAATCATTCAGTCAGCACTTACAGGTAGCACAGACACATGCAATCTGATTTAAAAAGATTTATGAGTAACACAATTCCTATTATCTGTTATGTAATAAGTATTTTTATTTTAAATTACAATTACAAAAGGACGCTGCTGATAAACTGTGCAACTGTGGAACTGATGCACTACAGTCTGTTAATGTAAACCTATGGTGCCCACAAATATTGGCACCTCTGGAGAACATGAGCAAACCAGGTTGTAAAAATCATTCTTTATTCGCGAGTAGTTTGAGAGGGCTGCCAGATGAAAGATAGCCAGATGTTACAGTAACTTTCAGTGGGACCATTTTCTAAAGCCCAGTGAGACCAAAACAGAGCTTTCGACAGCAGACACCAGAGGTGGGTTTGGCATAGACACAAAGACAGCCATGCGGAAAAGTACCTCATCTCCACAGTGAAGTATGGTGGTGGAGCTGGGATGTTGTGGGGCTGTTTTTCTTCCAAAGGCCCTAAACATCTTGTATGGATAAATGCTTTCACAGAAATGATCAAGTATCAGGAGATATCAAATCAAAACCTGACTACAGTTAGGAAGTCTTAACTGGGCTATGGCGGGGTCTTCCGGCAGAATATTGATCCAAAGCACACCTCAAAATGTTGAATGCTTCATTAACCCCAGAATTACGTTTTTTAACCTGAAAGCTGAAGAAGAGGAACGAGAAGAAGAATAAGTGTGCACCTTGGAACCTGGAGGATCTGAAGAGATTCTGTATGGATAAACGGTCTTTTGCTCTATGTAGTCCTTGCTCTATGTCTCATTAAACATTATAGGAGAAGACTCAGAGAGAAAGAGAGGAAAGGGGAGAGAAAGACAAGATGTAGAGAGAACACAGAGGGCAAGAGAAAGGAAAGAGAAAGAGGGAGAGAGAAGGTAGAGCAGAAAGAGATAGAGGGAAGGAAAAGGCAGAAGACAAATGAAGACAGAGGAGAAAGGAATGAAAGAGAAAAGAGAGAAGGGAAAAGATACAGAGAGAAAGAGAACTGTGAGAGAGAAAAGTATAAAGATAACAATGTAGACAGACCATAGAGAGGGTAAGAGAGAAGGAAGAGAAAGAGAGAGAGAAGTTAGCATCAGAAAGCAGGAGGGGGAAAAGAGAAGGAAGAGCAAGAGAGAGGAAAAAAAAGATAGATACAGAGAGAAAGAAAGGACAGAGTGAAACAAAAACAGAGAATGGTGAGAAAGAGTAAGAAGAAAGAAGCAGAGAGCAGGACAAAGGGATGGGGAGAGTGAGAGAAGGTGGAAAGATGGGAGAGAAAAAGAAAGAGAAAGGTACAGAGAGAGAGAGAGAGTAAGAGAGACAGAGAGAATTAAGGTTTTGTAACCCCATAAAAATCTGGGAGCCAAAGAAGAGAGTCAACAAGTGTGGACTTTGGAACCTGGAGGATCTGAGGAGATTCTGTATGGAGAAACGGTCTCAGAGCCGTAGCTTTGTCTCTCATTAAGTATTATATGAGAAGACTTAGAGCTGTTATCAAAGCAAAGGGAGGCGGAAGCAAATATTAATGACGAAGTGGAACCAATTGTGATCAACTATGGATTCGAGGGTCAATACCTGTGGAGCGTACAGCATGTAGAGGACCAGTAAGACAGTTGCTTCTAATCAAGTGGCAGGTTCATGGAGGTCCAAGCTAGAGTAGGTTCACCTCAAAAATTAATTTTATCAAGTCTTCTGAGAGGGCCAACACTGCATTATAATGAAAGCTTGGCTGATTGCCACCTTAGTAAATAAAAAAGTGATGAATGGAGAATGAAGGAGAACAACAACAGAAATGAATGTCGTCTGTGAATATATGCCACGCTACTTTCATTAGAGCAGCTTAATTGCTGCAGTGACTTTCGCGAAGGTGCTTTTGTTCCACCCACCCATCCGCCATACATGCATCTTCTTGGCATGTTGGAATGCTGTTTATGTTCTCTGTGTTTTATTGGACCGGAGAGCGTTTATGTCACATATTAGGCTTGAAAAAAAAAGAAGATGACTTTTCTCTAAATAACCCGAAAACTTCAAGGTTGTGGTGACTTGTGCTGGTGATGTATTAACGTTTTTATTCCGTAAGCTGATCCCAGGTGAATAATAACTGTACAAATTAGGATGACTCATCACTCCAGAAGCAACGTCCTTGTGCTGCTCAAACCACATGCAGTACCTCATTCAACCAGCAGGTAGCAACAATCTGAGCCCTCAGCCTGGCCGATAGAGAGAAGGATACAGGAGAGAAAAGAGAGAGACGAAGAAACAAAGGCACAGACAGAAAAAGAGGGCAAAGAGAAATAAGTAAAAGAATGTGAGAAAAAGAGAAAGAGAAAAAAAGAGAAAGTTACAGAGAGAGAGAGAGGAACAGACAGAAATAGGGGGAAAGTGAAGAGAGAAGGGAAAGAAAAAGGAAGAAGAGAGGGGAGGAAGAGAAAAAGAGAGGAAAGGAAGAAAAAAATCATAGAGAAATAGAAAAACGAGTACAGACAGATGAAAAGAAAGAGAGAAGGATGGGGAGAGAGAGATAGGAAGAAGAGAAAACAAAGAAAGAGCAAAAAGAGAAAAAAGAAAAGAGAGAGAAAGCGTAGAGAGAGAAGGTTACAAAGAGAAAGAGAGGAAGGGGAGAAAAATATCACAGAGAAATAGAAAAAACAAGTAAAGACATAGATAAAGAGAGAACAGAGAGAGAGAAGGACAGGGAGAGAGAGAGAGAAAGAAGAAAAAGGGGAGAAAGTGCAAAAAGAGAAAAAAAGAAATGAGAGAGAAGGTTACAAAGAGAAAGAGAGAAAAGGAGAAAGAAAGACCTAGATGTAGAGAGAACACAGAGGGTAACATAAAGGGAAGAGAAAGAGGGAAAGAGAAGGTAGAGCAGAAAAAGATAGAGGGAAGGTACAGAGAAAGAAAAGTGTAAGAAAGAAAAATATGAAGACAACAAGGTAAACAGACCACAAAGAAGGTGAGATAGAAGGGAGAGAAAGAGAGAGAGAAGTTAAGGTCAGAAAGCGAGGAAAGCAGGGAAAAGAGATAAGGAAGAGAGGGAGAGAGAAAAAGGAAAAAGAAAGATACAGAGAGAAAGAGAGGAGAGGGTGAAACAAAAACAGAGCAGGGTGAGAAAGAGTAAGAAGAAAGAAAGAAGCTAAGAGCAGGAGAAAGGGAAAGGTTGGAGAGAGAGAGAAGGAGGAAGGATGGGAGAGAAAAAGGAAGAGAAAGGTACAGAGAGAGAGAGAGAGAGAGAGAGAGAGAGTAAAAGCTGAACTACTCCAGTCTCCAGAGGACTTGATTTCTAATGATCTGATAATAAACGCGGCTCTTTGCTAACTCAGAAATGCATCCTTACCTCTTCAATTAGATAATAATTGAGAGTTCAGACCAAACGTCTCCATCGCTGATGGGTTTTTTTCGGCTTGGCTGAAGAACAGCGGTGCTTGATGATCTCTAGACAGAAGGCTAGAAGGATCAAATCTGATTTGTTTGTTTGACTGGATTTGTCCCTTTAAACGCTCCATCAGCGCCTCCTCGTCTGCTGGAGACGCTGCACTGGCGTACGAACGTGGCTCAAATCAAGCGAAATGATATGTCTGTTTAATCTTCAAAGCAAAATATCAAAAACAGAGAAAATGTCACATTTGTCACAGCAGACTGGCGTCAATTAGAACTCTTACTTCCCCCAGGATGGAGAGAATAATGAAGAAAAAACAGAGGATGACAACAGAACAAGTGATATTAGGCACTGAGCGAAATCAAACTGTGAAAGAAAGACTGAGAGACAAAGAGAAAGATAGTAAGAGAGAAAGCGAGAGGGGAAGAAGAGCAGAAATGATAGGGAGAAAGAAAAGCAGGGAAAGGAAGAGAAAACATGAAGAAAAAGAGGGGAAGGAAAAGGGGGGGTAGGCAAAAAGAAGAGAGAGCACATGATGGAGAGATTGAGAGAGAGATTGGAAAAAGTGGGGTAGAAGAAAAGGAGAGAGAGCATATGATGGAGAGATTGAGAGAGATGGGGAAAAGTGGAGTAGGAGAAAAAGACAGAGCACATGATGGAGAGATTGAGAGAGAGATGGGGAAAAGGATTAGGAGAAAAGGAGAGAGAGCACATGATGGAGAGATTGAGAGAGAGATGGGGAAAAGTGGAGTAGGAGAAAAGGAGAGAGAGCATGTGATGGAGAGATTGAAAGACGGGAAAAAGGGGGTAGGAGAAAAGAAGAGAGAGCATATGATGAAGAGATTGAGAGAGAGAGATGGGGAAAAGTGGGGTGAGAGAAAAGGAGAGGGAGCATGTGATGGAGAGATTGAGAGAGAGATGGGGAAAAGTGGGGTAGGAGAAAAGGAGAGGGAGCATGTGATGGAGAGATTGAAAGACGGGAAAAAGGGGGTAGGAGAAAAGAAGAGAGAGCACATGATGGAGAGATTAAGAGACGGGGAAAAGGGTAGGAGAAAAAAAGGGAGAACACATGATGGAGAGATTGAGAGAGAGAGATGGGGAAAAGTGGAGTAGGAGAAAAGGAGAGAGAGCATATGATGGAGATATTAAAAGAGATGGAGAAAAGGTTAGGATAAAAGAAGGGAGAGCACATGATGTAGAGATTGAGAGAGGGGGGGGGGAGTGGGGTAGGAGAAAAGAAGAGAGAGCACATGATGGAGAGATTGAGAGAGAGAGATGGGAAAAAGTGGGGTAGGAGAAAAGGAGAGGGAGCATGTGATGGAGAGATTGAAAGACGGGAAAAAGGGGGTAGGAGAAAAGAAGAGAGAGCACATGATGGAGAGATTAAGAGACGGGGAAAAGGGTAGGAGAAAAGAAGGGAGAACACATGATGGAGAGATTGAGAGAGAGATGGGGAAAAGTGGAGTAGGAGAAAAGGAGAGAGAGCATATGATGGAGATATTAAAAGAGATGGGGAAAAGGTTAGGATAAAAGAAGGGAGAGCACATGATGTAGAGATTGAGAGAGAGGGGGGGGAAAGTGGGGTAGGAGAAAAGAAGAGAGAGCACATGATGGAGAGATTGAGAGAGAGAGATGGGGAAAAGGGGGTAGGAGAAAAGAAGAGAGAGTTCATGATGGAGAGATTGAGAGAGAGAGATGGGGAAAAGGGGGTAGGAGAAAAGAAGAGAGAGCACATGATGGAGAGATTGAAAGACGGGGAAAAGGGGGTAGGAGAAAAGAAGAGAGAGCTCATGATGGAGAGATTGAAAGACGGGGAAAAGGGGGTAGGAGAAAAGGAGAGGGAGCATGTGATGGAGAGATTGAAAGACAGGGAAAAGGGGGTAGGAGAAAAGGAGAGGGAGCACATGATGGAGAGATTGAAAGACGGGGAAAAGGGGGTAGGAGAAAAGGAGAGGGAGCACATGATGGAGAGATTGAAAGACGGGGAAAAGGGGGTAGGAGAAAAGGAGAGGGAGCATGTGATGGAGTGATTGAAATATGGGGAAAAGTGGGGTAGGAGAAAAGGAGAGGGAGCACATGATGGAGAGATTGAAAGACGGGGAAAAGGGGGTAGGAGAAAAGGAGAGGGAGCATGTGATGGAGTGATTGAAATATGGGGAAAAGGGGGTAGGAGAAAAGGAGAGGGAGCATGTGATGGAGAGATTGAGAGAGAGAGATGGGGAAAAGGGGGTAGGAGAAAAGGAGAGGGAGCACATGATGGAGAGATTGAAAGACAGGGAAAAGGGGGTAGGAGAAAAGGAGAGGGAGCACATGATGGAGAGATTGAAAGACGGGGAAAAGGGGGTAGGAGAAAAGGAGAGGGAGCACATGATGGAGAGATTGAAAGACGGGGAAAAGGGGGTAGGAGAAAAGGAGAGGGAGCATGTGATGGAGAGATTGAAAGACGGGGAAAAGGGGGTAGGAGAAAAGGAGAGGGAGCATGTGATGGAGAGATTGAAAGACGGGGAAAAGGGGGTAGGAGAAAAGGAGAGGGAGCATGTGATGGAGAGATTGAAAGACGGGGAAAAGGGGGTAGGAGAATAGGAGAGGGAGCATGTGATGGAGAGATTGAGAGAGAGAGATGGGGAAAAGTGGGGTAGGAGAAAAGGAGAGGGAGCATGTGATGGAGAGATTGGTAGGAGAAAAGGAGAGAGAGCACATGATGGAGATATTGAGAGAAAGAGGGAGGGAAAGAGAGAGAGAGAAAGAGAGTTGTTCAGGAGTGTTACCCCGGCAACAGCACATCCTGTGTGTTCATTCACTGTACACGCACACGGCCGGGTGTTTCTGTTATTCTGGCCGCTGCTACGGGATACCATAGTAACAGTAATGAAGCGTGTGGCTGCCAGAGACGACAGCGAAAAGGATGGTTTCATGCGGGGTGAAAGAGAGCCTCTTTCTCTCTCTCTTTCTTTCGGTATCTCTCTCTATCTCTATCTCTCTTCCATCTCTTTCTCTCACTCTCTTTTTTTTATCTCTCTCTCTATCTCTTGCTCTCTCTCTGTATCTCCAGAAACACTGCTACGTTGCCTCCCTTCTCTGTCTGAGTCCTGTGGACGATGGTATACGCTGATTTGGTTTATTAGTTTATTCAGTCAGCAGGGGTCAGACTGGGTCAACACAGGGTGGTCCTATTAAAACAAACAAACAAACAAACAAAGGTAACAGGCAGGCTAATATGAAACCAGCAAAAGCAAACATAGCGAGAGAGAAAGGGGGAAAGAGATTGAGAGACTGAATCAAAAAGAGAGAGAGAGCACATGAAGGAGGGCTTGAGAGAAACGGAAGGTCAATGTCAACGTAATTGTGTTCCAGGTTCGGTTTTTCAGAGGAGCTGATTTAACGTTGGCTTTGCAATCGACAATGCAAAAGTCAGCTTTTTGGGTCAGATGATTCCATTCCACCTTAAATGGAGTTTAAACCCTTAAACAAGCCCTTAATAATTTAAGGTGGAATCTGAATTTTGCTTTGTTGATGGCAAAGCCAATTGACAATTCGATTAGGAAGCTGGCGAATAGGAACCAACCTCAACATCGTTTGTCATTGTTGCATCTGATTCAGTTCCAGGCAAAGTCATAGATAGATGGATAGATAGATAGATAGATAGATAGATAGATAGATAGATAGATAGATAGATAGATAGATAGATAGATAGATAGATAGATAGATAGATAGATAGATAGATAGATAGATAGATAGAATATATATGTTCTATCTGATAAAATCGATCATTTACGCAGCACTAAAACAGCAAACAGGTCCAATAAGTCTAATGCCTTAAATGAATAACCTAATCAGCATCAAGGCAAAGATTTACACACATTTCAAGCCTTGTTGCTTTTCATAGATGCAACGTGATTGTGGCTCCTGAGGACTTGAATATGAGGGAGAACCTAAATTCATACAACAAACTGGATACACTATCTCTGCATGGTGCCATGTGAGGGCTCATGTTCATCGTATACCCAGAGTAGGCTGTTTTATAGTAATATAGCACTTCCTGCAAATCACACCATGTCCTTTAAAAAAAATCCAAAATAAGATTTAAACACAGGCCGATTTCTTTCTCCAACGTCACCATCTTTCTGATTGACTCATATTTATAATTTATATAATTTATTGTTGACACCTGGTATTCTTGTATCGGTACAATATTGGCATGCAAAATATCGCAATATTACATTGTATCGATAATTTTGATAACACCCCAGAGGACAGGTGGAGACATTGAAAGCGTGAGAGAGACAGAAAGAAAGAAAGAGGGTGAAAGAGGGGAAGAAGGAAAAATACAGGAGGATAAATAGACCGACAGATAGAAGGACAGAGAGAAAGAGATAGAGAGAGAGAGAGAGAGAGAGAGAGAGCACTGCCTCATGTCACCTAGTAATTTCCCTCTGTGCTGCAGTGTTCAGTCACTAAACCTGCCACAGTGGACTGTGTTTCTCTGGCTGTGTGACGTGTTGTTTTTTTCCTCTCTGTGTTTAAAGACAGGTTGGTGTATACGGCTCTGGAAATACAGCTGTGGACATACAGTAGTGGATGTACAGTAGTGAATATATAGTACCGGATATATAGCCATAGATATACAGCAGGGGGTATACACAAACCAGCCACTTTATACATACATTAGTACTTCTCTTTGTGTCTACACTCACTGCCCATTCTGTCAGCTCTGTTTACTGTATAGGTGCACTTTGTAGTTCTACACATACAGACTGTAGTCCATCTGTTTCTCTGCATACTGTGTCAGCCCCCTTTGACCCACAACAGGACCACAACAGAGCAGGTATTATTTGGGTGGTGAATCATTCTCAGCACTGCAGAATGATAAATGGAGCTGAAAACGGGACAAACAGTGGACAAGGTGGGTGCACTGGCTGGTGGGTGCACAGTGGTGAATATAGGGTAGTGGGTATATAGCAGTAGATATATACAGCTATGGGTGTACAGTAGGGGATATACAGCAGTGGATGTACAGCAGTGGCTATAAGATGCTCTAAGAACACCTTCACAGCAAAAAGCATCATTAAACTCACTGCAGTTCATTTCAGCCTCCAGCCAAGTGCAGGCCATAAACACCAGCAGCTTAATGGAGGAGTGCATTTTAATGGGCACGTGTAAAGACAGAGAGCCTATAGCTGAAGTGTTTTATCTCCTACACCCGTCACGGTTTCGGAGCCTGGTCAGGAGCGTGTGTGTATGCAGACAGGTGTTGTGCAAAAAATGATCTGAATTATAAAAAAGGCACTCTACGCCACTGAAATCTGGATCAATGATATAAACTTGTTTTCATAATTACGCAACGCCCATTTTCACCATTACACTACACTCATTTCAATGCTTGTCATATGCATTTCTATGGTCACCCCACACCAGAGGTGCCTCATCTTGCGCCTGACCATCTACAACTCTGGTGAGTTTAGCTCCAGCTCTAATCTAACACACCTGATTTAGGTAATGAGGCTTCAAGAGCACCCAAATATTATAGCCAGGTCACTGGAGGGTGGCAGGACCAGAAATAAGGCATTCTTGCCGTACACCTGATTACATGATTTCTTTTTATAGTTATGCCATATTAATTTCCATATTTATGCAACACCAATTTAAGTTATGCTACACTACTTTATACATTACATGCATTGTCAAGGTCGTGCAACAACCATTCCCGACATACCCATGGTTACAACACACATTCCAAAGAATTGGTAACATTTCATATTAAGGGCCACAAAATTAATGTAAATTGCTAATTATTTGTTAGTTAATAATTAAATACTAATTATATATTTATTAACAGTTCATTAAGCATTCATGATTAAGTACTGAATGATTAGTAACTGAGTACACCAGTAACTGTTAACTGTTAACCTTGGTTCACCCACTATTTTTAATTAACTGTGTACCGCCTGCTGATTAATACACTGATGATGAACTAATAAGAATGTTTACTCACATGACTAAGTAACACAAAAACTAACTGGTACCTAACGGTTAATCCTTTTTATTACATGTTAATTAATCTACAGATTTCTACATATTTATTTATATTAAATAACTACTACAGTGTCCCTGCCAGCATAGAGATCATCAACACTACATATTACACTACAGACTCATAATAATGACTTGACTAGATCCTGAAACATTAATTTCTCTCTGCTCATTTTTCTGTCCCCTCAAGTAAAGGGGAAGATATATATATATATACACAAATTAGTGACATTTCTTTTAAATGATTCTACGCAATGAACCAAACCACAGTATTTGTTTAATAAGGTAAAACAAATCCTTGAAACTTGCACATCGCATCCAGTGAGATTGTTTGAGGAGCTAAGATTAGTTTCCATGGTGCCAAGGACCCTATCTGACGCATTAAGATATTAACATAACAGTATAACAGATGTTGTGCAGATTTTATTCTGTAGCTTATAAGAGAAGCTGTTGGCTTTGAATACGCTAGTTTTAGGACTAGCCAGTATTTCCAAATACATTCCTGCCATGGTTTACAGTGAAGTGATGATGCTCTTAATGGTAAGTTTATACTATAACTAGTTTATTAGTAACAAAGACTGTCACTTCATGTGGAGTTTAGAGATATGATGTAAGGGGCAACTAATGAGGAAAATGTACAGACAGAATTGAGGACACTGGCTCCCACCCTCTTTATCACACAGTGATGAGATGCAGGAGCACATTCAGTGCAAGACTCATTCAGCCAAAATGCACTACAGAACGCCACAGGAGGTCATCAGACTTTACTCCTCTCTTAACAAACGACACCTTTCACATGTACAGTAATAACAATAGAACTATAATTTAATTATGTGTGCAACAACTCAAATGTGCAATAACTTCTTCCTTCTAAACTCTTACTGCTGTATACAGTACATCTGTACTTATTATTAAAGCCACAGTCACTTTATAATTTATTATTCTATTGTATTATAAGACTTTATATATGTGTACATATTGCAAATTTCTTTTTTTGTAAATTATTATTAGAATGTTTATTCTTCTACATAACCGGCTGCTACTGTAATAACTGCAATTTCCCCCTGGGATCAATAAAGTATTTCTGATTCTGATTCTGAGACTGCTGAATATGTGGAGGTGAAGGAAAGTGTTAAAAGCCCACTGCACAGTGAAGAAAAATGTAATGAAACATTATTAGATTCATTAACAGATTATTGCAGCACTAATTCACAGATATCAGTTAGTTCTTATGCTACTTATTTATATGAGTTAGTACACAGATAATGAGTAAATAGGTGGAGAACTAATAAAAAACTGAAGTTAACAGTTAAGGGTCTACACAGTTACTAATTATTAAGTATTTAATAAATAATCACTATATCTTCATGTGCGGTTTATGTATTGTTGCTGTCCAAAAAAAGGGGTTCTGACGAATGGAACAATAGAAATGCTCCAAAATAGCATGGAAAAAAATCTGGTTCCATTGACTTACATTAAAAGTAAAGTCTGTTTTTGTCCTTTCCTGTAAAGCTGCAGTTTTAGAGATGCTAGTTTTTCATTGGACAGTGACAATATATGGATTGAGTATTAAATTGCTTATTAACAAATGATTGTCAGCTAGTTTAGATGACTTTCTGACTCTTAACGTAAAGTGTAACCAAAGAGTTTACTGCCCTATTCTCATGGTCACATTATACACGTTTCCACAGTTACGCTACATCAGTTTAAATGATTACACCGCATTTCTATGGTTACTCTACACCTATTTTCTTGGTTAGGCTACACCGGTTCTCACAGTTATGCCATACTTATTTCCCTTGGGGTATATATCATGTCCTCGTGCTCTTACGTTCTTGGAAGGTGGTGAAGAGGATTTTGAAGCGGCTGCGGCGGCTTCCCTCGTCCGCCCACATGCGCACCACCCCCAGCGAGGTCAGCAGCATCACGTCGCTCGCCACCGTGCTGCAGAACTTCACCTTTAGATCCTCCACGGAGCTGCTGCCGTCATACACTGCCACGAAATTCCGCTTACACTCGTTAGAGTTCTGCATCTCGTAATCCAGGAAACGCAGGTAGATCTAAGGAAGAGAGAGGGAGAGAGAGAGAGAGAGAGAGAGAGAGAGAGAGAGAGAGAGAAAACAAACACATATATAATATAGTCTTCCTTTGAAATTTGAATTTATTTCGTGGTATTATTTATTATTGCTTTTTTTATATAAATCAGCTGTAATATGTTAGGTTATTGAATGCCAGCATCAAGATCATGACTGTTAGCATTATAGTACTAAAAATAAAAAGCTCAATGTCTACAAAGTTTCGACAGGCAGTGTAAAAAACAAGACTCTAGCACCCCATAAATGAGCATGTTTGATAAAAAAACCCACAAAAAAACATATTTTCCCACAAACAGCGTGTAAATCCATCATTTCATATATATTTTTTATATATCATATAAAGCTGACATCCAAAACATTTTCAGGTGTGTGTTTCATCAACAGTTCTAGGACTGTATCAAAGTCACCAAGCTCTTTCATCTTGCCTGCATTACTGTGACTGATATCTCCATAATGAGACGTTGTCAATAAACCTGTCTCATATTTCAGACTGCTACCTGATTCAGGCATTTCAAAGCACATCAGATTTTCATCGGTGTTTCCTTCTCTGATCAGTGTGTTGGTAAAAGCACACAAACATGACATGTACTGGAGTCTTTCCAAACACAGAAGACACCTGAACATGTATTTTCTTCTCGGTTAAGGAAATGGTTTGGTAAAAAAATCTAATTTACACCCCTCAGCCCCAAATGTAGCCAACCAGCTGAGACATGTTTTCTTCTTTAGGTTGGCAGCATTGAGGCTAATGTAGCTAATAAGCAACAGAATAGAATCCAATCATAGATTTAAATGAGTTCAGCACAAGAATAAACCATATTATATATGCCCATGTAGTTAATGTCATTTGTCCTATACTAACCATCAAAAAAACAAAAATAATTGTTCTTTTTTAGGTTCATTTTAGTGGTCATTGGTGTCACGTTGTGCATGTTACACCACTGATTACACTGATGTATTTTAAAGGAGACCTGCATTTTTAGTGTTTAGAATTGTATACTTAAGTGATTGGAATAGATTCACATGCAATTTTCCCAAAGCATAATTATTTACTGTTAATCTGAATTCACTCTCTGTCTGAAACGCTCTGTTAGAGCTCTTGTATGTTTAAGCCTTTAACCCCGCAATGAGCCCATTGTGCTGTGATTGGTCGGTCCACCCACTCCGTTCTAAGGTTGTTCAACCACTAAAGTGGCATTGTGCTACAATATTTAGCTCCTGCACTGCTGTTGCTATTAATTGATCCTGCTTTATCAATTACACTGCTCCGTCATGACAATGTATTCCATTTATTTTCAATGAGAAGATTTGGTTCTGTCAGAAGCAGGCACACGGTGCATCATGGGTCCTGCATGTTGAGTTTAGATGATGCGGTGGGCCGAAAAGTTTAGCCGAGGCAACCTTTATGCAAACGAATCCAGCCAACACAATGCATCTATCCAATGAGAAGAGGGCAGGTGTTCGCGTAATGAGTGTTCTCAACAAATGA
This sequence comes from Megaleporinus macrocephalus, assembly GCA_021613375.1. Classification (NCBI taxonomy): domain Eukaryota; kingdom Metazoa; phylum Chordata; class Actinopteri; order Characiformes; family Anostomidae; genus Megaleporinus; species Megaleporinus macrocephalus. Next base: position 17,860,827 of record CM038727.1, read on the forward strand.
AATCTTTATTCCATATTCAGAACTAAATTAAAACACCCTATATTTACATCTGATTCAACTATATAAAAGGATGTAAATATCGTATGAAATAGCCGATGTCGAACCCAAGCATTAATCACCGCTTCCCTGTTACCCCTGTAAAAGCACATACGTGATTTCATTGGACGATGCAGGGAACACCTTTCTTACGCCCACATGTGGCCAGCGGGAGAGAGGGAGTGCGTTCACGTCCGTTGACGCGACAAAGCAGTGTAAATGCAGCGTTTGAGCCTGATCCTGAAAGTCAGACATTTAACAAGTTCACTGGAAAATAAGGATTATTATGTTACGAGATTTTGTCACTTTGTAACATATTAAACGGCTGGAATTCCAACAAGGCATTTCAGGCAACCAAGAAATGTGGATTCTGTTGAAGGGAGCTTCATCCTCTAGGGTGTGTTTTAAACTTTAGAACTTAACATGCACAGAAATCTACATAACACACTAATGGAGGGGGGAAAACCAGAAAAGCATAATATGTCCACCAACAGCTTTGATTTTCACAAACTATTACCAAGCTGATTTTCACAAACCACATTACCACTAAAGGGGTAACATTACTTTAAAGTAATCTAAACATCCTTTTTATTTTCATTGGTTCATCGGGATTGTGTTTAATGACTAGGCTCACGTTGTTTCCTTATTCTTTAGCCATTGCTGTTATCTAGTTTTGTTATCTAGTGTTGACCAGAGGAGGAGACGTAGTGGAGGGTAATGCACATAAATAAGGTTTAGGTAATCATTAGTGAGTCATTCTGACTCCTGGCGGCTGAATAGAAAGGTGTTTTCAGGCTTGTTTAGGGCTTATTTATGATTCATTTGATTCCAAGCAGAGATGCCTTTTCTAGTAAATTGGTTCTGCCCAAAATAAGAGAGATTCAGCGAGGTTATCAGAGCTTTAACTTGGTCGAGGACCCATTAGTTTGTTTTTTTATCGTCTAAGGTTCTCTCTTCAAAGGCATCAATATTTTTCCTGTCCTGCTTCATTATTGTCCAGCACTCATATCCATAAACAGCCACAAAAAAAAAAGAATATAGCCTGGACAGCATTGATTTTATGATCTTTATTGATATATATATATATATATATATATATATATATATATATATATATATATATATATATATATTAGGGCTGCAGCTATCAATTATTTTAATAATGAACTATTCTGTTGATTATTCCAACAATTAATCGAGTAATAGGATAAAAATATTTTTTCTTTATTAAAGATCAATAGTAAATATATACAATATATTAAGACAGATGTCTTTACATTTTATTGCTTAAATTGCATAAAGTAAGGTTTTAAGGAAACATTTTAATAATTACTAGTATTGAAATGTATTACTAGACCTATATATCATACTATAAGTTCACATGTCTGGCTACTGTACACTCCTCAGTTACTATGCTGAAGCTTTTCCTACACTTGCTGACCCACTTACTGCAAACAAACTAAACTGAATATTCTTGCTGTATTGGGTTTTGTGCATTTTAGGCTCCAAATTGTGTGTGAGGGGTGTATGTTCTTGTGAGTGTGTGTTTGTTTGTGACTATGATCAAAACGATAATGTAAATGAAGCTCAGGCTTTTATTTTCTGTGGTTTCTAAGCAAAGCTAAGATCATTTACGGACATAATTCGCCATCACACACTGACTTAAACTAGCCATTACATATAACCATAACTAGCATACACGCCTTACTAACCTTCATCTTAACTCACCATCACACTGACTTACTTTCTTAACTAGTCATTACATATAACCGTAGCTAACATACACGCTTTACTAGCCTTCATCTCAACTTACCATCACACTGACTTACTTTCTAAACTAGTCATTACATATAACCATAACTAACATACACGCTTTACTAGCCTTCATCTCAACTTACCATCACACTGACTTGCTTTCTCAACTAGTCATTACATATAACCATAACTAACATACATGCTTTACTAGCCTTCATCTCAACTTACCATCACACTGACTTACTTTCTTAACTAGTCATTACATATAACCATAACTAGCATAAACGCTTTACTAGCCTTCATCTCAACTCACCATCACACTGACTTACTTTCTTAACTAGTCATTACATATAACCATAACTAACATACACGCTTTACTAGCTTCATCTCAACTCACCATCACACTGACTTACTTTCTTAACTAGCCATTACATATAACCATAACTAACATACACGCTTTACTAGCTTCATCTCAACTCACCATCACACTGACTTACTTTCTTAACTAGTCATTACATATAACCATAACTAACATACACTCTTTACTAGCTTCATCTCAATTCACCATCACACTGACTTACTTTCTTAACTAGTCATTACATATAACCATAACTAACATACACGCTTATCTAGCCTTCATCTCAACTCACCATCACACTGACTTACTTTCTAAACTAGCCATTACATATAACCATGATTAACATACACACATTACTAGCCTTCATCTCAGCTCACCATAACACTGACTTACTTTCTAAACTAGTCATTACATATAACCATAACTAACATATACACTTTACTAGCCTTCATCTCAACTTACCATCACACTGACTTACTTTCTTAACTAGTCATTACATATAACCATAACTAACATACACGCTTTACTAGCCTTCATCTCAACTCATCATCACACTGATTTACTTTCTAAACTAGTCATTACATATAACCATAACTAACATACACGCTTTACTAGCCTTCATCTCAACTCACCATCACACTGACTTACTTTCTAAAGTAGCCATTACATATAACCATAACTAACATACACGCTTTACAAACCTTCATCTCAACTCACCATCACACTGACTTACTTTCTAAACTAGTCATTACATATAACCATAACTAACATACACGCTTTACTAGCCTTCATCTTAACTTACCACCACACTGACTTACTTTCTAAACTAGTCATTACATATAACCATAACTAACATACATGCTTTACTAGCCTTCATCTCAACTCACCATCACACTGACTTACTTTCTAAACTAGTCATTACATATAACCATAACTAACATACACACTTTACTAGCCTTCATCTCAACTCACCATCACACTGACTTACTTTCTAAACTAGTCATTACATATAACCATAACTAACATACCCACATTACTAGCCTTCATCTCAACTCATCATCACACTGACTTACTTTCTAAACTAGTCATTACATATAACCATAACTAACATACATGCTTTACTAGCCTTCATCTCAACTCACCATCACACTGACTTACTTTCTTAACTAGCCATTACATATAACCATAACTAACATACACGCTTTACTAGCCTTCATCTCAACTCTCCATCACACTGACTTACTTTCTTAACTAGCCATTACATATAACCATAACTAACATACACGCTTTACTAGCCTTCATCTCAACTTACCATCACACTGACTTACTTTCTAAACTAGTCATTACATAGAACTATAACTAACATACATACTTTACTAGCCTTCATCTCAACTTACCATCACACTGACTTACTTTCTTAACTAGACATTACATATAACCATAACTAACATACACGCTTTACTAGCCTTCATCTCAGCTCACCATCACACTGACTTACTTTCTTAACCAATCATTACATATAACCATAACTAACATACATGCTTTACTAGCCTTCATCTCAACTCTCCATTACACTGACTTACTTTCTAAACTAGTCATTACATATAACCATAACTAACATACACGCTTTACTAGCCTTCATCTCAACTCTCCATCACACTGCGAAATGCGAAATGTTATCGTTACTGTGTGTCGCTCCGCTCTGTGGACTGGACGTGCTGAAACACTGAAACACTGATGTGGTGCTCCACTAGGGGTCACCGTAAAACTCAGACTCGCTATCTGTTTGCTGGGAAAGCTCAGTTTGCTTTCTGAAGTTGGCTTCTTATTTTAATTCCCCAGTTCCACCTTAAATGTAGCAAAAGTTACATTGTGGTGCCTGTAACTGCTGCATCATTTAAACTCCAGCTACATCTTTCTTCAGGTTTATGCTCAGTAACAGCTCCCTCAGCTAGTTGGGTTTTCCAGTACACTTTGGAACCTTTGTATGGTTTTCTCTGGCCTGTCTCTCATTTTAGCCTTTCCTTATTTCCTCTCTCTTTCTCTATTTTGCTATCCGCACCATCAAATCACGTCTTCTTCGTGTCAACTGGCAACACCGTTAGCGTGCGTAAAAGTCATGCGTTCGAAACAGTGTGCTGCATATGATTGAATGTGTCAAACCTTTGACAAACTTGTTTGCTGATACAAAATTAGCTTGTTTTTCAATTTTCTGTCATGACTGCGACTTGTTGACCAGGCTTGTTGATAAGGTTTCTTATTAGAACAATGAGATGCTGTACCTATTTCCCAGAGGACGTTTAATAAATGTATGTGGTCAATACAGTCAAAAGCTGTAGTCAAGTTGATGTGTCTGGCAGTTCCCTTCTTTTTAACATATTCCCGGTTCGCCCTCATCTTCTCCCTCTCCGCCTCCCAGTTCTATTCACCAAATATGAAAAGAGCCACATCACTCGCCGCATATCAATTATGCTATGGGCTTTTGATGTACACTTTGCAAACTCCTACAAAGAAGCCGTGTTGAAGTTTTTTATACCAGCAGCATGTGGTGTATGTTTTCTGCTTGCTGCGAGCATCATGCCAATAGAAACATGCATGGAATAGTCTGCCCCTGGACCATGCCTCCTGTTACACAGTAAGGCCACTGTATTATGCCTGAAGTTCGATCCTGGTGGCCGAGCTGCAGAGCAGGGGCATTGACGGGAAGGTGGACCAGCAAGCTCTCTTTGCCTCTCAGCTCAGGTCTGCACTCTGCCCTATAATGAGAGGTAGCTGATCCTGGTTTGGCTTTGCAAATTAGATTTTTGACGTAACTCTCACTTTAATTTGGTGCTAATCAAGCCTAATCCATCCCTCTCCACAGGACTGCCCCAATTTCACTGCTGGAAATATTATATTCTCTATTAGAATCATTCCCTTTCACAATGACACAGCTTCAACATGCAAGCCTGTCATTAGTGCAGGCAATTAGACTGGACTGCCTCCCACTGCTCTGCTCAGTAGTGATCTGAGTCCACTACCCATAGTGTGGAATCATTACTTTTAACAAAAACAACACTCATTTATGACAACCCAACTGAAGGAAAAGAGAAACTAGGCTACACTGACTGGCCACTTAATTAGAAACCCCCTCTTTTTCCATTCAATTCAATTCAAGTTTATTTGTATAGTGATTTGTACAACAGTGTGAACACAGAGAAACTATGTTGAACAATTTTCTGCATCTGTTGATGTACAGTTTGTGTTAGCCATATGTCTAGCCCAGTGAACAGTTTCTGACCTCATGGCGGCTCTTGTGTGGATATTTAAACAATAGTGACACTGTTGTGTGTAAAATCCCTTCCTAATGCTGTGGTAAGAAACTGCGGTTAGAAACTCACCGGTGATGAATGGGATAGAGCGGGGCTAAAGCACTGAGCAGGCTTTAGCCTGTAATTGTCGTCTGTAAGCTCCGCCCACCAATGTGTTTGTTTGTAGCTACTGTTGCAAGGTTGGATAAGTTTTGCCAAAAGTCCCATTCAACCTAAAGAATTCAGAATTAGCTTTAGATTAACTACAGAACCTTGAGTTGCCAGTTTCAGATGCTAAGCTATTGAGCTGGACTTCTGGCTAAATTAGGGTGACAAGTTGTCATTCCCTATTATGGGTGGCCTGTAGCTGTCCCTGGCAACGTCCCCGATTTTTTCTGACTGTGAATTAAAAACAGACCTGGCAGCAGAGCAGACAGGCAGATGCCTGTCTGTTGTGCTTGTTTTGGCCAACAGAGGGAGCTGCTACTGCCATCTACTAACCACTTCCACCACTTGCTTATCTAGTTTTAGGGAATGGGGTTGGTTCTGCAAGTGACAGAGTTAACACAGTGCTCTAGTACTTTCCTTGTTGTTGTTTATTTTCTGTGTGTTGTGTTGCTCAAACCTGATTAGTTCCTCATATACTCTGCCTATTACTTGTATGCTGTGTACGTTGCATATTGTTTATTTTCTGTAAATGATGTGTACATTGTTTATATAACAATAATACTAGAGAGATACAAATTGGAAACACCAAATTTCCTGTGTGTGTCAACATGCTTAGCCAGTAAAAATACAGAAAAAATACAGAATACTACAGTGTAAAACTCGACCGAGCAGGGATGGGGTTACAAGAACTGATTCATACTACCAGGTGATAGGTGGGTATCTGATTTGTACAGGCACAGAATCTGCCTGACTGTAGCTACCATGACATCTATAAATGCTGTGTTAGCTTTCCAGTCATCCATATATGACGTACATGATATGTTGATAGCAGCCTTCTCTGTCTCTCCAAAACCGGAGCTAGCTCCGGTTTTGGAGAGACAGAGAAGGCTGCTATCAACATATCATGTACGTCATATATGGATGACTGGAAAGTTTCTATATCAGATATGTGGTCGCCTTAAACTAAATGAAACTAAGCAGGTTGAATATGACAACAAATGAGTCCACATGCTGATATTTTGTGACCTAAAAGCTTGGGGCAGTCGTGGGCTGGAGGTTATGGAACAAGCCTTGTGACCGAAAGGTTGCTGGTTCCATGAACTGACGGGACACGACTGAGGTGCCCTTGAGCAAGGAACCTAACCCCTGACTAATACCGGGCGCTGTGGTAGGGCTGCCCACTGCTCTGAGCAAGTGTGCTCATAAGTGAAACCTTTAAGATTTCCAGTAAAGTGGCCAGGTGGTGAAATTTCAAAGGAAGTGTGTCTAATAAAGTGGCCAGTTAGTAGAAGCACAAGGTAGATGTTTCTTATAAAGTGGCCAGTTAGTAGAAGCACAAGGTAGATGTTTCTTATAAAGTGGCCAGTTATTGGAAGCACAAGGTAGATGTTTCTTATAAAGTGGCCAGTTAGTGGAAGCACAAGGTAGATGTTTCTTATAAAGTGGCCAGTTAGTGGAAGCACAAGGTAGATGTTTCTTATAAAGTGGCCAGTTAGTGGAAGCATAATGTACGTGTTTCTATTAAAGTGTCCAGTTAGTAGAAGCACAATGTAGGTGTTTCTAATAAAGTGGCCAGTTATTGAAAGCACAATGTAGGTGTTTCTAATAAAGCATCCAGTTTGTGGAAGCATAATCTAGGTGTTTCTATTAAAGTGTCCAGTTAGTGGAAGCATAATGTACGTTTTTCTAATAAAGTGTTCAGTTAGTGAAAGCATAATGTAGGTGTTTCCAATAAAGTGGCCAGTTTCTATTTAAGTGGAAAGAGAGCATTTATTTACCCAAATACATAAATCCTCAGAAATTTCTGAAAGGGCATCGTATCTGTAAATGAACGCTGTATAACCAATAATAAAAAGTGATTAATCAGAAAACGACACACTACCCGCAAGAAATGAAAGTGGCTTATCAATATATGCCATGCTACTGTCATTAGAGCTGATTAATCACTGCAGTGACTTTTGCTAAAGTGCTTTGATAGAAAGGGGTTTCTAATAAAGTGGACAGGGAGTATACGCATGTATGAGCACCTCTCCTCCTCCAGGAAAAGACCAGACTGGTGATGAAGTGAAAAGCTGTTATGGAGCCACATCACTGGGTTTGTCCTAGAGATGCTGCACACCCACAAGCCGTCAACATTACTAATGAGCTGGAGAACCCCCGGTGTTTCTGCTGGCCTCCACCATCAGCAGCCTGACACTAAGCAGTGTGGGCGTCTCACAGACACACTCAAATAGAACAAATGACAGTGCGTGAGGACCGGCGGTCTGTTCGGCCGTACCTCGGGGAGACGAAGTTTAATGAGATTCAGAGATGCCCACGGCTAATTTCCCACGTTTGACACGTCAGGGGAGTCTGCAGGCTGCATGTGGACATGGGAAAAGGGGCTGATCATAAAAACAAATTCTGATGTAACCTTTACAGGGCAGAATTACTACACGTATGATGAATGTGTTCCTCTGGGTCTTTTTTTTCATTTAAAAAATATTTTGAAGATACTAATTCAGTGATAGATAATTCAGTCTAGATTGGCTGTAAACAATTTTAAGCTTTATCGATTGTCTTTCCAAATTTTGACTTGAATTGGATTCTTGGGCTCCCTTGGATAGTTATTGAATCATTAATAGTGAAGCCTTACAGCTTACAAGATTTACTATTATAATATAGCTGTTAACCTTAAAAAGGTAAGTAACCGAGTGAATCTGAAATGGACACATTGAACTTCAAAAAGTAAGTTAACAAATGTAAAACACAGATCACATCTCAGGTTAACAAGTCATAGAAACGTTGGCTGCATTACTGCAAAACATGGCTGCATTACTGCAAATTTTCTCAAGGTTTGGTGTCCAGCCTTATAAATTTACTTCCGCGTTTATGCTACACCCATTATACAATTATGCTACACTAGTTTGCAATACAATACACTGATGATCGTTTTACTAAGCACATATATCCATAGTTTGCACAACACCTAGTTCATGTTTAAGCTACACCACTAAAATACTGACACAAGTAATAGTCAAAGTGCATTCATACAAAGCAACTTGAGTAAAAGTTCAAAAGTATCAGAGTAAAAATGACATCAGTGCTGAGTTACTGCAAAGGAACTTCTTAAAATACAGTGCTTCAACTCCAGAGTCAAAGATGTGACCAATCACAAAACAGCAAAACCAAATAAAGTCAAATGCATAAAAGGAATTAGTAACTAAATATCAATGACTAAAAGTGTAACTGAGTGAAAAGTAGATACTAGGTAATACTACTATAGATCATACTACCCTAGATAATAGTATAAATACTATATATAAGACTATAGAAGTAAAAGTATTACTATTAAGTTTTACTAAAGTATATGTACTTGAGTAAATGTAACTGGTTACTACCCACCTCTGGTTACACTACATACATTTCCATGGATGCTCTAAAAGTAACAAGTTCTAAAAACCATGTGCTATTACTGGCTGAAAGCTGTATCGGTAAAATGACTAGGCTAAGATTTGAACCAACGTATTCTAAACAATTAAGCTGAAAACAGAAAATGAGGAAAAAAAGGATTTGGAACCCATTCTGTTAACACTAGCTTAACTAACAGTAATGACAGTTGTCTAGTTTATATATTACCAGATGAGTCATGAAATGGGGTGACTTACATTGAGAGGCATTACCATCAATGTTAGCTGCAGGTTAAGGAACTTAATTATGTTGCTCCAGTTCTAAGCTAGTGTTGTTAGTGTTTTTTTTAATAAAAGTCTGTCATATTAAATAATGATTTACTTGTAATTATAGAATGTACTAGTAATTTGCAGCTTTCAGTGTTTCTCTGTGTATGCTCATAGTGCCCTCACCTCTCATGACCCTAAAACCACACCCTTGCAAATGGCAGGACTAAATATGGCCAAAAGCACAGGATTAAATATTCTTGTTAAAGGCTTAGGAAGATGTTCCCTGCATGCACCAGCAGAGCAGAAACACCACGTTCATTAGTTTTCATGTGCATGTGGTGGTGAATGTGTCCTAAAGGCTAAGGATCTGCACCTGGAATTAAGTCGTAATTTGCATGAATCTAGTTATGATTCCCGGTGAAAGAATTATACACTAGAAAATAGATTTCACATTATAAGGGACATAATGGTTCATATATTGATGTAAACACAATTTCATTGCTCTGTGTAAGTATCGTCCCAGTTGTAATGAATAAAGATGAACACTTTTACATATAACAGTGAAATTAATAAGAACAGTATGACCAAACAAAATGGAAATTTTGGTTATGAGCTGAGAGTTTAAAGCTGAAGCCCCTGAAGCTTGTCTGTGTGAGCGGAGCCCATTAATTAACCTTTATATCTAATACAACTTTTATATAATTCTTTACATACTCTGTTCATAGTAACAGGAAGGTCCAATGAATGGTTGCAAGATTAAATAGTTAAGAAGCAAAAAAAACTAATTTAGAGTGGTTTGATGTGAAATTCTCTGTTCTAGAGAAACTCAGGACTACTCAGGACTGAGAGCCATCTGCCTCTAAAAGCATCCTCACAAAATTTTTTATATGAAAAGCTTATGAATACACAGTCTCAGTGACATTTAAGACTTTGTTTTATGACAGGTTTGATTTTGGCATAAAACATATCTTGCTGTATTTTGAAAAACCCATTCATGGTGGAGAGATACATGCAAGACGGCACTACAATAATCAAAGAAAACATATTTTCTCAGATTTATCTCTGACCTTCATAAACATGATATATAAACATAAATATAAAAACACAATAAAGTCAACAGTCAATATTTGTGTGGCAGACATAGTGACCGCAGGTTCATATCACCACCACTGAATTAAACAAACCTTTCCACGTCAAACCCTGAATGACTTTGTTCATATCTCAACCACTGGATTATCCAGAAAGTTTTAAAAGTCAATGGAATTTCCCTTGGAATCTTAGTTTGCAGTGCTCTCCTTAGTCTTATCTTCCAAACTTTCTATTACACACCAGCTGAATGCAAATGTATTCTAGCTTTCTAGCTTAGCCCAAATGTTTTGTGTTTGCTATTCTACTCCATGAAGAGTGGAAAGAGGGAAAATAGTTTTTGACTTCCTTTTGTGCGTTTTCTTTTACAATCGTATCTACACTCAATATTCATTTTTATCAGCTCCACTTACCATATAGGTTCTACATTTTCAGGCATTTTTAGGTTCTACAATTACACTGTTGGCCATTTGGTTTGTTGCATACTTTGTTGTCCCATCTTTACCCTGTTCTTCAATGCTCAGGACCCCCACAGGGCCACTACATAGCAGGTATTATTTAGGAGGTGGATCATTCTCAACGCTGCAGTAATATTGACATGGTGGTGTGTTAATGTAATGCAACTTTACAGGAGAGGACAAAAAACTACTTTACTTTCAATGCAAGACAATGGAACCAGATTTTTTTCCAAGCTATTTTGGAGCATTTCTATTGGTCCATTCATCATTACATTTTCACACAATGTAAACGACCATTGCCATGTTCAAATTATGTATAAAACCCAAAATGTTTTTCATTGGACAGCAACGATATGTAATATGCACAGCATTTGAATCCATGAATATTGTATAGCAGAAGACTTGTAGGTTCACTGGTGGTTTTAAATAGTAAAGAAAATTGCTCTATTTGTTTTGTAGACACCTCTGGTTCCTAAAACCACAACTGTACAGAAACTGATTTGTCTACAATGAACAATTTCATATCAAACCACTCTTAAGAACAGAACGGTGTAAAACGTTTGAAAGGGAGGTGTAATTTACTTTAACTGAAGAATTTTTATATTTGATATGAATATTTTGGAAGACGTTGTGGGAAGTCCTGATGCTGACCTATCTCTTAACCCTTGTGATTTGATTCCAGACATTGTCTCACAGGCATGAAACAATGACGGGGTACGGATAAATGCTAATCTAGGATTAGCTGCTGCCTTTCATTTTTAATAATTCAGTTGATTATAATTATACGGCAGATGAAGCTGATAATAACAGATAATAAAACAACAGCAAAAACATGACCTGTAAAAAAGACTAAGGGGTCAAGATCACTACCAATTTGGTTGCCACTTATCAACTCTGCCGAGCAAGTGCAACACTGGAACACAGAACTGACAACATAAATAAAATATGTTACACAAAGATAATTTGATCACTTTAAATCCAGATTATGTCATTTTAGCAATAACGGTGTTGGTCTAATACATTTTGTGTAAGTATTTAAAAAACTGAACTGAAATTCAATGGATTCATATTTTTTTCAGTGGAATGCTACAGTGGACATGTGAAAGAAAGCCTGAGAGATGAATCAGACCGTATGCTTCAGCTGAGCTAAAAAAAAAGACCAGCAGTCTTTCTGAGTCGTTCCAACAGGCTGTAAATGCCATGACATAACCGAACCAGTAATCTTACCCTGAAACCCTAATCCCTGTCCCTGCGGAGTCCAAAAAGCTCCAGAGGGATTTCAAACGTCCAAAACCCTTCTCTCTACTACTCTCTGACCGCACTACACAAAAGTCCTCTCGGATATACATCTGCTCATCGCCACTATGCCATACTGTAGTATATATCTGACCTCATAAGAATTTTCTTCAAGACACAATTCAATCAGTTATGAAATCTTCAATTTCATCATGACTGGTTTCGAATTTTGTTTTTCATTCACTGTATGATACAGTAAAGACACACATATTAATGGACGGATTGTCTGCATAGTAAATTTACATTCATACTATAATACAATAATTTTCTTATCATTATTCTTATCATTATTATTTTTTTATCATTATTATGCTGTCCAATGAAAAACAAGTATCCCCAAAATTGCAACTTTACAGGAGAGAACAAAAACATACTTTACTTTTAATGTAACTCAATGGAACCAGAATGTTCTCCAAGCTATTTTGAAGCACTTCTATTGGTCTATTGGTTTCACATAATGTAAACAACCATTGCCATGTTCAAATGATGTAGAAAACTCAAAATCAACAAAAATGGCGATGCATGTTTTTCATTGGACAGCGACGATTTAAAATGTCCCAGAACTTCTTATTTTTATTTAAAATTTTGAACTTGAGGCATGATTGCACTATATGTTAATTTTCTGAGTATGAGCTTGATGGTTCTACTTGATACTACGTATGTGCATTCAGCTAGTTGTCAACCTGAGTATTTGTAGTATGGGCACACGTGTTATCTTATAATGACAATATCGGAAATGTAGCTGTAAATACATTTTGAGCATTTTACTTATTCCAGGGTGGCACAGTGGTGTAGTGGTTAGCACTGTCACCTCACAGCTAAACGTTCTCCCTGTGCTGGAGTGGTATTCCAGGTACTCTGGTTTCCCACAGTCCAAACACTTGCATGTTAGGTTGATCGGTCACGTATGTGTAAGTGTGTGTTTGACATGTGATTGACTGGCGACCTGTTCATGGTGTACCCTGCCTTCGCCCAATGATGCTAGGATTGGCTCCAGCCCCCTCGTGACCCCGACTAGTAGGATAAAGCAGAAGATAATGGAGGGATACTTATTCCTGTTAATTACTTATTTGGTTCAGGATAGAGATATGTGTGTAGAAAACTCAAAATCAACAAAAATGGCGATACATGTTTTTCACTGGACAGCGATGATTTTCAAGATTTGTTTGATGCTCAATAATCATGATTCTGTCTACTTGGATGGTAGTAAGACTAAAATGATGGACATCCCCCAGTATCAGCTACTATCAGTCACAGGGTTTTCTGCATCTCATCTTTCCACTAAAACAGTGTAATGTCAGAGATTCTTTAATATAAGGGGAAATTGCAGACTTCTGCTGTTTGGCTTTAGATAAAAAGCTAATGCTAATCCAATCAGACCTACAAACTATAAGCCCATCATATCTGAACTTGACGTCAGCAAAATATTTCCAAGAATTACAACAGTTCTTTTCAGCATAAATAGCCATGGATATATCTTTTGGTCACTATGGGTTAACTGGTATGTTTTCACATGGGATATAACTTGAGTAGCCCCACTTAACCCTCTGATACACAGTGTTAAAAACATAAAAAATTTAAAATCTTGTTTTGACCTTAAATCATTATTTTAATTCTTACTTATTTACTTCATGAACAAAATTAGTTTTTGTAAATATGTTCCTGACTGCTTGTTTACAAATGTTAATAATTCCTAAAAAACCCAAAGTGAATACAATTTTGACCCATGTTTTGAGTTAGAAGGGCAGTGATACAAAAATGATTTTATTAAAAAAAAAATGAAATCAGGACTTGTGAGAATCAAAAACAAGTAAATTGGGGAATCAATGGAAGCTTAAATTATTAAATTAATTTATTGAAAAGATATAGAAAATAAAATCTCAGTTGGGTCACTTTTGACCCAGGTTGTGCATCAAAGGTTAATAACAAGCCTACTATTTGACATAGTATAGAAGGAGGCAGCCTTGAAGTCACAACATAAACAGTTCCTATGGAAACAAAGAAGTGTGAGGTGGGTGGAGTTTTGGTGGCTGAGACTAGTGTTCATTAGGCTGAGCTCTGTTGGAACAACAAAACCTTGATTCACGTTGGACCAGTGACAAACCCATGCGTGCATGTGGAAATACGAATAGCCAATCAGAACGCACCTGCCAGAGTTCTGTCTACATGTGGGCGAAGAGTCTGTGGCTACTATTATACCCACATGAGCGAATGAGCTAACACTGACAGGTGCTGTAGTAGTCTAGACGGCAATGGCTCGTTGTCTTCTACATAATGTTTGTTCTAATAAATGGATGATGTGTCAAGGCGAAACTAGGAGAATAAGCTAGTTTCTTTGTCTGGTTCTAGATAACGCATGCTAGAGTAAGTAGGCCTCGCTCTAATGACTCTATTATGTCCTGCTAAATAGCTTTTGGTCAGAGCTATCTGGCGTGCGAGCAAGAAAGTAAACACAGGGAGAAGATCCGGTTTTCCCAAACTATTGGACATTTCTTGTACAGCGTAGCACGGAGCAGCGGCAGAGACAGCATTTGTTCATAACTGTAATAATAATCTGATAATATACCAAACTCTAGTCCACCTGCAGAACACCCAGCTCACTCCAAACATCAAGTAGACAACGTACCTCACTGCTAGTTCAAGAGAGACCTCGGTTCATTGTCCTCGCCCTGTTAGCTTCTACAGTTATCCAGTTCTCTGTTTACGCCATCTGCCGCATCCCATAATGCAAAGCACACCTGGCTGCAGGAGATGTTTAGATCAAACTTGTGGAGTACACCTAATACTTGGGTCGGATCGAGTTCGCATCATGTTCTCATCACAAACGAACCACTCCAGAGTTCATTTGGAACTGGACCAAGACCCTCTCGAGGGGCTCGGTGCGGTTGAGTGCCAATACTGTTTTCACAGCTGCCAAAACGAACCGCACCAAGAGTGCAAACGAACCACAGTCTGTTTTAACCGGTGGTGTGAAAACACCCTAAGATGGTCAAGTTCAATGCAGGTCACCTAATTAAGCTTTGTAAACTGGTAAACCAGCTAAACCATCAAACTTGAATGGAAACACAGAAAATGACACGGATGCTAAGCTGACAGCTTAATACTCAGTCTGTCAATATAAAAAAAGCATAGATCTTCTAAAACCAGCAATAGCTTTTGTGAAGGAGGACTCAGTTCTAATGCTGCATAACTCAGTGGTCATTTAGAGTGTTTGATGTGAAATGGTTAATTGTAGAGAAAATCACTGACCCCACCATAAAGTGATGGTGATATTATTGCAAATATAGCCATTTTATTTACTATCAAAAACTAGAAACTAGTTTGATGTTGGTGATGGGACAATAGGAGTTATTCCAAAAATAATAAGGTTTTATTAACAGTACAGTGTTTGTACCAAAACTAAAACATATAAACTATCTGCAATGTATTCACAAACATTTGATGTAATAACTTACTGTAGAGGATTTTTGGGAGACCTAAAGCTGTTCAGACGTCTGGTTCCTATCACCACAACTGTGCATAATTCTAAGAATTAACATCCTTTAATGATTTAATTACATCGTTCTAAACAATATGGCTAAAATGTACTGCCTTGTTAAAATAAATACCAGTGTTTCACAGCATTGTTGGTGGGTGTATTTTCAGCCTGTGTATTTTCTGTGCATGTTCCTGAATACCCGTGATGCAGCTTAATGAACACCTGGACAGTGATTTCAGTATTAAAATCTTGCAACCGAAGTGGCTGGGATTTAGAAAGTTGTTTCAATTTTATCCCAACTGCTCCTTTAATTTTAGCAGCACTGCCTACCCTGTTCCCTTGTGGATCATGTCAAGCACCCCTAACTTGCAACCCAGGCTTGATTGCTTGAGTACACTCTAATTAGCCTTCTCAGCTACAGTTTTTCAATTAGTAAGCTTTTTCTCCACCGCTGCTTCGGAATACATTATCAGTGCGTGCGTGTCGTCGAGGCAGCAACCTTTAGAGCTGCGCGTTATCTCTTTTCGGGCCATGGGTGAGTGTATTTAGGGTGCAACTCACGTCCCCTGTGCTGACTAATTTGTACTGGGTGCCAGCTGATGGCTAAAGCTCCAGCCAGTTCAGAGAAGGCTTCTGTGCATAGTGAAGAATCAAAGCCATTCATGTCTCAAAGAAGCCACTACGGTCGTACGGCTTGTACGTTCGTGAAGCTAGTTTTTGTTCTGTTAACCACTAAACATGTAGTGTGTTTAATCAGAAATTGTTTCTGTAAGGTGAGTATATACAAATATACAAATTCTGCGATACAGCAGCCCTCATTCATCAATGCTGTATATTGTCGCTGTCCAATAAAAAACAAGTGTGTCCAAAATGTGAACTTTATACGAGAGGCCAGTCTTTGCTTTAAATGTAAGTCAATGGAACCAGAATTTTTTCCAAGTAATTTTAAAGCATTTCTATTGATCCATTTATGGAAATTGTACACAATGTCAATGGCAGCTGTCGTGTTCAAATGATGTAGAAAAATTAAAATCGACAAAAATTGATATACATGTTTTTTATTGGACAGCGGCGATATGGTGAAATCAGATCATACAGTTTTGATATGTCTGTATATGTCTGTGTATGATTAGTTTGAAAACCCCCGAAAAATCTTGATTTGTGCTTAACTAATAGAAACTATGTTCAAAATCATCTATAATAGCCGTAAAATACAATATATTGCTAAACATATGTGTGCACAGGACATCCAGTAATACCATACGTACCTACATTACATGCACACTGGTGTAAACAAGAGCTGCAACCAACAGTTCAATGTCCTCCGTATTTGCCTTTCTGGAATTCCTAAACACCTGCTATAGAGCTACATAATTGTGAAGAAGCAAGCAAGAGATATCTCACAAGAACTGCATAACACTTTACGGCACCATGTCACACAACAACAACTACTATCTAGAACACTAGAATCTAGCTATAAGAAGCTTGGTTTTTCCAGCATGGACAACATGGCAAGGCTGCGAAGAGATAAGAGAAAACCTTTTTGGAAGGAAGCGAGGGAGAGAAAAACAGTGAGAGAGTGAACAAGCAAGAGACCAGAGTATATCTCACACTACTGAGTGTCTACATACCTGCCAGTGTTATTTATAAAAGACTGCGAGGTAGGCTGTAACCTTCCCTTCCCTGTGTCATCCCTGTCTCTCAGATTTTTGCAGTGTTTCAAGGTTTTAAAGTTATCCAACCTCACTACCGTTTAAGGCTAGCATGTAAAGAAATACACTGATTTCCTTCCAAAAAGTTTGTCCAGTCTTTGTCAGTCTTACCTCAAATAAGTCTTGAAAGTCCATATGGTTCTTTCTTTTCTGATGTTGTCTTTGTCAGAATTGTGTTGAATCCAGACTCCATGCCTCAATTGAAATCCCCCTTTGTATGTACATGTGTCACGAAGGCATATGGTTGCTATAGATTACACTCGCAACATCCAAAAGTGTAACAAGTAGCGTCCATATTTAAATAGTCCAGCATTTAAATTAGCCTTTGTAGGAATATAAACACACTTCACAAAAGTGCAGCACCCTTAAAAACAATTTATTATTTCCAGTCATAGCAATTTAACAGAGGTTCAGTAGGAGGAGCAGAGCACTTATTATGAGCCAGTGTGCTGTGATTTTATTGGCTCCCTAATAAAATATTTGCATGAATGTGGGCGTGGTTAAATTTAATCAAAAGTAAATCAGTTGTTCATTAGCTGGTGTTACACACTTAAGCTGATTTATCATCTGCACTTAATTCATGAATCAGATGCAGTAATTTGTACTCATGTCTATAGTTTTAACCACTAAAAGTGCAGACTGAGCCCTTTTTCATTGCCCAATAGTCAGTTCTCATTGGTTTATAAAATGAAGAACCTCCCATTAAACATTATGGTAACCCCAAACCAAATCCCCAACTTGTTTGAAACAACAAAAAGCAGTATACAACATTCATATTATACATTATATATATATATATATATTATATATTATATATATATATATATATATATATTCATGTATATCAAGTATATGACAAATCTATTACAAAACTCTCCAATTATATATTAATTCTAAGCTTAACACAACAAAAATAATACTTTTCTTTCCAAGTAAATATGCATTTTGTGCTTAACAAAATGCAGTTAACATAACAAGAAACATAAATAGTAATTCTGTGGTCTCCACTTAATTACGTATTTTGTGATTAACATGACAAAATCTATTACATACACATTTTGCAATTAGCCTGGTGAAAATTCCCATTGAAATATATATTTGTTGTTACTGCAACAAGAAAACTATTATAAAGTACACATGGTTCGTGCAACAAAATCTCCCATTAAAAAGGCATTTTGTAGTTAATGTAACAAAAAGGCTGTTTTTTATTTTTGCAATCAGCCTGTAAAACAAATGAAGAGTTTGAGTGCTTTGCTTTGTGTTGTTAAGGTTTTTAGGCTTGTGGGTCTAATGGCTTTAGAAATATGAGTGTATGTGAGATGGGCTGTTTGAACAGTGCTGTGATGTGATTACAAAAGCACTGCCCCCCACACCCCCACACCCCCACTCTGCCCCCACCCCCGCCATCTGCGCTTAAAGTAAACATTCCTGTGAGGCCGAAAATGCGACAGTGATCTAAAGCCATTTACAGAATTAACTCTGGCAACCCAAAATGGAGATTATGTGCTGTGTGTGGCAACCCTGGTCTGAAACACAATTAAACTCTCACGGTGAGAAGCTTCGGGGGGTTTAATCACTTACAGTCCATTTAAATGTATTAATACTCCAGCCAACAGCCTGTCATGTAATCTACTAAATGGCGCTGGAGAATCAATAGGGGTCTATCAAAGAGACCACAGCGTTTAAGAAGAGGGCAAATTGGCCTTAACCATGCCCTGCCCACAAACGTCTTGCTAGTTTGAACAAGCTTTACAAATCCCATTCAATCTAACAGGAAACTGTGAAACACTGTTCAGTTTATATTACAATACCTACCTTTAGAGTAAGTTATACAGTTAATCTAATGACAAACTGTAGAAGACAACTCAGTTTATATTACAATACCTACCTTTAGAGTAAGTTATACAGTTAATCTAATGACAAACTGTAGAAGACAACTCAGTTTATATCACAATACCTACCTTTAGAGTAAGTTATACATTCAACTTAATGAGAAACTGTAGAACACAACTCAGTTTATATCACAATACCTACATTTAGAGTGAGATATACATTCAACCTAATGAGAAACTGTAGAACACGACTCAGTTTATATCACAATACCTACATTTAGAGTGAGATATACATTCAACCTAATGAGAAACTGTAGAACACAATTCAGTTTATATCACAATACCTACATTTAGAGTGAGATATACATTCAACCTAATGAGAAACTGTAGAACACAATTCAGTTTATATCACAATATCTACATTTAGAGTGAGATATACATTCAACCTAATGAGAAACTGTAGAACATGACTCAATTTATATCACAATACCTACATTTAGTGTGAGTTAAACATTCAACCTAATGAGAAACTGTAGAACTCAACTCAGTTTATATCACAATATCTACATTTAGAGTGAGATATACATTCAACTTAATGAGAAACTGTAGAACACAACTCAGTTTATACCACAATACCTACATTTAGAGTCAGTTATACAATTAACCTAATATGAAATTGCACAACACAATTCTGTTCATATCACAATACCTACATTTAGAATTATTCATTTAATCTAATTAATGCTAATTCTGTTACTTCAGTTAATTCTCTTCACTCTTCATGCAATCTGGCAACAGTTACTAGGATTTTGAAAGTATTTGTGAGTGGAACATGGATCGGACAATTACTTTAAAAAAACTTTAAAAACTATTAAATATTAAATATATAGTACAGGCATAGGGAAAGACATGGGGTGGGCATGATTCTGCGGTGAGTAAGTCTAACTCCAGA
Organism: Megaleporinus macrocephalus; assembly: GCA_021613375.1. Lineage (NCBI taxonomy): Eukaryota > Metazoa > Chordata > Actinopteri > Characiformes > Anostomidae > Megaleporinus > Megaleporinus macrocephalus. The sequence goes on from CM038727.1 coordinate 17,880,907, forward strand.
GGGAGGTCACCACTAGCCATAGGGTTCGACCCGATGGTCACACACGACAAACACCCCTAATTAAGTCCACTCCCCAACAGAGTACCACATAAAACATGCACATATACCTTGAACTAACATCAGAGTGGACAATAAACAGACCCTTAACCTTTTTGGCCTCCCATGATCCTCATGGCGTGGCCGTCAGAATGGTCATGCCCCACGGGCTTCTAGAGGCCAGCACCATCCAGTATTACAAAAGCTGGGTTGATGTAATGCTTTTAATTCACATGCAAAACACGTTTCCCACCACTTTCTGCACCACGAAAGAAGAACATTTCACTTCACATTTCATAGTCATCTCTTAAGAGCCTCCTTTGCTGGTAGATGACAAATAAATAAAAAAAAGAAAAAAGAAATCTGCCAAATGGCTCAGTCAGAAGGATCCATCCATGAACGATAAGGACATATGCTTTTAATTTGCTTCTCTCCAAGGACATCAGATAGCGCTGAAATCAACTGGCAAGGCAATAAATCACATTAAGCCCAAATATTATCAGACATCCCATAACAACACAGAGATCCTGCTTATGTGACTGCCTTCTCTGCTTTTCTCAACACTCTAATATAAAAATGCAATATTTAAAGAGGAATTTGACCAATTTTTCAAAATTAATGTGTAAATCAATAGTAGGACTGCCGTTTGAAAGTCGATGAGACGAACCATCGGGCAGAGGCACATCTGACAAACGAGATTTTTGAGCAGTCAGGGAGCGATTTTTTTGAGTCAGCATGTATTAAAATAACAGGATAAAACAGATAGAAGTTTAGAAAAATGAACAGAGATAATATTTCAGTGAGAAATTATAAATAAGGGGTGAGCTGGCTAAACAAAAAAAAGGTTCATATGCCAACGTGCGCTGGTGGTTAACTGATAAGAGAAGATGAAATCTGAGGTGGAGTGGTTGGTAAACTAGGCTAGCTGTAGTTACATCTCTTTAAACCTTTAAAGGATTCCAACAAAGTTAAATGCAAACACTTGAAACTATTGCGTCTATGGATATCTAGACGCAAGGGCGTAGAATTAGCATGAACGCAAGTGTCCCCACCAATATCCAGCGATTATTAAATTGTCCCTACCAATAATTTGATCCCCTCCAAAATAAACCCTGATCTGTCTCATTAACCTAGAGGTGCAGAAAGGGTTAAATCACATTTGAAACTGTTACAAGTCCTGCCTCACAGTAACACATATGGGCAGTGTGATTGGCTGTGTCTTTCCCTGCTGTCAGGTGAGACTCTGTAGCTAGGTTTGGTTGTTAGTAGCGCCAAAACTGGAAGGAAAAGTCACTTAAAGTCTAGTTTACTAAAGAAATGAGTCCATCATAATAACGTTAATGGCGATGCTGGGCTTTGGTGCACAGCATACAGCAGGCTAACACCGTCTGTAGCTATGAAGAACATGGTTTAGAAATTAACTGTACAACAAACTACCAACTGTCAGTTAATGTAATATTATATAATTCATGAATTATATTATGAAGTGTTATTCAGAATAGTTTAAAAGCATGTAGAATAGCATATGTAGTATATAATATTGTACAATAAAAATAATCTTTTATTGTTTTATTACTGAGCAAAAAGAAAACAACAACAACAACAAAAAAACGACACGGTACGCGGATACAAAGGTCCCCACCAATGTCCAAAGCAAATCTACGCCCCAGGCGTAGACAGACAGTCTGTCTATTTACAAGGTAGGGAACATCCACCAACCTAATTACTGTAAGGCAACTGAAACACAGCAATACTCGCAGATATGAAATGAACTAGTACTGTTATATCGAAGGGGCAATGCAAGAGCACAGAGACAAAAACAGTCAATACCAAGAGAGATAAAAAGACAGACATGGCGAGGCAGCGTCAAAAACAAGTAAACAGGCCAAATACCGAAAGACAGATAAGCAAACAAATTAAAAAAGGGCTATATGAAACGGGGAAACCAGAAACTAGAAAGAGGAGTCATGAACCAAAAGACAATCAAACTAATAGAAATGCTCAGTACGCTTGAATAAACAGAGGCAAACAAACAAACATAATAATGCACTTCAGGTGTGTGAAGCTAGTACCCTGGGGATGGTAGCCTGTCGGTGAGGGGTATTCTGTGAAATTGAGTTCAGCGAATCGACCGAGACAAGCATGAGACCTGAAGTGTGACAATCACATCCTCTAGCAAAAAGGAGAGTCACTGCTTAGAGAGCGGCAAACCCTGTCTCAGCTCAGCGAAGCATAAAAACAACCAATCTGTTCAAATCTTTAATCACAAGTGTTTCATTTGTTCATTTTCTTGCTCAAGACATATTTATTATGTTTAAAGAGAAATACAGTAGCCTAAATAGGCCACTCTGACAAAGATGATAGCTAATATTCCAAAGTGGACAATATCTGCTGTTTTAATTTTCTTCTGAAGAGTAATTCCAATCTTAAAAATTAAGTTAGTGATTTATTTTTGTTGAGACTTGAGTTGAGTTTTTACGTTTGAAGGGTAAATAAAGAGGTAGGCCTGACCTGTTGAAGAGTTTAGGTTAAACAGTTTCATTTGCTTATTCATTTACCTGTCATGTTTAAAGTGATGTGTGCTGCCTGTCTTGTGATTTCATACATCCATGTTGGCAATTTAAACAGGCCACAATTCAAATCATCCATCATATGCAGCAGCCTTTTATTGATTTATTGATTTTATTACTCAAAAATAGCAGGGGTCAAAGTATTTTCCCCATAACCCAGCATTAGATTTCTTAATGTGAATCTAATTAAAATCATCACTGAAATTAACAATCAGTCTGGTACAGTCCTAATAAATAGTGAAGATGCAAGCAAAGTCTTTCAGAGTGGTTTGGTATGAAATGTTCCATATTAGAGAACATTGCAGAGTCAGAAACGTTCACAGTGGATGTGATAGAACCCACTTCTAAAATATCTCTCACAGAAAGTTATTACATGAAATGATGGCTTGATGTCTGTTTTATGAGTTTCTGAGATAAGATTTTGGCCTAAAACATACATTTTTAAAATGCATTCACGGTGGAAGGGCACGGGCAGAACAGGCCTCGCCAAAAGCATATCTTTTTTGCAGCTTTATTACTATTTCACCATCAGCAACGTTACATATAAAAACTCAGTTGACGCGTGTAGCTTCACTGCTGGTTTGGATAGTACATAAAAAAGGATATATTTGTGTTATAGACATGGCAACCCTTGTCTCCCATCACCGCCACTGTAAAGAAATCAGATTCGGTGAATTTCTCTGAAATGAGCGGGCAAGCTATTCTCTTTCACATCAACCCATTCTGAATGACTCTGTTTGCATCTCAAGCGCTGAACGATTCATTTTGGAATCTTTGTAATTCCCTTAACTCTTTATCTGAGATCTTTCTAATCTTCATGACCACAGCTGTTATCGCCACGGAAATGGCTAAACGGCTTCTGTCTCATCCATCTTCAGAAAGGCCTTGGAGGGGGCCCAGAACAGATGCAGGAAAACACAGCAATTTGTGTGCTGGAGCATCGTCTACAAGATTGGGGGGAAAAAGCGTCCATAGTAAGTGTGGCTGGAACAGGCTGCAGTCTGGACTACTTCATCAGCTGTAAACCTCTCCCCAGGCAACAGCATGCTGATTAAAAACACTCCTGACCCCAAATAAACTGCATGGCTCATGGCCCGACCTTTAACAGCCCAAAGCCGTCCCTCTGAACTTTCTCTCTCTCGCTCTCTCGGCTGCCGTGATATGAATAATGACCCTTACGAGGCCGCCTCCATCCCTGCATTCACAGTCGCAGACAAACAAGGCCAGTCTACAGCCTGGAACCACTTACTCTTTATTTTTTTTAATAACAAACATGGAATTATTCTGTGAGCAACAAGTGTTTAACAAAACCAAATGATCTTCTTTTATACTAAATTAATTAAACTAAATATTATTTGAACCCGACAGCTAATCTTTATAAGTTTTATGATAAATGGACCCACAGAAATGCTCCAAAATACGTTGGACAAATTCTGGCTCTATTGACGTACACTAAAAGTACGATTTTTTTTTCTCTCCTATGAAGTTGCAAATTTGGATATACTTGGACAGTGACATTATATTAACTATATTAATTATATAAATTATATTCTATATTACATTATATTACATTTAAGCTTTAGTTCATAAAATAGTCCATCTGCTATACAAGGTTAAGGTTAGGGTTAATCTTAATTTATTTATATGCGCCTTTTACAGCAGCTTTACAAAAAAATCCAGGTCCAACCCAAAATGAGCAAGACAGAGGCAACAGTTGCAAGAATATACTCCCTTAGATCAAGAGGAGGACACCTCGAGAGGAACCAGACTTATAAAGAGGAACCCATGCTCCTCTGGTTGACACCAGATATCACAACAAGTACAAACACAATAAGAAGTAAACAAGCTGAAGGCTACACGGCTAACAGCGACAATAAGAAAGGCCCTACAGCTCAGTTCTTCAGCCAGACAAAACAATTATTCACTCATTTTGAATATGAACATCTTAAAAAACGTATGTAAGTATAAACTGCTAGCCAGTTAGCACACTGCTGAGGGCAAGGTGTAGGTACTGTAACATGCGTGTGACGTACATCGTTTATTACTTTAAAAAGTATTGAAATTGGACCCCAAAACAGAAGCAAATGTCAGACACCAAACATGTCTTGATTAACTAAGTTTAGAAGTTAAGACCAAGCTGTCACTTTATTAATAATGAAATGATAGCAATATTAATAAAAAGTGGGAGCTCGCCCTGTCATCAGAAGATTGATCCCCCTCAAAGCTGGGAATTCAAGAGACCCTCTCTCTCCCCAAATCAATAAACACCATGCTGGCTATCATGGGAGTCCGTTAGCAAATGTTAGCATTCTCCTCCAAGCGTGTTGAACTTTCAAACTTTCCAGTGTTTTGCATTAGCAGTAGTTTGAAAAAAAAGAAAGAAAAGAAAACACACTAGACTTCCTCCCAGCCTAGCATTGCGTGACTGATGTAGATCTAGCCTGTTGGTGGAATCGGACACAACTAAAAATGAGGGGTAAAATTGGGTAAAAGCCCGACCCCAGCCACCTTCTCCGAAGAAAAATAGGTTAGCTGCGGCAAGTCACTGACCTTAGAACGAGGGGGTGCTCTGATGAACCACTTGCAGTCCACTGCCTCTGTCTGAGACGCTTTACCATCTTTGGTGATTTGCTGCGATTCGATGATGCCTTCAGACCCGCCCATTTCAAACTCACAAACTACAGAGAGAGAGAGAGAGAGAGAGAGAGAGAGAGAGAGAGAGAGAGAGAAAGACAGAGTGTTAGAAGAGATGAAAGCCGAATAGACTGTGAGCTGTGCAGATTTTAGAAGAGAATAATAATAAAGGATACGTACAGGGAAGAGGCTTGGGGATGCCCATGTCTTTAAAGTCAGGATCTAAAAAGAGAGAATAAAACATAATTAAGTGCAAAAAAAGCTTCAAAATCATTAATAACCATCAGATTGACTGTGAGGTGTAAACAACATTGGGAATTGTCTTCTTCTTATGTTAATATTGATTAACATAAAAACAGTACATCTTAAAAAAGTAAGTTTTTACTGCTTACTGTTTAGCGTGTTAGTAAGACACAACCGTGTCCATTTTGCTGCATGCACTGTTACTACGCTCAACATCATAACAATCATAACAATCAATAACAATCAAAAAAAGGCCTTTTTTGGTGCTTTAAATAAACAATTTTCAAAAAGGTTCTATATAAAACCGCATATAACACATTCTCCATCGCTCCAAAGACCTATTTCACTATGCAAATAACCATTTAGGTATGTGTTGGGTTGTGTGAGTGTTCATGGCTCTAAATAAAACCACTTTTTTTATTGACAAAGCTTTGAAGACACATCTTTTTTAGAAGTGTATAGTTTTTTATTATCACTTTACTGCTACTTGTCAACTTGCCCAGTTAATTTGCTATAGAGATGTGTGTTGCAATTCTCATCCAGTGCATTACTGCATTACTGCATCAATACAAATAGGAAGGCTCAAACTTCTGACTACTTATAACTTCTCCTAGAGTATCAGACGCAGTCTGTTGAAGCCCCTGGCTTATCAATGAAATTATGCAGAAAGAATACTCAGAATCAGGGAAAATAGGTTTACAGTAAAATCAGTTTGCATTTCTTTCCGTTACAATGTGTAAGATGATTTACAATCATTATTTTTACTGCCATTGAATCTATTATTGCTATGGCTTCTACAGAGCGTGCTCAGTTTTAAGCTTCTGGCAATGCCTAACTTCTTACAGTGGTGCCAATAAAGCTACCTTGAATTGCAGCCAGATTATTCACTTCAGCGCTTTGCTGCTACTGAACTGCGCATGCAGTAGTAGACTAATAAAGCTGATACACACAGAGGCAAATTAAAAAGAAAGCACAACCGAACAGGCTAATATGCCTAACAATGAATAGAATCTACCAGCAGCCAATTAGGATGAAGTCATTTGCCAAATGGTAATTGGCAATGATTCGCTTTCTATTATTTTTGGCCAATATTCTGTGACAGCACATGCTGCATGTGTTATGCCACATATGGACGTTACGTGGACAAACAAACTGTGATCAGACAATCGGCTCCAGCCTATTTTACTTTTTCTAATAAAAAGCTGCAGTTGTTTTGGGGGGAAGGTATTTTCCTTGTGGAGAAAAGCCACAATGTCCTCACAACCACATAATGTTTATGTTTTCTTTATCCTGAGGGGGTTTCAGTCCCCATAAGGAAGTAAATACACGCATACACACATTCAGTAATAGATTGGCTAGGGGAGGAAAGTGTCCCCGTGTGACCTACTGTTTCCCTCCAGCAGCTACAGCTGCCTGGAAGTGCCTGATAATACAGGATGGAACTTGCTAAAGAAAAACTGACTGGTCTTTGTTTTTTTGTTGCTGTTTTTTTTTTTCAGAAGAAGAATTAGCCTTCATTGGCTAAGAACACTCACTGGTCATTTCATTAGAAACTTCTACCCTGTCCTTCCGCTTACTGCTCAATGTCAAACATCATGAGGTCAGACACCTAATCCAGGTTATTTTAAGAAAAGTTCTATTTTTTAAAACCCAATATGATGTAAACACTCTCCAGTCCAGTAAAACACAGAGAACATAAACAGCATTACAACATGACAAGAAGATGCATGTATGGCGGCTGGGTGGGTGGAACATTACACCCATCACCTTGGTGAAAGTCATTGCAGCGATTAAGATGCTCTAACGACAGTAGTGTGGCATATGTTTACAGATGAGATCAATTCCCGCCAAGACCTTATAAGAAAGTCTGTTCACTCAAGGGTCATTCTTGCAACAGGTACTTCCTGCCATACTAAACAAGACTCTCATCTCTTTGAATGGCGAGCGACCAAAATACTTATAGTTTCAAAAACACAGCATAACATATCAGCTAGTTCTGGCAAAAATATCCAGCTATGAGCTGCTCAGAAAATGACCTTTAAGGAAGGGCTACAGCGATGTTCCTCAACCCTCAAGTCTCAGAGTCCCACTGCCCTGCCCTGTCCCACCCAACACACCTGATCCAACTAATCAGCTCATTACCAGCCCTTTATTCAGTTCAAGCAGGTGTGTTAACAATGCAATTTGATTTTTCATTTTAAACCCTCGTTTTATGTTATGGGCCAATTTGACCTGTTTCCACTTTTAAGTTTTCTGAAATACAGGTTACCCTCTCTGAAGAACATCTTTATTACATAGTTGTTAAAATGGTAAATACACCATATCTTCGTTTTCCAATGAAAAACAAGTGTCTCCAAATTTGCAACTTTACAGGAGAGACCAAAAACCTACTTTACTTTTAATGCAAGTCAATGGAACCAGATTTTTTTCCAAGCTGTTTTGGAGTACCTCTATTGGTCCATTCATCATGAAATTGTTACACAGTGTAAATGGCCATTGGCGTGTTCAAATGATGTAGAAAACTCAAAATCAACAAAAATAGAAATGCATTGTTTTTCATTGGACAGTGACGATATGTTTCTGAATCTTCTAAGAATTTATAATAAGGTTTACTCTTTGTTTTTGAGACTATTTATACTGTGCATGTCACTTTGACCAATAACATTATAAATATATATAATAGATTTTTAGTATAATATGAGGGTTAATATAATCCAAAATTAGCTTACATTATTAAATTATGTGGAAAAATAACAGTTTTGATGGTTACATCAAAGATGTCTATGTATCACGTCGCAGAAATGTCCAGTGAAGTGGGCATGATAACCAGGTATTAGTCTTGTAGTACCACTTTATACCTCAAGAGGCGATAGTGTTGTTATAGTGTCCAGTTTGCCATCAGTCCTACATGGGATGATGAAAACCATTGCATTTCCTCAATGTCTCATTAGACTCTTGTCAATCGTATTGAAGGTCCTGCCATGTTCGCTGTGAAATTAGGGATAGTATAGAGTAAAACAGAACTGAACTACATACACAAAGCATCAAAAGTATTCCTCTAATGTCAGTTTTAAAAAAAGTTTCTTAAAAACTGATTTAAAAAATATCCTGAGCAGTGTTGCGTTATTTAGTAATAAAAGAAAAGGTTTAGTGAAACGTGTGATGTAATTGGTTTGATTTATTTCTAAAAGTATTTCATATTCTTTCGCATATTAGACCACTTTACTGAACTGGTTCTTACTGCAGTCCCGAAGTTAAAACTATTTTAAAACATCTTTTTAAATCCAAGGTACTTAATAGTAATAAACTAAATATATTCAATATATACGCGTCTTGTTCTATTTCACTGCTCAGCTAAGTCCATCTCTCAGTGTGAGATTATATGATTCCCACGTCTACCATCTCCAGCAATCCCCACACAACACCTTCCCTGACTGCTGACCGCTTTTCAGCTGTCATCTGTTTTGACCCTGTTTATCAGTGCATACCGAGTGTTCGACCACTGTGTGATATCTCTGTGTTTTGACTTGTTTTGCTTAATCGACTTGGTCTTTGGCTTTATCATTTTACTGGGATCTGGCTTTCTGACCTGGACCTGTCTTTGACCACTCTTTTTGTTTCTCCCTCTGCATTGTGTACTCTTCCTCTCAGTTTTGACCTTGGCCTGTTTTTGCACTACAATTCCTGAAAAAAAGTCTATTTTCATTTTTATTCATGACCGGCTGGCAAGTTTTTGCAGTGTTACAAAAAAATCATCATTTATCATTGATAGGGTGCTTCCTATTAGGTAAGTTTTTACTCTGAAAAGGATTCCCCACATTTTTATGTCACCACTGAAACACAAAGAGTTTTAATCCATAGGCGGAGCCATGCATCTGTATTTTGAAGCAGGAAGTGAGACTACATCCCTGTCCCTCATTACTACATGGTAAGCAGTTAGATATTATTGTTTTGAAGGAAATATAAAAATCAGCAGGCCACAGTGTGTGAATCTGTCTTTGAATCAAGCCAGTAGAACAATCTTGTTCTGAAAAGATTACATGGTTTCCTTTTCTTTTGTGTGTTATGTAGGATTTTGTGCATGTAAACAGTCTGTAAAATTATAAAGCCCAAAGTACGTGCCTGAGGAAGAAACTCTGTCCCGCAAAACCAGATTTCCCAGCGGCCTGTAACGCCTAGTTAGAATTCCAGCCTTGGTTTCTGTTACAAGATGATGCAACTTTGCTGTACAATCCTTATTTATCATCTACTAGCAAGAAGAGAGTAGAAAAAAGTTCTTCCCAGCAGTGCAGTAAAAAAAGTGTCACAATTTAGATTAACATGTAGTGCATAGTCTCAAAATATGTACTATGAAACTGTAAACCACTGTCTACCATAAACTAACACAATGTAATGTACTGAATTAAAAACAATGGTGCCAGATGGCAGTACTGCAGGAAAAGGTTCCAGTTAGGACTTGAAATGGGATGACTATGTCATGGGACGCTGGATCTAAGTGTATTTTACACCTTAGTGACTCACATGTTGGAATATGTGGATTTCTAAGCAGTAGCCGGCTGCAGTGGGGCATTTAAAATGACTTCACACTGTTCACCACTCATTCTAGTTGAGGAATTCATGCTGGGAATTCATATCAGGCGGTGACCTGGGTCAGCCTAACCAGCCTAACAGAGCAGGAATAATGACAGAATGAACAGATATTATACAATAAGGGTATAATGAGAGAACCAGAGAGCCTTTGCATCAAATGAAGCTGAATCTGGTCGAGTATGTCCAAAGAAAAATCAAATAAAGACTTGATGAGGTGCTTTAGTTTCCATTCCAGTAAAATATAACACAGTATTGATCGGTCACTCTAAATAGCCTGTTAGTGTGAGTGTGTGTTGGCAATGCGATGGACTGGCAACCTGTCCATGGTGTATCCCACCTTCGCTTGATGCCGCTGGGATTGGCTCCAGCCCCCCTGTGATCACGAATAGCAGGATAAAGCAGATGATGGATGGATGATAATATAATATAATATAATATAATATAATATAATATAATATAATATTTTTTATGTTCAAGTTTTGACAGTTTAAGATAGCTTCTGATTCACCAGCATCTTTTTGAGGTGTCAGAATGTAACTGCTAATTTAAGGTGGAACGTAAAAATCCCAATAAAAACCTGGAGACTGGAGAGAACTTCAGCTTTGTGAGTTTTTGTGGCTGATAGTTTTACATTGCAGAATAAATATATTGGCAAATTATTTACAGTGTATATAAATGCAAACCTGTCCAATCTGTCCATTCCTGTCCTGATGTTCATCTTGAACTTTTCTGTTTTTTACTAGCATTTAAGACCATTTGTTGCCAAACCTGTGCTAGAACTGTGTGTTATATTTATGTACAAACACACATCTTTCAGCTTTTTCCCTTTTATAGGGGTCACTACAGCTAGTCAACTTGCAAACTAGATTTGGCAAAGTGTTTTTGGTCGAATGCCCCTCCTGAAACAACCCTCGGCAAGTACCTGGGCTTAGGACAACACACACTCGTGCACACCTACAGGTAATTTAGAGTGACCAATTAACCTAACAGTCATGTGTTTGGACCTGAGTACCCGGAGGAAACCCACTCAAGCACGGGGAGAACATGCACACTCCACACAGAACGACCCGGACCGGGAATCCAACCCTGGACCATCTTGTTGTGAGGTGACAGTGCTAACCACTACATCACCGTGCAACCTAGTATATTTATGTACAATACAGTATATTTTATATTTATTTATAAAACATGAATTTTACAGAAGAGGACAAAACATTCCTTACTTCCAGTGTAAGTGAATGTAAAGAGGTTTTATTGCAAGTGATTTTGGAAGCATTTCTGTTGCTCCATTAATCATGGAACGTTCACAGGACATAAAGAGCAGCAGTCGTGTTCAAATGATATTGAAAATTGACAAAAATGTTTTTTCTTTGGAAAGCGACAATATGTATAATATAATATTCTATATATTATAGTAAAAGAAAGTCTGCATAAAGTCAGCTCCACCTACCTTTTAATTTCTTAATAGTTCTACAAATACAGACTGTCACCTGTTTCTCTGCATATGAGCGGATCAGACACTGAAGTACTATTAAAACCTTGGTGTCACTAGACAACATCTAAGAAACATAACAGTGACCACTGATGAAGGAACAGAAGATGACCAACACAAAATACGCAGCAACAGATGAGCTATTGTCTTTGACTTTACTCCTACAAGGAGTGGACAATGAGTGGACACAGCCCTTATATATTTCAACAGCACTGCTGTATCTAATCGTTAACTTATTAAAAGAGTGATTCCACACTTCTGAACAGTAGCGTAGAGTCACAGCACTGAGAGGTGCAAAAGAAAACAACACCACTAAATAGATTTTCCATGAAAGCAGGAGCGGCAAAGGGCAGTTTAGAAAAAGGTGTCATGTAAATATGTTGGGAACTCAGATCAGGCTGTGACTTGCCTCAGCTTAACCAGCTACGGAGCGAGAATAATGAAAGAATGAACAGATATTACAGAACAAGGGTATAAGGAGAGAGAGAGAGAGAGAGAGAGAGAGAGAGACAGAGAGAGAGAAAATTGCTATATCAAATGAAGTTCACAGGCAGTATGAAGATGAGATGTGTGATCAAAGCAGAGAAGAGTGTGGAAATGGGACCGCGGCTTTGGCATTTACATTCACAATCAGCCTCTCACTCAGTCTCTTCAAACTGAATCCGGACGCTTGGCTGCTCTTTGAAAACGCGCCCAGCTGGATCCTGAAAATCACAAATCACGACGGACTCGCCAACGGCTCCTAATCCGCAGATATACACAGCAAAATCTCTACAGTTAAATTAACACACAGGGCACATGTGGCGTCAGACTACACCCATCTACATCTATTCCGAGCAGCACTTAATAAAGTGAACCTTGACTGCTAAGACTCGTTTTAAGCCTTAAAACGTAAAATGTACGTCTCCAACAAACGATGAGAATGTTCTGTCCAAAGAGTCCAGATTCCTCCACCAGTAGGCCACTGTTGTCACACTGCACTCAGTTCTATAGAAAATAAGAGAATCAGGAAAGTTCTGCTTTTGAGTTTGGACATCTTTTGTTGGTCATATGTTCTCCGTTTGGTGAAACCTGGTTCCAGTACCCATTACAAACTGAGTTACTCTATCCTACTGCCACATCCTCTCAGGGTATAAGATCGCTGCCTGACAGTGACAGCACGCTATCTATCACTATGTGAAGGAAAATTTAAGAGAATGTACTAAAAACAAAGCAGTTGCTGTCTTCTGTTAAGTAAGAATCGTCGCTTTCTTCAAGAACACAGAAGTGTTTTTTATTGTGTCCCTCTCCTCACCAAAAAAATCTAATCTAGTTTACAAACTCATTGCTTATATACAGAAAAAACCATACCCCCTGAGATATTAAAGAATTTACACACAGACACATAGGAATCCTCTGTCCGTCAGGGGAGAATTGCCATATGGCAGGTCGTAAGATAACCCCATTCGGGTGGTTGTTACATCAAAAAAGAGCACCATGGGAAAAGGAAAATCATATGCAAACAAGATTAACACAACAGGTCTTGCAGAGACCTCCGAGAACGGTCTCACCTACAACATAACAAGAGAAACAGAAAAAACTATGTACACTAGGGTTGTTTATTGGCAAGAACCTGGCGATACAATACGTATCGTGATACAGCGGTCATGATTCAATATATCACGATATACTGCGATACTGCAAAGAAAGTGATATATTGTGATTTTTCAAATCCTACTAGTAAAACATACCACTGTATGAACAGGTTTGACAATGCTTAAAATAGCATTGCGCCCTTGTGCTGTTTGTTAATGTTGGAGTGGAGCTGAAAATTGATTACAACACTGCCATCTAGTGGTCAGAGGTTTAAACACAACACACTCTAATTCACTGTCTGCCAGGAATCTGTGTATCGATACTGTGTTTTTAAGAATTGATACAGTATCACTAAACAAAATATCCTGATATTCGATATTTCGATATTTTCTTACACCCCTAATGTACAGTATGACAATAATCTGAAAACAGACAAATATTCAGCACAGTCTACAAAACATCAACAAGAGCAGCAGAGCTGAATACATTTTTAAAAAATTTATATAATAAATAAAATAACAACAAAAAAGCTACAATTCATGAACCATGTATTAGCTAAAAGATGAATTAATTGAAAGATAAAAATAAAGATATTCTTTATTTCCAAACATTTGGCATCTTATTTCACCATATCGGAATCGAAAGCTGGAACTGATAGGCATTGGAATTGATTGGAATATCTAAAATTCAAACGATGCCCAATACTAACCCTAACCATTGCAACTTCTGATGTTATGCATCTTGTGTTTTCATTTTAGACACATCATTAAAAATGTATAGTTAACTATACTGTGATCTGAGTCCACAAAACAGCAGTTTGAACAACGTGCTCAGGTATTTAATTTACCCAGAGGCTCTGGCCTCCTCGCTCAAACCCTGTTACCCTGTGAGCAAGACTTTGGTGGTCATGCCAGCTGTTTTAAGTTATGCGTATGTGTATATGAGTACTTTTAGTCTAAAGTCGAAGAAGTTAATTTTTTTTTAAATTTTAATACTAAATTCACTAGACAGACTGAACCACATACTGGTGCGTGATGCAGTTAACGTTACACAGTGTGCTGTTTCAAATACAGCCCATGATTCGTCCTTGATGATGCTGTGGCTATCCATGACTCATTGACTAGTGCCAACTATTGAAATCCCTCATAAACATATACACTATCTTTCATATGCTGTCTCACCCACATCTTTCTTTTCACAAGTCCGGCACGTTCCATCAAAGGCGTCTGTCTTGGTCTGTGAGTGCTGTCTCTCAGCGAGCGGGGAGAAGAAAGAATGTTTGAGTGGAGAGGTGTTATCTGATGTGTGTGTGCTCTCTATCTGATGATCTGGAGAAAGAGGTTCTGACACTGTTTACACGGCCAGTGGTGTGATCGGCGCGAGCCGGAGGGGAGAAGCTCTCTGCGTGTGCATGTGAGCCTGAGAGACTATCGGCTAAAGCACAAACCCTGAGCTGTCAATCACAAATAAAGCACACAGGAGAATTCAAATTACAATACAGGCCGAGCCAGTGCAGTAAAGAGCAATAAGGTAAAGTGAGTTTGTTAACGGAGAAAAGTAAGTGGACATGACGGTGAGCAGGGGAAGGTGCATGTATGCATAGATAAACAGAGACCGCTCTACATGGGTTATTAACTTTTGAGCTTTGAACTTTTTATATATATATATATATATATATATATATATATATATATATGTGTGTGTGTGTGTATATATATATATATATATATATATATATATATATATATATATATATATATATATATATATATATATATATATATATAATAGAATCAATATCTTATTCTGAAAGAAGTAGATAATATCTTTGGCTCCAGTTTGAAGAATAAAGTTTAGTTCCAGATTTCTACTGGACACCCCAGACATTGTATAAATTTATTCAGTTCCTTCAGCAGCAATCTTTGATTTAGCTTAATGAAGTACAGGACAGTCAAAGCAGGTATTAGATGAACTGTAAATAATACTGGGTTGTTTCCACAAGGAGAAGCTTGGAAAGGGTAAATTAAACATACTGAAATATATAAAGTCAATACTTACTGTATTAATAATATTTGAATATTTAAAAATAAAGTGTTATAGTAAGCAATTAAATGCTTCCTGTCTGAAAAAATAGCTTTTAAAATAATAATAATAAATGTCCCCCAGTGCCTAAGACCTTTACACAGTACTATAAAAAATTCTCAGTATTTAGTGTGTCTACTATACATTTACCACAGCTTCCAAACTCCAAAGTTCAGTCTCAGTGAAAACAGTAGCAGAAACCATAACACTGTTCTAGATTTCCGTCAAAAAAAGAGTCTAAAGAGTTAACAAAAGCTTCTAAAGACTGAATAAGTGAGCAAAAAACAACATATTTGTTTTGTAGCTTTTACAGAAAGAGCTGCTGAGGTAATGCTAACTGTTATTCAGCCTTTCAGTGTACAAAAACGTCCCGACACTGACATGCCGGTGTTGTGTTGGTGTGTGTTGTGCTGGTATGAGTGGATTAGACACAGCAATGATGCTGGAGTGTCTAATCCTGGAGTGAAAGGGGTTAAACCCCCCCTTCCCCCACACGCACCCCACACACATACACAGTGCACGGTCATCAATTCTATAGACCCTTGTGTTCTATTACTACACACACATTAGAGTAATCTAAAAAGTAGTTGGTAGATTAATCAACTAATCAAAAAAATTGTTATCTTAATCGATTTGGAAATTATTTGTTAGGTGCAGCCCTAGTCACCTGTATTGTAAATGGAGCTGATAAAATGGACAATAAGTGTAGATACAAGGTGGTGGTTTATTGGTGTATATGGTAGAAGGCAGGATTAATTTGCCAGTTAACGCTACATAACACGGTTAACTAATATTAGTTGAGCTTATTTTTCACAGTGGAAAGACAGTTGACGTTCGGCAGCAGGTTTTAATTCACTGCTTACCGGCTACTTAGTTTAATACCTATGAATTACAGTCTGGGAGGTGAAGAAGCTCCTGATATCGCTTCTCTTTTTGGTTGGCATGATATCTAAAAATAATCCATCGAGTTGGCATGACACGGAAAAGGAGTAAGTCTTCTAAAAAGGTGCTTGAGGCCTGTGGACTGAAAGACCTGATAACATACCGCAAGCACACTAATCAGCTCTTGCTTCTTAGGGACATTTTGCATGTCGCGATGTCAGTCTACAGAGAGCCTTTCAGCCAATCAAAGGCAAGCCTGAAATAATCACATCTAGAAGACACAACATCTGGAAGGCACAACTGAAATCATTCGCTCCAAATACACTACGAACGAGTTTGCTCAAATATTAGTAGCGACATATCCATACCATCCATATGCAAACCTAAGCCCTTGGCTAGATGGATATATAGCCCCCCCGCCCCATCGGTGGAGCAGTGGGACTATGCTCTCTCTGGAATGATGAAGCCACATCCAACACCTTTAGGATGAGTTGATGTGATCTAGAACTAGTCATCTAACATCAGCACTTGACCTCGCTAAAGTTCTTGTGACTGTATGCAGTCGTATCCTCACATCAGACTTGAGGCTGTTACGGCTATCATCACCAATCTTGTGTCAAATATGTCTATATTTTATTCAGCCTGAAAGGCTGCAGTGGCAAAATCAAAGTGGCAGCTGGTTAATGAAACATAGACCTCTGAGGTCAAGTGAGTTGGTTCCTGCACTGATTTATGATGAAGGTTTGGCATCATTTAACCCGGTAGGTTCAGGCAGTTCTACAGACCTACGGTTACAGAAGAGACCTATCAGTTACAGAAGCTTTCTAACGATAAAGATTACCCTAGCTCTATTAACCTTTTGAAGCACAACCCCTTCTAATGCACAACATGGGTCAAACCTGGCCCGTATTCATTGCCTATGTTATTTTATGTGTTGTTGTGTCTTTTTGGTACATCTGTGTCATTATTTAATGTTTCAACTGTTTATTAAAAAATACTTATTTATTGGCTCCATGAACAATAAGAAGTTTAGTCGTAAAATAGTTTTAGAAATATATGTTCCTGACTGCAAGTGTTTACAAATGTCAATAGTTTCTATCAAATTCAATAGGGAATGCATAAGGGTCAATTTAGAGCCATGCTGTGTTTTAGAAGGGCAGTGATACAAAAATGAATTTGTATTAAAAAAGTTAACAAAATGACTGAAAACTGATGATCAAAAACAAGTAAATTGAGAAATTCACATACACCTGAATGAAACACTTTTGACCCAGGTTGTGCATCAAAGGGTTCAATGAATACTACAGCTTTTGTTTGGTGACTATTTTCTATCTACTACATCTGTAGCTTATGGTCACATACCATATAGTCAGATGATGTCATGAGACAGTTTCCCCAAACATAGAAAAAGGGTAGAAAACCTGTTGGATGAAAATACAGCTATAATAAAGCTCTAATTTCTTTACAGTGATGGTGGCAGGAACCAGCAATCACCATAGCTACAATGCATTTTACTTACTAACCAACACCACCAGTAAACACGCACATATTTAATGATGGCAAAATAGTAATCAATCTAAAACAAATATCCATTTGTGCCCAAAATCTTCTCAAAACTATTGTAAAATCATGTCTTGTACAAACGGCACCTTATTCATGACCATTTCACGTAATACCTTCACATGAGGGAGATTTTATAGGTGGACGTCTGGTTCCTATCACCACTGCTGTAAACAATTCTGACTGGGTATGTTTCTCTAGAACTTTAAATCCTAAAAGATCCTCTCTTCTACTTACTAACACGGACGTGGTATGGATTAAAGGTTTCGAATCTGCACTTACCACAGCAGTGTTTTCAGTGAGCTCTGAGAAATAATTCATATGAAATTACAACATAAAAGAAGCACAAGGCTCTACATCCACTCGGTAATGTGGAGGCCTTGCGGCAAAGCCTGCATTATGAAAGGCACTCCAGAAATAGTCATCTATCAAAGATGCTAACGCTAAATCAAAAGGCTGGAAACTGAATCACATGAGTCAGTGAGAGAAACGTATCATTTCGCTCTTTCCCGCATTCAGGTGGTGACAATACTCCTGAGCACAGTGCCAGTAACTCAGGCATGCATCTCTCCAGCGGGAGACCGATAAACAAAAAAAATTGACATACAGAGTTGCCTAATGACTAATAGCAATAGCAACAATAGCGCAGAGTTTCTTTTGTTCACGTCCTCAAGTGACTTTTCAGCAATCGTAAAGTGCACTGAAAGGTATAATTCAGTCAAATTATATCAGGTGGTCATCCATTGCAAAGGCTAGTAATCGAAAGTAATCTTATATGAATTTGCAATCAGAGCGAAAGGCCGCACTTTCACCAGAGGTGTGATTAATCTTGTTTACAGCTCGATTGCTTATGTTAAAAAGTAGATGCCGTCTAGCATAGTTAAAAAATCATGATTAAAAAGTGCAACAGCGGTCGAGACTAGCAATAGATGACTCGCAGTAGACGCTTCATCATAAAAAAGTAAATCTTCCTACAAGAACATCTATACTCTATATGCACCACGGTATCAGTTTACAAGTTTGTGGATAACACTGTGGACCAAAACTGTGTAGACTAGCAAGAATTTCATGCTGCTGACCAGCATACCACACAAGATGCTGCTGTCTCCATTTTAGTCCATTTTTGGTTTTTGACAGTCATTTAGTTGTTTCCTTCTCTTGTAAAGTTATCATTTCGGATATAAAACTATTTGTTTCGACAGTGGCGAAGTGCTGGTATTGCTCGGTGAACAGCATATTGACTTCAATTAACATATGCCGGGTGGTGACAAAAATGATTTCTAGACATTTTCTGTAATTTTGTCGATTTTTTTCCCTATATATGTCACGGTGGTGTAGTGGTTAGCACTGTCGTCTCACAGCAAGACGATCCGGCTTGGATTCCCGGTCCGGGCCATTCTGTATGGAGTGTGTATGTTTTCCCTGTGCTTGAGTGGGTTTCCTCCGGTTTCCTCCCACATGTCCAAAGACATGTATGTTAGGTTGATTGGTCACTCTAAATTGGTTGTAGGTGTGAGTGCGTGAGTGATTGTTGGCCATGCGATGGACTGCGGAACTGTCCCACCAATGACGCTGTTTTTTTTTATTTATTTTATTTCATTTTATTTTATTTTTTTTACAAACTCTGCAAAGTGACATGTTTTGAGCAATGTCAGTCTGTCAGCATTGTTAATACAGAAGTTCAGATATTATCACAGGCCATATATATCGCACACTCCTAGTTAGGACTAAGAAGTAAAGGTTCAGAGAGCTAAAAAAAAACATCAAAGAGCTGCATACATTCAGTGCTGGCCTAAGCTGGTTTATGCTGGTCTACTGCTGGTTTAGCTGGTTTTTAGTATGGATTTGCTGCTGACCAGCATATCGTCTGGCTATTTTTAATTTTTCTATTTTTGATTTTTCTATTCATGATAAATGGGCCAATAGTAATGCTCTACATTTGCTTAGAATAAAACCTTTTTAAAAACTTTTAAAGGACTGTTTTTGTTCTCTTCTGTAAAGTTACTATTTGGACTTGTTTTTCTTTGGACAGCAACGATATTGACTTACATTGCTGCTGACCAGAATACCAGAATCCAAAACAAACATGGTGGTCTATACTGATTTTTCTAGCATTTGCTGGAGCATCATTTATTAATGAGGCTTCACTGTGCTGTACCTCATTTGCAAGAAACTTGGTTTGCTGGTCATCGGCCCGCCACAACTGTGCTCGCTGCCTGACGCTAAATTGCAGCTACTAGTCACTGACCAGTATACACTCTGAATACACAGACATTCAGTCAGTAAACACTGTTCGTCACAGTTAAGACTTTACCATGGAGATGTCAACAACGTCCATAAACACCGTACACTTCCCTGAACTCGAGCAAATCTGAAATGGACTGACGCTCAGTGGAAATGTTTGTTGTGGTCTGAGGAGTCCGTCTTCCAGACTGTTCATGGACATATGAGCACAGTGTTATCTGAGCCAGAGAACAAAGGGAACATCAACGAGAGGCAAGTCGACAGGCACTATATTGCCAAAATTATTCGCTCTCCTGCCTTCACACACATACCAATTTAAGTGACATCCCATTCTTAATCCACAGGGTATAATATTATGTCTGCCCACCCTTTGCAGCTATAACAGCTTCAACTCTTCTGGGAAGGCTTTCCATACGGTTTAGGAGTGTGTTTATGGGAATGTTTGACTGTTCTTCCAGAAGCACATTAGTGAGGTCAGACACTGATGTTGGATGAGAAGGCCTGGCTCACAGTCTCCGCTCTAATTCATCCCAAAGGTGTTCTATCGGGTCAGGACTCTGTGCAGGCCAGTCAAGTTCTTCCACACCAAACTCACTCATCTATGTCTTTATGGATCTTGCTTTGTGCACTGGTGTGCAGTCATGTTGGAACAAGAAGGGGCCGTCCCCAAACTGTCCCCACAAATTGTCCAAAATCTCTTGGTCTACTGAAGTATTATGAGTTCCTTTCACTGAAACTAAGAGGCCAAGCCCAACTCCTGAAAAACAAACCCACACTATAAACTCTTTCCATGTAGCTCTCTATAAACTCTTCTCAAACTAATCTATAGGCCACATGAAGTTTGGAGGTCTGTAGTGATTGTTGGTGAAAGTTGGTGACCTCTGTGCCCTATGCGCCTCAGCATCCACTGACCCCTCTCTGCCATTTTACGTGGCTACCACTTTGTGTTGCTGTCGTTCCCAAACACTTTGTTATAATACCACTGACAGCTGCCTGTGGAATATTTAGTAGCGAGGAACCTTCATGACTGGACTTGTTGCACAGGTGGCATCCTATCACGGTGCCATACTGGAATTCATTGAGATCCTGAGAGCGACCCATTCTTTCACAAATGTTTGTAGAAGTAGTCTGCATGACTGGGTGCTTGGTTTTATAAACCTGTGACCACGGAAGTCATTGGAACACCTAAATTCAATGATTTGGATGGGAGAGTGAATACTTCTGGCAATATAGTGTATTTAAATATATAGGTATAAGAGTATGTGTGTGTCTATGTGTGTTTGTGTGTGAGTGAGAGTGCTGGCCTTTGCACACAGCTCTCACTCAGTTTGTGAAACCTGGCTCAGAATGTAATCTTTTGAAGCGTTCAGTATTTACTCATAACAACAGACAGGAGAAATATGTTTCCTCTGAATGCTGAAATTGCATCGACTCACGGCACCACTAAACCATGCGGGCCAATCTATCTGCTCTGTGCACACGCTCAAGAGTGCTATCAAACATATATACCCACCCCCTCAACCACCACCACTACCCCACACATTGGCCTGTCAACATGAAATGCTGCTGCTGAACCGTGTACAGATTATTCCTTCCAATAAACAAATCATGACTGGAGACTGCATCAGTGTTTCATCACTCATTCTATGATTGATGTATACATGCTTGTACAAGCTAGTCATATAGACCTTTAGCACATGCACATAAGCTCATAGGCCACTTTATTAGAAACACCTACCGTATACTTCACTCACTGGCCACTATATTAGAAGCACCTACCGTGCACTGCCACTCTCTGCCCACTTTATTAGAAACATCTACATTATGCTCCCACTAACTGGACCCTTTTTTAGAGACACATACCATGTACTTCCAGTAACTGGCCACTTTATTGGAAACTCCCACCTTGTACTTTCAGTAACTGGCCATTCTAATAAAAATGCCAACCTTGTACTTCCACCTACTAGGCGGTGGTCTATCGCTGAAGAAGAAGTGAAGGAACAACAAACTTTTTAAGTGTATTATTCCATATTATTATTTATTATGACATACATATTATTCCATATTATATTATTATATCATATTTAAGGTTTTTAGCCTATATTAAGGTGAATTAAGTCCTTTAATGGCTAGGAGCCTAAGTCCATACCAACAAATTCCTCACTGCTACAGCTTCTAACCCCATAACCCCAGTTTGCATTGATTTCTATGTAGTTACTGAATAATGTGCCTAATAACTCAGGGATTTAAGGGATTAATGCAATTTTCAAACCAGAGCAGTCTGTTTTTTAAACGTTATTTAGCCCTCTTAGAGGCAGCGTTCTTCTGGCTTTGCCCATATAAGGGTATGCATTAGCTGAGTTCCCTAAGTGCTTTCCCACTACATTTCCCAGGGACCTTGTTTCCTGTTGGCTGGCTGCTTCTTAGTGACATTTAAAAAGGAGGCTGATTAATATCTTCCAAGGTGCTAAATTGGTTGATCAAACTAATGAATTACTTCAATTAATCATTGTCAGACTGTGCTGAAGGGCCTTAAACCATCCAGTCAGTCTACCAGCCTCAAACACAGTGACTTACACAGTGACTCAGTGAAGCCTTAGCACTGCTGCAGTATCACTACTGTATTATTACTGCTGTCTTATCACAACTGCATTATCCCTGCTGCATTGTCAGTGGTGCATGATCAGTGCTGCATTATCACTGCTGCCCTGTCACTGTATTATCACTGTTGGCATTATGACTGCAAAGGTATAGCTGCTGCATTAACAGTTTTGCATTACTACTGTTATTATACTGCTGCTATTACATCATTGTAGTTTTACCACTGCTGTCTTATATTCCTGCTGCTTTTTAGCTGCCACATTATCACTGCTGATATACTACTGCTACATTATGACTTACCCCTGGTGCATTATCACGTCTACATAGTCACTACTGTCTTACTGCTGCTGTATTGTCCCTGCTGCATTATACCTAGATGTTGCATTACAGCTGGTACATTATCACTGCTGCCTTATTGCTGCTGCATTATTCCTCCTGCATTAAAACTGGTGAATTACTACTGCTACACTATGACTGGTGCATTATCCCTGGTGCAATAATACTGGTGCATTATCACTTCTACCTTGTTACTACTGCCTTTCTGCTACTGTATTGTCCCTGCTGCATTATATTATATTAGATGTTGCATTACAGCGGCTGCATTACCACTGCTGCCTTCTTGCTGCTGCACTGTTTCTGCTGCATTATAGCTTCTGCATTATTACTGTTGAATTTTCACTGCAGCATTATCACCTCTGCATCACTGTTGTTGAATTATGACAGTTGCATTATCACCTCTGCATCACTGTTGTTGAATTATCACTGTTGCATTATCACCTCTGCATCACTGTTGTTGAATTATCACTGTTGCATTATCACCTCTGCACCACTGTTGTTGAATTATCATAGTTGCATTATCACCTCTGCATCACTGTTGTTGAATTATCACTGTTGCATTATCACCTCTGCATCACTGTTGTTGAATTATCACTGTTGCATTATCACCTCTGCATCACTGTTGTTGAATTATCACTGTTGCATTATCACCTCTGCATCACTGTTGTTGAATTATCACTGTTGCATTATCACCTCTGCATCACTGTCGTTGAATTATCACAGTTGCATTATCACCTCTGCATCACTGTTGTTGAATTATGACAGTTGCATTATCACCTCTGCACCACTGTTGTTGAATTATCACTGTTGCATTATCACCTCTGCATCACTGTCGTTGAATTATCACAGTTGCATTATCACCTCTGCATCACTGTTGTTGAATTATCACAGTTGCATTATCACCTCTGCATCCCTGTTGTTGAATTATCACTGTTGCATTATCACCTCTGCATCCCTGTTGTTGAATTATCACTGCTCCATTATCACTGATGCCTTCTCACTATTGCGTTGTCGCAGCGGCATTATCTGCACTCCATTAAAGATGCTGCATTAAAGCTCCTGAACTATCACTGCTACAGTATCACTGCTCTCTTATCACTACTGTATTGCCACGGTTACTTTATCACTGCTGCCGTTCTATCCCTGCAGCACTTTAGCTGCTGCTCCACTATAGCTGTTGCATTATTGCTGTTGGTTTACCGCTACTATGAGGAATGATTAAAGTCTATCTTACAATTGAAAAAAAAATTGCAATGAATTCATATTGGTAGAGAATTATTTAATCAATCAATTTGACTCATTAATAAATTTAAAACATTTAATACATTGAATATGCCTAGATCATGACTAGATCAGCCATTTACACAGTGGTGGAATGAAAACAATAAATTTCATTTTATTTTTGGAAGCATTTTGAACACATTTAAATTAGCCTATATTTTATTGATTGTTATTATAATTGATTCTTGCCACCCACAGACTGATGCGTTACGATGCACTGATGCATGTTTTCACTGGGAGTTTCTACACACAGCTCTCGATTTTTGCCTAAAGCTTAGCTGTGGGAGAGTCTGGATCTTAATATACAGTAATGTCATGTAAGGACAAGACGTGGCCCTTTTAGAGGTCAAGCCCATTAAGAGACTATCAAACAGCGGTCTGCTTTTTGTGTAGCAGACCAAAAATGAAGCGGAGATTGAGCGGGGACGTGGCACGAGAGGAAGAAAAGATGAAAAGGAGTGGATGGTGTGGGTAAATCTGAGGGTTAATGATAATATTCAGTAAACAGGGGTGGGATGCCAGTATTGGTGCTTTGCCCTAAACAGTCATTAGAGCGGATATTTGTACTGCAGCTCAACTCTTCTGAATCTAAAACCCCTCTAAGCCCCCAGAGCAGTGTGTTTGGACAGAAGCCACACACACACACACACACACTCTGGGGGTGTTTCTACAGTGGCCTGTATGAGCGTATGTAAATGCTGCAAATACACCAACTCTAACTTTAACCTCTAAATAATAAGCTTTAACCTATTTCACTGTTTCTAATAAAAGATGCCGATGCAGGATGTATTTTCTAGTAAATAAGGCAACAGAAATGATACAAATGCAATGTTGGGCATCGGTATCAGACCGATATCAGTGGAAAAATTAAATGAATATACTGCAATCTGGCAACAAATCCAGTCTTAAATGTTTACTCATCGTCATCATTGGGCAAAAATACAATGAATTAGGGATGCTGATGTTAGAAAATCTATGTTAAATGTTCTAATCATCAATTCAAAGGAGTTATCATCATATATGGATGTCATAAGATCATCAGCACTAAGACGAGTTATTAGTATCAGAGACAGTACCAGCTATACCACGAAGCAACACTGACATGCACATGCGCTCGAGTGGAACTTAACACATCGGCGGCATGGGTTGACATGCAGCTGTAAAAATGCTTGTGGCCCAATTGGTACTGCCAGTATTTCATGGGAAACAAATGTGCTAATGGTAGCCCCTTAGCTCAATTGCTGAGCCAGGCCTTTTTCAGTATTCTCTTGTTACTGTGGGAGAGAACATTAGCGAGATATATGGAAGGAACCGTCAGTCTCTTAGGCAAATAACAGTCCTTAGCCTTAGTTCAGCTTTGAGCAAAGCAATCTTAACCACTGCTTCTGACAGCATGAATGACTGTAATATTTACTTAACCCCAGCAGAGTCCGATACTCAGAGATGTTAGTGCAAGTAAACAGGAGGCACATATGAGACGAATGACTCAAGAAAATCGAACGCGAAAGAACATTCAGCTCAGTTTTTGCAGAGCCAGAGAAGTTGCTGGGTGCTTCCATGTACAGAACACAGGTTTGTTCAAATAATAAAAAAAAGTTGCATTTTTTTAATTCTACAAATAGAAAGAAAGAGAGAGAGAACTGCTGTCGGGAAAAACCTTATCTCTCCAAAACGGTAATATTACAGCAGAAAGAATCATAATTTACTATTAATTACCTTTAAAGTAAGTCATTGAAATGTTTCTCCCAGAAATGTTCTTTAATGTTTCCTTTAGTCCATTTATCATGAAAAATTATGAATATTGAGATACAACTCAACTGATTTACATACAATTTGCATAAACATTATAACCGTTTTGACCAAGTCTATGTTAGATGGAGAAGAGACTTTTTCTTTATCTCTCTCTACTTCTGACGTACTTCCTGACTGAGTAAAGACTTTGTCTGTGAGGTTTTTATTAATCTCATCCATCCATTATCTTCCGCTTTATCCTGCTGGTGGGTGGCGGGGACTGCAGCCAATCCCAGGGTCATCAGCGAAAGCTGGGTACACCATGGACAGGTCGCCAGTCCATGGCCAGCACACACTCACATCTACGGGCAATTTAGAGTGACCAATCAACCTAACATGCATGTGTTTGGACTTTTTAGGAGAAAACTGGGGTACCTGGCGTGTTATATATATTGCATCCCAGAAAGTAAGAATAGTTTTTTTTAAATGTGTATCTTAGTCATGTGATGGTAAATTACTTAATAAAAAAAAAAAAAACTAGTCAATGCTATTTGTGCAAATTTGGGAGGGCTTTCCCCAAATGGGTATATTTCAAAAACTGGGATTGGCTAAATATCAGGATTAATGTAGAGGTTAGTTAAGTTAGACAGAGTTAGTACTCAGTATCAGCAAACACTTAAAGGGAAACAATGCTATTGATGTATTCCTAATAGTGGAGCATACGAGAAATCTGCCACCAGACCCCAGCCAGAAGAGGCTCATTTAAATATGGGGTTTCAGACCGGGTTCAGTCCCTACTCGGGCTCGGGGTCATTTTTTTCATGCTTCAATTATATATTTGCGTAGTCAATTTGTATATTTTTACACTTGTATGCCTTCCCCAATCTCTCTCTCTCCCTCTTATGCATGAGCATGTGTGTGCATGACTTTACAGTTAAATACATGCATTTGAAAGCTTCTGAGTCTGAAAGAAAAGAATAAGGAGAGAGACTTGGAATGAAGCGGTTATAAGTCACAATTACCCCATAAAGGACGAGAGGGATGTGTTGCTTTGGCGGAAAGACTCCCAGCTCGCTTGCTAAGCTTGCACAAAGTGTGTTAATCATTCCTTAGCAGCAGTAGCGAGCAGAGGAACAAACAAGCCAGGTGTGAAAGGGGCCTTAATCATTAGACAGACCTAGTACAAATACTGGAAAAGAATAAGGGAAATCATACGATCTCCATCCTACAGGTGTGGATTCAGTGTTATGGGTTGAGTGATAAGATGGAATTATTCAACAAAGCACAGAAATCACTGCTGAAAACTTTTTTTTTGTCTTCACACACACTCAAATTGATTGATTTTGCCTGCTTCCATCAAAACCAAACATTTTCAATCATCGTATTCCTCCCCATCTCCACCAGAGCACGGCTTTATTACTTTACTGGTGCTAACAGAGGGAGTCCAGTAAAATCTCCCTGTGGACTCGCTCATCACTGATCGAGCTGTTATTTTAGCAGAAGAATTAGTGGGTTGGACTTCAGGCTGGACGGTTTATTTCCCTGGAGAACAGCTGATCCTGATCAATACCAGCCACCCCTCACTCAGACAGCTGTTCGCATACAGCTGTTTCTATTTAACCCCTTCACAGCTGCAGTTATCGCCAGCACTGTACTGACATATTTCTGACTCGAAGCTCAGACTTTTACATTTGTTTCTGCATAACTGAACAGTTACAACATAAACACAGTCATTGGGAGTGGTTTTGTGTGGTTCTAGAGAAACCTACCAAGTCTGAATTGTTCATAGTGGTGGTGAAAACCATCTAAAACAGCACAGCCTGACAGAATGTCATGAAAAGAAATGGTTGTGAATATACTACTTGATGTCTCAAACATTGTTTTATGATAGTTTTGACAATTTTTTTTTGCCTAAAACATTTTAAATCCACTCGTATATGCAGGGTGGTGTGGGGACAACACTCCTTAAAGACAGTAATAATGATTAAGGGTTAAACGTGGCCCCCCTTCCTTTACCAACACCAGCCACAATCAACTTCATTCTCATCCCACTAGTCAAGCAATAAATCAATACTACAGTAGATCTTTTTTCATCACAACAGTTGTGCATATTAGAGAGGTGAGATTGAAGCTGAAGGGATTTTGCCAAAGGGTAATTAAAGTGTGTGATTGCGTTTCTGAGATAGCGTTTCCCTCTTTTTTTGTTTGGTTTCACACCACAAAGAGTCATCAAATCAGATAGCAGAGCCTATTTTCAGATTGGCCGCCTTCGAGTAGCACCACAGGCTAATGAAGCAGGTTATGTATGCAAACCTATTTGCATTCCCCACGTCGCAATTTTTCTCCCAGACCTGACAAAGTACAACAAAATACAAATACAAAACACAGCCGCAAGAAGACTTGACTAGAAGCCAACATTTAAAAAGTACATCTTTGCTGATAGACCACGTTGACATTTCTGACCAACATGACAGTGCTCTTTTTTGTTGTGTTTAATTATTTTTTGGAAAGTGCAGATTCAAAACTTTCAAGCTGCACCATAGTGTTTCTGAGTATAAGAAGAAATATGGTATTATAATTTAAATTTCTTTATATACTTGAGAGGCTCAAAAAAAGAATACTGTGATGTAGTTTATCGTAAAGAAAGAAATGATGTCATATAGACCAGCCCCAAATGAACCACACAGAAATACAACTTGTAAATGTAATACATTAAAGGAACAATATGTAAGATGACAAAATTAATATGTAAGATCTTTCAAGTTTATAGCATTTCCAGATTGCATCATCCTACTTATTGCTCCTTTAACTACAAAATTATATTTAAGACAAAGACTTTATTTAACTTCTAGTCAAAAGCCTAAGTCGGTAGAAGTTGTTCACTTTTCAGCATCAGAAAACTAGCAGAAAGTATACGTATGTCTCATATAAAACTCAACAAGTAAATATAATCACAAACGTTTTCCTGTTTACTGTGTCCACTCTTTACCTTTATTACAACCTCCATTCTTTTTCTTCCATTTATTTAGTGCACTTTTGCTGCTTCTCACCATCCCAAGTGGAGAATCTGGCGCTTCCTCTAGGACAGCACTGTGTACCGCAGATTGATATTCAGAGGTAAAGATGATTAATCAGTGCTTGTGTGAGAGGTTTTTAGCGGCTGTGGCACTGCACTGAGCTGCTAAACAGCAGGGCGCTGAGACAGGCTGCATTCACAGACGCAGAGGAAATCACAGCGGTCTGGCTTATTTAACTCTGCACTACTGCTGCTCTCACAACACAAGCAGAACGCCTCCGAACAGAAGAGATTTACAGGGAAAGTTATGTTAAAGAATACTTGAACTACACGTTCAACTTTAACGTATACTTTAGATAATATAACCTGCAAATTCTGACTTATGTTTGCTCCAATGGCGCTGATGGATGATTAACAAAGCAGGATATTAACTGAACATATTCCTTCACTAGTGAACATGCAAGTCAGTATTGTGTTTAAATGTAATTTCTTTACTGTGTAAGATTGTATAGTCACAGCTAGAGATCGACCGATATATCAGGCCGATATTTGCCATTTTTAAATATATCAGCATTAGCCGATATCTGTTTGGTAGCACCGATTTAAAGTCTATTTTATAAATAAAAGGATGTGTCATTATAAACATGGAAGGATATTTCGATTCCATAAGTTAGTCTTGATCCAATACCAATACTAACATTGGTTTGAGATTCAAGAGTTTTATTGTCATGTGTACAGCAGAACAGACAGTTACACTGTACAATGAAATTCTTACTTTGCTGTTCCTCCATTCACCAGTAGATAAGATAACAAAAAAAGAAATAAAAAATATATACAAAAGTATATAAAAAGTATTTTTATAGTTAAAGAATAAAAAATAAAAGTTACGTGTGCTTTTTTGTGCAAGTATGAAGAGCAGCAGCCATAAATTGCAAGTTGCAAGTTACAAATGCAAACAATAACGTTTTGTGCGAGTAGTGAATGTAAACAGTGCTATTGGTATCAATAATATCGATATTTGGATTGATCCACTCACCCCTAGTGGAACGTGCTGTTGTCGTATGTGAAGGACTCCAAGCCAAAACTTTTGGGACTGTTTGGCCAAGTAAGTGAAAATAATTAATTTATAGCAAACAATTACGATAATGACGCAATTATGTGTTTCTAGTTCCGGCCACAGACGTGAACCAGAGCGGGTGTTTTACTCCTTAGCTCTGGGGCTAAAGCTAGCTGTTCTAGTGTAATACACACTTTAACAAGTTATTATTACCGGAGCAGCCAGAGTGTCCCAGATATTATTCAGCTTTAACCATTTGAGCCAAGTTTAATTAAAGAAAGAGAACAGAACAGAGCCGCTGTGTTAGCATTTATTACAGCATATCAGCGTCTCTGCCTACTGCGTCACCCGCACTGTTTCTGTACCTCTCTTTCTCTATCACGCTATCTCTCTCGCTCTCTCCGAGTGCCTCATCCTCCTTAAAGAGCCGCAGTTTTACTACAACGTGATAAAAACCCAGCCGTGCATTGAGCCACTCTCTGTAACTGCAGCAGACATGTTGGCTGTGTGGAAGTATTTTTCAATGCAATTCTTAATAACTTGTTTGTTACTGGTATAAAGAGAAATACTACACTATACTATAAGATACTATAAAGAGTACATTATTTCATCAGTGATATGGTTATACTGTATTTTCTGGGGGGCAGATATTTTTTTTTTTTTCCTTGTAAAGTCAGTGTTCAATAAACGATGTTAAGTCTAGAAATGTTCTGCATCCACATGTTATTATTAGTGGGACATTTTATCAAATAAAGCGGAAAACTTCTAGATATCAGCCCAAAAACTGGCCAAAAGAATCGGCAGCTATATCTCTTACTTCTGGGCTACAGTCTGGGTCAGATTGCTTGATGTTGACTGTTGAAGTGTAAATAAGTGAACTCATCTTCTACAGAGAAGACACTTACACACAGTCTCATGCACCAATTACTGTTTATTTGCTGGATTTAACTTCTTCCAGAAAATAAAACATGAAATATGGCTGATGCTAATGTTGGTTTTATTTGCTCCAGTATGTTGAACTCAGCCAAATTAAACAAACACTGTACTAAATACTTAAACAAGCGTGGTATGTGTCGAAGTTTTAGATCCAATTTCCCCACTTGTTCCAATAAGCTGTGAGTCAGAAATAATTCATGTAAAATTAGAGAATGATTTTATCACTGGAAAAACAAGCTCATAAAAACACCTCTCTATGGATCTTTCTCTATTTCTTCCTCTTTCTCTCTCTCTCTCTTTCTCTCTCTCCCTCTCTCTCTCTTTTTGATGAAACCTCAGCATCTTCACATCAACCAAGGCCGATTTTGGTCCAAAAAGCCAATAATTGGATTTATGGCTGCATTAAGAAAATGACACCAGTCCGCGTCCCTCAGCTGACATGTAGCCAAAAGAGATAGAAAACTGATCTGTATGTAAGTTTTACAGAAGAGCTGGTACAGCAATTTCTGGGAGCCATCAGTCATCAGTTCTGGAGAAATATTTTTAGTAATGACTCACATCAAGCTTGCCTTCAGAGGATAAGACGAAGAAACACAAATCAGATTCTGAAGATTCTGGCAGTAATGAGATAAATGTCTTAAGAATAGCTATAAAGAAAACGTTTGTATGTCTCGGTCTAGACCACACTGTACAAAGGTCCAGACGGGCAGACACTGACATGAAGGTTTCCTTTAAAGTGACCAAATTGTAACATAGAATAGAACAGAATAGAATATATATAATTAAATAATATAATAATATAATATATTTGTGATGTCATTCATGTCTAATTATTTGCATTTATTCACAGTAGTATGTTAAACAATAACATGTTAAATAATAGACTAGCTGCTTATACATTGGATGTAAATTTGTTATCACTTGATTTGTAAGGCTATAAAGGCTTAAATACCAGTCCCCTTGATTAAATCCTACATCAGTTTTTTAGGTATGTACTGACAAGTAAAGTAAAAAGTGACCAAAAATGAATACATAATTTAAAAAAATTAACAAAAAGAAAAAAAAGAAGCAGCAGATGCCGAAGCTGAGTCCAGACTAAGCACCGCTGAGTCCAGACTAAGCACCGCTGAATGTGTTTGGGATTATATGGACTGTGAGAAGACTGAACTCTGAAGGTGTGGATAAACATCTCTGCAAATGAGTGGACAAAAAATAAACACTGAAACATATCATACATAAGATATAAAATCACACATCACTGTGCCCTCCTGATGTACCAGCACTGAGATAGGATAGGTCTGTTTCAATTCACTCCCACTTTTCATAAAGACACAGTCAGAGACTGCCTCAGTCAGAGAC
This sequence comes from Megaleporinus macrocephalus, assembly GCA_021613375.1. Lineage (NCBI taxonomy): Eukaryota > Metazoa > Chordata > Actinopteri > Characiformes > Anostomidae > Megaleporinus > Megaleporinus macrocephalus. Next base: position 17,913,132 of record CM038727.1, read on the forward strand.
TGCCTGTCAGGGACTGCCTGTCAGAGACTGCCTCTACCAGTGCAGTTTCTAAAGATTTGCCATCCAGGCTTCAAACAGAGATTCTCTTAGCTGTTATTTGGTATTTAGTTTATTAAACTGTAAATACTGTTTGACCAGAGGAGGATGGGTCTCCACTTGTGAGTCTTGGTTCCTCCCAAGGTTTCTTCCTCCAGTCTGAGGGAGACGCCACTGTCGCTTCTGGCTTGTTTACTGGGGGTAATACATGTCGTAACTGCCTGTTTTCAAACTTCTGTGAAGCATTGTGACAACATAATTGTAAAAAGTGCTATACAAATAAACATCAATTGAATTGAATACTGCATTTAGTTGTTGAGGATTCTGTGAAATGTTCTGTTTAGTATGTCTTTTCCATTTATTTTTTTCCCTGAAGTAACTTCATAGATGTTTATGTGCAGTGTAAATAGCATATTCTGAACACTGCTGTGTGGTGGTGGTGGTGTGTTAGTTAGAACTGAAGTGCACCTGCATAGTAAGTGGTGCTCATAAACAAGGGAACAAAAAGGTGTTTCTAAAAAGTACTCAGTATAGATAGATAGATAGACGGTTGCAGAAAATAGTGATAAATAATATACACTATAAATATACACTATTCACAATCATTAACACATAGGCAGAGTTGAATCATTTTCTGCTTGCTCGGTGCCTAATCCAAACTTTTAAACCAGTCAATCTGAACGGCACGGTGCAGAGTGAGTTGCAAATTGTTCCTGACAACACCACTTAGTATAATGGATTGACTGAACACAGTCTTTAATTTCCGTATGTTGTGCTGCAGACGCACGATTTGCATTGCAATGGAGAGAGACATTAGAGCCAGGCTTTACTGCCTGAACTAAAATAAACTAGGATGTGGACACTCAAGCGTTTTTCTTTATCATAACTATTTTACATGTTTTGGAATAACAGAATGGTACACCTATTGCTGATAAAGACATTTAATTATATATACAGTTTGTTTAATCACAGACAGAAAAGCATTTACTAACAGAATAGAGCAGCTGAACATGAGCCTAAGCTCACCATGCCCAATGCAATGGAGGGCATGAAGCTTTCCGGCATTGGGCTGCAGAGCAGTAGAATTGCAATCTCCGGAGTGATAACGCTCAAGCCAATACCCCTGGGATGGAGTGATCCGACATCGGTACCTGGCCTCACTAATGCTCTTCTGGCTGAATGCAATCAAATGCCCACAGCAGTGTCCCAAAGTATATATTCAATCAGGTGGCCCAAACATTTGGCTGCTACTGTATGACTTGCAGATGAAGATTCATAGGACTGGCTAAATGAGGCCATTTAAACAGCTCTGATATTCCATTATTTAATGATAAACAACCCAAGCCCACCTCATCACACTCCATTACGCCGCCTCATCCGCCACGGCAAATTGTTCGGAAAAGAAAAGCATAAGCTGACATTCCGGTCGGAGATGTGTAAGTGTAGCGTGTAATTGTGTTTTCAAGCAGACGGGTTTGCAATATGGACCTCGCCACTGTTCTATATATAGCATTTTTACCAAAGCAACCTCGCTTTACTTTGACAGGACATGCAATCAGGAGTAATCAGACGCTTTGGGTGTTAAGTGCCCAGTTTAAAAAACAACAGAGGCTTGTATGAGGTTCATAATTTAATCTTTTTATAGATTAGAGCATCTTCTTCCATGTTGTTCTTCTTCTGTAAGTTACAATTAATATTTTCATATAATTTCAGCAAGAAAACGTAGACCTGCCTGACTGGACAGAAGTATTTAGCAGTACAAAAGACTTTGGAAAAAAAATGCTACTAGATATTTTTTTCTACAGTACCATTGGTACAGGATCTGATTTACATGAGGATTTAATCTTTAATATCTTTAATATCAATTACAGAGAAAGAAGTTATGCACTGCCATCACACTGTTTTAGGACTGCATCCCTATCCCTCATGGTCACGTGGTGAGCAGTTAGATCACATTTTTTGTTTTGAAGCAAATGTGTCCCAAAATCTAAAAATCACCTGGTAAAATTAAATACCATCACTATAAAATTATAAAATGTAATGTTTTGTATTTTGATAGTAATATTACTACTTTATGTGTATCACTACACATAACAGTGTTATTATTATTGTTATTATTATTGTTATTGTTATGTTATTATGAATTCAATAAATTTATATATATATATATATATATATATATATATATATATATATATATATATATATATATATATCTACAGTTAGTTTCATACCACATAAGAAGAACCCATTATGTGTGTTTAGCTTTCTGTGCATGTAAACAGTCTGCAAAATAATAAAGTCCACACCAAAGAGTTTGTCTGCTACAAACTGACATCATCTCCTAACAAAGTTCTTATCACCTGCCTACCGTCAAGCTTGGAACTCCCCTCACACCTCATACCCCTCTGAAAGGTCCTGCTCCAATCTGGCTTTCAAAGGTGGATCAGGTCTGCTAACTTATTCTATCTGACTTTGAGGATCGGACTCTGGCTGAGTCAAACTGATGCGGTGGAATCAACATTATTGTAAGAATAGCAGCAGCGGTGTGTGGGCGAAACTTGTAGCAGGATGCCGCTCTGGCATTTCATCAATCAGAACGGGCTCACAGACGCAGGGGATCTAACAGGCACAGTGAATACAGATGTGCAGTATAAAAACATTCTGTTCTGGGAAACTGAAGCAACTCATTCATAATAAAAAGTAAAGGTCCTGTTGGAAAAGTAAGTCCTCAGGTAGCTCCACTTGAAGCAGCTTCAGAGAATGCCAAGAGTTTACCAAAATTAATGAGGCTAGTGAAGATGCGTGAACTTTAATGTATAATTTCAAATGATAAACAAAAAATTAAATAAAAGCAAGGTGGCATGGTGGTGTAGTGGTTAGCACTGTTGAGTCGCAGCAAGACGATCTGGGGATAAAGCAGGATAAAGCGGAAGATAATGGATGGATGGATAAATACACCCAGTCAACCGGTAGCTGGATCCAAACTTTTGCCCATACTGTACATCAACTGTATGTGACCTCACTCCATTGTATTTACTCAGCTCCTCTCTTTTGTCTTTGAAGAAACGGAAACTATTTCACGGCTCTTGCCACTCACTCTGCTTCCTCCGCGGTTTTAGAGTAACTTTTGGATAATGGGCTGTAATCTGTGAACAATAACTCGGCCAAGAAGATTGTGATGAAAATGAAAATTCATTATGCAGAGTGAGAGTGAGAGAGAGAGAGAGAAAGAGAGAGAAAAAGAGATGAGAGCCATCTGCAGCCGTGTTCAGTTTCTTCTCTGTTTTTTTCTGGACGTTGTGCCTACAGGCTGAAAGTCTTGTCTTTTGGACTTATTTGGACTTCAGTTCAAAGGCATGACGTAACCAGAGGTCCAGTCGGTGTGATGCTCAGGTACACGCTGCAAATCCACTGCCCTGTGAAAAACTACCAAATGCACAGCTTTTCTGAGTTAATTAAACAGTGAATGTCCTTCAGCACTGTTTGCCAGGACATGTTGTTTCTGGGCAGGCCGTGTGCTGTAATTATTATCAGTGGGTAACAGAAAAAAATAGCTTAACTTAGAAAAGTTTATATAAATCTTTCAAACAAACCTTAGAAATAACCCGGTTAAATAAGTCCAGTGTTATCAGTAACAGGGCTACAACACATTCCTTTTGGAGCAGGTACAAACAAAAACAGAAATATAATAATAAAAAAAATTTAGAAAGAAATTATTATTTATACATACACATAAAGTAGACAGTAGACAAACAATCTGTGCGTAAGGTAAAGTATGTGCAATGGGTGTAAATAAGTAAATCAATCAATTAAGATACTGTATATACATATAAGTACATACTATATGTACATACAAGCTAGTTATAAAATCACCTTCATTCAAACTACAAGAGTTTTCGTACCAGTAACATTCCCTATTAAGATGTGTTCTTTTTCACTTTTAAGCTCCCATTAAAAACTTTATTAAACATCTCCTACATGCCTCTCAGGCCCCACAATGGGGCTACCTGGAAATAAAACCATGATCCACAATCTTATCATCCATATCACCAAATAATATTACCACCAAAAAAAATTAAAGAAAAAAATGTAATTCCTACAGGGCCACAGTCACTCGGGAGCCCCTTACATTTACATTTAGCAGATGCTTATATCCAGCGCAATAAAATCTCTAGCTAGTACTGTACAAACAGGTTTAAGTCCAAACTACCATTGAGATATCAATGATATCTAGAAATATCTTTTATCTTATGCTATTTACAGCTAGAAACAGCTTAGAGAGTTAGTGTAGAGATCAGTGCTCAGTATTGGCCTATGCGTAAGGATCAGGTATCATATGGGAAGGAAAAACTGTATGTGGATATCTATCTATCTATACACATAGGTTGCTACCTGATTGGCAGCTCTGCACAGTTAACTGCCGTCTTATTTTGTATTCAGTGTGGCTGCTGTAAGGATAAACACCGGCATCAGCCAGTCTGTCTTACTAAAGGAAAAGTCTTCTACGGTGTTAAAGTAAATAACTCACTGACTTCCACAAACACCGTCTCAGGCCGCTATGTTCTACACCTGTTTCTAATGTGTCCTGCTGAATGCTACAGTCCAGACTGCAGTGAGCGAGCGAGAGCGTAGCTTTAATAAGGTCAGAGGCCGCAGGTGTATGTTTCTGATCTCTGCAGGTGAGCGCACGCTCTGATTACACTTTCAAAAAGAAGACAGTAATACAAGTCTTTGTTATTTTTATTATTTTAGCTGAAATATCATTATAGCCAGCTTTAACTTCATGGCACAGAAAACGAAAGAGAGATTATTTAACAATGTAATATTTAAAATAAGACAACCTTACTGCTAATAATTAGGACGATATTATTAGTGATAATAATAATTTAAAAATATTATAATATCACTGAAATATCATCATCATCTTTGTCACTTTATGCATTTTGTTGTGTATTTTTTAAAAACACTACACGAGGGCAGGTAAACTTTTCCTCTGCTGACCATAACACTGCTTAAAAATTCATCCTAATTAACATGTGGGTGATTTTTTTCCCTTTCACTTTAAAAGCCAACTGGTCTTCTTAATCAACATCCACCCGCCTGCCATCTGTAATATGCATTTTTTAATAATATGCAGTATGTAATATGCATATTCATATTTCAAACACCTTTCCGTTGCCTAAACCTAAAAAGAATAAGTCCGGGAGAGAAAGACAGAGACAGACGTTGATTAAGGTGAATGATGGAGAAGAGAGTCCGTTTCCAGAATTATTAATGATAAAATTTCTATCTATCTGTCCATTCATCCCCCTTTCTCTACTGGAGAGGAGTCACACTGTGTGATAGCAATACAAGTCAAAAGCTTCTTAATATCATTAAATCTTTTAAATCATTGTGTCTGTAGACACACACACACATCCTTGGACCCTTCACTGACCATTCAAACCTTTTAAGCAGATAATGTTTTCCATTAGAGGCATACAAACCCCACCGGCCACGCTTCCGAGTCCCACCAGCCAAAAGCAGCTCTTAACAGAAAACAAAAAAAAAACCTCACTGAAAACCCTCTACAGCAGACCTGTGTTTACATTAGCAGGTAAGAGGTGAGCAGTCATTTCCTACAAGAGCAGCAGATTTGTAGCTGCAATTTAGCAACAATCAACAAGCATCATGGCATCGGGTAATATCGGGAAGTTAACTTTAAAACTGATTTTGAATGTTCATTCTGGTTCATTCTGATTATTAGCGGCAATTAAGCATCTGAAATCACTTTTAAAGTTAACTTCTTGTGTCCCAAAAGTTACAAAGATATAGGGAACAGCTCATTATATATATATATATATATATATATATATATATATATATATATATATATATATATATAAATATAACAACAACAACTACTTAGGTTCATAAAAGCAGGTAAGAAACATGACTGGGTATTAAAAGAGCTTCCCAGAGGGTCTGAGCCTTTCAGAATTAAAGATGGTAAGGGGTTCATCAGTCTGTTAAACTCCACATGAAACAGTGCCACAATTCAAGAATAACCTTCATTAACTTAAAATAGAAAAGAACTTGGTGACTCCACCATGCATGTTACATAATAACATTCAAAGATTCAGAGAATTCGGAGAAATCTCTGTATGTAAGGGACGAGGCCCAAAACCAGTATTGGATAGTCGTGATCTTTGGGCCCTCAGACGGCACTGCATTAAAAACAGATACGGTTCTGTCATCTCCGAAAACCGATAAACACAGTTCACCAGTACATCCACAATTGCAGGTCAATAATCTACCATCCAAAGAAGAAACAAACCATAAACAGATCCAAACACATTACCGATATTGAAGAACATGTCTGATTTACACCCTGCATTCTGCTTTTGTTTATTCATTTTGGAGACAGGGTTGTATTTAAATGGTGAGTTATTAGTTATGTTATATTGATGTGATGGTTATACTGGTTAGAGTTCAATGGTCACATGGTTTTAGCGCGCTCTGGCAGTTGCTGATCCAGCTGTAATTGATTGGCCGGCTGATTGAAGGAACAGTGAGTGGCCAGAGTGGGCAGCCATCCATTACGGCTGACCTTGGGGAGTACTTCCCTTTCATTCTCTCACCTTTCCTTTCCTTCTTTTCTTCACCATCCCCCCGGTCCGCCTCGCTCTGCCACACACCCCACCATGCTGCACTACAGGAGCAAAAAAAAAGCCCCCAAGGCTGCATGACATGAATATATGTGTAAGAATGATACTGATAATGATACTCATGATAAGCACAAATATTAAATTAAATTAATTAATTAAATAAAACACAACTTCAGTTGACTGGTGGACTGATTTATTCTACTTTTAGTCTAGTTTTATTTTACTTATATTGATGCAAGGGCATAGAATTAGCATGTACTGAAGTGATGTGTCCACACCAATATCCAGCGATTATTGAATTGTCCCCATCAATAATTTGGTCCCTTCCGAAAGAAGACCACTGATCGGTCAAAGTCGGCTACTCACTGTGCTAGACCCAGGTGGGTGACAACTGGGTGTGAAAAGCGAGTGAGGAGGCATAAAAAAAACTATTTTCCAAAGAAATGTGTAAGTAACTTACTTACTTTGGTTTTGTGGACAACAGCACCAGGTTATGCAGTGCTCCATGTATTAACCCTGATGTATGAGACCTGTTTCACGGACGTCCTCGCAACCTGTTTTTGTTAGCTGGGCTTTGATTGACACATTTTGTCTGTGATTGTTACTTTGTTGGGTTTGTGGAGATTCTGCAGCTTCATCTACTTTTACTATTGATGATGCATGACACCTGTTTCATTTGCACTGAAGTCTAAACTACTTCTTTGTCAGTCATTAGTTTAACATGAATGTAACATTATATAATTCATGAATTAAATAATGAGTTGTATTCTGAGTAGGTGAAAAGCACACAGAATAGCATATGTAGTATCTCAGTCCTTTATCGTTTTATCATGGAGCAAAGATAAAACAACAATGTGGAGGGTGGTTGGCATGGCGGGGTAGATTCCTAGATCCCCACCAATGTCAAGAGCAAATTTACGCCCTTGTATTAATGCATAGCATTAGCAGCATTAAAGTATATTTTTTAGTATTTACATGAATTATGACACTATTTTGAATAGAATACTATTTTGTTTTTGGGTTTCATGCGTAAACTCAGAGTCTCTGAGCAAAACAGTACCTTTATTACCACTCAGCGATGTTCCTCTGTTTCTTGTGTTTGGTGAAATGGTTTAATCAATGCCACAGTAGAACACAAGGCACACTTTAAAACACCTCACCTATTAGGCTGTTTCTGATTTCAGCTGCAAATGGAGTGCTTTAAATGGACTCCCACTGCTCAATTACAGGGAGTACAGGGTCAAAGAAGAACACTTTATCTGGAAATTCATCTTGGAAATGTTGTGGGAACATCACTGATTGCTGTCTGTTGTTCCTTACAAAAAACTGACAAATAAAAGCTCTGCAAGAACACAATCTCAAGCGGTAAATAAAAGAATGAGCAAGAAGCAATTATTTAAATAGCAAATTAATTGATTGATGAATAAAAGTAGAGACAGATGTATAAACAAATTGATTGATCAATGAAGTGAATATAACACTGTGAATGAAAAAATGAATGTACAGCTCAGGCAGTGCAAAAACAACTGAATTAATGAATACATTAATAGCACATGCAATACATGGAGGTATGCATAGCAGACATAGCCAATTAATAAAGCAAATTAATGAACAGAACAGCTTTAAATGACTTAAAGAATAGCACCTGCAGTAAATCAATCAAATGAATGAATTAATTAATGAATAGCACATGGAACAAATAAACGAACAGCATATGCACCAAATAAATGAATAGTGAGTGAATGAACGAATGAATGAATAAAGGAATTAATGAATGACATATGTAATAAATCAAAATAGAATGAAAGGATAGCACAAACAAAAAACGAATTAATGAGTGAATAAATAGCACGTACTGTAAACCAAAAAAAATGAATAAATGAATAGCAAAAGTCAATAAATTTAATGAACGCCACATGCAACAAATAAATGAATAGCATGTGCAATGAATAAGGGATTTATTATATAAATGAATGAATAAATGAATGAATGAATGACACATACTAAATTAAGACAGAATTAAAGAATAGCACATACAGTGAATGAATTAATTAATGAATAAATGGCTCATACTCTATGTTAATGCATGAACAGCACATACAGTAAACCAAAAAAAAAAAATGAACGAATGAATGAATGAATAGCACATGGAGCAAATAAATGGACATCTCTTGCACCAAATGAGACCATGAATAACAAAAGATCAATAAATTGAATGAATGGCACATGCAACAAATAAATGAATAGCAAGTGCAATAAATGAGTGAGTCATTGAATGAATTAATAAATTAAATCAGATTAGAATGAAAAAATAGCACATTAATGAACTAGTAGCACATGTAGCAACATCTCCATAATTAGCACATATGATGAAGAACGTCTGATGAAAAATAACAAAATAAAAGGAAATAAAAAGCAACAATCTGAGATGTTTTCTGAGCGGCTGGCTACACACACACACACACACACACATAGTACAGTCCTGTCATGAATCCAGGAGTCAAACTGCTCATGCATGTGAGAGCGCATCCAGATCTACTCCTGTCCTGCATTTCAAACAGCTCACAGCAACCACACACACAGCTTCTCATCACCTTAACCCTTACACATCTACAGTTCTCACTGTCCTGACTTTATTTTTATATTATATCACATAATGAGCTATGAAATTGAATTACATAATCACATTGTTGAAAACGCTGGTCCTGTCTGAGCTTCATTAGGTTTACGATAGGAGAACTATTAAATAGGTCCCAACACACAACAGAAACTAACCTACAACCGAAGTGCATCATAAAATCAGCATTAGGATGCGTTCGCACGGTGGAGCTCATTCCACAAGATTAGCATCTGAACCACAAGAAATCTGGCTTTCACAGAATCCTTTGTGTCACAAGGTTAAAATAATATTAAAATACTGTATTATTTATTACAGGATTCTGTATTATGATCACCTAACGACCTCGTAATAGAGAGGATCCAGTAACATTTGGTGGAAAAATACACTCAGGCCAAAACATACTGGCCTGGGAACATATTTGTTTACCAAAGAGCACCAGAGGGGCATTTCTTTGAGAATGCTGTTCACAATAGAGGGAAGCAGCTTAAACTCAGAGACCTTATTGGAGCTGCTGTATATTCCAGTTTATTAGAAACACCCACCTTGAACTTCCACTCACTGGCCACTTTATTAGAAACACACACCTTAAACTTCCACTCAGTGGCCACTTTATTAGAAACACTTTCCTTGTGCTTCCACTCATTGGCCAGTTTATTGGAAACACCAACCTTGTACTTCCACTAAATAATCATTTTATTAGAAACAACAACCTTATACCTCTGATTACTGGCCACTTTATTAGAAACACCCACCTTGTACTTCCACTAAATGGCTACTTTATAAAAAACACCTACCTTGTACTTCCACTCACTGGCCACTTTATTAGAAACACCAACCTTGTACTGCCACTCAGTGGCCACTTTATTAGAAACACCAACCTGGTACTTCCACTAACTGGCCACTTTATTAGAAACAGAAACGTTGTACTTCCACTCACTGGCCACTTTATTAGAAACACCAACCTGGTACTTCCACTAACTGGCCAATTTATTAGAAACATCTACCTTGTACTTCCACTAAATGGCCACTTTATTAGAAACACCAACCTGGTACTTCCACTAACTGGCCACTTTATTAGAAACACCTACCTTGTATTTCCACTCTGGCCACTTTGTCAACAGATGAGCCACAGTCTCTAACTCTAATGCCAGCAAGAGGTATGAGAGCGGGGTTTCTAATAAAGTGGCCAATATGTATAATTCCAGTTTTGTAGCAAGGTGATGAATAATCTATTATTTCTTGGCCTGTGCTGCTTCGCTGCTCCTTCTAATTCATGATCAGAATTCATGTGGGCTCTCTAGATTAAAGCGATCACAGAAGTTTCTCCTGTGAGCTCCTTAATTATCTTTTCAGTGCGTCCGTGTCTTAACAGTGATTATAACCCAAAAGACTTGTAATAGCGTGTTTCCTCATTTCAAACAGATAAGCATGAGCTAAGCTTCATTATAAAGTCTCAGCGGAGTTTCCAGCTTTAACATTTAACAGCGCAAGTTGTGGGGAAAAAATGTGACGGTGATTCCGATGAGCGTCGTTAAATGGTTTGTTTCTAATGAATAATCTGCAAATGAATCTAAAGTAGGAGAACAAGTTCATGCATAACATAGTGTAGGTACAGAAGGTATGAAGACTGAGTAAAATGGGTCATTAAATAAACATCTAAACAATATATATGTAATATATAATACAAATTCTATGGTACAACTATCCATCCTGCTCGAGTTCTGCTCCTACAAATAGCACAAGGAAATATTCATTTCTTCCAGATTTGTGAAATGTCCTTTAATAAAACCTTTCCTCAGCACTGCACGACCATAAGCTGTGCTCATCATTTATTAGCTTCAGAAATCATATCAAAGACTTTCCTTATAAACATCTCTGAAAATCTCTCCATCGCCTGGGCCTCACGTTCTCTTGTTTCTCTCAACGATCAGCGCTGTGTCTGCACACTGTACACAGTGGGACACTGAATTTAAATGTGAAGAAAATGTATTACCTGAACACGTTTATTGGCAAATGCAGGCAAACTCTTAGCTGTAAGTGTATTTTCACCATCAATAACACCAGATATTAGCAGAACAGCACTCTTGATTTGGCTTAATGAAGTACTGAGTAGTCAAAGCAGGTATTAGATTAGAACGGTAAATAATACTGGGTTGTTTCCACAAGGAGAAGCTTGGAAAGGGTTAAATAAACACACTATAAAACCACTGCATGCTGTATTCATGCTGTTTGACTATTAAAAAAAAAAAAAAAAGATTTGCTTAACAAATCAGCTTCCTGTCTGGAAAAAAATAATTTCCCCAAGAGCTTAAAGCATTTGCACACTATTGTACATTGTATCGTTTTTGTGTTTTTGTGTTGCACCATGGTCCTGGAGGAATGTTGCCCTTTCACAGTATCCTGAAATGATAATAAAGCCTTTTCCATGTTATTGTATGTACTGCTGAGTCTCTCTTGAAACCAGTTTATTTCATTATTCAATGTTCGTGAAAAATCTTGTTTTTGATTCTCTTAAATCATTATTTTAATTATTTATTTACTTCCTGGACAAAAATAGTTTTTTGTAAATATGTTTCTGACTGCAAATGTTTACAGATGTCAGTAGAGCCTATTAGATTCCATAGTGAACATTTAAGGGTCAATTTTGACTCATGTCATACGTTACAAGGTAGAGAAAAAATATTTTTAATAAAAAAGTAAAAGAACAAAAGTGAAATATGTATTTGTGATGAATCAAAAACAAGTAAATTGAGGATTTCATGGAAGCTTGAATGATGAAACTAATTTGTCACAAAGTCACCTTTGTGTTAGGTTGTGCATCAAAGGATTAAGCATATGCAATTCTAGCAAGCAAGAAGAAAAACATTTAAAAACTACAGCAATTACTCTCCTTAGTTTTCAAATGCTTTTAAATAAAGAGTTGATGTACAGAGCTGTAATCAATAACCTGTCCCAAAGTTTAAAGTCTGTTGCTGCAAACAAATGAAAAATTCAAATAAAAAAAAAAACATGACATTTTTCATATTCAACATCTGATTTGTATCCTATTTTCAATTATATGCAGGGTTAATATGATTTACACTAGAGATGGACCGATCGGCGTTTTTGAGGCCGATTCCATTCGCCGATCACCTTTCAGTGCGATTGGCCGATATCCGATACCGATAGAGGGCGGGGCTATATGCCACAGCAGGGCTACATGTAGTTATTAGCGCAAGCAAGTCATGAAACATGGTCGAAACTGGTTTATTACTATTTTTAACGAGCTCATGTGAAACAGCGTAATATTAAAAACAAAATTAGCAGAAAATAAACAAAGTAAATCAAACAAATATTCCCAATACTGCAATCAAATGTACACCCTTGATTTAAAACAAAAAAGTTAATTAAATACATGCCGTGAACGCAAACCGTTCTCGCAAGGCCGCTGCTTTAGTCAGTCTGTCAAAAATTAAAGGGTATGTGTTTCCACCAAGTGGTTTAGATAGGAATTGCAACCTGACCGGAGGGGGATTCCACAAAACGCTAGCTGGAAATTAAGCTTATTTGTGTAACGCCATGGATTGGCTCTTGGGATCGGCTAAATTGGAGAAATATCGAAGAAAAATCGGCCGATACCGATACATAGCCAATCGGTCTTTCCATCTTTAATTTACACATCATTGCATTCTGTTTCATTTACATTTTACACAACATCCCAACTTCTTTCACAAAAGCACTGCAGTTTTAAACAGTACTTGGTTGCGTAAGACTTTTTTACACAGTACTGTAGGTCAATACTGTAGTATCACTGTAGACTTTTAAAAGCACTGTGTTTGATGATGATGTCTGGAAATGGCTGGCAACTGCGCGTGGTGGACAACAAACATTCGAAATTCAGATGTCAGATAAAACCAATTAGACTTCGATCAATGAAAACTCTTTCCAAGCAGACGGAGGGGACAAGGTTCAGGATGGGCGGCTGGAAAAGCAGCACGAACGCTACTGAAGTAGCCCATAGTTGAAATGCATGCGCTCCTGTTTGCTACACTAGTGGTAAGTGTTCATGAAAGCGGCGCCAAAAGAATCAATACTGCACTTCACATAAACTCTTCATAACAGACAGTCATTTCTATGTGTTTTTGTTTGTTTGGGGTTTTTGTGTGTGTGTGTGTGTGTGTGTGTGTGTTTTATTATCTTGGTGCTGAATGCAGTACTTTGTGGAAGACATACCGCAAACGCCATGACAATCAAAGCATCCGCTGGGTGGTCATCCCTAGAAGGGCTTTTATGAAAGATGTGCAAAGCATGTTATTGATTTTTTGTCACTGTGCGTTGCTTCGGCAACTGCTTTATGAACTGCATTTCCTTGCTCTTACTATTTCAGCCCAAAGGCGTAGCAGGGTGAGCGCGGACATCCGTACACTGTTTGTAGAGTCAGCTACATGTGGCTAAAGGCTTAGAAGGTGTAATTGGCAGGAACTTCACTAAATGGAGAAGAAATACGGCAGATTTAACTCTTATGTCAACACAGCTATTGCCCAAAGCAAGCAAACTGAAAGACGAATGTACAGCATTTATGTGGAAACTATGTACACGCATAAGACAGCACTTATGAATGCAGTAAGAAAGTAACACATACGTGACGAACAAATCACAGTCTGTCTGTCAGCTTTTCCTCAGGCACAGCTTAACACCATATCTGGAGATTTACATTCAAAATATATTCACGGAAAACTAAGCAGTGATTGGAGAGCCAGGGAAACAAGACAGGACAGGGCTTCAGATCTCTCAGTAAAAACAACGCCTAATCAAATGAATCAAGGTTAATTTGTAACATACACAGTCATAATGCTTGCTGAACCAATAGGATTATTAAAAAGATAGAATATATGAAAGATAAAAAAATGTAAAATGACAAATTAATTGTATGTTTAATTTAAAAAAATAATAATAATAATAATAACAATAATAATAATAACAATAATAATAAAAATTCAAAAATTGACAGCAAGCAGGTTAAATGTTAAACTCATTGAATGTTATCAACATAGTTTTAGTACAATTTAGAAACTGACCGATAGTAAACAGGGTTGTGGGCTGGTAAGTTTGATAATATATAGTTTCGTATAAAATGGCCAATGAGAGTAGCAACAAGATGGAACCATCTCTCCAAAACGTGTTACTTTTTTTATTATTATTTGAAAATGATAGACTTTTACATTGTGTCAAAAGTTGACAAAACGACTAAACTAAATGGTACAAAATGCGTTCATAAAAAATCTTATTACATTAACTTACATTAAAAAGGTAAGAACATTAGGCATCTCATCAATATCTTCCTATGTCTCTTCTCAAATTTGCTTGTGGTTAAGGTTGTACGAAAACGTCTACATCAGGATCAGAACTGCAGAGCGTGCATAGACTGTTTTTACCTAAGAATAAATCCCAAATAAGAAAACAGTGGTGAATGTCAGAATGTTGCTGCGCCAGACCTGCGGACAGGGGTCTTAAGAAGAGATTTCTTCTCGAGAGCGCTCGGTGAACGAGGCCCAATCTCCTGTAAAGTTACAGTCTAAAAGGTTTTGTTTCCACAGTGACGATGTGCCCGGTTGTGTAAGTCTGACCTGTTTCAACGTCTCTACTATTCCAGACTTGGGCTGGGTTCTTATCTCTCTGCTTCCACTCTGAACTCCACTCTTTCTCTCGACTCACTCTGTCTTCTTGTCTCTGAGCGATCTAGCCCATCGACCTCCAGTCCTTGGCCGTCTGATGCTATCAGAGCAGCGCTGCCATGGCAAAAATCCAATTTACCGACAGAGCTGGCGGAGGACCAGCTGTTTTCTACTCTGCCATCTCCACAGCCCCATCTTTACACTGAAATCACTGCCCGTGTGAATTACTCTCCTCTTTTTCTTCTTTTCTTTAAGTTCCCTCCAGCTCCTCTCATGCACTTTCTCAGAAAATAAGAGATCCAACCGAAAAGACTTGTTGCAAATATGGATGTTATTTACATGCAAATAAAATAGTTTCAGTTTTCAATTGATTTACTTTTAGCCATGATATTGTTTACTGTACCAATACATTCAAGCTAATTCAATATATCACTTTCAATAAAGCAAATTGTTAACTGTTAGGACACACGGGCCCTAATACGGTGTCCCTGTCCAATACAAACCAAGCAAAATCCTTTATTTCTTATAAAATAAACAAAATTCACTAGTTTCACTAGTAGAGCTGCCATATTTCCCTTGTTCAATGAACAACACAGCAGCGCACCAAATATCTTGTGTATCAACAAACCTCCCTCTCAGTAACCAGAACAAGCCAAAAATAGTTTTCCTGTCCATCAGTGAGACAAACGCTCCAAACTATTTATGAGCTTTTGTTATCAGTGATTTCAAAAATGCTTCTAAAACGGTAAACTGACCTTCAGTTTTGAGTATTTTCATCTTTCTCTATTTAAAAAACAGCCCTCTGGTCTTTAATGGCTGGAAATAACTGGCCAGCAGTGTTGAGAAGGTAGCCAGCAAATGAACAGATGTTGCTATAAGGTCTGTATCCAGAAATCCTTGATGTTACTGCTTTTTCCTAGCAATCCTCCTCCTCTCCTCCGTGACCCAGACACTGATTTTATGACGCTGTATTACCGGCTGCCTGAATAATGGAGAATACAAGAGATGCCACTTAAAATACCCGTCGAAGCATCTTCAGGAGACGCTACTGTTATGACTCTTAGTTGTGTCCTTCCTCTGTTACATTGTTTGCAGGTACATGATTGACCTCTTGGGGGCGCATCCCTGGATAAAAGGTCATGGAGCAGCCGCCTTGGGAAAACTCCTGTCCAGACCAACTCGGCACTGGGACTTGGCCTTGTAAAACCTTTGTAAAACCTGTATGGGACGTAGGGGACGGGTGCTTTTTGATTGGTTACCCTTTTCCATTGTTTTTCCTGTAGGGAGTTAGGGTGGCTTCTTTTGTTGTTTCCTTTAGTTTTCAGTTTTAGTTGTTGTGTTTATTTTGGCACTTGCCTGTCGCTGAACACGGTATTCCAGCTTGCTGTTAAACATATGAAGAAATGAAACCTGCAGTTTTCTGGTTTTAAACAGTGGCCGGTATTTCAGTCTAGGGAGAGAGCGCCTGCTCCTCCTTTATGTTACAGACTGGTCAGCTATCCAGGAGGAGACACATCATTGCAGACACGTCCAGAGAGTTAT
This sequence comes from Megaleporinus macrocephalus, assembly GCA_021613375.1. Lineage (NCBI taxonomy): Eukaryota > Metazoa > Chordata > Actinopteri > Characiformes > Anostomidae > Megaleporinus > Megaleporinus macrocephalus. The sequence goes on from CM038727.1 coordinate 17,929,634, forward strand.
CTTACCCTGTAGCAGCCGAGAATGTGCTTTATTTAGGCAAATCTTGTGATTGGCTCAGTTTATCAATGCTCAACATCAAATATAATAGTGTTTAAAAGTATCAGCTGTTTTGTTTTTCATCCTGCTCCTCTCCTCTGCTCAATTCCTCAAGGTCAAGGTTCTTCTGGCGTAGGAAAGAAGCAGTAGGAAGGGAAGAGGACAACAGGAGCAGTAGTAAAATTTTCTGGACGTAGCCAAGGACTCTGGATCAGTGCTACCGTATGACATCATCACAGAGCAACAATGGTGGCCTAACTGTCATTTATTTTATAACAGACGTAACTTCCCCTTGTCAGGTTTGACTGGCTGGAGCTGGAGCAGACGAGGCGAAAGGGAGGCAGGGCGGACACAAACGCGAGCTTACTTAATAAACGAAAACAGAAACAAAATACTAAATACAAAACCACAACGGAGCTAACAAACGAATTAGAGGTGAACAAAGACGTATATAATAAACGAGGAACAGGGAGGCACACAAACAGAACCAGGCAGATATGGGGAAATACAGACGATGACCGATAAACATAGATAGCAAACAGGAGGTATATAACAAGACAACAAACACAGAACACCTGGAAACAGGAGAGGTAACAGGTAATCAGAGCAGGTGTGGGGCGGAGACAAGTGGACCACATGACTAAAACATAAACACAAGCACATGACTACAACCAGGAACGTAAACAGACAGGCGAGGACAGGCAGGGTGTGGACCACCTTTTGGTTTATATGTCATATATTAATAATATTGGACTGTTTTGAGGAATATCCGACTTAGTCAGGCTTCCCTTTGAAAGCTATGCTATGCTAATTAAATCAAAAGACTAATTAGTGCAGCCCCAGCATCTTAATTTATGCAGGTGACGTTTAACTGTGGTTTATTTATAACTTTATTTAATGCAATCCGTAGGAAGACATGGGATTCAGCCACGCATGTGAACTTAACTGGACCTTTAAACATTACTGCTAGTGTACCTAACAAAGGTGAAATTGCACCTATGTTTATTATTAAAGATGCACATAAAGCTGTACATTTGGGGGATTTGGTTTTCTGGTGGAAACCTGTAAACGTTTTCTTACAGCTGGGTTGTGCTTTTGAGGATGTGTGTCGATTATCATCATACCTTCATCAGTATAATGTAGATTTGCATTTGAGAACTAAACATCAAGCTGAACCTTCTTTCTGAGCCTGTACACGTGCCACTACAGCATAAAGATGATCCCCCGACCCGACCCCGTTCACTTTTAAATGACTATTCGGGTGTTTTGATAGAGACTGGAAGCAGAGCACGCACATCATAGCTGGGCGATATGACCTTTAAAACTAATCTCAGATTTTTTCCCCAAAAATCTGATTTTAGATTTTAATCGATTTTTTGCCTACTAAAAATCAAACTACAGATGACAAAGAAACTGTTTAAAACAAGGTTTACCTTTATTTTGTTTGCATTAAAATTTCCTTTGGGGTTAAAGTGCAACCCGAAACAAGGTGTTCTTATCATATAGCACACAGTTGGAAAATCTGTCGGCTGGGAGCAGCACTTCTTCCACTCCACTGCATGCTTCTGTTTAGGGTGTTGGAATAAGTTTGTCGTGCTGCTTCATTTGGAAGCAACCATTTTCAAACACACCTTACAGCGAAGACTTGTTCGGTCTGTGTCCAACGCCGCAAAACCGAACCATTTCCAGACCACAGAGGAAGTTATTCCTTTTTTGGGGACAAGTTCCGGCCTTGTCCCAATCACTGCTATGTTGTTTGTGTGTTTGTCTATGGCAAGCGCGGAGGAGGGGGGAAGGTCACTCTGAACTACAAAAGCCCAAAGGGGAGCATCGGTGGTGGAAGTTAAAACTGAGAGAAAAACGATTTTTCTCATAACTGTAAAATCTAATTAATCGATAAAAAAATATATCGCCCGGCTCTAGATTCTAAATAATTACACTTTTTCAGTTCCAACAAAAATTCTTAAACTGTGCTGCTTTTATCAATATTAGTCCAACCCAAACCCAATCAACACCATTACTACTTGGAACACATACAATACTTCTTTGGAAAAGCTAAACATATTAAGTATGTGATTGAACTAAAATCCTCTTAAACACTGAATAGTAAGTTAACACAACAGCAATCTAGGTCTTACATTCGGTTCTATAAACTCTTCAATCTTCTATTCATTGGACTTTAAATGTGACATCATCCATATTACTTCCTATTCAAAATTAAGGCAACAAATCTTTTTCATGGCATATTAAACCTTTGATATTAAACCATTTCAGTGATTTTAGGCCCCATGATGCTCCTGACGTTGCTCTATGATACATTTTGCAATGAAACCCATCACTTCCTCCCACTGTTTATAAAAGAGAATTCAAAGCTGTTTGCTGTTTTTTTGCTGTGCTGCCACCTACAGCAATCAATTTGGATTCGTTTGGATTTGTTAATTTCCTGTGGAGTAAACAACCGAGACCAGCCATGACTTTGGAGTGTCCTAAGCGGAGCAGAGCGGAGGTGGTGGTGGTGTTGTGGGCGCACGGCCGGGAGCATATGGGCAGCCGGAGTGTGTGTGAGAGTGCAGGGTGGCTCTGCAGGGTCTGTCCTGTGTCTGCTGGTCCTCATTACCCACCTCTGCAGGCCGGTGCCTCCCCTGCCTGGTCATTTACATACCACCATGGCTTTTAACTAGAGTCCAATCTGCCAACCTGAGGGAGCCCTGTTCATCAGCAGGGGAGCATATGCTGCCCACGACCTCACACCCACACACAGGCTCTACACTCACTATATATGTGTGTGTGTGTGTGGGTGTGTGTGGAATCAGACCTCATAAAACAGAATTTGAAACTAATTTATTTTAATTCACTTCCATTTCAGTTCTCAGTTAAAATAAGAATGATGTGCGTGTGCGACTAAACATAGGAACATTTTTCATAATCTTAAACGCTGCAAACTAAATGCTTCTGCTTAAATGCTGAAAATAAGTTATAATCTGAGACTGACTGTAACTGACTGTTGAACAAAATCCTGTTGCTTTGGGTGACCCTATACCTTAAGTCAGTGGGGAACCCTCTACACCCTCAGAGGGCCTAAAATATTCTTAACACACACACACACACACACACACATATATATATATATATATATATATAATTTTATTTTATCTACTTACAGTTTGACAGTTAACATCTAAACAATTACAAAAATATAGGCAAATAAATTATTCAAATGTGTCTATTCAATCTGGGTTGGAGCGTGAGGGGTTAAGTGGAAGCCTGTGTCTCCCCCTATAAGGATTGTAATGCCTCCACAGAATGTTGGTGATTGGTGGTCCCGCTATTCGATTCATTCCTTTGATGCCCTCGTATGGCGTCACATTAATGTCAAAACTCGAGCAAAAGGTGAAAGATTTAAAGCTGCACGTTTAAATATTTCGTGCACGTAAATGTTTTACTCGTGAGCGTAAATGTGAAACTCTCCAGCACAGAAAGAGAAACTGCACGCGCAATTTTCATAAACACGCTCAAACTGTGTTTTTGCACACTCGAGTGTTGACACATTTGGGCGCGTCGTCTACATATTCCTCTGAAACGCAAAAGGAGCTGTGTGATGTTCGGTTATTTATATGGAGAAGTCTTATTTTGTTTAAGAAGTTATCTATTTCTGTTGTCTCATTTTTTGTTTCTTGACTTGCAGTTTATTAGGAGAGGAAACAGTACATTTTTTTTGGACCGTGGTTGGGGGGAGAGGGCCGAGACTTAAAGGTCACGGTTCGCTTCTGCCTTAAGTATGTTAATACATTATTAAATATTCTATTTTGTCAGTACCAGAACAAGAATATCACTACTGAAACTTGTTTCAGTAATGTTTCAGTTTTAGTAGTGAAAATGTAGAAGCACAACTCAAAAACGCAAGCCAGCACATGCACCCATCTTTGAACTATGAACAGTACACATAAAACCACAATATTATTCAATAAAATGTCAAATGTGTTTCTTGTCCATTCTTAATGTTACACACTAAGGGTGTAGATTTACTCTTGACATTGGTGGGGACCTATGAATCCCCCCACCACTGCCTGTTTTGTTGTTGTTGTTTTCTCTTTGCTTTGTGATAAAACGATAAAGCCAATCCCAACATCATCGGGCGATGTTGGGGTATACCATGGACAAGTCGCCAGTCCATTGCATGGTCAACATTCATTCATGCACACGCTCACACTTTTAGGCAATTTAGAGTGACCGATCAACCTAACATGCGTGTCTCTGGACGTGCGGGAGGAAACCGGAGTATCATGAAGTACATAATGTTAAATTAATGCTAAACTAATGATTGAAAAAGAAGTAGTTTAGACTTCAGTTTACTTCATAGCTGTAGTGCAAATGAACAAGTCTCATACATAACCAATAATAAAAGTAAATGGAGCTGCATCTCCACAAACCCAACAACGTAACAACTACAGAAAAACAAATCTCTCTCAATGTGTCAATCAAAGTACAAGACATCTAGACAGTGTTGCCACTTTCAAACCAATAAGCAGTGAGTTTACATCTAAAGACTTATTAACTTTACTTCAGCCATAGTGCAAATGAAACAGGTCTGTGACGGATAGTTTCAACTGAAGTGAGACATGCTGCTCTGGGAGACTAAGAGAATTGACAGTTGGCAGTTTGTTGTACAGTTAATTTCCAAACCATGGAATTCACAGCTACAGACGATGTTAGCCTGCTGTATGCTGTGCGCCAAAGCCTAGCACTGCCATTAACGTATTATGATGGACTCATTTCATTAGTGAACTTGACTTTCAGTGACTTACACATTTCTTTGTCTTGCACAGTGAGTCTCGCAAATTCCTTCCAGTTTTGGAGCTGCTAACAACCAAATGTAGAGAGTCTCCCATGACAACAGGGAAAGACACAGCCAATCACACTGGCCATATGTCTTACAGTGGTAGGACTTGAGTAGAGAACATGACTTAACCCTTTCTGCACCTCTAGATTAATGAGACGTTTACAGATCAGGTTTTTATTTGAGAAGTTATTGGTGGGGACACTTCAATAATTGCTGGATATTGGTGGGGACACGTTCATCCATGCTAATTCTACACCCTGTATGCCTACAGACTAAAACTAAGAATAAAACTTGGGAATCAAACCAAAATCTTTTAGCAAAAAAACTAAATTTAAGAAAATTGAGAAAGACTCCTCCTAATAAAAAGCATTCTCAATGAACACATTCAACTGTGTGTTTGTTGTTAATGTGGAACTGCAGTTTGAACTAAATGGCTGAAATCTTCTGTATTCTATACAATAATAATGTGTGTGACATTTTTCTGCTGGTGTTAATGCATAATTAAAATTTAAAAAAATGTAATTAATCAAAATGAGTCGTAACATATCCACATGTAATGAACACATTAACAACACAGCATTTGACCCAGCGGCACCCAAACCTTTACACAGGTCTGTAGAAGAAAGCATCCTGTTGACGTAGCTGTGGAGTCTATTATCCTGTGGGAGGATGACGTGAAGTGCGTGTCTGTTTGGAAATAAAGAGTGTGCGTGTGTGAATGAATGGGGAAAGAGCGTGTGGGAGGATGTGTGTGTATGTGAATGGTCAGATTAATGAGATTCACACACTCGCGCTGCTCTGTTTAATGTGTGTGTGAGTAGTTTGGTCATTATGTGGCACTCCAGCACGGCACACAGAAAACAACGCTTTCAGCTTCAATAAAAACATGAAACATCAGTGATTCAAGCTCTCTCTCACACTCACTTTCACTCTCTCACTCTCTCTTTCACTCTCATTTTTACTCTTGATCATTCACTCACATTCACTTTCACTCTCTCTTTCACTCTCATTTTTACTCTCGATCATTCACTCACATTCACTTTCACTCTCTCACACTCACTTTCACTCTCATTTTTACTCTCGATCATTCACTCACATTCACTTGCACTCTCTCACTCTCTCTTTCACTCTCATTTTTACTCTAGATCATTCACTCACATTCACTTTCACTCTCTCACTCTCACTCTTACACTCACTTTCACTCTCTTTTACTCTCATTTTTACTCTTGATCATTCACTCACATTCACTTTTACTCTCTCACTCTCTTTCACTCTCATTTTTACTCTCGATCATTCACTCACACTCACTTTAACTCTCTTTCACTCTTACTTTTACTGTTGATCATTCACTCTTGCACTCACTTTCACTCTCACTCTCTCTTTCACTCTCACACTCACTTTCACTCTCTCATTCTCTTTCACTCTCACACTCACTTTTACTCTCTCTGTCACTCTTACTTACTGTTGATCATTCACTCTTGAACTCACTTTTACTCTCTCACCCTTATTCACTCTTTTCCACTTACTCTTATACTCACTTTGTCTTCCACATAATCGTTTTTTTTCATTCTCTCTATCACTCTTACTCACTCTTTCACACTTTTTCACTCCTTTACTCACTTTCACTCTCTCACTCTTTTTCACTCCTTTACTAACTCTCACTCTCTTTCTTTTACTCTCTCTCCTACTCACTAACTCTTTTACTCACTTTTTTTACTCTCTTATTCACTGTCTTTCAATTTTTCATTCATTCTCTCTTTCCTCCAACCCCTATTTCTCTTTCTCTGTCTCCTTTACTGACTCTCTCATCCTCTCTCCCTCACTGAATCTCTCTCCCCCTCTCTCTCCCACTCACTTTCTCTTTCACATAATCTCTTTTTTACTTACTCTTTCACTCACACTCTCTTTTACTTACCCCATCTTTTTCACTCCCCCTTATTTACTCTCTTATTCACTCTCTCATTCATTCATTTCCTCTCTTACTCTCTTTCACCCTCTCTCGCTCTCGCTTTCTCTCTCTTCCTTTCCCGCTCTATTTTTCTCACTTTCACTCTCACATCCTGTATATCCACCCTAGTGCAAGCACTATCCAGGGCACCATCATATCTTCAGTAGATCTCTACAGCTACAGTCCTACTGTAGGGTTTGTTATGCTGCAGAGGTTTTCAACCTGGGGGCCTCAGTGATACAGCCAGTACCTCTTTCATCTCTTTCAGTTTATTTTCTCAACATTTAACCAAACATTATTTAAAAAATCACTAATTAACTGCACTAACAGAACATCATATTTAGGTCACCCTCATTTATTAGTCTGGGAAAATGCTAGCTATGTTTACATTTTCAATGCAGGTTATCTCTCTTGTCGTCCATATGAGATGCGTCCATTATGGATAAATCGTTTCTAACAGGGTCTTTTAAAAAGGACAACGCTGCGGCTGGGCCACCTACACATAAACAACCCTACACATAAACAACACAGCAGTGTCGAGCTGCATCATGCAATGACAAAACCAAATGGGCAGAATATTTACACGTGACATTTTCTATTTGACCTCCTTTGCTCTACATAAAACGGGCAAACGAGTACGTTTCTTCCCATTCTTGAAAAGTAAATAGAGTGTGGAGAGTTTCACCACCTCATTCAGAACTTTAAGAGGTATCACATACAAATCAAGCTGCTTTTGAAGATGTTAACACCATCTGTGATGAAGCACAAGACAAACAACAGAAAAATACGGTCACTTTTTTACCTTTATTACTTTTGTGTGTGCTTTAAACGATCTGGCTGGTAAGACCTCGTGGGCCGCAGAAGCGGCTGTGTGGGCCGCAAGTAAGAGAGCTCTGCTACACTGGATCAATATTGGCAGCTATGCTAACCTTATTAAATAGATCACACATTGGTCAGACATGATCGATCCACTTTCAGCCAAGCAATAAGCCACGAGAGGCTGCACATTATGGTGATTTTATCATGAGTAATGCTGCATTGACAGCCTGCGCAGTATAGCGCTTGTCAAGTTACCAGATCTTACTTGGTAGTAGTGGTGTAAGAAAACATTAATAATATGGAATATCAGGATATTATATTTTGTGATATAGTATCGATACACAGATTCCTGGCAGACAATCACTGTGTGTTGTGTATAAACCTTTGACCACTAGATGACATTGTTGTAATCCATTTTCAGCTCCACTCCAACATTAACAAGCAGCACAAGAGCGCAATACTATTGTAAGCATTGACAAACCTGTTCATATAGTGGTGAAAAATCACAATCCATCACTTTGCTTGCAGTATCGCAATATACTGTGATATATTGAAGCGTGACCGCTGTATCACGATACATATTGTATCACCAGGTTTTTGCCAATACACAGCCTTACTTGGTATAATTGAAGTATTTTCAGAACTATAATCTGTGGCTACTCTAAAATTTGGGTACATGATTTGAATTATTTTGCTCCCTTTATCATTGGCTGTGCTGTTAGGTTAAAATGAAATAGGGTAAAGGAGTTGAGCGTCGTTTAGGCTGGAGTCATTTGCATAAAGATAATCTTCGTCTTTCAAACCGCAGATCCTTTTCTGCGGATACCATGCCAGCCTTTTCTGCCAAAACACAAGCATAATAACAGCAATAATGCACTCTCTACAGATACCTGTCAGTTGCAAGCCCAGTTACCAAGTCAACAGCGACAGCCTCCCTCTCCTTTTGTATTTGATTTATTTATAAGGTGCAGAGAGAAGAGGGGCTTCTACTGGACACAAGGGGACTGTAATACCACTATAAAATGAATATATACTGGACTGCAGGCATACTTAAATACAAACAAACAATTGGGCATTGAGTATCAGTCAAAAGTGTGCAGCCCACTTGACTGAGTGTGTGATCTTAGAGATTTAGATATAAAGGCTTGACACTGAGCTGATGATTCTGTGTATATTTTTATCAGTTCCCAAAGGACATTTCCACAGATTTTTCTGAAATCTCTGCATAATTCAAGGGTTGAGAGGTAAGCAGAATCATTCAGAGTGCTCTGGTCCTACTTACCGAGTCAGGTTGTAGCAACTTGTGGTGGTAAAAGACATATAAGTGCAGATATGTTTATGTACGTCACAAGTAACACCCCTAATTAATATACATTATTTATTTTAAAACTTTTACATGTATGATTTAATTAATAACAGTATTAGAATCCTGTCTGTCATAGGCTAGGATCAGTGGGACACAAACATTCTGTTGAGTGGATGAATAAGCCTGACGAAGCAGTAAGTGATTTTTACATGCACTGATCTTCACACACACTAGGCAGGCAGGAGATTATCTCACACTGATGATCAGATGCTGTTCTGGAGGAAAGAAAAAAGTATTTCAGCAACATCAGATCTACTGTCCTGGACCATAATCTCAAATTTTCACTTCGTTTTATGGAATTTGTGAAGGTTCTGAAATGTGACACCTAGTAAATACTAAATACTAAAGTTTGGGCTGGTGATAAATTTAGTCCAGGTTGGGTCCACATCTCTGTGATTTTGTTGGATCGCCCAGGCAAAATTTGCATTGTGTTTTTTAAAAAAAGTTTTTTAAGTGCTGCTACTTGCTGTATATATCCATATTTAATACTTTCCTATTCATGAAACAATGAATGCTTTCCCAAGTTTTCAACCATTTACTTGGTCTGGGTGGTAGATCTTTGTCTCCATCCTCTCTACAATTGGAGAAAACAATGAGTAGAAGAAAAAGAATAAGTTCTGTCAGAGAAGTGAGATCTTAAAAGCTTAGAGATTCACCCACCCATGGAAATCACCAAAAAAAAGTTTCTTTACAAGCACAATATCATCAACTTTGCACATGAACAGAGCATGACATGACCAAGTGAGACGGAAACCTACAGTTCATTGAAAATACAGCTTAAATCTAAAATCATAACGCATTTGGCCAGAGATTGAAACCAAAACAAAAAATTAAGATTACATACAATAACATTTCTCAAACAATTACAGCATGTGAACTACAGGAAAATGAAACATCCCCAGGAACAGAGAACGACTGCTCATCCAAGGCAATGAGCTTCAAAGTATATAATTATTCTTTGCTCTTTGTCCATGGATTATAAATGTGTCTGTTAAATAATAAATAGTGAGTGTACAGGTGGTGCTGGTTTGTTCACAGGAACTTTTCTTTCTGCTTCATTTGTTTTATTGTATCGCTTATCTTGAGCAGGATGTTGTGACCACAGATTATACATCAGTTTTTCTTACAGAAACTGTGCAATAGTTTCACACGGCTAATATTTTCACTGTTGATCTGCTGCTGCTCTAACTGTGTGAAGTGCAGGACTAACTGTGCAGGAAAGCAAAGGAAATAAATTGAGTTTTCATTAATTTACACTCAAATATATCCACTGTTCTTCTGAATTAGCTCAAACTTCAGTCCCATATTTAAAAAAAAACAAGTACTCAGGTATTCAGGTCTTGGATATTTATAATCGTATGTAATGTCTATTGAGATTAAAGCTAAACATGAGCAAAAGTTTAATTTATATATTCAAAATTTTATTTAGTTCTGAATTCTGAAAAAACTGCCCTACGTTTCCTGTCCCTTATGGCCACATGGTGAGTTGTTAAATTTCATTTGTTTGGAGTAAATGTGTCCTAAAGTCTGAAAATCTGTGTAATTAAGAATTGTCACTACTGAAACACACATCTTCTGCAATTATGAAAACTTTTTTTGTGTTTTAATGAAAAATGTTATGACCTTATGTGTCTACAACTCTTTAAAGCTGTGTTTGATAGTCATGTTCTGGCTAGTTCTGCAAAATGCCTAAAATGATTATTATATTGGAAGAAGTTGATAAATTCTTGGTTGTTTGTCCTCTAACAGCTTGCAGTAACTTGCTTGTGTAACTGAGCAGCACCAGACAGATTAAACAAGAAATCAAAGAAATCACAGATTAGATCAAATCCCATGATGCCTTACGCTAATAAATTCTATTTGGCAGAAAGTTGATGGTGATAAGTCATGAGTGAGTAAAACATGAGTGAAGGAGAGATAGAAGAGCATATTCCCAAAGAAAATCAAGGAGGACTGTTAACTAGGAAGTTAATTAGGAATTCAGTGAATTTGTCCATAATGTATTTGCTCTGAAAGAGTGAAATCAGGCCAGATCAGAGGAGTGTGATGACAATAATAAACAGTCTCCTCATTTTACTCTCCTCCAGTGATTTGTTTACATAAACAGACCACTAGTGCGAGGCTGAAACTGAGCATAAACATTAAACCTTACACAGAAACACAGTCTTGATCCAGTCAGCAGGAGATTCAGCAGGTTACAGCATTTACAGTGAGTGTGAGCTGCATTAATGTAAACTACTGCATCTGTTGTGCACAGCAAGTGTTTAATTTCTCAGAGCTCTGCTGGCAGCACAGCAAAAACAACATCACAAACTGTTAAAGCAAGAATCGCACCGATTTAACACTCCAACAGTTACGGTGATCTCTCTGTAAGAGTGTGACACTCCAGGAAAATTCTCCCTGACTCCTGACAGCATTGTTACACTTTGTAAATGTAAATACCACCACATTCACACTTAAAGTGCAGTAAGTGTTACGCTTAACTTCTTTATCTTCTAGGTATGAAAGCTGGCTATTCCTAGAATCCTGGATGCCCCTGTCTGCCCACATTTTGGACCAGTTTACCCATCATGAAGCTTCTCGCTGTCTGGTGCCTGCATACCACTGGCACCTTCAAAGATACCGTCTGCTTACTTAATTAATTAAGTAAATGAGTCCTCTCCTGCTCAAAGACTCATTTATGCATAAAGTATTCCATGTTACTCTTATTATACTTGTACCTGTTTTGCTATCCAGTGTAGACCAGAGGAGGATGGGTTCCTCTTTTTAAGTCCTGGTTCCACTGTCGCCTCTGGCTTGCTCACTGTAGGATTGAACCTGGTTTTTACTTTAAAGCTTCTTTGTGACAACATCTGTAGTAAAAGGTGCTGTATAAATAAATTTACCTTAACCTTAACCTAGGTATTGCACTTATGCCATATGTAACAATGCATTTTATTCTGGTTTCTATAAGTATTTTTTTCTTGCTAGATATTCCCAAGTGTTGCACTTGTACTGTATCTAACCTTTATTTTCTTATCTCTAGGTATCAGCACAGTTCCTCAACCTGTTTGTACAGTACTAGCTAGAGATACATACTCGAACACAAAGTATTTACATAAGTCGCTCTGGATAAGAGTGTCTGCTAAATGACAAAAATGTAAATGTTCCAATACACATTTTGGTCATATTTAGTGAATAACTAATCTGATCTGATGGTCCACTAACTGTCAGTTCTGTGGGCTAAAGAAAAATCTGGTGCTAGCTCACAGCCCAGGTTCTGTAAAAGCCACATAACACTATTTTAGCTAATTAGTAACAGCGGTCGCTTGTGCATGTACAGGATAGTGGGAAGGGGAGGGGCTACATGCGGATGCACGCATTCTCAAGAATGAGAGATGGTCGAGAAGGTGCCTAAATGTATCTGCTGCACCATTTGAGGTGAAACTGGAAAATATGAACAAGAAGCTGTGGAACTTCAACCAAAAGCTGAAGCACCTGAATGTAACTCTTGCATCACTTAGGAAAGGAAAACAATAGGAAAATTCAAACAAGAAGCTTTTGAAAAAGGAGATGATTTCAGCTTCATCAAGAGCTGAAATTTACACCGGCAGTACATTTCTCTTTCTGTTCAAGCCATGAGAAAGTTAATTACCAAGCAAAAGTGAACCCAGCAACAGCACCTGTATATGTACAGCCTGTATCTGTCTGTCACAAGGCTTCACTCGCTTTAGGCTTAGTTATGTATAGGGCTGTCACACCCACACAGGCAGGATCAGTCTGATGGGCGCTTTTAAATGCTATGTATGTTTCTGTATTTTTTCTTGGCATTCAACTTTCTTTGACATTTAATATAATATACAGTTATAGTATCAAAGAAACATATAATAATACATATAATATGACATAATATAATCATTCCCACCATATTGTGTAGAACAGAAAATTCAAATAAAAACAACTGTTCTTAATAGAAGTCAAGAGAAATTAGTTAATGTTAAAATTATTTGCAAATTTTAAAACTTTGCAGTGGGTTTACTTAATAGTCTCAATCAAAACACATCCGAAGGCATTTGAATTACACTCCTGCAAAGCAGAGCAGATCAAGACTTGAAAAAAAGTTAAAAATGGGACATAATTAAAGTAAAATCATATAAAAATGAAAAATAACAAAATAAGCATTAGCTGCTGACAACTGAGCAAACATAAAATAACATAACATTGCACAGTACTAGCTGAAACATCAATTAGAATGCTCCTACATTAATATTTGTGTTATATGGTCAGTTGAAAGGACGCTGACTGGCCTTTGATGTGAGAGACTAAAAGACTGAGGATCCAGGTTGACTTTGATATCCTGCATTACACAGTCTCGAGAGGACAGAGGAGAAACATGGTGATGTTTGCACATTGCATTAAAATCAGACTGTTCAGATCTGATGCACTGAGTGGAGTGTGTGTGTGTGTGTGTGTGTGTGTGTGTGTGTGTGTGTGTGTGTGTGTGTGTGTGTGTGTGTATCTGTGCTTTCACTGGCTTCTGTACTAGTGTGTAAATGCTGCTGTACTGAATCTCTGCACAGACACTACCACTACTTTCCACAAACACTACCATGTCAGCATCACAGCTGTGCTGAGAACAGATCACCACCCAAATAATATCTCAACGACAGCCCTGTGGTCACAAAGTTCAGCAATCTTGATTTAGCTTAATGAAGTGCTGAGTAGTCAAAGCCCCTAGTACCTTAAACTTTTGCACACTACTGTATTTGAGAACATATTTAGGGCACAATATTACAAAAACTATATTTTTTTTTACAAAGACTATATTTTTTTAACTTCTGCTGTATTTATGTGTTTTACATTTTCATATTAGCTGGTGCTTAGCCTTTAACCATCTGCTTCTACTGTTTAATGCAGTGACTTGCAGCACAGTTCACTGTAACTGTAACTAGCATAATGACATTTATCTACACTGCAATTCGGTTCTGTTATTTGTGATGCCTTTTCTCCTAACTGATAAATTAAAAGTTTAGAAATTAAATTGCTACAGTTGAAGAGAGGAGTCCTTCATTCTTAAACAAATGAAGAAAAACAAAGTTTATGCGAGTGCGTTCTAATGTTAGTTAGCTAGCAACCGTTAGCCGCTGCTGGTAAAAGCCGAACTGGGCCTTTGCACATACCCCTGATATAGTTTATGAGTTTTACAGAGTGTTTCATACTATGAAGTTGAACTATGAACTATGAACTATGTTTCGGTTGTAAAGCTTGTCTACCAGACAAGGGCTGACAAAGATAGCAATCTTCGCATTAGCTGGCCAGCACAAAAAACAGCTACCAACTGGAATGTGAAGTTGTGGGTTCTTTATCGAGGAGAATCGCAGTGGGTCAGTATGGCATTTGCCAGTGGGTGCTAACATTTACTAAATTAGCTAGCTAGCTAATATCTAAGCCCAGGCTTGCCATATCAACTGCAGCCTTTTCCTCCTCTCTTTTTCATCACGAGAGAAGCGGTAACAATTCCGGATGCTGAAAAGACGGGAGCTTCAGTCAGCAAACGTAACAACGGCATCAGAGAGGAAATATTTGAACACTTTCTAACCCATAAAGGTGCCTGAAGAAAGTGAAATGGTTTACAAGTTTTTTGATTGTAATTGGATTTGGGGGTCTGCGGGCATGTCTGAACCAAAAAATGACTATTTACATCAAACCTAACAATGCGATATTTGAACAACATGTTTGCATTTTCTATGAAGTGAAGTCACACTCCGACTGAGTTATACCTTTACAGAGTGTCACACAAGACTCTACAGATGAAGTGCGAACCTGAAGTGAACAGTCATTTATAGTTAGCTCTTGCATCATTGCCACATCCCCTGTTAAGCCTGTTGAGGTGAATCTGCTCAGTAAATCTACCTTCAATGTCATTCATTTTGAATGCAGCACAAGACACAGTGTTAGAAGTATGATGACGTGCATGGCTGCAACTACATCGAGGGTCGGAGGTGCCATGACTGCGCGCCGATTAAAAACCTAGCTAAGCACATCAGTTATAAACCTAAACTAAACATAATTCTGACATGCTTCTCAGAGGCTACATCTCCAGGCCTGCTAGCAATTGATTGGCTAAAAGGGAGGAGACTATCTAAAGGCTCACATCACGACGTGCAACTATCATACTTATCACCAGACGGAGGAGGGGAGGGCCGTTCAGTGTGCTAAGAGGCAGTTATCAGGGCAGTCAGTTCATACCTCAAGCATAGGTAAAGGTGTGATATTTCAGAAGACCTAATCCCTTTACTCCACTGGCCACACTGCACATCAGACATAGTGTGATTTTGTACATGCCAGCATGTGCTGTACTTTGTAGATATCATGGCACCAAATAAAAAGAGAGCTTTTTCACAAGGAACTAGCCAGCAGCCACAATTCATTAAAATTATACTCCACAGACTCTTCACTGTGAAAAATAATTATTAATTATGAATAGTTTGAAATTATACAAGTGCATTAGCAATAAAGTTAAAAAATGAAAGATTAAAGATGTTTATCAAATATAAAGACCCTCAGTAAACTGCTGACCATCATGGACAATGTTGACCACCCTTTGCACAGTGCCATCATCAGGCAGAGTAATTAATTCAGTGGCAGACTGCTGTCTCAGTCCTGCTCCACAGACAGTTTCAGGAAGTCTTTTGTCCTTCATGCCATCCGACTGTTTAACTCATCCCAGCACAGTAAAAATAATCCTGTAACACTGGATTAATACTCCGGCCCCTATCTCGTTCATCAGACACTGCTATAGTCCGGACTCCTATATCAGTCATCAAGACACTGTTATACTCCAGATACCTATATCAGCTATCAGACACTGTTATACTCCAGACCCCTATATCAGTCATCAGACACTGTTATACTCCGGATACCTATATCAGCTATCAGACACTGTTATACTCCAGATGTCTGCATAACTGTATGATATATATAACTATACTGTTAACTACATATAATAATGGCTATACTGTTACTATTATACTATGCCTATTATTATATTATACATCATGTTTACAGTCTATACGTAAAAATATTACTGATTTTTATTGCATATTTGAACTGCCGACTGCATAACTGCATATTTGCACTACAAAAGTGGTCTACACTGTTTTCACTGGTTTACAGTGCCACTGTCATCACTTATACACACTGTTTCTATTTTTTGTTGTAACTAATTTATTTAACTAATATCTGAAAGTCAAAATATCAAGTCATGAATTTATTAAAATATCTGCACAAGATGATTTCATAAGATCCTGTTTGTATGTATTTTATTCACTATTAATTTTTTTCCAGTGATCAAACACTTTCCCTATTTACTGAATTTGCATTAGACATTTTTCATTTTATACAGTCCTGTTTGGGAGTGAGGGTGTGTGTAGGGTGGGTGTTAAATGAGGGGGGGGTAACAGGTGTCTCCACCATCCCCTTTTATTACCTTTGTGTGCTAATGTTGATGAAAACTCATCAGATGAAATATGGTGCATATAGTGAAGGTGGTTGTGTCTCTTTATTAGGAGGAATTCTGGCAGCACTGCTGGTGTTTGCAGGGTATGTATGCTACAGATTACACTCACAATTTTGTGTGTTTCTATATATACACAACAACTAAACTTTAACTGTCCTTTACAGTAAACACCAGAACAGGACCTCAAGCTAATCAAAGAGTCTCACAGAGTCAGTTTAATCCAACAAGTTGAATGAACTGGCTAAAGCATTTAGGAAAACAAAACTGAAACTGGGGAGATGACACTCATAAACAGCACAGAGCATTCTTGATATACTCTTCCAGTTTATCACTTTTTTAACCTTTTTTTATTAATAACTAACTCACATTTATAACATTTTGATTACATGTTTTTGTTTTAGCTGCACATGTGTGGTTAGTTACTTGGTAACAGGTATGACATTGATTTCGACTTTAAAAAGACCTGTCATAACTTCATTTTTCCTGTCAGAATGAGGAGTGTGGTTCACCTGGTCAGTCGTAATTCTCTGGGTGGACAGTGGTTCTCGAATAGAAGTTCCCAACGTAAGTCGCAGGGTCTGCTAAGCCAGATATGTCAAGCCCTATATGGCGGGGATCCCAAAAGGCCTGGCCTTCCTGCAAGCTCTGCAACATTTTTTGAGCCATCTGTCTCACACACACTTCGAACAAACGGACAGACTTCTCTGTGGATTAGTTATGGGATATGCATTGCATACATCCTACAATGTGACTACTGGCCATGCACACACTGCAACGACAATGCTACAATATATTGTGCAGCCCTACTATATGCTAGTTGGCCAGTTGATAAAAACACAAGGTAGGTATTTCCAAAAACTGGCCAGTTATTGAAAGCACAAGGTATATGTTTACAATAAAGTGCCAGTTATCGGAGGTACAATTGGTCAGTTAATGGAAATACAAGGTGGATGTTTCTAATACATTGGTCAGTTAATGGAAATACAAGGTGGATGTTTCTAATACATTGGTCAGTTAATGGAAATACAAGGTGGGTGTTTCTAATACATTGGTCAGGTAATGGAAATACAAGGTGGATGTTTCTAACACATTGGTCAGTTAATGGAAATACAAGATGGGTGTTTCAAATACATTGGTCAGGTAATGGAAATACAAGGTGGATGTTTCTAATACATTGGTCAGTTAGTGAAAATACAAGGTGGATATTTCTAATACATTGGTCAGTTAGTGGAAATACAAGGTGGATGTTTCTAACACATTGGTCAGTTAATGGAAATACAAGATGGGTGTTTCAAATACATTGGTCAGGTAATGGAAATACAAGGTGGATGTTTCTAATACATTGGTCAGTTAGTGAAAATACAAGGTGGATATTTCTAATACATTGGTCAGTTAGTGGAAATACAAGGTGGATGTTTCTAATACATTGGTCAATTAATGGAAATACAAGGTGGATGTTTCTAATACCTTGGTCAGTTAATGGAAATACAAGGTGGGTGTTCCTAATACATTGGTCAGTTAATGGAAATACAAGGTGGGTGTTTCTAATACATTGGTCAGTTAGTTAAAGCACAAGGTACGTGTTTCCAATAAAGTGGCCAGTGACTGTAAACATTTACTAACTTATAAGATATAGCATGAGGACAGGATGAACAGAAAGAGGAAATATTTATAGTTTCACACAGTTCTCCTCTATTCTCCCTTTATTTCTCTATCAGTACTGAACGTATGTGAGGACAAAGCAGATCTTGACATGCTCTTTCTGAAGAAGTTTTTGGCTTTTGACGTTTTTGCTTTTGATTTGATCTGAAAGAGGCAGCTGCCCAGATGATGGGTGAGTAAGTGCCGAGTCACGTAAGGCTGAACGAGTCAGAAGAAGGGGTTGGGTTGGGGGGGCCAAGACAGAGGATAAACTCAGTTTTTTCCTTTTTTTTCCCAACACACACCAACCACACTCCACTGATCCTCCATCCTTTATTCCTTATCTAAATTAAAGAGAGGCATATTTATATCCAACCTCAAGAACCGGTGTTAATGGAAGTCATGCCTCAGCTCAGCTCCGTAAAGACGTCTCAGGGACTTGGAGATAAGTTTATCGCTTTTAGAAAACTGTAAATGGCCTTAAATTGGCTTTTTGTGTGAAGTGCAGTTATTAATCAAGCAGCTGTAATCAGAGATCTTGCAGGAATTAGAAAAAAGCATAGGACGGGATCAGAGAGGATCTATCATTCCTTTGATGAAATCCCAGAGAATGCTGAAGCAGAACTAATCATCTTAATAGATACAACAGCTTTGACTGATTCAGGCGGCTATCTTAGGAGTAAAGAGTCTAGAGTTAGAGGCAGTTTTTCCATACTGTTCAAATGTTATTTCATAATTATGTAATATATTATATAATAAATAACATGTATATTCATTTTAGTAGTGAGCAGTATGCATATGCATTTCTGCCTTTTTTCTGTATATCATAGTATTTATGTTTAAACTAAAGCTTTTTGGACGTGTAAGTAAACCTGTTTTTGCAGGACAACAGTGATGTATTATTCTGGGATGTCCTGTCACTTTTAATTACCATTTTTAGCAACTAAATTAAATCTGATATATATTTACTATGCAAAACAGTAAATATAAATGCAAACAATATATATATATATATGTAAACCTGTCAGTATTGCTGTCTGGCAAAAGTGGTGTGTTGTATCTTAATTCCCACAGTGCTGAAGCTTTTTTACTCCATTCCACCTGTATGGAGTAGCAGTTAAATACAAATCTGTTCCCTGGTGCTATTTTTGGTATCATCTTCATCACAGTTTCAGCTGAACTGATGCCAGACTGCTGATTGAAAAGATTCGCCACTATGGACTATTGTCCATCCTAAATACACCTGCTAATGCTAGCTAGGTTAGCATACACTCTTGCATCACCTCTTGCAAATGTCTCGTCTGAACTCTGAAATGTTTTGGCTAAACTCTGAGGTAGTATTTCTCAAACTCTCTTGTGTTTTTACAGCAGTGTTTTGTCTTGCTGCCTTTTCTGAACTACGTCACGTCACATTGGTTTTGTACGGTGTCACTACAAGACAAGTCGGATCGTACCGTACCATGTGGTGGAAAAGCGACTCTACTCAAAGGGTCTTAAAACCACTTATGTTTTACAGGTCCAATGACGTAATGCCAAAGGAATAATACAAAGATATGATAATTATGATTTTATGTACTGACATCTTGCCAACCCAATCTCAATTTCTCATCAACCGTGATAATATTATGAAAATGATAATGTGGTTGTCACTAACAGTGCTACCCATGATTCAGTGTTCTAAATGTGTTTATAAGTCTTGGATACCATCAAAATGAAATATAGAGAAGGTAGTATCAGACCATATGAAACTAGGCATATAGCATAGGCACTGAAAACATTTGTTTTAAAACTTTGCATAAATTATGGTGCATTTGTAATATTTTTTTTACATCCATTTCACATTTTATTTGCTTGATAAGTGACGCAACTGCTGTGATAAACAGCCCTTTATTGTGGCCTTAATGACCTTAATGTTTTACATTATAAAGTAAGACCAATATCAAACAGACAATTACATTTTCTCATTAATTGGAAAATAATGTATCAGCTGATGAAATACCACATATCCCTAATTATTTAAACCAGCTACACTGATGTACACAATGAAATGCATATCCTCAACTGCCACTTCTGCTTAAGCATTCTTTCATGGTTTGGACTCTTCTAAAACTCACAAGAATCTGGTAAGGAGTGTCTGTTAGTTCAGAGGCTGAAGTCAGTTGGATTTGTTTGGGGTATTACTTTGTATTTGCAGGGTCTAATCTTGGTCATCTGTTGGTCACTTTGGAGCTGTACATAATGGACGTGGTTCTAGTGCATACTTTCAGTGCACTGAAACTGGATACTGCAGAGACTTTAACTTTCAAATTTCATAGCAATAAAAGAATTTGGTAAATTTAACCCAGCAATTCAGATAAAGTACTTGCTGTTGGGTTAATTGCTTGACCCAATTAAAGTGTGCAAACACAAATGTGTTACCAAACAGTTCATAAGAAATCATATAAAAGCATCATATTTCTTTACTAATCCTATATTAATTTACATCTAGGTTCAAAGTCCCAGAATAAAAAAAATCCTTGCATACTTATCTTTGTCTTTTTATCAATACATGTACAACTATACAAAACAATTATACAAATTAGCTGTGTGGCAATAATTTAAAATAGCAATTTACTAATCAAATATTCAGGAAAGGTAATTTTCATCTGGATGGCCATTCTTTTATTCCCAATACAATGATATATGCAGACATGAAGTTCTCTACAGTTGTTTGTAGAGCTGAATGATGAGCCATTTTAGAGCCAGACGATATAAGCAAAAGGATATGACTATGAGGGACGTCTAATAGTTTAATAATGCTAGCTTAATTTCAACAAAGGGAATAAGTCAGTCAATTAGTAAAGGCATTTTCACATTAGAGCTTTTTCACACCAAGGACCGCTTGCTCTGCGAGTTCAGTGCACTTGGTCAGGTGTAAAAGCTGCTTTCAAGCCTGGGAGCGGCCCAGAGGACAAATCCAATGATCTGGGGCTCACTTCCAGGGAATTCTGGGGCAGGCCGCTGCGCAAGTGGAAAGGCTATCTGCCGCGAGTCAGGTTGCATGATTGTTTCATGTTGTAATGCTTCTATATATTCCGTTTCTTTCCTTTTCAAAATGGTGAACAAAATCGCTGTTCTTTACCTCTTGATTTTTTGTATTCAAGGAAAAAAATAGCACTGACAGAGAAATAAAGGGAGAATAGAGGAGAACTGTGTGAAACAATCAATATTTCCTCTTTATGTTCATCATGTTTGTTAATTTCATGCTATATCTTATAAGTTAGCAAATGAGTCACTGGCCACTTTATTTGAAACTTCGACCTTTTACTTCCACTCTCTGGTTACAGTATTAGAAACACCTAGCTTGTACTTCCATTAACTGACCACTTTATTGGAAACATCTACCTTGTACCTCCGTTAACTGGCCACATAACTGGAAATATCTACCTGTACCAACACTAATTGGCCACTTTATCAGAAACACCTACCGTGTACTTGCATTAAGGCGAATAAAAAGCTAGTGCCAATCATGTGTCCCAGTGTGAAAATGTCCTAAGAAGCTATGACCCCTGTAGGCTGGCCACTGAGAGAAAATCTGTAACTGGTAAGAGGCTCATTTGCCTGTAGTAGAATTCTCCAGTATCAGTATAGCAAAGACCAACATAATGATAATCATTAAAGAATATATTGTGCAGCCCTAAAACACTTTTCCTCCTCACACTGCTTTTATGAGACTGAAAAGCTTAAACAAGCAGATGCTGTTTGATCAAGTCAGCAATTCAATAAAGAACGAACCAGGACTACACGGAAGTTTCTTGGTTTTAGCTCTAGGTTATTGAGCTACAGCAGTGTTTTCCCCTTGTGCTGCACATTTCAGTGATTTCTTACTACTAAAACACCTGACTCAACTCATCTGATAAAGAACAAGGCCTAATTGAGTATAAAAATCTTGATTTGAGCAGGAAAAACACTAATATGTGCAGTGCAAGGGGACTCCAAGAGCGGGACTGGAAAACACTGGGTTAGAATATTAGAGTCTAATTCCAATATCATTCGTCACCTCCACCAAGTCCCTAATTACGTGAAATGGAACCGGACCCCTAAGTGACTGATTCATCTGTCAGATTAAACCAAATGAGATCGCAAATGACATCAGCTGCAACATTAAATGGGAAAAAGGGGAAAAAAAATCCCTCTCACGCAGGCCCGTCCATTCACATCGCCAGCAGCGTTTATCAGTTAATAGCAATGGCACAAGAAAATACGCTGCTGATTCTCAATACTGGACACAAAATTTCGAATAAATAAACAGTGGAATACTAAGCGTCAAGCAGCAACTGTCTAGTCACCCCCTAAAATTCAGTAAGGATGTAATATAACCTATTGCAATTCACAACTGTTGCAATTCACTTATTTAACATTAAACCACCATATTCTCACTGGTCACTTTATCTGAAACACCTCTCATATAGCCCCTTCTTGCCATACTTTTGACATGTCTCTACTTGTTTCAATAAGCTACAAAATAACTTATAAGAAGTCATATAAACACATGATATTTAATTTAATTACATCCTAGCTTCAAATGTCCACTATACATAAAAGAGTGGCCAGTAAGTGAATGTAGAAGGTCAGTGTTTCCAATAAAGTGGCCAGTAAGTGAATGTAGAAGGTCAGTGTTTCTTATAAAGTGGCCAGTCAGTGAAAGCAAAAGATAACTGTTTCTAATAAAGTAGCCAGTGAGTGAATGTAGAAGGTCAGTGTTTCCAATAAAGTGGCCAGTAAGTGAATGTAGAAGGTGGGTGCTTCTAATAAAGTGGCCAGTGCACAGAAGCGCAAGGTCCATGTTTCTAATCAAGTAGCCAGTTAGTAGAAGCACAAGGTGTGTTTCTAATAAAGTGGCCATTGAGTGAATGTACAAGGTAGGTGTTTCTAATAAAGTGGCCAGTGAGTGAATGTACAAGGTAGGTGTTTTAAATAAAGTGGCCAGTGAGTGAATGTACAAGGTAGGTGTTTCAAATAAAGTGGCCAGTGAGTGAATGTGCAAGGTAGGTGTTTCTAATAAAGTGGCCAGTGAGTCAATGTACAAGGTAGGTGTTTCTAATAAAGTGGCCAGTGAGTAAATGTACAAAGTAGGTGTTTCTAATAAAGTGGCCAGTGAGTCAATGTACATGGTAGTTGTTTCTAATAAAGTGGCCAGTGAGTCAATGTACAAGGTAGGTGTTTCTAATAAAGTGGCCAGTGAGTCAATGTACAAGGTAGGTGTTTCAAATACAGTGGCCAGTGAGTGAATGTACAAGGTAGGTGTTTCAAATAAAGTGGCCAGTGAGTAAATGTACAAGGTAGGTGTTTCTAATAAAGTGGCCAGTGAGTAAATGTACAAAGTAGGTGTTTCTAATAAAGTGGTCAGTGAGTCAATGTACATGGTAGGTGTTTCTAATAAAGTGGCCAGTGAGTAAATGTACAAGGTAGGTGTTTCAAATAAAGTGGCCAGTGAGTGAATGTACAAGGTAGGTGTTTCAAATAAAGTGGCCAGTAAGTGAATGTACAAGGTAGGTGTTTCTAATAATAGTGTTTGGTGATTTCTTAACCAGCTATGGTTTAAACCATTATATAGCCAGTTCTGGACGTACTGTGCTAACTTTGTGATAACAAAAAAACAACTACGATCAATCTGTTCCCATGATCATGTCACTCATATTTCACTGTCACACAGCAAAACTCTAGCTCTGTCCAATCCTGACCATTCTCTTCTTTACCACTTTGTCTCTGTCAGTGGGTTGCTTCTTCCCGACTCTATATTTGTCAAACCAAGACAAATAGATGTTCACTTACAATAGTAACACTGTGTGCTGAGAGCTTTGAGGGCAGCATACACGGAAGGTATTCTATGAATCACTGAAAATAAGTAAATCCAAAAGTACAAACATAGAAAACAAACATAAAGTCATAGCCGTAAGTGGAGTATTAGATGCTGATTAGCATATAGTGAAGGTTTTCAGTCCTCTAGCCAAGAACCACGGAAATTCATCTGGAACTGTGATGCTCACAGCACACACTAAAAAGTACTCAGTAAGCTCATTTTCAAGCTTAGTAGTCAGGGCTGTAACAGCAACCATATTGCTGTAATAGAGGAGATATGTGATGCCTATTGCAGTGTTAAGCTCATTACTGTCATCATTGCAGTTATTTGTATTTATAAAAAAGATAGTTACAACTCTAGTCACATGAATTAACAGTGGAAGCAAAAGAAATTCTAATTTGCTGTTATGTCACAAGGTAAAATATACTTTTGCTGTTAGTTTGTCCAGCAAATAAAGCTTACACTGAACTCTTATCAACAAACAGACTACATTAGCAGAAGAATGGCTTATTTTGAACATAATTTTAAATAAATACTAGAGATGGAAGGATTTAGCCGATCCTGAGAGCCAATCGATGGCGTTAAACAAATTAGCCAAATTTCTTTATTTCCAGCTAGTGTTTCATCCAGAAAGAGGAGCCCTCCTTGAAACCCCATCTGACCAGATCCCTGCAATTCCTATCTGAACCACTAGGTGGAAACACATACCGTTTCATTTTCCAGAGACTGACTAAAGCACCGGCCTCACAAGAAAAGCATGCGCTGATAGAAAACATGTCGTCTGTCTGGCAGTGTTTTACCGTATATGATGCAGACTCATCCAGGCTGTTTTGTGAAATATGTAAAATCAGCGTGTCTTGTGGGGAAACCAAGACATTTAACACTACTAATCTACTACGGCACTGCACGCGGCTGAATACAGTAAGTACCAGCAAACAGCAGAGCTAGCACGCGCAGCCAGCACAAAACAAACAACCCAGAGAACCATGCAGACCAGATCTGACCAGTACGAACAGAACAACAGCAACAATTCAAGATCTACGTTTAATGACTGCAGTTTTGACTGCATTTATTTAATTAGCTTTTTTAATTTTAAATTAAGGGTCTAAATTGAATGATTGCAGTATTGGAGATATTTGTTTGATTTACTTTGTTTATTTACTGCTAAGTTTGTTTAAAAAATGTTAAGCTGTTTCGCATGAGCTTGTTAAAAATGGTAATTAACCAGTTTAGACCATGTTTCATGACTTGCTTGTGCTAATAACTACATGTAGCCCTGCTGTTGCATATAGCCCCACCCTCGATCGGTATTGGCTATCGACCGAACGTGCTGAAAGGTGATCGGCGATTGGAATCTGCCTCAAAAACGCTGATTGGTCCATCTCTAGTAAATACTTTCATAGGAAAAAAGCAGAACTGACTTGCTTTGAAAGCCCCTTCCCGGTGACATAAAGCATCCTGGCTTTTTTCTATATCATTCAAGCACAGTCACTGCCATTTACGTTTTCTGAAAAGTCACGATGGTCTGTCTGCTGAACAGATCAATAGAAATCTATAACATGAAGGTATAACATGAAGGTTACACAAGAGCATATTATGTGTCATATGAATCTGAATGCAATAAATACTGGTTAGTTACCATCATTGACTCTGATGTTCACATGCTTGACACAAAACATTTTTCTAGTTGTGATGAAACAAGCATGATGGAAAGGGACAATCTATCCATGGGGGATTTCTTCTGTGTGTGTCTGAATATTATTAATTATGTTTATCCTTGTGATATCTACATAGATACCTTTCAGTTGAAAGTATTATATACAATACACAAATATCTTAAAAATCAAAACACATCTCTCCTACATGGTAGCATCCATGCAAATGACTTGAGTCAAAATTATTCAATGGCCATGAATCTAGCTTTTAAACCAAATATTTAGTCACCAATTTGAGCACAATTTTAATGATGAATTTGGACTACGAATTATGGTGCATTAGTAAAGTACATTAATGGGAAATACGACCAATCTTAGACCACACCTTAGAATTAGCACACCTGTATAAGGAGGGCTATGATCTCAGGTCAACAGCAAGTGTCTGAGGTCTTTATGACAGCAAACAGTGGTGAGCGCTGACAGTGTGACTATTTGCTTGAAGAAATTGCACCATTTGGTGCAGTTCAGAAGCTCACGTTTAAATCTATGATATAGGCTTTGGTTACACAATATGTGGGTCCTGACTTAAGGTACTTTTCTCAGACAGCGATCCAAGCAACGTACCTGACAGTGAAGGACGGCGTAATACCGGACTTGAAAGACGTTGGCCATTTCTCAGCAGTGGCGGATATGTGGTCATGCATGAATGTGATGCCATACGTAAGCTTGTTCACCATCTCAGTGCAAACTGGGATTGAAAACTAAAGTGCCTGGAGACCCTATTCACCCCATTCACCTGGCCCTCAGGTCCTTGCTCTAAGGGTGATCCCTGGGCTAGAGGCAACTAGCCTGCATAATAACTGACAATGGTGCCAGCATTGTGACTACTGTGTGTAAACTTGTTGACCTTGTTGACCATAATTTGCATTTAGCAGCGCACTGACGCAGGTTTGTGCAGGTGACAACTTTCTCTCAGTGTTGGTGAAAAAAAAGAGAAAGCTGCAGAAAGAACAAACAGAGCTCAACCTGCCTCAGCACTGCTATGTTCAGGTGAGCTGCCCTGAACTTCAATTCCTATTGCTTTATCTCATTAAAACTCTGACTAATTAATTGTGCCTGTCCTCCACACGTCCAATACAGTAAACAAACACGGCAAGCCTTCAGGGTAATGAGACAACACATGAGACACGAAATAAAGGTTAAATAAGAAAAGAGAAATAATCTAGAGGAAAAGGACACAAAATATCAAAGGAAGAAAACTCCATAAAAAGAATAAAAAGAATTAACCATAAAAACACACTACATTTTGTCAATCCATAATAATAATAATAATAATAATAATAATAATAATAATATTAATAATAACAATAATATGCGGCATGGTGCTGTAGTGGTCAGTACAGTCAGCACAGACTTACAGACTAAACTACAAAAGAAAACACAAAGCAAGACAAAACACAAAGACAGACAGCCAGGGATATATACAGAAACTAATAACGAACACCTGGGGCTAACAAGAGTTAGACAACACAGACATGGTGAAGGGCGGAGACAAGGAGCACATGGCAAACATAAACAGAAACCACAAGGCAATGACAGAACAACGTAAACAAAAACAGACATGCAAGAAACAGAGCAGGACGTGACGCCCCACAGCAAGATAATCTGGGTTCCCAGTCCGGGTCGTTCTGTGTGGAGTTTGCATGTCCCCCCGTGCTTGAGTGGGTTTCCTCTGGGTACTCCAGTTACCTCCCACACGTCCAAAGACGTGCATGTTAGGTTGATTAGTCACTCTAAATCGATTGCTTGTGGATGTGTGAGCGTGAGTGTGTTGGCCAGGCGATGGACTGGCGACCTGTCCATGGTGAATGCTGGACACCACAACCAGCGAGATAAAGCTAAAGATAATGGATTGATGGATAGTAATAATAATATTTATTTTGCTAATTACATATTATTATTTTAAAGCAAATATGAAACAAAAACTTTTTTTTATTTAAAAAAATTTAGTTTGAAAAATTTCTGGATAAGCCAATAATCTGAATTTCTTCTACTGATTTTAATATTCAAACGTCCTACTGTAAGCATAGCATACTTATAAACCGTGTACATCAAAGACAATCATGTTTTTAATTTATTCACAGTGTTGCGCTACTCGGTGTGGTACTACGCAGACAATGGTAGAATGCGTTCTTGAGCAAGCCCCAGTCATTAGGAGGGTCGCGGCCAACATTTGATTCCGATCTAGAATGAGTAAATGCTGCACTAAAGAAAGCTGCAGATTGTATAGGTGCTCTGTCTTCAGAGTACAGCGTCCTCTATGAAACAGCATCCTACAGTTACTAGGTGAGGATTTTCTGATATTAACCAAGGCAGCAAACCTGGAAAGAAAAATGAGTCTTGGAAGACAAATACTGTGCACCTGCAACACAGCAACCCGTGGCAAAGACCTCATTTCTTGACCCAAGATACAGGAACGGCAAACCCATAGACGACATCAGAGACACTCTGCCGGAGGAGACGCTGGCAGTATGTGAAGAGCCCCACAATGACGGAGATGAAGTCATGCGTTTATCGATGAATGGAGAAGTACTATGGCTTAATCTCGCAGAGCTGCTTTGAAAAAGAAAAGAACAGACGTCCACTCCAGTCCATAAAATAATCCTTATGAACACTGAACTCACAAGGTATTTATATAAGGAAGCCTTTAATACACACTTTTGCCTGGTGGTGGGAGAATCGAGGTTGATTCCATCCTCTCTCAAATGCTACCAAAAAATATATGACCACATATGCTATGAGTGCTTCCTCTGAGGGTAAATTCAGTGCAGCTGGCAACACTGTCACTATGTTTATATCCTCCCTTAAACTAGACAAAGTGCAACTGTTGGTTAGCCTGACAGGAAACAAGACATAAAAATAAGACAGCAGAATATACGTCAGCAGCCCGGTAGGCGTACAATTAGCACTTATTGTACAGACTACTTAATATATGCTCCCTTTTAATGTTGCACTGTGTTATTTTTGATACCAACTCCTAGGCTAAAGTACTTATCTAAAGTTACTTAATATGTCTGTGTTTTTAGTTTCTAGTTTCTAGTTCCTGACAGTGACTTCAATCTAATGTCGAACAAGTTATATGAGAAGTTTCAGTCTATAAGGTTTTTGTTCCAACCACAGTACTGAGACAGCATTGGTTCATGTTGTCAATGAGGCTTAGCGCTGATGTACAAAGTCCTTCTATTCTGGTCTTATTGGATCTTAGTGCAGCTTTTGATACCATTGATCCCAAGATTGTAATCTTGGACAGAGTGGTTTAAGTCATATTAAGTCATATTTAACAAATAGACAGTTCCTGACTTGTAATTTATTAAATCAAGAAAATATCATATTTCTTGTGGGGTACCACAAGGGCCAGTTCTAGGGTCTTTGCTTTTCTTATTGTACATGTTACCTTTAGGTGATTTCATTAGGAAGCACGACACGAACTTTCATAGTTATGCTGATGGCACACAATTATATATTTCTATTTCCTCTTATCATTTATAATAGGCTGACTGTGTGTCAGATATTTATCAATGGATTTATTTTACAAATAAATTAAAAGAAAACTGAAATACTAATACTCTGAGTAAAAGACTCGGTTCCTTATCTACTAATATTAAACCAGAGGCATGTAACTTGGGTGTGATCTTAGACTCTAAGCTCAGTTATATCGCGCATATAAACGCAATCACTAAATTAGCTAAAGTTCTACCTTTTCTATCTCAGAGCACACCAGACAAACTTGTTCATGCCTTTGCTACAAGCAGATTACTGTAATGCTCTTCTTACTAGGATTCCTAGAAAAACAATCCATCTCCTGCAACTCGTACGGAACGCAGCAGCTCGGACCCAAACAAAAACAAGAAAAAGAGCTCCTATTTTAAAAGAGCTGCACTGGCTCCCTGTATCTTTTAGAATAGACTTCAAAATTCTGCTACTCGTCTATAAAGCTCTAAATAATCTAGAACCTGCTTACGTCACAGAATATCTCTCCATTTATATTCCAACTCGAGATCTTAGATCTGCAGATATTGACCTTCTGCACACACGTCCTGTGAGTTAGAGTCCTCTTTCAGTTCTTCTGCTTCTGAACTGTGGAACTCCAGTCCAATTTTCATTAAACAGATGAGCTCAGTGCTCACTTTTAAGAAACAATTAAAAACATATCTCTTTAAATTGGTGTTTAATTAAAACTCTTACATCTTAATACTTATAAATCTGAACTCAGTTTATGCTATTGATGTTGAAACTGTCTGTGAAGCACTTTGAGCTGCCACTGGTATAAACAGTCCTGTATAAAAAACGATTCTTTTTTATTATATTAATATACTTTGCGGTTTTGCTGCACATTGAAAAAGCTAAATCATGCCATAGCCTTATTACTGATATTATTATGGCTGTAATTATGCCTAAAGCATTTGCTGTTTATGTACAGCCTGCATGTTTTATTTCTTTCTTCTTTTTTTTTTAACAGGTGATAGTGGATAACAGGTGATAGTCAAGGTTTTGGTATTGATATTGGCATAAGAACAGAAAAAGTGGTATCTTGTGCTCGCTATTTATCACATACACTCACATTGTACAGCCCTGTTCGTTTTTTGGGGGGCTTTCATTGTCCCTCCTGCCCACACAAGCACTGTACAGGCTACTGCACAATGCTGCTCTCCCTGCACTTCCGTCTCTGATTGCCAAGCTCAATTAATCACACCAGCCATGCGCCTCCTTTTATTATTTTTGGTCCTTGACAACATACAGCCGCTCTAGGAGGGGGGAAATGGGAAGAGAGAGACAGAAAGAGAATGGAGTGAAACTGGCCTGATAACAGTTCCGGGCCAGCATGCTTTCCCAAAGCTGCTCCATATCTGAATATTCATGGAGTAGAGCCGGGGCTGTGCCATTTGTTAGAGGATAACTATCA
The DNA here is from genome assembly GCA_021613375.1 of Megaleporinus macrocephalus. Taxonomy (NCBI): domain Eukaryota; kingdom Metazoa; phylum Chordata; class Actinopteri; order Characiformes; family Anostomidae; genus Megaleporinus; species Megaleporinus macrocephalus. The sequence continues at coordinate 17,960,242 of CM038727.1, forward strand.
GTTTTTAACACGCAGACCCAGAAACAGGTCCTGAAACTGTGGGGGAGAGTCGGCTGAAAAGTGCTTTATTCAGCAGGAAGAAGTAGAAAACGTAGAAATTGAAACATTGCTGTTTCATGCACAGATATATACTTTATATATTCTCTTAATTCAAAAGTTCCCCTAAACAGACATACAGCATGTAAGCATTTGCATTTATTCATGAGGACCCATGTATCTCTCAACACGGTGCAGTTTCGTTCTGGATGCAGGATGTGTACCATGCATTATTTCCAGACCTGTCTGGTTAAACTATTACTTTCATCAGAAGCACATACTTTGTGCCAAAAATAGTACCACAGTGCTGAAAGCACAGGTTTTAGAGTGGGACTGCCCTATCCAGGCTCTGCCCACAAATATGTTTTTTTGTAGATACGAGGCTGAGCAAACTTTACAGAACATTAGTGAAAATCCCAAACAGCATAATGAGTATAGATTACAATTTAGATTGGTGTTGGCTTATCCGAACTAGGCAGGCTGGAAACCAGGGCAATAAAAAAAATCTTTCTGCAATAAAAACACTGTTACAGCGACAATGGTACAAATGAAAAAATTACGTCATACACACAGCACCAGAGAGGCCCATTACATTACCGACACAAATCGTTTAAAACCTAACGAGCAATTCAAAGCTTCTACTGAATATAGTCAACTTGGACCTATTAACTAGTAATGAGGAGTCGATTCCAAACGAGTGGATTTTTTAACTCTAGCACGTCTAGTAACTGGGGTTGACTCTTGACAGATGACACTAAGAGTAGAAATTCTGGGAGTCAACTCTTTAACGCCAATGTTTTTTCAAAGAACTAAAAAAAGAATTAGAAAATTGTTACAGTATAGTAATTTTCTCAGTATACTTTTCTGTTACTCATGTTAGCCTAGTTCTACTCTGTTTACAACTCACTCTGTAAGGCTTGCTGCAACAACAGCTAGTGAATAGTAGCCATCACTCTTCAAAATAACAATCATGACTGAGAAACACATGTCGGTTTCTAATAAACTAAATTAAACTAAACCTAATGTGTACCTAAACCTAAACAGAATGTGTACTTGTTTTTGTGTGTTCATATGAAAAATATATTTTTACATAGTAAAATCATACATGAAAGTCGTGTTCTACACATTCTCATTATGCTGAATGAAAAACCTCACTCGTGTTCTACTGTTTCTCATAAGGTTGAATGTATAACTCACTCTAAATGTAGGTATTGTGATGTAAACTGAGTTGTGTTCTATTGTTTCTCATAAGGTTAAATGTATAACTCACTCTAAATGTAGGTATTGTGATATAAACTGAGTTGTGTTCTACTGTTTCTCATTAGGTTGAATGTATAACTCACTCTAAATGTAGGTATTGTGATATAAACTGAGTTGTGTTCTACAGTTTCTCATTAGGTTGAATGAATATCTCACTGTAAATGTAGGTATTGTGATATAAACTGAGACGTGTTCTACAGTTTCTCATTAGGTTAAATGAATAACTCATTCTGAGTGTAGGTATTGTGCAACAGTAAAATTATTTATTCAAATTTCATCATGTAGAACTGCAGCTTGCTGTGAGCTAGTGTGTTTCCTATTCCTAAGTCCTCCGAATTTTTTTGTTTTGTTTGATCAGGTTCTTTACATATCGAAATAAACATACATTAGCGCTCTACATCTAACAACTTCACCAGACATTTTCTGTAAACCTAATGAAGCTCGATAAACAGATAATTGCTGCCCGAGGAAGTCATTATTATGTGTTTTGGGAGTAATTACAGGGGATTTTTCCAAATTTCTGTATAATTAAATAGCTGTAAATAGAGCGGTTCAGAGTGGTTTAGTGTGAAATGGTCTGATCTAGAGAAACTTACCATGTCAAAAGCAAAGTTTTGAGGATTACCAACCTTCATGATCTAACTAAAATGTGTTTTTCTACTGGCAATGTAGGCATTAGTTTTATTTTACTTGTTGAACTTGGAGTTCACTATTAGTACTAGCTTTAGGTCCCTTCAAGCATGGCCAGTTACCTTTTACTTCTCTTTATTTATTTCTAGATCTATAATTATTGAACTGCAGCATGTACCTGTCCTCTCACCCTGAGAACTAGAAGACCCCATCTTTGTCACAGGAAGCACAAAACCAGTAATCTGATCTATCCTCCAGGGTCATCACAATCGAGAACTCAGTGACTCCAGCTGCCCATCCTGAAGTTTGCTAGAAAGTTATGTTGCAAGCTGTTACTGTATCTTTCCCCACTAAACTTCATATCATTTTCATTTATCTTCCTCTATGTTCTCTTGGTAACTTCATCTTCTGAGCCTCTTCCCCATCGAAGGGACCCCACAGATTCTCCTTGGTTCACTTGAGTTTTCCATCTGACAAGCTGCAGTCTGTCTGCCTTAAACCACTACTATCATCCTTTGTCCTCACCCTCAACCAGTCTCCTCTAACACGCAATGCTGGTTGCCAATATTCTGGACCTGTTTACCAGCAGACCTACCCCTGGGCTGGATATCACAGTAACCCCCACTCACTTCTCAAATCACCACGTCCTGTCTTTCACATTCTCCCTCCCTGCTTGCCCTATCCATGTCACCCCTTCACGTTCTTCCTTGACCTGCACCTGCACTCCATCCCTCCCTTGTTTCCTGTTCCAACTACTCTAACTACACTTCACCCTGGCTCATTTTCCTCTCTCTCATTTGCAATTAACCTTTCATGCCCTCGGTCCTCCACGTCAACGAGGTCTTTCCCACCAGCCCCTTGGCTAACCGATATCCCATAGAGCAACCAGTGAAACCTAAGAAAGGCTGAGAGAAGGTGGAGAAAAGCTCAGCTTGACTGTGACCTTAACTCATACCAATCTCTCCTTTCTATGTTCTCACTTGAAGTAACTGCTTTGAAGTCAGGCAAAGAAAACCCTAGCTTGACTCAGATCTTTGCTCCTACCAATCTTCCCATTCTGAGTTCTTACTTGAAGTAACTGCTGCAAAGTCATCAGCCTAGGATCCACGCAAGCTATTCAGCATTTTCTCCTCTTCCCTTACCCCGGAGGATTTTGTCACCTTCTTAGAGAAGGTTAATAGAATCTGCCAATCTTTTTCCTCTGTCTCCACTCTCTCCATTAGTCCTCATTCTCTTGTTATTAATTCCCTAACCTGTTTTTCTTCTCTTTCCACAGATGATGCCCTACAGCTACATAAATCCAGCAATCCAACCACCTGCCTGCTGGATCTGATCCCATCCTATCCACACTGCTCCAGTCAATCTCAATAAACCTGCTGCCCTTCATGAGATTTATCATAAACAGTTCCATGTCATGTTCCATCAGCATTGCTAACTGCCAGGCTGGTTTCCATCCTGAAAAAGCCCACCCTGGACAGCTCAACATCCTTGAACATGCAGGCAATAATCAATTGGCTCTTCCTTTCACCCCGAACTAGCTTCAGAACCCAAACTAGTCTGGCTTCCCAATACCCAACAGAACTCGTGCACCCAACAGAAACTGCCCTCATAGTAGTGACCGTGGAGCTCCAGCAAGCAAGATCAGCCAAACAGTCAGCAGTTCTGATTCTTCTACATTTCTCTGCAGCCTTCGACCTTCTCCACCGATCTCAAGGAGGGCTCTAACCAGGTAACATGGAAGGGGTCCAAATTTGCAGGCACTCCACCAGTGTCCTTCAAGGAACTGTAATGGGTCCTCTTCTCTCTTCACAATGCTTTTCCTCCCACCATCTGATGCTCGGGTTTAGCTTTTATGACTGACATCTCTTCATGGATGATAGCTCACCACCTGAGGCTTAATCCTAGCAGGACTGAGCTGCTGTTCATTCCTGCAATCACAGGTCCTCACCAAGATCTTGCCATCTCATTTGAGAACTCATTGACCTTTCTATCTGGAGATGTAAACAGGCTTGGTGTGATTCTGGATGAGTGGTTCTCATTCTTAGCTCATACTGAGAAGCAGACTCGGTCAAACAGATTTGTCCTCTAAACATTCACCCTGTTCTCTCTTAGGAGGCCACTTCGGTGGTAGTCCAGTCTCTTGTTATTTCAAGGCTTGACAAGGCTTTTCCAATTTGGTAATGACTGGCCTTCTTCTGCAGGCCTTTGTATTTGACGCCGCACGGCTTGTCCCCAATCTTTCCCAAGCTCAGCCTGATCCGCCATCCTTCAAGATGCATGGAAGACAATCGTCAAGAGTTCTCCATCCTCATACCCAAATGATTCCACTGGCTGTCCGAACAGCAGACTCTCTTGCGGTCTTTAATCGTAAGCTAAAGTGAACCATCTATGTGAAACACTTAAGCAAGCACTAAATTAGGTACTCATTGAAATGCATTAGATTGCACTTATGCTGCACTTAACTCTCTATTTTTCTTCCAATTATGAGCACTGGCTAAGTATTGCACGTATTCTGTGATTAACCCTTCACTAGATTTTTAACTTGACTTTTCTTTCTAGGTACTCCACCGAGTGGTAGCGGTGACTTTGGAGTAGGTGGACTCTAAAGCATTTGTTCTAGTGAGGATATACTCTCTGACTGGACAACAAAGCACTATTATATGACACTCTGGATAAGAGCGTCTGCTTAATGCTGCATGCACAAACATACTCCAATGCTTATCGTAAGAGACATTGTTTACAACAGTTCTGGGAAGGTTTTGGTCTAAAATATCTATTTTGAATACATTCATGGTGAAACTTACACATAACTTTAATTAACAGTTCATATAAAATGGCACATGTAGCTTCACTTGTGGTTCTGGATGGCAAATAAAATGACTTGTGTTCATGAAGCAGACATTGCAACCCTTGATTCCTATCACCACAACTGAAAATAAAAAGGAGTCAGTGAGTTGCTCTACAATTAAAGCATTTTGCATTAAACCATTCTTAGTGACTTTGAAAAATCACTGGACTTTCCCTATTAAAGGCACAGGGTGGCAACTGCCACATAGCTTCTATTATAAAACAGTTTTAAAACAGTACAGGCAAATGTGTCTAAGTTATTGTCTGTGGTAATCGACCATGCGCTTTAGATGCTGCAGACAGAGGCAGGGTCAAAAAATTGCTGAAGAATTCATTTAAGGTTTTTAATGCTCCCACTGGGACTGTTTACTTTAATTGATGTTTCCAGACCTGCACACCTAATGGTTAGTGGCAAAGCAGAAAAGAGAAAAGAGCTAATGGAGGTAAAACTGACCATGCTTACACACAGACCCACACACACACATACCCACACACACACAATCGAGCCAAATCACTGTAATAGTTTATAACAATCCAAAATTAGATAAGAAGCTTCATAATCTAAATAAATCAGCATTGCATTATAGAATAATGTACTGTATAATAATTGACAAAGATTTTGTTCTATTTTAAGGCTGTGCATTCTGTTGCAAAATAAGCTTCATCAGAATGTGTCATGTGATTTCCACAAAGTGAATGCAGTTTCCAAATTTCATCATCAATGTCCAGTTAGAGCAACAGTGCCTGCAGATTCCAATCACTGAGCGTATACATCATATATACAGTCAATGGTTCAACACCTCCATCATTGTAACCTCTCGTACATGCAGTTGGAGAATTCTTGTTACAGGAGAGGCTCACAAGGGAAACTGGAGCTCCACTTTACTGTTGCTTTTGTTAGTTTGCTGCTGGTTGATTTTTTCATAGTTCTCCAGTGTGCACTGTCCAGTGTAGTCTGCCATTGAAAAGTTGTACTTGAACCAGAGGGGTGCAATCTCTATCAGAGTACCATACAGCTAGTTTCAGCTCCTGCTACTATAGATGGCCTGTAGGGTAAAAACTAGGACCAATCTTTTGCAACTTGCAGCCTACACAATAAATATCACTTGCATCAGGCCTCCTACAGTACCACCATGCTCACTGGTGGGCCACAAGCTTGAAAATCAATAAACTATAAAAATGCATTACTTACGTAAAAAAAATATTGATGGTATTAATATTTTATCATGTTAACACGTCAGTAAGGCATTAACACTGACAGCTGTAGAATTATATCTACAAACCAAGTGGAATATATATTGGATCGAGAGTACAGTATAGTAGACTTGAAGTACAATAAGTCAGCTAGAAACTGATACCATTATACAGTAAGTAGATGTATGGTGTGGATGTAAATGATCTAGGGCTGCATTAGGTAATATCTCAGCCCGATTTTAACCTGACTGGGCAGCGAGCCATCATGATTATGAATGAACTGCAGCTCTCTGAGCTGCTTTCAGCGCTGTAGAGCAGGCTTTGATTAAAAACACTCCTAAAATACTTCTAAAACTCTCCGATCTGCAGCCACTCATCCATAAGCCTTACACTCAAACAGCAAAACCACCTCTGACTGAAAAAAAATGTGAGAGCACTTATGACTCTGCGTGTAAATGGCATGCAGCAGTGAAAAGAAGTGGTGAATTTTGTATTTAAAGCAGAGTTAAACAGTTTAATGTTTGTTCTTTCCTCTCGTTAGATTGAAAGCCTTTTCAATCTAACGAGAGGAAAGAACAAACATTAAACTGTTTAACTCTGCTGCATGTGTTAACGCCATCACACTATTTCCATGCTTGAAAGCAGAACCATGCAGTGGGGCCTTCTAATGATTCCTGTGCCATAAAATAATACAAAACAGCTATTTTTATGTCTATTTTCATTGAACAGAATCATCATGCTTCTTGTATTTAAACTCTTCAAACATTGTAGTAATACTAGTCTAGTAATATAGTAATAAAAGTATAGAAATAGTAATTTCTCTGTAAAGTTTATAGGAAAGCAAAAAGGTTCAAAGCCCAAAACGCCTGACAGAAGGCTGTCCAATCAGGATTGCTGTTTCTGGGTAGATACAGGCAAGTGAGCTCTTTTATTGGTTAAGACTTTAGGGGCTGGGCTGATAGACTTACACATTAGATACCAGGCCTTCTGGAAGTTTTAGATATATCTCTGACTGTGAATAAGAGTCATAGTGTAAGAAGGTTTCAGTTAGTTGTTAGGAATGGAAAACAGTGACGGTAGTGGTTAATGTCTATTACAAGCTTTAAATAAAGCATATAATCGCTGTCCAATGGAAAACGTATATCAATTTTTGTTGATTTTAATTTTTTTACATAATTTGAACACAACAGCTGCTGTTTACATTGTGTAAACTGTACAATGAATGTACCAATAATAACATTCTAAAATAGCTTGGAAAAAAATCAGGTTCCACTGACCTGTAAACATCGGCATCGGCTATAGAAAAGCCCATATCGGTTAATATCTACTTTAAAACACTCATAGCTGGTTCTCAAATAGCTCTCTGCCAATTTATAAATGCTACAAACTATAAACCACCCACATATATATATATCAGCTTTAATGGAAACAACTCAAAACAGTGTGCAGCAGAGGGGAAAACATGCAGCACACTGGAACTAACTCCTGTGTTTTTCAGGTAGCCAGATAATACTCAGAAAATGAGTCTCTGACCCACTAAGAACAGAGTGCTTACTACACTCTACCAAAAACATGAAAAACGTTATTTTTAAGCTTAACACAATGCTGTGTGTCTGATGGCAGAATATTTAATAACTAAACAAAAATAAAATGAAACAAGAACATCCTAGATAGCAGTGGACTCTATCTGGGTATCCATTTGGTCTTGTGTGCGTTTATTAAAAGATAAAGATATATTTATGTGGGTTGTATAGACTTTCTAGTAAAAAGCTGTTGTGGTAGTTCTGTTTCTCAGTGTTCCAGAGCACAAAAATGTTCTATGATGTAAGTAGCTGTTAGTATTGCATTTATTTTCATTTTGCACAAGAGTGAATGGTGCTTTTTGTAACTCTGTATTTTGTGTGTGTATGTTATGTGTGCAGAAAGTGTTTAGACATCCAGAAACTGTCGGGGTTACATCCGTTCAGAGACACTTTATTTTAATAATACAACCTCAATTCCAAAAAAGTTAGGACGCTATGTAAAATGTAAATAAGTGTAAATAAATAAAAACATGGGACAACAATCCCCTCCCAACACAGTGATTGGTCTTCTTACTTCCCTAATGTTTAAAGACTGTTGTTAAAAGAAGATGCTACACAATGGTAGGAGATATGCATTGCTGCCAATAAGTTTTAAATGAGCTAATAATTTTTCATGAAATGTTAATCTGTTTTACTTTTAGCATCTGATATGTGTTCTATGTTGTACTGTGAATAAAATACAGGTCTATGAGATTTGCAAATCATTGCATTCTGTTTTTATTTACATTTATTTACATTTTACACAGCATCCCAATTTTGTCTTGCGGTTGTAACTTATCTCGATTCCTGGCAGACAGTGAATCATTGTGTGTTGTATTTAAATCCCTGAAAACTAGATGGCAGTGTTGTAATCCATTTTTAGCCCCACTCCAACAATAACAAGCAGCACAAGGGCGCAATGCTAGTGTAAGCATTAACAAACCTGTTCATATAGTAGTTTGTTTTAGAGTAACAAGAGGAAAGTTTATAGTAGGTTTTGAAAAATCGCAATACATCACTCTACTTGCGGTATCGCAATATATCACGATATATTGAATCGTGACTGCTGTATCTTGATATGTATTGTACTGTCTTTTTTCTGACACCTTTATCAAATATGTTATTATATGTCAATACAGTGTAGCCCTATTTATGACACAGACTAAAGGTCCAGCAAATCAGTTACAGTACATCACTTGATGGGCACATCTACCATTAGTAGAAACAACTAAAATAGACTTGACTGATGTCTGAAAAGCATAATCATGGTGTGATTTTGAAACAAACCAAATAAAAAAAATACAATTCTTTTGGCCCAGTCCACCAATGCTTTATTATGACATCACACCTTAACAAATTACCGAATTATGACAAATTCCATGTATTTGTGTGCATTTGTACTATGTGCGTAACCCCTAATTAATCAGTATTGATTATTTATTTAGTTACTGCTATGAATTATTCATGCTCTCCTATAAAAGTATTATTAAAATTCTGTTGTTATAAGAACATGAAGTGTAGAAACTTGGCGTTAATTTTAATGAGAAACACTATTAATGGAGAAAAGGGCATTAAACATCACTAGGCATTGACCTCACAGGGTTAGTGGCTTAAAACATGTTAGGAGGAATCACTGTGAAACAGACTCAGCCTCAGCTAAATGGCAATAGACGTAAGTGGACACAGAAATCAATGTTAGCAATAGAATAGAATGGACAGCACGTCAATGAGTCACGAATATAGAGGAAAATCGGGGAAAGAGAGAGTGAGAGAGAGAGAGAGAGAGAGAGAGAGAGAAAAGAAATACAGTATGTTTTTTTAAAGGAGACATTTGTATGGAGATACTGTGTACTGGGGCAGTCACAGTCTCTGCAGAATAAGAGAGAGAGTAAGAGAAAGAGAGAGAGAGAGAGAGAGAGAGAGAGAAAGAGAGAGAAAGAGAACGGGTGGGGTGGGGTGGGCACAAGTGAAAATAACAAAAAACAAGGGTTGAGATGGGGACACAGATTCAGAGTGAGAGAGGTGACGGGGGTGATGTGGAGAGGAGAGAGAGACAGAGAGAAAGATAGAGGGATCAAAGGGAGAGAGAGAGATCGAGAGAGAGAAAGAGAGAAACATTGTAATGTAGAGAAAGGGTGATATGAGGAGAAAGAGAAACAAAAAAGAAAGAAAGGGTGAATGTGAGCAAAAGGAAGAAGACAGAAAAAAGAGACAGAGACAGATAGAGAGATAGATAGAGAGAGGCAGAGAGAAAGAGAGAGACAGAAAGAGAGAAAGGTGGGGGAGGGTGACTTGGGGACAGAGAGAGCAAAGAGGAGAAGACAGATAGACTAAGACAGTGTTTGGGATTACTAGGATGGTAAAAGACTGAAGATGCAAAAAACAACTTCTAAGAAAAATATACAGTTTTTTTTTCTTGGTGCTGAAAAACGCTTTGTATAGAGCTGTAAACAAAAGAATAACAATACGCCTCACAAACACATACACATCATATACATAATACAAATATTTAGTCACCTTGCACTAATCCTAATCTCAGGAAGCAAAATTACAAAGGTTTTACACGTCAGTAAGAAAACGAAAACAAGTTCAGTAAACGTCACGAACACAAACACACACAGACACACACCGCCAGCACTGCTAGTCCTCAGTGTGATTGGGGAAGAAAGGAAAGAGAGATATAAATGTTTAGAGTTAAATAATGTGTCTACGTGAGCATAATGTGTCAGGGGGTCTGATAAGCACACAGTGGATCTTCTGTGAGTAAAGAGTGAGTCTGGATAACACAGAGTACACTGTGTGAGATGAAACTACTCACTTCCAGCTGGAGTGTATGTGATAATATATATATATATATATATTTAACCCTTTCCAGTATTATTTACAGTTCTCATCCAATACCTGCTTTGACTACTCAGTACTTTATTAAGATGGAACTTAGCTTCTTCAAACTAATGCTCAAGATATCTACTTCTTTCAAAATAAGAAATAAGTATTTATGCTTATTTACAATTACACTTATTGCTAAGACAAAGGCTTGTAAACAATAAGCTTAGGTGTCACAGACTTTTTCACAGTAGGTTATGTATTATTCATTTAACATTTTGCAATATTGATCAACAGAAGACATAACGTTCACTCAAATATGGGACATTTTTATAAGCATGAGAAAGTTTTATACTTGTATAATACTATACTGTAATATATATACTGTATCTAACCTTGTATTTTGCTGTCTTCTGTCTAGGTCTCAGCATTGGCTCTTGTTTCTGTCAGTGTTTCAGCTCAAGGGTAGTTTAAACCTGTTTGTTCCACCTAGAGATACATACTTTCAAATACATACTTACAATTTTGTTAATTTTGTAAAGGTAAAGTGTATGTTATACATATACAGAGTTGAGAGGCAGAATGGTTCTCTTTCAATTCTTATTTTTCTGTTTCCCCTGTTCAGATTACAGCAATCCTTACTTTACTGCATTAACACTGTAAAAAAATGGAAGAAGTCTGAGAGAGAAAAAAGGCTACATATGTTCATTCAAGTGCTATTTTCCTCCCAGCCTGCATTGACTCATGCCAAACACCTCAGTCTGATCGTATTACTTTAGCAAATTAGATCAGCAGCAAGCAGCTTGGAGCACCTGCATTTTTTATAACCAGCCAGGAAAAACATCCGAGAAGCAACAGCTGATTATTGATGGAAAAAAGTCATTTCTAAAACACAGAAATACGTGCTGTGAATGGGCATTTCAAATTTGGTATTTGAATTTCTCAGGCACTTGTTGAAAAATACACCACCCCCATAGAAAAAGAAGTATAGGAGTCTTAGCTGCAGGCTACGGCCTTGGGCGCATCAGGTCACTGTCCTTAGACAGGTGTAGTAGCCTTTAGACAGTTGTGGTCTATAGGTAGTCGTCGCAGTTTTTAAACAGCTGTAGTACTCTTTAGACAGCTGTAGTACCCTTTGGACAGTTGTAGTAGTCTTTAGACAGCTGTAGTAGCCTTAAGACAGTTGTAGAAGCCTTTGGGCAGTAGTAGTAGTCTTTACACAACTGTAGTAGTCTTTAGACAGCTGTAGTAGCCTTTAGACAGTTGTAGTAGTCTTTACACAGCTGTAGTAGTATTTAGACAGCTGTAGTAGCCTGTACACAGCTGTAGTAGTCTTTACACAGCTGTAGTAGTCTTTACACAGCTGTAGAAGTCTTTAGACAGCTGTAATAGCATTTAGACAGCTGTAGTAGCATTTAGACAGCTGTAGTAGTCTTTACTCAGCTGTAGTAGTCTTTGCACAGCTGAAGTAGCCTTTAAACAGTTGTAGTAGTCTTTACACAGCTAAAGTATTCTTTAGACAGCTGTAGTAGCATTTGGACAGTTGTAGTAGTCTTTACACAGCTGTAGTAGTCTTTAGACAGCTGTAGTAGCCTTTGGACAGTTGTAGTAGTCTTTACACAGCTGTAGTAGTCTTTAGACAGCTGTAGTAGCTTTTAGACAGTTGTAGTAGTCTTTACACAGCTGAAGTAGCCTTTAGACAGTTGTGGTAGTCTTTACACAGCTATAGTGATCTTTAGGCAGATGTAATAGTTTTAAAACAGATGTACGAGTGTTTGGACAGTCTTTAGACAGATGCAGTAGTCTTTAGACAGTTGTAGTAGCCTTTAAACAGTTGTAGTAGCCTTTAGCCAGTTGTAGTAGTCTTTAAACAGCTGTAGTAGTCTTTAGACAGTTGTAGTAGCCTTTAGACATTTGTAGTAGCCTTTAGACAGTTGTAGTAGTCTTTAAACAGCTGTAGTAGCCTTTAGACAGTTGTAGTAGTCTTTAAACAGTTGTAGTAGCCTTTAGACAGTTGTAGTAGCCTTTAGACAGTTGTAGTAGTCTTTAGACATTTGTAGTAGCCTTTAGACAGTTGTAGTAGTCTTTAAACAGCTGTAGTAGCCTTTAGACAGTTGTAGTAGTCTTTAAACTGTTGTAGTAGCATTTAGACAGTTGTAGTAGCCTTTAGACAGTTGTAGTAGCCTTTAGACATTTGTAGTAGCTTTTAGACAGCTGTAGTAGCTTTTAGACAGTTAGGCATGTTTTTTGCATATTGAAAATCTTACTTTACTATCTGACCTTTTGGATTATCATGACTATTTGAAATGTAATTGTTAAAACACCATTATACATATCTTTCTATTAATCCCTATAAATAAGGGTAATGTTGAATATATTTGGTTCACATTCTGCTTCGATAGGTTTCAGGTCTGCTCTTCTGACTTCACAGAACAGTAACTTTTCAGTAAATTCAAATCATGATGTTTCTCCTCTTCCACTTACAAAACAACAAATGAGGTGTAGATTGAAAGTTTAGAATCTGCACTTACAACACAATGTCCCCTCCTTGTTTCAACGAGCTACAAACCAGAGGTAATTTATAGAAAACTACAGCATGCTTTTCTTTTTATTGGCTATATTTTTTAAAGTGGCTCTCTCAGGAGAAAAGTCTGTTCATTTACTAGCAGAATGCTTTGTATCAAATCTACTTCTACTGTCAGCATATGTACACGTTTAGTGGCCAGGATTTGATGGACTAGACAGATTGAATTTATTTTGATACTCTAAAAATGTGCACTGAAGTCATTTCTGGCAGGTGGAGATATCACATAGTCTTTTAATCCAGTTTTATTGGTTAAAAAAAGTGCAGACTCAGTTGCTTCCCACAGAAGAAAGCATCTAGCAGTCACAGCTGTAGACAGAAAATAATCAGCAGTTAATACAATATGCGGTGCCAGGCAGAAGTCCTGAGGCACCTGCTTATAGAAGTGTTTCTTTAGTTTCATTCTCTTCACATTTTTTCATAATAGTGAATAAACTATGAAACACATGTGGGCGTATACACTACGCCTGCTATTTTAGATTAAAGATAGCATAGATTTATACAGTATTGTGCAGAAAAACCACCCTTAATTAATTCACAAGAGTCATAAATTGCAAGTTATTGATTTTCAGGGAATATTTCTGAGGAGATTACTTATATGAAAATCATATAATCAAAATGAGATTCCTAACAATCACCTGCAAAACCCAGTAGACCACCAAAATTTAAGAAAAGAAAAAAACAAGCAAACATCTACAGACATTTTATATTCTTCACACATAAAGCACTTAAATGTAATCAGTTAGATCTAATTTTCAACTAGAACTGAATAATAATATGAAGCAAAACCTTTTACAAAACATTTGAACAATTATCCCCCCCAAAAAAAAAATCTCTGCAGTCTATGAACACTCGAGGCACTTGATCTTGTACGTGTTGGTGGCAGCTGTATTGCCGGCAGTTCTGCTGTTTTTCTTTGGAACACTGTGCCATGTCTGCACTTCCCAAATAGAATTTATGCTGCAGTGCCTTTGGGTGCATTTACAGCAGCCAAACGTTTCTTTCTCTGTGAAGTAACAGAAGTATGACATAGAAAGCAGTTTTCCCCTCCTAACATCTAAACCAACTCGCAAACAGACGCAGTAACAGTTCATATTTAACAGCCAAGACTGCATGAATTACAATGAACTGTAAGTTACAGGGATGGTAAATGTTTCAGTGAAAGTTATGATTAATACTGTAAAACGTGTTCAAATGGCAAAGGTTAGCAAATATCAAGTCTATTCCTATTACAGACTGCATGGAGGGTTTATAAAGCTCATATTTAGAGGGATTTTATGACACGTTTGAGAATGTCATGGTAAAATGGTAGACTGAAACTTTATGAAACCTAAAAAGAGACATGCCAGAATTTAAACAGCTTGGTCAGTTGACATGTTTTGTTAATTGACAAAACGAAAACACACTTAAATATTATATGACTTCAACAAAAGCTAATTAGAGTCAGGAGTTAGCAAACCTGGAGCCCAATCAATGAAACGAGACTGGAGCGAGGTGTAGAGCTACTTTGTTGACTACAAGTTGACTCCAAAGGCACGACGCAGAATGCTCAGAGAGGTAAATAAGAACCCTAGAGTAACAGCTAAAGGCTTGAGGGAATCATTGGAACTGGTTAACATCTCTGTTCAGGAGTCTACCATATGCAAATCATTGAACAGGCATGGTGTCCATGGCAGGGCACCATGGATGAAGCCACTGCTTTCCAAAAAAAACATCACTGCACGCCTGAAGTTTGCCGAAGAGTACCTTGACACTTCACAACGTTACTGGGAAAATGTTTTGTGGACTGATGAAACCAAGGTTGAACTGTTTGGAAAGAACATGCAGCACTATGTATGGTGTAAAAGGGCACTGCATACCAACATAAAAACATCATCCCAACAGTGAAGTTTGGTGGTGGGAGCGTCCGCCTTTTGGAGTGGCCCAGTCAGAGTCCAGACCTGAATCCAAAAGAGATGCTGTAGCATGACCTCAAGAGAGCTGTTCACACCAGACATCCTAAGAATATGAAACTATATATATATGATAGCCCAAATATTCCCATAGTTCAATAATATTTAGTCATTGTTCTGGTCTGCTAGGAGTCCGGATTAAGTCACTTGATCAGTTAGTTGAATGATTTGTTGTTAAACACCATTAAATACCTTTTTTGCCTAATATGCTGAATTTCCCCTGCATAGCACTAAAACAGTCCCAACCCACCATGGAACGTGCTCGACCTCTGAAGGCGCCCTGTGGTACAAACACATCAGCAACAGAGCCTTTAAGTTCTGTAAGTTTCGAGGTGGTTCCAGAATGAATTAGACATGTTGCTACAGGATAATGCACAGATGCTCAATGGAATTAAGATCAGGACAGCATCTTGAACTCATCTTCATCATGTTCCTCACACCATTCCTGAACAATTTGTGCAGTACATTGTACTACACACATGACACAGCATGCAAAAGAAAACAAAATTCATCAAACAGGACAAACTTCTAGTCTAGTTCCAAAGCTCATGTATACACTTGTTGATTTCTGACAGTGAACAGTGGCTTTACAACTGCTCCATACTCTGGCACCTAATATGTCAAACACCTGAAACCAATGTTCATTTACGGTTGAGCATATTCCATGTATTCTGTAGTAGTTGAAATGCCTTGTACAGTTACATACAGAAAGAGAAAAACAAAGTGATTTTTTGGCTAAATAGGCTTTTAAATGTGTTATTTTTAATTAAACATTTTAAATAACCATCAACCACGTTTAGGCAACTGAAGAGGTTGTTCAAAGGCATCACATGGCGTTTCTTTACTACTCTAGTCTTGTTATCTGGCTCTGCTGTGGGATTCATAACGCTGCAAAAAAAAAATCCAAGATTCCAGCCGTTCTGAAATAGTTTCTCGGTCCTCAGCCTGATCAACCTGTTGCACCTCTGAAACTATTTCAGCTCACACTAAGACTTTCTATAAAGACGGAAAAAAACCCAAGGACTTTGATTCCTGCCCCAATCTCACTGCAGAGACATGCGGCCACCCGAAAGCGAGGAAGGTCCATTTTTTCAATTTAAAATTTTCAATTTTCCAGTTTGAATCCATCACAGCTCAATAACACAGCCTGACCGGCCGCGGCAGTGCCGGCCCGAGCTAATCTCAGACGTCATTAGAGTGATTTAAATTTAATACAATTCCCAATCCACAAATTAGGAGATTAAAAGCAGTCACTCCATCACTGCCTTATCAAGATCATAGCGAATAAGCTTCTGTCCAGCTTTTCTTTATCTTTTTCCTATGAAATGTTTCATTTATTCCATCTTATTTGGAATACTGTCGCTGTCATGAATGATGATCGTGACTCTGCATGAGCTTCAGAAAGGAATATAAACACAGCAGTGGATGGAGATGGTAGAGCAGTGGATTTTAAAACCTTCTAATTATATTGTATTTAAAAAAGTTTGTCACCTAACATACAGCACAAAGATCAAAGATTTAGATGTACCTGTGATGGAAGAAAAGACAATAATATATAATTATAATATAATATTTTATTTTTATATTTTATATACTTATATTCTCGCAAATATGTCGTAATTACTACATTCAATATTGCTGCAAATTTTTTTTCAATTTTAGAATATCATAAAAAAATTCTAAGCTAATGTTCAAAAATCATAAGACCCCTGAACTCTTTACTCCACCTCAGGACAGTTTAGATTATGTATTCTACATTTTTGTGAGAGGCTGTAATCTGTTTAATCCAATGAAGAAAGCATGTTAATGTTGTAATATTGTAGCTTTAATACATTGAATTGAGTTGCAGAAACAACACAGACTTCTTATATAGATGTAATGGACATGAGCTAGAATTTTAAATTCATGTTTTCTAGCTAAAAGATATGGGGCCAAAGTTACACAGTAACTAAGCTTATAACATCAGTGTAGGGAGATTGAGAATCATTCTCTGCACAGTGATGGTGAAGTCTTCTTTACTTACTACTCGTTAATTTTGGGTTACCTTCTAAAAATCCAATCATATGTATCAACTGGGAAGTTACAAAACAGCATTTTCAGTAGCTTATTAAGAAATAAACAGTCAATCTTAAACATCTTAAAAACAAGAAAGCCACGTATGTTTGAAACTAGCGGTTGCACGACATCAGAAGCTTAAAAGTTAACAGTTGAAAGTAGAGTCGATGTTGACTAATCGCTGATGATGTCATGAATAAATCCACTGGAGAAGAGAACGCATTTTAACAAGCATCTCTAAAAATACACAGGTCAGTAGAGTCTGACGTGCCCTTTCCAACGAGACCCAGATTGCATTTCTGGCCTTCAGAGAACCAGAGATACAGAGCTTGGAACAGATGCTCACATGCGCCGAAAGGTCCAAAGAGCTAGACAAATTTAAAGTATATTGGTGAAAATCAGAGTAACCGACTTCAAACATCATCCCACGTCTCCAACGACACATGATTACCAGAGTCACTCAATCAGTGACTTTACATCAAAGGCTAAAGCATCATTGCCGACCAGTAAATTCAGCTAGTCTGTGCAAACCCTGTTTAAAACATATGACTTCGGCTGATGCTGTTTGAAAAATTGGAAACCGTCTCAAAACGGGTCTGGTCTGTTTAGATGGGGTTCTTTATTCATCAGTTTGTGTATTAATGTGATTAGATGATTGAACAGATTGCTGGCTGAGTTTACAGAGCTTCCTATACTTGTGCCGCACTGCTCAGCATGGATAATCTATATAGAGGAAATTTATGCTGGAACTGTAGCGATTTTATGGAGATTTACAGCCGTATTTACAGCCGTATACAGTCATTTGAACATCTTTGGCCAAATTCCATGTTTTGTTGCTTTTTAAAGTGAAAATAAGTTAGCACATCCTCTACAGAGAACATAGCACAGTCATTTTTTAGTGCACAATTTGCTGAGCTTTGCACTTTTTTACTGGCCACATTTATGTTCAGTTTTTTTTTCCAATGCGTTCAATTAAGAAAATTAAAAGTAATTTATTATGAAAATGAGCAATGTGCAAAATGTGTGTTGTATATAGTGTGTTTATACATAGTAAAGTCTGGCTCGCCCAAAGATTTGCATAGGACTGTTTAATTAATGCAAGTAAGGAGATTCTTATGAAGTTAGTAACTGTAAACAAGTTGCAATCAATGATTACACGAATAAGAAGTGAATCACATTATGCTACTTCATTACCAGAAATTACAAGTAATCACATTTCTGTAGGGTGCATCATTTGTGGTCTGGGTTTAATGTAGTACAGTAATAGTAAAAGCTGAGTGATGGTGTTTTGGGATGCACGATGTTTGCCCGATGTGTACGGCAGCCCGCAGCCCTTAAAAGTCCTTTGTGTAAAGCTACGCTGTTTACTTAACTTTGCTTCAGAATACAATCCCCAGTTCCACACTTTATTCACTGCATTTACTTGCCTGTTGTTGTTTTCGTTATGAGTGCTGCTGGGTTTGTTTACCACAGAGGTGAGCTACTGAGCCGGCCAAAGAAGAGTGAGCGAGCAAGTTTGTGTTTTATTAAAGCCAGCCAGAGCTCATCTACATCACTTTATCTCAGAGAGAGAGAGAGACATGGGAGTAATAAGGTCAGTCGAGCCCAGGAGGAGAGAAAAAGAGAGCGAGTGACTGACCAAGGCCATGGATGGTAGCCATGGACAAGGTAACAAAAAGTCATACTCTTTCTCTGTGTCACACTACTGTAAGTGTGCAATAACTAATAAGATGCTGTACTGAAATTCGGGCCACTGAAATAATTTGCCCAACAGGCCACAAAGTAGCAAATGAAGTGTACAATGCAACAGTTGAACGGAAATAGGAATTATAGAATTTTTAAATGCTATGTGAAGCAAACAATCAGTGAAAAACTCCAACATTCCCACTGGAGCTTCTTTTAAACATTAAGTGACTTTATGAAGATATTGAAATTACATGAATAATACTAAGTAACTCAATATATTTGGGTAATACACTGCTTTTGAAAGTTGCTGCTGTGAATATGTGTGTTGGTTAGATCGTGCTGGTCTGGGTTCATGACTGTTTCTTTGTTGAATAACAAACACTTTAGACTGTTAAGGTTCCAAAGCTACGCCCACATGCTTTACATATAGTTTACAAAATGAGATGCTTTCAATTGCTGTAGTTGTGGGGCTCAGGTTTAAATTTCACAACTTTTAATATTGTATATTATTTAGAAAGCCAGGTAAAATAAGTTATTCCTCTGCTTTTCTCAGTTCTCCTACTGAGCACTGTGATTATTATAACGCACATCATGTTATTTTGACAATTCCAAAGTATTAAAGAGCTAATTATATATAAAAGAAACTTTTCTTTTGGTTTTTGGTTTTCAGTTTGTACTGAATTTCAATACCGCTGTCAGTCAAGATAATTGGTTTTAGTGCATCTGTGTAGTCACTGTTTAAAAATATCTTTCTTTGCAATATACCAGTTGGCCAGCAAGATAATTATTCAGCACTGTTTAGTGTCTTGCTTTACATTGTATTTTATAGCAGAGCAAAACCAATTTACCCACAGACTCCTTAAATACAGACTCTGGAAAAATATCTGTTTTCTTACTGCTTGATCTTAATGCTTCTTCTGATCACACCAATCACAACATTCTTATAGACAGACTTAAGAACTGCTTGGTCATTCAGGAACTGTCCTAAAATGCCCCCAGGGTTTAATTCTTAGGCCATTTATATTTAATTTACACATGCTTCCTTTTACCCAACTCTTGCAAGTCTATGGGATATCTCACCACATCTATGCAGATGATACTCAGATCTACTCAGTCCTGTTCTCAGAAACCATTGGTCTGAATCCTACTGATGTGGGTTCATGACTGCAGCATGTGTGTTTATAGCCCCTGTTGTAGACACTTCAGACTGCTAGACAGGGCATCCAAAGCCACGCCCACATGTTTAACGTACTAGGCAACGAGATACTTCCCACTGTTGTAGTGAAAGAGCTCTGGAATCCAGGTTCAGGTTCCTCTAGGAAAGTGTTATTATTCCATCATTTCACAACTTGCTTAAGTTAAGTATGGTCCCTTTGCACATCACTAATAGCAAAGGGCTGAACAAAAACAGGGGCAATAGGAGGCACAGACTAGGTGTCTATCTAGGTTCAAAGGCCCTTAAATCTTAATCAGCATTGTATCCCCCTAAGAACATTAACAAGGGTTGAGATTTTCTGACCAAATCAAACCTGGAGAAACTCATCAACAACTTATTTCTAGAAGGACTGATTACAGTAATTGTTGTCTAAGTGGACCACCAAAGAAACACAATGAATACACATTTCTTATCAAGTATATTTGTAACCATAAAATAAGAGATAACAAAAAACAACCTGTACTAAAACTATTCTGTTAAACTATTCTATTTTATTAAACAAACACTCAGTTTCCAACAGTGGTTCCCTGATATCACAGTGGTGAGAAACTCAAACCCACAACAGTCAGTACAGACAGTACAGATATTGCAGACACTATCTAAAGATTTATAGCAGTTTGTGCTTTCTAAAAGCTGCTGCTGTATTTCATTCAGGCAGAACCATGATCACCCACACCAGCACATCCCTCTCCATCCTGTTCAGGCACAGCCATCACTCTCTGGCTCAGATAACAGAGTGAGAAATGTATTTACTGCAGTGAACCAGTTATAGACTCCCAGACTACACCTTGTTGACTTTAACATCTTTCTGCAGGCTCCCTAATGGCCGTTCCACCAGCATAATCGAAAGTGACTCGAAAACGTTTCATTAACATGATGAAATTAAATGCTTTCCCTGTAACTCTGTTATCAGAATATCTAGGACACTGTTGTCTTTCGGTTTGAGAGATGTTGTGATTTTGCCTTGATCTGCTCGCGAGCAAGGAACATAGAAGTTTCTGAATAATTCATAGCATTTACTGAAAAGGTCATAGTGGTTACTGACAATCATTTCTAGCACACAATAATTTAAAGTGGGTACCAAATAATTAACAGTAGTTAATGAATAACTGTATATGCATGTATGGTTACATATTGGTTACTGAATAAGTTGAAAGAAGTTTCATTGTTATAAAAAAAAAAAAAAAACTGTATGGATAGTCTGATAAAGCTTTATTTTATGGCTGCTCTAGAAAAGGGGTTAACCCTCAGTTATCAGTGATAATATACACCACCGGTCAAAAGTTTTATAACATTACCAATCAAACATTTTAGAACACTAAAAGACAAAACTTTTTTAAACAGTTCTAAAACATTTGACTGGTAGTGTACTGAAACGTTTGGCTGGTAGTGTACTAAAACGTTTGGCTGGTAGTGTACTAAAACATTTGACTGGTAGTTTACTAAAACGTTTGGCTGGTAGTGTACTAAAACGTTTGGCTGGTAGTGTACTAAAACGTTTGGCTGGTAGTGTACTAAAACGTTTGACTGGCAGTGATCTAAAACGTTTGGCTGGTAGTGTACTAAAACGTTTGGCTGGTAGTGTACTAAAACGTTTGGCTGGTAGTGTACTAAAACGTTTGACTGGCAGTGATCTAAAACGTTTGACTGGTAGTGTACTAAAACGTTTGACTGGCAGTGATCTAAAACGTTTGACTGGTAGTTTTCTAAAACGTTTGACTGGTAGTGTTCTAAAACGTTTGTCTGGTAGTGTATCTAAAACGTTTAACTGGTAGTGTACTAAAACGTTTGACTGGTAGTGTACTAAAACGTTTGACTGGTAGTGTACTAAAACGTTTGGCTGGTAGTGTACTAAAACGTTTGACTGGTAGTGTACTAAAACGTTTGGCTGGTAGTGTACTAAAACGTTTGGCTGGTAGTGTTCTAAAACGTTTTACTGGTAGTGTACTAAAACGTTTGGCTGGTAGTGTACTAAAACGTAGAGATTAACGCAGATTTAATCTGTTCAGTATCATTCATATTACTTCAGTCCTGGATATATGGAGATATTTGGAGTGCATTATTTAGTATTGTGACATTCAGGATCATTGACTTCTGTTACAATCTGATAAATTCTTGTATTTTTTAATATCTCAGTTAGGGGTGTGCCATATCATATCGTATGCAATAATAAAATTAAATTTTTGTTTTGTCATATCGGCAAGAGTATCGTTATCGCAAAATTACCATGAAACATCGTGATATTATTGCAGGGCCATATCCCACCACTAATCCAAACCATGAAATATTTCATAACATGACTGTACTGGGAGATGATACAGGCTAGTATGCTATAGAGATTACAGGTTCAGCACTAGAGCTTCATCTGCACCTCTGAGGCTTTGAGGGACAGATTACACAGCAGCATATGGATACATTCAGCGAGAATATAGCTCTGCAGAGAAGGTAAGAGTTATCTCAAGTGTTCTCTGAGACATGAATTGCACAGACACAGATTTTTTTGACTCCTGTACTGTAGGTGGTGATGAAATAAAGTTCTGTTCTGTATGGGTGACACACAGTCTCCAGGAAAAACAGCACAGCTTCCACGGTCCTGATAAAGAATATCTGTGGCATACATTTTCATAATTAGTGAGATAAAAGTCCACAAATTCACTTCACTCGATGTTGCCCCACCAAAAAAAGGGCAGCATCTGCTCCTCTCCTGCCAGTGCTAACACATGCTAATGCAGATGGCAGAACAGATGAATGAAAAGCACTGCGCAGAGAGGAAGATGTAAAGAGCTGTGCCTTTTAAGGGGCTGTAGTGAAGAGTTTGTCAAATATTTAACCCCTTTTGCAAAAAGGGATTGCAAAAAAATAATACTGAAGAAATTCATAGTAGATACTACACATTTACAGTAGGTCATGAAAAATTCATAGTATTTACTAAAAAATGCCTAGTGGTTACTTAATAATGTATAGTAGTTATTACAAAATTCATAGTAAGAAGCCAAATATTTCATAGTAGATCATGAAAAGTTTATAGTGGTTACTACAGAAATTATAGAGGTTACTGAATATTTTATAGTAGTTACTATACCATTAATGGAAGTCGCTGAATATTTAAAAGAGGTAACTGATTCATTTATGGTAGTTATGGAATAATTCATAGTGGTTACTACATATAGTGGTTACTGAATATTTCATAGTAGTTACTATACCATTTATGGTAGTCGCTGAATAATTAAAAGAGGTAACTGATTCATTTATGGTAGTTATGGGACAATTTATAGCAGTTACTGAATAACTGGTAGTCTATTCTGAAAAATTCATAGGTGTTACTAAACACTTCACCAGACACTGAATACTTTGTAATGGTTCTCAAGTATTTTAGAAAAACTATTAAGTAACTGTTAAAAGTTACTAAAGCATTTTTAAATAGAAACTAAATACTGTATAGTGTTTCCAGAACAATTCATAGTTGGTTATAAATATTTCAATAGAGAATAATTGATAAATTTGCTGAATATTTCATAGTTGTTAATGCAAAAATAAATCCCAGCACATACTGAATAATTCATAGGAGTAAATGAATAAGTAATATTATATGGTGAATCATTCTTAGCAGATTCTGGATAATATACAGCAGAAGAATGTACAGTAGATATTAGATCATTAACAGTGATTAGAGGATTATACATATTAGACTGAATATTACAAAGAAGATACTATGATATTATAGTTCAAAACTGCAAACTGAAGTGCTTTTTTGTTAAACATGCTGAGAAGAGCTGATTCTTTGGAATAGACCATGGTGCTGTAAAGCAGGGGTATTTAATTAGAGCTCAGTAAGGTCCAGTCAGAGGAAATTCCCTCAGGCCGAGGTCTGGAGCATCAAAATTTGAACTTGTAATGATGTTATGATTCATTGCCATATTGTGTATACTAAAGTAGCCTAGTATCAGCATCTTATACCATCAGCAACTGAAAGATCAACACATCACACATACCGTTCAGAATATTTCAACAATATTTTCCTTACTTCAAGTAAAAACAAGGGCTACATAAAAAAAAAAAAACAGAATGTTTTTGAAGAAAAGTACAACTTAAAACGCTTATTTATAGAAAAAGTAAATAAAACATGCAGTAACGTTCTTGTTAACTCCATTTCACATCTTGACCTGCTGGTTTGAAGCTGCCTGTGGGAAGAATAAACATATACGTCTCCTTTACTGGTTCAAAAGTCAGTTTGGGTTTTTCTTTTTTTTAGAGTATGTTTTTCTTTCTCTGACTTGGTTTATTCTCCAACTTGCTTTATTCTCCAACTCGCTTTATTCTCTGACAGCTGCTTCTTGCTTCGTTCTTTGCCCGTGTGTGTGCCGCACTCTCGAATCTGCACAGATCTGATTGGCTGAGCATTTTGGTAATCTTACAATGCATGTGATTGGTCTGTGAGTTTACTGCGTCGCAAAGCCTGTATACGATAAATACAAGTTCTGCCACTTAAAATAAACACAAATATAAATTAATCATTTTCAATATTTTATTGCTCTGGGTCCACATTGCACAACAACGGGGTTCGGACCTGGACCTCGATCCGCCTATTAGCGCTCTAAACATTGAAAGGTAAAAGTGGAAAAAGACCACCAGATGGATGGAAGCAATCAGAGGAGACACAAAGCAGCCATTCATAAGCATACAGACCCAAACCAAAGAAGGACATTCTGGAGAAACACTATCCATAAAAATTACATAAAATTAATTTGTCCTTTGTATAAACAGCTTCAATCCTGCAGTCCAGACATTTGTTTTGATGTCAAAAAAACCTAAATATGAAGCTTGTTGATGTTGTTTTGTTCAGCCTGTTAAGCTACACTAATTCAGCTTTACACAGTTACAGTTATGGTCTAGTTACTTTTCCCAGCTGTCATATTCACACAAAAGCTCTCTGAGACAGAGTTAACTGAGACATTAACTCTGGATAGAGGCTGAATGTGAAGAATCGATGTCACATAATGGTTTATAAATGGACCATACTGAATCCTCTCACTATGGCAATAGGGCGTCCTTCAGAACGTAGCGTAAATGAAGTGTGTCAGGCCTTTGTGAGCCGCTGTAATTGCATGGTTTGTGTTTAACAATACCAATTAGCTTACACAGCTACTCTTTTCACCTCTTTCTGAGTCAGTCAAAGGCATCATGAAGGAACTACCAGCTAAAATGTATTCATGTTGTTCTGAGAGTGTTACATAATGTTTAATTAGGTCACGTTTACCACAAGCCAGGTCTTAATGCAATACTCGGAACTTCAAAATGTTGACACAAGACGTAAATAAAGTCCATCACATTGGTTTGATGTGAAATGCTCCGATGTCCCCCTCAAAAAACATATATTTGTTTACATATGTTCATGCTAGTGAGGCATAATGCTTTGAGGCAAAATAGTCCCCAAAGAAAATGTACTTTTCAGATTTTACCATCATCAACATACAGGCACACGTGGGTTCACTGGTGGTTTCGGATAGTAAATAAAACATGTTGTACACACTGTTACTCCCATTTTCTATTACAACTACTGTAATGCTATGAGAGTAAGTCAATATATTTGCTTATAATTAACAATCCACAGCATTTCACAACAGCTCACTCTGAATGACACTTACATCTCAACCATTCATTTATGTAGAAATTTGGAAAAATCAGTGGAATTCCCCTTGGGAAATTTTAATTTTTAAGTTGTATATGTACAAAGTATGTGTCAAAACTCTGATTAGATAAAGTTTATTCACATCAATAATGATAAATTAGTCACACAACAGAGAATTATAAATGTCAATTTGTGTCAATTTATCAATTCGCAGAAACAACTCAACTCAATGCATTCAAACTGGTGTGTATGAAATCATCCTGAGTCTTCCTGCCAGATAAGAGATTTTACCCCCTAGTGTTCTGCATTATTAATATAGACGTTGTAAGTCGTCCTAATCCAGACTGATCGGCTCCATAGCTGTCACATTCACTGCCTACAGTAAATACTGATTGAATATTAAACGCCTACAGTAGATATTACATCTCTAAACGTACTGCTGGTTATTAGACTGCAAAATGGAAAGTGAATGGATGTGATTTATATATATATATATATATATATATATATATATATATATATATATATATATATATATATATATATATATATTTAAAATGTTCATGCACAAGCACTAAAGCCACATAGAACTCCAGCCCAAGCCTTCTGACTTCGACCCCCCATGGTAGCAAAAAAAAGAAACTTCTAGCTCTTTCAAAAAGACTGTGCTACACAATGCATACATTTACAAGAAACAAATTACATACAACTGACTGAATACATGATATCTTTAGTATATACACTCATTGGTTGGAACATGAGGCTTTTTCTTCACTTATATAGCAATGACAGAATGCTTTTTAAAAACATGAAAGCAAATCTGTATTTGGGGTCAAATTGTAACAAATAAATAATAAGTAAATAAGTTGTTTACTAAATACAGACTTGATGATGTTATCAAAACTAAACTCTACCAGACTTCTGTCCACATTCTCACCAGCATGCTATTTTTGTGGTTACGTTCTTCAACTCGCCACATACTCGTCACATAACTCACTACTGAAGTTGTGCAACCCCTAGCAACAAATCACAGTCTACCTCACGCTGGAATTAGGGAATCTTATCCCTACAAGAAGGCCAAGAAAAGATAGACAACTATTTCATCCATGTGCTTAGAGAGAAAGCGTGTTGCTGAGTAATGTTAAGCAACTTTGGCCAGATGCAACCAGTGCTGAGTGTAGCTTCAATAGCCTACAAAGGTTTGTTAGCTTATGAATAGCCTATGTAGCTTGTTCTACCAAAAAAAAAAGCTTAAAGGCTGTGATTTACCAACTTTTTGTTGATTGCTGGTTATATTATGCATATGAACCGTAAACCACCCCCATCAGGTAATATGAGACAAATGTAAGTAGCTGTTCCTTGGGTAGCTAATTAACAGGTATACAAAAGGACAAGTAGTAAAATAAGTTGTCTGAATAACACATTGGGTGTTAACGCACCGTAGAGAAAGTTTATTTGTGAAATATGAAATGCAGTTTTTTAAAGGAATCGAAATTGCTGTATATGTATTTTATGTAAGTGTCAGATGAAAACATTATGGTTTATGTGGAATGCAAAAAATACCTATTTGTAGATGTATTTTTGCGTAAAACGCACTGAAAGATAAGCTAAGACAAGATAAGATAATCCTTTATTAGTCCCACAACGGGGAAATTCACAACATGATCTATGAGATTTCTATCATAGTTCACATTTCATCATCAGCAAGCAATTCAAGGCCACCAGATATTTTAAGGAACCACAATATACGGACTTGTTCATTTTATGAGTGAAAATATTGCGTGTTTTGAGATATATAAAAAAGACTCATGACTTTGAAAAGTGAAAATGAATGATTACAGTTAGAACAGACTACATTAGAAAACGCTGAGGAAAACTGAGATTTGCAGTTTGTTCCCAATTCCAAAATGTTTTATCAAAAGCACATTAGCTAACTATGTCGAGCCAAGAAGAATCACCCTGAAAAGAATACTCCAGTCTTTTTCATGTTGCCTATATATCTCATCATATTGTCAACAATATATGTTTGCATGCTTCAGCATTGGCTGCCCATTGGCTTCAATTACAACTGTGCTTAGAGAAGCATGCTGAAAGGATCGACTGCGCTCTGCAGATACGCCAGATAGAGATTACATCAAAAAACATTGGAGCATTCCTAATGGTCACATATAGCACATATGAAGCACGATGGTAGCGCAAAAATCAAGAGGTCGAGATTCTAACAAGCAGTTACTGATTGCATTAAGAATTCACAACGGTCCCAGAGGTCAGTGAGTCAAGTCGGAGTCCAATATGTCGAAAGAGCAGCTGCCACATAGCGGCATTTCAACGTGCTATAATGAATCAGTCTAGCTATAAACTGAGTTGCTGCTCTAATGGCACCGACATCAGTAAATTAAGACAGTTTATAAATAACAGCAGTAAAGCTGCAGCAGCACGTGAAGCAGAGAGGAAGGTCATAAGCATGGCACGGTACCTGCTGTGAAGTTGTAGTTTGCCGAAAAGCCCATGGCTTCCAGTTCACCGTCCGCGACAAATTTTATCCAGAGGTAGCGGCCACTCGACCTGATGTACTGGGGGCTTTGCTGACCGCAGTAACGTCCAATTATTGGGGAAAAGCCAAAGGGACCGTCTCGCACTTCGATGTGGTCAAATTTACATTCCCATGACGGTTCTATTGAGTACTTTTCGTCAAAGAAGAGATCAATGCACTGTCTCGGGGGAGCTGGAACAGCAAAAGCAAACACAAAACACAAACACCACTGAAACCTACAGGGAACAATTAAGCATTAATTGAATGCATGCAGTTAATATTGGCCCATGCGTGTCCAGCAACTACATTTGTAAGGAAAATAATACAGGCAGACATTTACATTAGACACTTTAGATGATTAACAGTTTATAAAACAGTTTCATTAAAGCACTCACTTAAAATTGTCTGTATTATCAATCAAATGTTATTAAAAATTGCTTCGTATCACATGTGATTAAAAGCTGGGCCGTGTGTTTGTAAACTGTAATTAGCTGTTTGGCTGAATGGTTAAGTGACTCAATCCATTCTGTCATCACAGGTTTTAACAACGTTATTGGAGAAATCCACATTGTTATAACAGCAAATAATAAAATTTTTCTATATGCATACAAAACTATATGTACCACTAATACATTTTTCCCATGTAATCTTCATACATGGGTTTCCTAATATGTTAAATTTATTTGTTACTCCCACATGATAAAATTTTTTATAAATGTTATATAAATATAAATATTTTTAAATGATAAAAACAAAATTTTGCCATTATGAATAACATTAATAATAATAATACTTCTCTGATTATTAATATTAATAATAATATTAATAATCAGAGAAGCACCGGTCATGTATTTTTATAGCAGTATATGACTGTTTTGGTTGAATATTCCAAATCCGAAGCTCATAAAACACACTTAAACATTTCCAGCACTTTTCAATAGGCCAAATTAAAACAGTCTAGTTTTAAATACTAAGGAACATCAGAATTTGCAATTTGAGTCACAGAGGCACAGTAACTGAATATTTTGAGCACATCAGGTTAAATGGAACACTTCAGTCTGTTTCTGTCAACATTGTACAGTTAAACAAGTGCACTTTAATGGGATTAACTGTTATTTTATTTATTCCTTTTCTTAATCAAGAGGTCGGCTGTACCTTTTGCCCAATGAGTCATGTATACTTATGCTACAGTATGTTGGCAGCATTGCCTGAATAGATTATGGTACTGGGCAGCCCAACATGATGTTTGGTCAACTGCAGGATAACAGTACAGGCTGCTGAATCTGACTTAAACCAGAATCATGCTAAGCATTACAAACGCTTATAATACACATCCAATTAAAACTTTAACATAAAGATGTTAAAGTTTATGAAGAGAACTAATGACAACTATAAACAATTACAAATAATACATATAAATATATACTAAAGGAAATGTTAATGTGTTAATGGGGTTATTAATTAAAAGGAAATACTGCGAAAATGAATGTTATACCTTTCTGTAAAGCTAATCAAGCTGGATTTAGTCAAACTTTCAATCATTTTTAAAAATGTTTATGTATCAGAATTGGAAGATATATGAAATAAATATCAGAAAATTGCATCTGCCTACAGTTCCCTTTATTAAAATAAAAAAATTATAGTAAACATTGAAAAGGTTTTTAATTATTTAAGATGGTAAAATAATAATAACACTGTTAAGAAAATACAGCATTCCAGAAAGCTTCTACAAGCAGACCCAACATGCAAAAAGACAAAGAATGTATTACAGTAGAAAACAGTGAACCAGCCACATTCCTTATGATTCGAAAAGCTGGATATTTTGAGAGTGAAGTACGTAATTTGCTCTGTAAAGATGATCCTCTAATCATGATGTTTCTAATCTTATTATGATGGTGACAATCTACAAGAGCGATCAGAGTGCTCAGCCAGTTTAGATCATTAGCAAAAACCGGGATTTATAATTTGTTCCCTATTCTAAATTGGTTCATGGGTCAACAAGCGTATTAGCAGACTATGAGCCGAGCAGGTGTGATTGGAATTATGCGGCTATTCAGAGACAAAGCTTAAAATCAATGTTATTTTCATTTCAGTACAGAGATGAGTCAGATCCATTGAAATACACCTGCTTTAGCTGTGATCTGGTTCCAGTGCGATTACTGGGGTTGCTACTTTTAGGAAAGAGCTCGTTTTAATTTACTTCCATAAAATGATTAATAAAATGTGCACAGTTATATGACGTGATGTGAAAGTGGCATCTATAACCAACTATTAGCCAACGGCCTAAACATGCTTAAGTTTTAGCAACATTTACACAGCAGACTTGAAATAAATGTACTTCTGTTTACTGATTGCATTAGGAATTCAGAATGGTCCCACAAGTTATTAGCATCTCTAATAAGGTGCGCTTGTATTGTTTAAAAAATTAGGTAACTTGTGAAGATA
This sequence comes from Megaleporinus macrocephalus, assembly GCA_021613375.1. NCBI lineage: Eukaryota > Metazoa > Chordata > Actinopteri > Characiformes > Anostomidae > Megaleporinus > Megaleporinus macrocephalus. Next base: position 17,990,697 of record CM038727.1, read on the forward strand.
ATACTGTTTTGTTTCTATAGCAATACTGTTTAATTAGTTAACTTTTAAATTTCCCTAAATCATTCAATTGGAGTGCAATGCTTTTAACTATTAACATCACTAATATGGGGTGCACGCTGCTAGTGTTTCTACAAATAAAAAAGAAGTAACTGTGAAGATGATATGCTTTCATTCATTCAGCAATGAGGCCATGATATACTGGGAAATGTATTAACATCTATGTAAATTGGAGTCGAACTTGATCTTACATTCACTTGAATTTGCATGAATTGAAAAGTCAAACTTACTCCAATGTACTTAAACTACATGTACTTAAACTACAAAGCTCATAACCTAATATGATGTGTATGCGTCAGAAATTGTTAAAAATAAATTTTAATTCACATTAAATTTAAACTTAAGCATGATGATATCAAAACACTTTCCTAAGGGAACTTATGACACCTATGAACAATTAATACATAAATAATACATAGAAATTAAACTAAACATGCAGAACTCCACGTATGGCTAAAATATCCATTATTTAATTTGATCTATTATTTAATTTTGTTAAATTCTGTTCCATTCAAACACCAATCAGACAAAACGCAAAGTGTAGCTGAAATGAAACACAGTGAAATTCATCATTTGGGTGTGCGTACCTTCAATGATGTAAATGCACTCTCTTTCTGGGGGGTATTTGTTGGGGTAATTTGGAGATGTGAAAAGCCCTCCCTCTGGATTTTTCACCCACGTACCGCACTGCCCTGCCGGCTGCACCCCTGAGTTGTTTTTCACTGAAAGAAGCAGCGGAATCGAATGTCAGTGACTGAACAGAGAATAAATGCGTCTTTTGTGACCAAAATTGGTAGTAAATAAATAAATAAATAAATAAACAAATTACCTGCTTCCTTCTTCGTTGCCCCAGACAACCCAAGTATGAGGAGACTTGCAACAACTGCAAGAGGATTTAACATCAAAAGAGAATTATTATCAGTTCCAAAAGTCTGTGAAGGGTATTGCATCACTAATTGATAGACGTATGCTGTGCTAGTACATTGCCTTGAAAGACAGAACTCTATTCCAGGTTTAATATAAGTTCAGTTTTAAAAGAAACTGGAAAAATATTGTGAAAACTCTGAATACAAAACTTGTGAACATGGATGGGTTTTACATAGAAGCAGCAGAGTGCTTCTTTTAGACTATGTAGTGTACATATGAACATACGTGTTGAATAAACTCTTTCAGTGTTTAGTTCACATGTAACATATTATTAGATATTATATATTTTCATATAAGCACCAGCAGTGTGTGGGGTGGTTAATGTGTAGTCTATTGGAAACATCAGTCACATGACTAGAAAGCAATATTACATTCACAATATTACATTAGCATTGCTTTAATACACGAACATCCAAATAAGGAGAGAACATGTTATCAGGCCAGTAAAAACAATAGTTCACATTAAAACATCTGCACGTCTGAACAGCCAGTATGAACTACAGCATAGTACCCCAAACCTTACGTATAGCTCATAAATATAAGAGCCAGTGTAGTTCACCCATAAACCCATCACACTGATTTATCAGTCTACTCAGACTATAACAGAGTTCAGTAACACTGAGATTTATAACTAATCACTCTAATTTCTCAGTCTTCTCAGACTATAACAGAAATCAGTAACACTGAGATTAATAACTAATCACTCTAATTTCTCAGTCTACTCAGACTATAACAGAAATCAGTAACACTGAGATTAATAACTAATCACTCTAATTTCTCAGTCTTCTCAGACTATAACAGAAATCAGTAACACTGAGATTAATAACTAATCACTCTAATTTCTCAGTCTACTCAGACTATAACAGAACTCAGTAACACTGAGATTAATAACCTATCATCACATTGATTTATCAGTCTACTCAGGCTATAACAGAACTCAGTAACACTGAGATTAATAACTGATCACATTGATTTATCAGTCTACTCAGACTATAACAGAAATCAGTAACACTGAGATTAATAACTGATCACATTGATTTATCAGTCTACTCAGACTATAACAGAAATCAGTAACACTGAGATTAATAACTGATCACATTGATTTATCAGTCTACTCAGACTATAACAGAAATCAGTAACACTGAGATTAATAACTGATCACATTGATGTATCAGTCTACTCAGATTTTAGCAGAGTTCAGTAACACTGAGATTAATAACTGATCACATTGATTTATCAGTATACTCAGACTATAACAGAGTTCAGTAACACTGAGATTTATAACTAATCACTCTAATTTCTCAGTCTTCTCAGACTATAACAGAAATCAGTAACACTGAGATTAATAACTAATCACTCTAATTTCTCAGTCTACTCAGACTATAACAGAAATCAGTAACACTGAGATTAATAACTAATCACTCTAATTTCTCAGTCTTCTCAGACTATAACAGAAATCAGTAACACTGAGATTAATAACTAATCACTCTAATTTCTCAGTCTACTCAGACTATAACAGAACTCAGTAACACTGAGATTAATAACCTATCATCACATTGATTTATCAGTCTACTCAGACTATAACAGAAATCAGTAACACTGAGATTAATAACCTATCATCACATTGATTTATCAGTCTACTCAGGCTATAACAGAACTCAGTAACACTGAGATTAATAACTGATCACATTGATTTATCAGTCTACTCAGACTATAACAGAAATCAGTAACACTGAGATTAATAACTGATCACATTGATTTATCAGTCTACTCAGACTATAACAGAAATCAGTAACACTGAGATTAATAACTGATCACATTGATTTATCAGTCTACTCAGACTATAACAGAAATCAGTAACACTGAGATTAATAACTGATCACATTGATGTATCAGTCTACTCAGATTTTAGCAGAGTTCAGTAACACTGAGATTAATAACTGATCACATTGATTTATCAGTATACTCCGACTTTAGCAGAGTTCAGTAACACTGAGATTAATAACTGATCATCACATTGATTTATCAGTCTACTCAGACTTTAACAGAGTTCAGTAACATTGAGATTAATAACTGATCATCACATTGATTTATCAGTCTACTCAGACTTTAGAAGAGTTCAGTAACACTGAGATTAATAACTGATCATCACATTGATTTATCAGTCTACTCAGACTTTAACAGAGTTCAGTAACACTGAGATTAATAACTGATCATCATATTGATTTATCAGTGTACTAAGACTTTAGCAGAGTTCAGTAACACTGTGATTAATAACCTATCATCACATTGATTTATCAGTGTACTAAGACTTTAGCAGAGTTCGGTAACACTGAGATTAATAACCTATCATCATATTGATTTATCAGTCTACTCAGACTTTAGCAGAGTTCAGTAACACTGAGATTAATAACTGATCATCACATTGATTTATCAGTCTACTCAGACTTTAACAGAGCTCAGTAATACTGAGATTAATAACCTATCATCACATTGATTTATCAGTCTACTCAGACTTTAGCAGAGTTCAGTAACACTGAGATTAATAACTGATCATATTGATTTATCAGTCTACTCAGACTTTAACAGAGTTCAGTAACATTGAGATTAATAACTGATCATATTGGTTTATCAGTCTACTCAGACTTTAACAGAGTTCAGTAACACTAAGATTAATAACTGATCATATTGATTTATCAGTCTACTCAGACTTTAGCAGAGTTCAGTAACACTGAGATTAATAACTGATCATCATATTGATTTATCAGTCTACTCAGACTTTAACAGAGTTCAGTAACATTGAGATTAATAACTGATCATCACATTGATTTATCAGTGTACTAAGACTTTAGCAGAGTTCAGTAACACTGTGATTAATAACCTATCATCATATTGATTTATCAGTTTACTCAGACTTTAGCAGAGTTCAGTAACACTGAGATTAATAACTGATCATCACATTGATTTATCAGTCTACTCAGACTTTAACAGAGTTCAGTAACACTGAGATTAATAACTGATCATATTGATTTATCAGTCTACTCAGACTTTAACAGAGCTATAAGACTGAGATTAATAATTTATCATTACATTGATTTATGTACTGTAGTCCATCTGTTTCACCCTGTTCTTTAGTCACCAGGACCTCCAAAGGACCACCACAGAGCAGATATTATTTGGGTGGTGGGTCCTTCTCATCACTGTGACACTGGTGTGGTGTGTTAGTGTGTGCTGTGCTGGTACAAGTGGATCAGATACAGCAGTACTACTTCCTGTGGGGGTGCTGACCATTAAAGAACAAGGTGAAAGTGGATAAACAATGTATGCACAAATCGTATGAACTACAATCTGTAATTGCTGAACCACACAGTGCTCCTATGTGTTAAGTGGAGCTGATAAAATGGACAATGTGTGTAGATATGAGGACGTGGTTTAATGTTATGGTTGAGCAGTGTATTTATATTTATATATATATACAACCTCAAGCAAAGTGTCTTATATATCCATTCATAGCTGCATTAAATGGGGGAGTCACACCACTCCATAAAGACTTTCAAAGGGTTTCAAAGAGTCTGTGGTGGCCAAGTGATTCTTTATGTTGCCTGAACCACTCATTCACAATATCAATGCAAAGAATCTTGGCACTGATATGATAACCTGGTCATTTAGTACATTCAGGTAGTCAGCTGACTTCATTTTATAAGGGCGTAACACTGTTGAACCTCAACCTGACCAACTAAAGCAATTCTGGATCATAACACTGCATCCAGAGGCTTACAGTGGGTCATATGCATGAAGGGTGCACCACTGCATGCATTCCATTCTTACCCCAATGTGCCTATCACTCTGGAATAGGATAAATCTAAACATGATCTTTTCCATTGCTCCAGAGCCCAATCCTAATGCCCCCTGGCAAATTAAAGTCTTGTTTTCTTATTACTCCCCCTAACACATGGTTTTATTATATGTGGAAAAGCTGTTCCTTTCATTATTAGACACAACAGCGAGTTACTTTTTTGACTATATTTCTTCCACCAAGCTGATGGTTCTTTACTGTCCTTCCAGGTTTCAATAATGCATTGGACAGTGCTTAACTTGATTCTGGTCATTTCAACACAGTTTCCTAGTTGTTTTCATTGCTTAACGCAGTCATGGTTGTTTCAGATATGAAAAGCTCCTTACTCCATAAATTAGGGTTAAAATAATTGCTACCAGTCTAAACATATTAATAACTGCAACACTTACGCAATCAAAAGCTGATTCCAGATTCCAGCTAATTCCAATTGTGACATTTTCGTCCATTTCATCAGCTCCATCTACCATATAGGTGCATTTTCTTATTTACAGATTGCAGTCCACCTGTTTCTCTGCACACTTTGTTATCCCACCTTTCACCTTGTCCATCAAAGGTCAAGATGCCTACATGACCACCACAGAACAGGTAAAATATGGGTGGGGGATCATTCTCAGCACTGCCAATGGCCCAGCAACCAGAAATATCCGGCCAACAGTGTCCTGTGGGCAGCATCCTGTGGACACTGACAAAAAACTAGAGGATGACCAACACACACTGTGCAGCAACAGATGAGCTATCATCTCTGACTTTACATCCATACAGTGGACCAGCAAGATAAGAGCGTAACAGTGCGAACAGTGAGTGAGCACAATGTTTAAAACTCCAGCAGCGCTGCTGCGAGCATGTAATACAGTAATACAGCATGTAAGCTGATAAAAGATGGACAAGCAGAGTAGAAAGAAGAAGGTGGTGCTAAGTATATCATTGCTGTTAAACATTAAACAAGTATCTTTAAAATGGCTTCACAGGAAAGAACAAAAACTGTCTTTATTTTCAATGTAAGTCAATGGAACCAGAAAATTTCCCAAGTAATTTTCGAGCATTTCTATTGGTCCATTCATCATGAAATTTTCCAGCAGTGTAAACTGTAACTGCCGTGTTCAGATGATGATTTGACAAAAATGGAGATCCATGATTTTCATTGGACAGCAATATATATATATATATGCTCTTAGAAGTCCAATTTGCCTGACGCATAACCCGCCATCACATCTGACGTTTACCGTAAAACTAACAAACAAACAAACAAACAATATAAACTCACGAGCACAAACTGCCTCATGTACACATGCTGGTCTCGCGTGAACCGAAGAGATAGAGCGAAGTTAAGCTGGATTCTGGACTCACCGTGAAGGAAACTGCGCCCATGTACCATGTCTGTTCCTTTCACAACGTGCTTCGACCTCAACTAATTCCATTTAGAAGGAAATACTTTCAGAAGAAACGAGTGATGGGTCTAAAGTGGGAGAGAGTTAGATAAATATATATGTATAGATAGAGCAAGAGGGATAAATAGAGAGAGAGAGTGAGAGAGAGAGAGATTTCATGCGGCGGCTGCTGATGCGCGGGAGAAAATTCCGTAAAGAAATGCTCAACTCCTCTCCGGCTTCGGGATAAAACCAGAGAGGCTTTAAAACATGAGCCTGAAATCCATCCAAACGCTTCCAAATCCTTTCTCTGCGCGGAGCGCGTGCACAGCTCCTTCATTAGCTGCCCTGCTACTCTCCTCCTTCACTCTTCAGCGGCAGAATGATGCTGGCATTATGAAGAAAAACCGCGAGAAATCCTCCACCATCTCTTTTCAGGAACAACCCTCAGCGTCCATGTGCCAGTGCATCTCTCCCTCTTCTCTCCCACTTGTTCGCGGCAGCGTGCACGGCGCAAGCCTCAGCACCAACTCCAGCGACATGAAAAACAAACACAACCAAGTGTTTTTTTTTGTTGTTGTTGTTGCTGTTATTCTCCAAAGCAGAAGAATCCACCCCTCAGTGGAATCACAGCAGGCTTATTTGCTGGTCAGCAGCCCAGGAGTTCAGTCATCACCTCCATCCTTGGCAGCTGTTGGGTCTTTCATGGCTTGGAGTTCATGTTTTTTTTGTTTTTTCGCGCAGCTGTACGCAGGAACATGCACTTCTATCTGCTCGCCATGTGTTCGCAATCCAGTTAAAAAGGCTGTTGCATCGTGGAAACACAGAGAAAGTGGATGGTGGTGTTGCTGGCGCAAAGCCGGCCAGACTGCGGGACCTCAGAAAGAGAGAGAGAGAGAGAGAGAGAGAGAGAGAGAGAGAGAGAGAATAACAGAGAGATAAATGGCGAATGCTGAGGCAAGCGGAAACCACTCCGTGAGAGAGAGAGTGGAAGAAAGACGAGAAAGAGAAAGACAGAAAAGAGAGCCGGTGAGAGATGGAGTGAAAGAAAACGAGATGTGATGAGACGCACTGCTCTCTCAGCGGCACCTGCAGCACGAACTGCTGAGCTGCATGTACGCGGTACGCTGTTGTTTTTTTAACACCCGTATTCAGACAAGCCCCGCCCCCGTGCGCCGGGGTTGGTTAATGCGGTTGGCTAGTAGGGTCCTTCCTCCTGCAAAGAGGGTTGACTAGCAAGGGGGATTAATAGGGACGGGCGATAAAGCATTTATTTTTAATATGCTGATATTAAGGATTCACTGTTTCCTACTTCAGCCCACCTGATTCAGCTCATGAAGTCATGTTCGGTTGACAAGCTGCATTAGACACTGGTCACTGGTTGGATAAAAGGGGACATATCATGCATCTCCAGGTTTTCTCTTTCCTTTAGTGTGTTTAGTTGTGCAGCTGTTTGTGCATGTAAACAATCTGCAAAGTTATAAAACCCAAAGCACACGCTGGAGAGAGAAACTCTCTCCAACAGAAGCCACTTTTTTCAGATGCCCTGAAAAGCCTGGTTGTAACTCCAGCCTTTTTCTGTTACATAGTGATGTCATCTCGTAACACAATTCTTATTGGCCACCTATCATAAAGCTTGGTATGTCCTCCTTACCCAATTCTCACCAACTACTGGAGGCCGTGTTGGTGATTGAGCAGTCAGTATAGAATTAGCAAGTTGACCAATCAGAGTTCCCTGGGCTCCTCAGGAGGCGGGGCTATATGACACAGGAGCTCTAACAAAGCATTTAAGACAGTGAGGGAAATATGTAGAGGTACAGTATGAGAACAATAACATGTTTAAGGACAATTGCAGCATGTAAATCTATGCTACTGGGCCCCAAAAATAAAATTCTAAACACTGTAAATGAATGCAATACATCCTGGTCTATACTATACCTGTGCATTACCTGCCTGTATAGGTCTATTTATCCATTTATTGTTATCAAATTATTATTGCAAAACTGCCCTCAAAGCATTGTGGGTATTAACTAATGAAAGTAACGTTTGTTTGAACCTTTTTTAAGCACCAAGCACACATTTACCCATAGCCCACTGTAAAGCACTGTAAACAAATGTACTTCCTGTGTTGCTGAGTTTCTCTGCTGCTTTCTAGCTAAATCTCCACTTGTTTTTTCTTAGTTAATTTTTTTAATTACACTCGCAGTAAAGTACAACCACAAGTGTTTAGGGGTTATTCCTTCTGCTGTACTCTGAGTGCAGCATGTTCAGTTCTGTTTCTCTCTCCGTCTCCAGTGAGCGCAGTGAAAATAGGTTTATTTGGGAGAAGTGTAAGTTAGTCTCTTGTCTGACGGAGTGGATTACACAGTTAGAGTAGAGCAGATCGAGTCAGCAGGGCTTAGATTTGCAGTTAGCAGCTCCGGATGCCACAGGGGTAGTTAACTCACCCTCAACTCCGGCAGTAGAGCTCCAGCAGTGTGTCAAATAGGTGGCGTCCAGTGCTTAATTTGTGCTGGATTTTGCCGGAACAAGATCCGGCACCTTATTTATGTGGATCCACCACCTCTTCGACGTCTTTTTTTGTAGGACACCAAAAGCTATTCGTTCAGTGGCATCTCTGAGATTTTATGGTTGCAGCTCCTTACTGCATTCATTAAAGTTAGGATTATTTTATTGTATAAAATGCTACTATGTTAGATGGAATCTTGAAGCACTGTTGTGTCAATGCGTTCCAGGACCTTTTCCCTCACTGCCACTTGCTGGATCACCCCACCTTTAGAGTTCCATTACCTGATGTTTAACAAATTAAGCACTTGTGGCGTCTCTGCAAACATAGCCGTGCAGCTAATGCTAAAGCAGTCCCAGGAGAGCACCACTTATCCCAAATTCACATGCAAAGCAGGTTTGCTCCACTTAGAGATTACACAGTTTATTATACTATAATAATCTTCCTTAAATTAGATTTTACTTAGCTAACTTTACTTTGTTTACGTTGCTTAGAGCAGTGGGTTTCAACCTGTGGTTGAAAAGAAAAAAAAAACCCAATGAAAAAACCCAGTGGTTCGCAGACATACTGCAAGGGGGCCGTAAGCCCAAAATCTTTTTTTTTTTGCTAAGTATTTTTTCTCCAATAAATAGATAGTTCAGCATATTTAGTTCATTTATTTGCAAAACAAAACGTGTTTCGTTTTAAGTTCTTAGATTGGCGTAGTACAGTCACATGCCACGCAGCGCTAGCTAGTGGATAAACTAGCTAGTTAGTTAACTACTTCAGTCTGAGTGAAGCTGTTGTCTTGTGTACACATCATGGACAAATGGTTAAAAACAGGGTCTTTGACAACAAAAGACCCTGAAGCTGGACCATCTACAAGAGAAGCAGCCACTGTATCTCTTACTGAGAGAACCGAGAAAAGCAAGCATAAATCGAAAAGAAGAAAATACAGCAGTGAGTATCTAGCACTAGGCTTCACGTGCACAGGAACAGCAAACAAGCCGCTACCACTCTGCGCTGTGTCCTCGGAGGTCTTGGCAAATGAAGCGTTGAAGCCAACCAAGTTACGTTGACATTTGGAGACTAAACACAACGAGTATGAATCTAAACCTGTGGAATTTTTTGAGAACAAACTTAAAGAAGACCAAAGCAGGAAAAAGACCCTTGAATTGGCTTGCTCTGGAACTGATAATGCTAAAGATTTTGAGGCTTCCTACCGTGTTGCGCAACTTATAGCAAAGGCTGGATCGGCTGGACCAAATACAGGAATAGGTTTAATGTTGAGCCAGACCTCCGTTTACAACTTTCTGCACTTCAACCTGACATCCACCACTTGTTAGCTGGCAGACAACATCAGCCATCTCATTAGGTGAGTGACAAAAAGTGCCGTAAATGGTTAGTTTCTTTTGTTGTGTGATTACACAGTCAGTTTCACAGGTCGTATGGATGGTTGCACTGTATTTGGGGTGGGTTAAGTGGGCCTTGGGTTGCAAAAGGTTGGGAACCCCTGGCTTAGAGTACCGCAGCATATCACAATATATTGATTCGTAACTCCTACATCATGTATCGAATCACAGAATTCTAGTCAGCATACAGCCCTACCCCAGACATCAGCCAAAATCAGTTTTATTTTTATTTTAGTGTTTGTTATTCAAGCGTCCTCATAAAATTATTTGATTTGTTTGTACATTTTATTTCCATAAATTTCACAAATTCTTTAGTGTTTTGGTTGCCATTTTTATTTTATAGAACACAAGATATGTAATCAGAAAGACAAATGAGTAGCAGGAATATCGCAAGGATAACTATTTCTCATACATAGTTTTAAAACCTGTTTACCTTTCCAGACTCCACTGAGCAGATCACAGCCCGTTCCAATTTCTTACCATAGCAGAGCTTTGGACAGTCCGTAAATCAGAAGGAACTGGATCATTTATTTTGTGTTAGACCTGATCGCACATCTATTACACCAATAATAAACTGGAGACTGGCGCAACAACCTTCTCTCCACTAGAGTGACTAAAATGTTTGTCAATCAAAGTTTTGACAGCTGACAACTGGATGTGAGAAGAAGTTAGGCCTGTTCAGGTTTCAGCTGCATCATGTACATGTAATGTATTTTTTTTCTTCTTCAGTTTATATACCTTTTAAAACCTACCAAAGCACTTTCTCACCTTCTGAGTCCTTCCAAAGTCTGTCTAACTTGAGGAGAACCCACCCAATCTGGCAACACTGTAGAAATCAGTGTTACATAATAGAAACTGTCACATCATTAACAAATTTATTCTGGGTGGTTAATGCAGGTGCACTGGTGCAACACGATTCTTTGCTAATTCAAGACTTATTTAATGGTCTTTATGGTCATGTTGTTTCACTATACTACCGTGGTCATCAACCCTGGTACTGGAGATCTGGAGGGGTCAGCTTGTTAGATAGAAGTTGGTACTAAACCCCGCAGAAACGGGGATCTCGAAGCGGTGGGTCGGTGACCACTGTTCAAAAGTATCTAATGTGGTTAATTGGCTACCTTGCTTGTAAGTTTGCTGAACTTAATGGCTGATTTAAAGCAATATACTGCATTATTATGTGTGCAAACACCAAATAGCTAATATCGTTAGTTGGTTAACTGGCTTATTTTGCATTGTGCAGGCGTGTTATTCTAAAAATCACAATCAGTGAACTGTCCTGGTTTACATCCTGGTGCTCGTATTGGTGATGTTAAGAGTGCTTATCAACTTCACCTTCAACTGGAAGAGTAAAGGTTTCGGCAAATTGCCATTAGCTTCAGCGGCAAGTGTGATGAACACAAAGGATCCCTCAGTGGGATTACAGCGACTCATAGCACCTCTACCTAGAGTTGCCTCACGTCCCTCATTATACAGGATCATGCTGTGTCCCTTAGTGAATCAATACAGGACATGATTAGTATTTTTGTTTCATACCTATACTATGTCTTCACGGTGGTGAGTGGTGATAACGTAAGAGTGAAAAAATAATCGAATTAGCTTCACAGGAAACAAGCACTGATGTGTTGGTGGGTTTGAACGTTGGATAAGAAACTGGGTGTCGCTTATTCATTCACACCGAAGATGGTAACCCTAGAATCCATCTGCTTCTGAAAGCTGGAAGAGCGTCACAGACAGGGAGAGACTTCTAGCGCCGGCTAATGCCCAAAATGTGCCTAGAAGTGTTTAGTCATTGTCATACTTGATGACGCGGCTGATCAAAGTGACTCTGGGATGAGAAGTGATGTCTGCGCTGTTAAATGAGCCTTGGCAACCAGTGGACATTTCCCATGTTGCAGTATTCACATTCCGCATGTCCTGCTCGGGCCTGGTGCCACTCTTTGCATGCTAATAAATGCATTTGTATTCACGCATCGACCTGCATAAAATATGACACTCCTCAAGTACATCAAGGGCTTTGGAGTAACAGCCAGCTCATAGACGGTTGCGGGCCTGAACGGGATTAGCATTAGTAAACCTGACGCTCATTCTGGACTTTCTCTCAAGTCGCAGTCATCGCAGGTGACACCAGAACCGTACTGTAACTCTGAATGAATGACTTCTGACTTGTTTTTGTGTGGAAGGTGCAGATTCTAAACTTTCAGTCTATGCCACGTTTAGGTTAGTAAGTAAAAGAGCTAAAACATTTATCTGATTTTAATATGAGAAATTGTTGTTGCTGTCTATGTTTCTTTCTTCTTTTGAAAACTTTTTTGAAAACTTTGTTTGCTGTTTTTAAGCAAAATGTAAATGCAAGTGATTATATGATTAAATATGCAAGTATGCAATGACATTAGAGAAGTGTAGTTATATGATGGCATCATTTTACTTCTGGGGTTTATGAACATATATTGTCTTTATAGTTCTTGTAATTGTTATTGTATTGTTTTATTATTACAGGGTTGTATTATGTTTTAAAACATATCCATCATCCAAAGTCCAAATATAGAAACTACACTTCAAAAACAGCACATTTTAAATTAATTGTGTTTGGCTGTATATATTGTTATGTGTACTGTTTCTGTGTTCTCTCTGTGTGTGTCTATCACTCCATTTCAGCTCCAGTCTGGTATCCAGTCCAGGTAGTCCACCCCAGGTTTTCCGTCTTGCACCTGTTTTTTTTATTTCCAGCTCCAATTCCTTCAGCCGCATCGCTAAGTGAGGGTCCAACCCAGGAGGAAGGGAACCGCTGGGATCTATGCGCAACCCCGAGTCGGCTGCAACCTCCGTTGCTTCCGCGCCCTGAGTGGACTGAAAAGCAACACCCGGGGAACCTTCCCTCTCAGGTAAGATTCCCATACTATTAAGCTGGGCCTCTAGAGTGTGCTTAATCTCTCGCTTAGAAGCATAACGAGGAACATCAACAGAGAAGAAATCCGCTATCAAAAGTAATTTGGCTTTCCGACATGCATCAAATTGTTCCAAAGTAGGATCTAACATAAACACAATCAGATCAAACTCTGCCATAGTAACACCTGCACGCCCGCCCCCCCACACCCAACAAAAGAGAAAACCACCAGCCAGAACCAAACACACGAAAAAAACAATGTGAGAGAAACCAACAAACACACACCAGAAACGCCACAAACAAAGAGAAACGGACGAGCCCCCAATATGTTACAACCCGGTCTAGGGTCAGGCCGTAACACAAAAGGTAAAAAAAAAAAGAAGAAATGAAATAAGAAAAAAAGAAAAAAGACAAAAAAACACAGACTGAGTTTCTCAAAAATACATTTATATTTACACACTCTACAAACACCGGTATCTCTTCAGTGGTGACCCAGGCCAATACAACAAACAAAACCCACACTAACTCCAAAACAAAACAATACTAAATAACAAGAAAACAAAACACAAAGCACACCTACCTCCCTAACTAGACAAACACAACGACAAAACCCAAACCTACACCACCTACACCCGGTATTTTACTATTTACGAAAATGTTTATATACAAACTGTTATCAGGTTGAAGGGGCTAGGCAAAATCAAGGTCAAGGTTAACAATCAGAAGTCGGTACACATAAGTCAAAGTCAAATCCAAAATCCAAAAAACACAACAAAGTCTCAAGACAAGTCTTTTGTATATTCCCCAGGGCAGCCATTTTATAGGCCAGAGAAGACAGGGCGGGGCCATCAGGAAACAGGTGCAAGACGGAAAACCTGGGGTGGACTACCTGGACTGGATCCCGAACTGGAGCTGAAATGGAGTGATAGACACACACACAGAGAACACAGAAACAGTACACATAACAATATATATATACAGCTCTCATACAAAAAGCTGTCCAGGGTGAAACACTCTTTATGTTTATTGTATTTATTAAAAACATGAATCTCCATTTTTTGTAAATTTTTAGTTTTTAACATCATTTGAACACGGCAGCTGTTATTTAGATTGTGTAAAAAATTCATGATGAATGGACCAATAGAAATGCTCCAGCTTGAAAAAATTCTTTACATAGAAAACAAAGATATTTTTTGGCCTCTCCTGTAAAGTAGCAATTTTGGAGATATCTGTTTTTCATTGGACAGAAACAATAGTCATAATATGGTCCCTTTTAGTAAAAAACATTGATATGTCTTCTATAAAGAACACATCTCTGCACATTTCCACTTTGCATCGAATGCCTTACAACACCCTTCACAATGATAGTGTTTTTAGTAACGCAAAGCCTTAAAGTAGTTTATTGTTTTATTGAACAGTGGCCAACATAAAGTAGTATAAAATACACTTTTTTGCTGAAAATAATTAATTATTAATGATATAATTACAATCAACACAAAGCATGCATAGCTCTAGTGGGGCACTATTTGACTGTAGAAGCCAGAATTTCAAAACTTAGTAATTAAATAGTAATGTACACATTAATTTAGATTTTTCTTGGTGTGTAAAACCTCACAACCTTAGAATATAAGGAAAATGCAGGATATGGTCCCTTTACCATTTCAGCTCAGATAAGGAATGCTTTTTCGAAATCAGTGTTGCTTCTTCATGTATATATCCTCTGGCAGCGTTATGACTGAAAGTGCACTGACTGTGAAGGAAACTGAATGAATAAAAGTGAACAGCCCTTCATGTCTTTTCACTCGGCAAACACTACAGCTACTACGACTCATAATGAGACACTGAAAGCCATTAGAATGAACCACAGCGACACCGAGCTCATTCATGTAAGGAAAGATACACTCAGTCAGAGGTTTTTTGGAGCAATGCAGGCTGAGACGGAGGCCGACAGGTCAGAGAGATGACATTCAGACTTTCTTTAGCCATTGTTTGTGACTAAGTGAACTGTATTGTTTGGACAGATTGAGTCACGGCGCCGGACTCCAGTGAAAGAGGAGCGTGTTGCAAAATACAACTCAGTCAATCTCTTTTAATCAATGAAAGAATCATGGAGATATTACAAGGCTTACAATATAACACATTTTCTGTATTTTTCCTTTGAGTGTGGCTGCAGACTTCCAGTCAAAATCAGTCTGCCCACAATGAAGAAAGTGCTGCTTTGAATTTAATTTAAAGATTGAAATGTATCTATTTCACATTAATAAAACATATACACCAAATGGACCAACGTATTGGGGCAACCTCACGTTACACCTACAGGATATTTTATTACATCACATTTCAAATGCATAGGCATTAATATTGATTTGGCCTCCTAGAACTTAATCTCCTCTGGTAAGGCTTCCTGCAAGATTTTGAAGCATGTCTCCAGGAATTTTTGTCCATTCATCCAGAAGAACGTTTGTGAGGTCAGACCCTGATGTTGGATAAGAGGGCCTGACTTGCAATCTCCGCTCTAGTTTATCCCAAAGAGGTTTGTAGGGTTGAGGTCAAGGCTCAGTGGGACCCTGTCAAGTCCTTCCACAGCCAACCAGCCTTTTTGGACCTCGCTTTGACACACACAGAAAAGGTTCTTCCCCAAACTGATCCCACGAGTTGTAAACATACAGTTGACCAAAATGTCTTGGTATGCTAAAGCATTAAGATTTCCCTTCACTGGAACTGGCCATAGCATTCATTATCTCTCTTCCATCAAATTTTAAAGTCTGCGCAGGCAGGTAATGTGCTGTCATTTGCCAAACCCAGACTCAGCTTTCAGAATGCTAGGTAGAGAATCGTGATTCTTTACTCCACAGAACAAGTTTCCACTGCTCCAGAGTCCAGTGGTGGTGGGCTTTACACCACTCCTTCTGGCGATTGCCGTTGTGCTTGGTGATGCAAGGCTTGCATGTAACTTCTCTGCCAAGAAAAGCCATGCTATGAAGCTCCAGACACACAGATTTTGTGCTGATGTTAATGCGAGAGGAGGTTTGTAACTCTGCAGCTACCGAGCCAGAAGAGCGTTGGTGACTTGCATGCACTATATGACCCCACTCTGCGGTCGCTGTGGTTCCTAAACGCTTCCACTTGTTGAACTGCAGTGTTGCAACAATGGCATCTTATTACAGAACCATACAGACTGATGTCCTTACTGATGTAAAGGCAGACTGCAGGGCTAGGTGCAACAGTTTATACACCTGTGGCAATGGGACTGACTGAAATGCCTGAATTAAATGATTAAGAGGTGTGTCCAAATACATTTGTCTATATAGTGTATTACAAGGGTACAGTAGCATTTTTCTGAGGAGATTAGATATTATATAATATATGTGTTTACAAATCTGGAAACAAAACAGACTAAACCCAGCTGACGTTTTAACATTGAATCAATGTTGAATCAACGTTGAATCACCGTTCATGTTATGGTTAAATCAACGTTGGAATTTGATGTTGATTTTGAAAAGTGAATCAACATGAATATGGCAACGTTGTTTCAACATCCGCCTTTCAACCTTGAACAAAGTATAGCTCACATTTGGGATGCTCAAAATTTTATGGGAGAGGAAAAAACTATACTATGACGAAAAATGAACCTGAATTTATACCCAATAAAAAAAAGCTGCTGTTTCATTTATTCAGATTCCTCCTCCATGGAAAAGGTGGGCCGGATTTGGGCATAAAACTCCTGGGCTGAAAAAGGGGCTGCAGTGTAAATGGGACTCCTGACAACAACTTGCAAGACCTTGTAGACATGAAATAACTTAGGTTTAGGTGAACGACCACGCCCAAATTCTTCCTCTCCATCATTACACACTCTCTGCCCTCCCCTTCGCGTGATGAAATTTGCACCCCAAAATCGTACTCACTCTTCGCTTGGCAAGGCCTGACTTTAAATCCCAGCAGCCGAAGCCACCCAGAACTCCAGCCCCAAGTTTGTTAGAGTTCCCCTTCCTTGGCCTGCCTTAGGGGTCCACACTACGTAAACTGTCCCATTAGATAAACAACATGTACAGCTTTCAACTTCGAGGGAGAGGAGAAAATCAGGCTCTGCTCTTGCTTCAGGTCTGACAGAAATATCTACAGGTGCTTCTGTCTATCCTTCCACATTGAGAAGACACCTCAAAGCTATGGGACTGAAAGGAAGTGTAGCTGTTAAGAAGCTCCTCACTGAGAAAAGGAAGCACACAAATCAAACAAATAGCTTGTTTCGATTAGATTTTAAAAAATTCCTCCATACATCAGTCGTAATCAATCAGAAGGGACAGTGATGGCTTCGAAATAGTCTCCAGCACAATATTCTGCTATATTGACAGTTCTGTCAACCTTTCTTAGCTTTAACTTGGTGAGACAGTGTAAGAAGGATTCAAATGCAAATGCATCTGTACACATACTAATCCTATTAGAGGGTCTTTCCGGATCTCAGTGGGATGATACAAGAATCTGACTGGATGTGAAATATGAAGGTCATGTGATCAAATAAGTCAGAATTCAGCCAACTGATGGGTGAGTCGTCGGATGAATAGTGACAACACGACAATTATGCAAAAGAGGTCTTATCTAGCTTACTGTAGCATCTCCGCTTTTACTGAAACGCTCCAGCAGCGGTGCCGCGAACGGGAAGGAATCTAAAGCATCTCAAAGAAACTGATTTATTCTCGGTTCATGGAAAAAAGACTTGCTGCTCATTTTAATTAACGGTATAAAATCTCTATCAGAGTGGCGATAAGCACAGTGCTAGTTCCGCCACTCTGAATTTGTAATTAAAAACTGCTCGGGGAAATGAGATTCTTAAGCGTGTAGCCTATATGAGTGTAATAAATAAGCAAATGATAAACAAATAGGAGGGAAATTGATAAATAAATATGAGAAAGCATTTGTGAATAATTATCGTCTGTGAGCATCATGCTGATTTCTTATGTCTGCCATTTATCTGCTAATATTTTTTCTTTGTAGTACATAATGTAAACACAATAAACACTTATACTCACTGGTATAGTGCAAATATCAGAGACCACACTTCATTGGGTGTATAAAATAGTTCTTTTTCTAGAAGGAAATGGAACTCCTAGGTATCACTTGCTGGTAGAACACCCATTACGTCAACAGTATTTAAAGCTTTTATCTGTGAGAAAGAGAAGAAAATCAAATTTCACTTTTGCTTCAGATCTGAAAAACACTTGCAAATGTTTCTGTCCATCCCTCTACTGCAATAAGACAGCTCACTGCTGTGGTTCTGAAAGGACATGTAGTGGTCAAGAAGCTCTAGTCGGCCAATATCTGTATTTGGTAGCACCGATTTAAAGTCAGGCACGTCTGCGTGCAGCGACTTTGTCGCTATATTTAGCGACTTTCCAGACCCTCTAGCGACTTTTCTTTTTAAAAAGCGACCAGCGACTTTTTCTGGTGTTGTTGGAGACTTTTGGAGACTCTGAGGTGAACACACATGATCTTCAGTTACTGTCCTCAGCGAGCAGCGGGGGCTGCCATAAGGCCTGTTCCCCAACACTCGCAGTGCTCAGTCTCACAGTCAGAGCAGATCCTCACCACTCCACGACCCACTACACTCGCTGCCCATGCCCAAAGCTGCTGCTGACCCTGCCCCCTACCTACAGAGCAGGATGTAAATATAGATAGATATATACTTTATTGATTTCAGAGGGTAATTCTTCAGTGTGACGTGGCCTATTTCAAACACAACAAAAAAGAATCCACAGAAGAAGTTCATTTATTCAGAGTTAATTTGTAGTTATAACATATTTAGAGTGTTTTTACTCACTTTTTGTCTCTCACTCAATGTTATTCCTTCAAATACACGCAAATAGACCATTACGCAAATTAGGTGATATGTCTTTTTAGCGACTTTTAGGACAGCCAATACTCCTTACTGAGAAGTTGACAACAGTGGTGGAACCATTTATATCGGACAATGATGTTTTTAACAACGCGTTTACGTCATTCTAGTCCCGGCTGTAGACGTGAACCAGAGCGGATGTTTTACTCCTTAGCTCTGGGGCTAAAGCTGACTGCTCTAGTGTAATACACACAGTAACACGTTATTGTTACACAGCAAGTCTCACTGGAGCAGCCAGAGTCTCCCAGATATTATTTAGCTTCCAGCACTCAAACCAAAACTAAAGAGAGAGTAAAGAGAACAGAACAGAGCATTACAGCATATCAGCATCTCTCTGTCTATCGCGTCACACGCACTGTTTTCATATCTCTCTCTCTCTCCGAGGGCCTCATCCTTCTTAAAGTACTGCAATTTTACTACAACATGATGTGAGGCACTCTCTGTAACTGCAGTAAACATGTCGGCTGTATGGAAGTATTTTTCAATGCACTTCTTAATAACTTGTTTGTTTTGGTATAAAGAGATGTATGTTACATTCTTTTAGCAGTGATATGGTCATACTGTATTTTTTGGGGGGAAGATAAAAATATTTTTTTTTCTTGTTGAGTCAGTGTTCAATAAACGATGTTAAGGTCAGAAATGTTCTGCATCCACTTGTTATCATTAGTGTGACATTTTAGCAAAAAAAAGCGGGAAACTTTTAAATATCAGCCCTAAAAAACGGGCTGACAAAAGAACAAAAGAATCGGCAGCACATATCAGCCATCGGCTGACCCTGACCTCTAAACATCAGCTATTGAAGAACCCATATCGGTCAATCTCTACACACAACACACACAGAGCTAAAACAAGTAAAAACTTAGCACTGAAATGTTTTGCTCCAGTGTAGCATGTGAAGGTGCATTAGGCCTCCCAACTTGTTCTACCTGACTTTTTAGGATTAGACTCGGGCTCAAACTGATAGAGCTGAACCACAGCCATTGAAAGAATAGCCACAGTGGTGTTTGGGCAGAACAGAGTCGGGGAGCTAACCAAACAGAGCACACTGGGCTCATCAGGGGGCGGGGCTTAAAGACACAGGAGCTCTAACAGAGTGCTTCAGACAGAGGATGAATGCAGATGTTCAGTGTTTTGGGAAAACTATGTGAAGTATATAAACCTGTTGTAACAGAAACCAAAAATAAGCTTCTAATTCGCTCTGACAGACATTTAATGAAGGACTTTCATCATTTCTATACTGCTGCTTTATGGAGTCCTTCAGTAATTATCTGAAATATAATTTTGTCATGTTCTGCTCATGCACCAAAAAAGCAGTGCTACTGTGGAATATACTTTTATCATTCTGGTAGCTACCAACAATTTTAACATTAATGCGCAACCCGCTGGACAGCTTATTTGATTGTTTTGCTGTAGTCGGAAAGAAGCTCTCGAATGTGATGTGAGAGCGGTTGATATGTGCTATTCTTTAGCCCAACCATCCAAAACATCATGATCAGCCATCACTGAATAAAACGCTTTGTTAGGAACACCCAATTACATGTACATCAACAGTCAATTTATGACCACAGATCAATTTTTGGCTGTTTTTTTTGGTGAAGTGGATCACACGGTTAAATAACTACCCACTGGGTTCTGTTCTAAGTTTTGGGTCTGAGGTTTTCTCTGCTTTTCTAAGAACCAGGAAGCATATTAAAATGATTGCCCATGGTAATCGACCATAAGCGACAGATGCAACAGAGAGAGATTAAGTCGATAAATGCTGGGATATTCCTTTAAACGCATTACTTGGCCTACCTTCTGTGTGTAAAGTGGATAAACAAACGCAAGTGCCCTTGGCCACATTAACCTTATTGCTTATTCACCAAAGAGTAAGTTTGCCGAAACAAAAAAAGGCCATCTGTTTGCTTTTCAACAAGATTGTACTTCATTAAACAACACTTTCTGGAAAACATACCTCTCTCTCTCACCATATTGCAAATATTTGCAGTTTCGCTGTCGCATTAGCTTCCGGCAGTGTGACACGCGCAGGCTAGCGCTGTCGGTTTTATTACTCAAGGTATGCAGGCAGTTTCACTGATTGCTTGTCAGTAAGCACAGCGCCTTTAGCAGTGAAAAATATTCTGCGATACCGGCATCATATTTGTCATTCCTTTTAAAACATGCCCTCTGGAATTTGGCTCCATATGGCCTTCATTTGTCTTTTGTATTGAGGTTTTACCCCCATATTCTTCCTATATCTGCTCGACTCCTTTTGTATAGGGGGGATTATTTTCCCTTCTTTAGGATGGAAAAGATAAGATATGCATTTGCACTTGCTTAATGAAAGGAATGGCAGTTTTTGATTATGAAGATCATAATGGAGTTATAAGATGTTGCTTCTGGCCATTCCGTTTTATTCTGTTTTCCATCCGTTGCTGAAGCTGGAGTCAATTATTTCATCTTCAGTGCTCATGCCTGTGCTGTTCCCCTTTTCTGCTGTTGGTCGTTTCACAAGAATCCTTTGCTTTTAATATTTTTCTCAGAAAGTTATTTAAATATATTTTGGGATGCTGAAGCATAGTAACTGTTATGTTTGAAGCTGATGTATAATAATTGATACTTGATATGACAACTTCACAACAACTGAGTTCTAAATTACAGTGCCAAGTCAGGTGCAAGCTTATATTCCGAACCAGAACTAGTCAGAACTTATTCAGATAGCTAACAGGCTAAAATAGAAATAACAGGCTGTAACTCCTCCATAGACGCTGCTCTTTAGACACTGAAGTTGTATGGTTCTTCTGTGGTCAGTGCCAAGCCCTCTCTGTGAAGAATCAATGGAATTCTTGAAAATGGACTCATCAAATGGTTGCATCCTGATACAGTTTGTCCTGTGAAGCTTATTTTTCTCAAACATAACAGCGTCCTCTGAATTACGAGACTTAACAGATGAACTCTAAATGTTGCTACATGTAAACTACAGCTACTGTGCACTGAATTTCCCTGTTCAGGTATCTGTTCTTCATCTGATAATTACTGACAAGCTCTACAAGGCCCTGCACTCATGATAATTCCCCCAGCTTGGATGAGCTCATCTATAAAAATATCACAGTTATTCTTTATTTTCTAATAAGGGCAGTCGCCAGCTCCCAGTTATATTTTGCACCATATAAGAGATGGAATGGAAAAATTTCTATACCAAAAACAAGAAGCGACTTCAGCTTCATGCTTGAGAGGTGAGTAGTATGGACTCAATCCTGCTGTTTCACAGATGCAATAGGTCATTATTGTTTTGTTTATTCATTTGTGAACTAGAGGTGCACAGATATGAAATTTTGTATTGTTATCAGTCTAATACTGGACAAAATCACTGGCTCTGATATCAGAACGAAAGAAAACTAGAATCTGATGCCTAAACTGTCACTCAATAAGTAGAGGGATTTAAAACAGGGTTTAATCTTTGATAAGGTGTACAATTGGAAGACTAGATATTGTAGGACATGAAAAATAGTCTTTGACATAGGCCCAGTCCTAGGCCCAGGTCTTTAAGCGTGCAGACCCTCGCAGATCCCACAAATACGAACAGCAGGGGTGAAGGTGCCTCCCAGGACAGCAGGACTGGGACCCAAATGGTGGTGGTGGGGAGGAGGGAGGAGTACGGAGAACGTCAGCACCTGAAAGCAGCAGAGAGGGAACGCAAGTTGAATCCTTTTAAAGATAGGTGGCAGACTGCGATTGGTTGGAGTAATGAATGAAAGAGTGACGTAGCACTGGAGTCTTCCGGTGAAGTTATAGACAACTGTATTATAAACAGCTTACTTGTTTAAGATGGGGTGAAAGACAGTATTGGATTGGAGTAGACATGAAAAAGTGGTATTGATTAATCTCTAGTTTGTATTAGCTGTTTAAAGCAGAAGAGGAAAAAGCAAGAAGCTGGCACATAGGGAGCTGGCTATAACATATTTTTCATAGTGAGATTTAGGATATTAAATATTCTATCTAGAAGTTTTATGTATGAAGCTGCCTAGGTGCTGTGATAAGACATTTTGGATAAGGATATTTTTGCACCCATCTTACTTTTGTATAGCTTAGTGATGTCAAATTGCTGCACAGTGGTATTATTTTACATAGTTATTACTAAAATTCTTTAAAAACCTCTTACTTTAGGATATTAGCATTGTTACTGTGACAGTAATTTGGTAAACGACTATTTATAAAACAAAGATTTTTTGCATTACAGATTTCTGTACTATCATATATTTATAATTGAAAACATTCATGAAATCACAGCAATATGTAATGATAAATAACTAAATGTGTTTCCCCTCAAGCAGTTCACATTTGCTTGCCAACAGTATTCTAAAGGAACTACAGTTCTTATAATTGTTTATCACAACTATTTTTATTAACAAATAATTTAGAATAATTCTGTATTATATATTATATTGTCAGCCATTTAACACACCTATGATAAAATCACTGTAGTGCACATCCCACTAAATATGTCCTACATTTAAGGTGCCTGCCACTTGTTAGGATATCATATTCTGTATTTCATACATAGAACCATGGCACTTTTTGGAGTTGTACTGGTTTAACTGTAATATAACTGGAGCCCGCGAAAGACCATCTTTTCACAGCTTAGGAAAGCACAGAAAGAGGCTTAGGTTTATGGAAATTGACACATTTCAACCAAAAATGGGAAGCCATTCCAAAAATAGAATGGACTACAATGCAGGAAAAGCCGCTTCACAATTGGACTTCAAAAGGCCATTCACAAACCACAAGCTGGTGGATGTCATTCAGTTAAAATCCATTAGTTATTAACCAAATAAGCAGGCAGCATGGGAAGTCTGTAGGTGAGATCATTTACATAATCTGACTGAATCAGATAATAACCTGAGAATAATGTACATATATGTGTCCAGATGTTTGTAGATATCAGTGTTTTTTCGAAAAGTAACACTACCAATCTTTGTGGCAATAGTAACTCTACTTTTCTGCGAAGGCTTTACATGCTGGAGCATTGCAGTGAGGGTTTGATTGCACTGCATTAGTGAGGTCAGGTCCTGATATTGAATGATGTTCACGAACACCGTTCCAACTCATCTCAGAGGTACTGATGTTCCAGAGAACACAGGTCCACTGATCCACAGCCACAGTCCTGACTTCTCTTTATCTCTTTGAATTAAACAGGCAGCTTTTGTTACTGTGCCTTGAAGAGTGTTATATGTAAATTAGTTCCATTCTTATTAGCTGCCTCATTCACAAGCAGACCAGATGGAACACTCCCTATATGTCCATTTTGAGTTTTCCACATTATTTGAACACGCCGTTGGCCGTTTACACTGTGTGACAATTTCATGATGAATGGACCAATAGAAAAGTTCTGGTTCCATTGACTTACATTGAAAGTAAAGTAGGTTTTGGATCTCTCCTGTAAAGTTGCAATTTTGGAGATACTTGTTTGTCATTGGACAGCAACAACATGTAAAACAGTTGACTTTTATGACATCACACAAACAGTGAATTCAAAAGAGGGTTTTTTTAAGCAGGTTAGTTCTCATATATGGACTGTGTGGTCTGTGGAAGGACTGGTGCTACATCAAACTCTTCCAACAGAGAGAGAGGGAAATGTATTTTTCCACACTGTGGGCCCTTTAAAACAGCTGAATCCACTCATTAGCGGAGCTCTCCGTCTGACCACACCGTTGCTGGAATTATATTATGTAGTTATCTTATTAAACTGTGAACAAATTGCCCTTAACGTAATATTACTAAATGGGTTATTGGGAATTACATACAAGGGTGCTTCCAAATGCTGCAGTCATTAATGTTACATGAACAAGGTCTGAGTTTAGGTTCAGGTTTGGGAGGAAAGAACAGCCTGAAAAGTCAGTGTAGACAGTTTTATTGAGCTGCTCAGCAGTTGCAGAAGAGGCTGCTTAGTATTATGGATGTGGACGCGGATAAGGCCCCTGCGGCACTGTTTATTCTCCGCAGGAAGCGGTTGAGCGGCGGGAAGAGGAAGGCTGCTGCTTCTGCATGAACTGCAGGGTGTTTCCTATAGCTGAGAGAAGCTGAAGAGCAGGTGCGCATAATCATTCTGAAATTATAGATGAGGTGAGCGAGAAATACAGACGTTTATTCACAGTATATATTAACACATATTCAGGAATTTATCTCAGCGTTTGGTCTCAACACTATATTTAGTGCAGTTTACAGCTATATACACTTGACTGGCCAGTTTGCTGGAAACAGCCACCTCATAACAATGTTCACTGGCCGTTTTTCTCAGAGACACCTGTTAATATTGGTGCCTTTTTTACAGCTACAGACTGTAGCCCATCTGTTGCTGCAGCCCCTGTCTACCTATTCTCTTAATGGGAGCACCAAAGGACACTCACTGACCAGATATTATTTGTTTCTTTTCTCTAAAAATACAATAGTAATTCACAACCACTTGCTTTCAGTTTACACTATTTACAATGTACTGTACAAAAGATGTAGCTTAAAGGAAAATTCCACCATTATATTCAGAATTTCTGCACAATTTAGTGGCTGAGATTCAGAATGGTTTGAGATTGAATGGCTCACTGTAGAGAAACATAAAGGTTTCTTTACAGTGGTGGTGATAGGAATCAGTGATGGCAATGTCTACAATTCAAATATATCATCACTGTCCATTTTTTGATTTTGAGTTTTCTACATCATTTGAACCCACCAATGGTCGTTTACATTGTATGAACATTTTATGATGGATGGACCAATAGTAGTGCTCCAAAATAGCTTAGAAAAAATCCTGGTTTCATTGACTTACATTGAAAGTAAAGTATGTATCTTCTTTAAAGTTGCACGTATCCAAAATCACCAGTTTAACCTACACGTGTCTTCTAAAATTGTTATAATCAATGTTGATTATGGTAAAATAGTAATAAATCACCCATGCATGTATTTTTTCACCATGAAATGATTAAAAAATATAACATCTAAACCATGTCTTAGGTATCAGGCTGTGTATTCTTAAACATTTCATGTAATAACTTTCTCTAGCTTTTAGAGGCAGACATCTGCTTCTTCTCATCACCACTGTGAACAAGAATCAGTACTTCTAGAATGAAGCATTTAAATATACACAAATCTTGAACAATTGTTGAAATTCTCCTGTAATGTTTGGTAATTAACAGCATATCTAGCACACCTGAAAAAGTAACTACACTAGATGAAACTAGATAAACTGAAAAGGTCATCCTAAAAATGAGGTCCAAGAAAGAATTTATTTTGACCTTACAAGATTAGATATGACCTCATGCTGATGAAAAATGGTCTCTTAAATTTGAACTCTATATTATTAACACTTTGCCCTTTCCCGACTGATACCACAGTCTGTGTAATATTAGTCATCTGGAGATTATCAGTGATGTCAGGCGAGCCTTATTAAAGCGCTGCTGTCAGCCCAAAAGTTAAACATTATCATAGTGGACATCAGCATGCTGTGTCTCATTGGGCTGAATTAAAAATGCTTCCATTAGCCTCCTTCTGTTTGGTTCTGGCCTCGGTAGCCAGCGTTTTGGCCGCTGGCCTGTGTTGTCCTCTTTTCAATCTGGTCCTCTTGTGCTTCGCCCCTCTAGTTTAATTGGCTCTACACTTCTTCATTTGACCTCATTAGCATGGTGGTGGGGGAGGCGTGGCTAACCGCTGAGTGTCAAACCCCAGGATACTGCCACTTCCCTTGTAACCAGAGGGAACTCCTGTAAAAGATGTTGAGGAAATTTTTGCGACCTAATTTCTATCTGCTGCATCGACGGAATTCAGTTAG
The DNA here is from genome assembly GCA_021613375.1 of Megaleporinus macrocephalus. Lineage (NCBI taxonomy): Eukaryota > Metazoa > Chordata > Actinopteri > Characiformes > Anostomidae > Megaleporinus > Megaleporinus macrocephalus. The sequence goes on from CM038727.1 coordinate 18,017,376, forward strand.
CACAGAAATTCTTTTAACACGTGTTTTTCCTGTAATTAAATACAACACTATTCTCATAATTGCACACAAGTTGCCCATTGACTTCTATAATAAATGAAGTAACTGCCCATGGAGTTCAATTATAAGTGCATTTCAAGGCAATTATAGGGTGTTTTAAGTTCAAGTATCAGAATCATTTAATCATTAAAGTGTTTTTAAAGAAAAAACAACTCAGATGCAATCAAATGGGCCTGTACGCTGATTTAAAGTCTGTTTTATATAGTTTGATCTGCTAGTCCACTCATTTTTCTAAATGTCTGTGTAAATCACTGGTTATGTTTTAAACAAAGACTTTTAAAGTAGTTTAATTTGATATAGTTTAATGGTTCATTGTAAACCTGTGGTCACCATCCATCCTCCTTTAGTTCCATCCTGCATCCAACATGCTGAATCCAACACTTTTTATGTCTGATCTAGTCAATCAAGGACTTAATTAGCTTGTGCAAGAGTAGCAGATTGTGGTAGGAAACAAGATAACCCTCCAGGACCATGGCTGCTGACCACTCTTTTAGAATAAAACATACAGACCAGTGCTGGGGTGAGTTATAGTTCCTTATGTTCCACCTTAAACAGTGCAGCAGATATTCACTAATGTCCGTATGAACATCTGAATGTAACTGCGGCATCATTTGATGTTAAACAGAAAATGTGAAGTTTAACTTTATCTAATCTATATCCATGTTGCATTGCAATCTGCATATCAGGGCTGTGCCACTTGAGGTGCTGGTTTAACCCTTTGAATAACTACAGATATGCGCTCGGATGTAATGTTTACAGTTTGTTTGTGCATTCTTATGCATGAATTTACACATTAGCTTATGATACTCAATGTGAAACACTATCAGCCCACTAGGAACAGCTTTTTGTGAAGACGTTTTAGAGTAGGGGTGTCCAGTCTTTTTAACAAATAGTTGTTGTGGCTGTACGTTTTCATTCTAAGCAAGCTGGAGCTCACCTGATTTTGCCCTTCAAATCAGTTGATCTCCATCAGTCAGGTTAGCTCCTGCTGTTGAAATGAAAACCTGCAGCTCTTTGCAGGTAAAATTGGACCTATTTTAGAGTTATGGTTCTTTTCACCACCATTGTGAACAATTCTCGCTCCATTTCTCTAGAGCAAAATCATTCCGAGAGTTCTGAAGTGAAAGGCTGCACTTTCGAGGTGCAATGCTGCAGGTTTTTCTCTCAACAAAGCTGGTGCTCACCTGATTTTACTGTTTAAATCATTTGATCCCAGTCAGTCAGGCGAACTTCTGCTTTGTTGGAATGAAAACCTGCAGTCACATCTGCTTTTAAAGCCTTTATGATGTCTGACTCCTTTCACCACCATTGCGAACAATTCACAATGAGCATGAATGACCATTTATGTATGCATACATTTGAAAAAAAAAAAACAGTGTAATTTCAGTTTTAGACTGTGTTGAGACTAGGTAAGTACAGTATATCAATAGCCTAAGGCCTAAGAGAACAGATAATCTAATAACATATGATAATGTAATACATTATGATGGGTTGTGCCCTCCTAAGCATACCTGTTTCAAATAGACAGTTCCTGTAAGGGCTGATCAGTCCTGCACATTAACTTAGAGAAGCATATGCCCATTCCTCCTCATAGAATTGCTTCAACTGTTGGTGGGGCTCCTTGCATAAATGACACGCCTCAACATTTCTATTGAACCGAGATCTGGACTTTGACTAAGCCATCCCACAACCCAACATTTCTTCTGCTTTATCACTCTTTGTAGACAAACTGGTGTTTTTCGAGTCATTGTTTTTCTGCAGAACTTACCTTTTGTTGGGATTCAGTAACTTTCTCCTGTAGAATTTCTTGACACAATGCAGAATTCATAGTTCTTATCAAATGATGGTGAGCTGCCCTGGTCCAATAGCAGTAAAACAACCCCAATCCATTATACCACCTTCAACATGTATTAAAGTTGTGCTGTGGTTTATGTGTTGGGATGCAGTGCTCGGTTTTCCTAAACATAACATTTCTCATTTAAAACATAAAGATCAATGTTTTTTTTTTGCATCATCCATCCACCTAACATTATTTCAGCAATCTTCTGGTTCATTCAGGCAGAAATGTTCTTCCCAGAGAGCAGTGCTTCAGCATTTGCCTGACTGTTTACTCATGAACATTGACATTAGGCCTGTAGATCGTTGAGTGTTACCCTGGGGTAATATTCTGCAATCTCCCGGAATATTTTATGCCTTAGTCTCAGAGTCGTTTTCATAAGATGACCTCTCCAGGAAAGGGTAACAACGGTGTTTCCTCCATTTGTACACTGCCTCACATTGTGAAGTCCAAAATCATCAGAAATAGTTTAAGAACCTCTTCCAGCCTAATGAGCACTGAAATCACAAAACTTCATTTGACTGATGCACTATTAAATGAAATGCACTATTAAATGTGTGTGGTTGACCTTTTTTTTAATAGGGTAGGGTCAGTCACACTTACACCTGATTGTCGTTTAGTTGATGAAACCTCCTGACCCTATTTATCACATGTAACAAACTAATTCTAGAGGTTCACACCTGCAAACAAAGAGATTTATTGCTGGATCACTTTGTTCAATAAATGGGGATTAACTTTGTAATAGTATGTGTTATTTGTTTATTATTATGTAGAAAACAAACATGCGTTTTTAGGCCAGGTGTTATTTAAATAAAGATTATTAAAGATTATGAACAATTAGAGCATATGTAAATAACCCAATTAGGATTATCGGAATAAAGTGTTACTAATCTATTTATACCCCAAACATCTGTCAGGGAAACAGTTAGAGAGGAATGCTGATTAAAAAATTCAAAACAAGTTTAAGCTCTAAGCTCCTTGTCTCATTAAATAAAAAATGTGACTCTCTTTAGTTCCATTAATAAAACATACAGCAGGACAACATGACATATGGGTACATATGTGTAATGAGCTGCAATATGTGAGGGCTAATTAATTCAATGATTCACTCACTCTGGTCTTTGATATTTATCAAATACTCATCACAAGGCTTTTGGAAGTAAAAGCCTATAATGATCTCAGAAGATGCCGTCATAAGAAAAATGTGTAGTTTTATATGAATTATTTCATAGCTCGTTTAATCAAGTACAGAAATTGTGTGGAGAGCGCGGATTTTAAACTTTCCATTCACAACACACCTGGATTTGTAAGTAGAGGAGACAATATTTCAGCACTAAAATGTGTTTAACACTAATGTTACCTGAGTCATATTTTTCCTCTTCCTCTTCTTTTTTCTGTTGTCCACTTTTTTCTGTTGAGTTTTGTCCACTAACCCATTCCAGAGTTTTTCAAGATATCCACACTGTGTGTCAACACTGAAATGTTTGGTCTAATGCTTAAATCAGATGGTTTTTCCTATAATAAATATATTTTTACTTGTTTTTTGTTTTCTGTTAGATATTTGCAGTGCAACTCGTCCTGCAGTATTTGAAATATAATCACAATTCCAACTCCGGATTGTCTGGTCTGATCGTGTAATTTGTGCTTGTATACAGCTTTTTGATTGGGTGTGCTTGTCTATTTGTCGTTTTTTTTCATCCCTCATTTCCTTATAGAGTCCTTTTCGTTTTTTGGTGACACCCAAACCTCATAGTTCCATTTTACAGCCACTAAACTACATGTACTGGGGACGCAGATCCCCAAGTACTAATCTAAAGATATACTGACACTCACTCGTCTAGTTGTTGTTTATTCATCCCTACTTTCGCCCATAGGATCCCATTCATTTTCAGCCAAACCTCAACATTACGTTTTTTTAACCTACAGCTACCAAACTGTCTGCACTTACTTAGGGCAGATCCCCATCCTCTAATCCCCAGACATACCGACCCACACTCGTCTATTTGACATTTATTCATCCCTAGTTCCACCCATAGGATCCCATTCATTTTCAGCCAAACCCAAACATTACGATTTCGTTCAACCTAAAGACACCAAACTGAAGGTACTCACTCAGGGCAGATCCCCAACCTCTAATCTACAGTCATACTGACCCGCACTAATCTATTTGTATAATATAATGCAATCATATATCAACATCCTAGCAACCATCTAGGATACCACAGCAACCACCCAGCAACTACATGGAATATTATTGCACTGCCCCAGCCACCAGAAATTCAATAGTAACCTATTGCCATCACAGCATACCAACCACATAATATAATTTTAGCTACAGCGTAAACTCCTTGCTTGCTCCTCACTCACACATTGCTCCTTATACACACTTTATTTCATGAAGTATAGAAATGTATAAAATGAAAATCTAGTTAACATAGGCTTTTTGCAGAAGCATTAGGCTTGAAGTGACCATCCAATCACCAGCTAAAAAACAGCCTAGCATAAAAAGGCTGTAGCTCTCACCACAGAACGAATGGCATGAGAAACCTTTTGTGAACGATAAGAATTTCCGGTATGTTGGTCTGCAGTACCGCAGCACTGAAGCTGTGTATAATTGGCTGTTGCATGTGATCTGCCTGTTAGTCCCTGCCACATCACTCATGTCACACAGAGACAGTCAGTGTGGACAAAAGGACTGTCCGGCGTGCAGGATGGAGTGATACTAGAGGGACCACCTGGAATACCACAGCAATTACTAGTATTACTTGTAGTACTAGTAATATACCACCTGGTAAATGCTTAAAATGTGCAATCAGGGACTGTACTGCTCCAGTTCACTATCCAGCTCAGTACGTGATAAGTATGTAATTGAATCTCTTCGGTCAACCCCAAATAAATAAAAATCCATCACGCAATTATGTGGATTAGCATAATGTGTGTCGATGCATAAGACGCAAATATGGTCGCGCCTACCGAAAGCATGGATTTATCCTCAGTGCAAGCTGCAGCTACAAACAATCGCTCACGTGCATCTAAAGTTGTTGGAGTGTTTCACACAGAAACACAACAGTGTGGTGCTCTGTCAGCTCTGCACAGTGGAGATGATCACAACAGTACAACTGCTATACACGAGCACTTAAAGCTCAAACATCCCGTAGTGCTTTGTACACACAGCAGCAGGACAGCACCTGTTTACTTGTTTATCTTATTTTAGCAGATTATTTTAAGATTATTAACACGTGTAACATGTTTCTTTCAGTAGCGTCACTTGAAATCGTCCAGTGTAGAACCTAAGACTGTTCTAGATACTGTGGGAGCTTTAAAACACACGTAGCTGCTTCTCAAACGACTCTCTGCAACACATATAGTCCACAAACTGTCTGATTAGTTGTATGTGGGGCGTGTAGGCTATGTGCCATTTGTGCCTCTAAAAGTCGAGTCAGAGCGTAGACCTCTAGTCTTTTTAACCATTTATAGATCAAGTGCATTTAAGGTACCCTTTAATACATCAAGTCTAGGATGGCCATGCGTTTGTGCTTCTGGGCCCCCCAGAGCTTTGGACTGTGTCCGTTGAGGTATGTTCTCTGGGAATGGTGTCGCTCCTGTTAACGTTTTCTGTCGTCATTTTCCCTTATTTCGTTTCACTCTTCTAGTGTAAACGCCTGCAGTAACCAAACTACTGGCAGGTGGGTTAAGCTGCGGCTATGCCTACACTCTGTGCTGTGTGCTTCAACCAAACATGAAATGGCTGAAACTCTAGTTCAGCAATGTGATTGGTTTGGGGCAGCGCTATTCTCAGTCTCATTGGCTATTCGTGTTGTCTCTCAAAACATCGACTACATCTTACGACTTCTATCAACTACGTCTTATATTTCTATCAAGGAAACATTATTTCACAATAATTATCGTTAGCGTTTTATTGCCCTTCTTTATATATAAAAATGAGAGGGTAGATTTACTGGTGGTTTTGGATCGTAAATAAAATGGTGACATTCATGTTGTAGACATCAGGACCTCCTGTTCCCAACACCACGAATATTTGGAAAATTAAAAAAATTGGGGAACTCTACGCTTTTAAATTCTAAACTGTTCAAACACATGACCTAAGATTAGACAGATTGGTGAAGCAGAGAGTAGCAGGGAATGAAAATACTAAACGCAGCATCTCGCTGAATCCAGCCGTTGAATCCGAGGGTGAGGAATGATTAATGGTGTCTCTGGAGAAACCCCTAGCAGAAAAACTAGCAGAAAGCTTGCACTGGCAGAAAACCTGAGAGAACAGATGGAGGAGGCTACGCTCGCTGCTTCTCCCACATGAACTCTACGAAGAGTCACATAAAAGAACGTCCTGTGTGTGCCGGAGCGCGTACAGGGTGCACGCTGCTTGTGCATTAGAAGCACAGAGCTGTTAGAACCCGTGACTTAATTCCACTAAACGTCACGCGCCGCGCCTCCCTGAGCCGCTTAGCCCTTATCGGCTTCCCAATAATGATCACAGGACATTGATAAACTGCTTTGGTGAAGCCTAATATATCAAAGTAGAATGCTTAATACAAAACACTGCAATCCGGTGCTAAAATCTTATCTGCTAAGCCATTTTCCAAATTTCTTCTTATATAAATGTATGTATGCTGCACACACCATCAAGTCTGCATTAATTTTCAATAGTGTCTGCAAAGTTTAGTGATTGACGTAAAAAAAAAAGTCATTCAGAGTAGATTATTAGGAAATACTTCATTGTGAAGACTCTTACAGTGCTGGTGAGCGACAGTAAATCTACACATCTTCTGAATATTTAGATCTAATTTGATGATGGTTAAATAGTGGTAGACCTGAATAACTATATTGTTATTCTGCCAGATCATCGCTGCATAACTCGTTCTGATTAATCTGTTTGGTCTGATTGAGTGATTCGGACTTGTGTACAGCTTTTAGAGCGGATGCACGGATTCTGGAAAACAAAGTTTTTTATTTGGGAATTTTTCCCATAAACAGAATAAACAGAATAGGAAACTACACGCCAATCTACCATACTTATGCTTAACCGACAGACACCGTTTTGCATACACTGATTCAGGGTAGACCTCCTATCTTGACCTGCAATTGTTAGCTTGTCGTTTTTTCATCCCTATTTCATCCCATAACCTATGAAGGTTAAATAGTGGTCGACCTGAAAAAAATATTATTTTATTTGGGCGCTAAACTACAGCACTGACAAGAAAATGTTAAATCAAAACCTTTTAGAGATGAATCTTGTTATGGATCTGGCTTGTGACTCACTTCCTCACAATTAGCAGGTTGAAGATACTCCACAAGAGGGAGCTCAATAAGCAAGTTTTTGATTTCTTCTTATTATTTTTTTAATGACATATGAATATTTCTAACGACGCATACAGCTTTAGCCATTAAAATATTTGTTCACTACTTTATGGAAATAAATAAATATGCATTAGTCTGTTGCGCTTGCTTTGAACAAAAGGGCAAACGGACAAAAAATTAATGTAAATACTTAACAATTAGCATGTTGTACCAGCTTGGACCAGCAGGATTGGCTGTATTTTTTCCCTTCTTTATACTTCAGGGAACAGCTAAATATTTATTGAAATAGAAACATGATGCTTTGTACAATTTATATATATGTCCCTGCACACCATCACACACTGTTTTTTGGGAAACATTTCGCTGAACATGTCGTTCAACCCAGAAACTGGTGCAAAAACAGGGCAACGTTTTGAGATTGAATGCACCTCGGGTGAAAAAAGTTAGCCAAGACAAATAGTCATCCCCAGCTGGACAAAGCTGAAGTAACAGTGTTTCATACTGTACCCTGTTTTCCATCTTACCTTTCAGAAAAAAATGAGTAAAACAAATAAAACAATACAAAATGACTAGAAATATTATCCTGTTACCTTGTAAACAAATCTAATTGGTCATTTTGGGTGGACCAGTAAATAAAGTGGGTTGGTCTAATATAAAGCTTTACAGTTATTTATTTTTTTAATTATTTAATTATTATTATTATTTTTTTTTTTTACTACAGCAAGAAGGCAGTAATGCGGAGAGTCGGCTCCTGTTGGTTATTCTGCATTAGAGATGTATGTTAGTTGGCAGCAGGTGGCCGGACTGATGACTGAATAATGGATTGCAGCCAGAAAACAACCGTGCACACCCCAAACACTGCATATACCATCAGGCTCAACTCACTCAGGAATAGACAGGCCTGATTATCATGCTGTTGGAGCGCTTTGTCTGTAATTAAAATATTTTTCCCCCCTAAAACAACCTGTTATTTCATCCCCCCAGTAGACTATGATGGTTCATGATTTGAAGGGATAAGCAAATGGCATGAGTAATTTGTTTAGTTCAGAAAGTTTTCGTAAAACTTAAGCATCGTCTTGTGGCAGCATCCTGTGACCACTAAGGAAGGACTGCAGGACTGACTAACATGCTATCTTGGCCTTTACATAAACAATTTAGGTGTAACTAACAGTGAGTGGACACTAGCGGTGTAAGGAAGTATTGAAATATCAAATATGGGGATATTATGTTTGGTGATGTATTGGTTTTACTGTATTGATTCTCAAAAACACAGTATTGATACACAGATTCCTGGCAGACAGTGAATCATTGTGTGTTATGTTTAAACCTCTGACCACTAGATGGCAACATTGTAATCAATTTTCAGCTCCACTCCAACATTAACAAGCAGCACAAGGGCACAATGCTATTGTAAGCATTGGCAAACGTGTTCATATAGTGGTGAGTTTTAATAGTAGAATTTGAAAAATCACAATATATCACTTTGCTTGCAGTATCGCAATATATCATGATATATTGAATCGTGACCGCTGTATCACGATACGTATTGTATCACCAGGTTCTTGCCAATACACAGCCCTAGTGGATATGGTGTTGAGTAACATACTAACACACCACCACCATGTCAGTGCCACTGCAGTGCTGAAAATGACCCACCACTTAAATAATACCTGCTCTGTAGCAATCCTGTTGGGGTCTTGACCATTGAACACCTATTCGGTAATTGGAGCTGATAAAATGGAAAAAGATTGTAGATACAATACATTTACTTTGGCTAGAGTAGTTGAATTACATTGTGATACACCAGAAACAAGTCCATGCAGGGCAATACAGGGCCAACAAGCATATTATTGGCTTTTCCATCATCAAAATCACATATAAAAGATTAGATGATGTGTAGGTTCACTAGTGTTTTTGATAAAATGTCTATGTTTGTGTTGTAGACATCTCATGTAACTCAGTAAATGTGGTTAATACCCACCTCTGCATAGAATCTATTAACTGTCTGAAGGTTAGGAACATGTTTCATACATACTGTAGTATTTATTTTCTGATGTTTCAAGTCCTTGAATAAGATGAAAAAGTCTTTGTGCTGAGATATGTGTCTGTAGGCCTGCAGTCCGATCCCAGCCTCGCTCCTGCAGCTTCCCGCCAGCGTCTCCTCCTTATCGCCCCGCGTCAGAGGCTTTGTCTGTAGCTGCACTAATGTGCATTAACCATGCTGACAGTGCTTCCAACACGGCTGCCGCTGCGTCCCTGTCTCTGCCTCCGAAAGCTTCAATATATCTTTGCGCTATCTGAACAGAGGGGACCAATTCATTTATTTCCTAACCTATAGTCATCCATCAGCATTAACATGGAAACTGGCTTTGTGTCATGCTGAACTCCAACAAAATTAGTCTTTCAGAATGCCAGAATATGACAGCGCTTATCAAAGTGGTGCCAGAATATGATTAAAACATAACTGGAGACTATAACGGATTAGTCTGCTGTTCGTTTCTAGTGGATATTGGCTCCTGGTGATTGAAGCCGGATGCTATAGGCTGTAATCTTCTGATAAATATGCCATTAATTTCGAACCAACTAACGATCTGAATAATGTGGCACAGATTTCAATATGCTATAGATTTCATTAAGAGCCTTGATGTCTTTTTTATTTAACTGTTTCATAGTTTATAGCCTCACTAACAGGTTTCAATCCCTGCCATCAATGCATATTGCATTAAAAGGCCTTAATCTTGCAACAACTGCTTGCTTTTCTGACTGTGCATACAGTCCATGTATGGAAACTATACTGTGAAATGCTGGTTTGAATTTATTCGTGTTTTTTTTTTTACTATTGTCAGAAATGTATTTACAGACATGCACCTGTTCACCCTGCAGCAGTTTAGTCCAGCACATTCACACTGAAACTATGTGGAGTGCTTTTGATATTAGGCACAAAGCAGGGCAATCAGTAAGAACAGGGCTCATTTACATATATACTAGCCTTAAAGGCAAAGTTTCAAAGCATTCCACTCACTCTCAAGTCCATATATATACACTAAACTGCTAAGCCAGTCTGTTCATGATTTTTGTGCTGTTGACTTGCTTACATACACCTAGCTTGTTGGTACACCTAATAGATGGATCTTGTCCATCATCAGTGGTCACAAGATGCTGCCCTTAGGACATATTACCAACTTAGTATCCAGAGAAACAGATGGACTACAGCCTGTATATGTAGAACTACAAAGGGCTCCTATGGGCTTATGGGTAAGTGGAGCTGATAAAATTAACAGAGTGTAGAAACATTGAGGAGCTTTTTAATTTTATGGCTGGTTAGATTCACTTATTCAGCCTACTGCAGTTTAGCCCCGCCCACTTATAACCAGACTGCTTTCTGAGTCATGTGCATTCATTCAGAATACAACATATTTTCATATATCAGCTCTTAAAGATACAGTAACTGTTTCATTGTAAATTCTAAGAGAAAAAGAAATGTTGAAAAGCAATTATTGCTATTTTTGACACATAAAACAACCTAAAAGGTAGACGTGGGCCTCAATAAAACACAAGAAAATATAAGATATGAATATTTTTATGGATATTTCTACACAGGGTAAAGCGTAGCAGGTATTTGGCTCACTCTATTGAATTGGTCAAAGTTGAACACATTACAGGCTTTTAACTGATTTAGACTATTTTTTTTTTGCTCTGAATGTTTCTATATCTTAGTTATGTTTGTTTCATTAAATGTATCAGTGATTGAATATTTCAATTTGTTACAATTTTAACATAACTCAAAAACACGGCTTTGAACAGTTGGACGAATACAATCAGAGTTTTTCTCTGTACAGAAAACAAACTAATATTGACTTATTTTAGAAAAAAAAATTTGGGAGTAGATGGCACAGTGGTGTAGTGGTTAAAACTGTTGCGACAATCAGGATCGTCTGTATAGAGTTTGCATGTTCTCCCCGTGCTTGAGTGGGTTTCCTCAGGGTACTCTGCTTTCCTCCCACAATCCAAACATATGCATGTTAGGTTGATCAGTCACTCTAAATTGCCCGTAGGTGTGAGTGTGTGTGAGTGTTTGTGTTGGCCATGCGAAGGACTGGCGACCTGTCCATTGAGTCCCCCGCCTTCGCCCGATGATGCTGGGAATGACTCCAGCTCCCCCATGACCCTGATTAACAGAAGATAATGGATGGATGGATGTGTTGGTACTGTTAATGTCACACACTGTTATTTAGCATTTGGGAAGCACTGACTTCAAAACAGTAGAATCTAACAGCTTATCATGTGGTCATAGGGACAGATATGCAGTATCTTGCTCTGCTCAAAAATTAAGGGGTGTTTGCTAAAATAAGGCTGTATGGACTAAACATATTGGTATTTTAGTAGTGACAGGAAAACTTGAGATATTCTTACTATAACTTTATCTAAAGAAAATTTAGATATTATTAATTACAGTGATTTGAAATATATGAAATTAAAGCAAGGCAATCTGGGTTGGATTTTAACATTTATTTATCTGGTTATATATGTTTTACATATGCACTACAAATGCACTAAATTGCACATATATATTACACTTTTGCACTACATTCTATTATGTAAAAATGTTTTCTCTCTGATCTACCCTGAGCCAATGCCCTAATTTCATTCTAATGCACACTGTATAGTGTAAATTTGAATGACAATAAAATCGGTCTATGTCTATGTCTAATTAATGGCTTGAGTTTAACCTCTTACATTCCAGACATACCTTGTAATTCAGTAACTACATGATTTATATTGGTATTCTTAGGATATAAAAGTGTGTTGTCAAAGCTTGGACGAGCCATTTAAGGGATTAAATACATCAGAAGGCCTAAATATTGTAATTATTATTTTTTTACTGTGGGACCACAGCTTGATTTAATTAGATACAACATTCCATACTCAAATTCTGTGAAAATACAATAAAATCTGTTGTATGTGTGTGTGTGTGTGCACTGCTGCAAGTTTGTGGAAGACGTCTTATGTCTTTATACATTAATATCACATGCATGTCAACATTATTATGATGAACATATGATGACAATAGTAAATAATTTGCAACATTGGAAGACAAGTTTTGACTGAGTTCTCTTTGAATTCTCTTTTAAAGTACTTCTGGTTGTGAGATTCAGCGTCTATTAGATTTTTTCTAACAAGGCCTCTAGCTAACTCCTTCTTCTTCTTTTTCTTGCATTTTTGTCTAATTTGTTCCAACTTTGGCTGTTCCCATTGCCACAGGTCGCCATTCTTATAGGACTTCCATCCGTTCCAGCTGACTTGAATGGAAGGGCAAAGAGGAAACCATGCCATCTATCCTGACTCGATCCTTGTGGACTGCTGGCCTCAGATGATGAATGGTACCGCTTGGACGCAAGCTGAAGTCCCAACAATAGAGCACAACTGTGCACTGTAGAGGCTGTGCATTTGCTATTACTTCACAATATATTGTTTCATTCATTATCGTGATATTCACATCTGCAGTACTGATATGTGATATCACTATAAAAAAAGAACTGTAATTCTAGTAAATGTTTAATTGTGCATCAGCATTCACCAATCCCATAGACAAACTAATAAGTTTAGTTGCCTGCCTATTCACAGACATAGACAATGGTTTAACCTTTTTCTTTTGTTTTTGTTTTTTTTCTTAACAAAACATTTAGGGGCTGGCTATCGTCAAAACTATACTTACAGCAGAACTATTCTTAATAGCCAAATCTTCCTGTATGTCCTGGGTAGAAATGTGGGGGTTTTGCTTTGTACACATGATGTACAAACAGTTCTATCAGTGACTTTTCTGGGTCATCCAAATCTTGTCTAAAATATAATATAGCAATGTAATGTATTATAATATAATGTTAATGTTTTAGCTTAAAATAGTAATTTGTCAAATATCCTTATGTTCAGAGCTGCTAAATGAAACAATTGTTACTAAATGTAAGCACAACACTCTAAAGAAAGGGTTTAAAGGGTCACATAATTAATAGAGCATACTCGTCAAATAGGCTCTGCGATCTTCCAAACAATGACACTAGGAGATCAACTGAAAGCCATCTTCAAGCCTATGCATTTTTAATGTATTTTCCAATTCAGCAAATAAATAATTATTGTATATCAGCATTTGTTGAAATATATCAATATGGTTTCTATGCAGAGTTGCATTGAATTTAAACCAGGTGTTCAAATGTGTATATACGGCTGTAAATGTGGCACCTATGCTCACGTCTCCAAAAAGTTACAGTTGTAGAAAAAGTGGCTTTTCTAAGTTTCTGTTGGTCCATTTGTCACCAAACTGCTTGACCACATGGTGTAAAAGGCATAAGTAAAGATAAATTGTTTTATTTTTTTTTCACATTTTTGTGCTGATCTGTAATATGCTGTAATGTGGTACACCTCCGGCACTCCAGAAATTTTGACTCTGTTCTGTCTTTGCTAACACTCCTGCCTGACTAGGCAAGTTGGGATAAGTGCAAGGCCAGCAGAGTCCTTGGCTGGAGCTGAAGCTGAAGCTGGATCTCTGTCAGCTCTCTGGTTCTGCAGGTTTCTCCTGAAGAGGAAATGTTCGCGATGGGAGGTCAGCAGAGGACGAATGACCGGCCTGCTATACATCTGTTTGGCTTGCAGTCGAGAGGTGGAGTTGCTCTAGGGGGAAGACAAACGGGGCAGATATACCGGTGCAATGTCAAAAAGAGGAAAATCACACCCACTGCTGAGCCAGAATTAGTTTTTTTTATTTATATAACCTACCATATGGTGGAAAAATGTGAGGAAAGCAGCATGATACTTCAGGGCTTTTATGTTGAGCTTGCTGTTTTGCAGCTACTATTTAACATAAATGTAACAACAAAAATAAACTCTCAGTATGGTTGCATGGTCATTAAGGACAACTTTCCTAAAAAAGTAGTTAAAGATAGATAAACAGCTCCCTCGAACCACCGACATTACATTAATAAGCACAAAAGGTTCTACAAATAATATGTATATACACTACATGTTGGTCAGATGCTAGGTCATGATGATAACTTACTTAGTTGGTTTTTTCAATGTGCATTCTGCACAAGGGGCACCTATCCTTACTGAATAGACTTTGGTAGTCTTATGGTAGTGTTATGTTCATATTAGTACTCTGGCCTAAGCTGGTTTTAGGCAGAGGGAAAAATGCATGACAACATTATTTAATTATGTGTTAGCTTGTTTGTAGCATGGATATAGTATTACTTGTATTGCAAATACTTAACAACCTTGGAAGTCCAGTAGGGAACCATCAGGGCTGTCTATGCTTTCATTGAATGACTTCTGTGGGACTAAATATACATCTGTTAGTTTTCAAAAGGGTTGAAATCACCAAACAGAAAACTGTCCAATCAGAATTTTTGCAATGGGCGGAAGTGCTGTAATTAAGGCCGCTGGAGTAAAGTTCGAGTTGAAACAAACCAGGAGTCTGAGCCCAACAATTTACACTGTCGCTTGGAGATTAAACACAGTGAATAGGTATCTAAACCTGTTGGACTGTGCCAGAACTCCTCAGCTTTCCTCTCTTCAGCCTGACATCCAGCACTCTGTAGCTACCAAATCAGCCTTCTCATTAGAAGAGTCAGGAAAAGATAATCTCCTCAGTTAAATCCTCAGAAGCTTTAGTGGTATCTTGTGTTGCTCACAAGTTGTAAAGTTTTGTGACTATTTATGTCTTTTTTTAAAAACACTGAAGCTGAGATGACAGAGAAAGACTGCTGGTTTATGGTCTGGAGACTCGAGTACTACAACACTAATGGGTGGGACCAATTTCTTAAGAAAAAAACATCAGTCCTAGCCCTCTGAACGTTCTAGATAAGACACTGACTGTGAATACAAACCAAGTTTCAGTCAGTTGTTAGAAATAAAAAAAGTAGTTATATTCCAGGATTCTGGAACTGAATGATTTTATTAATGACGTTTACAGGTTAAAACAAAACATTCATATCATTGCTGTCCAAGGAAAAACATGTATCTCTATTATCATTTCATTATTTTACAACATGTTAAAGTTTTAATGATGAATAAACCAATAGAAATACTTTTTTTGTTCGGTGATTATATGTTTGTGGCTGTTTTACAACAGGCAAGAAATGTGTATGTGTATCAGTGTTAGCTTAGTGCTAACATACTACTGTGCATACTAACATACTAGCAGAAACTGTAACATTACGGTCCTTTATTAGTTTTGACTATTATGGCTCAAACTGCAGGTGTAGTTCTAAAAGACAAGGGGCTAGTTCAGTGAGGTTGTACACTGTTGGACTTTGCAACAGTTTTTGTTTGCAACAGGATGCAATGTTGCTGATTTTAGACTCCATTCATTTCTCCCATTAATAAAACTACCTACTCCTGGAGCTTGCATTAAGAGTATAGCAGCAGCTGCCTGCGCAATGGAGCAAGTGGAGTAAGTGGAGCATGTGCAACGCTGCTTTTATTAGGAGGTAAGCAAACATACACACGTTTCACCACTTTTCTATTTGAACAAAAACACAATGTAACTATTAAACGAAACACAGGCATGTACAAATTATTATAGCTGACTGAGTGCAGCGTGGCATGTGCTGCCCCAGGAGAGGGAAGGACACAAGAAACAAGGTGGATGGGTACAGCAAGCATTTTTACTCGTTCTTCTTTGATAGTGTGCTTTCCAGCAGTCTCTTTACTCTGCTGCTGCTCTGCTGACTTCTCTTCTCTTTACGCTCTATTTAAAGGTGCCTGTGTAAAGGCAGTGCGAGTACCTGAGCCAAGAGTGAAAGAGAGGGCTTCTTGCTCCGCCTTCCCATCACTGCCTCCAGCTCCACCGGGGTTGAATGTCAGTTGTACTGTGGAGGCCTCGCTGTGGGATAACGGCTCGGGCACCAGGCTCACATTGCTTCTCACAACTCTGATACCTAGGCTCGGAGATTGCGACGCCTCTCACGGCTCTCACTGGCGCTCATTGGGGCTTTTCTATGGTATTACTGCATACTGGAAAATCTACAAATGGGAGGGGCGTAACCCTTAAATGGGTGGGACAGAGCTCCACATAGGCAAGATCTGGGTTTGATCAACAGTCTTAGGGTCTCCTTGTCCTTTTATCCCTGTTATTTCATGTTAACTATTTGATAGTGTCTGAAAAGTGGATATATATTTGTGTAAATACTGAATACTGAAATACTGAAAAGAACTCTTATTCTACACAAATATTATATTTACTGGATTCAAAATTCTTTTATTGTCATTGCACAAAGAACAACAAAATTAATCAGCATTGTTTCAAGACAAGACATTTAACAAAACATAAAGATATTTAACATAACAAAGTGCAGGGTAGAGGTTTTATAATTAAAAATGAATAAAGCAAAGTAAATAAAGTGTAAATATAAATGAATATATTATCTTTTTTCACATTAATATGAATTCATATGATCATATTATTATAAGCATTACGTTAATTATTACAAGGTCTGAACTGCATTACTTGACCAATGTGTGCCACATATTGCTTCTATTGTCAATTGTTTAATAAAAACAAACAGCTTAATAGTATTTAATTAATTAACATTCAGTCTCGGTCAACAAAGAGCTCATGAGATCATAACTTTTTACTGTGCCTCTTACCCAGTTTTTATTTTTGTTGGTTGTAGGGTCATTTTAAAGATCAAACCAGATCAAACACTACTGCTGTTTACAGAAGTAAATCCGTTTAAATACTGAGAATTATGGTGTTTTATATTTGCTATATAAAAATTATAGAGATTAGCTTGGAGTTTTTACCTTTCATGCACAAAATGTTATAAAGCACACAGGATGCACTGGATTTAACGTTAAGCCTGTTTGCATACATTTGTTTTTAACCATTAGCCAAGATTTAACAGACCCAGTTGGAGGTACATCCCTCCTATTTTAAGTGGGAACAGTCTGCAGGAATACATATTTGGAAAGGCATGGGCACACTTACAATGGTTGATGTGTTTTAACTTTATCCAAAAATGAATAAGTAAATAAAAATAATAAAATAAGTAAATAATTAAATAATTAAAACATGCCCTACTTTCACTTAAAATCAGATGCCCATGGGTTTGATACCAATTACAAAATGACAACATGACCAGGCCCAGATCAGGTCTGGGCACAAATGTTGGATTGCTACCTGGTTACCTCTTTTAGAGTGGTCAGGGATTTTTATAATATCACAGCAGGTTTTATGAGAGCTGTGCAACAGCAGAATGGCAGCGTACTAAACGCAACAGTGGGCACAATTAAAGTTTTTTCTGTGGTTTAATTTTTGGTTGGGACAAATCTACCTGTTTCTGATATTGGGTGGGACACGTCCCCCGCACCCCTCGGTTCCTACCCAATGGTAATAGGAACCAGATGTTTAAAGAGCTTCATGCCTCTAAAAGCTCTTTCACTAAAAGTTGGTACACAAAATGCCTGATTTTTTTTAATCAGGCAAGTGAAATCTACACACAAAAAATCTTCATACTTAAAAAAAACAAAAAACAGGCATTTATGTATGCTAAAGCATACTGCAATAGCAGACGTTCAAAAGCAAACTAGGTTACTGTTAAAAACTTGATGCATGACAGAGAAAGCAGCAACTGATGTTTAGAAAAAGAATTAAGAGCATTCACATCATGCTTGGCCATAACACAATGACAAAGTTTAATATTAGTTCATTCTTTCGCTGTGCTACCAAAAACAGCTGTTTAGAAATTGTCCGTGGGGGGTCGCCTACTGGCAAAGACCCCTAGGCACATGCCTATACAATGCATGGGATGGTCTAGGCCTGGAAACAACCTTAGTCTATGAACGACCAAGTTTACATTGAAGTAGCATGTTTACTTCATATACTTTGCTTACATTGAGTTTTGAAGGAAACGTCTGCCAGGCCTGAAGATCAGCACTGCCAGAAAGTACCAGCCGAAATAAACTAAATCGTAACACACATTTACCACATTTGTTGCAGAACCTCTACGTGAATCCATTATTCAATTCACTTTATTCAGTGAATCAATTTAAACTGTGATCTTCACCTGAACCCAATCTGCATGTACTCATTACCACCTAAAGTTCCTGAAACTGACTGATTTATCTGCATTCTGCTGAAAAGCCCCATTACAATGGGGTTAAAAATACTTTTAAACGGAGGGCTTGTAATTGCCCCTCAATGCAAAGCACTCACATTAAGTTTAACAGCAGTGCGATCCTAATGCTGTTGTGATTGCTACTCCTTAAAGGTTTGAAGTTCAATTTAAATGTGTCTCTTTGAATTAGTCTAATCCTTCCTGAGGGCATACCCTGGCTGTGCAGCAAGAATTTACTGTTTAAAATCCACACATGACATTGCTGCTCAACATGTTTTAAATATAAACCTATATATATATATATATATATATATATATATATATATATATATATATATATATATATATATATATATATGCTTATATATATTTATTATGTATTTATTTTCTATATCTATATCTATATCTATTTTCTATATTTATTTTCTATACACCATTAAAGTGTATCAATGCATCAATCAAATAGCAAATGAACCAGTAGCAGCATAGAAAACACTCTTTGCAAAGAATGTAAGTGTGAATTAAAAGACATCACATAATAGTACAATGTAACTTGTCAGACTTTGACCCCAGTATTGAATCAAATCGCACTGCAGCAAATTTTGAAGTATCAATAATCACTGGATCATCACAAGACTCAATGATGTAGTTGTGATGAAACTTAAAATCAATACCTGTGTTTATATGTAATTATAATACATTTACTGTATGTTTTATAAGCCAAACAAACCTGCGTGCAATGGACGTGTGTGAATCCTATGTATGATATGAATTGTATCCAATTTTATTTTTCAGTATTTTCTGCATGTTCTTACTGTACAGCATTTAGCGAATGAATTACGAAGCATGGAGCATACACGCACATGCTTAACAGTTAGCAAGGTGTTCTTTTCATCCAGTGCTGCTCTATTTTTCTTCAATTCGTTAATACCTTTGGCCAAAGAGTTTAAACGTTTAGCCTCATTAGTCAAAAGCACTTGCTTCTGAAATGCGCCCCCCTTATATAGATGTTGTTTCGCATTCTTCAGATGTTGACTTTTGTGATGAGTAGTGTTGGGAGAGGGTTACTTTTAAAGTGTATTTCACTACAGAATACAAAATACATGTCCTAAAATGTAATTTGTAACGTATTCTGTTAGATTACTTAATATGAGTAATGTATTCTAAATACTTTGGAATACTTTAATGTTTTCTTAAAACAGTGTGGCAATCACACCCTGCTTACTTAAGAAGAAAATTCTGTTGTGTTCTTCTACTGCAGCAACTAACTGAAGAGTTTTCCTGGATGTATAATAAATAATAAATAATGTAAGGGTATGTAAATATTAAAAATGTAACGTTTTGTTGGGAAAAAAAGAGAAAAAAAACACCCAACATTGTTAATATTTTTAATGATTTATTTCCACAGCAGTTAGCTTGAGAAATCTACCACCATTTTACTTGTTTGGTTCATTGTTCAGTGGAAGCTCTGCCACTAGATTGTCAGATAGTATCGTAGGCTTGGATCTTTGCCAGATTGTATCTAAGGCTTTAAATGTTAACAGGACCAAGCATACATACAGCTAAAACAGCGTGCACAAACATTTCATCATGTAAACTGTTCGGAGCAGCCTTACACATAAATGCTAGTAACATAGCCTATATTGTCTGTAAACTTGGAACAAGCATTAAATCTGACACTAGCTAATGCTAAATTAACTGATAGCTAAATTATGAATTGACAGTCTCCTTTATGCTAACTACAGGCATTTGACATGCTATCTAGAAGACGTGTGGACTCGAGTCCAACTTAAGTCACTAAACTGATGACTTGTGACTTGACAACATCACTAAAGACTTGCGACTTGACTTAGACTTTACCTTTACTGACTTGGACTTGGAATCGGACTTGAGCTTTAAGACTTAAAAGACTAGCCACCCTATTTTTACATAATAAATAAGGAAAACTTATTCAAATGTATGTGTGAATAATTTTGTATTAAATAGTGCTGTAACGCTAGGCAGCTGAGCTGTGCTCAGTTTATCCATAACCTAGCAACAAGTGAAGTTCTGCAGCCAATCACGGGAAGCTTGATTGGAGACGAGGAGCAACATGCTCCCGAAAATACTCCTGTTCAACTACAAAGACTATGCTGTAGTACATAATAAAGAACTGTGACATGCAGGACATGTGGAGTCAAGATCACAGATGAAGCTGCAACCACTTCAAACTTTGTTCGACTTTTGAGGCACAAAGAACAGCAAGCCTCTGCTATGTATATTTCACATATAGCACTTAGCTAGCTAGCTGGCTAACAAGCTAGCAAACTTAGCGACATAATGATAAACAACAGCTAATGTGAACAAAGCTCTCTCTCTGTTCATCTCTCCTAGATATTTCACCGTCCACTGATAACTTTACTGAGAAATTAAAGCATTTAGGAAGCTCAGCATCTCAGACAGGAAGTGTTCAAGAAGTGCAGAAAAATGCCAAACACTGATCAGTCCATGCAGAGCTACTGCAGAGTTCACACATGCTGTTAGAACTCCAAGACCCTTCCAGATATTAATGCTTATGGGTTTAGAATTTGATGTTATTAAAGTACCTGTAGGTGTAATGTGTACTAATACTTCCATACAGTGCAGTGTTTCTCAGCCTTGGCCTTCGAGGCCCACTGCCTCACATTTTAGTGTTTTTTCTGTTTCAACACCTATTTTAACTCAGTAAAATACTGCTAATGAGGTGATTAGTGAACTGCTTAAAATGATCTAGTTTCATATGCAAGTTATTTTTGTTATAATACAAACTTTAAAAACATTAATATTGTATTAATGTCAGTAATATTCTACTAATCAAGTGCATCAATTGTGTTCAATACTGAAACGACGTTACATTGGTGACTTGACTAGGACTCAAAATTTAAGACTTGGGACTTGACTCGAGACTTCCTTGTATTGACTTGGGATTTGACTTAAGACTTGCTTGTATAGACTTGGGACTTGACTAGGGACTTGATTGTCAAGACTTGAGATTTACTTGTCACTTTCAACTTAGTGACTATCTAGTGTTAGTAAGCATACAGGAGTTTGTCAGTTGACACTTTAACTAAGTAGGTAGCTATCTATAACTATAAAGAATTAGGATAGCCAAGTTAAGCTAACCAATAAGATGCAGACAAAAAAAAAAACGTACTTGAAGATTTGTCTTTAGGTTGGAAGTGGAGTTTTTGAACGCTGAAAGCAAGTTAGCAGCTGTGACGCCACGCACTCCTTTTTCTTTCTTAAATGTAAAATAATGTTTGAATTTCTGAGACAGAAAAGCATTTTTCTCTGGCTGTGTCACGTCAGCTCCATGACCTTAAATGAACAGGCAACTAACAAAACGGCATGTAAACATGTAGTTGTGTGTTTTATTTAAGGGCTTCTGGGAAATACATGGAACATGTACATTGTAACTGTATCGGAATACGGTTACTTATCTTTTGTATTCTAAATACCTAGCGCCGTTACATGTATTCAGTTGCTCCTCGACACTGAGGCGATGAGGTTGCAAGTAAAATTCTTATTCCACTGCATGAGAGAACGTGTCAGTTAAACCCTTCCTGCAGGCACTGTGCTGTCATATGGGGGGTCAATTAAGACCTGACGAGGTAATTAATTTCTAAGCTTTTGGCACAATACTTTTTTCCACATACAAAGTAATGAAAATATGTAATACTTTGCTGCAGAGCTTGTGTTTACTCTTCATTTAAAAAACCAACAAGATCTGTAATTTGGTCGCCCACATTTTCTTTTATACAACTGTACATGAAGAATACGAGTACAAGTTTTACATTTGGACTTTTTGTAATTAGCCATCAGCAGCCTTTGTGGTGCTTCCTAATGCAGCCGCAGAATGAAGAGTGCGTGCATATCTGGCAGAGGAGTCTCAAGGCACTGAGGCCACGTTATTAGAATTAGATGAGCTTAATTAGCGAGCCTATGCATATTAAACGGGCCCGACGCACCAGACCAACCGCCTTAAAGCACAGCATGCTCCTGATGTTCCTGATTCAGTCAGCAGGAGTTTATGTTAGATTACACCCTTTATTGACAGTGCGTTTGAGTAGATTAACTGCCTAATGTGGTATTTAGGGCAACTGTTAACGCCCTCTTTGCATTTCCCCCCCGATTTGATGTCAGAAACAACAAATGCTTTGCCACCACAACTCTGCCAGAAGCTCTGTTGACTTTTAAAAATGCAATGCATCAAAGAAAAGAAAGATTTATTAGTTTTCTCCCAAAATGTATTTGTGTTTACTTTTTAGATTAGTTTTTCCTTCAAAACTATTATTGTCAGTATTTCTTTTTAAATGACTGGACTGTCATTAGACTTTAAACATTTACAGTAAACAAATTACTCAACCAATATTAGTTTTCTCCCAAAATGTATTCATATTTTTTTTAGATTTTCTTTCATATGACTGGACTGTCATTAGACTATTAATAATGTTTTGATAAACATACAGTGTGCATACGACTGCTTGCTTCACTGCTTTTTTTATCAAAAAAACATTTTTACAGTAAACAAATCACTCACCAAGATAGTAATATTAAAGTTATCTTCCAAAATGTATTCATATTCATTTTCAGATTATTTTTTCATTCCTTATTGACAGTGTTTCCCTTTATATGACTGGATGATCATTATGCTATTAATAATGTTCTGATGTACATGCTGCTTGTATGTCAAAAACATACATCACTCAACCAACATACTAATCACTCAACCAAGATAAGAACATAGTGAACTCACTAGGCCTTAGGCCTTTGACTCGTTAGAGCTGGTCAGGATGGTCAAGAATGGCCATTAGGAACTGTCAGCTGATGAAATGCGTTAATGCTCAACAATCATTTGCTCTTTAGCAGCTGGACATAAAAATGAAGCTAACGTCTGCAAAGCAGGAAAAGGCTGTAAAAATTGGTGGCTGTTCCCAGCCACCAATTTTCCTGCCTTTACTGTCTATATGTGAGTTTGTTAAAGTCCAAGAATGCTGCAGAACCAGAAGCGGTCTGTATGGAAGAGCAGGAAACAGTTCTTAAAATAAGTAAAGGAAGACTACACAAAGCATTTATGAGTAACTGTACATGAGCTTATGCAGAAACATGTTATTATTCATTAACATATTAAACATGTTATTATACAGCCAATCAGAACAGAGCCCATCTACACATACATCAGTCCTAAAGAGCAACATGTAACAAAAACTGTCTGTTTAATTATGAGGGATAAAAATAGGCCAGGTAAAAATCAATATTATAAAAAAGAATAGCTCCAGTCCTAAAATCTGATTGGTTGAGATTCATTTAAAGTTTAGACGTGTGCTGGTAAATTGGTGAAGGTGTTTACATTGTGTTGTCATATGATAATTATTATTATAAGTCAATAAGTTCATGAACTGAGCGCAATATGCAGTAACAGGTGACTAAATGTTTCTACCATAACGCCTACCATACTCTAAAGGAATGACATTTCTTGGCAGAGTATTTGTTTATGTTGATTATCAATTATAACTTTATTATTGTATTTATTTTATACAACAAATATAATAACCAATATATTACAGTTGCAAGAAAAATTAGGTGAACCCTTTGAACTTGGATTTCTACATTGATTGCTAATTAAATGTGGTCTGATCGTTATCTAAGTCAACGTTATCTAACTAAATTAATCACACACACAGTTATGCTTTTTATGACTTTTATTGAGGACATTAAGAGAATATGGCAGAGTATATGTTTATCTTGATTATTAATTATAACACTTCTAATTATTCTAATAATTTTCTGAGAAAATTGTGTTCTTTCTTCACATTCTATGTTTTCTGGCATTGTACAAAATCAAGAATCCATTGTTTAAATGCAATTTTATCACAGAAAAGAACTTAGAACATACATAAAACCTTTCATAGGAGCTTCATTGAGGTGCAGCCTCAGGCCTGTCGATGTGCTATAATTATTTAATGACGTCATTATATTTCAATATATAGGGTTAATTTATCTTTACTGCAATTGAAAGTTCTTGCCATTTTAATGCTATTAAGATGCCTGTAGGATATAAATGTATGGTATATGTATTGTGAATAGGTGCAAGCGAGGAGGAGATTGGTTTGGGCCGTGGCGGTGCGTGCGTGTGGCAGTTTGTGATGAAGAGTGGCAGATATGTGCTTCAGCGATGGCATTCTCATTTGCTGCTTTAAAGTGTGCACTGCTTCTCTTCGTGTTATCAGCACAGCTTCTGTCTCATGTCAGAGCAGTGGGGGAAATTGGAGGAGGCCAGAGACACTCGGGCCGGTCCCAAATCCATCTCCCTCCAAAATCACAGCGGATTGAAAACACTCTCAAATAATTTGCCCAGCTCAGATACCCTTGGAACTGGCTTCAAAGACGACACCCCGGCTCGAGTTTGCGGTCAGATATTTCTCACAAACAAGCTCTTCAATGTAGCGGTGCCTGCACCAGGCAAAACTAGACAGGCCTCCGTGAGCCAAGGGCCCCATGAAAATACTAATTTGATACACTGTACTATACATACTCTCCTTTGAAATATACATCAGCCATGACATTAAAAACAGTACCACTAACCACATAGGAGCACTTTGTAGTTCTTTAATTACAGTCTGTAGTCCATTTGTTCTGTGTATACATTGTTAGGATCCCCAGAGGACCACAGCAGAGCAGGTTTGTGTGGTTGACCATTTTTTAGCAATGCAGTGACACTGACGTGGTGGAAGTGTGTTAGTGTATGTTGTGGTGGTATGAGTGGATCAGACATGGCGGTGCTGCTGGAGTTTTTAAAGCAAAGAGTTTAATTTCACACCAAACTACTCCGAATAAGTTTGTTTCAGTCTTAACCACTAAATTTGGAGAGATTTTGAAAACTTCCTCAATTGTTAGATGCAATCACCCACTGCCCCCTACCTTTGTGACACAGGTTATGTAAACGGACCTTGGGCGAAAGAATTAGAATCGAGAGGATTGTAGGGTGAGGTCCATTCAATAAAGTCTCAGCTTGTGTGTGCGTGAGTAAGTGCTGTAGCTGTTATGCGCGGCAGGCTGGCGGAGGTGATGAGGTGAGTGAAAGGCAGTGGCTCATTACTAGATTTGGTCCTGAGCAAATGTCGAACTGAACTCCAGCCGTGACTCATGCAAGGCATTGTTTTGATGAGTCACTGTAGCCGGAGCTCCTCATTACGACAAAACACACTCACCCTGTGGCTCCACACACACACACACACACACACACACACACACACACTTGTGTGCGTGGTCACCCTGCACCCCTTACTGAACTTAGTGCTAAACACTCTGAGGTGCCCACCTTCTGCTCCATGCTCGTCTGGAAAGCTATTTTCTAATGAGGGATGCATTGAAATCTGCTACTTTTACATAAACTCCTTCATAAGGACAAAAATAATGACACGAGCTCTCAACCTAATGCAGCCTATCTGGCCCCGGCCCCCCAAAGGGTAGTGTACACCTTTATATGAGCAAATATAATATTAAATATATTACAGTGGGAAAAGAAAAAAAGTAGGTGAACCCACTGAACTAACCTGGATTTCTGCATTGATTGTTTGTCAAATATGGCCAGATTGTTTTAAGTCACAATTCTCAGAAGCAATTATCACAATCACAATCTAAGTAAAATAAATAACATATATATTTCATGCCTTTCATTGAGCACATTGAGTTAATGACTTCTCCAAAAGCTCATTGGCAAAGGGTTTTCAAATACAGGGATGAGATTGGAATGGTTGGACAATTTACAGGTGTTTTGCAGTTTAAATAAAGAAAAGCACACAAAGACAGGTTACTGACAAACCTGTTCTTCTCAAGTAATGTCACTGTGAACCAGGCCTCGATGCAAATAGACCTTAGAAGATGCATCACAGAAACGCACTGGTGGAAAAGGCTACAATCGTGTTACTAAAGACCTGCCTGGTGCATACGTCAGCGCTTAGACAAATTGTTAGACAAATTGTCTACAAAATGAGTAAATTCAGGATGGTTGCTGCTCTCCCTAGGAGTGGACTTCCTGTTAAAATCATTCCAAGAACACAATGTGTAGAGGTGACACCCCAAGGTTCACAGCCACAGACCTACAGAAGCCTCTACAAACTGCAACACCACACTGCAACACACACACCACACTTTCCTTCATAGAAGAACACCATAAAGGAAGGCACTGTTGCCCAAGACCACCTAAACATTTATGTCTCTAAGAACATGTTCTACGAAAAGATTCTACAGTGGAACTTTTTAAAATGCATGTACAATGCTACTGGTGGAAAAAGAACACTGGACACTGTGAAGCATGGTGGAGGGAGCATGATGATTTGGGGATGCTTTGTTGCCAATAAATTCAAAGATGAATCGAAACATTTTTCAGGGGAATGTCAGGGCAGCAGTCCATGATTTTGAGATGTTGGATGATGCCCCAATATAAGTAAAAGAGCGGTTGAAAAAGAAGAAAATATCACCTTAACCCTATCAGGATGTTGTGGTGTGACCTGCAGAGTGCTGTGGCACCTGAGCGTTCCAGAAATACTAATGAACTGAAACACAAATGGGATGGAATTGTGGAAATTTGCTTCCCAATGTCATACAAATCTTATTTACAGAAGCAGGAAACATTTAGTTGAGCTGTTTGTTGCTATAGAGTAACTGACTTAGACAAAATCAAAAATCCAGATACTTTATTTACTCAGTATTGCAACTGGATATTAGCAAACTGTATATTGCCTTATCAGTTTGGTTGCTAAGATATTGCCAGGCCATTGTGTTGTCCCAGGTGGTTAGGTATTTCTAGACCATTGCTATTCTGTTTCATATTGTTAGTAATATGTTGCTAGACTGTTTGCTGTGCTAGACTACGTGGTTGATGAGGTGTTGCTAGGCAGGAAACTTCTGTTTACTTAGCAAAATTTTTTTATATTTTATTAATACAGTAAGTAGTGCTTTTACATATGTCAGTGTGTTTATTTATCCCTTTCCAAGATTCTCATTGTGGAAACAACCCAGTATTATTTACAGTTATTGTCTAATACCTGATTTGACTACTCAGTGCTTAACTAAGCTAAATCAAGATTGCTGCTGAAGGAATTGAATACATTCATACAAGGTCTGGATCTTCAAACTGGCTTACAAGGTAACATCTACTTTCAAAATAAGATACTGATGCTTCTTTGTATTGTGTTTATTTTTATTTACATTTGTTGTAATAATAGCTGGTGTTCTTAATGCTAAAAATACCCCTTATTGCTAAGATAACAGTCTTTAACCAATGAGCTTTGGTGTCTAAGACTTTTTCACTGTAGTATACAAAAATAAAAAATAATAATATTATAAAAGGTGACTCCATTCCTGGTCTTGTCCTTTCCTCTATTGTCCCAGGCGGTTGCTAAGTTGGTTGCATACCTGCATGATAGTGATATAAAAAGTGTCTAAAGCATTCACAGAGTGTATATTGATAAGAATATGGCAGAGGTTTAATTATTATTTGTTACATAAAGGTATAGTTTATGGTTTTTGACTGTACAATAATAGTAAAAAGAAAGCAGAAACCTGTGTCAAGTTTAGAAAGCTAGTCAGAAAACTAGACTCCTAATAAACACCTGCAAGACCTGGTAGACCACCAAAACTGCCTCCATCAAATAAACAGCACTGAAAGCTTTCATCTTTGAGAGAGAGGAGAACATCCAGCTCCACTCTCGCTTCAGATCTAAAAGCATCCACAGGTGTTTCTGTCGATCCCATGGGTCTGAAAGGATGTGTAGCTGTCTAGAAGCCCTTACTGAGAAAAGGAGAGAAAGAAATCAAACAAAGAAGCTGCTGGTGTTCTTAAAACAATGGACTGACCACTGCTGAGGTAGTGTTTCGATCTGGGCTGTTTGGGGTTATTTTGGGAAATCAAATCATCCAGTCAAATGCTTACATATCACATTACCGGACCTCCACTGGTAAAACTAATACAGCTCAAATACATTTTGAATTTCAGTGTTTAAGATGTATTTTTGAGGTTTATTAGAACAGATTTATATGCTCCAAATTTCTGAAAACACAATACTTAAACTCTTCGTTAGAGCTCTTTGTCTTTAAGCCCTGCCTCACAATCAACTCAGTGTCCTCTGATTGGTCAGCTTGCCCATTGTGTTCCGACTGGTCAACCACCATCACCGGCATCCTGCTCCAATTTTTTATTCCCATACTTTGGCTGTGGCTGTTTTTATAATGGCATTGGATCTGATGCATCAGTTTGATCCTAAACGTCAGGTATAAGAGGTTACTAGACCTGATATACCCACCCTTGTAAGCTAGACTGAGGCAGAAGGCCATGTTCTTTACTTTCTGTGCGCTGTGTGAGGGTGCGCCAAGCTTGCTGGTAAGCAGGCAATAAGGATTGTGTTATGTGCTGATGTCGAGGCATTTCAGGCAGCTGAGAGAAGTGTTTTTTGTGGGAGTGAGTTCCTTCCTCTGGCATTTACTTTGGGCTTTATAACTTTGCAGACAGTTTACATGCATAAAAAACTACTTAGCGCCCCCAAGGAAAAAGCGTAATAGTTCCCCTTTAAATAAATGAGGTGTGGTCTGCGTACTAATGTATGCCCCTTTAGGGGACTGAGCTTAGCTAGCCATTATAAATGCAGTTAAAGGACAGATTACCTGTATACACTTTGATGTTTGCTTGCCTTTGTCAATAAATTAGAGGACACATACTGGAAACCAATCCATATACTGACACTAATCACAATTTAAAGTGCAGAATCACTTCACTGCAGATAACTAAAAAAATAAATGAAAATAAATCTTATTTCTCCTTGTATCTTTAGCTTTAGGGTTTGTCCTTGCAAATTCCCCTGACATCGCCCTACAGTATCCCAGAATCCTCTGGGAATTTTAAGCTTTGAACATACCTATAGATGACCAATTGAATTAATGTCCTTAACACTGCAATCCAGGATTGTGTCTCTGGTTTTAGGGGGCTTTACAGTGAAAGTTGTTTGTTGATAACAGGATGTCATATGGTGTCCAAAACTACACTAGCAGATCTATTGGAAATTATTAACATCCACATTGATAGAGGCACATGTGGGATGATTCAGGTTATGATGCTAATTGGTGGGATATAAACTTCCATTATTTGTTAGCTACATTCGCTTCAGTGCTAAAACTAAAGAAGCTAATTAGTAATTAGTAATTATCGTTTAAAAGTGGGGAAACACACAAAATGCATCACATGCAAGGTTTTTTGCTTCCTTTTTGTTCAAAGTAAAGAAATGTTTGAAGTGAGCCACTAAACTAATGAAGAATCCCTTTTGCAGAGTTCAAATGGGTTGAGTTGACACACTAAATCAGCTGTTCCTCAAGAGGCAGAGTCGGATTCAGGAATCTGCCCTTGGATGATTTCTATTAAATGAAGTCAAGTCAGTGTACAAGCCCCTAATTGAATAAGTAATGAAAGAGGCTTGCATACTGAAGCAAGATTGCCGCCTAAATAATTCATCAATAATTGAAGGGCTTGAATTTTGAGTTGCCGAACAGGCTTCATTTCCCTTTTCATTAAACACTGCACTGCTTCAGGAAATAGAGGGAAATATACAGATTTGCTGGTAAACACCTGGTGGATGTTTATAGATTTTGAATAATAGACAGAGTGAAGGAATAGGTAAGCCTCATGAAATTTAATCTTACAATCTAAAACAGTCTGGTCTCTGAGATCAGCCAGAATCTCCAGACTTTGAATACTCTCCCTAGTGATTTTCTGACTGACATGTAATGCAGCTGCAGTTGATCAGATGGTCTACAAATGCTCAAACTATTAACAGAAACTTAGGTGGTGAAAAACCAGAGTCACTGTTTTTGTTGGAACGCCTAGAGAATTAGTCATTGAATGGCTAAATGAAAACATGCACAATGCAACACATTGACTGGAAGGTCGTAAATCTTAGTGCCACTGGAAACCATATTTCACAATTTGGCAGACTGATAAGTGAATCTAGGTTTGACAAATGCCACAGGAATACATAGTGCCAACAGTAAAGATTGGTGGAGGGGGAATAATGGAGTTTGGGCTCCTCACGTCCAGGGAAGGACAATGCTAATGCTACAATATACAAAGGCATTTTAGACAATCACATGCTTCCAAATTTGTGGCAACAGATGGGGAAGGTCCTTTCCTGTTCCAACATGACCTTGCCCCTCCATAAAGCAAGCTCCATACAGAGTTTGGTATTGAGGAACTCCAATGGCTTACCTCATCATGTCCTGATTCCAAGCCCACTGAACACTTTTGGGATAAATCGGAATGGGCTGTTTTGAATGATTGGATACAATTTCATACAAATGCAAAAAATCTTGCGGAAAGCCATGCCAGAAAAGTGGAAGCTGTTATAGTCACGAAAGGTGGGGGGGTCCATATTAAGGAAGACTTGTTTTAGTGGGGGGGAAACAGGCAGCAGTGTACCTAAAACAGCATTCTTAATTCTGTGGTTCTAGTTCAAGTTGGCATTCAAACCACTGTGTTGCGAGTTCAAGTTGAGTTTTCAGTCTGTGGGGTTTGAGTCAGAAGCATGTATTATGTCTCTGGAGGTCAAGTCTCTGGGGTTTGTATTAAGTCAAGTCGGAGTTGTCTGGGGTTCAAATCCAGGTTGTCTCTGGGGTTTGAGTCAAGTCTCGAGTCTCTAGGGTTCATGTTGAGTCTCTGGTGTTTTATTTTTAGTCTTAAGGTGTAAATCTAGCCTTGATTCTGAGGTAAGAGTCCGAGCTGAGTCTCTGGAGCGCGTGTCCAAGTCAAGTCTCAAATCTCTGAGGTGCAAATCACACCATCACATACCTTAAATATGTGCACATTTATGAGGGGTAGAATACGCACAAATATTAAACAGTTAAAATGTAAAACAGGCATGTGAATTAAAAATAGAGTCTGATCTGTTATTTGATCAAATATGAAACATCTTGCATCAATCATCAGTTGTTTTTTCTTTTGTATGGGGGTGGAAATGATAGATACGCTGTCATAAAAGGTAAAGTGATGACAATGCATGCAAACTGAGGACAACATTTTTATATTTGCCTATTGAATTAATCATTTAACATTATATTTTAATTGTATTTATTATTTATCATGTTTATTGTTTAACATAGGCTGTTTTTGTTACTTTATTTCAAATTATTCATTTCATTTTTGTTAGTTCCATCCCTCATATACATTTAGGTCATTAGGGTAACTGAAATGTTTCCAATCAAGCCGACAGATAAAGCCTATCAAACATGGCCCAGTTGTCAGATGTGGCAGTTTGGTGACGACTCCGCTGAATTCTATGAGGGTAAAGAAGATTCCGGATGCAGTGAGGACAAAAGGCTACAAATCTCAGCAGCTGCATGAAGGTGATGTAAAAGAAGCCAGATTTTTTTACTGCATTGTGTTTATATTGGTAGATTAAAATGTGATAGACAATGAGACAATGAACACACACCCACAAATTCCTTAGCTTTTCTTAGATGAAACATTTCCGAGCTGCTTGCAAAGCAACCTTAGGCGAAGATTAGACACCCGGATCATATCTGATATGCCGCGAAGGCGCATTTTTCTGAAAGGGGTGATGCATGAACAAAAAATGTCTTTCGTTGTTGGTTTGTTGATTTACCAAACATGCTTCTCAAATGCATAAAATGCCAGCGTTCATGCTTAGATTACACTCAAACAAACAGCGTTCTAAAACAGAGGATACGACAGCTTAAACCTGACCTGACATTGTTGTAAATCATAAGAAAATGATATGAATATTGAAATAGTGTTGTTATATAAAGTTTGTACAATTTTGTGCCAAGGCCACCCTTTTATTTGTGTAATTTTCAGTACAAATGTCTCCGCAACTACTGTAATATCACATTTCTCAGTATTTATTGTGTCCACTCTTTAGGATAGCTTTCCTTCTTTTCAGAAGACTCACTTTCAGTTCTTCAAAGAAATCTGCAGCCACACTTCCCTGGTTTTTACATTTTCTTCTTTCATCCAAATATTTCCAAACACATTCCTTGATGTTGAGATCTGGTCACTGTGGTGGTCAGTCCATAGCGGCTGCTTTGTTGGATTGGTATGTGTGTTCCTCTTGTAGCTTCTTTACAACTACACATGCTTTTCAGGCCTATAGTGTTGAGTTGTATTCTCACAGTGGAAGGAAGACTGGGGATGGCTTTTTCAGGTCTGAAGCAAGAGTGGAGCTTGATTGTCTTCCTAAAGAATGAAAAGCTTTAAATGCTGTTTACCTAATGGAGACAGTTCTGGTCTAATCATGTCTGTAATTGCTAGACCTGGCCTACACCATACACTACACTCCGTTCCCAGTCACCCCAAACAGAACTAACCGTCTGTTCTTTCTTTATGAAGCTGAACTACTGCCTGTCCTGTACAGTTTGATGCTGTTGCTTCATCTGCCTTGACCATGCTTGCGTGACTTCTGAACCTGTTTGACCATCATGGAGCTTCCGGGTGTTAAAATGCTGCTGCACAGACGTTGTTCCACCTGGCACGGTGGTGTAGTGGTAGTACCTCACAGCAAGGCAATCCGGATTGGATTCCCAGTC
The DNA here is from genome assembly GCA_021613375.1 of Megaleporinus macrocephalus. Lineage (NCBI taxonomy): Eukaryota > Metazoa > Chordata > Actinopteri > Characiformes > Anostomidae > Megaleporinus > Megaleporinus macrocephalus. Next base: position 18,050,304 of record CM038727.1, read on the forward strand.
TGGGCCATTCTGTGTAGAGTTTGTATGTTCTCCTTGTGCTTGAGTGGGTTCTTCCTGGTACTCCAGTTTCCTCCCACAGTCCAAACACATGCATGTTAGGTTAATCAGTCACTCTGAATTACCTGTAGGCGTGAGTGTGTTGGCCATGTGATGGACTGGTGACCTGTCCATGGTGTACCCCGACGTCGTCTGATGACACTGGGTTTGGCTTTTTTTGGTTTTGACCCCAAGTAGTGGGATAAAGTGAAAGATGAGGGATGGATGGTTACATGCAGGGTGTTGTGAGGTAGTCAAAGAAAACATATTTTTCAGATTCATTACTATTGTATCATCATTAACATTACATATTTTGGGTCTTTTGGTAGAAAATAAGTTATATTTGTGTTGTATTGTGATCCCTGTTTCTATCAATACCACTGTTAACGTTTTCACATCAAACCACTTTGAATGTTCATCTCTCTATGACTGAAAATGGGAATTCTTCTTTTGTCATAATATGTATACCTCCAAATAATGGCACTTGTTTTCATCCTCTCATATCCTGTTATCCTTGTTAAGAGGCAAAAGCTTTCAGTAAGCAGAAGAAAGAAAAAGAAAAGCTAGAGCCGGGCATGAGGCCAACCTGCCAGCCTGGAGGACTTAAGATATTCATTTTGTTCTTATGTTTAACGAGAAGAGACGGAGCGAGAGGGAGAGAGAAAGAGTGAGAGAGGGGGAAAAAAAGCAGGGTTACCTACTCAAATGAGCTGATTAACCCACCGCAGAGATTTTACATTCGTTTGGATCCGCAAGAAAGGAAATAAAGTTGTCGCCTCTAACCTTGTGCTGTTTACCTTGTTTCCTGCACAGCAACAGCAAAAAACTAAAAAAAACCCAGAAAAAGTGGTGCATTGATTTAATTAAAATGTGTCCATCATTTCCAGTCGTTATAAATATACATTACTGCGCAACAGCAACGTATTGCAATTTAACACCTTAATTTATTTACTTCAATTCTATTTCTAATGGAAATGTCTTTCTTAGTCAGCATCAGGAAATAAGCTGAAAACATATATTTAACAGAAAATTGCACAGAAGCTGAATAAAATATTCAGCATTCATCCATTCAGGAGACCAGGTCCAGTTTTTTTTAATACACCTGTAGCCTCCAAAATTCAGTCTCAGAAGCAGTGTTAATTTTGATAGCAAATTTTGATTTAGTCTTAGTCTTTTGACTAAAATGTCACTTGGTTTTAGTCATAATTTAGTCATCTGAATTGTTTTAGTCTAGTTTTAGTTGACTAATTATCATAAGAATATAGTCTAGACTAAATCTACAGTCGATTCAGTCAACTAAAATATAAAGGGTGTAAAATGATGCTTTTTCTATAGTTCCCTTCAATTATTTAAGTCATTATATACTTACACAAAATGCAACATTTATTAACCAGTTATGGAATATTATTCATGTTTGAAAGACCAATATACACACATAAACAGATTTAACAAACAACATCTGAGCTCTTCTGTAACTGCAAAGTGAAAAAGAGAAAACTGTTATTTTATCCTTTTATTATCTTTTTATTTATCTCCTATTTATTTAATAATTGTTACTAGTGCTGTCAATCTAATTAAATTACATGCTCTGTGGTTACCTAAACTACATTAATTGCATTTATTACTTTTTGCTATGAAAATATTTTTAATTGTGCAATTCAAATAAATTTTAGCAAAACAATGAATGTAAATCAATGAATGAAAAACTGCCTTATCTCCAGGTCACAGTGTTTACCAGAGACACACTGCACATTACATGCACTGATAAACTGTAAGTAAAACCAGGTAATCTGTTTCGTGCACTTTCTAGTGTGTATGGAGAGATTTGGGACATGCTAGTCTCCCAACTCTGGCTCTGCACATATAGCATTTCACCTGCTTCCCACATACCTGATCAACTAATCTGATCATTAACACCACCTTACTGAGTTAATACAGTGCTTCACCTGCTTCCCACAAACCTGATCAACTAATCTGATCATTAACACCACCTTACTGAGTTAATACAGCGTTTCACCTGCTTCCCACATACCTGATCAACTAATCTGACCATTAACACCACCTTACTGAGTTAATACAGTGTTTCACCTGCTTCTCACATACCTGATCCAACTAATCTTATCATTAACACCACCTTACTGAGTTAATACAGCGTTTACAGCAGGACACACTCTAAACAGTACAGGACAGTGTGCTTTCAGGACTAGGATTAAGCAAGGCTAAGCTAGCGTTGGCAGCAGTAAAGCTAGCTCACGGTGGCGCTGGGGGCTGATGTCCAGCGCGGTGGTGATTTTCTCTAAACACAAACTCTAAACTCTCTTTCTCTCTGCTGACACAGTCTAGATAACTTAGTTCTATCATGGGTAGCGACAGTTCACAGGCTCGTATGGTCTTCCCAGGTTCAGACCAAATTTGTATAAGTGTGCGTTTGATTGATGGCTACTCGGCTTGTCCCGCCTCTCCATATACGCCAAAGTAGTGTGTCCTTTGTATCCTTGTCTTCTCACAGTAAAACGATGGACAGAAATAACTGTGGATGTTTTCATATCTAAAGCCAGAGTGGGGCTTAATTTTCTCCCCTCTTTTAAAATATTAAAGCATTAAGTATTGTTTATCTCATGGGGACAGTTTTGGTGGTCTACTAGATCCACCGTTTCCCATCTAATACATTGTTAATACAGCAAATCCATCTAAACAAATAAGGTGCTTCAGATGGTGGTTAAGAAACCCAAGCCATGGCTAGAGTGCAGTGAGCACACTTTAAACGCTGATGTACTGTATACTATATTTAAATGATGTATACATTTGTAGGTATGTATGCATTATATATACTATAGCACTTTGTCCATGTAGGAACAGTACACATTGCACATAATCACATAACATACCAAGCACTGCTTTAAGCTGTCCTTCATTGCCATAGTAACACGGCCACATTAGTGGCTGCAATTTGCTTGTATGTTCCAATAGAGTTGGGCTAGCATGGGGTTTGAGTGAATGGCAGTGAAGGTTATGGCTCAGTATGGACCTGTCATGCTGCAGAACCTTCAAGTTTTATATAAACTACTGTCATGTGGCACCGTTAACCTTCACTCACTACTTGTAGTAATACCTGTTGGGAAGATAACATGTTGTTGTTCCCTTTTAATGTTCCATAATGTTCCATTTCAAATACTAGCAACCACCTGGAATAACACAGCAACTATTAGAAATAAAAAAGTACCTGCATTACCATCAGAACTGAATTGGTGGTTTTAGGTCAATTATAAACTGTCAGGTATTTGTCCGCCATTGAAGGTAAACAATATATGAGGAAATTAAATTTGCTCCATCGAGACCCATCAGTGTCCCAGCATTAAGCTGGTACACTAACCCCAATGAATGGCAGATAGTTTGCCATAGTCCTGTTTAAATGTTCAGTACTGTATTCAAAGTTCAAAGCAGTCTACAAAAAACTTGTAACATTAAGTTGACATGACAAAGTCTTGGACTTGTAACAATAGTGGAAACTTTTTTTGTGCTATTTTAAACAATTTGTAAAATGTTCCTTATATAAAGTATGTGGACATCTTATTAATTTATACAATTAGGACAGTGGTAAGCACTGTCACTTCACAGCAAGACGTTCTGGGCGATCCAGGGCCAGTCAATGTGGAGTTTGCATGTTCTCCCCATGCCTGAGTGGGTTTCCTCTGGGTACTTCGGTTTCCTCCCACAGTCCAAACATATGCATGTTGGGTTGATCAGTAACTCTAAATGCCTGTAGGTATGAGAGTGTTTCTGAGGCGATGGACTGGCGACCTGTCCATGGTGTACCCCACCTTTGCCCAATGATGCTGGGATTGCCTCCAGCACCCCCGTGACCCCGACTAGTAGATAAAGTGGAAGATAATGGATGGATGGATGGATGGATGAAAGGACACTCGCTAAATAAGGATCTCGGGCTCAGCTACCCCCACTGCTTACAGTTATCTAAAATCACACAGCCAAACAAGCTCCATAGACAAACATTGGCAGTAGAACGGATACATTTGACACAAGTCTGATGGTGACATTTCTGCTGGTCAAATGTAATAATAATAGGTTACAGTTATATAATGCCTTTCCCATATTCAAGGACGCTTTACAATTTAAGGGGGAAAAATGTAAACATTATTAATGTGATATGGAAGCATCTAGGAGCTTTTCCAGCCACAAAGTGCTAGATCTGCTGCAGAGTGCTGAAGCATGTGGCTCATAAAATAATTCTCCAGGCACCCGACCCCTGTGCATCAATGACATCCCAGTCAGAGTTTGTGGGCTGCCTAGATCAGAAAACATAAGATTCACCAAGCCATTTAAATTTGGTTCCACTTGTCAAATGCAGCTTCATGAAAATTATACCTTATTAATAACTTCAGGGGTGGCAAGCAAGACGATCTGGGTTGAACTCCCGGTCCGGGTTGTTCTGTGTGGAGTTTGCATGTCCCCCCCTGCTTGAGTGGGTTTCCGCCAGGTACTCTGGTTTCCTCCCACATGTCCAAATATATGCATGTTAGGTTGATTGGTCACTCTAAATTGCCCATAAGTGTGAGCTACCCCGTGACTCCGACTAGCGGGATAAAGCAGAAGATAATAAATGGATGGATGAACAATAACTTGAGATCATTTTTGGTTATTTCTGTTGGTGCATACATCATAAAATGTATACACAATATAAAGGACAGCAGCCATTTACAATGTACATTTATCATTTATATATGGCAATTTATGTGACAATAGGAATCCAAGTAAATGGAATATATTATTTTTAGAATATATTACTTTTTTTAGCAAACAGATGCACTGAATGATGTTTGCTTTGTGTTTGCATGAAATCAATTAATATTCCATTCACCACAAACATGTAAAAAGAACGCTGTAACACACAAGGCTACATAAACCCTTCTCTCTCTACAGGCCTGGCTGCATGTGCGTGTGTGTTTCAGTCGCATGTTAGTGTGTGTCTTTAATTTTCATGCAAAGCCATGCAAAGCCCCTCCACCCGCAGGCTTAATCCTATTGGGCTTCTGAACCCAGCTTTGTTTTTTCAATATTCATTTATGAAATCTCTCTATCACTTCAGCCCATCTTAGCCATCCTTTAAACACTCTCAGCAATCTGAGGAGCGAAAACATCACACATCACCACCACAGGGCTGTAACATTTAACCATTCCAATCTCTATAAGCTGCATCAGTAATTGTCCTTTGTTCCCCTCTTTGACAGCAGAATGTTGACTTATTTTATAAATCTTATTTAAAAATGTTACATTTTAAATACTTAGTCCAACGTTCTCAAAAACATGATGTTTAAAATTCCAAAATAAAATCTTAATGCATTTTAAAATCTTAATAAATCTTAAATACATACTGACTGACATACGTAGTAGCATATCTTTGCTGTTAGATCTAGGGTTGGACTGGAATACAAATTAACACTGACATTTTTGGCACACGTAGCCCACCACAATCAGCCGGTCACCATCCACCAGTACTCCATCCTTGTGGTCCCCTTAAACATGCATACTCCATATACTATGTCGCCAAACAGTAGCCAGGTATACCAATGTTAGAGTACCAGGCTAAAAATAACACAATGCCAGTGTGATGTTGATAAAATGAGGTGAGCTAGTTAATGTTAGAATAGTCAGCCAAAGTTTTAACTGCATTAGGAAACTATGCAAGCTACAAAAACAATCATGAATGCATTACGCTGTGCTTTAGGAAACTGACTGACTGAGTGACCAACCACCAGCAGTAGGTGATGGTTTCACATGTGATGGTTCAATTTTAATTGAATCGCCATCATCACCATCAGGTTATTTTTGCACATTTGGCAGCATTTTATGTCCCAAAACCTCTCCTGCAACTTCCCCCCACTGTTGTGGGTTTTATTAAGAATAATGAATGAAATTTTATTTGTCCAAAAGTAAAGGTTAAACCAGGAAAAGGCCTGTTATGCCAGTCAAGCCCTGTTCGGAACGTCAACGCATATCTCCCAAACTGATAACTTTACAAAAGAAGAAAAAACATACTTGTAATGTAAATCAAAGGAACTAGACTTTTTTTACCAAGCCACTTTGGGCCATTTATTTTAATCCATTCATCATTAAACTTAGGCGGCACGGTGCTGTAGCCTGTCATGATGGCTAGCACTGCCTTAGAGCAAGACAATCTGGCCCGTAGGTGTGAGAGTGTGTTGGCCCTATTCGATGGACTGGCAAACTGTCCATGGTGTACCACGCCTTCGCTTGATTATGCTGGGACTGGCACCAGCTCCACCCATCACCCCAACTTGTGGGATAAATTGAACAATAATCGATGTATGGATCATGAAATTTACACAACATCAAATGTTAAAAACTGACAACACAGTGACAGCTTTGTCTTGTCAAATTCAAGGTTTGTTCACAAACTTTCTACTTCTGCCTTTTACATTTACTATATTAGTATATTGTATATTACTATATTGTCATTTACAGGACCCCTCCATAAATGAGACCTTGGTTTTAGTGGGTCAGCCTGCCTCTGTATAAATAATAATAACCACTTTTATTTTGTCCTATAAAAATGCATGTTACTGGCCATTGGTGTCTATTACAAGTGAATTTTGAGTCAGTGTTCTTCTACATACAGAGAAACACTAATAATTATCTATGGCAATTAAAAGAGTGGACATTACAGATGCAGCAGATAGAGATTAGTATAATTTAATGCTTTGCTCTGGTGGCAGTGTTAGTAGGGCATAATTAAAATTGGTGACCCAACACTGTCCGTCCCCCCAATATCTTAATTCTTTTATAATTACTCAGTTCCTGCAGTCACGAACGACATGGGCAGAAATGAAAAGAAAACAATGTGAATTCTCATACAAGAAGTCATGCTAATTAAACTGCGTTTTCAATGGGAGATACACAATGAAACCAAAGCATGTTTCCAGTGTGAGGAGCTTAATCTATGACAAAGACATCAACTCCGCAAACATCACAGGCCAGAAAGTACTCATTGTAATGCAGGCCATGTACACTGGAGTCAATTACAAACTTCAGGTGACATAATTAGCTAACAATTATCTCTATAACAAACTAATCAATACTATTCATAGTGGCAAATCAAATATCAATAACTGCATGCTTCCTCAGAAATCGTGGTGCCTATGAATTGTATGCTACTGTTCAAAACTTTGGAATTGATCTTGTAAATAAAATTAAACAATTTGGTTACAGATAAATGCAAATCTAATGAGCTAGTTCCACAGAGCCTCATACGCTGGAATTAATTAGCAAGAATCTATAAAAATAGTGTGCTCATGTGCTCAAAATAGTATACAAATGAATAAGTCTATATTATTCTCATAAGCATTTTAATATAATTCTAATATAATTAGTTCTAATATAAGTTATATTATAATTTAAGTCCAGAATCAAATATGCTGATCACATCTAACTGACAGTAAAAGGTTACAATTAGATTATTTATCATTTGATAGCTTCTTGTTGTTCCCAAAATAATTCAAAAACAGAATAAATATAATCTGGTAAGCTCTAATATCAGGTATATTTATTATTAGAGACCCACAGGACTTTTTTTTATATAAAAATAATAAACATTTATATATGATATATAAATAAATAACCCTGACTAGTGGGATAAAGCGGAAGACAATGAATGGACGGATAATTGTACATAATGTCCTAAAACATGAAAAAAAGGATTGTGTCTTGAAAAACTGCATACTTCAATTTGTTTTGTCATTTTTCCAAACTACTAACACTAGGATGGTGAAGGTTAGTGCATGTTTCCTTTAAGTCATTGGAAGTCACTGCATCTTAAGAACTGACGGCAATAGAATGATAGGTATTAATTTTGTTACGTCAGCTAACAGATGCTTGCTCTGGCTGACACTGCGCTGAGTGATGGACGGAAGTGGAGGACCATCCTCCCCACCCAGACTGTGTTCTCTTGGACTCCTGGCCAAGGATGGCTGTAGTTATAAAATTCACCATCTTAATTCATCACTGCATTTATCTTTTTAGAAGTAAATGCAAGCAAAGAAAGGACAGTTTTAGCCCACACACACACACACACACACACACACACACATACACACTGTATTTATAAATCCTGTGAATTTTGGATTGGAGATCTGTTTTACTTGTCTGCCAGCTCTTTTGCAGTTGTTTACTTAATTATGCAACAAATAATTTGTACTTAATGACTATTTTAAATGGACGGCCAGTAAATAAGTACTGTCTCTTATCTTTGCAGAGCCGTTTATAGTGCTATTTCTGCGTATCTGGATAAAGGTAAACAAAATAAAATTACATCAAGTGAACAAATATGCCTTTCAAACTTAAGAAAAAATAAAAAAGTGACAACTAAAATAGGTGCAGCAGAACTGTGTGGTATAATCAAACTCACAGGTTCTAAATATAGTTCACAGCTTCCTTTTATTCCTGCTTGTTTTTCATTTCTAGGTGACTTCTTGAACTTACTCACTTCACACAGTGCGGTTACACACTTCAGAGTAAGATCAAAAGTCATAGAGTGTCTTAGAGTGAATCCAGCAGAAATGAATATCTGTAATACATCGCAAAACACCTCGCCATGGCATATTTAGCACGGAGAGCAAAGGACGAATAAAAGGCCTTGTACGCTTCCCGCTTCTATAACTTTCCCACTGTAGATACAGCCCGTCCTTTACTGACACTGAACAGGCTAAATATAGCCATCAGCAGCATCCACTTTATAACGAGCTGTAAAAATAGAGGTGTATGATGTATATGGGCCTTGAGGAAAAGTGTCAGTTTCTTTTGTAATAAGTCACGGGGACAGCTGAGCACGGGGAAACAGCTGACAAACCGTCATTATCACACTTCACTATCTCTCTCTCCCTGTCACAATTCCTCCAAACTCCACCGCTTAGAGGTTATCTGTGTGACACACAAGGAAAATTAATCCACTTTGCAGGATTTGGCGGGGGTAGTGTTAACACATCAGGGGGGAGTTCATCAAAATGACCCGCAAAAAGGTGTCTCAAGTTTTACAAAGCAAAAGCTTCAACAAAGACATCTGGCGAAGTTCTAAATAACTGAGACATCACTGCTGAAAGCTGAAAAAAGAAACTTTCTGTCATTTAAAGCATCTAAAACTGGTATCCACATTGTTTCTTGATAGAACACATACAGACCCATCCCGTAACAGTCTGGGAGTCTTTAAAATCATGATCGTGTTTACAACAGCTAGTATGTATCAGTAAGTGCCCGTAATAGTCAGTGTCAGTAATAGTGCACTGGAGCTTCAGACAGCTTGCATAATCTCACATAAACACATCAACCAACAAAATGGGAAGACCTGGAGCAGCCGCACATGAGTCAAAGGCTACCCAGCGTCAAGCAAGGGCTCTCGATTGATGAGAGAATTCAGCTTAATGGTGCACAGGCGTTTCACACAACTTGTATAATCTCACATTAATGCATCGGCCAATAAAATAAGACCTGGAGCAGCCGCACATGAGTCTAGGGCTACCTAAAGTCAAGCAAGGGCTGGAGGGCTATAAGCCTCCTAGTATTAGGCTGTGGAGCAGTGGAACTGCATTCTCTGGAGTAAAGTACCTCTGGGATGAACTTATCTTCCAACAGTCATGTCTGACTTTACTAATGCTATTGCAGCTGACTGTAACCAAATCCTCATAACAATGTTTAAAAATGTAGTGTAAAACCCTACCAGTGGTAATGAAACACTTTATGTAGTTTAGCTCTGGACTAGGCCTAATCCATGTTCATGAAACTGACCCATTCCATATTTACACCAAGTGCCAGAAGGTACCAATAGGTGTGAGTACGTATCAGTTTGTGCCAGTATATATCTACAGTATGTATATAAATATGTCAGCATTGCCAATACATGCATCTAAGTGTCAACATATGCCAATATGTAATGATATATGACAGTACGCATTAGTATAACTCAATATGTCAGTGTTTAAAATAGATCTATGCATGTGTTAATATGTGCCAGTATGTGCCAATATTTTTAAAAGACATTTTAAGACTAAGCTTAATTCTTGTCCGTTACGCAGCCTATAGTGTACCTTTGTCAGTTTTTACAGTAATTGCCAACATGCTTCAGTATGTTCCAGCATGTGTCAATATTTGTTTGCATCAATATATGCCAGTGTGCCAATGTTTACAATATGCGCCAGTAAGTATTGACAAGTGACACTGTGTATCAATGTGTACCAGTATGTTTCAATAAGTGACAGGATGTATCAATATGTACCAGTATGTTTCATTAAGTGACAGTATGTATCAATATGTACTAGTATGTTTCAATAAGTGACAGTATGTTTCAATAAGCGACAGTATGTATTAATATGTACCAGTATGTTTCAATAAGTGACAGTATGTATCAGTATGTACCAGTATGTTTCAATAAGCGACAGTATGTATCAATATGTACCAGTATGTTTCAATAAGTGACAGTATGCATCAATATGTACCAGTATGTTTCAATAAGTGACAGCATGTATCAATATGTACCAGTATGTTTCAATAAGTGACAGTATGTATTAATATGTACCAGTATGTTTTAATAAGTGACACTGTGTATCAGTATGTACCAGTATGTTTCAATAAGTGACAGTATGTATCAATATGTACCAGTATGCTCCAATAAGTGACACTGTGTATCAATATGTACCAGTATGTTTCAATAAGTGACAGTATGTATCAATATGTACCAGTATGTTTCAATAAGTGACACTGTGTATCAATATGTAACAGTATGTTTCAATAAGTGACAGTATGTATCAATGTGTACCAGTATGTTTCAGTAAGTGACAGTATGTATCAATATGTACCAGTATGTTTCAATAAGTGACAGTATGTATCAATATGTACCAGTATGTTTTAATAAGTGACAGTATGTATCAATATGTACCAGTATGTTTCAGTAAGTGACAGTATGTATCAATATGTACCAGTATGTTTCAATAAGTGACAGTATGTATCAATATGTACCAGTATGTTTCAATAAGTGACACTGTGTATCAATATGTAACAGTATGTTTCAATAAGTGACAGTATGTATCAATATGTACCACTATGTTTCAATAAGTGACAGTATGTATCAATATGTACCCGTATGTTTCAATAAGTGACAGTATGTATCAATATGTACCAGTATGTTTTAATAAGTGACAGTATGTATCAATATGTACCAGTATGTTTCAATAAGTGACAGTATGTATCAATATGTACCCGTATGCTTCAATAAGTGACAGTATGTATCAATATGTACCAGTATGTTTCAATAAGTGACACTGTGTATCAATATGTACCAGTATGTTTTAATAAGTGACAGTATGTATCAATATGTACCCGTATGCTTCAATAAGTGACAGTATGTATCAATATGTACCAGTATGTTTCAATAAGTGACAGTATGTATCAATATGTACCAGTATGTTTCAATAAGTGACAGTATGTATCAATATGTACCGGTATGCTTCAATAAGTGACAGTATGTATCAATATGTACCAGTATGTTTCAATAAGTGACAGTATGTATCAATATGTACCCGTATGTTTCAATAAGTGACAGTATGTATCAATATGTACCAGTATGTTTCAATAAGTGACAGTATGTATCAATATGTACCAGTATGTTTTAATAAGTGACAGTATGTATCAATATGTACCAGTATGTTTCAATAAGTGACAGTATGTATCAATATGTACCCGTATGCTTCAATAAGTGACAGTATGTATCAATATGTACCAGTATGTTTCAATAAGTGACAGTATGTATCAATATGTACCAGTATGTTTCAATAAGTGACACTGTGTATCAATATGTACCAGTATGTTTTAATAAGTGATAGTATGTATCAATATGTACCCGTATGCTTCAATAAATGACAGTATGTATCAATATGTACCAGTATGTTTCAATAAGTGACAGTATGTATCAATATGTTCCAGTATGCTTCAATAAGTGACAGTATGTATCAATATGTACCAGTATGTTTTAATAAGTGACAGTATGTATCAATATGTACCAGTATGTTTCAATAAGTGACAGTATATATCAATATGTACCAGTGTGTTTCAATAAGTGACATTATGCATCAATATGTACCATTATGTTTCAATAAGTGACACTGTGTATCAATATGTACCAGTATGTTTCAATAAGTGACAGTATGTATCAATATGTACCAGTATGTTTTAATAAGTGACAGTATGTATCAATATGTACCAGTATGCTTCAATAAGTGACAGTATGTATCAATATGTACCAGTATGTTTCAATAAGTGACACTGTGTATCAATATGTACCAGTATGTTTCAATAAGTGACAGTATGTTTCAATAAGTGACAGTATGTATCAATATGTACCAGTATGTTTCAATAAGTGACACTGTGTATCAATATGTACCAGTATGTTTCAATAAGTGACAGTATGTATCAATGTGTACCAGTATGTTTCAATAAGTGACAGTATGTATCAATATGTACCAGTATGCTTCAATAAGTGACAGTATGTATCAATATGTACCAGTATGTTTCAATAAGTGACAGTATGTATCAATGTGTACCAGTATGTTTCAATAAGTGACAGTATGTATCAATATGTACCAGTGTGTTTCAATAAGTGACATTATGCATCAATATGTACCAGTATGTTTCAATAAGTGACAGTATGTATCAATATGTACCAGTATGTTCCAATAAGTGACACTGTGTATCATTATGTACCAGTATGTTTCAATAAGTGACAGTATGTATCAATATGTCCCAGTATGTTTTAATAAGTGACAGTATGCATCAATATGTACCAGTATGTTTCAATAAGTGACAGTATGTATCAATATGTACCAGTATGTTTTAATAAGTGACAGTATGCATCAATATGTACCAGTATGTTTTAATAAGTGACAGTATGTATCAATATGTACCAGTTTCTCTCACTATATTCCAGTATGTATTAGTAGGTTCTGGTTTGTGTCATTATGAGCATGCAGTAGTGTGTATTAATATGTATGAATATGTGCTAGTATGTATCAATATATGTTACTATGCATATACATATACATATGCCAGTCTGTATTAATGTGTCAATATATTCTAGTATGTATCAGTCTGGGTCAATATGTATTAATATGTATCAATGTAAACTAGTATGTGTTAGTCTGTGTCAGTATGTATTGATATGTATCATTGTGTGCTATTGTGTATCATAGTGTGCCAGTATGTACTAATATGTTTCAGTGTGTGCCAGCATGTATTTGTATGTGCAAATATGTATTTGAATGTGTGAATATGTAACAGTATGTGTGTATATATACCAGTATGTGTGAATGTCATTCTATGCTATAATATGTCAACATGTTTGTGCGAATGATCTATAATCTATGTAAACATTAGCAACATAAATGAACCCCAAACACAAAGAGAACACAAAGAGGTATATATACAGAGGCTTACAGGTAACAAGTAACACCTGGGAACAAAGGGACTAGACGCAAACTAGGAACAGGTAAGGGGCGGAAACACAGGATGGACACGTGACCAAAACAAAAACAGAAGCACATGGCTAATACATGACTAGAATGGTGAATGTAAACAAAGGATGTAGACCGACAGAACAAGGCAGGGGGGGATAACAGGTATCATATCTATACAGAGAAACTTTTATGAGGTGCCAGTTTCAGGTATATGTTCTACACGACCTCTTCAAGGTTTGAAACAACTGCAAACAAGCTGAACGTGAAAAAAAATTCACAGAAATATGTTTACTTGAATTGCTCATGTAAAGATACATTGACAAGAAATTACTGTAGATGGACCTTTTGGTTAATTATGTAAGTATTATTCTTGTTGCCACAGAAGAATTTTCAAAGAAACCAAAATTGCTTTTCTGGTGTCTAGCTCACACTATTTCTCTGCACTGTATAAAGTGTAACTGAAATAATTATGAATAACAATTAATAATACAGAATAATGATTCCGTAGCATTCACTGTCTTGAGTCTAATTGTGTAGACTCTGGGTTTTCTCATTTTTAGATCCAACATAAGAACAGATACTGAATGTGGTAAGTGCAGTTAAGGCGTGTGATATAGAGGAAATTGCTCACAATCTGTAGCAACAGTTAAAGTTTGACAGAGATTGATTGGATGGTGGCACTGTTTCTGAGTGTCAGCATGTTTTTTTCCTTTGCTGCACCTTCACCATTACATAGCTCTTTGTCTTCCTCTTTGCTCTCTGCTTCATCCTCACATTAAGGGTTACTGTGGAAACAACCGAACAGATCCAGCTCAACAGTATCAGTTCAAAAATGAGCATATTGTCCTAATTTGCACATAAATATGATAATTTTCAGCTTAACAGGCAGGTGCGTGCTGTGGCATTTAGAATGCTTTTATTTAAGTAATTAATATCAGTCAAATCGTAGTAGCTTGTGTGACCAGAGCATACACATGTTCAGAATCTGTATGCAAATATATGTGCCATATATATATATATATATATATATATATATATATATATATATATATATATATATATATATATATATATATATATATATATATATACACAATACTACTGCTGCTAATAAAAATTATAATAATTATAATATGTTCCAAATGTATTATATCTGTGTCTAATAGTGATATAGGCCCATATGTATTGCCCTATATATATATATATATATATATATATATATATATATATATATATATATATATATATATATATATATATATATATATCACATTATATACTGATCTTCCGAAATCTAATATTGTTTCTGCTTCCTGTTTTTTTTCTGATGCTTACATTACATTCAGGTTAATTTTGTCGGTATTCCATGGGGCCCAATGTGTAATTAGTGGAAAATGGTATAACAGACACTACAGGCTGCTCTGACCCACCTATACCTGATCACATATGTATGTATCATTGTGAGCTATTGTGTATCATTGTGTGCAAGTATGTACTAATATGTTTCAATGTGAACTATTGTGTATCATTGTGTACCAGTATGCATTAATATGTATCAATGTGTGCCAGCATGTATTTTTATGTGCAAATATGTATTTGTATGTGTGAATATGTAACAGTATTTGTGAATATGTGATGGTATGTGTGTATATATATCAGTATGTGTGAATGTCATTCTGTGCTACAATGTGTCAACGTGTTTGTGCAAATGTTTTTAAATTTGTATGATCTATAATATATGCAAACATTAGCAACATAAATGAACCACAAACACAAAGAGAAAACAGGAGGTATATATACAGATGCTCTGACCCACCTATACCTGATCACGCTATTGCACATTACTCATCTATAGCAGCAGCGCTTTATAGGTGTTGTTAAATATTTCAATAGCGGCTCATTTGGGTCATGTGACCCTGGTCCAGAGCCAGCCGGCTCATTTCTTCCCCATTTCTCCCCCTGACATTTCCTGTCTCCTCCCCGCATAAAGGGATGAAAGCAGTGAGGTACAGGCCAAATTAGACTGGACACGACACATGAAAGTCAGCAACACGGCAGCCCATAATAATGGCCTCATTTTCTGGTTACTCACCGAAATCCTACCAATGAACAATTCTGAAAGTGACCTTTGCTGCAACTCTTTGTTTTTGTTTAGGTTTTTGAAAAATACAAAAACAAAACACTGTATTGTCTTGCACTGGCTGTTTTCTGTACATAGATTAAAAACATACACCCCTTATTTTATTCCTCGAGGCCCACTAACAATGTTTATATGGTGTTATGTGTCAAAAACAGTTTATTTGTACTAGACCACCTTAGAATTAAACTGTCTGTTACTGTGTTTCTGTTCTTATTGTGCCTTTATGGCTGACATATGTAAATGAGCTCTGTACTGACTTTCAGTGATTCTTTCAAAAAGCAGTAAGGTTGAGACACTGCTTAAAACTTTAGTCTTAATGCGCGGAGCTAAACTGCTGTTTACTGAACCATATGGACTAGACCGTATGGACCATATGGACTAGGGAGTAAATGGGAACATAATTATTCCCTACTACACTGAACTCTTATTTCAAAATTCTTGGGCCCCACCATGTGGGCCCTTTAAGCTTGAAATTACTTGTAAATGGAAACATAAAACTACTATACATAAACTATGTCACCTGCTGTTAAAACTTAATCCTCTTAATCCCTTTCTTGAAAGCGTCATAGCAGTAAGTACTTATTTATCCATGTGTCTCTTTAAACCCATCATTACTAAGATATATATGATCTATGCCTTTACTTCAGGAGCCAACTGACCCAGTCATTAATCATAAAGTGCCTCGTAATCAGCGCGGGCCAACTTTGCTCTACATAGCGGAGACGTTTCACACCACCGTTCATCCGTAAAGCATCTAATCTTTTTATGCTTTTGACATTCTCAACAACAAGTATATTTGGTGTTAATTTTAATATTATTATCATTAGTAGTAGTTAGTGTTAGTAGTATTTTTTCTTATTTCTAAAATATGATGTATAGCATCCATAGTAATACTTTAGTTTATGATCCATTTGGTTAATTTTGCGATTACTTTTGACTCTTTTGGTGTACTATAAATGCAAGGATATGTTTTACTTCATAATACATTTAATCAGATTTTATAATTCAGCTGAGCTTAGGCCTTCATAGACTGTGTCAACAATGACTATGTTTCCATCAACTTTCTACACAAACTGCAAGCCACAAAATGAATATGTGTGAAACGAAAACTCTCTGACCTTTAGCATCAAGGATGCTTTACATAATGATGTCACTGTGTGCAAAAGTTGGTTTGACTTATTAATAAAAAATAAGTTGTGTTGGACATGTTTCCTTGTGCACTTTTGGCTTTCCAGGCTTCTCCCCAACAAACCTACTGCTACATATACTTTAACGCTATTATAGTTTATATTATAGTTTATGTTATTTTATGCTTTAAGACGTCATTTCTCTGTCACATGGAGCTATTTGTGCTCTTTCCATGTAGTCTTTTCTGCTCACTTCTGCTGAAAGAGCTGAAAAGAGGCAGTGCTGTTTTTATAAGCACCTTTGTCTCCTCGTCAGTCCAGTTTCATGCTGTTTGGGGTGGTTTGTGAGGGGAAATGTCACGTGACACTAAATTTAGGCACAAATGCATTTTTTGTTTTTTGAATGGAAATGTAGGCTGTCTCTGACTATTCACTTACTAGTTCTGCAAGCAAATAAAAACAACAATAACGCACACACTGATTGGATGAAGTTATTGTTTAGAATTAGAATTAGCCACATGTGTTTGTACACAGAAAAATGTGACCTCCGCATTTAACCCATCTGTGCAGTGAAACACCCACACACTAGGGGGCAGTGAGCACACGTGCCCGGAGCGGTGGGTGGCCCAATCCACGGCGCCCAGGGAGCAGTTGGGGTTAGGTGCCTTGCTCAAGGGCACCTCAGTTGGGGCCACGACTGCCCCACTACAGTGGTATAGTATTTCATACTGACATTAAAACTGCAGTCTTGTACCGCTACCTTTTCTCCATTGCACTATATACTGATCTGCCAAAATCTGATATTGTTTCTGCTTCGTGTATTTTTTTGATGATTACATTACTTTCAGGTCAATTTTGTGTGTATTCCATGGGGCCCAATGTGTAATTAGTGGAAAATGGTATAACAGACACTACAGGCTGCTCTGGCCCACCTATAGTGTCTTTTTGCTCTGAATAAATGTTTGTATGTCCTGATTGATTTTATAGCTGGTGGGTTCAACTGAGTACTTAATACTTTTTATATAAGGTTTTTCTGGAGTGAAAAAAATAGCATAGTCTGACAGAAGAAAGGCAAACCATGAGAGTTACCACCAACTGCGTACAGGTTTTTAAAGGCTGTAGAATAAGACAGGACAAGTTAAGATAACCATTTATTACTCCCACAATAGGGGAAACTCACAGAGCTACAGCAGCAAAGGGACAACAAAGGTACTCAAGATAAAAAACTAACAAGAAGAGAATTAACGAACAGACCCTTAACTAGGTTGATTACTGTTTGTTACTTATTACTCTATAGATAGTATATATAATGCCATAGATATAAACATTATAAATGAAGAAGCCAAAATTCTTAACACTATAAGAATATTCTACATCTATTGCACATTGAGTATTTAGCACTTCACATATTGTGAAACTAGAATTATTTGAGACTATGTTTCTATGTAAAGATTTTCACCAATTTGATTTATTTCATTCCAGACACATACTAAAACTGAGGTGTTTGTTTGCACACACAACTCAACAATCATCATTTACATGCATATTAAAAGTGATCATGACGTGTAGAATTCCGCTTGTTTTCATGACCACAAGCATCAATATGAGTTAAGTCAGTGAGTGACAAACAGCAGTACTGTAAATCCCACTGTGTTTAAAATGTTAAAAACTTTAAGACGTAAGTGTACATAACATGCACTTAATAAAGAAGAGAAGGGAGAAAAACATTAAGTCCAAACATTAAGTAAACATTCTATGACTCCTAAGCTGGATACCAGTTCAATACCTTTCACCATTCTAACTTCTAACATTCTAACTTTGTAAAATGCGGAAGAAGAGAAACTTCCATTGGGTATTAATTTTCTCTGTCGATCATGTAAACTTGCTGTAGTTCATTTGCTTAATCTCCTCTGCAGACCAGTTTCAGGTTATGTTGAAAGTTATAAAATGTCATTATGAAGCTATAACAAACCTAAAGTTTACAGTTGGAAACGTAAATGGACACAGGTGCTTACATGACTTATATTCTTTCTCTACTTAATGGCCCATTTATAGGTTCACCCACCTCATTCAACCATATAGAAATTATTCAGGAATGGCTGCAATCCGTCTAGACTTCCTAAATGAGGTGTATAAATGGATGTTTTCTATTCGAATTGCGCTATTAGTTGGATTTTAAAGGGATAATGAGGCTTTTCTTGACGTACATTTGTAGGAACTTTCAGGCAATGAAGGTAAAGTTTTCTGCCAATAAAACAACACTCAATCTTGAAATCAAAATCATGTAATCTAGTAACTACATTTGAGATCTTTTTACTTGCTAAGGTGTAATTTATTTTGCAGTGTATGATATCTAGCGATAAATGTCGTTCTTAGGGGTGTCTACAATTTAGAATATCTTGTTTTTTGTTGGAAAGGCATACATAATGCAAACCTAATTTGTCCTCTAATTTTAGTAAAATACAAGAGCTTAATGTAGCTGGTAAATATAGAGTCCAAGTATTACATTCAGAGTGACTATACAGCAAAGCAGCCCATTATGAATTCATTGTATTGGGATGTCATTGGGATATTGGGATATACATATTCCCCTATTCAGCTTAAAGCAGTTCAGTTTCTCCCACTCATGCCGAGGTTATGAACAGCCTGAACGGCTTTTTGAAAGAAGCAGAGCCAATCAGAACACAGCTCACTTACACATAGCAGCTTCAATGGGGCAGTAACAAAAGCAGCGCGATTAACTCGAAGCGATAAAGAGAGGTTTGAAAATAGCCATGAAAAAAGGAATTATGCATTCTGTTGGAAGATTAGAGGATAAAAGTCATTTGTTTGTTCACATGCAATCTGTAAAAATCCCATTTCTTTTTTTGCCTGCCCACAGTGTGAGGGATATGAGATATTATCCTGATGCCTAATACCCGCCTAAAGTGACAAACAGCTTTAACACGTTTCCTTAAAGGAAAGCTCGGACTGTTAAAATGAAAGAATGTGTTGAGGTGTTGATCTGACACTGACACTAGGAGATTTTGCTGATAAGATTTTTTTTGTTGGTGTTTTGGGAACAGACGTAGAACCTTTATGTTTGGCAAGCGCTTTCTATCCGTCTTAGGAACCCTGTGAGCCACTCTGGAGAACCGTGGCCGGTTCTGCTTTAAGCAGTTGTTAACAGATTTCCCTGATCAGCAGAGCTCCATTTGAGCGTTCATGCATTCCCCAGAGGACTTCCAACATGTAGCCATATGGCCGCAGTGCTAACGGTGTGCTTTTGTTTATCCACACCGCAGCAATTACAGGCATCAGCAGTGAGAGGCTGATCAAACATTTCCTGGAGCTACAGCTTGCCCAACACTCGTTGATTTGGTCACTTTAGGATAGTCAATCTGCAGTAAGCATTAATAAGCTTTCAAATATTTCCTTTCTCGTGTACTATGCTTTTTTAGTTACACTAATTGTGCTACTCTGCATTATATCAACTGGAATAATTCATACAGTTGTATCAGGGGCCACAGTTAATCGTGGGCTGGTCTGGTCCTAGCTACACTAATCACAGGCCAACCCAGTCAAATAGAGAAAGAATATTTATTTTAAACTGAAGGTAATAAAGTTTGCTTTGTTTTCTGTGAGTGCTTTCATAGCAGTTGCTATCCACCATTGCCTCAAGCCTTCAGTTCATGTCAGTTAAATTTCAGTATCAGTTGCTGTCAATAGATGGAACATAAAGCTAAAAACAAATGTTATTAAAGTAAATGGCCAATGTTACCTCATCACAGGTAATACTACAAATATTTTTCTTACCCATTATATATATCTTTGCATATGATGATAAGGCTTTTTTTTGAAAGTTTGTTTTGTTTTTACTCTGCACATCTCAGTTGTCTGATTTCACCACAGTCATATATACATATTGTCTTAAACACTAGATGTAATATACTGCTAATGTACTGTAATGTACTATAATTGACTATTATTCACCAACCTTTAAGCCATAAGAATGGCATGCAGACTGTTGGTCACATGGCAAAGCAGTACAGCTTACTTTGTGACATTGAGAATTTAAAGATGCATTTCCATGGTTTCAACTGGTTTTCCATGATGTTTGATCAGTAACCATTAAACCTTTTCTGCTGGACAAATTTATAACCAACATGTTAAAATGTTACATCAATAAAATATTGTGGTTTATTTATTTATTTTTTTGTTGTTGTTGTTGTTGAAACTGGACAAAATGACTCTTTCAAACATTTGGGTTGCTGACCACTTCCTTGGCAAGAATGATTAGGTTTATTTTTTAAAGTTTGCTGTATTCGTTTCCCATATATTTGCATATCTCAGCTGTCTCATTTTAAATCTGTTATGTTGTCCTCAGTAAGCAAATGAACAATGTTGTGTGGACGCATGCTGTTTATTGTGAATTATGCCTTCATGGTGGTTTCTATTGCTTTGTATCACCATAGAGCAGACGTATTGGTATAGGTAGAGTGATGACTATGAATCACTGCTAGATATATGCTATTGCCTGACATTATGACATTGTATATTAAGTTGGACTATTGATATTTTCATAGCCATACCCAGTAATTTGCTATGCAACAGGGCCACCCTTTCAAATGAAATGCTTTGTAGATTTTTGAAATGAAAACAAGTTACCACATCTTCAACAGAGAACATTGCACCGCATGTTTTAATTCTCAGTTACTAAAATTATGAATTTAACATACTCAGAGTACAATGAAACATAAAATGTGGTGGATTTTAAATCTGTGGTGTATTTTTAATGTGTTTGAGCTTTATATAGAAATTCATTAAAACTCATTAAAGCTTATTTATTGTTATTGCATTGATTAAACTTATCTAACTTCATCGAGGCTAACAGCACTATCAGCTATATGCTACAGGTTAACAGGTTAATCAGGTTAACAGGCCACAGCTTTTCCGTTAGCCTATGCTAGCTACGACTTGATTGAAATTTAAGAAATAACTACCACCCTGTGGCAGACTGAAAGGAACAATGTTGATTCTTGGGTAGGTCAGTGTCCTCTGACTCTGAACTAGATTTTAATTTTTCATTGTTTTAATTGTTAAGAAAAAATATATATATATTACAGTTAATTACACAGAAGCCTCAAATACTAAGTGCAAAACATGTCAATGTTTACTGTGTTCACTTTTTACCTTTATTACAGCTTCCATTCTTTTCAGAAGGCAAATCTTCTAAAAAAAAATCTGAAGCCACACCTTAAAAGCTTATATGTTGGTTTTGTATTTTCTGCTTCCCACCATTCAAGTTATCCCAAACACATTCAGCATTGCTGGGGACTGGACTCTGGTTGGTCTGTTGTTCTGAGAACACCAGCAGCTTCTTTGTTTGATTTGTCTATTACCTTCATCTTAACAGATCCTTTCAGAGTTAAGCTGTCTTCTCATAGTGGAAGGGTAAACCAAAACATCTGAAAGATAAAAGCTTTAAGTGCTATTTATTTGCTAGGGACAGTTGTGGAGGACTTGTCCAGCTCTTGCAGGTGGTTGTTAGGAGTCCCATGTTTTCTCTATAGCTTGAAACAACCTTTTTATATAGTTTTATAAACTCTGAGCTTGTTCACATGTTGATTTTTCCTTTCTTATGCAACTGAATTGTCTTATGTCTAATCTCCTTGAAAAAATAATAACTTGTATTTAATTGCCATTTTAACTGTAGATTATATAAAATGAAGGGTAGACTTTGGATTTTGCAGAGTTCTATATATCAACATTCATATGAGACCATGTTTTTATGCTGTATATCTACATCCTGTTAGGATTCAAACTACTGGATGATACTCCCAAGAGTGCTGCAATGGAATTAAACCAGGCATTTGATTGTTGTCGACATAATTGGAAATGACTCCAATATACGTCCGTTGAGACCACAAAATGGTAAGAGAGAGAGAGAGCGTGAGAGAGAGAGAGAGAGAGAGTAAGATAAAACAGAAACAGAGAAAGAAGCTCATGTATGGCTAGCCAAGCTGAAAGCTCTCAGACAGTTGAACAGTGGTGATAAGCTGTGCAGCAGATGCTGGCATATAGAGAGCTCACAGTGGATGCCACGTTCCTTTCAGCTGAGTCAGCCACGTGATTGACAGTCGAACTGAAGTGAAGATGGTCCAGCACTGGAGCAGTTTGCATTATTGAATACTGACTTTTCTCCAACTTTTTTGCCAAGGGAGATGAGCCATCAATCAACAGGGTCCACCTACAGGAGGAGGGAGATTAATTTGTTGCCTACAGGTAACTTGTGATTTCAGAGTCTGTGGAGTTTTAGAAATGCAACAGTATAAGGTTTGTATCAGTCAATTGAATATGAATCGAATAATACATTTAAAAGGGAGAGCAATTTTTTTTGAGGGAGGGGTCGAATGAAGATGTTAACTATCAAACATTAATAATTTGTATATGAGCAGATTTAATGGCATTGGGTTGCTAGAAAACCAGAGCTACTTTTACTTTTACTCTTACTTTTCTGTTACAACTAGAACACTGCTTAAAAATTCCGAGTCGATAAAACCTTTTTATTGGGCTATCGACTTTTGGCACAGTACATTATACAATAATGAAATCTTTGATTATCTGAAGACACTATTCTATGGTTTAAAAATTACTTATATGGCAGTAAGAAGGCAGTTTGTACAGGCTGAATGTTTGCAGATAGCTAAGGGTGTACCTCAAGGATCAATCTTAGGGCCTCTGCTTTTTACTGTGTATATAAATAGTCTTTGTCATAATGTGCCAAATGCAAATAATGAAATCTTTGATTATCTCAAGTTTCAAGTTTATTTGTCATTTGCACATCATGTCAGGACATAACATGCATTGAAATGCTTGGGGTGAGGCTCAGATACAACTCTACAGCAGGACAGCATTATATATGTAAAACAGTGCAAACATACAATAAATGGACAATATTAAAGTAAAAATAAGCTAGAAAATATACATATAGTTACTTACATGGTAGAAGGCAGTTTGTACAGGCTGAAGGTTTGACGATAGCTAAGGGTGTACATCAAGGATCAATCTTAGGGCCTCTGCTTTTTACTGTGTATATAAATAGTCTTTGTCATAATGTGCCAAATGCAAATTTTCATTATGGTATCATGATGATACTGTTCAGCACCTAATCCAAACAAGCCTTGTCTAATTTACAAGCTGTTTTATTAGTATACAATACTTCTTAGTCTTGAACTTTTTTAAAATGTTGACAAAACTAAAACAATGTTATTTATAAATTCAAGTCAAATGCCCTTAAGCCTTCAGTCGTTGAAAAAGGTGGTCGAGAATGTATACATACAACCCCTGGTTATAGTTTTAAGTAGGTCTTTGTACGGTGGCCGAGAAGACCTAACAAGCTGCAGGTTCACAAATGCACTGCAAACAGAAAACACTTTCATCAAAACGACAACATGTACACTACATTTAACAAACACGCTGCAGATCCACAAAACAAATGCAAGTTCACAAACACTCTGCAAAACCGTTCACAACACAACAGAAGTGTTTCCAGAGGACACTTAAAGGCCGTGGGACCATATACGGCGATGCCCCAGTTATACTTGCTAACTATAATTATCATGGTTTTATTACAGGCTAAGAAATGAAGTGGCAACATTTTGCTTGCATACCGCTAAAGCCAGTCATGTCTAGCCAAAATATATTTATTTCATTAAACAGAGCAAATGTTTCAGCCTTTTGCATCTTCTGAGAAGCAAAACACTACTTCTTTCTGGGCTTTTTCGCACGGCAGTGTTCAGAAAATGAAATAATATTTTTTTTTTTGTTTTGTGCACCTGCAGTTATAGGATAAGGAATTGTTAGCTAATGTTTCTAGGCTACACAAAGACAAACTGTAAAACTCACAGGTTTTATTACAATAGCTAGAGTGAATTATTCATTTCACATGAGTACAGATTTGGCTGAAATGTAAAAGACAAGACAGTTACTAATATTACAATGTCTGTGTTTTTTGCAAAATGTTTGATCATTGTGCTCTGAAGTTACAGAAATCCATCTTCTGCTATCAGGTCAAAAGGTATTGCCCTTTCTGTGGCTTCAGATTGAAGCGAATACCATATATATGGTCGCTGTATATGGTCACACAGCCTGTAAGTGACCTCTGGAAACACTTCTGTTGTGTTGTGAACTGTTTTGCAGAGCGTTTCTGAACTTGCAATTGTTTTGTGAATCTGCAGCGCGTTTGTTAAATGTTGTCTATTTTAATGAAAGTGTTTTCTGTTTGCAGCGTGTTTGTGAATCTGGGGTGCATTGAGTCTTCTTCGCTACCGTATCTTTGACTTTCAAGCATCACATTATGAATGTGGCAATAAATTGTCCCAGTGTTTTGGAGATTTTATTGTAGAAACTGGTCACGGTTCGAGGCTTAAAGCAACTTGTTTCTGCTACTTTTTTTAAATCTGAAATTGATTATATTATTATACCAGCGGTGTCATTTACATGCATGTACCTCTGTATTGTTTACATTAATTAAACACTGTTTATCATGGTGCCATAAAATTTATTCCTAATTGTCAGTTGTTTACTCACCACTGCATTCTTTACGGAAGAACAGCTTTGTCCTACACATAGGCGGATGCGTTGGCATAACTTAATTTATGAAACTATACAAGCCTTCTTATCTATGTCATTTCATATATCCTGGCCAGGTCTCTCCTGTAAAAGACATCTTAAATCTCTGTGATTGTTTCCTGGTTAAATGAAGGAAAATAAAATCTCAAGGTAATAAACCATTATTTCAGCATAATCAGTCAAAATCTTGAGCAGTTTAGACATTTCAACATAATCAGCCAAAATCACATGAAAACAAGCCATTATTCAGCATGATCGTTCAAAATCGTTTAAAATTTCAGCTATAAACGTGTAAAATGTGCTATAAACTACAAAAAAAGCAATTATTTCATC
Source organism: Megaleporinus macrocephalus (assembly GCA_021613375.1). Taxonomy (NCBI): domain Eukaryota; kingdom Metazoa; phylum Chordata; class Actinopteri; order Characiformes; family Anostomidae; genus Megaleporinus; species Megaleporinus macrocephalus. The sequence goes on from CM038727.1 coordinate 18,076,082, forward strand.
ATAATCCGTCAATTATTTCAACATACTTTTTCATATATATATATATATATATACACACACACATATATATAATCCTGGTGTCATCGGGCGAAGCCAGGGTACTCCATTGACAGGTTGCCAGTCCATCGCATGGCCAACACACACTCTCACACACACTTACACCTACAGTCAATTTAGATTAGTCTAACATGCATGTGTTTGGACTGTGGGAGGAAACCGGAGTACCTGGAGGAAACCCACTCAAGTACGGGGAGAACATGCACACTCCACACAGAATGAGCACACTCCGCTACACCGCCATGCCACCCATATATATGTGCCTCCCACAGTCCAAACACATGCATATATATATATATATATATATATATATATATATATATATATATATATATATATATATATATATACACTAATCAACCATAACATGAATAGCACCTCCTTGCTTCTACATTTACTGTCCAATTTATCAGCTTTACTTACCATATAGGTATATACAGTTTGTAGTCCTTCATTATGACAATGGTCATAACCACTGCTGTGTCTGATCCACTCATACCAGGGCAACTTACACTAATACACTGAGAATGATCCACCACCCAAACAATACCTGTCCTGACCATTAAACAACACGGTAATAAAAAATACAAAGTATACTACAACATGCTCCTGTATGGTAAGAGATAAAATGGACAATAAGTGTCAATACAAGGAGGTGGCTTTAATTAGGGATGCAGAAATACTGATATTAGAACTAGGCTGACACTGCGCTCATTTATTTGTACAAAAAAAAAAAATCACTGCTTACAACACCCAATGCCTGCTGATACCCTGAGATGTGGGCCTAGTATACACTGCTGTGTTACTAAATGAATGATTCAAGTTGGCAGTTAAGGAGAATCTGCTCCAGCGAAGTGTTACTGACCCTGTGGAGGGCTGCTGGTCATTTAAAACATTCAGTCTTGGCAAATTCCTGCCAGTACAATACATAAACACTATTACAGTTGCTTCCCAAATATGGGTGAAGACACACAGTCTTAAAATACATTTTCTACAAAAGTTACTACATGCCTACTTTAGTCTGTGTGACTGAGTAGAATAACAAGTTTACGCTATGTTCATTTTTTAAACTGTCTTTGCCAAATAGACAGAGAAAGATCACATTGTCCTACCATGTCCTACATTTTTAGAGATATTTTAGTGAAGTACATTCAAAAATCACATTTTATTAATAGGACATATTGTCTGCACGCAAGACTACCATTAACCTCATCAAAACATAGTCACAGATTTAGGTTCCCTGTAGAGTTTCTCGGTGGCATGATGGAGGATGACAGTTTCGAAGCGGAGGACAGCATGGGGATTATTTTAATGGGGATCATTAAAGATGAATGCTGTGGCACAGTGTTAATAAGGCCCAGAGAAAGCACCTTTTCAGCTAGCAGCACTTTTTTATTATTCTCATAAGAAGCACAAGACCCATCACTAAGCAGGTGCACCTGCAGAGAGTTCCTGGCATCATCCATCTTCTGCTGCATGCTCAGAGATGCTCAGTGTGGTGAAAAAATGACTTTGAGCTAAAACACAACTGGATGAAAGAATGCACATTGGTGTCTTGCGTGGTCTGTTGTAGATGATTATTAAACTCTTGACAGAGTATCAGTATCACGTCAGCAACACATCAGTGAAGTAGCAGTAGTGAAGTCAGACATCTAGTCATTCATTTAATCATTCTCCAAGCTGCTAATCCTGGAGTCTGTCCCAGTGCTGATTGGGCAGAAGGCGGGAAACACCTGGTCAGGCCAACAGTCAATTGCAGGGCACATACACCGACGTACAGATTCACACAAACACCTATTCACACTTAGCGGGAGGAAGCGCAGCACCTGTAGTGAACCCACGCTGATATGGGGAGAACGTGCAACACAGAAAGGACAGGAATCAAACCCAGGTGCTTCTTGCTGTGAGGCAACAGTGCTACCCAATGCACCACTGTGCTATCCTCTGAATACTCTGAAGTAATATAAATATTAAGATATAGTGTTGATACCTTGCTTACATTAGGTTGATGTATTCTAACCACAACTTTAACCAAAAACCTAACACTAACAATCACCCTGACCCTAATCCTCACCTTAATTCAACCAATAACCTAATCCTAACCTTAACCTCAACCCTAAAACCTAATCCTGACCCTAATCTTAATCAAGACCCAATCCAGTTAAACTCCAGTTACAGGACGGAGTCAGCAGCTTGTTTACAAAAGCTTGTTGAGGATGTTGAGATGGTCTGTTTATTTTATTTGTCAGTGACTTGACATCGTTGATACGTTGAGTGTATGTTCAGTGTTTATTTCAGCTAAAAGGGATCACTCTAAATAAATTGTCACTTCATCATCACCTAGAGGTCCACCTGAATGACAGACTGGTTGTGGCCAATATTGGCAGTGACATAACAGGGGAAGAGGCAAACCTCTCAGTAAACATATTTGTCACATACAGCCATTTATGTGAGATACATGAAAAACAATTTGAAATTGACCATTATTTGAAATGTCGGCCAAATATACACTACCACTCAAAAGTTTTAGAACACTACCGGTCGACAGTTTTAGACCACTATGGCTGTACATCTGACAATTCTGACTTGGTAAGTTTCTAGGAAAGAGGATTTTACATCAAACTGATCTAAATCATTTAAAAGTTTAAATATGCAAATTGAAGAAAATGCAAAACTTCCCTTTAATGTTTTTTAATTAATAAAGAACATTATCTGTCTGCCACTAATGTGAGAAAGCTGAAGAAAAAGGGAAAAGCTGAAAGCCAGAAGAATTTTTAATAGGGCTTCTGGGGCTCAATTTTCAGGTTGGTGTAATGTGGTGGGATATCAAAAAATTAAATATTTATTATTTTAAATCTTTTAAAACCAGACAGTGTCAAAGATCTCCAGGGTAATATGTAGACGTTTATATTAAAATGTCTTAAAATGTTCAAGATAATAATCAAACCTAGAGTTTTGTGAAACGAATCAAATAAGCATAAGGTTTGATGATTTTTTGGCAGGTATGTATACAAGAATCGTTAAAACATTTTTACAGAAGCCCATTCATTAAAAGAAATATGTCTCTGCTGTCTACTCTGGAGTCACATGCCTCAGGTTCCCACTTAGAGCCCTGCTTTATTATTTTCCCTGCCGTAACACACCTCGTTCAAATTCTAATTAATTAAAGCCAGTCTAACAAATTACATTCAAGCAATTGCATTAGCTTAGCTTACTTAAATGTCAAACTGCTGAAGCCTGAGATGAATTAAGCACTCTCATTTGTGGGATATTTCTAATGCTAAAACGACTTAACCCATTCAAATCCAATGATTCGTTAGTCTGGTGATGTTTTGTTTGGTGTTTTTTTTATTACAATAGTTTTCAAAAGAATTGTTCACAATTAAATTTGGATTAAGACGGAATTTTGCTAAACCACTTAGCTGGAGTTGTCCAAAATATCGTCGCTGACCAATGAGAAACATGTATCTCCATTTTTGTTGATTTCTATTTTTCACCATCAATCAAACGCAGCAGCTGTTGTTTACTTTGTGGAAGAATTTCACAATGAATTGACCAATAGAAATGCTCCAAAACAGCTTAGAATAATTCTGGTTCCATTGACTTACATTTAAAGTGAAGACAGTTTGTTATGTGGACATCCCTCCTAATTACAGACATCTGGTCTTACATCCAAAACCATATCTGACAGGTGTATACAATCAAGCACATGGTCATGCAATTTCTATAGACAAACCATTGGCAGTAGAATGGGTCATAGGTCTTGGGAAGAGTTCAGTGGCTTTACATGTGGAACTCTTAAAAGATGCCACCTTTGTCCAGTTTGTTTGTGAGATTTCTGCTCTGCTAGATCTGCCCCGGTCAACTGCAAATTATTATGGAAGCAACAACAGCATAGCCACAAAGTCTTAGAACATGCGAACTCATATTTTTCCAAGCCAGTTATCCAGTAAATGTTTTATGAAACTGCAACCAAATTTCAGAAAGGAGACAAAAAATGTGTGAATTTTAGGGCTGAATAAATAAAACAGATCTCTCAACAGGCTAACAGTGCTCATTATAGAGCCTCATTAAAATCCAGTCTTACATAGACATGAAAGCACAGCAGCATCATAGCTGTACTGCAGGACATGTAAAGGCTAGCATGTGGCAAGTAGATACCATTTGGTCAAATGCTTCCAGTGTTAATGAAACTGGCTGGCAAACCCTGTCAGTTACACTGCATAACCTATATGAACTTCTTGAACCTCAAATACTATGGGTAGTGAGTTTGTCTCACTTTGCAGCTATAGCAGCTTCCACTTCACACAAGACTTTCAAGTGAGCCCATTCAGTCAAGAGAGCATTTGTGAGGTCAGACACTAACGTTAGATAATAAATAAATGTTCCTATTCATCCCAAAGGTGTCCAATGGGGTTAAGCTCAAGGGCTTTGTGAAGGCCACTGTAGTTCCATAGTTTAGTGGTGACATCAAGAGGCGAGGGAGTCAGGAACCCCCTTATTAAGCTCAGAGATAACCCGAATAAGTCAAAATAACAAATTTTAAGGTCCCTGAAAATTAACCTATGATGGCATGCTGTTCATTAGAAATAAAGGCACTCAAACATAGAGGGAAAGGGCCTTGTGTAGCCTGCTTAACCACAAATCAAGGAACTTCTATCTTTAATATTCTTAACTAACTAGTGGTGCAACCTAGCTCTCTGTAAAGCTCTACAATATCGTCTAGCCGAACTAGCCCTGTTTTCCAAGAGACTGGTAGAAAATAGTGAATTGTTACTTAGAAGAAGACACATGTAAATCTCAAGCAATGTGTGTAAGACCACATTGCCAAACATCAGAAGAGCATTTCCAGAAGAAGAACAGTAAAACCAAACTGCAACTGAAGCTAGCATCAACACTGCCAAGGCAAGTAAGTTAGCAGTCAGTCTATGCTGGAGTAGCCAGGGAACATAGGACCCCCCAGATACCAGGAGATATTTTGCACACTGGGCAACATTGTTTTTTGCCACCCCAACCAATACTTAAGCTTCTGTGCAGCTATTTCACCATGGAACTCATTTTATGAAGCTCCTGATGCACAGTCCTGGCTCTGATGTTGCTTCCAGAGGCTGTTTGGAACCCTGAAGTGAGTGATATAACAGAGGATAGACAATGTGACTCTCAGTAGCCCAGCACTGTGAGTTTGCCAGGTCTGTTGTTGGGTGACTAACTGTTGTTGCTTGTAGATGCTTCAATTCCACACTAATAGCACTTACAGTTGACGGGACAGGTCTAGCTGTAAAAAATTCACAATCTAACAGTGCCATATTTCTATAAATCACTAAGATCCACCGCATGGCTTATTCTACTGCCACTGTGGAGATTGCATGGCTATGCGCTGATTTATCAACCTGTTAGCAAGGCTGAAAACACCTGAACCTAATAACTAATAACAGGGGGTCAGTTAGTGGGAAAATGCCCCGCTTTCTAATAATTATAACACATCTACTTCTATACATGTCTCTAGAGTGGCAGGCAGCAAGAATAAAGAAGCTTTTTATTGAGCATGACCAATACAAATGGTATATAAGCATACATTTGTTTTGCTAGCTGTCGTAAGGATGAAGTATGTTGCGGGGAAATAAAATTTTCTAAATAAGTAGGTCTTAGAGGGTCATGTTCATGTTCAAGTTTGGCTTTGGGTTTGGAGATTAGTCTGCTAAGCCTTGCCTGCTTCCTTCAGCTTGTGGGTTAAGCAATATTACATTAATTAAGATTTTACAGATAAACAACCAACTAAGCTAAATAAAAATGCAGCCTTTTAAGACCAATTTCTCTGAATACTCTACATTTTTAAGAGCTTGTCAAAGGTGCCCAGTCTTAGTTACAGTTACTAAGCTAGGATTGTACAATCAGTATTACTAACATTCTAGAAATGGTTCAAAGTCATGGAATTGGTTCTAAACCTATTTTGGACTAAAATCATTTTGCTCTAAATGACTGTATGCCTCAATTATGTTTATGCAATTATTAAAATAAATTATTTATCATTCCATTTGGTCACTACCAAAACAGTCATAACACAAATATGATCATTTTTTAATTCAAATGCAAAATAGTTGACTCAATATGAATACATATTTTTTGGTAGTGGCAATTCTTAATGTTACTCACTGATTTTTAGATTTTAAAGCACATTCACTTCAAACAATGAGTTCTAGCTATGTGGACATGAGGGACAGCGATGTAATTTCATTTCCTGCTCTATAATCCTGGGTACAATTAAGTCTTATATGAAAATTTAAGAATGGAAATCCGAAGGATCTTTTTAAAAACATTGAAGAATGCAAAAATGAAAGAGAGTGTAAAGTTAGGCAGTAGGGTTCTGGGATAACAACCAGCCAATAGAAAGAACACTATATAATAATAATTTAGTATATATTTATTATACATTATTTATTTATTATCTCAATGCATGGCTTGGTCATTTAAACAGAACACAAAATAATCCTACATAAGTATGTAATGTCTGAATGTGTTTTTATTTGTGGGACTGCAGTTTAAGCTACTTCAGTAGAATGGTCTATTTAGGGGAGGGGATGAGTGAAAGGTTTAAGGTCTTAAGCACAAAGAAAAGTTAAACTAGGATATTAATCATTTATATTAAAAGTACAAACTAAATCATTTGTGTTTTCCTGTTGGTGTCTAAAGCTCAATAAAAACTAAACTTGGCCATTTCATTCAACTCCTCCGTTTTCTTTTGGTTCAGGAGAGTGGGTACACCAGTGGACGCTTTTGATTAAACTGTCAAACAAATGGGAATCTTCCGACAAGGCACAAAGGGTGGAAGATATATTAAATTTAAACAACAGCTTCTCGCTTGCATGTGCACGCTATCAATATCCACATCAGTACCACTTCAGTGAGATGCTACAACAGTGTCTCTCCGGTTTAAATGCTGGTGTACGGCATTAAGAGCGACAGCATTTATGGAATTACAGTCAGGAGAATCCACAAGCAGAACAATACACACTCCTCAGCTTTCTGCATGCCAGACAGGGCCACACATTTTAAACCACCACAGATTTGCATTAATGAGAAGAAAACCTTGTAGCTTTGAATAAGTAAAAAAAGGGAAAGAGTTCTTAAAGTGGAATTCCAGCGATTTCTCTGCAAAATTATGTATTTAAAAAGAAAACAAAGTCATTTTCAATGGGTTCGTGTGAATTGCTCTGTTCTACAGAAACTTGCAGGGGCAGAATCGCTCACAGATTGTTTACACAATCCATGTATTGCCATATATCAGATTTCTGTATGATAGGAACCAGACAGCCACCTATAAAACCTTTCTTACAGGGAGATAAAGTTATTACATGGAATGGGGAAGGATACACTGCCTGATAGCTGAGATATTGCTTTAGAATAGTTTCGAGAAGCTTTTGGTCTAAAATTAACTTTTCAAATCTATTTACAGTAAATAAAAACATTTTTATGTACAACTATGATGAAATGTTATTGCTGTTATGTCAAAACCTTGTATCTCCAAAGTAATTTGGAAAAAAACTTGATTTATCATGTTAAACCAGCTGGCAAATTCAGCTCTACTGTTCCATCATATTCTTATCCAGTGAGCAAAAGCACAAACTGCTAGTCTGGTTGACGGTCTTCAGTTCACTTGGGTATATTTTGCTTGGAAACTGAAAAGAATTGGGGTAGATTTTCCTCCAAAACAAGCAAATGCCAATCTATAATCCACTTGTGTACCTCAGTAAGTATGACTCCCCTGCATGCTGTGCAGGGTTCAATAGATGCATGCTGCAATGGAAGTTATGTAAAACCTGCTGGGAGTACACTAATATCAGCATGTGTGTAGTGAGTTGTGACACTAGCACTGTGCGGTTTGAATTTTATCTTGAATTTCCTGCTGCTTCTGCCACCGTACACAATGCTGGCAATGCAAAGAGACATTTAATACACAAATATATTATTTTGCAAATTTTGTAGCTTTGGAAAATAAAATGTTGAAAACAGCAGCTAACGCGTTACATTAAAGGACCCATATCGTACGGTCTTGTCACTTATTTTCCACTCATAACATTTTTGCATAATTTTCAATGTCAAGCTTACTTTTAACACCATATTCTAAAGGAAACTTCATCCACTTTCACTGTTCTGTATGTGATGGGAAACAGATACAGGTAGTCAAGCAGTGTACTGACTGCTCTTGGTTCAGATTTGGGATTGCGTGGTCGCATACTGCCTTGTCGAAAAGCACCATTATTTTTTCATATTGACTAGATATTGATTGACTAGATATAGATATTGAATAACATTTGTGCATAATTTTCAATGTCAAGCTTACTTTTAACACCATATTCTAAAGGAAACTTCATCCACTTTCACTGTTCTGTATGTGATGGGAAACAGATACAGGTAGTCAAGCAGTGTACTGACTGCTCTTGGTTCAGATTTGGGATTGCGTGGTCGCATACTGCCTTGTCGAAAAGCACCATTATTTTTTCATATATTGGCTGAACATGACTGGGTAGTAGGGATTGTAGGGAATAGACTTACTAAGGTGTAAACCAACTATAAAATTTCTAACTCAATAGAACATTTGTGTGAGTTTGTTTTTATGAATACAACATTATGGAAGACTAGTTTTGGAGAAGGCATATTCTGGTAAATTTCATCAGTACTGAATTAACAGTTTTAAAATATTTGACTGGTAGTGTACTAAAACGTTTGACTGGTAGTGATCTAAAACGTTTGGCTGGTAGTGTACTAAAACGTTTGGCTGGTAGTGTACTAAAACGTTTGACTGGTAGTGATCTAAAACGTTTGGCTGGTAGTGTACTAAAACGTTTGGCTGGTAGTGTACTAAAACGTTTGACTGGTAGTGTATTAAAACGTTTGGCTGGTAGTGTACTAAAACGTTTGACTGGTAGTGATCTAAAACGTTTGGCTGGTAGTGTACTAAAACGTTTGGCTGGTAGTGTATCTAAAACGTTTGACTGGTAGTGTATCTAAAACGTTTGGCTGGTAGTGATCTAAAACGTTTGGCTGGTAGTGTACTAAAACGTTTGGCTGGTAGTGTACTAAAACGTTTGACTGGTAGTGATCTAAAACGTTTGGCTTGTAGTGTACTAAAACGTTTGGCTGGTAGTGTACTAAAACGTTTGGCTGGTAGTGTACTAAAACGTTTGACTGGTAGTGATCTAAAACGTTTGGCTTGTAGTGATCTAAAACGTTTGGCTGGTAGTGTACTAAAACGTTTGACTGGTAGTGTATTAAAACGTTTGGCTGGTAGTGTACTAAAACGATTGGCTGGTAGTGTACTAAAACGTTTGGCTGGTAGTGTACTAAAACGTTTGGCTGGTATTGTACTAAAACGTTTGGCTGGTATTGTACTAAAACGTTTGACTGGTAGTGTACTAAAACGTTTGACTGGTAGTGTACTAAAACGTTTGGCTGGTAGTGTACTAAAACGTTTGACTGGTAGTGTATTAAAACGTTTGGCTGGTAGTGTACTAAAACGATTGGCTGGTAGTGTACTAAAACGTTTGACTGGTAGTGTACCTAAAACGTTTGGCTGGTAGTGTACTAAAACGTTTGGCTGGTAGTGTACTAAAACGTTTGACTGGTAGTGTACTAAAACGTTTGACTGGTAGTGTATTAAAACGTTTGGCTGGTAGTGTACTAAAACGTTTGGCTGGTAGTGTACTAAAACGTTTGACTGGTAGTGATCTAAAACGTAGTTGACCTCAAATGTTTGAACAGTAGCGTGTCTCATTTTAATTTTTACTCTTCATTTAATCATCATTGTGTGTAAATTAAACAATGAATGGACCAAACAATTGCTCCAAAGGTGCTTGTATTAAATTTCACTCTCTGCTGTAAAGTTGCTGTTTTGGAGATACCTATTTTTTATTTGGTCAGCAACGATATATGTACTAAAATACACAGGTTTATCTAGAAATGAGGGTATATAGAAATCCTGGAGTCAGGTATTACTAATCGGGCTCTGTGGGACTAGAGAAACAACCAACATATAAATAAAAATAGATATTGAAAATGTGGCTGGTTACATACACTGTGCAATTTAAAAACAGGAGTAAATTAGCAGTAGTGTCTAAAAGACTGGTTAGGATTTTTTCTTTTAACGATAGCTGCAGAGTTTTCTGTGTAGGATTTTGTCTTAAAACTCAAAATTCTGAGAAAATTATTAAAGTAATTAAATTCTAAGGAAATATTTTTAAGAAATTAAAAATCGCTTAAAATAATGTGACTTTTTTCTACATCATCTGGTGGGAATGAATTTAAGAGTGATACGCCTAAAGATTTGTAGACACCAGCGTTTCTTCTTAAATTAAATGTTTTAATAGGGAGTTTGTGTCTCTTACCTGCAGTAACAGCCTCTACTCTTCTGGGAAGACTCCACAAAAGGCACATTGCTGTGACAATTTGATTGCATTAAACCACGAGAACATTGTTGAGGTCAGGCACTGATGCTGGATGACCGATTCTGGATCACTCAAACTCAAGGATTAAGGTAGAGTTCCATCGCTCCAGGGAAAGCTGTTGCACCGCTCCACAGCTCACTGCTGACAGCTTTATGCCCCTCTAGCCCACATTCGGCATTGGCCATGGTCACCTATGGCTCATGTGAGGCTGCTTCAGAATGTAACATTCTTATGGTCAGTGCTTTTCTGTGGAGATTATACAAGCCGTATCAGAAATGGGTGAACTTACAGTAGCTGAATACGCTCAAGGGCTGTCTGGATACATTGGGATGTATGGTGGGCTGGAAAAGAATATATATGTATATTTAGAAATGGATTGAAATGGGACTTAATACTGGAGTCTAAGTGTACCCTGCTGACTCCACTCTCTCCACTCAAAAGCCTCTGAGATTATTAGTGCAGTCAGAGCCAATTAAGCAGGCAATTTTCTGAAAATGCCAGACATTAAAAACCAATAGCTTAGCCTTTATGAAGTTCCTTATTACGTAGGTAGTACAACATGGGAGCATTTTGTATTGCTGATCAGGCAAATGCAAACAAGAAGATGAATGCAGTGTGAAGAGGCATATTGATTTTTTGCCCATCTTGAAAGACCCCTTCTTCAGAGAAATATTGACCTGCTCGGCAGAGCATCAGAAGGAATGGGGGTTTCTTTAAAGGGCACGAGTAGCAAACACCACAGAAGCACGTGTTTTTATCATATGGGTGAATTACAATGTGATGTATTTATGCATTTCTGGTATATCTTTATTTTGCTAAACATTTAACAAAACAAACAACATATATGTTTAACGCTTAGAAGTCAGACTTACTGATGCTCATTTCCACACAGCCATTTTTCCAACCTATCTTTAGCATTTAGAATTGAACAGTCCATATTAGTTTACTGTGCTTTTTAGATCATTGTTACTGTTGCTGTCCAAAGAAAAACATGCATCTCCGAAACAGCAACTTTACAACTTTTGGATATTTGAATGTAGATCAATGTAAAGAGTTTTCTTTACTTGTGATTGTAAAGCATTTCAACAGGTCCATTCATCATGCAAAGGATGACCACCACTGCAAGTTTGGTGATTTGATTTGCTTTCTCACCCTGGGGTTAAATAAAGAATCAGAATCTCTGTGTTTCACAAACAAGAAATTAATGTATGACATACTAAACAGAACAGACAAGCACACAGATTGTTAACAAGTATTTAACTAAGGGGAAAATATAATTAAACAATAAACAGAACAAAAAAATAAGAATAACTGTTGCTAAGGAGATATGTGAATTTGCATACATATGCAAGCCTGCGTGGACTTGTATTATAAAAACTTTACTTATTACAGAATGATATGTACATTTATTATATGGAGCATCTTTGCAGCTAAGCATTATATACTGCACAGAAGTTACTGTAATACTGTGAGATTCAGTTCAAGTTTAAAGTGTGAGCTGTCCACTGTAACTACAGCTCTGAAGAAGAAGCTATTAGCATGTCTAGTTGTACTGATTTTGATGGTCCAGAGAGAGGTGCCTGGAAGAGGTTATGTCCAGCATGAGAGGGATAATCTATAATTCTGCTGGCACTCTTTAGCACCCTGCTGTTGTAGATGTTCTTAAGTGTTGGCAGTCTACATAATTTGCTCTCCTGATTTTGCATTGGAGTTTGTCTCATTTTCTTGAGGTGAAGAAGCCAAATCAGATGTTTACAAATGATGATGATCGCTGTACAGACCTGGATCAACAGGGTCTGTGGCAGGTTGACTTTGTTCTGCTGCCTCAATAACAACATTCTTTGCTTTATTTTCTTGGCTATGGAGATTGCTTGCTCTTGCTTTAAATCGCCGGATATGGTAGTGCCCAGGAAATTGAGTGACTCCACAGCGATGCACTGCAGAGCCATTGATGTTGCTGCCGCCTTTTATGCTTTGAGCAGCAGGTGGTTGCTGCTGCACCAGGAGACCAGCTACTCGACTTCCTTCCTGTAGGCATACTCATCACCATTGGCTGTGAGGCCCACCACAGTGGCACATCTCATGGCACAATCACGGCCTCCCTGGTGTTTTGCCTTATGCCGATGCTACAGTATAAAACTCAATCTAATAGGTACATTGTTAAAACGATCGATAAGTACAAGTAATGCATGATTCAGCCAAAGCCAAAATAAAGAACAGAAAAGAGTGGGAAGGAAAAACATCCTCAGAGCAAAAGAAAGAAGGGAAGTAATACTTAAAATGAGAATGCTCAATGGTTAACACCGCATAGTCAGACAAAGCACAAATTATACATAAATATGCATAAAAGTGCAGCCTGTGATTGGACGGTAGTCTTCAGATTAAGCAGTGATATCCGATGACCGAGTCCAATCAGAGTAACAATAAGAAACAGATCTGAAAATCTGATGGAAATCAGTCAGTTTTACCAGTTAAAACCATGTTTTTGTTGAAGATGACTATTGTTGGGATGTATGACAGTGAAAAACCATGGACAACAATAACTGTTACAATAAATACTGTTACAAGTCTACAGTGATAATCGATTAGTAGGGAAATTAGTAAAGCTCAGTGCATTGTGATTGCATGTGTATGATCTTCAGCAGGGCCAGCAGGCAAAACTTTACACATAGCACTCCACAGCAAGAAGCTCCATGGTGCCCGCAAACCAAGTTATAGAGAAAACTGGACTTCTAACAAGAATTTGCCTGATAAACCACAAAACAGTCCCTATAAGATATACAGTATGCACAGCCTTCGTCTTTCAGAGAGAGAAGAACATGACGCTCTAGTCTTGCTTCATGTCTAAAAACATTCACAGGTGTTTTTGTCCATATTTCCACTGTGAGAAGACATCTTAACGCTCCAGGTCTAAAAGGATGTGTAGCTGTTAAGAAGTCCTTACTGAGAAAAGGAAATGCTGCTGGTGTCCTCAGAACAAAGGATGAACCACTCTATGCTGAATTCAGACCTCAACATCGCTGAATATGTGTTTGGGTCTACATGGATAGTATCTCCAAAGACTGAATTGTGGAGGTGTGGTGGCGTCTCTTGAAAAGAATGGAAGCTGTAATAAGGATATAAGAATGAACAGTGAAATAAAAAACTGAAATGTGATATTGTTCTTGCATGCTGCGTTTTTCCTGGTGCTGGAAAATGAATAGCACATAATGGCTGTTTGGACTGCAAATGACATAAATAAAGGACATCAGCACAAAGAGCTAATTAGCTTAGTGAATTCACAATCATTTCTTAGCAGATTCAGTAAATGAGGAGTAAAAAGGCATCTAATCGTCTGAACTGTAGTCTCCTTTAAACAAAAGTAAAATGCAATCACTCTGTATTCACTGTGAAGAGCCTATATTGTATGATGAAGAACAGCAGGGTAAGAATAATGGTTCTTTAAACAATAGTGCAGTACTAAAACTTAAGCCAGCACTGCTTAGCCAACATAGCAATATCTTAACCTATGTCTCAGCAGAGAGCTTCTAAGACCTTTGAAAACAAACTTTAATAAAGTGATCAATGGAATAATGATGTAAGTTGATATTCAAAATACAAATCAGCCAATGTCAACATGAATAATATAGATATGAATCATATTTCTTGATGCAAAGGGCCCAAATATATAAAATAAATTAAATAATAATGTATATACAAATTTAAAATATAACTACTGCTACTACAACTACTACTAATAATAATAATAATGTTTTGTTCAAGAAGTTTGAAATATTTTAGGTTATGTAACTTTTGGTAGTATTTGGATTCCAGCCAAGTTGAATAACATCTTCTGTAGACTTCAATTACAGATAGTAGCAAAGAACATTAAGCTTTAAAACTCTGATAAGCATCACATTACTGGCTTTCCCTCCTTTCACTGCCAGCTTGTCAGCACTTGCATATAAATCCACATTCATCAAACTTCTGTTGGTAGTGTTACAGATTATCCTAATGCAGTGATGTGTAACCAACAGTAATTAAAATCTAATAACTGAAATTACTTCAGTAGTTTCTGATAAAAGACCATTTCATGCTGGTCTAGAGGCTGAAATAATTTGTGAAGAATAACCACCAAGCGACAGCAAGAATTTGTAAAGCAATACAAGTCAAGTTCCATTTTTATTTGAGAAAACTTTAATAGATTAAACAACCTTTTAAATGATGTTTCACCAGTTTACCAAATTCAGTTGGCTACTGTATTTAATTTGGCTAACCACACCGAAGCATAATTACTGCCAGACCTATTAAATCTAAACATCCCCTTTAAATAAAACCTGTCTGGGAAAAGTAAAGCAGCTAGAAGTTCTCAAAATGCAAAATGCATGCTCTAAAAAGATTCCAATGCAAACATGAAACAAAGTCATTGAAATCTCTCAAAGTCATTGCTGAAGCTCTGGGAGCTCCAAGGAAACACAGCAAGAGAAACCCAAAACATAGTCTTGGACTAATGAGTCGAATGTGGAACTGTTTGGAAGACAATGGTCCAGTTACATCAATGTAATACTACCTAATTTCACCATAAGAACATCATACCAACAATCAAACATGGTGGTGGTAGTGTGATGGTTTGGGGCTACTTTGCTTCTGCAGGACCTGGACAACTTGTCATAACTGATGGAACCATGAATTCTGCTCTGTATCAAAAATTCTTGAAGAATGTCAGAAAATCAAGAATACATGTTTTAAATTAATCTTTATTAAATAACAATAGTAAGATCTCTTATAAGCTGTATTTCGTGATAACATGCTGCCTTTTTCTTATATTTAAATGAGTTGGAAACATTTAAATATGACCATCTAGAAAAACTAAAGGGAATTGGGCAGGAAAAAGACAAGCCAGTGGAGTGAATGTTATGCTCAGGATTGATTCAGTCTGCTGAGGAATTCTGTTTCTGATGTTCATGTGATATATCCGTTTGACATGTGCCACCTACCTAAACATCACTATGAACCAATTACACTCTGATGTTCCCCAATGGTAGCATCCTCTTTTAGCAGGATAATGCGCCCTGCCTCACTCCACTCATTGTTCAGGAATGGTTTAAGAGCAAAGTGCTGCCCTGACCTCCAAAATCCCCAAATCACATCCAGCAACTGTAAGATTGTGCTGGAACAAAAAAATCTGATTCTTTGTGATTCTGATTCTTTACCTCACAGAGTACAAAACTTAAAAGGCTGGAGCTATTGTTTTGGTAACAGACACCAAAGGGCACCTTCAGAGTCCATGCTCAGAAAAGTGTAAGCTGTTTTTGTAGCACATGGAGGCACATTTGCTAATATGAATCAAACCCACCCTATCCCCTAAAATATTACCTACATGATGATTCCACTGTAGATAAGGTAGTAAATCACTGTATGTATAGTGATGTAGAACAACATTTGTAGAATTACAGTAAATTACAAATAAATAAACAAAATACAACAATATCTGTACGTCTGTTTATTATTAGATAAATCCAATTAAAGATCAGTTTACAAACTAAACTAAAGAGACTCCACATTACATGGTACTGTTGTCAGAAAACCTTAAATTATACATCCAATGTCTGGATTATGTACATATATAACCAAAAAAAAAATATTTTGAGGCATAATGCTAAACCAAATGTATGTTAAGGTTTCCTGAGTAGACAAGGTTAACATTAATGTTAGACAGTTAGGGTTAGGGTTAGAGTCCCAAACAGCACACTCTGGAACATTACATACATACTGAAAGCACTTCTAACGATGGTGTTCTTTTATTGAATTATTTTTACATTTATTTATTTGATTTATTATATTTAATATTTTACAAATGTATTGTAGCTGCAGTATGCAGTTTGGGACATGGGCAGAAAGTTATGTAACTTTAATAATAATAATAATAATATAAATGTTAGGTATTTCAAACCCTCTTAGTCTGTTACTATAACAAGACATTATTCAAAAGCTATTTTAATTGCAGTATATATTGTCATCGTTGCTATTCATTGGTCTCATCACTGGCGCAAACTAGCCGACGCTCCAACAGTGAAGTGAAGCTGCTAACTGCAAGGATATTTCTGAACAGCCTTAACAAAGTGAAAGACCCAGAAGACCTAATAACCGGAGCCACAGTGCGTAAATTGCAAAGGCTGCCAAAACGAGCTTTTAAAATAAAACATTTTTGGATGGGACAAATCTACCTGTTTCTGATATTGGGTGAGACACGCCTCCCATCCCCCTAGTTCCTATTCCAATGATCGTACTTGAATAAGGCGTGTTCAGTATATACAAATGACATACTGTGGATCTTTAAAATACAAATCCTGTGTTTGTAAAAAAGGGCAGTAAAATGAGCCAATTCCAAAATCTTAGACTCTTACATAACAGTCCTGACTCGACCCAAAATGACACACTAAAAATTGATTGTCTTTTGATATATATATATATATACTAGTTCAAGTTCCAATATACTAGTTCAAGTTCCAGCCCAGCAGAAACACTGATAACAGACTAGGAGTAATCCATGCCCTTTTCAATCATCACTCATGGATAAAGTTTATCTCTGAATTAAGTTGAAGGTAGCATCTTATTCACCAGCTGTGCACCTTAAATAATACAGCTTGTATACACATCGGCAGTGTGTGTGCAGACATGTACTTTCAAAGCTCTGAAGGTGATGTCAACACTTCTCATACCCTTTTCAAGTCATTCTAAATGTGTTTCCAGGCTAAAGTGGGCTTCCTATTCGACAGCTTCTTAATCCGATGTTCCGTTTCACTTCAAACGCTACAGCTTGCTCAGGCACCAGAATATAGCTGTGGCACCACTTAAGGTGGAAGAACCTTAACTACCTTCAGAACCCTCAAGAGCAACCTGTAAGTAGCAGCCAGGCTGTGTGATTTTGTCTAGCGTTTGATAGTTGAAACAGATAATAAGATAATACATTTCATAGTAACAACTTTTATTGACTTTGAGCTGTTGTCAATGTTTATTTTGTTTTCCTGTCTGTGTCTGCCTCTAAACCAACCAATCAGAGCAGAGCTCATCAAAATATTTATTAGCATAACTACATCATTCTAGGGTCAAATCACAGAGTTTAAAAGGGGCTTGAAAACTGCATCAGGTCCGATACCTGTAGACATCAGAGAACAATTAAAAAATGTATGGCCCATTTAAACTTTTTTTTATTTTATATTAAGCGAAAAATGTGCAATTGCTGTAAAGCAGTGACATAACTCACAGCAATCCAAACAAGCTTTCCAAGAAGACAGAGACTACAAGAAAATGTCAAAACACTTGTCAATACAACCACTACTGCAATCGTCTTTCCTGATGTGAGCTAGACTGTCCAAACTATCCAGTGATGTTTATCTCTGAAACGTTTATATTTAGATAGCTAGCTGGCTCACAACGAATGACTAACTAGAGCAAGCTAGTCAGCTCAGTATCAGTCATCACCTTACTTCTGAGTTGCCATGGCTAACATGCTTATTTAGCATGGACATTTTAAACTAAGCTGAACTGTCTGAAATCTGTCAACCTTAAATATGTGAATACACAAAATATACAAAGAAATCTTATGTGAGTTTGAGGAAATTACAAAACCTAACATTAGTTTGATTGCTGACTGTGAACTTCATGGACTGTATGTTCACTGCCGTTGCCATTAATAAGACCCCTGCTGCATTGCATCTTGCTATTGGCAGTTGTAGGTTAAAGTTGAGATGCATTCAACAGACACTTAATTTCTTTTGCATATTTTAGGACAGAGTAAAAAACTACAGCGGTGCTGAAATTAATATACAGGAAAGAATATGTAATTGTTCTTTGCAAGAAAAGGCAGCATGTTAGTACTTCTGTCCAAACCACCTTAGAATAGGTGCCATAGTAACATGAAGCTGCAAAAAGCTACAGACCTGAGTGTACATCCGTCGAATGCTTAGAAAAGCTGCTTTATCCCGCTAGTCGGGGTCATGGGGGGACTCGAGCAAATCCCAGCATCTTCAGGCAAAAGCAGGGTACACCATGGACAGGTCGCCAGTCCATTGCATGGCCAGCACACACTCACACCTACAGGCAATTTAGAGTGACCGATCAACCTAACATGCATGTGTTTAAACAGTGGGAGGAAACTGGAGTGCCTAAAGGAAACCCAATCAAGCACAGGGAGAATATGCACACGGACTGGGAATCAAACCCAGATCATCTTGCTGTGAGGCGACAGTGCTAACCACTACATGACCATGCTTACCTTATATTTCCTAAGAAAAATCAATAAAACCTAGAATTTGAAATCTGAACACGCCTTTTGTCCTGACCATTACCCCCAGAACAGGGTTCTGGTTCATTCTGGCCCATTTATGTTTACTAATCGAATTTTCAGAGGTCAGTCTTGTCAATATTAAACGTTCAATAACAACACAGAATGTACCCACAGAGCAAAACTCACCATTTGAAACATATTTCACATTAAATATAAAGAACAAAGTGCAAACTCAACCAGCCCTGAAGTCAGTCTCTTATTATCCAAAGGCATCTTAATTGAATCAATGCAGCAAATGGAACGAAAAGCCTCTTTCTGAAGCGTAGCCACCTCATTTCACTCTCAAAATAGGCCACATTAACCAAGAGGTGCAATGCTTCAGTGGGTCAGCTCTATTTGTTTCTAATTTTAGAGTCACTAATGAAAGAAGTTTAATGGCTCCAGAATAAAAAAGTGAATTGTGACATGAGAGCGAGGAAGAAAGAGCGTGAGAGAGAGAGAGAGAGAGAGAGAGACAAAGTCCTGGACAGGATTAGTTAAGTTTGTGAAAGGTTCCATTAATAATGGCAGAGAGTGAAAAAAGTGATTTAAAAGGTCAAAAAGTGAACATCTTCAAAAAAAATCATAAAGGACAAAGAATAAAAGACCTTTAAGGCTGCGTCATCGTTTTGTAGTTGCTTTCTTGCCAAGATAAGTGATCTGAAAGACTATAAATGGTTAAGAACTGCAAAAACATACCATTGGTTTTAGAATAAAGTCTTCATAACCCATAGATCTCTGAATTTGTTTCATGAATCTGTTGTCAGCATCGTGCTAATAAGTTAACTGAAAACGTTTTGAGAGCGGTGAATGATTTTTCTTCAATAGCTTTTACAATATTGTTAACATGTGTACATTATCATTGTTAGAGATAGCAGTTTGTCTTTGAATGGTAAGCAATGTATGGCAGAGGGTTCCAGAGTGCTTCATTTTCATGATAAAATTATTCACATTTTCTCCCTGGAGGCCAAGCCTCTGCACCACCGCTATTGATTATGGTTGCAAGTATATAGTCGCTGTCTCCATTTCTGTCAATTTTTGTGTTTGTACATCATTAAAACCCCACAGCTGCCGTTTCACGATCAATGGACCCAAGGACGTAGAATTAGCAAGGACTGAAGTGACATGTCCCCACCAGTATCCAGTGATTATTGAATTGTCCCCACCAATAATTTGATCCCCCCTGAAAAAAAACCCCATCGGTCAATGTCTGATTAATCTACAAGTGCAGAAAGGGTTAAATCACATTCTCTACTGGAGTCCTGCCTCGCAGTAACATGTATGGCCAGTGTGATCAGCTGTGCCTTTCCCTGCTGTCATGGGAGACTCTCTACATTTGGTTGTTACCAGCGCCAAAACTGGAAGGAAAACTTTCCAGATATATGAGACTCACTATACAAGACTCTTTTGTCTTTATGCTTTTTTTCAAAGAATCATGTAAGTCACGTCCAAAGTCTAGTTCACCAATAAAATGAATCCATCATTATAACATTAATGGCGGTGCTAGGCTTTGGCGCTCAGCATACAGCAGGCTAATAACGTCTGTAGCTACTACTTTTATTAATGTTAATGTATTAGAGATTCCAGTTGCACTATTGCTGAAGTAATGTTGAAGTAAAGTCTTTAGATGTAAACTAACTGTTTATTGGTTTGAAACTGGTTGAAACAAGTCTATGTCTTGTAGTTTAATTGAGACATTAAGAAAGATTTAATGTTTTCTGGGCTTGTTACTTTTTGGACAACAGCACCAGGTTATGCAGTGTATAAACCCCGATGTATAAGACCTGTTTCATAGACGTCCTTGGGACCTGTTTTTATTTGCTGGGCTTTGATTGACACATTGAGAGAGTTTTTGTTTTTGTGGTTGTTACTTTGTTGGGTTTGTGGAGATTATGAAACTCTATCTACTTTTATCATTGATGATGTATGAGACCTGTTTAATTTGCACTGAGGTCTAAACTACTTCTTTGTCAGTCATGAGTTTAACATGAATGTAATATTATATAATTCATAAATTGAATTCTAACTTGTTATTGTGAGTAGGTGAAAAGCACGTAGAATAGCATTTGTAGTATATCAGCCCTTTATCATTTTATCATAGAACAAAGATAAAACAAAAAAAAAAGACAGGCAATATGTATGTGTGTTTAGAGGGGTGTTGGGGGATAGGGTGGTTGGCGTGGCGGGGCGTGGCAGGGTAGATTCATAGGTAACCACCAATGTCAAGAGCAAATCTATGCCCTTAAATGGACCATCAGAAATGCTCCAAAAAAGCATGGAAAAAATCTGGTTCCATTGACTTCCATAAAAAATAAAGTTGTAATTTTGAAAATACTTGTTTTTCTTTGGACAGCAATGATTGTCATCAAAGCCAGTTATAGACAAGCACAATCAAACTAAACTTATAACATAAGAACAGTTGTGTTAATGAATTCTCCAAGAGCTTATTAGGAGAATTCTTAAGAAAGGTTATTGTGTGTCAGTGTTTTTTATGCAAGCCACTTTTAAAAGACCTTAGAAAAGGCATTACAGTGAAAGGAGGCTGGAAAAAGTTACATAAGCATTGCTAAAGACCTGGGTGTACATCAATCAAATGCTTACACAAACTGTCTACAAATAGAAATATTTTAGGACTATTGCACAATGACCAATCCTCAAGGAGGTGAGAGAAACAGCATAAGGGCAACAGCAAAAGACCTATAGAAGACTACAAACTGCAAAAACATTTGTTCATGTGTCCACTATTAGAAAAACACAGAACAAGAATGTGTTCAGGGAAGGACACCACAAACGGAGCTGCTGCTGTCAGAAAAAACAACAACAACCTTAAGACCAATCTCAAGTTTGAGCAAGTCCATCTCCAGCTGAGGTGGTTCGGGCATCAGGTTAGGATGCCTTCTGGACGCCTCCCTGTGGAGGTGTTCCAGACATGTCCGACCAGAAGGAGACCCCGGGGAAGACCCAGGACACGCTGGAAGGATTATATCTCTCAGCTGGCCTGGGAACGCCTCGGTATCCCCCCGGAGAAGCTAGAGGAGGTGACTGGGCAGAGGGAACTCTGGGTTTCTCTGCTTAGACTGCTGCCCCCCTGACCCAGATCCCTGGAAAAACGGTAGATAATGGATGGATTAATGGATGGATTTTCCAAAGTGATAAGACAAAAGACGAAAACCTTTTAGTGAAAAACACGGAACACTACTGGTCAAAAAGCCACACAAACACCAAAACCTCATCCCAATTGTGAAGCATGGTGGATGGTGCATCATGGCTTGGGCCTGCTGTTCAGTCTCAGGGCCTGGACGCCTAGCAGTTCTTGAGGGAACAATTAATTTAAAGATGTATCAAAACATTTTCCAAGAGAATGTAAGGGCAGCAGTCCCTGAACAGGGCAATGACACAAAATACACAAGTAAAACAACTACAGAATGATAAGAAGAAGTATTGTGTTTTGGAATGGCCAAATCAGAGTCCTCACCGTAACCATATTGAGATGCTGTGGTATGACCTGAAGGAGGCTGTGCAAGCAAGGCATCCCAGAAATACTGATGAACTGACACATATGTAGAGGGAGAAACGCTCCAAAATTACTCCTCAACATCATACAAATCTTGCAACTACAGGAAACTTTAGGTTGAGGTGATGCTGCTAAAGGTGGATCTACAAGTTCTTAAATTCATGGGTTCACTTTCTATTTCCAGTCTGTACTGTGAACATTTACTCAACGTGCGATTTAAAAGTCATTATAAGTACAACTGTTCGTGTGTTATTAGTTTAGCTAGATTATGTGTGAATTAGATAATGATCTGACCACATTTTATTAGTAATCAAGGCTGCAATCCAGGTAATTTTAAAGGACTCACTGTACATAATTGCAAATTTAGCACAAACACTGCAAGCAACATCAAACCAAGTCAGTTTACTTAAAGTAGTTATCAATCAATCTGCATAATTTGCTTAATTACAAGCCTGTTTAGTGCAAAATGCTTGTGGGACCCACCTTGGCACTGTGTTCGGCTCAGCACGGCCTCCAGCTGCATGAAGCTGAAAGAGATTTATCCCTCTCATTGTGCTGTCATCTCTTCACATGATTAGAAGAGGATTATTTTTAGATGACAACTCTGATTCGTTCTATTTTTTGATGAAAAGACATCAGGCTCGGAGACAACAAAGCTTTCATTAGGGATGCACTACAATATATCGACCAAAATATCTAGCTGGAACACGGATATTTTGCTACATTAAAAACCCATCAGATCATTCGAAAGCCCTGAGGGCCCATCTGGATATTGCGACATCTGTGATATTTACAACGTAGAGACTAATATTGTGATCACCAAATAATGTATTAAGGCGTACAAATTATCATGAAAAAACACACACTGAGTAATAACAAAAGTATGTTGCTATAGTATACCAGGTGTCTATGAGGGGATATAGATTATCTCCCGTAATCAAGTTTGAATATTTTTACCGTATAACTTATACCTGAAAGTAAAAGTTGTTTGGATTTTATGTTCCTTTAGAAGGACAGTGTGAGATAAGCACTTGTCTATGCCCACCTCCAATCTATGCTATCAGACCCTGTGGCGGCCTATGCTACAGGACTACAGGAGTTGGAACTGGGTTTTTCCATCAATGTATAACTGGATGAAAGTAGGCCTCGGGCTTGACTAAAAGTGATCCTTTCTGATGTCATTAGGATGCACCTGCAGGGACTGCTGCCCTTACATTTTCCTGGAAATGTTTTGATACATCTTTGAATTCATTATTCCCTCAAGGACTGCTAGGCGTCCAGGCCCTGAGACCGAACAACAGGGCCAAACCATGATTCTCCATCCACCATGCTTCACAATTGGGATGAGGTTTTAGTGTTTGTGTGGTTTTCGACCAGTAGCGTTGCCTATTTGCACTAAAATGTTCCACTTTTGTCTTATCACTTTGGAACATGGTGGATGAAGCATCATGGTTTGGGCCTGTTGTTCGATTGCTCTGGACGCCTAGCAGTCCTTGAGGGAACAATGAATTTAAAGATATATCAAAACATTTTCCAGAATGTAAGGGCAGCAGTCCCTGAACAGGACAATGACCCAAAATACACAAGTAAAACAACTACAGAATGATTGAAAAAGAAGAAGTATTGTGTTTTGGAATGGCCAAATAAGAGTCCTAACCTTAACCATATTGAGATGCTATGGTATGACCTAAAGGGACTGTTCTTTGACTGGATCTCACCAGTGACACTTCTGTTTATGAACTGATTCAGTTCAGTATATAATAGTTTTGATTTGTATTGATGAATTAGCAGGGCAGCATGGTGGTGTAGTGGTTAGCACTGTCGCCTGGTCCTGGTCCGGACCGTTCTGTGTGGAGTGTGCATGTTCTCCCAGAGTGGTTTTCCTACGAGTATTCCGGTTAACTCCTGCACGTCCAAAGACATGCATGATAGGTTGATCCATCACTCTAAATTGCCCGTAGGTGTGTGCATGAGTGAGTAAATGTTGGCCATGTGATGGACTTGCAACCTGTCCATGATGTACCCCACCTTTGCCAGTTGATACTGGGATTGGCTTCAGCCCACTCGTGACCCTGACTAGCAGGATAAAGCAGAAGATAATGGATGGATGGATGAAGCAAACTGATCCTTCAAATTTTCTAATTCGAGCTCAAAAACTGTCACCCATGAAAATGATAGAAAATAAAGTAGATTTATACAAAAACCATGATGAATGAATCGTATAAAGTATTACATAACTGATAATATTAATTACGTGAAAATGTCTTTAAACAGCACAGTAAACAAAAATAATAACTAGGCTGCTTCTAATGCATGCCAAAGAGCATCCAAATGTAAATAATTATGTAATTAACTATGTAATTGTAAATATGCAAAAGTATAGCAAAGGTTAATAAATATTTAAAACAAACATCCACCTATGGAGTTAAGGGTACTGTTTACTCTGTGAACTCCAGTATAAGCTCAGTAGAACTCAGTTGACTCCAAATGCAGCAGAATCAGATTTGACTGAACATGGCAGACAAGACCCTGCAGCTACACACCAAACAGACCATCACCCATCACTGACATCCACCAGACTGAGTTCATACCTGGGAAAAGACAATCTACGCTGACTCTGAATGAATATATATGCAAGATGTCTCATTTTAAATGCCTTAGAATCAACTGCGTGGAAACTCTGCTGGTTTCTTCGGAAGGAAAGCAAGTAAAGGTCCTCATTAATCTCATTTCTCTCCTGTATAACTCTGCAATGCATTCAATTTTCAGCACACACTGGGGACAACTGAAAGCCAATACAATTTACAAGCAGTTTATATTTATACAGCACTGTGCAAAAGTCAGAGACCGCCTTTCATTTACCTACAAAATAAAAATTCAATGTTAGCAGAAGAAGTGGAACATCACACAAAAGCCTCAATAACAAAAATACAATTCAAATATTTTGAATATTTTATTGTTCCCACTGTTTACATCTATTATAGCTTTCAGTTTTTTTCTATGACATGTGCAACCACACTGGTCAGTCTGTTGTTCTGAGAACACCAGCAGTTTGTGTTTGATGTGTTTATTTTTTTTCCCAGTTAGGAGCTTCTTGACAGCTACACATCCTTTCAGACTGATAGCATTAAGTCGTCTTTTCACAGTGAAGTGGAGGATAGACAGAAACACCTGCTGATTCTTCTCAGCTCTGAAGCAAAAGTGGAGCTTGAATTTCTCCTGTTTCAAATATTAAAGCCTTAAGTGCTGATGCTGATCACTTTTCCCCAATTATTTTTCTTTGTCCTCCTCCTTCCTTATGCAAGCAGATTATCTGCTATCTTATATATTTGGAAGTATCTACTGAAAAATGAATAACTGGTACTAAAAATTTGACTTGAATTAGTTCTCAGATAAGCATGAACAGCAGTCTAAAAATGAAAAAGAAATAGACTCATCCTCCGCCAGGCTCAGCTGGCCCCGCTGTCGCTCTGCGAGCTTTTTAAAGTCAAAGCAAGCTGAAGAATAGGAGGCAAATGTATTCAATCCAGTCAAGGTTACAGTGTTTGTCTATCTGACAGAAATAGAAATTGTCATTTTGGATGCGCTGGCTGCTTCTTGACTGGAGCAATTTTCTGCCGTTGGTTACGGAGTCCATGGAAACGGCTCTGCTGAAGGTAATCCCCTCACAGGTATAAACACTACTGCACCAATCACAGATAAAAACCTGTTTCAGCACCAGCCTGCCATCACAGAGCTATTTCTGCTTACGCCAAAGACAAAAACTTCAATTCAACATAAATAAGAGCACTAATAAATATATTGGATGTAGTTATAATTGTTGATAACTATGGCACAAACTTTACATAATAGATTTGATTTTTACAGGTATGATTAGCTATTTAATAATCTAATTGATTTAATTGACTGATTTTTCAATTGACATCAACTGATTGTTTCAGGACAACTAGGACAAATTCCAATCCACTATGCTGCCTTTGGTATAAATCCTAAATCTTGATTGATTAATTGATCAGTTGAGTGCTTAATTGACTGAGGGGATTAACTGGCTGTTTTTTTTGATTGATTGACGGTTTGATGGGCCGATTGCTTGTTTGGTTGACTTATGGACATGCCAAATACACAAAGTCATGATTGACTGATTGATTGATTAACTGGTTGGCTGATTGGTTGATTGACTGGTTGATGCATTGATTTAATGCTTGTTTGACTGACAGTCTAATTGGTTTATTGTTTGCTTGATTGAACTACAATTGACATGGCACAGTGTTTTGATTGACTGACTGCTTGATTGATTGATGGGCTAACTGATTGAATGATTAATCAGTTGTTGCTACCTTGTTTGCATGATTTGTTCATTCGCATATTTTCTTGCTTGATTGATTGAACTACAATGACATGGCCAAAATACCTAATTCTGATTGATTGATTGATTGATTGTGGTCTAACTGATTGATTGATTGATTGATTGACTCAATGGATGACAGATTTGATGATTGATTGATTTGATCCACTGGCTTATGGGCTCATTGCTTGCCTTATAAGTTGACTGACGGGGTGATTGTTTACTGGCTTGGTTAATTGACAGGCTGTTTTGTCTTGACTGAAGTTTTACTGTTTTGTTTGCTAGGCTTATAAAGAACATGCCTGAGAGTGAATATTCAAATGTATGTTTTATTATCTAGAAGGCAGTGATATATTACACTGTGAGTCAGGGAGCTGGTTTGGTTTATATCAGCGGAGCAAGATTAAAATGGCTCAGAAAAAGAGAATACGGGAAAGCCATATTAAGGAAGCATATTAATAATTTGGCTTAAGGGAGAGCTAAGAGGGAAATATACTCTCCGTTTCAGAGACTAATGCCTGTATGAGTTCAGTTAATATCCTTCAGCTGAAATGCTATGTAGCGCGTAGCATATTCAAGATAACAGAACAGTTACTTGCAAGAGCGTATGAAAGAGGTACAGAAGCTTGATTATGTAATCTCTGACTAAGAAAGACAAGCATGTCCTGTATTTACACTGAACATGAAGTTAGAAAAGAGCCAGAAGCTAATGCTGGAACTAATGATTGTGTAATTCATATCTACTTTTCTCTTATCGCCATCATCCGCCTGGAATCATTAGGCTGACTGATCTGATCACTCATCTAGCCATTTAGCCTGTAGATCTGTAGATTACAGTGTTGCTTGTTAGCATAATGTGCACACAAAACTCACAAATGCTGTAAAACATAAATGCTACATTGTTCTTTTCAAAAGATGCTGTCCTGGTGATGTCCGAGCAGAGTTCCTGGTTGCCCAATCACTCTGTCGCCGTCAAGCTGCTGATTTGCGTCCACTGTTCCAGTATCACACATACACACACACACACACACACACACACACTGCAGGCATGTGCTCTTGGCTGAGTGTGCTGCCATTCCTCCCCAGGTTCAGGGACTGTGCTGGAGTAGAAAGACAGATCTCCTCTACTCACTCCCTTGACTGCTGCTGAGCCCTGACCCTTGGACTTGCGGTGCCAAGCCTCCCCACGCCAGCCTTAACGCTGAGGCTTAGCAGGCTGTTGTCCAGCTGGGCACTGCTGATGAGCCTTGTCACGCCACCTTGACCACTGTCTTTGTTTCCTCTCTTTGCTATGCTGCTCCTCTCTCTGGATAGGCTTAATTATCTTCGCTGAATTTGTCAGTGAGTTTATTGTTTCCATGCAGTCTGCTGGGGGGCAATCCCACTTCTGACACCACTGCAACATTAGTGTAGAGTGAGAAGAAGCACGAAACATAACAGTGTAGACGAGACTGGTCTGAACTATTCATTTTAAATCTCTTCTTCTGGTGCCAGGGTGCTACCCATGTCCATGGTCTAGTCAGCAGAAGGACATTAAATAGCAATCCCATCCACACACTGTTCTGGTTTCCATACTTGTGCTCTTACTCGTGATACAATGGAACTTGCTGACTTTATGTGCTGGTGGAAGTGTAATGAATTTGCTAAATAGTTGGCATTGGATGTAAGTGTTAAAAAAGTATTTAATTAAGTAATTCATTAATTTAATTAATGTATTCATTAGACCTGTTTAATTATAACTTATTTAAATTTAAACAATTAGCAAATGCAAATGTGTACTAAAAACTTAAAAGAAAAATACAATAATAACCCTATACATCTTAGAGTTAAGTTAGACATCAAACATCTAGTGAAGCATCGCTGGCATGAAGCTCAATGCATGAGACAGTGATCCATACCCTGACACGCAATTCCCTGAATATTCAGGCCATGAGAACAGAGTGCATATATCTTCCTAGTGACAGAACAGACATGTCTGCCTACCTGTCCGGTCCTTGACAAATTATGTAAACAAACTTTACACCTTATCTATGCTAATGTGGTTAGCATCATGACTAGCAACTTGAGCACTCCATCTAAATCAACTGGCTTCAGATGAAAAAGATCTGTCACCTGTCAGGGGGATCATTTGTATACTAAATTAAATCAAATTTTCAGGTTATCATTTGAGACCATACATTTAAAAAACTCTACTGCAGAAAACTGGGCACTGCTACATTTGTAATACATCACACAGCTTTATGGAGGTTCTGTTGGATATAACAGCCGGACTGAAGTGGACTCTATTTTTTATGGTTTGTCTCACTGGCTGGATTGGCTGCTGTGGTGTCTTGATCAAATATATTACACCAATTGTGCCTTTGGTTTACTTTTTCATGTGATGATAATTTCCTTCTATGTTATCTTTGGGAGCTTAATTTATATATACATTGTTACACTGTTGTCGTTGCAAAGTTCGATTTGCTAAATTAAAGATTTATTATTCAGAAAAATATGGTCATTTTGGGCAGTCTGCTCAATAAAGTCACAAGGAACACAGAGTAATCAAGAATGTCTGTATGACACTAAACCTGAATAATATATGAAACATTTAGCAAGGCCTGAATACAAAATATTAAATATAAACAAGGGTGTAGGAGCGGGTCTGACATTGGGGGGGACACATTTGCTAATATAAATCAAAGTCCACCCTATCGCCTAAAATATTACCAATAAGTTGTTTCCACTGTAAGTAAGGTAGTAAATCTCTGTATTTATAGTAAAGTAGAACAACATTTGTGGATATATATATATATATATATATATATATATATATATATATATATATATATATATATATATATATATATATTGCATTATTAGATAAATCTAATTAAAGCTCACTTTACAAACTAAACAAGATACTTCACATTGCATGGTACCTTTAAATTATATATGCAATGTCTGGATTATATACAAATATAACCAATTTTATTTTTCCTTGACAAAAAACTTCCTAACTAGACAAGACTAACATTATTGTTAGACAGTAAGGCTGTGTCCCAAACTGCACACTCTGGAACAATACATACTGCACTACTGAAAGCACTTCTAAAAATTGTGTCCTTTTATTTATTCATTCACATATTAATTGTATTTATTTTGGACGTAGTTAAAGAGTATTGTAACTTTACGTTCAAGAGTGCTTCTGTTAAAAGTTTATATAAACATTAGCTAACCCAAACCCAACTAGTTTGTTACCATAACAACAAATTATTCAAAAGCCGTTTTACTGCAGTATATATGGTCATTACTGCTATTCATTTCTCTCATCACTGCGCTCATGTTTAAAGCTGGCGTGAACTAGCCGACGCTCCAGCGAGGCGAGAGCTCAGGTCAGTGAAGCTGCTGACTACGGGATATTTCTAAACAGGCATCTCAACACAAGTCTTAACCAAGTGAAAGACACAGAGCACCTAACAACCAGAGCCAGTTGCAAAAAACAAACACAGCACGTGAATTGCAAAGGCTGCCAAAAAATGTTTTTAAAATCACGGTTTTTAAAAAGTTTTTACTTTTTCTGTGGTTTAATTTTTGGGTGGGACAAATCTACCTGTTTCTGCTATTGGGTGGGACACTCCCCACCCCATCCCCCCAGTCCTTATGCCAATGAATATAAATATGATAAAACATGACTTAGCAACCACTGAACAGACCTAGCAGAGAACTGTGTAGGATTGGCTAATGAGCAGCTTGATTGACAGCTCTCTGCCCAACACTCATAACCTGCTTCCTTATTCATAGAACTCAAATCCAACTTCTTTATGGGGCTAACTGGACAAAACAAGTCATGGATCAACTGATATGCAGATGGATGGACAGACTGACAAACAAACAAATAGACAAAGCAATGTGAGAAGGAACTGATGAACAGACATGCAGACAGACAGACAGACAGATGAACAGCAGTTTGTGAACGAACAATGTTTGTGTATGGATAAACAAATAAACGAGCAACTGCTTCGTGTAGTGCCTTGTTTACCTTAGCCGTGTCGCTGTAGTGCTAAATCTAACATGAACTATACCCTTTAGACGAAAACCAATGCGGTAGTGATGGTGTCTCTAAAGTTCCATGTAAGTGGCAGCCCCTTAATGCAAACAAAACACAATCAGCCCCTCCATCAGTCTGCTGAACCCAATGGATACATCACAGTGTCAGCTGAAACGACTAGTGACTGCGGCTAGCGAGCAGATAGTATGATCGCATGCTGAATCTGAATACGTGGTTATTTAAAGTGATCTCAGAGGCGTCAGAGCGCGGAAGGGTTTGATAAATGGAGCTTGATTACAGACGTGCAGACTTTAAAATGAGTCAAGAGCAATCAGGACATCTGGGGAAGAAGAAAACGCTATACGGCTTCAGAAAATGAGAAAAAATCCCTGAGCCAGTCAAATACGATGCCTTTCAATGTAAAGAGTGAGCAGATTCCACAGATGGTGCTGGTAAACAGATATAACTACATTTACTGTCATTTTTTGTAGGGAAAGCAGCTTTCACATTTAATCTGTGGATTAAAACATGACATTATTAATTAAATTATGTTACCCACTCTTGCACAGTCACCATAAAAACTCTGTTCTTTAAATGAAATATTGCATCGTATATATGTTATATGGTGACATAAATTGTGCTGAATATGACTAAAAACGTGAACATGCAAGGTCTGCGACAAGATAAAGCACCCTCCATTTGTACTGGAGAGGGGTGCGAAGGTCCTCAGTAATGGCACATAACCACACAGGGCTTCAATTTTTCTCCTAGATTGCTTGAAAAAGCCAACTTTGGCTACAAACCAGTCTGACAGTTTCATGGTCCTCTCAGGACATATAATTGGCTAATTTCTCCTTAGTTTTTAACCTGTATTACAAAGAGGTGATCTGATTGGTGATATCATATGCACTCAGTTGGTTAATTTCTGAATAAATCGCTGAATCAGATATATCTTCACATTGCACGCAGTGTTTGTAGTTTGCCTTGGTTTGTATAAATTAAAATGTCCTACTGTTCACTCTCAAGGGTGCATCCTGGTGTAACAGCAGCACAGATTGTTATTTGTTCTGTAACATAGTATTTTGAAATGCACGAGGGTGCCAAGATGGCAGTGTTTTGCTTCATGTTATTTAAGTAGTCCATTGCTTGAAAAATGTAATATGTGCTATATGTTCATTCACCCCACACAGTGTAAGCTTTACAAACAATAAAACAAAGGCCAATAACGTTAAACAACACAGATATAAATACATGTAAACCAGCCACAACAAATTACTATGCGTGCCTCCTTAGTAGTGCAGTGTTACATCCTTTAGCCCTAAGGGTTTGACAGAATTTACATTTTTTTAATATAGTTTTTATTTGTTCATTAATGCTCTCTCACTACTTTACCCAGCAAGTAAATTGTAAATACAACATATAACCAATATATAACCGTTTGGCTGGTAGTGTACTAAAATGTTTGACTGGTAGTGTATTAAAATGTTTGACTGGAAGTGTACTAAAACGTTTGACTGGTAGTGTATTAAAACGTTTGACTGGTAGTGTACTAAAATGTTTGGCTGGTAGTTTACTAAAACGTTTGACTGGTAGTTTATTAAAACGTTTGGCTGGTAGTGTATCTAAAATGTTTGGCTGGTAGTGTACTAAAACGTTTGACTGGTAGTGTACTAAAACGTTTGGCTGGTAGTGTACTAAAACGTTTGACTGGTAGTGTACTAAAACGTTTGGCTGATAGTGTACTAAAACGTTTGACTACTAGTGTACTAAAACGTTTGGCTGGTAGTGTACTAAAACGTTTGACTGGTAGTGTACTAAAACATTTGACTGGTAGTGTCCTAAATGTTTGACTGGTAGTGATCTAAAATGTTTGACTGGTAGTGTACTAAAACGTTTGACTGGTAGTGTACTAAAACGTTTGACTGGTAGTGTACTAAAACGTTTGACTGGTAGTGTACTAAAACGTTTGGCTGGTAGTGTACTAAAATGTTTGGCTGGTAGTGTACTAAAACGTTTGACTGGTAGTGTACTAAAATGTTTGACTGGTAGTGTCCTAAAATGTTTGACTGGTAGTGATCTAAAATGTTTGACTGGTAGTGTACTAAAATGTTTGGCTGGTAGTGTACTAAAACGTTTGGCTGGTAGTGTACTAAAACGTTTGACTGGTAGTGTACTAAAATGTTTGACTGGTAGTGATCTAAAACGATTGACTGGTAGTGTACTAAAATGTTTGACTGGTAGTGTACTAAAACGTTTGACTGGTAGTGTATGTAAAACGTTTGACTGGTAGTGTACTAAAATGTTTGACTGGTAGTGTATCTAAAACGTTTGACTGGTAGTGTACATAAATACATCACACACACTGGTATGAGTGGATCAGACACAGCAGTCCTGCTGAAGTGTTTAAAACACTTCAGTGTTACTGCTGGACTGAGAATAGTCCACCAACCAGCAACATCCAGCCCACAGTGTCCTCTGACCACTGATGAAGGTCTAGAGAATGACCTGCACAAACTGTGCAACAACAGATTGTTGTTATTTCTGACTTTACTCCTACACGGTGGACTAACACTGTAGGACTGTCTAATGTAGTAGACTGTGAGTGGACACAGTGTTTAAAAACTCTAGCAGCACTGCTGTGTCTGATTCAGTTATACCAGCATTATACACACAAACACACCACTACCTTGTCAGTGTCACTGCAGTGCTGAGAATGATCACCCAAATAATATCTGCTCTGTGGGGGTCCTGATCGTTGAAGAACAGTGTGAAAGTGGGCTAACAACGTATACAGAGAAACTATACAGTCTGTAAGTGTGGAACTACTAAGTGCACCTGTATTGTAAATGGAGCTGATAAAATGGACAATGAGTGTAGATGTAAGGAGACGGTTTTAAAGTTAGGCTGATCGTTGTACACGCACAGTAGTCCAGTGCACATGTACTGTGCACACAATGCAAAATGCCAGCAATGAAATAGTGGACAGAATCATTTTGTATTTCACAAAGCTGAAATACAGGACGTCTGGTCAGTCAAAAAAGACATATTCTAGCCCAAGTGAGGGACACATGCTCTAAATCTCAGACTCGCAGATCAAACTGAACGACTTGACAGAAACTTGGAGCACCTTAACACCGAACAGAACGTCCTGCCAGACTGTGAAGATCTGTCCAGGACTGAATGGACAGGGTCTATTCTCTCCTGTTCTCTTGTACTTTGCCACTCTGCACAATTACTCTGCTTTACGCATGGGCAGAAAAGCATTAGGAAGGCAATTATCACAAGCCTTGTCACTGTGAAAAAGGAGAAAGGCTGAATTCAGTTCGCTCACTGCAGCGCTCTCTCACCGCAATGATAAAACAACACTGCTTCAGCTATTTAATTAGAAGCCACACTATTGCCAGCTTTTCGCTCGTGCCTATAAACAATCCGCTTAAACACCCACACCATTAATTTTCACGCTTTTGAGCCGATTAATGATGTCTACAGCTGATTAACTGGGCTGCACAGTAATCCCAGTTGTAAAAATTACAGTTTAATTGCAATGTGCATTAGCCAAGGGTTTCATGTTTGTCCAATTTTGTTTTCTTAATAACTCTGTATTACAGAGGTGGAAAGGTATCTATTCCTGCCATTGAATCCACTTGTCTTTTAATAATGTGTTTGCTCAAAGCTGTCTGTGCATTGATTTTGATATGTAAAGAGCATCATCTAACTATTTTTGAATTTTTTATCTGTCAAACACATGAAAGGGATTACTCTTCAGTGTGGGATAGTATTCTTTTCTGGTCATGTTGTGGATGTTATCAATAATTTAAAACACTGCTCAACTGCATATTTGATTATGAAGAGCATAATTAGTTCTTTTCTTTGGATTTAGCACTTTATGTGAAATCTTCTTATCTTCTTATGCATTATGTGAAATCTTCTATGCAGATCATAGTGTTGATAGTTATTTAAGAATTTCTGCTTTGGTCAACTTTAACCCCTGCACCACAGACATTGTTCTCACTCTCACTCATCACAATATGGCTTGGCAACCTGACTGCCCAGGATCCCGAACCCCTACAAAGAACTTAAGAACTGCTTCTAAACTCATAGGCACTGATATTTAGGTATCCTGATGCCAGACGAGGGCTTAGTCCATCATCTTTAATGCCCTTAAGCCATGTTTGCCCCTCTGCTTCCAAAGCACCACAATGCATACGACCTGCCTAGTACGCCACCTTACGTTTGCCGTATTACCCAGGACCATTTCAGAGACCTGAAGCCTTTCAATAACAATGTGAATTGCATTCTAAATGTGCAGGCATGCACGTTCATGCAACGATAAAGACAGCGTTCAGTGATTTACGAGTGTGGACATTGCAGTGAGAGTTTCATGTCAAATAAGGAGAAGATCTAAGCAACAAAAGCTGCCTTTTCAGATAAGCTTATGTTACGCTAATGATAAAGCTACCACTGAAGCTAGGTGGTGCAACAGACGCTGAGGAGGACATTTTTAGTAATTTTAGCATGCTTTAAAAAACAATGTCAACTTTAACATGCATTATTATTATTATATAAGCTAACTGTAAACAGTTAAAGTGGTTGTGACTAGCTAACTCATCTAATGTTAATTATTAGAACTAATATTTCTGCATATTTGTATTGTTAATAAATAAAGGCATACAGAGTTGTTTGATGTTAACACTCAGTTCTAGAGAGAAGTGGTCATGGCTGGAACCAGAGGTCCACCTCCGTCCAAAAGCTTCATCACAGAAAGTTATTAGATGAAAGGATTATTATTACACTGCCTGAGACATCGTTTCATGAAAGTTTGGAGATTAATTTTAATCCATTTACAGTTGAGGGCAATGTGCAGAGGCAGCATAGCTTCAAAAGAAAACGTTTTATTTTTTTTCATCATCAGCAGCAGCGTTGCATATGAAAACCCAGATGACACCTGTGGGTTCACTGTTGGTATTTTTAGTAAAAGAAGAAAAAAGATATATCCAAACTATATCTGAATAACACTTTGTTTGTCTCAACCACTCAACCTCTCAACCAATATAATAATATTTAAAAAATGGTGGATTTTCTATTTAAACCATTTGTCAGAATTATTTATTCTATTATCTAATTCAAAAATCATAGTTTCTTAACAGTGAAGAATCACTGATACATGGTTTATAGTGGTTTTGGTGTTTTTCTTTAAATGAGTTCACATTAAATGTTTCTACTCTTCCTTTTCCTTTGGAATTACACAGGCATCATTGCAATTTTAAGACTGGTATATATAAACAAGCTCTGTTCTGATTGGCTGCCCTGGATTGTGACTCATTCAAAATCAGTCTAGCCTGAAATACTTCTTGGAACCTATAATAAAAACTGCGGGTGATTCCGTTTTCAACATTCTGGGCCCTTTAATACAAAACCTACACATAATTTTACATGCCTGGTCAAACAATGACTAAATGCTGAAGGCACCCAGAACACAGTCTCACAGTCTGTGGCCCTGCAATCAAACTTGACACGAGCAAAGCAGCACTAGCATGGTAGCACAGCTGGCAAAATTAATTACACAGCGGAAGATTTGACCTTACTCAGTCTGAACGTCCCCAGCATGAGCCGCTACGAACACGCGCCTCTGTCCCGGTCATCGGACGTTGCTGAGTGTGAAATTGAAGCTATGAATAATGCTCTCTGTCTTCATTAGACACTGTCAGTCTTGATTTGGCTGCCAAGTGGCCTCTGTCAGCTCACTAGATTGGTAGACTCAGCCTTGGGGCTTTGGACTCGTGTCTTACTTTGAAGCCGACGCACCTCAAACACAGCCTCGCTAAAGCTCGCCGTCTCGCTGTTTGAATACAATGAATTTAAAGTAGTAGAGTCAACGTACTTGTTTAAAGTGAACTGCATGGTTATATATGGCGTGGAGTCAAATGTGTCAAACTGTTTAGATCTTTTACCCGGAGATCACTACTCAGGTGGTCTTCTCCAAAAAATCTCAGTCAATGTCAATAAGTTATTCTTTTATTAAGTTGATCTTTTATTGTGATGTAATTGCCCCTACGGGGTGAAGTTGTTGATTATCACAGTATTGTACTGCTTCTGTAAAATAGTTCTGTAACATCAAAAGTATCAAAAGTGCTTTAAATGTATACGTTATATCTCTTTTGATACAGAAACTGTCCGGAGTAAAGTTTTCAGAGCAAAGTAACAATTCAGAATGAAAGTTCGGTCCTGGATCTTAGATGTGGGTTAAAGACTGTGTTTGGTTTATTTTCCATTCCACCTTAAATGGTGTTGCAGGCGGAACATCAATGGGGAGCCAACTTAGACCTCGTGTAAAGATGAACATTAGCCACTCACAATTTGGTTCCTTGGGAAGGTATGAAAAGTGCAGACATCCTTTTCACAGCCTGGAATAATAGGTGTTGTTGCTCTGTTGCCCTCTTCACTACAAGCGATTTGAGGTTTGTATTATATATATATATATATATATATATATATATATATATATATATATATATATATATATATATATATATATATATATATATATTCATTTGTTTTTGTAGATTTTTGTATATATATATTTTCAACAACATCTGCCATTTGCACTTGATCTAAACTACATTTGTGTTGTTGGCCTGCTCAACTGTATTTCAAATTAGCTTAAAAAGTCTGTTTTTACATTTGATAATTGGTGATCTCAGAAGAAAAAGATGAGAACTGTTATTTTCTCCATAGTAAAAATAGGACAGTAAATGTTTTGACAGGACTGGGTACTGATTCCCAGCAGCAACACAGCACTAAGATTGTGGTTAATTGGTAGAGAGAGCAAGACTTTGAAAACTCTCTCTATAAATTAAGACTCTCTGATGCTTTTAGGGGATCTCTGTCCAGGACAGTAAGACAAATCTAAGACTTTGGAGGCATCAGAATAGGAATAAAATTGGATTCCTCTGTCCAAAGGAACATATTGTTATTGTTCAGTGAACCCCTGAGACCGTCAGTGTGTTCGCCTCATTGTTTTTTAAAGACTTTTTTTTTTATTATTATTCATCATGAGTTGTAATATTAAAAGTTTCAAAATTAAAATAAATATTATGCAACTGTTACAAAATATGACAGCAATGGAGTACAATGACATTAAAAGCTTCCAAGGTAACTAGCTTAAAAAGTTATAGCTATCAAACAAAACTTCTGAGAGAAGAGCGAACTTGCTAATAGTGGCAATGTAGGAAATTAGATTATAGCAGCAAGACTTGCTAGGGGTGACAAGATGGGAAATAATGGCATAATCAACACACTGGCTAATTAGGCAGTAAATTAGACAATTTTAACAAAACACTAGTAAAAGGTGACACGTGAGCAAACCAGCTAATGGCATTGAGATAGCGA
Organism: Megaleporinus macrocephalus; assembly: GCA_021613375.1. Lineage (NCBI taxonomy): Eukaryota > Metazoa > Chordata > Actinopteri > Characiformes > Anostomidae > Megaleporinus > Megaleporinus macrocephalus. Next base: position 18,114,167 of record CM038727.1, read on the forward strand.
ATTAGCAAATGTTCTGGGTAAGACAGCCCTGAAAACAAACACAAGTAAACAGAGGAGCTGCATTTTTTCTGGATTAAAAGTAAAATAATGTTTACATATAATGTTTACAAGTATTTTTTTATTTAAGGGTTTATGATCAATGTTGAGTACAAATCAAGCTTCTGTCTCCAGTTACTTTCAAACTCGATAATTATACTATTAGATTCATAACCTGTCAATCATTCAGCCAACACCAGTGCTTGTCATATAAATAGTTTTGGAGAAAATGCCAATATAGATAACCTTTATTATAAAATTTTTTTAGAGCAGCTTTGTTTATTGAACCCCAGCTGATGATTTCTTATAAAGTCTCAGCTTTTATAGATAGCTAGCATTATTGCAAACATTACCTATTAATTGTCTGACTCTATTCTTAATATTTGTCCAAATACAACAAAAAAACAATTACTGAGATTTGGGTTAGATTCTGTGAGGGTTTGTACAGTCAAATCCGGTTTCCTGAGAGTTAGACAACTGCTCAGACCAATATGGCAATATTTGACTCATGACCTAGTGGCCAATGTGAAATCTACAATATTAAACCAATACAAATAGCAAGCCAGTGGCTGGCAAAAAGATAGCAAACCAGCTAATGGCATTGAGATAGTAAATAAGAAAATGTTCTGGGCAAGACCGCCCACATATAGAGATAACACACATAGCCAATATTAAACAACTACAAATAGCAAGCCAGTGACTGGCAAAAAGATAGCACACTAACTGATGGCAGCAAGGTAGCACACTAGCTAACGGACAACAGGAAATTAACTCAATGACAAAAAAACACCATTCAGAGTGATGTAGTGTGAAATGGTTCAGTATAGTTTTCAACTGTGGTATTATGAACCAGGGGTCCTGATGTCTAAAACACAAATATAGGCGTTTAGTTTTCCCTCCAAAACCACCAGAACCCACACATGTGGATGAAATGGCAATTTTTAACATTGTTATATCACATGTGCTGCTTGCAACTTGTATTGTATTCATTCTATTTGAAAGAATGGCTTGTTGATTGGTATTTTTTAATTGGTTCAGGAATTTTTTAGATTTTGTGTTACACACTAACAGCATGCAGAATGAGTCATGGCACTTCCAATACAGCAGTCTGGATCCAGCACTATTTTTACATTCAGTCTTTTTTTTGTATACTTGTGGCCTGTGCCCTACGTTGTACTTTATTTATATTTTCTTATATATCTATAGTCATATTATAGTCATACTTAAAGCTGGATAATGACTGTGATGACACTTGCCAATTTGTGCCAAAAAATATTGTTAGTACAACCTCCAGATTTTTTAAATATTTAAACATTTAACTTATTTATATTGGTTGGATATTTCTGTAAATTTAACAGTACTGCAATTTGTACACTCAAGAAAATTGAACAGCACTGTTAACAAAGAGTTTCTAATCAATTGGACAGTGTTATATCAAGGGCCAACATATTGTGGCAGGCATCTAGTCTTACTAGCTACTTTATTAGAAACCCTAACTTTCACCATTCACTTTAAAGACCTTATAAGTGCACTATATATGCAGACTTCATTAGGTACACCTCCTCATATCTACACTCTTTGTCTTTTTTATCAGCTCCATATATTACCTTATAGGAGCTCCTGTTTCCCTATTATCATGATCCACTACCTAAGTAATACCTGCTCTGTGGTGGTCTTGTGGGGGTAAAAGGGGATAAATAATGTAAACAGAGAAACAGATGGATTTCAGTCTGTAATTGTAGAACCACAAAGAGCACTTATATGGTATGTTGAGCTAATCAAATTTACAGTGAATTTAGAAATAGGGAGGTGTATGTAATGTGGCCAGGTGGTGTAAGTATACAGTTACAGATTCTGACCACAGGACTGCTGTTATTATTTAAGTGGTAACCCATTCTCAGCAGGCCAGGGATACTGACGTAGCATAATACGTGTGTCTTAGACATAGTGGCATTCTTGGTTTGTAAAGTTAATGGCATTAGCCATATATAAGCTACAAAGTTATTCAAGAATCTTAGCTGAAACGTTTAGTATCTTCTGCTTTGTCCCAATAGTTGGGGTCAACGGGAGCTGGAGCCAATCCCAGCGTCATCAAGTGAAGGTGGGGTACACCATGGACAAGCCACCGTATATTCGAAGTAAAATTGCTGACAGTTTCGGTATGTGTATTTTCAAATTAAATAATTTTAGATACATAAACCTGTCAATATTTCTTTGTAACAGCAAAACCAGTGCAGTATGTTGTTCTACATCTGAATTTCTGAGTCTAGATTTGGCTTTTTATATGCTTTTTTCTTTGCATTATCCATTCAACCTTGAACACAGTCTAGCACCTGTTATAATCTGGCACCTGTACGACCTGAATAAGCACTTTTCCATTTTTTCATCCGTTTAGGTTCCAAGCAAGATGAGCCAATACCAAATGGTGACACTGCAGACTGCTGATTGGTTGGAGAGAATCAGCTCTAAACATGTATACTAACACTAACTACTAGGCTAGTGTGCTGTCTTGTGTCACATTGTCCGAATTCTGAAGAATACTTCCCAAACTCCTCTGTTCTTTTTCCTGCAGTCATTTGTCTTGCTGTCATCAGCCTCTTCTGAGCAGAATTTGTATCCTTCATATGACGGCAGTTTCATTGGCATTGCTCTGATGACCAGCTACATTAATGGGGTACTCTAACTGCAGCAACGCACAGTCTAGTTACAACTAGCATACTGAAATGGTGGTGGCAAATTCTTAATGAAGTAACTAAATGTTATGAATATCAGATTAATTGGTGCATTTAGTTAAAACTGGCACAGGCATAATGAGCAAACAAATCAACTTGCATAAAATGTTGATGTTGATATTTGCATGTGTAGCAGTGCAGCTTGATAGGAAGATTATTCTGTAGAAAGATATAAGCCACTAACATGGACCAAAACACACCTTTGCTGTTCATATTTCAAATAGTGACCACTGAGAATAAAATTTTAAACTGATACTTGCTGTGACAAAACTTTGAGTCATCTATGATTGATTTATTACCCAGTCAGTTTATCTATGCAATTATTTTGGCAGTTCTTTGGATGGAGACGCCTTGTAGATAGATGAGGTCAGTGGAAAATGACCAAACAGGTTGACTCAGATCAACACTCGGTACAAGCATCTCAGAATATACAAGTGGACCCCTGAGGCGGATGGGCTACAACAGCAGAACAGCTTGTTGGGTTCCGCTTCTGCCAGTCAAGAACAGAAAGGCTAATAGCTAATTCTGAACACAGAGGTATCAGAATTTGGGGCCAACGGTATGAATCCATAGACCCAGCCTGACTTGTGTCAGCAATCCAGGCTCGTGGAGGTGGTGTAAAGGTGTGGGGAATGTTTCTTAGCACACTTTGGGTCTGTTAACCTCAATCAATCATCGCTTGAATGCCTCAGCCTATTTGAGCATTGTTGCTGACTATGTGCATCCCTTTATGGCCACTTCCATCTTTTATTGGCTACTTCCAGCATTTAAATGCACTGTGCCACAAAGCAAAGTTTTTGATTTTATGAACAATAATCTTCAATGATCCTTTAGTGGACTTCACCAGATCACAAGCCAATAGATTACCTTTGTGATGTGGCAGAACAGGAGAATGAAAGTTTATCTAAAAAAAGCTCCAACTATTGTATAAAGCAATCATGTCTGCATGGACCAGAATCTCAAATACGTGTTGTTAATTCCATCTCATGGAATCCAACAAAACAACTGAGAGCAAACTCAGTATAGTATAGTATTTCTAATGAAGTGCCCAGTTAGTGTATCATATATCATATAGTTCAGCTATAATGGTTAGCTTAGTTAAACTCATTCAGGTATCTCAATCATGTCTGTAGCATATTAAAAAGCTTATGTTTTATATTAACAAAGTAAAATAATATAAAGACCTGTTATTGGGCATGTTGTAAATATTTCTTACATACCATGTCCATCTGTTAAAGCAAGTCTGTTGAGACACAGATAGCCATCACACAAAATGCTGCAGAGGTTACGAGAAGCCTGCCCCAAACCCAGGACATAACAACTCAGCCAGATGGGTCATATGGTTCAAATGGAACACGTAGGCAGGCCTATAAGACGGTGCAGTTGCCAGTCAATTTTAGACCATTCTCAGATCTTTGCTCAGACCTGCACAGAGCATGTCTGTATTATGGTATATTAAAGAATAAAGCATATACTCTGAACTGGTCTCATTCTTCATTTCGATGGCAAGTCACTACAGACATTTGTTTTTTTGTTGGTTTTTTTTTTGTTAGCAGCACCTGATATTGTCAGCTTTTGACAGCTGAACTGTTTTTGTTTACAAACAAGCATCATTAAGCTACAGTCTCTAATTATGCATAAGCAAGGTGAGCCAGGGAAACATATATGCCAGGTGTTAGTGTATTATAGAGGGGTCGACATTTTACATAACTCAAATAAATTAATTTTAAATGCCTTTTAATCTTTACGCTCTTATTAATTCATATAAATTCATTTCCATGTCAAGGTTTTTTAAATCTGGACAGTTTAATATAATCTTATAGCTCATTAAGTTAGAGTTTGTAGACTGTGTAATTAAAAGCTGGGAAGGCGTTTGCCCTGCACCCTGCCATAATGTTCATGATCATTTGTGTGGATTTAATCCATTTACGGTTTATGCAGTAACTTTTTAGCACCGGACAGGTATGTTCACTTTAATTGCATAGCGGTGCATGTGTAGCAGGTTGGAGATGCACTGCATTGATTTCCGTAATCAGCCGGAGGTAATTATGCAGAAATAAGCTGAATGGGCTGTTTGTGGAGAGCCACTTTTTCCTTTTTTTGTTAATAAATGTGTTCTGTAGTTGTAAGCTGTATGATCACAGCTCTCCAGAGCCACAGGCTCTGCACCACTACAAGTAATAGCTTCTGTTCACTCATTTTAACCCACTGGCTATGGAATGGAATAAATTACATTTATGTTTTGTTTACAATCTGTGTGCGTGATCACCATAAAAAGACTGTGCACACAATAATAACTTATCAGCAAATTCATGAATAAATTATGGTTAAATTTGTATACTTTGGCTATGTGACATAAAAATAGAAAACTAGTGGTACTCCAAAATAGACTGTTGTGTTAAATCTTGCTTCATATAAGAGAAACTGGATGGTTTTACTTAATTCAACATTCAATAAATGAAGCAAAAGATGTGGAAAAACTATATTCGATCATGAAAAAGATGGATGGCTATCAAAAGTTGGGAATATGTGGGAATATTTTTCAGGATGGCTTCATTTAATACAACAGAATATCCTGTTGTCTAATATTTGCACAGCTATGCTAGCTAAAAGCTCATTAGTCTGCATGGTAATAACCTGAAGTCATCATTGTAAAATCCAGTCACGTTATCTAAGGCTTATTTAGAATACTTGGTAATAACCTCAGGTCATCATTGTAAAACCCAGGTATAAGGTAATCACTGCAAAACAGTTGGAAACAGTTGTAAACGGTTGTAATGGTTAAGAAAGTGTTAGGCATCATGGTAACAGCCTGGGGTCATCAATGTAAAAGTCAACTGACATAGTCATCTTTTAAATTCCAGCTATTAGCCTAGGAACATCATATCTTTCATGGTAACCAGAGTTCCTCATACTCAAAGTCTAAAATTAAGTCAGAGTTTCATGGGTAACTGAGCTTCTTGTTCAAATAAGGCTACATATTGTGTGTAGTTTGAGAAGCCATGATAGCTTAGCAATGGTTTCTGAATTTTATTTCAAGTATATTTACATAAAATTTATTTAAAAAGTAGTGGTACTCCAAAACATTAAAACATTTTTTTGGGGGTGGGGGACAGACAAATAAAAAATAATAAATAAATAAATAAATAAAAGTAAAAAAATACATAAAAGCAATTTACAGAGATGTCAATGAGTGATCTTCATACCATCTCTACACACTCATATGGTCCCATATGGTATAAAATTTACTGGTTTTGCCTCTAAGTAAAAATCTAAGTTTTTCCAATTGGAGGTGGTCCATAATCTCCTTCATCAGAGCTGAGATAGTTGGTGGTTTTTGTTGTTAGCAGTTTAGTAACATCAAGAAACTGGAAGGTTTTAAAGTCAACGCTAAATAAATGAGGTGAAACTTAAGAAACTGCTACCCAAAATTAACTGCGAACTATGCCACACTAATAAAGACTTATTATGAGATTGGATTTATGTCTGACAAAAACATCTAATAATAAGAGGAAGAAATATTTGACTTCTGTGGTTGTCAGTGTCAAACTGTGCAGAGGCACTTAATTTGGAAAAGCTTGTAGCACTTGTAGGATGATGTCATACATTTAATACTGGCTGTAACTAGCCAATGTTAACTCAAGGATAATAATGACAGTGCAGGTCTGAGATGTGACAGTCAAAAAAATCTGGGCATATAGAAAATAATTACAATTATATATGAATTCTAATGATTCATTTTTATCACCAGTAATAAGGTTTAAGTTTTAAATATGTTTACTGATGAAGGAAACAGTGCACAGACACAGTATTCATTTGCCCTTCAGAGTTTGTGTTCTCCCTGTCGAGAGCAGAGAATAAAACTCTAAAGAACAACGCAGCTTTGATATCGAGGACTGAATCTGCCGTAATCTGTCAAAAGCAGCTCTGATGGATGTGCTGTCTGCGTTTTACACAGCCGAGGAAAATACAGAAACAATGTAAAACAGCCGGCAACATAAAACAGAGAGCTTCCTGGAAATCATATAAATGATGCATGTACAAGTAAAGCTCGTATGCTAGCTAACGTTGCGAGAATGTACTGCATGGACGAGTTCGGTTCTGTAACCTTGACTAACACGTGCAGCAGTAGTCCTGATCAGCGGTATGACACAGCAGAGTGCTGTCGTATTTCATTCTGTTATACTATATAGAGCTGATTTATGACTGTGTGATCTCCCCCAGTGATTTATGCCAAAAAACATGTAAAAAGCAAATATCTCAGGTGTATTTTGGAAGCTGAGCGAAACATTGGTTGGAATTTTCAAGCGCTATAAAGTTCTTTAGCATGAGTATTTAATTAGAGTTCAGTACAGTCAAGTAAGAGGGCCAAGGTCCTCAGGCCAAGGTCCGGACTGTCATCATTTCTAACTTGTGTTATGATTCAGTGCCATATCCTGTATACTGAAGTGGTCTAGTAGTCCTGTGAGTGTGCCATCAGCAACTGAAAGACAAAACAAATTACAAATACCGTTCAGTATATTTCAACTATAATTACTGTTCAAATGCTGAACTGAACGAACTATTGATGAAACTTCAAATGTTTTTTTTCCTTACTTCAAGTAAAAACAAGGCCTATTTATTTATAGATAGTTATTTATAGAGAAAGTAGATAAAGCATGAGTCTTCTGGTTAACTCGTTTACATATTGACCTGTTGGTTTGGAGCTGCCTGTGAGAAGAATAAACATATACGTCTCTCCGTTCTCGATTAAAACATTCAGTCTTCACCATCGACTTTTTTTTTTTTTTGTTTAGTGTGTTGTCCTTTCTCTGACTCACTTTGTTCTTTGACTTGTTTTACTCTCCAACTGCTGCCTCTTGCTTCATACCTCACCTATGTGAAAAGTTCTGCTGCTTAAAATAAACATTGTCAAAATAAACCTCTCTCAGACGTTTATCGGTTTGGGTCCGCATTGGACAACGTCTGGATCTGGACCCGGTCCATGATATTTCAGGTATGGAGACTCAAGTTAGCTGCTCAGACATGCACGTGATTTGGACTCCACATTACAAGACATTAAAGAGCAGGGACTGCTTGACTTTCCCTCATGGCAACATGGTGATTAGTTACATCCCATTGTTTTGAACTAAAAGCAGCCCAAAAGTCTGAAGATCAGTGTAGCAGTCAAATTCAGTGAATATCACCTTATAGTCTGCTCGCTTTCTGTTCTGTGTGTGTGTTTCTTCTTCACCCCCTCAGTATGTGAAATAATCCACATTTTCATCGCATCGCTATTTGAAAGTGGCGTAACTGCATTTAAGGTGGTTCAATTTTTGTCGTATTCCTTTATCACACTCTAAATGGGAAACCAACAGGAAGACTCGGACTGAGCCACACAATACTAGCCAACTCTTATTGTGCACAGGACAGGGGGAAGGGGAGGGGCTACATGCTGACCTCCATGCATTGTCAAGAAAGAGAGATGGCCAAAAGAAAAAGAGCTGGCCAAGCCAAAAGATGGTCAGGCCAACGAAAAGAATATCTGAAAAAAACAAAGCTCAAGAAAGAAGGTCTTAGATCAGGCCAGGGCAAAGAGCCATGTTAACATCAGTGAGGCGTTTCAGCTGCGGAGAATTCCCTAGAGAGGTGACAATGCTGAGGTTTTGTCTTCAGCTTCTTGTTTGATTTTTCCAATTGCACCTCCACATGTGCCAGAATGCAACCGCTGCACTATTTAAGGTGGAAAACGACAATTTACAAACGGAAGCTCATGAATGAGGAGCTGACTTTAGCTTCAGTGAGTGTTTTGCTGATTCATTGAACCATTGAACATTACTGTTTTGCCCTGTTTGTGACAGTAAGTGGCTCTGCAGAAACAAATGTATCAACAATCTGCTAAACCACAAACTGTGTGATGGTTTGCTGTTATATGATGGTATTTGTCCAAACAACATTTGCAAAGAGTTTAATAGTCTCTGTTTGAAAGAAATCCGCTAGCCCCGCATCATATGCCTTAGCAATGCATGCCCATGAATTTAGAATCTGAGAAAGGACTGAAGGTGAGGGATGTATTTATTTTGCTGTGTAGTCAACAATCAATAATCTTTCTCCAGAATCGCTGACTGCAACTTGAAGTTAACAGGTCTGTTTCAAAACCTAGTGAGTTGTTTAAGTAGGCACTGTCTAGGTAGGCAGATGTTTAAGTAGCAGCGTTCTCTCTGACAACTCTCCTCATAAGACAGATTATTGAGATGCTCTAGATAGAGACCAACTGCATTATGGCTTATTCCTGCCCACCGCACGCAACCCGTGGTTTAACTAGTTGCTAAAATAAAATAAATAAATAAATACTAATGGCTCGAGTATAAAACTGCAAAATGGTCAATGACTCGTTGCAAATGAAAAGCTGTTTTGTGTGAGTTTATGACAAGAAACACTTTACACAAATTAATTTGACTTCACTGCTTGTAGATTTGCCTGCGTTGCATCATGGGATTGCCTTAGCGGCTGAGGAACTGTTTAATGCTTCCTTAGAATCGAGCCAAAATAAGGTGCTTCAGTAGACGGCATGTTTAAGGTATCTAAGAATTGGGACAGCCCCGTTATTTGGTGTTTTAATGAATAAATATTATAATTGTATGCATCATGCAATATAATTGTATTGTATGTAACAAGGCTGTGGTTGCTACTGATGTACTGGCTAGCGTTTTTGCTCAAAATAAGCTAAAACTGTTCGTACTGAAACTGCCACTACTGAAACATTTGGTAAGGTTGTTTTGATTAATAGTGACAAGATGGAAATTTAGTGGTTCATTTCAATAAAATAAACATAGCTAATGTATAGCTGTAATGAAGTTGCAGGCGAGGTTTGCAGATACACTTGCAGGTTAAGTTTATTTACATACATACATAAAAACTTAGAACACAAAACAAGGATCAGAAATCAAGAAATCTGAATAACAAAACAAGAACTAGATCAAACATGATGCACATGGCATTGACAGGGCAACATAAACAAAGACAGACAGGCACGAAACAGGGCAGGCCGTGACAATAGCCAAGGGATTTACATATTCTAAAGTCCTCTCAGTAAATAGTTAACATGCTGGTTAACACACTTACCACAAACAGTAAAAACACAAAAGTAAGCACAATCATATCAGATAAGTATTATACATATCACAGAGCAGTGCTGCGCAAATCTGTAGCAAACAAATGTAGATAACTGGTGTGATTTGTGAGAGTGGCTGCAGCTGCACCTGCTTGACTCATATAAAGGCTAAAAAGCAGGATTACCTGTTTAAAAAACAGTAATGAATATGCTTATTTATAGTCAGCGGGGAAGAAATATATGCTGCTAATTGTAGCATTTCTTCTAGTATTGGTGTTATGGAGTGCTTAGCGTTCATAGGTCAACACATCCTAAGTGCTGTTGGTCGAGGACACAGTAACGATGGCCTGGTTTACCAAAATTGAACAAAAAGTCTTTGTCCAGGATGTTTGGGATGTAATGATGAGGAGTCAAAAGGAGAGTCAAAGGAGCCTGTGGTCAATGACTAAAGCACTTAAGGTGTACTGGAACAGTCAAAAAAGAAGGCACACACGAACTCAAAAAGGAAAACAAGATTACCTTCAACTTCTTTTTTTTTTAAATTCTGACCGCTGTAATGATTTTCGCCATATCACTATTTAAAAAAGTGCCTCAATTACATCTAAGTGGTTTAATCTCTGTATTCCTCATTAGCGCTGGGGCTGTCTTGGTTAAAATTATGTGGAGGAGTCGATACCATCAATTCCAGCAGCAGGAGTCAAGAGTTGAAGCTGATTCCGGAAAACGTGGAGTCGCGCATCACTTAGTTATATCGCTTTCTGTAGCAACTGAAATGAATGTAGTTTAAATAGCTAAGAGTTTTACTGGCGAACGCGAGTGTGACGGTGACTTTTGCATGTAGGCCTTTGTCAGTCTTTCTACAATGACTCACACAATGACTGCAACACCCTTCGGCTTCAAATAACAAGCGTCACTGTAGAAAAAAAGTCTGTCTGAAGGACAGAACAAGCTCTATCAGTAAATGCAATACAAATGTAAAATAAATGTATGGTTTTAATTTGCACAATTTGAGAAATTAGAGCCTGTGAACTGTCCACTTAACGTTTGGAAAGATCTGCTTTGTCTATCTGTTTTAGATGAGCACGTCATCATTACAGAAAGGTTTATGTAGCAGAGAACAAAATCCCATATGTAGATATTGGTGCCAGTATTAACAGTTATGCACTGGGAATAAACCTTTGTCTAAGGGTGCAAGTAAAACCAAGCATTAGGAAGTGTAAGAAGAAGGCCAGATGCCCTGTGTAAATCAACGTCTGAGCAGCTGACGGCAGATGAAGGAGTGAGATCTGAGTGATGACTCACATAGCAGAGCTGATTGTGTTGTTACGCTGAAACTGTCACTGCATTCAGACGGCTTCTGTCTCTCTGCCAGTCCGGTCACCCAGCAGTGAGCTCGTTATGGTGTAATAGGCCTGGAAGAAAGCTGCTGAAAAGATATACGAGATGAACATAAAGCCCACCACGCTCACCATGTGGCCATGAGGGACAGGGATGCGGTTTCAGCGTGTGGCTAAAGTACAGCTCTGTCTACAGATTAAAACAGTGTGTCTGAACTCACCTGATAAGTCAGTAGGTAATGGATTGGAGCCCATACTGCTTGAGTTTCAGTATGCGAGTTTTTAGTATCCAAGCAATCTCAGACGTACATCAGATCATCATTGTAAAAGTGCCACTGTTCATTAAAAGAATCTTTTACAGACATCATTGTAGATAATTTTGGTGACATGACCTGCGTCTGTCGTGTCGAGCTGTAACTCAGATGAAAAATAAGGAGGTACTTAATCATTTTTACCTCAGAAGAAATGTAAGTAGCTCTAACTTACATCATAATTGTATTGTATTCTAAAGTCCCCTCAGTAAACATAATAGTTAACATGCACACAGTTCACCAGCAGTAGCTACGTACACACAGTCCACATACTGCTTCCTGCTGTTCTTTATATTGATCTGAAAATGTCTCCAGATTCATTAGGTCATCCAGGTAATGTTTGCTTACTGCTAGATGGCTACAGAGTATTCGGATACACTAGCCGCGCTAGCCTACTGATTTCACCAACTGAGTATTAGGCAAGTTGGCCATTTCAGACGCACCCTTCGGTAGTGACATGAAAACATGGGGCAACATAAGAACATAAGCTCCATAAATGATATTCTTGTGTATATTTAGATTACTATCACCATCAGTGTTTTGGGTTTAAACAGCAAACTATATTCCAAAAAACCTGGAACAGTAGATTAAACGTAAACAAAAAAAGCTAAGATAGCTACAGATAGCTAAGATTTGCTAATCCTTTTTTACTTGTATTCAGTTTAAATCAGCATAAAAACAGGATAATTCATATTTCAATTAAAAAAAAAAAACTTTTTATATACACTTTTAAATTGATGCCTTCCTGGTCTGAACAATTCTGTATGGAGTGTGCATGTTCTCCCCGTGCTTGAGTAGGTTTCCTCCGGGTACTCCGGTTTCCTCCCACAGTCCAAACAAATGCATGTTAGGTTGACCGGTCACTCTACATTGCCTGTGGGTGTGTGTGTGTATGTGCATGAGTGAGTGTTGGCCATGCGATGAGCTGGCGACCTGTCCATGGTGTACCCTGCCTTCGCCTGATGATGCTAGGATTGGCTCCAGCCCCCTGTTGTGACCCCGACTAGCAGGATTAAGTGGAAGATAATGGATGGGTGGAGGCATAAATTTGATGTCGGCATGATGCTCCAAAAAAGTTGGAGAACGTGTACCTCCGTGTCACATCACATTTTCTTTTAACAGGGTTCTGTAATCATTCACTGAGGACACCGATGAAAGTGAATTTTCTTTTTTCTATAAAAAGGTCTTTGAAATCTTTTGATTTGAGGCCTTTGTTCTTCCGATTAGCTCCATTTTTTAAAATATGTCAACAATAATTAGTCTTATTATTTTTGCAGCATTTATTTTTACTGCATTAATGATAAGGTGTTTTAAATCATGTGTTTAACTTAGAACATAAATGGTTTTAAATGATGTGCTTAAGTAGTTTTAATGTTTTTTTATTTAAGAGAAATGAACCACTGAAAAGTTTTTCTTCAGTGTCAGGGAAAAAAAGAAATATCTGATATTGATCCAAAAATGATACAAAAGTAAATATTAAAATAAAGTTATTGTTTTTAGTCCACAGCTTTTGTTCTTTTCAGCAGAAAAATGTTTAGTCTTAGAAGTTGGTTTAGCATTTTTTTTCCTCATAATTCCATGTTGAGGTCTGGACTCTGAGTTGGTCAGTCCATTGTTCTGGGAACACCAGCAGCTTCCTTGTTTTAATTGATCTCCTTTTCTCAGTGAGAGCGTCTTGACAGCTACACATCCTTTCAGACCCACACATGTCTTTTCAATGGAAGGGTGGTCAGAAGAACTTGTGGATGTTATTTTATCTCAAGTCAAACTCCTGTTTTTTATTCTTACTGTACTCTCCTCTTCTTTATGCAAATGATCTCACATCTAATCTCCTCAAAAGTGTCTCTTGAAAAACGAACAGGCTGTGGCCGTTACAGTACGTCTCAAATGTGACATGTTATGAATTCAGCTACTATTTGTGTTCTGTTCGTTTTAAGGAGCGCGTTTGAAGCTCTATCTCTGTGACTCGCTGCAGTTTGCTGTTCCACTGTTTTCTCCACTGCTATCTTTCATGTGCTTAAAAAAGCCAGGCCATGAAACTACTTTGGACTCATTTGCATTGGCTGGAAGGCTGTGTTGAATATTTTAGTCATACTCATGTCCCCTCCGTTTATCATGCACACAACACATTTATGTTTTTTATCCGAGCTTCGGTGCAGATGTGTCACACCTTTTGATGGCAGCTGCATCACCGAGAAAATTTAAGGGAAGGAAATTAACACGGCCTTTATTTAATTCTCTAAACAGTGTGCAGGACAGCTGCTATTACACCATTCTTCTGCAATAAAGTACCTGGATCTAAAGCAAAAGCTTTTATGCAAGAAATAATTTGTTTGTCACACATACGCGGCTTGCCTCGGTTATCTGTTGCTAAGGAAAGCAGCCGGGCTGCTTTGGCCCCAGGAGTTTTGTAAGAAGGTCGGCGTTGTTTGTTGTTGCCGTTCTGCGCAGAGCCGTAATGTTCTTTGGGATCTGTTTAGGTCATGCATGTATTAATATAACAAACAGAAATTAAAACTGGTGACAGACACAAAGTCTGCACTGCAATGAATAAGCAAGTGATTTGAATGTAAACTACATTAATAAAAGTCTTGATAACCCAAATATGGCATTGCAATTGGGGAGGTGGGGTGATTACATGTGATCAAAACATAAACACATGGCTAGAAGCCGGGGAACCTGAACAAAGACAAAGAAAGACAGGGGAAGGAAACAGGGCAGACCTTTTGCATATAGTGTATACTATGTATGAAGTACATACAGTTTACAATATGAATGCATTTCTGAGTATACTAGTTACAGGCATTTAGAATTTGAAGGGATTGCATTGCAGACCCCTTTCAAGAATTCTCCTTGATAACCTACAGTGTTGGGGTGGCACTTACACATTCAAGTTATATTATGATTATTGCAATCATTTTAGAAAAATAAAATGTGTTTTCAAAAATACATCAGTGCTTTAAAGGGACAAAGTTATAATGTTTATTTACACTTTTAAAATAAGATGGTTCTATCAGGGTTCCTTATTAAAGGCAATGGTTCAATATAGAACCATGAACACTCTTTAGATTGATGATTGTTGGAGAACAATGAGAACAATGTCAAGCTTATATATATATATATATATATATATATATATATATATATATATATATATATATATATATATAATCAATCTGAAGAAGAGTTTAAGCATGTTTTAAGCATTTTTAAGCACAATTTAGGTCTTTACTAAAGAACCTTTAAAGAAGTTCTCTACAAGCCTGCATTTCTGAAGACATATAGATGAAATCCTACAAAATACGTCATGTTCCAGAAGACCTCCAGTGTGCTGTAAAGGCAGAGGTTGATGTTCTGAACTGCAGAGGTAGCAAAAACGACCACTGACAGTGATGAATGTTGTCCTGCCTGTCTCAGGTAATATTCCCTAATGAGACGCAGCTCGTATTTAGCCACACAAGGTTATGCGCAAAACTGATGACATGTCGAGCCCACTGCCAGACAAGGCCAGAGAGGAGGAGCATGTTTCCTTCAGGCCTCGGATATATGATGTACACAGCATAGGCGCCTGAGCGATGAAGCAACTGGGGCATGTGCACCTCAAGTTTTAATAGAGCAGAAGCAAACGTGTCCATTTAATTTTTTAAATGTAATTTTCCACAATATACACAATAAATGTAGCATTGGTTTAATTACACCTCTATATCCTTAAACACATATATGAATGATCATAACTGACTAATTTTGGCTAATAATTGTTAGCATCGGTAAATACTTTACAGTAATCATTTACATGTAAAGACATAATAAATACATCTAATAAATACAAATAATCAAGCAATCTAACTGAAGCCAGACATACACCTTTGGTGATTCACACTGTAAGTTTGAATAGTCCCAATTTTCAATAAATCTGTTTCATTTAAAAGGTCACACTGCACACACTGCAAGATATCGAGCAAACACCCTGAGAGTTTAGTGCTGCTAACTTGAGCCACACGGTGCATTAACACTAAACCAGACAGTACAAAGACAATATGGTTTCTCTACAGCCTAGTTTTCAATGACAATATAAAAATTAGTATACCTTTAAACCATCTCCATATATTACCAAGGTAGGGGGTGGGGTGTAGCAGTGTAGCATCATTTATGGTGTTCTTTTGTATTTATTATGCTTTTTTAGCTTTGTTTGCTTTATTGGCATTTAATCTTAAAGTTTAGTTTGCTCATGGTTTGCAAGGCATCTTTGAATAAATGACAAAGTATCTAACACCTGCTAAACATTCAACTGTGCTGCTAAATAGAAAAGAGTAGCTTCAGGTGCTGAATGGTGCTAAATGTCTTTGTGCTACTTCCCCTTTTCCAGAATGGTAAGTATCCTGTTTCAGTGAATGCTCGTTGTGTGAACAGTACAGATCTTACTTTCACTTAAAGAGACATTCAGCCCATTTGTTTTGTGGATCTCCAAAAGGCTCAAACTAAGTTTGTGTGCAGCTGCGTCCAAATGCACTAATACAGTTTCAGAGTCAGAGAAACTAGTAGCAGACACTCCACAACACCAAATATATATACACACACACTTTTCAGCTTCTCTCTTCCACAGAGAGTCAACTTGCGTACTAGGCAAAGTATTTTACGACAGATGCCCTTCCTGACACAACTCTCACCACGTACCCAGGCTTGGGTACCCAGGCACACCACCGTGCGGCCTAACCCAAAAAAAAAAAAAAAAAAAATATATATATATATATATATATTTAACTCTATATATATATAACTCACTATAATTACCATTTCAAAGGGAACATAGTATGAGTGGCAAAAACACAATCACTGTCCAAACAATAGTCATAGCAGTTGCGCTGTACAAATTTTGCACAGTACTATATAGTGTATGTAGTCTACATAGTTCTAAATACTGTATACATAGTTTTAAAAATGTTTTGGTTTCATAATTGTTCCTATTTATCATCATTTTACTATCATAACCATTTCATGCAAAGCATTTAAAAGACACATGTAGGTTCACTGCTGGGTTTAAATAGTAAATGTAAAATGGCTATATTTGTCTTATTGTCACCACTGTAGAGAAACCCATGTTTCCACAATGAACCATCAAACATGCATCAAATGATGCAGAATTTTTTGGTTCCACAAAATCAAAAACCAAGACCCAAACTCACTTCATATGTTTCTGATAAGAAAGACTGTGTCAGTTTGTTTTGATTTATAGGTAAAGCACTGCAGTTTTGAAGGAAAAGGCCTCAGTAAACTGCTGTGCGCCACATATAGGGCTGAAAATCATTTCTCATACAGAGCTGTCAATCCATCTGTCATTACTCAGACTTAGACGGCACAGGGACCCACGGACCTTCAATGCCTTCTTGTGGTCGCTCTTTATATCGCTCCCGCATTCACTCAGGCTGCAACATTTGGTGTTGTTTACACCAGGAATTATATCTACAATGAATTGATATAATTATATTATGATGGCAATTCTGTCTACACATCTATTTACAGTGCTAATTATACCTACAATGCTTTTATTATCATAAGCATACAAATATATCATGCATTTAAAACAGACTTAAAGCGTTCAAACCACTTTAGGAAGTGTGAGATGCATTTAGCCATGTGCAAACCCTTAATAAGATAAAAACCTTGAAAGTGAGCAATAGATCTCTTGTTTATTTTTAGTTTAACAAGTTAGATTTGTATGCATAAGTTTAATTAACTCACTTTCTGAATCTGTCTACAAATATCTTACTTAAGCATATGAGCTAATACTGACATTCTAAGATGTAATAAGAAACTTTTTGTTGTTTTTGAACTCTCAACTATAAAAAAGGACCAGATCTCAAGACAAATCATTTTTTAAGCTTCAAACTGGACAAACTTTTAGCTTTATAAGATTCTTTGCATTCATAAAATGATTGAAGTTGTCTTGAAATTCTCTGTCATACAAACAAGTCGAGTCTGTGTTCTATTTAATAAAGAAATAAAGATAATTAAAGATAATAAAGCAGCTTATCATTATATTTAGCTTTTTTTAACATGCCCTGTCTTATTTTGAGAAGCGTTTCTTAATTTAGGGAATAAAGAGCTTTTTAAAAGCAAACTTTCTCTAAATTACATGTATACAAATACTACACAAAAAATAAGAAGATGCTTAAAACAAGATTCACCACCTGAACACAGTGAACAGAGGAACTTTTTTCTATCTTCAAAAGCAGCTCAAATGGGGCTCAAAGAAGGATCCAATACATATGTGGAAGAAGTCAAAATGCCTCAGGTGTTAAATGGTATTAAAGGTCTTGGTGTTACTTCCACTTTTACAAAATGTAAAGTATCCCGTTTCAGTGATTGCTCGTTGTGTGAACAGTACAGATCGTATTTTCACTTAAAAAGACATTCAGCCCATTTGTTTTGTGGATCTCCAAAAGCTGAATTACAAGAATGAAATATTTACTGATTTTACTGATATTAAAATTATGTTTTCTCATTTTAAGAAATCTTAGAATTGACAGAACATTTGTTTAGTCTAAGTAAAACTGCTTGGTGCCTATTTAATAGTTTACAATAGTTAATAAATCCATAGTAGATATTGAATGAAGTGGTCATTTAATCATTTCTAGTAGATCCTGAATCATTCATAGCAGATACTGAATAATTATAAGTGGATACTGCATCATTTATAGTAGTTAACTAATCATTCATATAAATACTCATCACCCTCAGAAGATAATTCATAAAAGATACTAAATAATTAATCTACACTTTGCCCTTAATCTCCAAACTAGCCTTTGTCTTGTGTTACCATTTAATTAAATAGTATAATGGTTACATTAACTCCTATTGCAAGTTCTCCCGTAAAGTACGATATTTGAGATAGAAGGTTTTATTTTAACACCAACTATACTATACAACTGATATTATCTGATCCTGAACAAGGTTAAAGGATTGTTGCTATAGGAGTGGCACCACTTCTAGTCGTTTATCATACTAATCTAAACGCTCACTCATCATCGCACATCATTGGCAGTGCTGTGAGCCTCTGAGTGAGACAGACATCAATCACTATCCATACTTCACTCTCATTCTACTCACGATCGGAAAATGAGTCAGCACAAAAGCTGCACTAATGTAAGCAACTGTTGTGAAGTTGAACATGCCATACGGAACACTGATTAACATTCCATTTAACCTAATGAGAAACTGTAGAACATGAGTTTATATCACAATAGCAGAGTGGTGGAAAGCAACGCCAGTGTTAACTGTTTTTTAGTTTGAATGGGTGGCAATGATTAAAATGGTCGCTTGCCAAGAGCTTCAGCCATTATTACCTTTACTCTTCCTTTTATTGGCTACATGTCTTTAAATAATCTAACTTGGAGCTTCAACTTGATTGACAAGCATTTATAATACGCCGTCAGGGTAGTGCTTCTTCTTCATCCTTTCTTGATGCACTTACGCCAGATTCAAAGCTACAGTGACTCACTATTGCCTTATGAGGTATAAAGTGGTGATATAATACAGGATGGGCCAGGGCTAGCTGGTTAGTATGCCAACTTCACTTACTGTAGGCATACTCTAACTATAGATATCTCCACAACACAATACATAACCATCAAAACTGTTCTTCAAATTCTGTTAATAACTTCTCTCTCAGGAAGTCCCGCAGGTGCTCATCCAGTATCTTGTCATTTCAAGGCTTGATTACTGCAACTCACTCCTGGCTGGTCTTCCTCTACAGGCCGTCAGGCCCTTACAATTGATCCAGAATACACCAGCATGACTCGTCTTCAATCTTTCCAAGTTCACTCATGTTACTCCACTGCTGTGCTCGCTTCACTGGATTCCTGTAACCGCTCGCATTCAATTTAAAACTCTGATGCCTACTAAGCCAAGAGTGAAAAAAAACTAAAAATTGTATCAATTGCACCTTTAAACTTGTGGTTGTTACTCAGCTTAAATTTTGCAAATAAATATATTTTTTTTGTTTATAAATACAATTTTTTAATTCTCTGCAAACTTAAATTTCCAACCTTTACTTAGAAAATCAGCAAGACATATGTATTCATTGGGAGTGTTTGCATATTCAGCTACTATGTCTTGCACTAACATCCTTAGAAATTGTGTACAATCAGTTTCTATTGAACAAATTAAAGCCAGTACATAAAAGTTCAAATCTAATTAGAAGTGGGTAATTGACAAAATCTTAAATGAAAAAAGATGGTCAACAGATGGTCTGTGTTTCCGTGGGCAAAGATAAGACTAGAGCTGAAGTAACTGCTGCTTTAGAGTTTTAAGGGTGGAAAGGTGGAAAAAAAAGAATAGCTTCAGTTCTTCCCCACACCCTTACTGTTAAAGGGGAATGCATGGAGTACATCAAAATGATCCCAAAAATATGGTTTAGGGTTATCAACAAGAGCTGTGGTATTTCTTTAAATGTTAATTACTAGGTAGCATTAAAGAGACGTTATTGTTGTTGGTTTAAAAATATGACAAACTCTAATACTCTAAACGTGTTAAAGCGATGCCTGATAAACAAACTAGAAGTGGCGACCTGAAAGAAATATACCTTCATGCCAACATCTGCAAGCAAAAGCAACAGACCTGCATATGACTTTTGCATGTTGAGCACAGCATATAGAATGCAGCCGTCGAATCTTTAGTCAGTGGGCCTTTTTGCTTCTCGTGTCTCATTTTTTAAGTAAATGTCCATTAGGATCAGGTGGGGTGGTTTAAAGTTGTGTTCCTGCACTGCATGGTGGTGATGTGTGCAACGATGCAGAATTGTCTGCCCAGCAGAGCAACCGCAGTCATTTTTAACTTCACCAGTGCTGCACAGGAGCTACAGCGACAGACTGTTTTTTATTTCTACCTTTGCTGGGATAAAATTTCAAGCCCTGGTTTCCTCAGAGTATTATAGATGTTAAAGTCCACTGCACCAAGCTGTAATATATATATATATATATATATATATATATATATATATATATATATATATATATATATATATATATGCAAAAGCTTTACGCTCTTGGGAACATTTCATATTTAATAAAAAGGTATATTTCTAGAGACCAAAACACCTTTTAATAAATATTCAAATAGTATTAATACAGTAAGTAGTCAAGCAGTCGTTTTACATATGTGAGTGTGTTTATTAACCGATTCCAAGATTTTCCTTGTTAAAACAACCCAGTATTATTGATAGTTATCATCTTATTATTTGTAGTTGCCATCTTATACCTGCTTTGGCTACTCAGTACTTCATTAAGCTAAATCAAGATTGCTACTGAAGGAACTGAATACAGTCATACAATGTCTAGGGCATTCTTCAAACTGGTGCACAAGATATACATACACACACACACACACACACACACACACACATATATATATATATATATATATATATATATATATATATATATATATATATATATATATATATATATATATATATAGAGAGAGAGAGAGAGAGAGAGAGAGAGAGAGAGAGAGAGAGAGAGAGAGAGAGAGAGAGAGAGATAGTGTGGTGCAAGCAACTATATCTATAATACTCTGAGGACATATAACACACCCACACACACACTGTTTCTGACACCAAGTAGGCTTGGCTCGCAATGAACAGTTCAATTAATCCCAAAAGTGTGGGGTTGAGGTCACTGAGGTTAAGGTCAGGGCTCTGTGTAGATCAGCAGGGTTCTACCACACCGAACAGGGTGCAGTCATGCTGGAGTTTTATTCTTATTTATTAATCTAGGATGCAATAATACCAGTATCAGATGTCAGGCTGACACTATGCTTATTTACATGCAATCACAACTGCCTTCCCAATACGAGGAGAGACACAGAGGCAAAAACGTCATAACTACTTCCCCAATATGTGTAAAGGGACATGGAGAAAATGTTATATATATAAATATATATACTGACTACACTCTCTATTTGACTGAATATAATAGAGATGGGTAATAATTATTTTGTGATTATGTTAATTATCTCTGTAAAAAATAGACGGTAGATATACCATAATGTCCTACCGTATTTGTGCACAGTGTAAGTAGCCAAGCTATTCAGTACTTGATGCGCAGCATGTTATTTACAGTTAAACAGCTTTATCTGAAACTGGTTATAGACAGAGCTGTCTGTAGGGGTTGTTTTTTATGTAGAAAAGTGCAAGTGTTTTTGTACAGTGCGAGGCAAAAGCAAGATTCTAAAACTACAAAGTGTATGTCTGACTTTGGAGGACACCTAACTGCATCTTAACCAGGCAAAAAACTTCAACAATAGCCTCAATAGCCTCAGACTATAGACAAAAGTATAAAATGTATTTGATTAATTGTTATGTGGAACAATAAACCACTGCACTCCACTGTAGTGCTACTTGATCAAAGGTACCTAATATAGTAATAATATACTAATATACTAATGTAACTGTTAAGATACACTGCATTCAGTTACACCATCAACTACCTCTCTGTAAGTGATTTAGTATCAGACAAGAAACACCTGGGACTAACACAAGGGTTGCAAGGTGGCAGGACAGGTGAGGAGACATGGACCAAAGCAAAAACAAAAGCACATGGCAGGAAAAACAAAGGCACGTGGCAGTAACATAAGGGTAAAACAAAGACAGAGACAGAGAAAGACAAGGGTACGGCAAAACAGGATGTGACAGTGTGTTGTGTCAAATACTAATATGCTGCACACAGATCATAACCCAAGTCGGCCAAAGCACAGGATACACTCCAACCCCTGAAGGGCGAACAATGCTTTCACAGGAGTCCACCAAACGGGGCTGGGAGTAAATGAACACATGTGAATAATGCATGACCTCTGAGGGGCCCTTAAAGAGAATAAAGATGCGACAGGGGCGTTTTGAAGCTTTTCAGTCGAATGCAACATCAATAAACTCTGACTTTGCCCACAAACAAGGCCATTAAACTTCCCTTGCCAGTGAATAAAAAACCCAGCTGAACTCTACACGCGTCATGGACTGTCCCTAAACCCATGTATAATGAGTGAGTGAGTGTGTGGCAGCTGAAAATTGGGCCTTGCTCCACGCTACGTCTCCAAGTGCTCCGACAGATCAATGACGTTTTGCCTTGGGCACAGATTCATGCTCCAAAAACAATTGTTTCATGAGCTCTAGTGGCTCGAGCCAGTCTCGGGTGGAACCTTCTTCACACAGAGAAATCAATGGTTTCTAAGCAATCAAAAGTAAAAGAAACAACGTCTCTCTTAGTCACAGATGCTTTCTACCAAATTAAACCACTTCAAAACATGAAAATGTGACTAAAATACTCCAAGAATAAACATTCAAATCAAATCAAAATGCTTCACAATGTTTAATTTAAACATTGATCATTTCCAAAATAAAAATAATGTTAAATCGAATTATTATGAAATAAAACAGAATCATAATAAAACAAATCTTAAAATCTAACAAGAATACACATCAAACAAATACAACACATCAAATTAAAATACTCGATAAAATGTTTTAATCAGATTACAAGATTAGCATTCCAAACAAATAAAACAATTAAAAAATATTTGTACCAAAAGAAAACCAATCTACTATTAAAAACAAATATAATACATTAGTAAATAAACAATTAAAGCAAAGGCCCAATACTTTAACAGTCCTTTACAGCTACCCTCTTGTAAAGGCCTGTGTCCTGCTATCTCCTCCATGTTCTGGAGACATACTGTAAGCTCCACGACTCGCCGAATTGTAAGGTCGCAGTCACCCGTTTACTAAGTGGCCTAGGACACACTCCACACGCACCCCTATGTCGCCATGGCAACCCAGCCATGGCTCACACACATCTACGTCTCCATGGCTACCTATCACATACACCTGTATCCCATTAGTGCTAGCGGCATCTCTCATTAGCACACCTTGAACCAGCCACACGCTAGTCTCAGTGTGCGCCGTTGTTCTCAGTATCATTGGTTTCAGTAACATTGTCTTCAGCTATCTGAGACTGTGAGGATCAGATCCTACCTGTCCGTGATCATCAGGCTGGTGTGCTCTCAAGGTCTTTTCCCAGGTTCTTCCTTTAAGACTGTTTTACGTTGAGTGACTACGCAGCATTTTCCGGTCCTCTCTGAGGCTCTTTAAGTTCCAGCTGCATAGTCCATTGAAAGGCGCCATACGGCGCACTGCTCTAAACTGTCCACACAGGGCTGAATCTGGGCCATCCCTCACCGAGGAACACGAGTGCTGCTCTGGTTCCCCAGGACCACCGGACCAAAGCAGGAGAAGCGAGTGAATATATCCAGCTACACCGGCAATCCAGTATGTCCATACAGCCTGCCTCCTGGGTTAGCCGGTGGCCACCGCTAGCTCTCCTGCTACCAGTCCTTGGACTCTCTCGCTTTAGCGAGTCATTTGAATTGTTTTCGTCGACTTTTGCACTACTCAATCGTATTAAAAGCCTTGCACATGGATTGCATGTCTTCTCTCGAGTGTGATTCCTTACACATACTTTCTTGCAATGGCATGTATGGATTTGTCATCCTAGAGGAGCTGGAATACCTGTGCAACCTGAACAGGCTGCAGGTACCGCCTCATGCTACCAGCAGTGACAAGAACACCATCAAAACTCTAAACTAGAGAAGAATCAGTGAGGAAGGATATGGAGAGAGTAATTGTCTGTGTTCAGCACCTGCAAATCCATTCCTTTTTTGGGATTGTCCTGCCTCTTCAGTGCACCTGCTGTCACTTTCATGTGATCTCCCTGAAGTTCAACTGACTTGGTGCTATACTGTGATAATTAAGTGTTCCCTTCATTTTTGTGCATATGAACAATCACATTCTACAGTTTGGCAGTAAGTTGAACGGGACAGTTACCAGCGCTCTGTGAAGCTTGTCTAACCATGCAGCAAAAGATTGCAATGAAAGAATGCATTGGTGGGCTGAGCCTGGAGAGGTCAATTAGAAGCAGCAGCAAAGCAGCCCTCTACTGTAGAGCTGAGAGTTGATTAGGTATGCAGCTGCACACACACAGTTATTGGACAGCTGAACAGGATTTCCAGCGAGCGCCCGGAGCGAAGTAACCCTCAGCTCTTGTGTCAGTGCCCCAGGGGGTCACAGCAGGAAGCAAAGTGAATTTAAGAAACAAACATAAAAGAAATCCTATAACAAGACTGCAAAGTGGTGTTGACACCAACAAAGGGGATTTCTCTTGCCCTGACCGCATATGCCATGTTTATTTATTTATTTCTTTATTATTATTTTTTTTTCCCAGAGACCTTGTGGAACCTCAAAGTCAGCATTACATTTCATTACAATTCATTACTTCTGCATCGTACCGCCATAAAAATGCCTTTTCTTTTTATCACAGGGCAAAAGCTGCTGACTCATAATGAGCAGCTTGGTTCTGCAGCGAGCTGGGATACTGATGCATTCTGTATGAAGAGTAGAAGGCCATGCCGTGGGGAATGAATATGAACAGTATACAGTAAGGCAGTACTTTAACCACACTTAGCCACACCTCCAAATAGAAAGTACCCTATAAATAAAGATTTTGAATAGATTTTGTATAAACTGTATGCGTATTTTTATTATTATTTGCCTTGAGATTAAATAGATCATTACATATTCAGTGCAATGCCTAAGTGTTGAACTGGGAACAAATTGGGATTGCTGTATGATCCCAGTAGATTTGGTAGAATGGTTCATATGAGCTTGTTAGACGTCCCAGTCCTTCCTTTCAGAGATATTAACACTCTCACTGTGCTTCGCTGGAGTCCCAGAGCTTGTGGAAACCATTTAGTCTACTTCACATTACTGTAAAGCTTTTACTAAAGTGTTATTTAGACTCAAAAAGCAAGTCTAAGGGTTTCTAGTTCAACCGATCCCAATTAACAACTGAATTTGGTGAATTCAAAGACTTACTGTACATGTTTATATGCACACTGTAGGCAACAAACTGATTAAAACAGGCACACTATCAGATCCAAAGTTATGTGTGTGGGTACAGTACCACTTAGTACTCTACTTAAAAAAAACAGCAAAGACCAGCAATAATTGTGTTTTGAACATGTTGTTGCTGGTGAACTGCACAGGCTGACCAGACCACATGGAACATAATTCTTAAGGTTGTTAGTTAGATATGACTATTCATTAAATAAGAGTAATAACAATCAGAACTCAGTGAGGGTACAATCACCATCATCCACTCAATACTTCAGTGACCCTCCTTTATTGTTTTGCTAATGTCCATTATTTTCCAGCAACATAGCATTCAGCCCTCCTCACTGTGGCGTCCATCTCCTCCTATTTCCTATTTTGTAGCAGACTGAAACAAATGAAAGCACAAATAGAGATTCATTTGTACAAACCTAAAACATTTAAGCCATGAACACAGAGCTTTCGCAGACAGGTTACAGATAGCTGAGCTAATATTTGTCCAGCTAAGCCAGAGATATAGCAAATATGTTGTTGCTGTCCAATGAAAAGCAAGTAAATAGTAACTTTACAGGAGAGGATAAAAACGGTCTTCACTTTTAATATACGTTAATAGAACCAGGGTTTGTTCCAAGTGATTTTGGAGCATTTTTATTGGCCCTTCATCATGGAATTGTTTACACAATGTTATCAGCATCTGTCGAGTTTAAATGATGTAGAAAAATGAAAATCAACAAAAGTGGAGCTTTTTATTGGACAGCGATGATATATTTGTGTGTGTAGGGCACGAGTATAACTGCTATTGAAATGTTTGACTTCATCTTATTTTCACAGCATAAACCAGAACCAGGTCATCACTGGCCAGCATAAAGCAGCACCAGGTCATCACTGGCCAGCATAAACCAGCACTGGGTCAGCGCTGGCCAGCATAAACCAGCACCAGGTAATCACTGGCCAGCATAAACCAGCACCGGGTCAGCGCTGGCCAGCATAAACCAGCACCAGGTCAGCACTGGCCAGCATAAACCAGTACCAGGTCAGCACTGGCCAGCATAAACCAGCACCGGGTCAACACTGGCCAGCATAAACCAGCACCAGGTCAGCACTGGCCAGCATAAACCAGCACCAGGTCAACACTGGCCAGCATAAACCAGCACCAGGTCAGCACTGGCCAGCATAAACCAGCACCAGGTCATTACTGGCCAGCATAAACCAGAACCAGGTCAGCACTGGCCAGCATAAACCAGAACCAGGTCAGCACTGGCCAGCATAAACCAGTACCAGGTCAGCACTGGCCAGCATAAACCAGCACCAGGTCAGCACTGGCCAGCATAAAGCAGCACCAGGTCAGCACTGGCCAGCATAAACCAGCACCAACTCAAAACTGGTCAGCATAAACCAGCACCGGGTCAGCACTGGCCAGCATAAACCAGCACCAGGTCAGCACTGGCCAGCATAAACCAGCACCGGGTCAGCACTGGCCAGCATAAACCAGTACCAGGTCAGCACTGGCCAGCATAAAGCAGTATGGACCTGCATAACATTATACTACCCTTCAAACAGACACTAACCTTCACACAAACAACTACACAGACTCACCTCAGCAGAAAAATAGTAGTTGAATTTCTAACCGGGTGAGTTACTTTACGAGAAGCAGACAGGGCAACCAATCCTTAAGACTGAGCAGTGGAGTTGTAGAAAAATAACAGATATCTTTGAAAATCTGAAATCAAGTCTCCCAATAGTACATCTAAAAGTAGTCTATCAGCCAACACTCAATGTCTGAAAGTTTGCTAATGTAGGTAATGAAAACTTACCCACCATGCTAGCACGGTGCAAACTGTACATTGAAACTCAAGCTAAGGTTTACAGGTAGCTGTGATGGGGAAGCAGGTGAGAGACATTGTTTATTGAAGTCCATGGTTTAAAGCAGGAACAAAGACAAAATTAAAAAGACAGAGCGTCAGCTTAACAAAACAACATCACAACCATATGAACATCCACATAACCACAATGCTAGACAAAGAAAGTGTGCAAACAGAGTGTATAAGTAAGATACCAAAAACTGGGTACACCTGGGACAGAGAGGAAACACAAACTGGGAGCGGGTTAGGGGAATGACAAGGAGGGGGGGCGGAGACAAAGAGGAGCAAACAAGCAAAATGAACAGAAACACATGGGACAATGACACGAGAGAGTAAACATAAGCATAGACAGAGCGGAGAGGAAGCACAGCGTGACAGTGGTGTGCGCTGGACTGTTGTCCACCATCAGCTAAGTGCTAGACTGTTGTGCAATAGTTCAGAAGGGCAGCGATGTTGTGAAAAGTGTCAGAATAAGAAACAAGAGAGTTTACCACACAACATGTTTTCTAAAATCAACTGACATCATAATGCTAGTGTGTCATGTGGCATCACTAGCAATTAACCTGTGTGACAGGAGGCGCAGATGAAGCTCAGCGCTAATTGATATCTTGACAAGGCAGCCCCCCCCAAAAAAACGGTCAGGCCGCAGCCTCGTTAACGCAGGAGCCCAGTTTGGGAGTGACAGTGAATTAATTGCCGCATTAAGGTCCTGCCAGATTGGAGTTAAATGTTAATCAGAAGACTAAAGCGCAAGACAAGCAAGTGGCTTAATGCCACTGGGAGATTTCACACACATGTCTGAGGAAGTGGTGTGATTAAAATCATACCGCGGGGGCTAAACAGTCTTTTTTAACTCATTCTGTCTGCATGATATCTGCTTTTAATGCAGGCCGAAAAATGATGAGACTCGAGTGAGAGCGAGAAAGAACATGAGCGATGCTTTTAAAGGCCGGCCTCAGCTGGTCTGTCATGAAGTGCAAAATTAGCTGCTAAAAATGGCATATAACGGCAATGATTTCCATTCTAATCCACTGGAGAGACTATTAATGATGGCTTTTTATTAATGATGGTTTTTTACTAATGATGGTTTTCTTATTTATGTATCTATGGTAGACAATAACAGGATATATCGTTTTCAAGTCAAGTCAAGTCAAGAGGGTTTTATTGTCATTTCAACTACATACAGAGTACACAGTGAAACGAAACAACGTTCCTCCAGAACCATGGTGCAACATAGACAGTGCATACAAGACACAAGTGCAATACGAACAAACAAGTGCGGACAGACAACACAACACAGTACAGACAGAAAATAATAAATAATTGCTGGTAGTGTGCAAATTGTGCAATGTGTAATAAATAGAGTCCAGTGAGGTAGTAGAGTTATTAGTGCAATGCTTTGTGCAAAAATGCTTTCCTTTTTTTCTGGGGTAAATGGTTGGAGAGAGAGAGAGAGAGAGAGAGAGAGAGAGAGAGAGAGAGAGAGAGAGAGTGTACATGTACCAGAAGGTATCAGTTCAGACGTTGAGTTGTGTTGAGAAGTCTGATGGCTTGGGGGAAGAAGCTGTTGCAGAGTCTGGTCGTGTTGGACCGGACGCTGCAGTACCTTCTTCCTGATGGCAGGAGGGAGAACAGTCTGTGTGAAGGGTGGGTGGGGTCATCCACAATGCTGGTTGCTTTGCGGATGCAGCGGGTGGTGTAAATGTCCAAGACGGAGGGGAGAGAGACTCCGATGATCCTCTCAGCTGTCCTCACAATGCGTTGGAGGGACTTGCGGTCAGAGGCTGTGCAGGTCCCAAACCAGGCAGTGATGCAGCTGCTTAGGATGCTCTCTGTGGTTCCCCTATAGAAGAGGGTGAGGATGGGTGGAGGGAGACGGGCCTTTCTCAGCTTCCGGAGGAAGTAGAGACGTTGCTGGGCTTTCTTGGCTGAGGAGCCGTTGATGTTAAGCGGAGAGTGGACCGGTCTTGATTTCCTGAAGTCAACAACCATTTCCTTTTAGCGCGTGAGTGACCATAGATAACAGTCTACTGCCAATAACATGTTTATAAAAGAGAAATGCATTGAAGAAATGAAGCTTGAAAAAAAGAAAAAGAACAATCTGTGAAAAACGTTCGTTCTGTTTCAGAGCCCTGATTTTTAAGGGAAATTATACATTTCTTTTTTTTCTTCAGCAAATCAAAGCCTCAGCTTTACTTATTTAAACATTCATTTCACAATTCTGCCACCTACTGGGTAAAAGAAGGTGATTTATTTATCTTTTTGATTACCCCAGGACAGCTTTCACTAATACCTTGGAAAATATTTTTAATTATAGCAAACTATAGCAAGTCGCCCATCACTCCCCCCTCCCTCAAATGGTAGTGGGAGTTAGACATTATATATTCCTCACTTTCAACCATTACTCTAATAACTGTGATTGAGAGGCCTATCAGTTGCTGTTTTGCAGCTGGTCAGTTAGCATGTTGTTAGAGCATATATTGGAATTCCACTGATTATTATTCAAATCTGCTTTATAATTCAGAGACTGAGATTAAACTTTCTTTCTTTACAGATTTCTTTACACTGGTTTCTTTACAGTGACCGGAATTACTACAGTAGAGCCACCATCATCCTGGGCCACCTCTCACTCTGACTGAGAACCTTAGAGATGACTCAAACTTTATATCACTACATCCTGAATTAAAATCATTCATAAAACATGTTAAAGCCGAGCTTCTTATTGTATTCTGTTTTATAATCTCATTAGCTCTGTTGCTCTCTCTCTATCCAGGGTCGACCAGAGGAGGATGGTTTCCTCCCTCAGGCCTGGGTTCCTCTGAAGGTTTATTCCTTTTATCAAGGGAGTTTTACTTGCCACTGTCGCCTCTGGCTTGCTCTAGGGGGGCTTGGACCTCGACACCCATTCTCACGTTTTTGTTTATGCATGGACTCTTTCTTTTCCTACCATCCTTCTCTTTGTTTTCTCTTTTTCATGAACCGCTTTTCTGTAAACCTGCCTTGAGACAACACTGGTTGTAAAAAGCGCTATATAAATAACTGTTGATTGACTAAATAATTAATTAATTGATTGATTGAGTGTTGATCGGAACCAGGGGTACAATGCGAGTATAGCCATTTTATTTACTGTCCAAAACCAGCAGTTAACCTACACATCTTCAGAGTTTGTGTATGTAATGTTCATGAAAAAATCATTTTGAATGAGAGAAAATCAGTTATATTTGGATGTGCACTACATGTAACCTTGCACAATTAATTTATTACACATATTTTAAAAAATAAGCCAAACCCCCTAAACCATTGTGAAATAATGACTCAGATATCAAGCATATTCATAACCATTTTATATGATACATTTCTGAGAGGGAGCTTTTAGAGGTGGATGTTTTGTTCCTACCACCACCATTGTGAACAATGCTGACTCAGCAGGTTTCTTCTCAAAGCACTCAGAATGACTTTGTTTACATCTTAAACCATTTAATTATACTTTTTTAATTTTCAAAAAAGTGATCTTTAGTACTTAAAATACTTAAATAGTGGCTATTAAGTCTATGCTATTGTCTATTTAGTGTGCTATAGAATGTTGAATAAGTTTCTATTACATATTATCTTGTTAGCCTAGAAGAAGCAGGGCAAAACTAAAAAAGCAAACAGTTTTGTGAAGTGTGTATTTAACTTATTTAACTTTCGAGTACAACATATTCACATTCCTTCTGCTTCTATTTCCGAAGCATATAGAGGCCAGTAGGTCCTGATAACCCATAAATGTGAAAAATGACTTCTCTCAAGGTTCTCTGGAAGTACCAGGTGACGTATGGTCTTTGAAGGTCAAAACAGAGCCTTTAACTTCAGATAATCATGCTCTACCGGGAGGCTTTGATAAACTGCACGGGCCGCGCACCTAATGCAGTTCAATAAAGCGTGTTCAGAACGTTAGGCTAAGATAAGGAGTGGTTAACCTTGAGGCGAATGCCACAAAAGCTACAAGCCGCGATCTAGTTACTCTTTCAGTCACAGCGCCGGTGACAGAAACCGTTTCATGGCCTTCGCCATCCCTAACAACGTGGAGGAAAATGGAAATGCCAGAGATAGCACTGAGAAGAGCGGCTTTGCAAGGTTAAAGTGACCTCAGAGAAGAAGAATGTGAAGGCAATCCTATTATATCACCACCCATAGGGCTTGTTTAGGTCCATTTCTGGCCCAATTCACAGCTGAACTGCCCCCAGTCACCAATGAGAGCCAAATGCTCTTTTAACACTGTGTGTTGTAGCGTCAGCAATAAAATCAGTCTCCAATCTCAGCCAGCTATTACATTAAATGGAACTCCACCAGTTTTTCTAACTTTGTGCCCAATTCAGTACTCGATATTGAGGAACTCAATCAGAGTAATTTGATTTTAAAAGATTTAAAGCAACTTAGCCATTTCTCTACAGTGGTGGTGATGGGCACTTTTATCTACTATCCAAAACCACCAGTAAATATGCCTTCTGAATTGAATATGTAATGTTGATGATAATAAACTAGTGGTGAACTTTTCTTTGAGGACTATTAAGGACGCCCTCTATGTTTATTCATGATCCTTTTCGAGTAAAAACTTGCTGTGAGGGAGCTTTTAGAGGTGGATGTCTGGTTCCTATCTACATTACTGTGAACAATTATGATATTGACTCTGTTTAAATCCCTTTAACGTTTAATGAGCGATGGATGCTGATAATGCTAATTAACAGTTTGTGAGTTCAGGCTGTGGCTTCAACATGTGATGGTAGAATGAGGGAAGACTTGCTTGAGGGACGAAGAAGAACTCAGACTGTAAATCTGGTTGGCTTCTGCCTGTAGCTAGAAGGCCAGATGCCCTCTGTAACTGTGGTAGTGTTGTTAAGTCTGAGGAACAGGGAGGAGATGGGGTGGTGGTGAGGACTGCAAGAACTTTATCACAGGAAACAGAATGGATAATGAAAGGATAAGGCCTGTACCTCACCAAAAAACCCCTATAGACTCACCACTGAGCAGGTACTATCCACACTTACCAGTCCAACATACTGCAGTGCTCTGTGATGGTCTGTGGGGGTCCTGATTGATGAAAAACCAAGGTGAAAGGTGGCTAATAAAGTATGCAGAAAAAAAGACTGTAATTGTAGATAATCAAAGTGCTTCTATATGGTAAGTAGAGCTGCTAAAATGAAGAATGAGTGCAGATACAAGGAGGTGTGCCTAATTAAGTGGCTGGTGAGTTTTGCATTTACAAACCACTCCTTACTTGAATTGAAGTTTGCAAATGCAATTGATGCTGTTCAGTACCAAAAACTGTTAACTGTTCACTTACCTGTGTCAATTCATATGTTGAGCGTATGTACTGGTCTCTGCAACAACCTTGTGTACCATGAAATAATCAATGTGCACATGCAAGAAATGCATGCTTTCTGGATTGGCCACATGAAGCAAATTCCCAGTGGGCCAGTGAAGGAGTGAGAAATATAGAAATGCAAGGCCATTTATAATGTATTCCAGTATATATTAAATGTATGAGAGGCCATTTTGGGGTGAGATGATTATTGCGGTGTACCAGAAAGTTTGAAAAAGAAGCCAGTGAATAGAGAGCCACTAAGAGTTACTAAGATAAATTCTATTAAAAAGAAAGAACATTTTAAACAGAAAATTAGAAGCTCTGTAAATGACAGTAAAAAATTTTAAATGAGATTTTGTGTAAGAAGTCATACAATTCTAAAACTTACGTGGAATGTTCAGGTCAGTTCTTTACCAGGCCATATGACATAGCTAATTATTTCAACATTTTTTTTTATTAGTAAGGTTGATAGTCTAAGATCATGTATGCAATTTGATGATGCCAATCTCATACATGGTATTGTTAACAATATTATGAGTGAGAAATAATAACTCATAAATGTGAAAAATTGCTCCTCTCAAGGTTCTCTCCGGTAGTATCATGTTGCATATGACCAATGAAGGTCAAAACAGAGAGAGACTTTAACTTCACTGTAGATGTAGTGTGCTGGACTAGATAGAAGGCTTTATATGATATAATGTGAAATGATATGTATTGTATGTACCAGGCAGTTCATTAAGTACACCTACTTGTATTTCCATTATAGGCACTTTGTTGTAGAGGTCTGCATTTCTGTGTGAGTCCTGCTAGATCCATGGTCACTACCTTGTGGCAAAGGACTGAATTTCAATGTCAATGTGAGTGGGCAGTTAACCAAACAGGTGCATGGAGAACCAAGACAACAAATACATGTAGAAAAATCTTGCAAATGAATAAGTAGTCTATATTTAATACTCACACAATAATTAGCATGAGAATTAAAATCACTGAAAAACAATAAAATCATCAATAAGAAAGGGATAACCTTACTATGAACAGTCGATAACAACACATGCATTTACACCTTGAATTACAGTTTTAGAGTTTGAGTTGCATTGGTACAAGCGAATCAGACATAGCAGTGCTGTTGCAGTTTTTAAACATTGTGTCCACTCACTGTCCACTCTATTAGACACTCCTACTTTGTTGTTCCACCTTGCAGATCTAAGGTCTATAAGGTAGACCATCTGTTGTTGCACACTACCACACTGTCAGTGTCACTGCAGTGCAGAGAATGTTCCACCACCAAGGAATATCTGCTCTGTGGTGGCATACCATTGGCGGAGAGTCAACCCAATGAGAAATCACAACCATATAATTTAATTTCACATAACACATCATTTAATGGTATTCTAATCTAATTTGGCTCTTGAGTCTCTATGAATCAACACAGAGCCAACTGCGTGGAAAGATGTGGTATTTCTGCATTAAATAATGCTCTACAGCAGATAACATGCAGTTGGCAGGCCTCGCTGTGAGGAAATGCACTAAACAAAAAAAAAAACATACGAACAAACAAACAAGAATAAACAAGAGAATGAATAAACAAGAGAAAGAAATAAATAAAGCCTGTTGCACTTAATAAATACTGCCAAATTTATTCCCAAAGAGTAAACGTAGACAGTAAAAGACAAGCAAACAACTACCTATAAATGTAGAAATCGGTCAAATATAAATAGTTATTATAACATCAACATATTAGGGTCAGTTCTTTACCAGGCCATATGACATAGCTAATTATTTCAACAATTTTTTTTATTAGTAAGGTTGATAGTCTAAGATCATGTATGCAATTTGATGATGCCAATCTCATACATGGTATTGTTAACAATATTATGAGTGAGAAAACGTGTTGTTTTGCATTTGATGAAGTTACTTAAAATACAGTTGAAGAGTTGTTGGTCTCAGTTTCTGAAGACACAGTTTCTGGCACAGATAACCTAGATGGATTTTTTTTAAAACTTGTGGGTAAGTTACTCTCTAAACCAATATGTCATATTTTTAATAGATGGGATAAATAAATGGGAAAGAAAGTTTTATTGGTTCTAATTGCAGACCTATTAGTATACTCCCTGTTTTCAGCAAGTTAATGGAGAAGATAGTTTTTAATCAGATTCTAGGTTATTTTAGTAGAAATGGACTGATTACAACTGCACAGCATGCATATAGGGGTACAATGCGAGTATAGCCATTTTATTTACTGTCCAAAACCAGCAGTTAACCTACACATCTTCAGAGTTTGTGTATGTAATGTTCATGAAAAAATCATTTTGAATGAGAGAAAATCAGTTATATTTGGATGTGCACTACATGTAACCTTGCACAATTAATTTATTACACATATTTTAAAAAATAAGCCAAACCCCCTAAACCATTGTGAAATAATGACTCAGATATCAAGCAGCATATTCATAACCATTTTATATAATACATTTCTGAGAGGGAGCTTTTAGAGGTGGATGTCTTGTTCCTACCACCACCATTGTGAACAATGCTGACTCAGCAGGTTTCTTCTCAAAGCACTCAGAATGACTTTGTTTACATCTTAAACCATTTAAGTAACTTTTTTAATTTTCAAAAAAGTGATCTTTAGTACTTAAAATACTTAAATAGTGGCTATTAAGTCTATGCTATTGTCTATTTAGTGTGCTATAGAATGTTGAATAATTGTTGTTTTGCATTTGATGAAGTTACTCAAAATACAGTTGAAGAGTTGTTGGCCTCAGTTTCTGAAGACACAGTTTCTGGCACAGATAACCTAGATGGATTTTTTAAAAAAACTTGTGGGTAAGTTACTCTCTAAACCAATATGTCATATTTTTAATAGATGTTTACTTGATGGGGTCTTTCCGGAAATATGGAAGGAGTCTAAAATTATACCACTTCCAAAAAATGGGAAAGAAAGTTTTATTGGTTCTAATTGCAGACCTATTAGTATACTCCCTGTTCTCAGCAAGTTAATTGAGAAGCTAGTTTTTAATCAGATTCTAGGTTATTTTAGTAGAAATGGACTGATTACAGTTGCACAGCATGCATATAGACCAGGGCACTCTACCAGTACTGCGTTAGTACACATGACTGATCAATGGTTAACACATATTGATGACAGGAAATTAGTTGGAGCTGTGCTCTTGGCTTTTACTGCGGCTTTTGATGTCATTGATCATAATATCCTTATTGCTAAGCTTAAATGTTATGGTTTTTCATCCTTAGCTTTGAAGTGGATGCAGAGTTATCTTTCTGAGAGAACACAGCACATATTTTTTAATAGTAGTTTTTCAGATAGCAAAAAAGTAATTTGTGGCGTTCCACAGGGGAGCTGTTTGGCTCCACTTTTATTTTCTATATTTTTAAATGATTTACCTTATGTTGCAAATAACTCTGAAGTAGTCATGTATGCTGATGATGTTACTTTGTTCTGTGCGTCACCAACCTTGGTGGAGTTTAGAGACAGTTTAAATGTTAAGCTACAAAGCATTGTTAAATGGGTGAGATCAAATAAATTAGTATTAAACATAGCTAAAACTAAATGCATCGTCTTTGGTAGTAGGAGAACACTGGATAAATCTAATGAACTTAATTTGTTTATAGATGGGTTGTTAGTTGAGCAGGTTTTAAGACCAAATTATTGGGAGTCGTATTAAATAATTGGTTATCTTGGTCTGACCAAATCGATCATATTGTGTCAATGATGGGAAAAGGCATTGCAATTTCAAGGAAATGTTCTTCATATGTTCCATTATCAATTATGACTGATGTAGTGTGGTCACTTGTTTTGTCACACCTGGAGTATTGCCCAGTGGTTTGGTCAAGTGCTGCTGATAAACATCTAAAAAAACTTGACTTGTAAAAAACAAATTGTACAGAACAGGGCAGCCAGACTAGCTCTTCAGTGTTCTTTTCGTGCTAATGTGTGTGAAATGCATAAATGATTATCATGGTTAACTGTGGAAGCTAAACTAAAATACTGTCTTTTGTTATTCATGCATAATGTTATTTGGAAAAATACGCCTCATTTCTTTCATGAAAAATTCGTTTTTTCAGGCTTTTGTCATGGGTATAAAACACGCCAAGTGAGCACAGGTCAGCTGGTGCTGCCAAGTCCAAAATCCAATTTTATGAAGAGAACTGTTCTTTATAGGTCTTTCTTGGCTTGGAATAAGCTCCCTATAAACAACAGGCAGATAATAAATAAATTTACTTTTAAAAAGTTATTGAAACAAATTTTTTTTAAGCTTATATGATTGTAGGGTGTTCTCTGTCTTTTTAATTTTCAAAGTGTGCTGTTTTTGTCTTCTGTTGCATTTGTTTGATTTATGTTGATTCTTATGTTGACTGTTTATTTTGATTGATTTTGTCTTGGTGTTGACCCCAGGAAGACTAGCAACCACATTGTGGAAGCTAATGGGGATCCAAATAAAGAATAAAGAATAAAGAATAAAGAGCCGACTCCAGGTAGAGGGTGGGATTTTAAAAAAAACCCATCAGGTTTCTTAAACAAGATGCCAAAAATGCAATTTGAGTAAATGCCTGAGTTGTTTGGGAATCTGTGAGGGGCCAAAAAGCAGAAGGGGTAAGCCACTTTATTCGGTCTGCTTGTAGGCTACAGACAGCAGGCTTAATGCAGACTGGCTAAACAACTAACTAGCTATCTAGCAGTTCCCTTTAGTTCTCCTCCAGATTACAGTGTCTTTGGTATGTTCACATGTATTTAAAAGAGAAACTGTGTTTCTGTTTGTTAAAAATGTGTGTCCACTCAATGTGACACACAGGGATCACTGTGTAAACCTGACCATCAAGTGCAGAGATATCACCACAACCTTTTCGCTTTCTCCTGCTGACTACCTACACAGCATATAGAGGACAATAAGTCTTAATAACTCATAAATGTGAAAAATTGCTCCTCTCAAGGTTCTCTCCGGTAGTATCATGTTGCATATGACCAATGAAGGTCAAAACAGAGAGAGACTTTAACTTCACTGTAGATGTAGTGTGCTGGACTAGATAGAAGGCTTTATATGATATAATGTGAAATGATATGTATTGTATGTACCAGGCAGTTCATTAAGTACACCTACTTGTATTTCCATTATAGGCACTTTGTTGTAGAGGTCTGCATTTCTGTGTGAGTCCTGCTAGATCCATGGTCACTACCTTGTGGCAAA
Organism: Megaleporinus macrocephalus; assembly: GCA_021613375.1. Taxonomy (NCBI): domain Eukaryota; kingdom Metazoa; phylum Chordata; class Actinopteri; order Characiformes; family Anostomidae; genus Megaleporinus; species Megaleporinus macrocephalus. The sequence goes on from CM038727.1 coordinate 18,152,019, forward strand.
GGACTGAATTTCAATGTCAATGTGAGTGGGCAGTTAACCAAACAGGTGCATGGAGAACCAAGACAACAAATACATGTAGAAAAATCTTGCAAATGAATAAGTAGTCTATATTTAATACTCACACAATAATTAGCATGAGAATTAAAATCACTGAAAAACAATAAAATCATCAATAAGAAAGGGATAACCTTACTATGAACAGTCGATAACAACACATGCATTTACACCTTGAATTACAGTTTTAGAGTTTGAGTTGCATTGGTACAAGCGAATCAGACATAGCAGTGCTGTTGCAGTTTTTAAACATTGTGTCCACTCACTGTCCACTCTATTAGACACTCCTACTTTGTTGTTCCACCTTGCAGATCTAAGGTCTATAAGGTAGACCATCTGTTGTTGCACACTACCACACTGTCAGTGTCACTGCAGTGCAGAGAATGTTCCACCACCAAGGAATATCTGCTCTGTGGTGGCATACCATTGGCGGAGAGTCAACCCAATGAGAAATCACAACCATATAATTTAATTTCACATAACACATCATTTAATGGTATTCTAATCTAATTTGGCTCTTGAGTCTCTATGAATCAACACAGAGCCAACTGCGTGGAAAGATGTGGTATTTCTGCATTAAATAATGCTCTACAGCAGATAACATGCAGTTGGCAGGCCTCGCTGTGAGGAAATGCACTAAACAAAAAAAAAACATACGAACAAACAAACAAGAATAAACAAGAGAATGAATAAACAAGAGAAAGAAATAAATAAAGCCTGTTGCACTTAATAAATACTGCCAAATTTATTCCCAAAGAGTAAACGTAGACAGTAAAAGACAAGCAAACAACTACCTATAAATGTAGAAATCGATCAAATATAAATAGTTATTATAACATCAACATATTATTTACTCCACAGGTAAACATTAATTGTCCTGTCTAGGCTCCACCCATGAATGCTTTCTTTTATAGCAACTGTTGCTAGACTGGATAACCTTTACATGATGATGGAAAAAATGAGAAATCAGTGAGGAACCACAGGGCCAAAGAGCAGAAGGGGTAATCCACTTTATTCAGTCTGCTTGTACATTAAGGCTACAGACAGCAGGCTTAATGTAGACTGGCTAAACAACTAACTAGCTATCGAGCAGTTCCCTTTAGTTCTCCTCCAGATTACAGTGTCTTTGGTATGTTCACATGTATTTAAAAGAGAAACTGTGTTTATGTTTGTTAAAAAATATGTGTCCACTCACTGTGATCACCACAACCTTTTCGCTTTCTCCTGCTGACTACCTACACAGCATATAGAGGACAGCAGGTCTTAATAACTCATAAATTTGAAAAATTGCTCCTCTTAAGGTTCTCTCCGGTGGTACCATATTGCATATAACCAATGAAGGTCAAAACAGAGAGAGACTTTAACTACACTGTAGCTGTATTGTGCTGGACTAGATAGAAGGCTTTATATGATAACATGTGAACTGATATGTATTGTATGTACCAGGCAGTTCATTAAAGTACACTAAAGTTTAAATGTACTAAATAAGACCTTAACACAAACAAGCTGAAAAAAGCTAAACTTTATGAACTGATGTTCCCCAGGGTCAGTAATCTCTCCCAAAGTGCTTATTCACTTTGCTGACAGAGAGGAAAAAAATTAGATTAACCATAAAATACTGTTTATGATTCTCCATCCACTGCAACTCGATCTCCACTTTCCCCTCTGCATCCTCATATTGCACACAGAAACTCTTTTCATTACTGTTGAATAAAACTTCAGTCTGGTTTGATGTAGTCATAGCTACAGGGGCACAGACACACCAGAAAGGAACCTGGGCTTCATCAAAAACAGTGAAAGTCAGCATGCAGCAACCCTGGAGAGAATGAATCAATGAGTTAATGATTTTTAATATTTTTTATCTTTTCTATTATTAGAATTCTTAGTAGTAGTAGTAGTAACAGCAGTAGTAATGGTAGTAGTAGTAGTAGTAGTACTACTACTAATAATAATTAGAATTAGATTATGTGGTGGATAAATGATACACCAAATCTAAAATTTGCATCAAAGTATTTTTACATGAGAATGAAAAATAAAATTAATTTGATATTAAATTGTATCTGTTACTATCAACATAAATACCTCTATCTTTCCCTGCAGGCCATCGATGCACCAGGGCAGATTAATGCTTCCACACAGAGGAGTGTGTTGGGATCTGTTGCTTTTGCTGATCACTCTCAGCTGTAAATATCCATCTCTAATCTGATCTGGAGGGAGTGAAAGAGAGACGACAACAACACAGGACAGTATCAGAGATACTGATCTAAAAAATGAGTAATGTTTTGGGAAAATGAACCTCAGATTGGGCTGAGGCAAATTAATATATGACCAAAAGGATTATAGGAGATATGTCTTTTTTATTTAAAGTGACTGAGGGCAATAGTTTCCATTTTAATTCATTCTTTTTCATGTTTCAAATTGGATCCAGCATATTTAGTCTCTCAACTGTTAAAAATTTATTTTAAAAAATCACCACAAGAACATTGCATAGCAATAGCTGTCAATCCATTTGAAGAAGAAGTTATTTTTGACGAGGTATCATAGCTGTACTGTCTACACAAAAATAAATAAATATTTCACACTGTTTCTTAACAAACCACAATGTGTCCACATATTCTGGTAATTTCCTAAAGGTTCATGGGTTACTTGGGGACAGCCAGCAAGAAAGATTTGATAAAGCTCAGCATTGCAGCACCCTCTACTGTCTCTGTATGAAAATGCAAACATTAAACTATATAATACAGTTATGTCAGTGGTTTAAACAACCTGGTATGCCCCAAACTGGATTATATCAGAGGAATATTGCTTATATGTAGGGCTCAGTTTGAAGCAGGTGGAAAATAAAAGTAAAAGAAAACATTAATTGATAAAACTGCCTTCAGCTTACTCAGTCTATTATTTTAAGTGATTAGATTACTCATTTTTAATCGACTAATTTTTACTACAATTAGACTTTTTACAAAATACTCTGTCTTCTGTTTGGGGTTTTATGAATATTAATAGCTTCATGATTCCGTGAATTCCTTCATCCATCTTGTTGCTGATTGTTCTCTAACTCTTTTATCTTAAACGGTTTCTTCTTAGATTCAAACTGAAAGCTTTAGTTTGAATCTGTATGCTTTTAGAATCTATACAAGGTTCTCTTAAAAGTCTCCACTATCACCAAATATCAATATTTTACTTGTCCCACTTTTTTTAATGTCCAGCTTTTACAATCATGAGGAACCACAGAGAAGACCATTCTGATCTTTGTAGAGGCATTACATTTTAATTGCTTACTATCCTATGTTGAAACATAAAATGTGTTATAAAAGATTATATTTTATGTTCAAGTATCCTTACTGTTTTTCACTTCATATAAAACAAAACAGTCTTAAAAAAAACCTTAAAAAGGTCAGTAGTGTTCTTGGTAATGACAGCTTTGGATTTAAAAGTCAGATGTACATACCTTTCTTGCAAAACAGGTCGCTAAAGCGTCCAGATGTGATGCTCCCCACTGTATTGTGCAACTCGATATGAGCAGCGTATCCATGGAGACCATACTCAGGGTCCACATCATCAAAAGCGGCCACATGCTCTGGTGGCTGATACTGACTAGAAAAAATATAGCAAATAAATTAGTAATTGACAAATCCATTGATTGTTTTGATGATGAATTATCAGGTCAACGTGTTACAAACTAGACACAGCATATTTAGAAAAAGGTATTTTGGTCTTAAAAATTGTTGCACAGTTTTGAGTGTTCCTTGTTAAATTACATATTTTGTTCAGTGGACACACTTAAACATGGCATTTTCTGCTATAGAGCACCTTCTGAACATAAAGCTGTACTATGTTGTATTTAAAGTTGATTTAAAAAAGGTACATTCTGAGTGTATAGCTACACACTGTAAAAGAAAAGGTTTAATATGTAAATCTGTATATAAAGCTGTACTATGTAATTTTTAGAATTGATATAAAAATGAAAATGTAATGTCATTTTTTAAACTAATATAAATTTAAATATTAAATTTAAAAGAAGTTGGGGGTTTGAAGGCTGTTATTACAAAAATCCTAAAAACACATCCACACCTTCATATGCTGTAAAATCCGAATCTACAGGCTAGCTGCTTTCTTCACGAGGTGCTGCAGCGCTAACAGAGGGCTTTGGACCTGTGTTTCTTCTCATCATGATTGGTACATTATAGGTAATAGACTCTCTAAATCCCCCAAATGATAGATTCTCCAATTCCGCCTAACTTACAGTACATAGCTTTTACAAATTGGACAAAAAATACAAATCACATTAAATGAGTTATATTTCATGTATTTTCCCAATATGCTAAACTAAATTAAAATGTAAATCTAATTGTGCAGAAGTTTGGTATTTGTAGAGGGCATGTTAACTTACTTTCATTCAGAAAATCAACAAAACATGGAATCTTACCACGGTCACCCAAACTTTTGCATGCAACTATATATGATTTCTTTTGCTGCCGTGCACTACATAGCTCCACACAGGGTGTCAAACAAGGTGGGAATTGAAAGTGTGCGTTATTAGAATGCAAACTGACAACTAAGCATTGCCTATTCATGGATATCATCTATTTTGAATCATTAGTTATAAATTTTGACAGCCCTGGAATGAAACACAACAGTGAGCTAGCCTGATAGACCTTAGAGAGCTCCAGTGTGGTGTAAGACAGAGTGTGGGTGTGAGTTAAGAAAGACAACAATGTGTGCACAGACAGTGTTCAGCATCACCAGAAGGTGGAGTCATACAACCAATCCATACACAGTGCAAATCCACATACACCCAAATGCCTGTGACTAACACAGTAGCCTGAAGAGAAGAGACGCCTGTGAAAAGGTAACCTTGAGCAAAGATCAGAACGGATGTAAATTCTGAAAACTGTAGGGAAATAAAGTAATAATAAAGGCATAATAAATAACAAAAAACTATTTAGGGGAACAAAGAGAAGCATACACAGTGGATGACCCCAGAAGACTTCTTTCCACAAGTCGGTGATAATGTAAGTTCACCATGATAAATGCTATGTCCCTCTGCTCCTGAAAAATAAACACATAGGTTTGTGATGTTTACAGCACAGATATTTTAATAATAATATCTAACTTTGAATACTGTCAATTGATTTTAGGCCACATGTACCTGCCAGACGCCCACAGTGATGCCCTGATCCAAATACAGTAACTTAACCAGTCTGTCTGAACTACACAGCTTCCACACATCCCTATGTAACTTCATATTCATCAGGAGGGATTTCCAGCCTGGCCTATAAGGACACATAAACACAATGTAATAATTATTCTGACATAATAATAATAATAATAATAAGAAGAAGAAGAAGAAGAAGATATTTTTTTATTATTAACATTGTTGTTGTTTGCTAGTAACAACCATGGTCATATATCAGTGGTTCTGGCAGGAGCTGTTGGCAGTTTTTTACACAGAGCACAGAACATGTATCAGATGTTGAAAGTGAGCCATTTTAACTTTTTTTTTATTATGAACTCCCTTAAAACTTGGCAACAAAAAGTTTAGGACAGGGCCATGTCTGCCATTGTGTAGCATTTTAGACAAACGTTTCTAATGGTAAAGCAATGCTGTGGAGATGGATGCAGCATGTGGTTTAGCCTTATCTTACTGAAATATACAAGGTCTTACCTGAAAGAGATGTGAGAAGTGTCAGGATGGGAGCATATGTTCTAAAACCTCTCTATACTGTGGATAGAGCCTTCCTAGGTGTGTAAAAGCTGCCGACGTCATAGACACTAATATAAACTTATACCATAAGAGATGCCGGCTTCTCAACTGTGCGCTGGGAACATGTCGAATGGTCCTACTCCTCTTGAGGTTTTTGGTTTCCAAAAATAATTAGATTATTCTGACCACAGAACAGTTTTTCTATTGAGAATAAATAGTTACTCCATTGTAAACAAAATATGGGTCTATAAGATTTTATTTTGACCCAGTGAAGATGGCGGCGTTTCTGAATTGTGTTGACATATTGTTTCTTCTTTGCATGATACAGCTTTAACTTGAATTTGTAGATTGCAGAACAAACTGTGAATTGTGAGTTCTTGAACTGTTCCTGGGCCCAAGCAGTGATTTCCAGTACAGAAGCATGCCTTTTTTAATGCAGTGTCGCCTGAGAGCCCGAAAATCATGAGCATCCAATACTGACTTGTTTGAAATCGGGGTTGTAAAAATAACTTTAGTTATCTAGAGTAGGTATTGTACTAGCAGCAGTAGTAGTAATGCAGTACTGAGGGATGATTAAAAATGTTAGCAAAGCATATAGATCATGGAACCGCACTTGTACTCATCTGGACATCGAAGGGGCACTCGTACCACTCCATGAAGCTGCAGCGCAGTGAGCTGGTCAATAAACGGCCAGTCGCTTGCACTCCAGCTAACAGTGACAGCCGCATCGCAGAAGTGGACGTGAGTCTGCTCAAAGGTGCTCTCCCGTCCTCTCCCATCCGTCAGCGTGATCGCCCATCTAACACGCAGACCCCTGCCAGCCACACATCACACAAACCACATCTGACACTCTGCATCAGACACAACATACAACTACTGACTGAGGCAACCACTGCATTTAAAACTCCAAACTAGCCTTTGTCTCCTGCATCTGAGCATATGCTCAGACAATCATAGACTATAATTTCTCTGTATACACCAAAAACAGCAAAGTAGTTACACAAGAACCCTTATAATAGCAGCCAGTGGTCAGACAGCTGCCTGCAAGTCAGTGAGCTTCCTGTTCTTTTTCTTAGAGAAGTCTTCTGTTTGGTAATCAACTTAGAACTACAGATGCAGCATAGAGGTTAAGTTTAAAAATACTGGAGTATTTTTTTGAGATACACATAATTAGCTTAGTTCAATTAGCCACAGGCTAACACTTATTAGATGTGCAGTTTGAAGGACTAGAGTTCAATAGAAAATAAAACATTGAAAACCAAACAACTGAACGCTCACTATGTAAGAGGTTTAAAAGTAATTTGCAACAGGCCCACATTTGTTGGCAAAAAAAAGACATAATATACTACCTGCACTGAAGCTATGATGATAAAAAAAAAATGCAGATAACACAGTCACGTTCATCGACTGAGCTCAACACTGTTTTCATCATGGTGGAGGATAGATACATATAGTCAAACAAAAGTGATCAAATAAATGGTGATGATGAAGTTTTTTTTTTTTAACATATACAGTTATTCCACATTTTATTTCTGCTTCATGAGTTAGAAACACTAATAAAATAGGCCAAAACCAACAGATGGGAGCTAGCTAATAAACTACAGCATCCATTTTGCAACATCAGTGTTCTGCTAAATCTGTCATATAAACCACATGAACGTGAATGTTTGGTAAACGAGTTCCTCCTTGGAGAACAGGTCAATCCCAAAGCAGCTTTAATTTATTTTAAGGGAGAAACGTTTTAGTGGAAAACAAATACTAAAAGAAACAGATGGTCAATTCTCAATACCAAGGAGGCTAAGAAAAGTCATATTCATCAGCAATGCAAGGCATTCATTAAAAACCAAAGCAGCAAAGCAAGCAAGCAGCAAAGTCAATATAATAGAATACATTTGTGATAAACATCCCTACTGAAAAAATCAGCGCAGACCAGCATGTATTCTAAGCTGGTTGTCCAGTATTCACCCAGCATGGTTAACCAGCATCAAAACAGAACATATGCTGGTTTTGCTGGTGATCAATATTATAACTTCCATTGCTTCTTACCAGCACACTAGTATCCAAAACAGAACATATGCTGGTTTTGCTGGTGATCAATATAATAACTTCCATTGCCTCCTACCAGCACACTAGTATCCAAAACAGAACATATGCTGGTTTTGCTGGTGATCAATATTATAACTTCCATTGCTGCTGACCAACAAAATAGTATCCAAAACAGATCATATGCTGGTTTTGCTGGTGATCAATATTATAACTTCCATTGCTGCTGACCAACACACTAATATCCAAAACAAAACATATGCTGGTTTTGTGGATGATGCACTGAGCTCGTCTATGCTGTTTTTTCTAGAGATAGCGGAACTGTAATTAAACTGGAACGTTAGCCTATTATTAGATTAACACCACGCTGTCCAAAGAAATCTTTATTTTTGTTTATTTTCATTTTTCTACATGATTTTAACAAAAAACAGCTTTATGTTTTGGTTTCTCCTGTAAACCAAAACATACCAAACATACTAAGGCTAGCATTGCTTTCAAGGGAGAAAAAATCAGTGAAAAACAAAACCTAAAACTATAGACGGCCAAATGTTTAATACCATATTAATAGTTATTAACAAAGCAGTGATGTAAAGATAAAGGTAGCCATAATAAAGAAAGCACTGAGGCTACCCTTGCGAAACAGACCAGCAAAGCTAAACTGGACTGTGTTGGTTTATGCTGGTGTGGTACTGCTTTAGGTGTTCACCCAGGTTATGCTGGATGACCAGCATACCAGTATCCAACATATAACATATAGCTACGGGTTTTGCTGGTGAAAAAGAAAAAAATATGAAAACAGGTGGCCAAAAACAAAGTATCAAAACGAATGAGGAATGCAGTGCCCCTAATTCGATACATTAGCAACAGGCTAACATATGTTAGCAAAGAAAGGTGTTCGTTTAGAACTTAAGCTCACAGCTAAGTTAAGAAAATAGCCCATAAGATACATTTGGGAGGCAAACAGAACACCCTATGACATCAATTAAAGTGATAGAAATGAAGCAGGAGAGAGCAGGAGTTGCTGAATTCCAGAGAGATTTAATAGCTGTTGTTTGTGTCTGGGAGTGAGCGGAGATGATTATTACAGAGGTAAATCTCATCCTCCTGAGCCTCTGTAACAGAGGGACCCGGTGGGGATATGTCTGGGCACGAGGAAGGGGGCCAGGCAATTTATTTCTACAATTCGCCAAAGCTTCTGAGCGGAGCACAATTACTTCCACTCCCGCACGCTCACCAACTCGAAAAATTGAGTGGCCTGGCAGCTCTAATCAGAGGTTAAGACAACAGTGCACTGCGGCCCGTGGATCATCAGCCAGCGTTTCCATAGCCAGCTGCCCCAAGAGCACTGAGCAAATCTGAGCTGCCGGCTCACAGGCTAACCTTTAATAAGCCTGTACACAGCGAGGTGCTGAGAAACACTCGCTGACACATTTGATAGGGAATATGCCCTATTATCTGTAGTTCAAACAGGCCATAACAAAAGAGACAGCATTTCAGCTTTTCAGAATGTTTCTCCGTAGGGGCACATGATATGACGATATGCTATTGTTTTTAAGCTAAATTACTTCATGGCATGCTTTCTGAGAATATTGTGGGTAATGTAAGTACCCACATCATGAGAAAAGGTTTACATAGTTTGACAATAGCATACCAGTATAAATATATTCCCATTTCGAGTCCTTTGTTTTTGTGATGTCACAAAAATCAGTCTATTTTAACAAGAGCAGTTTGGCTCTGGCCACTCACACTGAAGTTATGAAGACTGTGTCAGCCCAGATTGCTTTTTAAACTAGGCACAATACAGGGCAGCCAACCAGAACAGTGCTCATTTACATATATTACTTATAAGTTGTCTGTTTATTTGTAAAGAATACAGACAAGTTGGGTTATGTGAAATGAATTGCAGTGTTTTTGGTACATGAAAATACACACACACACACACACACACACACACACACACACACACACACACACACACACACACACATACATCATAAGCAGATCCTTGGGGGGGTAAAAGAAAAAGAAAATAAAAGGCATGTATATGGGCCCTTTAAAGAACATTGGCCAACTGCATATTTCATTAAATTAGACTTCATTAGATTTAATCAAGGCTCCCTCGTGGTTTTGCTCTATTGTCAGGAAATCATGAGTTAGAATCCTAGTGAGATCCTGCAGAGCATAATTAGGTCTGCTTATTTTTTAAAAATCCTTGTATTTATACTTCTTTTTCATATCTTCATATCATATGTTATGGCACTGGTACACTGTGTCTGTCAAAAAAAATACATTCAACCACCTTTTAGGCTTTGTGTTACTTTTTTTTGTGTTAAAACTGAGACAGGAGAGAAAACACTAATGTGTCAGAATGAAACCATAAACTCAAGTGCAGACTAATTAGCAGAGAGATGAAACCACAAAACGACCCTGAGAGACTTTTAACAGGGCACGGGCTTCAGAGCAGCAATGTCACTGTCAGAGGTTTCCAGAAAACAAAACGGAGTCAGGCCCATTACCACATGATCACTGATGTGATTTATTCTAATTAGTCCGAACCAATTAGCAAAACTGTGCCGGACAGCTTTTGGCTTCTTGGTATTACACTCAACAGAAAATAAGAAAATGGTATAATAGGGAAAAATTTTAGATATGCTGCCAGAATCGACTGCCGTCACTGCTGACTATACTAGTAAACAAGTAATCTATGTGTTTTTCCCTAATTAATTGAATGATTAGTGTGTTTAAACAAAAAAGGCTGTATAGCAAACCTTAACAAGCTAAACATCTGCAACAACAGCAAATACAGAAAAGCAACAGCAAATTACAAAAGGAGCAAAACAGCAAATTTAAAAATGCAATAGCAACTCAGAAACACGAAAAAGTTATTTTCCAATTTGCAATTAGGAGGCCTTCAAAAAACAATTAATTGTGACAGTCGTAGCCACAGTTAATACAACCATCCTGACGGCTTACCTGAGTATTCCCACTGTCTGGCTTGGCAGGCCTGTGTACAGGTGGATGGCTTTAAGCTTCTTCTTCCAGTTCTCATTGTGGCCGGCCAGTTCTTTGAAGAATCGTTTCCTCCAGTATCCCTCAGGCTTTTCCTGTATGCCAGTCGCACTCAGGCCATCTGTCACCTCATATATAAGCCTGGGTTTCTTCTTTTTCGCTTGTTGGCCAGCGTAAAACTGATACCACATAGCACTAGAGTAAACAACAGTACATTATTAGAACGGACCGAATGGGAATTGTGTTTAGAAGCTCTTAAATAGGCCGCCATGGAAACAAACACTCACTTGTGTCCCTGATATGCATCTATGTCGTGTTGCAGACTAAACAGATCATGACATTTGATGATGTTTTAAGAACTGAATAAAGTTAATTTGTTGTAGTGCTCATTTGCTACGTTAATAGAATGTCTCACATAACTCGTTCTGGTTGGACTTTTTTGTGCTCTTAAAAGGCAACATAGTATTTCAAAAAATCTGCATAATGGAATAATTAAGATATAAACATCCAGAGTCATCGTAAATTGCTTCCTTCTAGAGAAGCTTACTGAGTCAGAATTGTTCACAGGGGTGGTGATAGGACCCAGAGGTCCACAAAAAGATATCTAGTTTTAAGGCCTACATGAATGTGGTACAGTAAGTTTCTCTGCGTTGAACTGTATCACATCACACCACTTTATATTACCTTTACATCACAACTTAATTATGCAGTTTTGAAAGTGATTTACAAATCAGCAACTTAAAATTCATGTTTACCAGATATAAAGCAAGTTTACATGAAAGAAACGTACTATTTATTTAGATGCTATGTATTTTAAACACAGTGCAGCAGCAAATGGCACACAGCAGCAAATGGCACACATTGCAGTTAACTGCCATACCCTGCATGCCATGATTAAAAAACAAACTGTTTATAAACAGGGATGCCACTGTTTTATGGCCATGTTATAATAGACATAATGGTAGTTATTAATACTTATAGAATAATGATATGACACCAATACTGGTGTATTGTAGCACACAGAACTACATCTATGGTTTACGAATTATAGACTTGGCGTACTTGTTGTTGGCCAGCTCCTGAAAGCGCTTGTTGACAAAGCTGATGCAGAAGAGCGATTCAGCATCCAAATAAGAGAGTATCTTCAGAATGACCTCTGATGGCACCCTAATCAAAGAAACAAAAAGCATATTCTTTACAGTAGCATATGTTAATACTGTGGTCTTAAAATGCTATTTAAATCCACTTGAGCTTCCTCAATTTACAGCCATTGTTTGGATAAAGACCAGTAATAGCCAGTGTCTTTCAGCTTACCTCTCCATGTAGTTTGCAGTAGTCTTGACAGACAATCGTGACTGACCTCCAGAATGTTTTGATGTTTTTTGTGTCGTAGTGTGTTTTATTCTGTTGAATGAAATCACACTGTTTAAAAGGGTAAGTATTGCAGCTGAATGTGGATATTTTTGACATGGTGTTATTGATATTCTTCATTTTATATTGATATTTAATTTTTCTTTAGCAGACAAAACACAAACTGTGCACCAAATTGTTAATTAGGAAATCAATGAAACATAAAATTTGACCTCTTGCATATGAGTTATATTTACCTTACTTTTCAGAATGAATTCCAACAGTGACTTTTACTTCTCGTAGAGTACTTTTATAAATAAAGGAATCATGTTTTTCCACTGAAGTCATTAATATTTTTATTTCTTATTTGGGTTTTATTTCATTCTGTGTTGCTGCTTCAGCTCCTGCATTTCCTTTCTCCCTCCAGACCAATAGAAATGCTCCAAAATGACTTGGAGACAATTCTGGTTCTGCTAACTTACATTGAAAGTAAATAAGGTTTTTGTCTTGTCACGTAAAGTTGCTATTTTGGAGATACTTGTTTGTCTTTGGACAGCAACGATCATCGAAACCCACAGCTGTACTGCCATATATCAGATATCTATATCCTTCTATTCCCTATATTCACTGCACTAACATATGCTGGACGTACCACTACAGCATTCGGCTGCATAGAGTTATTAGAAGTGACTTTTTCTTACTCAGGTAACAACCCATTTACTGCAGTTACGTTACTTTGTTTACTTTAGCAGACCCTGTTAGCAAAGTAGTTAGCAGTAGTTGTTGGTTTTTTTTTTACCTCTGTGAGTGTAAACGAGTCGAGGTTATGTTCCCGGTCTTCTGTGCGCTTTTACAAGACTCCATAGACTCTCGGGTGCTTTTAAAAGACTTCATAACTACCAATTTAACACTTTTAAGGTCTCCAGTAAACAAAGGCGGTTGTTTTTGCTTCAGCCCTTCACAGGCAGTAAGGAAACCAATAGCCATGGCAACGTGACTAACGCCGTTACCACGGTAGCGCGGCCCCCACCGCTTCCAGAAAAACATCCGGGTTACTTTATAAAGTTTCACAGAAATCTTGTCGACTTTGGTAAATATTACGCACCTGCTACTCCCTTAATTTTTATATTAAATTATGTTATATTTGTGTCACCAAACAGCTGTGCAATGGTACTTTATTCTAACAATCCTTTCAAAAACAAGTTAGAAACATCATACAGGATTTTTAAATCCCGCCATAATCCCGTTCGCGGTCCTGATTGGCTGTCGCTTGTAGACGTAATTTCCCCAGAGACAGCGCCTCTTGCACTCTGGTTATTGTATGTTGTATGTTTTGAGGTGTTGCAGTTAGCTCGACACTAGTAATCAGCTAATAATTTACCTGCACGTTTACGTATTTGTATGTCGTTAATATTTTAATGTAAACTGAAAGTGTGTGCCCTGGTGGTGCCTGCACAAACTACTTTATCACACACATCCTTTCACTGAGCTCTTATAACAGACTTGTAACAATAATAGTGGCTGATTTTTTTATAGATATGTATCTCAATGTTACTATTAAAGACCTCTAACAGTAGCCATCACTAATTAGTCTATTGACATGTGTTCAGTGTCTGCCTGGCTTCTTTTTATTTTTTTCTCTCTTACCATCTTCAAATGCTTTTTTCTCTAAATATATTCTTTTTCTTTAATCATAAATTTATCTTAAATTGTAAAGCGTACTTGGGGAAAAGGGGCTATATAAGTGTACATATTATTATTATTATTATTATTATTATTATTATTATTATTATTATTATTATTATTATTATTATTATTATTATTGTGATTTATAAAGTTATGGTTATAACTCTAAGCACCAAACATGTTTATAAAATTGATGAGATAGTAAAGTAAAAATAGCATGTCATTTCCTGTAGTTGTTTTATTTCTCCTTAATCATGGACGATAGTGAGCTATAATGCAAGGAATTCCATCACAAAATATGAAATTCATGAAGTTTTTGTGATGTATCCAAAATAACCAGATATGTTTGCACCACATATCTGTATACATAAGAGATTGAGCAACATGCCTTATATCTAAACCAAGCTCAAAAGCAGGCAAATGTTAATAAACTATTAGATTACAAATTACATCTAAGCATCTGATCAACTCCACCAATAGTCTGCAGAATTTGATGGTTAAACAAAGTTGTTTTGGGTGCTCCATTCTAGAGAATCTTAATGATTCAGTTCACAGTGGTGGTGACAGGAACCAGATGTCCATGGCTAAAACCTCCCATACTGAAGGTTATTATATGGAATTATGATGAATTTGCTGCATGATGTCTGTTTTGAGAAATAGTTTGAAGAAGATTTTGAACTAAAATGTACTTTTTTAAAAATGATGTGATGTGGTACTATTTTATCATGATCAACTTTACATAAAAAAGGTATTCAATATACTTTTTAATATATATAATTCTTACATATGATAACTGTCTGCTAAATTGGGTCTGTTCAGACACAGATGGAAGTTTATGGCTCAGCAAAAAAAAAAAGCCTATTTTTGGTTTAAAGCTCCGTTTGCCCTGCCTCCCTTCGTCACCATGTATGCTTCACGTACCCCAGCCTGTGACAGAAAGACCTTTAGCATTCGCCAGGAGCCCTTCGGCTTGAACATTTTGGCTCGCGTCGTTGGGAGATACTCCGGGCAGCCATGCCTCCTAAGAAAATCTTCCTCAAGCCCAGAAGATAACGACTTGGCCAGACGAGTCACATAGGCCAGCTAGACCTTGATGGCAGACCATTTAAATATAGTGTGTGTCACGCCTGCCTGTGTTTACGTCCTGTCATTTCCATGTGTTTCTGTTTTGGTCATGTGCTCCCTTGCCCCGCCTGTCTCACTTGTACCTCATTTGTCCTTAGTCTCGTCAGCTGTTTCCCTCTCGTTATCCTGTGTATTTATTCCTTCCAGTTTTTCCTGTGTTGTCTGTCTTTTACGAAATCCCTGTAAATCTGTATTTCTGTAACTGCCGGCTTGTCAGTCACTTTGTTTATCCTTCGTTTTGTTTATATTTCAGTGAGTTTATGTACTTTGTGTCTTGTTTAGTTTTTTCATTCTTTAGTAAAAGCCTATTTTCAGTTTAAAGCTTGTACGGGTGTCTTCCCTTCATTTACCCTGCCTCCCTTCGTCACCTTGTCCACTCTATGTACCCCAGCCCGTGGCAGTGTGTTTGCTGGTTGAGATCAGACCATTCTCAGACCTTTTCCAGACATTTCTTTCTTAGAACTTGTCTTTCTGCAGAACCTTCAAGAAAAAAGCATGCAATCTGGTCTCCCTCATCATTCTGACAGTGAGTAAAGAAGTTACAACACCCCAAATCTGAACCATTTCACACCAAACCTCTTTAAATGACTCATTTAAATTTGTAATTCCCCTGTAAACTCCAGGTTTAGATTCCATTGGTTAATCTCTCAAACTGTAAGGTTATCAATCTATTATTAACCACTAAAACACCAAAGTTATTAACTTATTAAACCTTTAAATCATAGTAACCCATTTTACATTATTGAGCTTCACAAAAAAGCTTCACAGGTTCAGCACCTGAACCCAAACATGTTATGTAGAACGAGTGTTTGCACTTGGAAAGGATTGTGTTTTTCTGTCCTGCTCGGCTGAGAAGCTACACGCATCCCCAAAGCTAGCCCCTCATGACCCTTCAGCCTGACATTTGATGGTTTTCCTCTTGTCCTTCTCTGAGATGCGGGTCAGTCACTGCTCACGGACACTTTAACGTCAGTTTCTGCATGGCCTGCCATTCCCCACCGACAGTGCTATATCTGTCAAATGAGGTGGCTTTGGCTACAGCTTTAGCTTTAGCTTTAGCGCCTGTCGGAGAAAGTGCGAATATACCTGATTATAGAACAAGCCAGAAAAGCTCAGGACTGTTATTTAATCACAGACATGACGTGTGGGCTGTTTTTAAATGTGACTTGCGCAGTCTTTGCGTGTCCTAGCAGGAGACTGATAACGCATGACATATTTATAATGCTACATAATGCTTTAGTTTACTTGATTGAATTTGTACATCGCTTCCACATGAACTGAATACATTATATAAACGCAATTATGCAAGTAAGGAATTTATGAAATGTAGAAAAATGAAAAACGGTTATTATGTTCATATAATCTATTTTATTCATGTGAAACTCAAGTCATGGAGTGCTTATAGAATATTCATAGAAATATATGATTTTATATGTAACACATTTCAAACATATGCAGACGACCTAAACTGAGAGTCTGTCATGATAAATGACTAAGATTGAATATTATACTTTACAGCATAATTATATCAGTATATTGTTCAATATTTCTCTACTGTAATGATTCGTTTTTTAGGTGACATAATGTAAGATACTTAGTGATGAGATACTTCTGCGATGACTACATATGAGACAGTTCAGGTTGCTATGGATATAGAAATTTAAAGTGGAAAAACAGAAGTTTCCAACACCACAAAACAACCGATCAGTCAGATAAACAGAACTCTAAGCTTTCGTCTTTGAGAGAGAGGAGAACATCAAGCTCCACTCCTGCTTCAGATCCGCAGGTGTTTCTGTCCATCTTTCCACTGTGAGAACACAACCCAGTGCTATGGGTCTAAAAGGATGTGTTTCTGTTCAAAAAGCTCTTACAGAGAAAAGGAAACACACAAATCAAAAAATTCCTGACCACCCCAGAGACTTCTTAAACTATAATAAAAGAAAGAAAATACAGATAAATCTGATGCTACTTTTTGGCTACTGAGACCTTTTTTTAAAGTTTTTTAACTCTGATATGTTGGGTCTGATCAGGAACTGTGTGCTTGTATACAGCGATTTGACTGGTCATGTGGTTTTTGCTTAAATCACAAGGATAAAAGCAACTCATTAAACTTTTTTTGGCCTGGCAACACCTTATCACCCATCAGGAATGCAATAGCTACCGGCACAGTCAGTTTAAACTCTGGAGTCTGCCTACATCACTTTTACATCATGATGAACATACACCAAAATCTGTAGCCATCTGTGGTCTTTTTGGAAATTGCTCAACAGCAACCACTTCAGCAAGCACCTGTAAAATAACATAGTAACTGTCTGGCCACAGTGACGTAGAACAACATTTGTGAAATTACAGTAAATAAATAAATAAATAAATAAACAAAATACAACAATATCTGTACGTCTGTTGATTATTAGATAAGTCCAATTAAAGATCACTTTACAAACTAAACAAGATACTCCACATTACATGGTACTGCTGTCAGAAAACTTTTAAATTATTCATGCAATGTCTGGATTATATGCATATATAAGCAAAAACAAGGTTTGTGTACTCTCTCTTGGGGCTGAGCTTTACGCATTTAGACCCATGGTCTACGCTAAGCCAAATATTTTCTTCTCTTGTCATTAATAGCCATAGCAGTCTGCAGTTTGGGACGTGGCCAGAGAGTAATGTAACTTTACATTTCAGAGTGTTTCTGATAAAAGTTAATATAAGCATTAGTTAACCAAAACCCTCCTACTCTGTTACCATAACAACACATTATACTAAAGCTGTTTTTATTGCAGTATATATTGTCATTGTTGCTATTCATTCATCACAGCGCTCGCGTTTGAAGCTGGCACGAGCTACCCGACGCTCCAGCGAGGCGAAAGCTTGGGACAGTGAAGCTGTTGACTGTGGTATATTTCTGAACAGACATCTAAACACAAGCCTCAACCAAGTGAATAACCTAGACCACATAACAACCAAAGCCAGTTACTAAGAGCCAACACGTGCGTGAACTGCGAAGGCTGCCAAAACACATTATTACAATAAAAGTTTTTTCAACAGTTTCCACTTTTTTTGTGGTTTAATTTTTGGGTGGGACAAATCTACCTGTTTCTCATATTGGATGGGACATGTCCTCCCACCTGATGTAACATACAATGTAAGTCTATTGTGCTCTTTACTCTTGTTTAATTTCTTATATATTCACATGTGCGTACAATTTTATTATTTTTTTAGTGCTTTTTGTCATGGTTTCTGTTCTTTTAGTTATTGAAGCAACTTGTAAATCTGGCTAGCATGAAATATTTACAGTGTACGGTAATGTGGGCATATTAGTCGTGTCACTTTTGTCATTGTCTTTCAATATAAAGCGGATATAAACAAGATAGAAAGATGGAAATAATATAAGACACCCACCCCCAGACTAATTCATCCATGTCGGTGCGGCCACTTTATGTAATATTGCCAATTAGTAACTTTGAAGAGTCGAGAGTGACAGTTAATTAAAGAGGTTAAGTGAAGGTTCAACAGTTTTAACACACTCTGAAAGGAAGTGTCAAAGCTAGCATCACACACTCACACACACACACACACACCACACACTCTGCTTACTCTTTACAAAACTTTCGTTTTCATTTTAATGTCATCAGATGACACAGTGAGGTTACAAGCTGAACAAGCAGCTAACGACTTATTTGTCAACTTTGCTAATTAGCAACTGTTAGACAGGTCAAAAGTGTCCACAGGCCAAGCAGAACATTTCATTACTCCTCAGAAACACATCAGCACTGAAAAAAAATTGCCTACTCAAGACTTTTGAAGAGTATTATATATTAACACACACTCACTGAACGCTTTACTAGGAACACCTGTACAACCACTCATTCATCCTTTTTGGACTAATAATAGTAATGTATATATACCCCAATCAGCCATAACTGTCTTTGTTTCTACACTAATTGTTCATTTTATCAGCTCCATATAGGAGCACTTTGTAGTTCAATTACAGACTGTAGTTCATCTCTTTCTTTGTATACTTTGTTAGCCCCCAATCATCTTGTTCTTCACAGAACAAGTCTCACAGAACCATCACAATCCAGGTCTTATTAGGGAGGTGGATTGTTCTAAGCACTGCAGTGACACTGACATGGTGGTGGTGTGTCAGTGTGTGTTGTGCTGGTATGAGAGAATCAGACACAGCAGTGCTGCTGGAGTGTTTAAACACCTCAGTGTCTGGACTGCTGGACTGAGAAAAGTCCACCAACCAGCAACATCCAGCCGACAGTGTCCTGTGACCACTAATGAAGGACTAAAGAATGACCAACACAAACTGTGCTGCAGTTGATGAGCTATCATCTCTGACTTTACATCTACAGGCTGGACCAGTAAGGTAGGTGTGTCTAATACAGTGGACAGTGAGTGGACACAGTGTTTAAAATCTCCAGCAGCACTGCTGTGTCTGATCCACTCGTACCAGCAAAACACACACTAACACACCACCACCATGTCAGTGTCACTGCAGTGCTGAGAACCATCCAAAAATATGTGCTCTGTGGTAGTTATTTGGGTGTCCTGATCATTGAAGAACAGGGTAAAAGGGTCTAACAGAGTATGCAGAGAAACAGATGGGCTGCAGTCTGGAAGTGTAGAACTACAAAGTGGAGCTGATAACATACATAAATAAAGTCAGTAATCAGAAAGTACTGGTTTGAGTAAAGTTGTAAACATGCGGTTTAGAAGAACACTGGTTTGCTTGTGACTTCTTGCTGCACTCCAGCCATTGTTCAGTTCCATCTGCAGCTCTGATGTAATATAATAAAGACTGTTTGATAAATTCAGGGCTGTAGATACTATAAATACAGAAGTTTCTCAAGGAGGGCTTTGTTTATTCATTTATTTATTCTAATTCTTTGCTTTTTATCTTCTTTGTTTTCTTTGAAAGTAATGTTGATTGAAGTTGAAGTTCATTGATGGATTTACATTTATTATGAGTTAAATTTTTGAAAAAAGAACTGTTCTAAATTTCCATGTCAGTACCAGTCAGTACAGTGTTGTAGTCCAAAGCTGGAGCCTTATTTATGTCAGGGGAATTGACTGCAGCCCTGTGTCTCATGTCTGAAATTCAGTGTGTAACATTAAAATTTCTCACTCCTGAAACACATATTATCCGTATTTAAGTAAACATTTCTGTTGTCATAAAATATTATGATTTTATTTGTGTACAACTGTGTGTATTTCTGTAGCACTGTTTAGTTCTTCTTAAAACTACCAAAACAGCCCCTACAGATATATTTGGTGAGGTTTGGGTAGGGTCATGATTGTTTTGAAAGAGATCATCATAAACTTCCCCAAAATAGTAATGTTTTGTGGAATATTTGACCATTTATTTTCATAAAATAAATAATATTAAAATATAGAGGACGGCACAGTGGTGTAGTGGTGGCTTCACAGCAAGACGATCTGGGTTTGATTCCCAGTCCGGGCCGTTCTGTGTGGAGTGGGTTTCCTCCGGGTACTGTGGTTTCCTCCCATGTGTCCAAAGACATGCATAGTAGGTGGTTCGATCACTCTAAATTGCCCATAGTTGTGAGTGGATGTTGGCCATGCGAGGGACTGGCGAACTGTCCACGGTGTACCCTGCCTTCGCCCGATGACGCTGGGACTGGCTTCAAGCTCCCCAACTAGCGAGATAAAGCGGCAGATAATAGGATGGGAATCAAATATAGAGCCACAAAGGTCAGCTAGAATGTGCTAGAATGTGTGTCAAGAATGATGAACAAAGTTATATATATATATATATATATATATATATATATATATATATATATATATAAAGTTAGGGTGACCCTGTTTTGTAGACTTTCTAAGTGAAAATAAGTTAACACGCAGTCTACAATTACTAATAATATACTGAATTTAATATATTTGGGGGAATCAGTTATGTAAATGTTATTTCATATTTCTCCCAATATGTAAAACACAGCAAATGAATACACATACAATTTGCTGAAATACAACACACATTTAAAGGAGATGGAAATTTCTGCCTTAATCATTCAGAGTGGTTTGGTATTAAGTGCTCCCTTCTAGAGAAACTTACTGAGTCCGAAATGTTCACAGTGGTGGTGATGGGAACAAAACATCCACCCATAAAAGCTCCCTCACTGACAGTTTCTACCTGTTATATATACGTCGAGGATTTTGGCCCAAACATATTTTCAAATATTTTTTTCACAGTCTGTGATGGAGCCGTACATGCAGTGTCAGACAAAATATTGTCCCACCCACTGTACAACCTTACATATAACACTCAGAGGGCACATGTGGGTTCACTGGTGGTTTTGTATAGTAAATAAAATAGTTACATTTGTGTTGTAGACATTATGTTCCCATCACCAACACTGTAAAGAAATGAGATGGTAAGTTTCTCAGATAGATAGATAGATAGATAGATAGATAGATAGATAGATAGATAGATAGATAGATAGATAGAATGTAATTCAGTGCAGCAGTTCTTTTCTTTTTCGTGTCAGCGTAACAGGACTAACACACACTATCCACTGGATGGAGCTGCAGCACCTTGTGTTCTTCTCCTCCATCTGCAAACTAAAGCAGGTGCTATAGGCCTGGATGCCCATCATTTACGTGGACGGAGCTGAGAGGCAGCAGTTTGTTTGCTCTTTTTCTTTTTTTCCCCCCTCTCACATATTAAACCTGCAGGATCCTCACTCCATCAGCTTCTCCAAAAGGTTCTCAGATATCAGGTTGAGTCCATGCATTTCCTACTTACAGGTTTGCTCTTTCTAAATCTCAGCAGGTCTACTTTGGGCTGCTGCTACTGAGGCTGAATACATGCGGATGGGGAGGGAATCACCCTTATAAAAAAGCGAGGGAGTGACTGCTCCTCTACAGTCCTTTTCTCAACCTCCGGGCTGCTGCTGCTGCCTCTGCTGCTGCTTCTACAGAACGATGGACCGAACAGGTAAAAACACGCCCTGAGCACTGTGGGAGGAAATACTGTAGAGAACAAAAAAAAAGAAAAGAAAAGAAAAGGAGAGAGATGCTGCCTGGAATGGATAGTAGCGACGATGCTGATTCAGATCACTTGAGGAAATGTGGATGTTGCAAAGTTGAGTTGTTGAAATAATGCTTGTTACCGTGGAGAGAATGTGAAAGAATGCATGTGGTGGTTTGGGTGTATTTCAGCTAGACATGGATGCAGATTCATAGATGCAGATGTTTTGGTTTGTTTGAAGTTTGTTATTATGTCTATTTTTGTTTTTTTTATGTAAGCATGATTAGCTATTAGCTATATTTCTATTTATTTTATTTATGATGATATGACTCAACACGTCCATATGCTCATCTTCAGTGTTTTGCAGATTGTGTCTACAGATTTTCTTGTTTTCTTTTTGTTCCCAGAAGACATAAAGCAAGTGCTGTGAAGATCGAGTGGATATCAGCTGATGCGCACAGGAGGAGGAGGAGGAGAAGGAGGAGGAGGGAGAGAGAGCATCAGTTAGAGAAAGAGAGAGAGAGAGAGAGAGAGGTAGAGAGAGATTGGAGCAGGTGATAGAGCCACACAGTAAACCTCCAAGGGGCTGATCTTCAGTCTGATTGCGCGCGCGGGACTCTCTCTCTCTCTCGGTCGTGCCGTGTGTGTGATCATGGTGCCAGCCGCGTCCGCGTGCCCCGGACTCCTCCACGCCATGCTCGCGCTCTTCGTCCTGCTGCTGGCGGGCGCCGGGCAGCTGTGCCTCGCGCAGAACGACACGGAGCCCATCGTGCTGGAGGGGAAGTGCCTGGTGGTGTGTGATTCGAACCCCTCCTCGGACGGGGGGGTCACCTCCTCGCTTGGGATCTCCGTGCGCTCCGGAAGCGCCAAAGTGGCCTTCTCCGCCGTGCGCGGGACCAACCACGAGCCATCTGAGATGAGCAACACCTCCATGACCATCTACTTCGACCAGGTCAGAGCTTGTGAGAAAAAGTTTACAGTGCGCGAGGATTTTAGGCTCAAACTTTTTTTTGTTTTCTCTAAACGCTGAAGCTCAGCGCGCGCCAGTGCTGTAATGTCAGGGGTGGGGTGGGGGTTAACTATTGCATGGGCTATTTTACTGAAAACGGGGTGATTGTGTGGAGTGTCTCACTGTTGCATGGCTTATTTCACGATTATATGGGGCGATATGAGATTGTTCATGATTTCACTGGGCAGGTCGCTGATGTAGGTGGTGATGAACTAGGCAGCCGCTCATTTGCAGAGTTTATTCTATTATTATATGATGATAGATATGATAGATAGAGGTATTTACTCTATAATATAGCTTTTACACTATTGTGTTTACTGTTGTATGGGGTATTTTGCGATTTGCATGGAGTAACTCACTATTATATAGGATAATGTATTTCTCAGCCCATCATATGGGCTGTATAGAAGGATATTTTTGGGTAATGTGTGTACCATTATCACGGTTATATGAGGTATTTGGTCGGGCTGTAAATACTTAATATGTCTCTATTTGTTTTCTATTATATGTGCTGTTGTGTAGGTTTGTTTTTCTGTTTTTATTATCATTGCTCTGTTGAATGGGCTGGTGGACCTTTCTTGCTCGCGAATCGTTCAAACGTAGCAAAATGTGAAGGCTGTAGTCCAGCAACACGCACGACTGTTACGGGTATTAGTCCAGTAATACAACAACAGCAGCAACGATCAGAAGAACAGCAGCAGGTCGTGCGCAAAAGTTGAATCCGGACGGGTCCGTCAGGGTTGACATTTTTTTAAACCCATTTTTTGCGCGCAAAAAAAAAAACTGCGCTTGATCCACCTCCCTACATCCATTTTCCTGACGCGCGCCGTTTCTGTGGCTGCAGGTGCTGGTGAACATCGGTAATCATTTCGATCTGAAGGCGAGCGTCTTCACGGCGCCGAGGAGAGGCATCTACAGCTTCAGCTTTCACGTGGTGAAGGTGTACAACAGACAGACCATACAGGTGAGCAGAAGCAAATGCATTACGCCCACCCCCCCCCGCCCAACACCCCCACCCCCCCAACACATACACACACACATCCCTTATACCTCCTCTCCTCAAACAAACACCACACCCTTTCAGTGCTGGTCAGTGTCCAAATGTCTCCAAACGCGCTTTTACGCATTTGGTGCGTTTTTACGCGCGGTCCCTATGGCTACCCAATGCAGCACAGGTGAACGGATGACGAATAGAAGAAGATAAAGTGGTGATGAAAGGATGATGAAATGGTGATGAGTGAGCTCTCTGTGTCGTTGTTTAGGTGAACCTGATGCAGAACGAGTACCCGGTCATATCGGCGTTCGCCGGAGACCAGGACGTCACGCGAGAGGCTGCGAGCAACGGAGTGCTGCTGATGGTGGAACGAGACGACCGGGTGTATTTGAAACTGGAGAGAGGAAACCTCATGGGCGGATGGAAATATTCCACGTTTTCTGGATTTCTAGTGTTCCCGCTATAACTTCTCCCGCCTCCGACTTTCCTCTAAAGAAGATTCCAGACCTGACGACGTGAGTGGCGCTTAGATCCAAAACATACGAATATGAATCACAGAAAAAAAACAAACACACACAAGAAAAAAAAGAGCAAAACAAAAAAAAGAGCAGAGCAAAATACGGACGTGTGAGCGTGTGGAGTTTGATTATCTATATTATCCTGCACCCAAAAAGGCCAGCGCAAGACTCGAGGATGAAACTTAAAGACGCTGTTGCTGATTGGTTGTTGGATTTTATCGATGGGGGGAAAAACAACCTGTAAAACTTTCTCCTGCTGACTTTGACCTGGACAACTATACAACTAAAACTAGGAGCGAGACGCTGGTTCTGTTTAAGACGAGAAACTCGAAAGCCTGAACTGCGCGCGTGTAATCGATGCTTCACGTCGTTTGTGTACAGCCTTAAGTGGAGCTGAGGACGATCCAGAGTCAAGAGAAAAAGAGAAACACACACACACACAGAGAGAGAGAGCTTTTACAGCCTGAGGCATTTTTTGCACGAACGGAGAATTGCAGTTTTTTGTGGTGTTTTCATGGTGTTTCGTTTGGATGCTGAACATATTTGGACAAAATGCCAAAACAGTGGGCCGCCTACTATACGGTGATTATTAAAAGAGAGAGAAAATGCATATATACATATATATAATAATGGAGACATCTTAAAACTTTTACTGACCGTCTATCTAATCTATAAAAGAATTCATAATCACATGGTGTGTGCTGCTACATTCCGGATTTGCGTAACTTTGACTGATTTAGTGTTCAGTGACATTGATCACAAATGTGCATTGTGGATTAAAAAAAATGAGAAAAGAAACAATCCCTATATGATGCCCCGCCTAATAAAATATTGTATTGTACGCGTATCTATTCAGTCTTTTTTATCATCATTACCAAAACCCTATTTTGTGCACTCTCGAACAACAAAGACTAGCCACAAATAAATAAATAAATAAATAAATAAATAAATAAATAAATAAATAAGGACATTAACGGAGTGCCCCACCAATTTCTGTACAAAATGATCAATAATGAGCTCCTACGTCATAAAGAGGCTTACGCGGCCTGTTGGTTTAATGCAGTTGGTTTAATGCAGACGACGCACGGACCCACTTCCACGGTGCTGAACAATCAGGCTATTTCCCCTTTAATTCAGTACCCAGGCGCTCTCCATGGTGCTGAAATAAAACAGACGGCCTTTATTGCACGCGGGGCGCGCTCTCCATGGTGCTGAATTCAAACACCGTTCACGTCTAAACGGATTTAAACAAAAGAGAAGCACACGTGCAGATCTCTTATTATAAATACATTAGGCTGGTGTCACGCAATATAGCATAAAAGATTGAAAATCTAAATGTGTACTCGTTCTCTAATTCTTAAAGGGGAATTCCACCATTTAAATAAATATTTAAATACGTCTTGAATAACAAAGTCGTTCATAGTAAGCTCTGTGATGTCAAATTCATTGTAGAGATTTCTATACCGTGGCGGCGAGGGGAACCAGAGGACCAGGGGCCCAGAGGTCTTGATGACTCCAAAACAAATATAACTATTTTTATTTATTATTGAAAACAACCAGTGAACCTACCTGTGTCCTCACATGATGTTTTTATGTGTAGCACTTCTCAAAGTCATTGTGAAACAATGTGTTCAGCCTCAGACTGTGTATTCATAGCCGTATCATATATTAACTTTCTGTGAGGGGCTTTCAGAGGTGGATATGTGGTTCATGACCACTGTAAACAGTTGTGGCTGTTTTTTTCTGGACTGGAGCATTTCACATGAAACAATATATTTATGTATATCATTTATTTATAAGGATTCTTTTTAGAATAGTGGTAGAATTCCCCTTTAAGCATGAATCTAATATTTTTATATTATGCCTACACAAATTCTGTTATTGTACACATATACAAATCCCATTATGGAAAATGTCTCTCTCTCTCTCTCTCTCTCTCTCTCTCTCTCTCTCTCTCTCTCTCTCTTTTTCTCACACACATGCACACACACTTTTATACATATCATACATATATCATCAAAAATGATTTATATAGCAAAAATATAAACAGGAATCACAGATATAAAAATCAAGCCTACTTAAGTGGAACAAAATCTTGCTTAAAGATCTTGCTATAAAGTTTTAGTTAACATTACTAATTTTTTATTAATATTAATATCTCGCCCATTCGAACTGAAGTTATAAGGAGTGTTTCAGTCCAGTTTGTTTTTGGAATAAGGTGCAGCCAGTCACAACAGAGCTCATTTACATATGCCAGTCTTAAAGGCACAGTGCCAGACTAAGTCAGACTAATTCTAATTGATAAAGAGAGATTAGAAAGCTCATTTATAATAAATCCATTCAAACATTTTTAGTGGGATCTAAAGAAACAAATGTAAGAAAAGCGATCTTTGAGTTAGGATTTCATGGCATAAAAGGCAATCTGATCAATCCTCAATGATCTTTTTTCATCTAATCTAATCTAATTTTAGTTTAATTTAAAATCTATATGAGCCTACAGGATCATTAGTATTGGCTGATATTCTATTCTATTCTGTTCTAAATTGTAACACCCATAATTTGTCATTGATTGTTCTTAATAACAATCTTTTATGTTGTTTTCAGAAAAAAAAAACTAAACTACGAAACTGTCACTGGGATAGAATTTACTTAGGAACCATAATTAAACCATATTCAATTGCATTTAATACTGAATGATATTGCAAAAATGGAACATTGCAATATTTTAAGAAGTCACAATATTTACTTTTGACATCTAACAATACCTTGAAAACATATAAGTATAACCCAACATATCACAAACTGCACTAAATCCAATTAAACAGGCCTGAAGAACAGGACGATATTCACCATTTGATCAGAAAAGCATATAAGGACATATTCATTTATCACAGTACTGATATGAATGGTCATATGGCTGACTCCTAATTGCATTGATGTGATTTGTTTTTTGCAATAAGACTGTACATTCTGTCTATAACATACATTTATCTGTTGAAAGCAAAATATATATGCTTTTATGTCCTGTTGGGAAAGTGACTGTACTGCAGCTTTAAATTAAGGTTATAATTTAAGTCTCACAGTTTGACCTTAAGGACAATGTCATACTTTTGAGGATAGATTCACATCGTTGGTACTTTTTTTCTTCTGTTTTTCCTGACAGTGTAATTACCACCAATTCTCCCATTGAAATGCACACATGAAGTGCACTATGCGATGAAATCACTTCACATCTGGAAGATAAAAAGCCAGAGCATTTGTGTATTTATACAGTTACGCACTGAGCTTTGGCATTTCTAAAGCTTGGAGTTTGCTCTAGTGGGTAATTACATGTGTGCTGGGATTATTATAGCAATCACACTGTTTACAACCTCTTCCTAATTTACGAGCAGCCCAAAAATATCAACAGATAACAACGTAAATACACATACGAGGAATTTCTCGAGTGCGCATGTGAATCATGTGTAATATACCCAGCAAATGTGATTACGTTGTGACAACCTATTGTTTTGTTGCTCACAGCCATGTCACAACACTGAAATGTAACATATGTAATATGGTGGTGCTCACAGGTGCTCACAGGTGCACAGAGCATTGCCGCAACATTGGAATGTAATTCCTTAGAAGGTTTTAAGAGTATATGGCAAATTAGTGGCAACTTGAACAAGATGTTATCACAACCTCCTGGAGTCCTTCATTAGTCCCATTATGTTGTGCACGGAACCGCATGGAGTTTTGTTAAGTTGCCAATAGTGAGTCATAATATCATATGACAAGGTTACTTAATAATGAGGTTGTGACAAAAAAAAACAAAAATCACCACCTTTTGAGAGCATTGTAGCAACATTGTAAGCAAGTAAACAACATTATGACAGTGTTCTGTATTTGCTGCAATATCAGACAAACAAACAAGCAAGAAGATACATTTATTAAAAGCAAAAAAGGTCAGATTTTAGAGTTAAACTAAAAGAATAGTGGCATAACCAACAATTCTTAACTATGTATCGAAGAAGTAATCCCTGTTGGGGACACGATAATGTTGAATCTGTGACTTTGAAGTTATTAGCCTTATTCCTCCATCTATATCTTCAAATCCCAAAAGACATAAAAGGCATTCACAACAACATCTATGCTATTTGGTTTAGTTAGCATTAA
The DNA here is from genome assembly GCA_021613375.1 of Megaleporinus macrocephalus. Lineage (NCBI taxonomy): Eukaryota > Metazoa > Chordata > Actinopteri > Characiformes > Anostomidae > Megaleporinus > Megaleporinus macrocephalus. The sequence goes on from CM038727.1 coordinate 18,180,669, forward strand.
TTGCTAATAGGTATCATATCCCAACATATTTAATGCTACACCAGGTTGTTGTTTTGTGACATCATTGTGACTTACATCTATTGTTAACAGTAATCACAAAGAGTTAGCCTTCATTTGCATGTTAAGGTGTTTGTACTGTACTGGTATTATTACAGATTACACCACCAATATACAAAAAACCTGTTTTATATGAAATTTTAAAGGTAATTAACTTTAATTAAGAGAAGTTAGCGTGAAGTACAATGCCAAAGTGTTTAATTCCGTCACTGTTTAACATTAACTTATTAGCTTGGGGCAACATTACTACTTAGGCTCGCCGCAAGTGTTAGTATTAGTTAGTATTATTTACAAGGAGTTTGTATTAATAAGTATATTAAACTGTTTACAACCCTTGTAATGCGCAAATGTATTAGTTTACATCAATTAAGGACAGTAAACATTAATTAGCATTTTAAAGCATTTAATGCTATTGCTTTTCAACTGATGTGCTACTTGTTTCATCACCAGTATGCAACAAAAAAAATCTGCTAAATTCAAAAGCTTCACATTAGTTGTTGCTGATTAAGAGGAGTTAGCATTAATTAGCATGATGAAGTCTGTGTTTTGCGTTGAGCAATCACTCATTAGCATAACCTGATTAACTTGGTACAGGACACCAGCAATATACAACCCTTGTACATATTCAAAAGCAAGAGTTAACATTATTTAACATTAATTAAGAGCAGTTGGCATCCATTAGGGTGTTAAAGCACTTGCATTGCATAAATTCTGGCGCTTATTTATTAGATTGGATTAACTTGTTGATACATGACTTGTACAATCTAACCTGCCCATTCAAAGTCAGAGGATAAGATTAGTTGACATTAGTTAATATTTGAAATTAGAGTTATCTAGCTATTTCATTTACCTGTTAAGAAAACTAAGATTCTTCTGTTGACAGTATAGGAATATTATTTATTAATTTTAAAGTTTTATTTCTAAATAATTCAGTGGTTGAGATGTAAACAATTCAGAGTGATGTGAAATGGTTCATTGTAGAGATGCAGAGTTCTTCGCAAAGGTGGTGATAGAAAATGTTAGGACAGGGCCAAATTAAGATATTGCTGGATGATCAGAAAACATTGTAAAGAAAAGGTATTTATTTATGCTTGGATATAAAAGAAGTGTCAAGGAGAGTCATTTATGAGTCATTTTTATGGGCTTGCCAAAAAATCCATCAGCAAATAGATGTCTGTTTAAAGAAGCAGTATGTAACTTCTTGTGCTGAGGTTAAACAACCTGAACAACCTACCCAAACCCACCCAAACCCACCCCTACCCCCTCTATCTGGGGGAAACAGTGGTTGCCATCAGGTTTCTGCTGTCTCAGAACCTGTCCCAATTTAATTTTGCTTCATTATTTTCACTTTTTTGATGTTGAGAATTCACTCTCCTTTGCTTTTCCTTGTTCTAAATAATAAGAACCTCCATTTGTGAATATTTGGGATCTTGAGCTTCTCATAACACATAAAATGGTCATCCAGCCCCGACGTTCAAGCTATTTATTCTACCCACTGAGTGGTTCTACCTATCACGCTCATATCATCAGTACAGTGCCTGGTTGTTTTTAATATTAATACAATACAGAGTCAGCTTAATGTTACTACATCCTCCATGATAAGCTGATGGAGGCTATCACAACATCTTTATTATTCCTTCAATGCTGGTAACATTTTCTTATTTTTGATTGTTGTTATGTACCTACATCTTCCAGCACTACCAAATTAAAGATGCTGCTTTAATATGAAAAGGTAAAATGTGAAAGGTGCTCTTTACAGACAGCGTGTGGTTGGTCCATTCTGGGCAACTGTAGAAACTTTACATCAATTGAATCAGCATCAATTGAACGACAACTTTCTACTATGTACGCATGAAGACTCATAATGAGCTAACAAAAACAGAAAAAATCATTACATGTAAATTATACACCAATAAAAATATAGTTTTGTATAATATAATTTAGTTCCGCTAATAGACTCCCCCAAAAATTACCTTCTGCTCCTTTAAAAACAATATTCTTTAACAAGCTTTTGGCAAGGATTTTAGGCATTTTCCCCTCAATAGTGTAGAATAGCATTAAAACTTGCAAGAAATCCAGAAAAACATGAATGTTTCAGATGGAACTGCATCAAAACAAACATGCCAACATGATCAATATCATTATATTGACTTTTGTCAATAAACACAGATCGTTGATGCCTCAACAAATGTTAAAGCTGAGGCTGTACTCTTCACAGTAGAAGTCCAGAAATCTCTGAACTGGAGTTCACCTGAGATGGACTGAGATGTACAGTGGACGTGTTTATTGTGGCCTGGCGAATCAACCTTTCAGAATATTTATGGAAATAATGGACTTCATGTTGACTGAGCCAAAGAAGAAAAGAACCAATCAGATTGTTACCAGCATAAAGTCCAAAAGCCGGGGTCTGTGACGGTATGAGGGGAGGTAACATGCACATCTGCAAAAGCACCATTTATACATATTTTGGAGTAATGTACACTGCCTTTTAGACAATATCATTTTCAGAGGCATTCCTGCTTATATCACCAATGAAAAAATATCAAAGGCCCTATATGCTTGTGCTACTTAAGGCTTGTGTAACTGATGAATGGTCAAACTTATGCTGAAAAAGGCTGAAGTTAGCTTCCTATTAGTCAGTTACTTGTTTAAATGGTCTTGTTCCACTGTGCTGCTGTTAGATTCTGGTGCCTGAAGTTTGAACAAGGCCTATATTTAGCATAATGATTATTGATGCACTATTCAAGATGGAAGTGAGAAACTGTTTGAGAGCTTCATGGAGAGCTAAAAGGCATGAGAAGGGATGAGGAGGTTGCTCTGTTTCTGCAGGACAGGTGTGTAAGATTCAATTATTTTTGGCTGTTTCACAGAACCAGTAGGTCAGTATTGTTTTGTGCCATTGTGCAATCCCAGCTAATGTTAGTAACACTATTTGCTGCACCACTGCTTGCTGTGACGTTAGGTCATGGTATTGTCTGTACAATGTTTATGAAGGTTTTATGGCTGTGTAGGTCTAAGAAAACAATTTTGTCAGCCCAGTGTTGTTTGCCTTGGCATGTCCATGAATTTCGGAAGGGGGGTATTTGTTTTGCTGTGGAGTTCACACATCAACAGTAATTCTCCAAAATCGTATACTGTGTCTTCAAGTGCGGTTAAAAAGAAAGGTGGTATAAAATAGTGGCATGCATGATCCCATCTCAACCTCTTTGGAACATGTTACTGGCATTATATTTTAAAGAGCATATATTCACGAAACATGATGGTACTGTTTTTAGATGAGTGCAGGTCAAACAAAATATAGCAATTAGTGCTTTTTTACATTTTAGATGTTTGAATCACATAATCCAAATGCCTACAGCAAATCATCTGGAGCTGCAATTGGTCCGAACATAGCAAAAAGAGCCGTAGCTAGAGAATATATTTGCACATTGTGGATTTCTTCCATATCAGAATTGCAAAAGCCAAAATCGCAATATACTGTTCAACCTTATTATGTGGACACAGAGCCTAAAAGCAAGTTAATAACGTATTGATATTTTTTGCTGGTGAATTAGGGAATAGAGGCGAGGCAGACAGTTATAAGAGACGTTCCTGATCCTCGGGCTCAGTTTGTGTTATAAACAACGGCGTGTTTGAAAAAGACTTACATACTCTCCATTAAAGGAGCTAGGTCGTAAAACCCACAGAGGTGCCATAAATCCGTGCTCTTAAAGGCACTTTTACGAGTGCGCAGATGGCTGAATAGTGTGTGTTTTTTAATTATGAAAAAGTAGCAACACCCGAGAAACGCTCCGCGCATTAATTTGACTTGCGGTTGTCTCTCAGTGCGGAATTTATTCTCTGGAAAGACGAGACTTGTATAAATTCCCATTGTGGGCTCATTTGGGCACTTGATTTTTTTTTTCCTTTAGGGCAAACACAGCAGGATAATCCACCTCCCTGCGATTTCACAGCAAGACGCACTGTAATGCTTCTCGAATTAGGCTTCCGAAATTGCATATTAACGCGTTAATCATGAAGGCTACTGCAGGCATCGCACCCATAGATATATATTTACAGATTGTCAGCAGAGGATACATGCATAAAGACATATACTCCCAGACGTAAGCGTTCCTTATTACAGACTTTTTTAAAGTAGATTTTAGAAACAAATACTTTTTCATTTTCTACTTTTCTTATGAATGTCCTCTATGCTAGATTCTTCCTTATACCTTTTATTCCTTTATATCAGCTTTATGTAAACAAGGCTACATGAACTTGTAAGACATACTTGCTTCATATTCTTTACTTTGTCTCACAGTTGTAAGCCTATCTGAGCTACTGGCACATGTAGCATATATTAGGGTTTTTTATCATAAGATAAAACTTTTACATTAATATTCAGAAATGAAATAGCTCGATAGAGTCTATAAATTGGATACAGTTGCAGGAAAATGCAGTACACCTCAGCATTGTTATTATATCTGTATTTTATGGAAATATGTGGACATTTCACCTATAGACAAATCTGGCGAAAGAGAGAAACGGCTGTACTTTGCTTTGTATGTAGTATTCTTTTAAGAATTCAGAATTATTTGCCACAGCAGAACCTTTACTCTGCATTTAACCAGTGAATGCAGTGAAACACCCACATATTCACACACTAGTGAACATACACACTGGGAGGCAGTGAGCACACTTGCCCGGAGCGGTTGGCAGTCTTATCCACAGTGCCCAGGTAGCAGGTTGGGGGTTAGGTGCCTTGCTCAAGGGCACTTCAGTTGTGTTCTGTTGGTCCAGGGGATCAAACATCATAAGACCGGATCCCTAACCTTCAGCACACGACTGCCACCTACTTAATAGTGTGGTCCCACAGGAAAAGAAAGAAAGAAAGCAAGAAACAATTCAGTATTCAGACCTTAGATATTTACAACAATTATGTTATGATTGATATTAATCCAAACTAATATTTGAGATAGCAATAAGCTAAATATACACAAAACATGTCTGTCCCAAACCCTAACCTGTAACACTGTTTCTATTTTTGATATCTCTCATGTGAGAAATATTTGATGTATACAGAAAAACCCATCTTTATGGCTCCATCTTACCAGCTGTCCGAATGCGAGAGGAGACGAGACAAGACCCTCCAAACAGCTGCCAAAGCGGCTTCAAGCTGAGGATACATGTGGGCTTCCTTCATCCCTGACAAAACACAGCAAAACGTTGATTCACTGTGTGTTGAACACTGGTTAGTGTTACAACATTGCAAGCGTTACAAGCATGAGTGCTGAGTGCTAAAAAGAACTTTACAGTCAAATATTTACTATTTTAATATTAACATTTTCAATTGTTGCATACATCAAGCTGCAGTCAAATTTATCTGGAATATATTGTGTTCACTGCCTTGTCAATCAGCAGGGTTATATAGACGTCACTGCTGATTGGGTAACACCTCTGACACAGCCATCGAAGCCATCGCAAAGTCTGTTGCACACTGTTTTACACTGTTTTGGGTGAAACATGTCATTCAACGTGAAAACTGTAGAAAAACAATGCATAATGTTTTGCTATCCAGGGGGTCTTTTACAGATTTTAGTGTTATATGACTGCAGACATGCCCAGAGTGGACGGACAATCATGGTGCAATCCAGCTGCACTTCAGATTCTATGCTTTGTTTAAGTCTAAATAAATTTCTAATCTGTGTTGTGTATTTTATATTTATAATAATATATCTGTTTTAAAGTTCTGAACATTTCCTGTCCATGCTGAACCACCAATGTTGGGCAGTTTCATTTTGAAGTTGATGTGTCATTGATTTGTAACATTATAAATTGTTATCAGTGGTTCACTTATTTACTGCAAATTAAGTGAATGATTTTTTGTGTTTGCATGAAATGTGTTAATGAAATATTGTAATTGTATGTGTTCATATGTGCACAAATGTTTAAACCTGTGTTTGATGGTCATGTACTTTGTCAGCAACGTACTGGGTGTGTAATGTGGAATGATGTGAAAGCTAAAATGTCACGCAGCCACATAATAACAACAATGGAACTACATAAAGAGGACAAACACAAACAATCTGACTGAACTGCCAGGGAAACGTTAGGTAAGACAGGTTAATGGCTTGCGAATGATATTATCTGTGGGTTTTTAGGGCTCTATGGCTGCTGTCACTTGCAGTTAGTCATTAATCTGTTGGTTCACATGTCTCCAGTGTCCCCTGGTGAGGGCTACAGCTGTAATTCTGATTCATCCAGGCTTGAAAAAAAAAATCCCCACACACACATCCACACTTTGCACAAACACTGGGGCAGACAGCTAATGGGTTTAAAGTGATCAGAAATTAATTTTCTCTGAAGCTACTAATTACAAAGTCTAACACGTACCATCATCTGATAAACATTTCACTTTTTTCCCTGTTGCCGGAAGCACTGTCATGGCAATATGTTTAGTGCCACTATGGAAAATTGTTTAATAATACCATATCATTGCTGCTCGCTGCAGTACAGAAGCCAAGGATTTATTTACTTCTACTCTCCCATGCCAATGAGTTGATTGTATTTGTGTTTTTGAAGTATTTGAAGTTTATGGCACTGTAAGCAAAAATCTTCAAATCGCACCATCATAACGTACAAATCCCAAAGCCAACATTTGTTGGCACAATGTGAGGAAGACAAATAACAACAGAATGCAGTGATTTGTAAATCTGTAAATCCACATTGATCCACTCTGTATTTAAACAAAAAGAGTACAAGCACAAGATATTAAGATGACAAGTCCTATGAATATTGTACTCATAATGATTTACACGTTAAATTATTAGGCATTATATGGCATAAGTATCACCAAAGGTGTCAAAACGATTTACATTCATTACTCAGATAGAAGTATAGATACAAGGGTTTAAAAACAGTATCAATAGTATCAACTCAATCTTTTTACTTAGTAAAAGTGTAAAAGTACTGCTTTCAAACTACTTAAAGTATAAAAGTAAAAGTGATGTAAGCACAAAAAATGCCATTTAGGAAAAAAGCTTAGGCTGTACCAAAGGGGCCTATAGTGCACTAGCCCACCCTCCTAAAAAAGATCATTCTTCTGAAAGCCATAATGACAATAATGTTATATTAAAATGTTAATGTTGATAAATTTGGGATGCACTAGGCTTCCTGTTTCAGCCACATATACGCCCATTGAAAATGAATGTACTTTAGTACAAAGTAAATATATTAAAGATATATCTAAAGGTATATCTGCATATCTGTGTACTACTGAGCATTAACATGTGTTTCAAGGAGCAGAAGATATGATGACTAGTTGCCTATAAGTATTGTAATGGTGCAAAAAGTCAAATTTTAAAGGCATGTTATCAAAAACCTTTACTGGAATGTAAATGTACATGAATGAAAACAAGCAGTAAATGAAATAGGAGTAACGAGGCTAGTTTTAAAATGTAAGGAGTAGAAAGTACTGATAATGGAGTGTAAATGAAAGGAGTAGAAAGTACTGATAATGGAGTGTAAATGTAAGGAGTAGAAAGTACTGATAATGGAGTGTAAATGTAAGGGGTAGAAAGTACTGATAATGGAGTGTAAA